>OY728160.1:1795910638-1798410638 GCA_963277665.1 Viscum album | reverse complement strand
CAACTAGTAGAATATCATTGTGAATAAGTAAATGGAATTATTTGATTTATCATTTCCATATTTTTCCGGAGTTTTTGTTTAAAAGGATGGTTTTTTAGACTTAAACATTACCTTTAATGTATATGCTTAATTATGAATGTTTTCTCTATATTGTTATCCTTACTGAGCATCTGATCTCAACCCTTTCTTATGTTTTGTTTTTTCTAGGATGCGATAAGGAAATTATGAATGACCTATAGGGATAGGATAATGGATTTTATTGTGTTCTTTAGAGACACAATTATGTTTTATTATTTCATGACATAATGTAAAACTTATTTATCTCTCTCGTACTTCCATGGCTACTCAACTGATCGATCTTTCAAGACATGATTCCTTGTATCCAGCCAATGTTATGTAATACTGCCCCGGCTCTAGGTAACCGGGGTCAGGGCATTATGGTTATTACCAGAGGAAGTTTAGTACAAACCATGGAAGATAGATTTAGAAAACATCTAATTAGAGAACATTATCAGAAGATAGACTTTGAAGATTAGTATACAATAACGTCCTAGAATATTGGTAATGTAGATATTTTAGGTATTTTCGAATCAATACATCGTTGTCTGGATACGAGTTGGTAGAGCCAGCTCTGGTATAGATATGCCTTGGGGTAAAACCTAAAAACAGTACTTTGAGCTAGACTCAAATGGGAATTGGTGGATGATAATGAGTTGTCCTGCTCTCTTGGTTACAACACTCCAAGGGAATATGCTTAGGAAAATTCACATTTTCATTAAAATCCTTTATAAAGAATTTATGATTAAATACTTTCTCAAGGAAAACATGTTTTTTTGATTATGGATTATATCCATGAAATATTCAGTTTATGTTAAGTACTTTATTATTTTGGAGTTATGTATTGCGATTCATAAACTAATATAGTGTATGTCATTGTTTAAAAATGGATACTAGAGGAAGGTATGGAAATCGTATCAACACACACAATCTAGGCAGGGATTTCCCTCCTACTCAAGATAATTATTCTAGAGTTGGTGATGCTACAAGTGTTAAACATATTTTAACCATACTCGGATAACTCACTTAGGTTATGAATAATTATCTTACCCACATAGAGCACCATGATCGACAATGTGGAGGATCAATGTTAGAATGCACAATAAGGAAAAAACTAACAACATTTAATGAGACTACAAATCCATTTTTATTTGAGAAATGGATATGTTCCTTAGAAAAAATAATGCATTCATTGGGGAGTATCAAAAGGTAAAATGTTTTCACGGTAGTTTATCAGCTCACAGGAGATGCAGATAACTGATGGTCATTAAATCAAAGCAAAATGGGGGATAAAGATGTATCGAGTATGGAATGGAGGGTGTTTAAAGAGATTTTATTAGAAAAATACTTTCCTTGTGACCATCGAGTGGATATAGAATGAAAATTTCTGAGTTTGAGAATAAAAGATGATGAGAATGTCACAATGTATGAGGCTAAATTTATAAGGTTAGAAAATCATGCTACAAATTTTATATGTAACCCATGGAGTATGATTGGTAATTTCTTTAATGGGTTAAAAAAATTTCTCCTTCGATATTTAGTCCCACAATCCTTATCATCATACAAATATATTGTCTCATGTGCTATCAAGATAGAAAAGTAATTCTATAATTCGTAAAACTTTAAAGAAAAGATAGATAAGAAGAGATCTGCTGAATACTATAGATATGTAAATAAGGGAATGAAAGGAAAATTTGAATTTCCATCACATAATAAATGTGGGAAGAAACACCCTGGTACTTTCTTGAATGGAATTGGAGTCTGTTACCTGTGGGGTCAAAAATGCCCCCATGCTCGTGATTTAAAGGGAAAGAAAGAGGCTATCAAGGTTGAATGTTAAAATTGTAGAGAAATGGGGAATTAAAATAATTAATGTCCTATGCATCAGGTAAACTTACCTCAACAAAATACAATGTATAATGGATAAGATTATTTGATTACTACTGCTGAGTTTGAAGCTCCAAATGACACGGAGATAGGTAATTTAATGGTTACCTCAAATTTAGACAATGATTTATTTAATTCTAGATCATCACATTGTTTATTATCTTTTGAGTTTTTTATGAAAATTAGATATTTCTATTTTTATTTTACAGGTGAGTTGTAAGTCAAATCTCTTAAGAGAAGTATCATTGCAAAACTTTTTGGTGAACCAGTTCCCATTGGTGGATATAAAGGTGATTTATCTTCTGATGTCATCATCCTACCAATGATTGAATTTGATATAATCCTTATAATGTATTGGATTACTGACCTTGATGCAAATATTTTATTTAAGAAGGAGTTTACAATTTTCGATGATGATAAGGAGTACCTGAACATTATAATAGAAATGTTGACAACTGGTTCATATCTTGATCCACCCCCAATAGCTCAACTAAATTCAATTATTGGGGAGGAAGAGACTGAAATAACTATGGGTGAGTAAAGGAATTTTCAAATTTTAGATGTACTTATTTTTAAAGAATATGTTGATATGTTTCTAGTAAATTTACCTGGAAATCCTTTAGAATAATAAATTATGTTTTCCATTGATTTAATTCCTGGTTCAAGGCCCATAATAGATACCCCATATAGAATGGACACAAAAAAATTAGTGGAACAAAATAAACAACTGTAGAAATTGAGTAATAATGGATTTATTCTCCCTATTGTTTCTCCATGGGGTGCCCATGTTCTTTTTGTTAAGAAGAAAATGGATCAATTTGGTTGTACATTTACAATAGGGAGATTATTGCTATAACAATAAAGAACAAGTGTCTCCTACCATGCATTGATGATTTATTTAATCATCTTCATTGAGCTCAATATTTTTCAATGATTGATATTCGATATGGATATCTTCAGTTGTGCATGAAGAAGGAAGACATTCCAAAGACATCATTTTGAAATTGGTATAGAAATTACAAGTTTATAGTAATACCTTTCGGACTGACAAATTCACCCTCTGTATTCTTGGATCTATTTAATAACTTTTTCAAAGAATACCTTGATTACTTTTTGTGGGGTTTATTTATGATATCTTGGTATACTCCAAAACAATAAAGATCATGAAAATCACTTTCACACTATTATAAAATCTCTTAGAAGAAATGAATTATATGGGATGTTATGAATGTGTGAATTATGGCTTCCAGATATTTCTTTTCTTGGACATATTGTCTCTATTGATGGAATCTCTGTAGATCCTTCAAATACCAAGGAAATCCATGAATAGACAACACCGACTAGTTTAACTGAGGTACACAATTTCATATGTTTACCAGGTAATTATCGACACTTTTTCCATAATTTCACCTGATTGGCTAATCCATTAACCAAGCTCACACGTAGAGGGGTTAAATTTTATTGGACAAAACAGTGTGAAAAATGTTTTTAAGAATTGAAGAAAATAATAGTTAATTCTCTTATATTAAATCTACCATCGAGGAATGATGGGTTTGTTATTTATAGTGATGCATCCAAGAAAGGACTTAGTTGTGTCCTTATATACAATGATAGAGTTATTTACTATGCATCACGATAGTTACAAACTCATGTACAAAATTATCTGACTCATGATCCTTAGTTAGTGGCTGTTATATTTTCTCAAAAGATATGGAGACACTATCTCTGTAGTGAAAATGTGAGATATATACTGATAAAAAGAGATATAAGAATATTTTTTCATAGAAATAAGTCATAATGTGGCAATGGTGATGGATTTAAATACTCAATGATTATGATATCACTATACACAACCATATGGGGAAGGAAAATTCATTGTCAGATGCTTTGAATAGAAAGGATCATGGAGTTTGGAACAAGATGAGAGTTTAAAGGGATCCTATGTTCATGGATCTAGTAATTATAGATATGGGAATAATCATGGAAGGTGATACATCGATACTTTTTCAAAGGGTTTCCAAAACATCTTTATTAGAAAGGATAAAAAGATTTCAGACTGATGATGAGGAGTTTCAGGAGAAAATTAATGTTTTTAATGATAGAACATTGATCGACATCGTATATAAAGATGAAAATTTGAAATTTGGGAAAGGGATTTGTGTTTCTGATATAGAATATCTAAAAAGGTAATTTTTTGATGATGCACATAACTACAATTTCTTTATACACCTTGGTAGCACTACGATGTATTGATATTTAAAGGATCATTTTTGGCGGGACAACATTAAAAGGGAGATTGTTGATTATGTGTTAATATGTATTGTGTTTCAATAGGTTATGTCAAGAAGACAACATCCTAGAGGAGTCATTCAACCTCTTCTCATACCTGAGTGGAAATGGTATGATATTACAATGGACATTGTCATGGGATTACCAAACAATCATAGAAAGAATGATACAATATGGGTCATTGTTGATTTTATAACAATGTCAGCCGATTTTCAAGCTATAAGAAATGATTTTACACATAAATTATCAACAATAATATATATTAATGAATTTGTAGGACTTCATGGTGTACCACTATCAATTTTTTTTGTGATCATGATCCCTATTTTACATCCAGATTCATGAACTTTTTCTAAGAATCCCTAGATACAGAACTTTATTTAAGCAATTACTACCACCCTCAAAATTATGGACAATTAGAATGGTCTATTTGAACCTTTGAAGACATGTCGAGATCCTACTCACATGACTTTCATGGTATGTGGGATCTGTATTTTCCTCTATAAGAAATTTACTATAATAATAGATTCCATTAAAGTATTCAGATGGCACTATACGAATCATTATATGGAAAAAAGTGTGGCACACCAACTTGTTGGGAAGATGTAGGTGAGAGAAAACTCGTTTTCCCAGAACATGTTGAGGAAACAATGGAAAAGGTGAATATTATCCAAACCCACATCAAAGCAGCACAATGTAGCCAAAAGATAAATGTCGATAACTGAAAGATGGATTTGGAATTTTATGTATGAGAACATGTTTTCTCATAGGTATCTCTACGGAAGGGTGTTATACAATTCAGTAAGTAGGGTAAATTGAGTCCCTGGTACATCAAACTGTTTGAAATACTAGATCAAATTGGATTTGTTGCATTAAGTTTAGCAATGCCACCATGTCTCTCCAAAGTTCATTATGTGTTCCACGTATCACTATTGAGAAAATACATGACTGGCCCAAAGCATTTACTCACCTATGAAGAAATAAAATTGGAACTTGATCTGTCTTATTGTGAAGATCTTGTCATGATTCTTGATACGAGAGAAAAAGTGATGAGATACAAGACGACTCATCTTGTAAATTTTCTTTAGAGAAACTATAATATGGATGAGGCAATGTTGAAACTTGAGGAACTTATGATGTCGAACCGAAATAATATTTTTTATGTAGTATTATTCTAGAAAATTTGATGTTGAAATTATTTTATGGAGGGCATAATGTAACACCCAAAGCTTCGTTGTTACATTTCCCTTTGAATAATATAGTAGCTTGTGCTATACGAAACATTGAGATCTAGTACACCACAACAAATAAACTATCAGTTTTAAAAGTAGTTATGAATAGAAATACACACTTTATGAAATTTATTGAACATTATTTTTCAAAATGGACTTCATTTTTGTTTTTAGAAATATAAAAATTAGCTTACGGTGAATTATTGGTATTTATGTAAAATCATTCATTTTTTGATGAATAGTGAAAAAAACTATGTAACTGTTTAAAACTTAATTTTTATTTAAATAATTATTAATTTTTTTTAAATATATTTTATGTCAATATATATACATAATACCAATATTAGTTCAATTTAATTTATTTGAGTCATTTTATAATAAAATTAGATGTATAATATTTTATTGATCTTTTTACTATCTTTTACCCACCTTCTAGGAACATTAGAAAATTTTCATAAAATGTAATTTTACCACTTCTATAAATTAAAATTAAAAAATCCAAGACACACTGTTTACATCAGTAAGTAAAATTCGGTTCAATAAGATAAAAATAATTTTTGTTGAATAGTAACTTTTGACTTTTATTTAACACAGTTAAAAGTAAATAGGGTAATTAATGGTCAAAATGATATTATAATTAACCTAAAAATTGTCCTAATTATATTGGATAAGTGTATTTATACCAAAATAAACCTTATGAATAATATATTATCCTTTTTGGCCCACTTGTATTACAGTAGAACATTTATTGTTATTTTATTTAAAGAACAGTTAAAAGAGTTAAATGCAAATTTTCATTACTAATTTTTTTAATATAGGGTTATAAATAACATAAATTCAACTATAAATTTTCATTATAAAAATAAAATTATTTCCTACATTATGGTATATTATTTATAATATTTAGATATTAAATAATTAATATTATTTATAACATAATGACGATGTAGTAAATACTTTATTAATGAAAGATAAGTAATTGATAATAAAAATATCAAAATATATGAAAATTGAAACTTTTGATGCATTACACGAATTTTTTGTTTAATATGATATTTTAGGGTTGATTAAATTAATTTTTATCATTGTAATCATGCTTTTATGACTTTCACAAAAACCAAAAACTAAATTGTGTCAAAAATGACATGAATGACTTTTTAAAAAAATTATTATATTATTATATGATATAATATTCTTAAAAATATAATGTTCTCTAAATGGACTCATATGATGATATATATATTATTAATAAACCACTTGATGTTCTCTTGGAATTTTATAGTACGTTTATTAACCACTTATTATACCAATACAAGAAGACATGGTAAAAGTATTACTATTTAACAAAGAGTTAAACCTAAAATATAAGGTTAATATATTGACCTAATCTTGTATAAAACCTATTGGTTGAGAGTTTTTGGACCCATGTCCTCCTTCTCCTCGATATAAATTATTCTTTAGAGATTATAAACATAAAATGATTTTATTATAAAATAATATTTCATGTTTTTTCTAATGTGACCCTCACCTCTCTTGTAAAACGGTATTTCCCCATCTCTTAATTTCACACCACCAAAGACATTTGGATCAGCCAAAACCAGCTCAAATATCCTCCCTAATTCCCTCAAATTAACCTAGTGACCTTAATTTGACCAGAAATTTAACCTAAGGGGCACTTTAAATCAAATTAAAAGGAAGGACATGAAGAAGAGGTAATATTTTCATCACCTCTTTCAAAGTTCTTTTATTCTTCCACTTCCCTTTTCATTGTTGTTTCCATACCAAAATAATAAATCCATTACCATCTAAATTCTGTGATGTTATTTTAAATACGATACAACCATATTCATTATTCCATGAATCCTATAAATGAAAAAGTGACCATACATGCGTATGTACGGCTTACAGTCTCCACGTTGTGGTGTAGTTGGTTACTGATCACATTAATATTTGTATGGGTATAATAATTAGTAAAATTGATGTATATAATAAATATAACATGTTAATTTTTTGGTATATATGATATACCATCTAATTATATAATATTTCACCATCAAATGAATGATATTGTTGCTCATGCCTACGTACGGCTTACCATCTCCACGACGCGATGAGATGTTATTCCCCATCGTAACCATTCAAGACTAATATTAAATTTATTATTAATAAAATAATTTATAAGAACATAATATCATTATATATATTAATCAAATACATCCTTTCCATAACAAACAAGACTTACGTAACATAACATATAAAGGAAAACGAATTAGTTAACACCTGAAATGATGATACTACTGAAATATTATTAACAAAACAATATTAGGAGATCATATATGACTTCATATCTATGTGGTTATTTTATAATTTAATAAAAATGATTTAACTATTATACCTTAGGTTAACATACCCTCTACTAAGAAAAATTAAAAGGTACGGGTTAAATTTCATTATATTTTTATTATCTGAGTTTGTTTATATTTGAGAATCTACTAGGACCTCCTTATCATCCACATCTGTCTTTCTTAAAAATTTATTTCAAAAAAACATTAATATTTACTAGACTATGGGTTAATTTCATTTATACACTAGGTTTAAATTTTATTAAATGTTTTGAAATTAATATTTCTGCCATTTTCCAAACAAGGTACTTTATGTCGTTTTTGACAAATCAAGGTAAGAATGTTTTTTTCACTTCTACAATGGGGAAACTATTTTCTACCATTATAAATCCTTCGAAACTTCCTCTACAAGCTTCATATAATTTTTTAAAAATAAAATTTTACTTTTATTATTATGTTACTTTTAAATGATTTCGAAATAAAAAGATATATTTCTGTCAAATAGTTTTGATTTCATCTATGTCAACATTATTTCATGGATTTAACACTTGTTTGATGTTGATTTATTATGATACAATCTTCAATATTATATTGAAGTTTTTTGATATGTTTGAATGTGGATTTTTAATTTCTATACCATTCATGGTTTATGGGTAAAGTATTAACTTTTAATATGTGTGTTTTAAAACTAAAGATTATGTTATGTTTCAACCATCTCATACGAGGAATGCATTGGACATAGTAAGTGTAGGGTGTAGCCCACTACAGCTCCTCGATGCAACGGTAGGTCTCATAAGACCAACTAGTGTCTTGGAACTAGGCCTTGTGAAAATATTATTTTTTTTCATGGAACAAGGCATTATCTACGTGGTTATGATGTCTGATATTATGCATTCCATCATTAAGAAATTGACAATTAATATTTCATCTGATTATTTGACAAGTAGGATTTCTATGTGAATAAGTAAAAGTCATCATTTGATTTATATTTCCCATATAATGCTGAAATTTATGTTGAAAATGCGTGTGTTTTAGTCTTCTACATTTCCTTAAATTATTGTGATTATTTATGAATTTTTTCTCTATATTGTTATCCTTACTGATCATCTGAGCTCACCCCGTTCTTATTTTTATTTTTCCCTGGATGTGAAGTAAATTATGACTGACCTTCATAGATAGGCTATGTGATATGATTGTGTTCTACGGAGACACAATGTTGTTTTTTTATTTCATAATATAATGTAAAACTTATGCATGTATCTAGTACTTCTAAGACAACTAATCTGATTGGTCTTTCGGGACATCATTCCTTGTATAATGAAAATGTTATGTAATAATGAACATACTCTAGTTCACTAGGGTTGGGGTGTTACTATGTCCACTTATATAGAATATGACCCATGGGACCTATGTGGTGGTTATGTTTATACACTAGGTGGTCGATTTTTTTCCTAAAAATCCATGAATTTCCACATTTTAAAATGAGGTATGGAACCACAAGAATAACCTATATCGGTTTCATATCCTATTTCATGTCCGGTAATAAAAAATGGATCATAATTCTACCTATATTCCTTGTACATCAATTTATGTGACTCAGTGTGTGCTCTACCACACCTCTGTTCATGTAACCTAATAATACAAGACATGTACTTCGAACCCACACACCTTGTGATATTTAATACTCTAGTTAATACATAGATAAAAATATGTGATGGTAACATACATGTTCATAGGGTTTATATATATTTTTATATTTGAAACTTTATTGGAAATCATAGCCATGTGTCCGAACTAAACACAACATATTCTTCTGAATTACACGTTCTGTAATTATGGTTTCTTTTCCAGATTCAGAATCTTCACGAATGAATCCACCAATGTGACCATTTGGGTTTCTACTAATATACATGACTATAACTATGCCTCTTATTTATACCATTATTTTAAACCTCTGGTGACACTACACTAGATTCTGATTCTCCCTGTTCCACATAGTTTGGTTTCAAACCAATGACCAATATTTTCCATCAGTCACTACTAATCCCAAATCACATCCTCAAATATATCAGGCCCTGGATTAGACTTACCTCTCCTTATATCATACTATAATAACATCCAAGACTCCAACCATCAAATATTTATACCTTTTTATGTTCAATATAAAATGATATATCATTCAAAAGGGAGTGGTAATATGCACAAAAAATAGATTAGTGGCTTCTGAGAATTCATCATACTAAGGAATTTTCCATGACATATTTTTCAATGAACACATTAAAATATTGTTTCCTAATGGAAAATATAGAAAAAATGAAAGGGTTATTATGGTGGAAATTAAATAAATTATTCATTAATAATTTAAGAATATATAATAATTATAAAAAAAGATATAAATTATCACTAACATATCAATATAATTTTTATAAAAATAATTTTAGATAAAAAATGTAAAAAAATATACCTAAAACAATGATGCATGATATTTAAGAATTATTCCCTACCTAAGGAGGAATACAGAATCCCCAAAATTTGATCTCAATATCATTGTCATCGAAATGTCTATAACCAATATGCTCAATTGTTTTATCTCATGGGTATGAATTAAACCATGTATTAACCTACATTGAGATGCATAATAATATTTTTATCTCATCCCATCTTTATTAAATAGATAAAATTGAAAAATGTAAAACATATGCAATCAATGACCCAAATATCGACCAATGATTATGAAACTCATATGAAAAACCCAATGTCCCAAATATAACTCATGTAATCTGATTTCATTATAGAGATTTATTTAGGAGATATTTATATTTAGTTATATAATATAAATATTAATTTATTAAATAAAAATTAAAAATCCTCTAAAATTCAAGAATATTCTATTCACTCCAAAACTCAACTCATGGGATTGAATTGTGAATCAGGATTAAGAAAACATTGAATAAAATTTTGGTAACCATTTATAATGATAAATTTTATATTTTTCTCACTCTAGGTACTAGGACCCAGATGGTTAACAATGACTAAAGTTCTTCCTAAGGGAAAACATGGGTTTTTATGTTCACCTAATATTCAATCCATTTCATAATTTATAAGTTAGACATTACATTTAGAAAACCTAGAACCCGATACAATAATTATGCTCAAAATGTTGATTAACCTCCCTCACAGTACATAATCCTTTAGTGGTCCTAATTTTATTTGAACCTAAAAATGAAACAAATGGGAAAAAATTAATCAATTCATCACTATTAGCTTGAAATAATTTAAAATAAATACATATCTAGATAAGAATGATTTGCTTATAATCAATCCTATGTAATTCCTTAACTAAGGAATATTCTCACATTATTTGATTCATGTAATGATTTTCCCACCCATCATTTTTCTCATCTATAGGCCCCCCATCATGTTATGGAATAAGGAATCCAAAAAACCTTAATAGACACTATTTAGAATCCAATTAATGTTATGAACCTTATATGTGAGCAATATATTCTCCACATTTAAGGGGTGACTTTGAAGACATCCACATGAGGTCCAATGTTTCATATCAAACACTGTACATAGGAACTAAATGAAAGATCATTCACTAATATTACAAGAGCTAAATTATGACATAGTACTCAAGGTTTATATATTTTGTTTGTTTTCTCTTAAAAATGGTACATATTAACATTTCCAATAGTAAGATAAGAGTTAACAAAAACCCTATATCTTATTGACTCTTCCACACATCCATACATTAGAATCTTGAAAAACTTCCAGAAACCACAAAAAGATAAGTTTATGTTTTTTTATCATATATTACATATACTAATGAGGACATTAAGAAATGGAATAATCCTCACTAAACTAATTGATTATATTGGCTTCAGTACCTATGATAACACATGAGAGAGATCAAGTTACCAAGAAAGCTAAATAGGGTTCAACATACCCCCCCCCCCTCAATGAAACTATAGTGTCTAAATAATGAGAATGACTTGAAATATCTGTTAGAAACACACCCTTAATGATTGTTATCAACTTGGGGGGACCTAGTTTGACTCTCTTATAATGGTACCCAAAATAACCTCAATTGAATACTATTATTTATCCCCAGAAGATTATGATATAGTACATACTGTTATAAAATTAATTATGTTAATTAACTGAAAAAAATATGTCCCTAAAATACCACTCAATTACAATTTCTAGGTTGAGCCTACCTCACTCAATGATCAGGTGAGATCCAATATAATCAATCAAAGTTACACTGAATCTCCATATCATATCCAATAGAACTATACTAGTAATAGTCTCTTATACATAACTATCATCATATATGATTAGAATTATTCAGTATGGCTGTCATATATCACAATATTTATTTTCCACTATAATAAAATAATTAACCACATCCTCAAAATTACGTAACATAACCTCAACTTATCCATTTTAGATAATATGCCTTGAAAAAATGGATCAATTGAATTTTATAATTTTACATTGAGAGTCCTCCATTCAACAGTTTCTACTGGCATAAGTCAAGTAAAAATAACAGAACTCATCAATGTCAATAAATGATAGAAATTACATAATTTTTCCCTAATAATTACCATCGTAACCTAATTTATGGTGTTCCCATTCATAACAAGTGTATTCATAAATCATAATTATATATCCAGCAACTTTTATAGAATTTATTGATGAATGTAATTTTGTTAAATATTCCCATAATGATACTAATGATATTGATATTTGGACCTATTTTTTACAATCATTAAAAACATTGTTCCTTTAATATATTCATGTTGTATGCCCTTATTGTGATGAAACCTTCATTTAGGGGGTATTTTGATTCAAAAAATTCACTATTAGATACATAAGGCCATCCAGTATCCTACAAAATGTTTTATTATGACCTTGAAATCAATGTTATTAGGTAACCCTAAATCTCAATTTTTTCTAAACAACTAGGTATAATTCCACCAATATGATAAACAATTCCTTTATAACTATCACATCATAAATAAATAATATCAGTCAACCAAAGGTAATTATATATAAGTCATTGATGGATGGAAATAACAAATTTAGATAGGGTTCCTACTCACTAATATAGGTGAATCTCAACCCATACACCCAATGGAATATAAATTAGAAAACATAGATATCCAATCAGTCTTGTACAATGGATAACAAATACATACAAAGGATTATGTCATAGGGTTTCATATCATTAATGAATAATTTAATCAAACTAATTTTCTATCAACATAGAATAAACTCACAAAATATATAAATATTATGGAGATAGTGATCACTAATAGTAGATGTATCTATCAGAAAAGGCTGGGATAGTAATTATTCTAGAATCTACAATTATCATTAATGATACAATAAGAAAATAATGGATTGTATTAATGTCTATAGGTATATTTACAAAATAAAAAATATATATAATATACCAATAACAAAATTTATTAATTCATATTAAAGTTGCAATATCATCCTGAATCTCTAAAACATCATCATCGATGAATATTTCTAACAACAAAACCCCAAATCAAATTTTCATTAAACATAATATTGAATTTTAACCACACAATAATACATCATTAAACACATCAGGGGATTACTTCATGTGGTCTATAGAACTCATATTATATTAAAAGAAGACATGCATCCTCGAAAAATGATTAATATATTCTGAGCATGAGTAATACTCAACATCACTAAAGTGAACTCCTCCCTGAAAGGAAAAACAAAACTCCAAACCATGATAGAGTGAAGTAATTTTGTGTCTAAGAAAAAAACATCCACTAACAACAAAAAATATCATGGATGATACTGAATTTAAGAGTCACCATTTAGTCGATGGGTGTATAGTACAGTTTAAAGAACATGATTAGTTGATTCTAACCAATCCTCTATTATATGAGTATCAGGATCACCATGAAATATTAGAAAACCATATTATATAACTCACACAACACACATATCCTATGGGTAGTCTTACACAGATCATAGAGGATATTATATGATCCTACTAAGCATTTAATTTATACAATTTTAGGAGGATAATATTCCATCTACTCGTGGTGAAAATATACCTCTCATTAAATTCCATGAAATTGATACACTTTTTTAAACTAATAGAAATTAGATGATGAAAAACTATAAAATTATCTTTATAACCCCAATTATATATTTATTATGATTTTTTAGAACATCATCTATTCAAATGGATGACCCCATAACAATTAGAGAATTTTATGTTGAACTAAAATATGACATACAATAAAACCACAACATCCCATTGTATTATGGGTATATTGGTAACATGAAATTTCAGGACAATTAATATATTTTAAGAGACATGATAAATGGATATGATTTTTTATGGGGAAAATTAATTTTCCATATTTTGTATGAAAAAAACCATGAATCATTACAAATGTTTCCTTAAATATCCAAAAAAAAACTATACAGTCCTCTAATATCCAAACACCATCTCTAAGACCAACCTAACTATGATACCACTCTATCATGATTTTACTTACTAGGACAGTTCCTGAGTACGTGGATAGGTTGAGTAAACCCCCCTAATACAACATGCAATGGGCCAAGGGAGAGTGGCCATCAACAATAATTCATGACAAAAATTGAATTTGTTTGCATAATTAACTCCTATAAAAAATATAAAACTGATATAACTAATAACCACCATGGATATAAAAATAAAAAAAACTATCTAAATGTTTAACATGCATGAGAAATCAAACATATATAATAAAATTATATAATCAACTGTCAACATAAATAATGTAAAAGAAGAAAATACACAATGTACAATGGATATATAATATGTGAGAACACATTCTCACTATAAGGGTCGTATCATAATATTCAACTACTAATATCTCTAGTAGGAACATATCACACTGCTAAACACTAAACCTACAAGATCAAAACCGACCATGTTCTTATACAAACTATTTTTCATCTATGAAGATATAAAAGTGTCAATTAAATTCCTCTATATAAATTACTAGCGACATACCTATTAGGATGAATTGAAAAAACATTGTGAAGATGATGATTACAGATCACATAAAAACAATTGTATAAGGACCTAACCTTTTTCATTACATAATATCATGAAATTGAACTAGAATTCAATTTCTTACAATCCAAATGATCTGTTATGATTATAGTATTAGATAGATAGGTAATATATATTGCATATGAAGACCCATATATAAATAAGTATACACTTATAACCATTATCCATTTCATCCACCATATATAAATTCAAAAATAAACCATGATTTATTTTCATGGTAAATCTTCCTGAATTTACAATTGAATTATTCCTTTACTTCTAACCAACCTTAAATCATGGGTATGTAATTATAAAACATAAAATGTGTATAAAATATCATAGTAAGGGGGATTAATAAGAAATAAAATTGATAAAGCAAGGAATAACATGTAAACTACATAAATGTTTATCATTATCTCATTTTTTAGAAAAATGAATTAAATAATATTACCATGAAATTATACATAGTTTTTTGTCAAATAAATAATTTAAAACACATGAAAAGAACATATAAATCAGGTAACTGACTTGGTACATCATCATTCATATCACTCATACAAATATTAAAAATAATATGGTCAACTTCCGTTACAAGAGTACCCAATTCATTATAGGGATATCTTGGACCAACCTATACAAGGATTATCCCGGAACCACTCATCCATAGGTTTTCAAGGAACCACCATTCCATGGTTTATAACATAACCACTAGTAATTGGAAAATAACTGAAGAAAAAATAATCTTAAAAAATTCATAATACTATTACGTAATCAAGAATCGAGAATTCATTCTTTTATATCATTAAATGTCATAAAAACTATTTTAATTGCGTATGAAAAAACGATTTTGAATATGAAAATTTCTAGTTCATAAAATAAAATTTTAAATACCAACATATGTACAAAAATCTAATGATGGGTTATTTTAAAGAAAAAAAGAATTCCTATAAAGGAATACAAACATAAAATAATGGTTATGGTGGTGAGAAAATTTGTTGTCATTGTATATGTTAATGTCATGTCCTAGATTCGACTATCACCAAAAGGTTCCCTGAAAACCGTTGGTCACCAAAACTTATGAACATTTGCCCAAATTCCAGAGGATGCAGACTAGCCATGAGGTCCAAGGTGTGATAATGGATAAACAATTCAATTTTAGGTAGAGCACACACAATGGAAAATAGCAGAAGCAGTAATACCATACCAAAGAAGTAAAAAGAGGAAGAATTATAGCAATAAAAAAAATGGGCATATATATAAATGATTCATTTCACTTGTGTTGAGGAAAATAGCTAAAGAAGTCAAAATTCTGAATATATATTATAGAAATGAAAAAAATAAAAAGTAAGTAAACTCTACCAGTATTGCAAGCCTCACCTTGGTCCCATGCTCTTCCTCTCCAACATCAATCAAGTACATGATGTTGAAGGGAACATTCCATTATCATTATATATGGTCATATAATCATTTTGGGTCTAAAACCAATACCTAAACAAGGTGTGAAGGAAATCCTAGCATGAAACCCCAAAAAGACCAATGAATTAATATCAATGAATATATATACCAGAGAATGAAGAAATAAATTAGGAAGTACTCAAAGTTAAACAATCCTATAGTTACTAATTACATTCATTTACATTTATCAATTATTCAATCCATTGAATCATATAACCCTGAGGTCTAGCCTAAGCAATTTTTCCCATGTGTAATGGAACAGAAAACTTTCATAGATGACCACATAAACAATCATGTTAGACTGATTCCAAGCTTGTGTATTGGCTTGGAAGACTCGTTATAATCATTAAATAATTCATAAAAACCATCTAGTTATGTTCTCATAGTCTAACACTTTAGTCTTACATAACATCAATTCATTTGATAAAAACCCTTTGGGAAGTTCTCACTGTCTATCCCCTTTGTTCTATCATATAACTAATCATTTACAAACAAACACCAAGGAAGCCCACATGACCAATAACCCTGAGTCAATGTGGAGTAAATAAATTATAAACAACCTCCAGGGTACCTCTCATAGTCAATACCCTTGTGTCATCTTCTACACCAAGGCTCTCACGGTCATGTGAAAATACATAGAACACATAACATATCAAAGAAACTCATGTAATATATAACTAATTCATAGATAATTTCTCATGAATAAAACATGCATTTCATATAATCAATCATCTCCTCCCTAATGAACCAAGGCATGGAAAATAAGGTATCCATCATTATGCAAAAGCAACAACAACTTTATCAATCAGTCAAACCATAACAGGTATTAAACATGGTTAAATTTCAAATTAAGAAATTCCCCAAATGTTTTTATGGGAAAAATTTAGCATATATAATCCAAAGACGAACAAAAAATAGGACTAACCACCTACTTAAATGTCACATGATCGATATAATAGAATGTTGGCCCATGAATTAGGATAGATCGGTGTAGATCTACTTGAAGGTGAAAAACAACCAACTTTGAATATCTTGAGAGAGAAGAGGAATCTGGAAGAATGGATATATGGGATTTGAGAACTCAACAGTGGGATTCCAACACAACTGACAGTGTCTCAATCAGAGTTTAGATGTAGGATCTAGAGGGGTTCATAGTTTATTAGTTGTTCAATCGCTCTCTTGTGAAAAAAATATGTAGCAAAACACAGTTCATGATTTGAGATGCAACCCCACACTAATATATGTAATAAAAATAAAACTAAAGGATGTGTTCATTAAATTTACATGATGATTAGTATCCTTAACCAGCCCCCAAATCAAGAAGGCTTCTAGGTCATCGCAAGGTCATGTACTAGACTATTATATGGCGAGTATGCGACTGTACATGGTAACCGGGTACACCACATGTACTAATAAGATCACGACGTGTACATAGAAAATTATCATTTCTTTATTATTCCTAAAAAAATTAAAATAATGATCCATACTAGAAATGAATAATTGGGTTCTTAAAAACATCCCCCCTTAATGAAATTCGTACTTGAATTTCCCTTCCAATGGTGTTGAAGAAGAATCTGCAAGCAACTCCGTCCACTGCGATCGCACATCAGCCTCCTTGTCCAATGTCTCATCCTGTACTCACTTGTGCTTTCATAAGATCCATACTACAGTAACAGACTAGAGATTTAGAACCTTCATGTTATGATCCAAAATCTGAATAGTTTTCTTCTCAAAAGATGCATTCACCTCCAACTCAACATCCTCGGGTTAAAAAACAAGAGATATATCTAAAAAGTAACATCATAGCTGAGAAACATGGATGAAATCATGCATATCCTGGTACATATGAGGTAACTACAACAGATAGGCAACCGATCCCACTCTCTCTAAAACCTAAAATGACTCGATTTATCTGAGTGAATGATTTCCTTATCTTCTAGGACTCCTGTGTCCCATCCTCATTGTGACATGTTAGAAGACCCAATATCCAGCCTCAAACTCCACAGGTCATCTCCGTCGAACATGTTAAAATATACTATGAGATATTACAATATCAATCCTCTTATAAATCAACTCCACCAACTCAGGAGTCTCCAGGACAAGACGAACTCCCAGCATAGTTGCCTCTCCTACGTCTATCCAACATAAGGGTGATCACCATGGCCTACCGTACAAATCCTCATAACGTTCCATCTTAACTGTTGCATGGAAACTATTATTTCAGGAAAACTCCACTAGGGGTATGTGTCTCTCCCATGATCCCCCAATGTCTAGGATGAATGCTTCAAGCATGATTTATAAGGCATGGATTGTCTTCTTGGACAAAACATCTATCTGGGGATGGATTGTTGTATATAGTACCTTTGTACCCAAATCCCTCTATAGTACCTTCTAGACATGAGAATTAAAAAAGAATCCCTATATGAAATTATAGCATGTAGAAACCCGTGTAGACACACTATAACTTAGATGGAAAACCTTCCATGATAATTAGAACTGGTGGTTTCCTTAATCAGAAGGAAATGTGAAACCTAAATGAGCTTGTTGTTAATAACCCAAACTGCATCATTACCTCGTGGAGTTCTTGGGAACCCTATCAAAAAATCCATCATTACAACATTCCACATCCACATGGGGATGGGTAACTACTGTAACTTCCCATATGGTCGTTGATGCTCTACCTTCAAATATTGACAGGTAGAACATCTCCTAATAAATCCAGATACATCTATCTTCATACATGGCCACCAATACTGAAAATGAATATCTCAATACATCTTGGTGACACTAAAATTAACTACCCATGATAAGTCATGAATATCTGATAATATATCCTCACACATGTCTAATGATAACCCATATGTTCCCAGGAAAATTAAAAATATCATCCTAACCTACTATCCACCTAGGAGTCGGGTCCTCGCAGGAAACACTAGCCCATTGGACTAGGCCTTCAGAATCTGCAGGTTGCCTCATTCTCACTCAATCATGTAGAGTAGATGTAATAGCTATATAAGAAAGAATACTCTTCCCCTATATATCGTGATCCTTCAAATGTTTCCCAGAGAACATATCCATTAGCTTCCACTAACTTCTGTCCTCTTGAACTACTTGTATATGAGTCCTTCTACTCAGCGCATCATCTATGGCATTGCCTTTTCCAGGAATGTAAGAAACCTCAATATCAATAGTATTATGGTACTCAACCCACCTATTCTATCCCAAATTCATATCTCATTGATTAATTATATACTTGAGGCTTCTCTATTCAGTGTAAACCACTAAATACTCGTCGATAAGATAATGTCCCCAATAATGAAAAGCATGCACAACTGCAGCTAACTGAACATCATAATTTGGGTAATTCCTCTCACGTGGCCTCAACTGCCAAGAACCATACGTAATGAATCCTTCCCCTTTCATAGGCACTTAAACCAGCCCAATACTTGATTCATCATTATAAATGGGGTAACTCTTTCCCATCTCCAGAAAAATTAGGATTAGTGCTGAAGTCAATCTACATTTCATCTCCTAAAAGGCCGAATCATAGGAATCTGCCAACAAGTACTTCCCTCCCATCTTAGTCAGGCCCATCAATGGGGCATCTAATCATGAAAATTCAAGTATAAAGCATCTTTAGTTACCATCTATCCCTAGAAAATTATATACCTTAATGACATTCTTCAGAGGATCCTAGGAAACTACAACTCTAACATTCTCTTGAACTATTGATACTCCTATCTCTAAGATTACATGCCGCAAGACGATAATTTGGTTTATCCAAAAGTGGCATTTTGAATGATTAGAATATAATTTATTATTTCTCATTTTACTCCATTCGATCTCATGATGGGTGGTATGGTCATGTATATTGTGATAGTACACCAAGATATCATCCGTGAAGACTACCACAAATGATTCCATGTAAGGATGGAACACTTCGTTCATCAGAGCCATGAAAAATTATGGCACATTCGTGAGACCAAATGTCATAACCAAATACTATTATACACCATACCTACTCCAAAATTTAGTAAGAGGTATATCTGATGGTTTAACATGCAAATGATTATATCCAAATCTCATGTCAATTTTCAAGACCAATTGAGCTCCTCGAAGTTGATCAAATAGATCATCAACACTTGACAAGGTATATCAATTATTGACCATAATTTTTTAGATTCTGATAATCCACACATGTTCTTATGGTACCATCTACATTAATTTAAAAAATGAATGGCGAACCCCATGGAGAAGTACTGGCTCAGATGAAACAATTTTCCAGTAGCTCCTGTAATTGCCTCTTGAGCTCCTGTAACTCTGATGTAGCTATCCTATAAAGAGGAATGGACACTGATGCTGCTCCTGGTACAAGATCAATAGATAAATCATCCACCATTGGAGGGAAGTCCATCTGTGAGGTCTCCTAGTGATCTATATATAAAATAGAAATCTGGGCTATGAATCCAACCAACTCATGATGCCGAGGTCTAACTCAGATTTCCTAGAAATCCCATTCTCCATTTTGTAGAAAATATATGCACTCTGATGATGTGAAACTCACCCTACAGCGATAAAATTAAAAAAAGTAAAAAAAGGAGAACAACTAGTCCATTATATTGATGACATTGAAGACCATAATCCCTAAGACATAAAGGTCCCACAAGAAGTGACAGCCGCAAACCTCAAGATGGAACTCCATGTACTAATGTACACTAGTCATCCTAGTAACGGACAGATTGTCTAGAATCATAACATAATCAGAGTTAATTATACAGAGGCAAAATATCTCCATAATAAGAACAGTTATAAGACTATTTAGAAACATTTGGTCCACCATGTTCTCACTGAAAACTTATCATTTGGGTACCATGTCCAAGACCACCTTCTATTCCTCAACGTCCTGGATGAACTCCAGTTTCATGATTGATGAGAAACAATAGGTCCTTCTGGTGAATGTGGAGTCATAATAGATCACCTATCACTCACTGCTGATGAGAACATCTAGAAAAATGTTGAAGATGGCACATCATTCCATTGGAATAGAACTCAACTAGGTCTCTCAGGCACTGCGGTCTCGTGTGCCCACTCCTTCCGCATTGATAGCATCCCACATGTATCTATGAAGAAACATCACATGAAATATACCGATAAGTATTCATGATTTTGGTTAAAAGAGTACCATCCCTGGATGCTGAATCACCCTGGCTCGCAGCTCAAACTCCCTCATATTGTGCTCGGTAATCAGTGCCTTGTTTAATATAGCAGTCACTAATGTCGAAATGAAAACATATACCTATGTTTGGATTCCATACATGAGACCATCCTCAAACTTCCTAGCCAGTGATAACTTGTCACCACCCAAAACAGGTGTGAAGTATTGAAGCTTTGAAATGCAATAAGAGTAATCCATCAATGAAAGAGTGCCCTGCTACGAATGCATAAACTCCTAGGGTCATTTGTCCCTCGACTTCATGATGTATATGTAATCAAATAAGGTCATTTAAAACTCTTTCCAAGTCATTTCCTAATGAAATCCCACCTGTGAGATAACATACCACTTTTTCTTAGAGGAATCACATAGAATGTAATTTGTGTGCTTCGCCCTCCTCTTAAGAGGCGTTTCTAGATGCTCGACGATAGAAATCATGGCCACCAACTATAACTATTCATCATGTGGTCCTCTATACCCTAATAAATATGGAGTACTCTCCTATTAAAACACTTATTTCTACACATCCAAAGTCATGGCAGGATGTGGTGCTCCCTGAAAAGTTGGTATCATCCACATAAAGCCTTTATGGAACAGTTCATTTTCAACTACATCCAGTATAACAGTTGTTTACAAGAATGGTAGGATAGGTGGTTCTACTGTTAGTCTCTGGAGTACTATTTCCAATGTCTGTTCATCTCCATGCATCTGAAATACTACCAGAGGACGTCACTATGTCATTAATCTTCAAGTGAAATGCAAAACTCATTTCATGATAATCAAGGACTGCAACATATAAGTTCACAAAAGGAACATGAGAATTAAAGCATTCAAGTTTTTATATATAATGTTACATGGAATTTAAAAACACTACATGGAAAGTTCCTTTAATCATTAACCTGGGTGTTTACCTCTGACTAACTAGTCATGTAACAACCAATACACAAAAAAATTTCTTCTTGAGACATGATTTATAATCAAATATCTCCTCCTACCTAGGTACACATTCAGGGCTCGAACTACACAATTCTCTCCTAGTTTAATTCAACATAGCATGTCAATCCTAGACATAGTGTGTACTACTTATGTTCCATCCACCTGTGTCGTTAGTCACATAGCTGGATACCAGATCGACTACAACATGTCGTGTACTCCCAGTACATGGCTTATCCTACCAAATGTTTTACAACCCCATGTATCTGATCACACAGTCAGTCACATGGTCAACAACTACACAAAATCTACTTATGAAAATTCACTTCTACCAGAACAGAATAAAACTTGGTGGGTGTTTGTAATATCACACGTTGTGTTGTCTAGGTTTCCGTAGAGTAAGTATCCAAAACGTCCTCCAAACCCTTAATAATGTAAAATTTTTACAAGGAATGCCATGTTCTGATCATTGAGAACCCATACTCATCACGAATCAAATTTTTGTATCCTTTTTCATGTCATAACTTGATAGAATTCAATTAATGTTCAAAAATGATCCACCAAATTCTGATCCAAGAGGGCCCATAACAGCTCATGGACCGATTTATGGTGTCCATCAAATGAATATTCGTATATAAAAGTAACCTACCAAAATAGAAAGAATTATATCTTGAAATCAATCAAAAAATCATTCATATATAGCACAATATCTATCACAACAACATGCATTCAGAAGTTCTCTCTAAATGGAATGGTAAGAATGAATGACATATGATTTTTAGCAAATTCATGTACGATGCATGAGATGGAATACCCTTATCTCATTGGGTATCAATAGAAATAGAACCACAATTATTTCAGTCATAACAGTACAAAACATGTGAATCTCTCAATGGTGAAATCATATCCACTGTAATTTTTTCAAAACTATAAAATTGCTATGATTGAGGTAACATGGATTTTCCCTATACATATGATAGCTTCTTGTGATCACATATTATTACCAACTACATATTCCTTCTTATCCATATCTATTGGTTCCAAATAGTAAGTCAGGGCAGAAAAGAATCCATCTGATATCACTTTGTAATGTATAGAATCAAGGTGCTGCGAAATGGGGAAGCGAACCCAGTTGGTCAAATAACCTCAAAAGAATTTCAATAAAACCCAAAGGCTACCCACTAGAAGCGATATCCATGGTGTGATAATGGGAAAACTATTCCCTCATTAGTATAGTATACACAAAGGAAAAATAGTGAATGATAATAGAAGTAGAAATACCATACAACAAAAGTAAAAAGTGGAAGGCTGATTGTAATAAAACAACCAATAATATATAAAAATGATGCATGTCAGTTCTGTCTAGGAGAAAACTTATCATGTCACAATTGTAGAAATACAATACAGAAATAAAATTACTAAAAATTAAATAAACTCTAATAAAATTTCAATCCTCTACTTGGTCCCTTTCTCTCAAACTCTAATAGTAATCCGGGAGTAAATGAAGATGGGATATTTCCCTTATATACACCTACAATAATAGACACTTTTTTGGTCAAAAATCATTACCCAAATAGGTTTTGAGATGAATCCCAATAGAAAAACACCAAAATATCTTCTCCTAACTATTAGTGAATATATATAGAAGGTAAAATGAAAGAATGAAGAAATAAACTAGGAAGTACTAAAAAATAAACAATCCAACAGTTTTCAATTACATTAATTTTCAATTACCTATTATTCAATCAGTTGAATCATGTATCCCTGTGGTCTATCCTAATATCTACATCCCCAATGAAATGTAACAAACATAGTTCTCAGAAGAACATCTAAATAATCATGTATAAAAGAGTGAATTCTTGTTCATTAGGATGATAGAATCTTTAAAATCCTTCAACCATTAATAAAAACCATCTTTGAATGTTCTCACAAGACAACCCCTCTGGCCATGCATAACATCAATTCATTAGATAATGACCATATGGGAATATCTCACATTCAATACACCTTTTTCTTAACAAAACATCAAACATAAAAATATCCACCATTTGGGAAGCTCTCATGGTCTATCCCATTTGATCTAAAATGGAAGGAGTCATTTAAAATTGACTACATGGGAAGCTCTCATGGACAATACCCCTAGGTCAACAGGGAATCTATAAATTAAAAATGACCACAGGGGAAGCTCTCATGGTCAATACAGTAAGATAACATCAAAAACAAGGTTCTCATGGTCCTTTGAAAATACATGGCATGGATAAAGTATCAAAGAAACTCAGTTAATCTATATCAAATACATGGATATGTTATCAAGCTTATCACATGTATTTCATATAATCATTCAAATCCACCCTAATCACCCATGGCATGATAAAAAGTTATCCAACCATATGCATACACGATCACCTCTTTATTAATCAGCCAAACTATAATATGTATTAAATATGGTTGAATTCCAAATCCATCAATACCCCAATTGTTGTTATGAGGAACATTTAACATATATAATCCAAATATGAACAACGAAAGGCACAAACCACCAACATTGATGTTTCCTGATTGTTATACTTGAATGTTGTCCCTTGAATCACCCTAGATTTGTGTAGATCTACAAAAATATAAAAAATTACAAACCATGAATATCTCACGATAGAGGAGGAATCAAGAAGAAATGATACGGGGGATTGGAGAAATAACTATTGGGATTCCAATGCTCAATATTTTGTCTCAATTAGTTATTAGATGGAGGATCATGAGGGGTTTGAAGTTTGTCTATAATTTCATCGATCTCATTTATGAAACAATGCGAGTGGTAAAAATTTCTGGACATGAGATGCGACCCCACCCCGATATATCAAATAATAATAAAACTACACTTGGTGTTCATTAAATGAACACTAAATGTAGTATCCCTAACTACTCCCCACTTAAGCGGACTTCCAGGTCATCGCACGACCATGTACTCATCCATTACATAGCCATTATGTGGTTTTAAGTGATAATTAGGTACATGTTGTGTACTCAAATGTACATAATGTGTACATAGAAAATTCCCATTTTACCATTTTCCTAAAAAAATGAAATCAATATTCGTATCAGAAAATAAGATCATGGTTCTTATGTTTTCAACAGAACATTTCTTTTGTCATTAAAAATGAATTTAAAAATTTCCATACATAGATTCCTTAAAAAGATTGAATCAAAAAAAATTCTTTCTAAAATTGTCATATTTATATAATGACACCCATAAAATCTTTTTGAAAACCTGCACATTGTAGAGAAAGAGAGATTGAAGGAAATCATTACAAGAGAGATTTTTTTAATGAAAGTTTGTTACCACTTCAAAAATATTTTAAAAAATATCTCCATGAATGAATAATATTATTATTTTTAAATATATTTATAACAGATAAATTCATGGTATAAACTTTTAAACGGGATGTATATGCACCTCATAAAATAATATAGGTTCATGACATCAAAATATTCCTCAATAATAAAAATTGATGTGTTGTCCTTTATCTTGAGTTGGACTCCTCGTATATATAATTAATATTCCTAGATAATAGAATTATTTTAATTATTTACTATCTTCAGAATCATATTAAATAATTAGTAATTAGTTTATTTTATCATTTACCATTCTACACATAATTTTTAATCATTTATGTTTTCTTTAGATGTTTTGACGCTATTCATCATATATGTCAAAAATGATAATGGTAAGTCAATTATGGTCAATGAGGTAATTATTTAAACATCACCATAATAATGATTAGGAAATAATTTCCAATTTATAACCCAATTATAATTTGGAAACAAATAATGAAATGTGGTTATGAAAAATCAACTACATTATGATCATAAAGATGTTAGGTCGTACACACACTTAATTTACATATTCATTTTTCAATGATAATTATTTAAATAAAAAAATTAATATTTTACATTTATAGAATTGTAATAATATAATTTATGAAATATTATTTCATTAAATAATCATATAAATTTAATCTATGTGATTATGTGACGAAAAAATACTCACATTTCTTTATGGAGGCGGTAGTACAAATGTACGCAAAAATGGTGTTATCAATTTTTAGTGTAGAAATTATAATGTTATACTATAAATTATGAATTATAATGTTTTCAAAAATATCATCATTATTTCATTTATATCAGATATATTCATTTTCATTACATTTAGTTAATTCTATTTAATGAATTGCTGAAAACAAATCTGATCTCTTTGCGAGGTGTTAGTCCGCCATACATAAGATCGATATTTTTGTTCCCTCCAAAGAATAGAAAGTAAAAAGGTATATGTGAAATAATAATTTATTAACTATAAATATATCACAAATATATTATATATTATAAATTCATCATTATAACAAGCTATGAGAGGAAATTATGGAAAATGAATTCCATCAGTTCGTGAGGTCGTAGTCCTCTTTACACATGAATGATGATTTTGTATCCCATTTGATGAAAGAGGGGATGAATTTAGGTAATTAAATTAACCTAATAATATCTATGTATATGGTATATAATTGTTAAATTATATGAACAAGATTTAAAAATATTATTTTGATGTTGAATAGGCAATAATATATAGATTCTCGATTACTCACAATACCTCTTCTTTGGAAAATATCTTTAGGTAAGAAAAAATCCATCATAGGATGGATTTATGATCAAAATAAGGGCCCTTGGTAATTTTAATGGAATTTAAGAAGTTATTTGGTAGTTATTAGATAATAAAAAAGTCCATTAATGGTGTTAATAGGATAGAGAGGTGGTGACCTTTTTAATTGGTTTGAGTTGGATACATATAATTTTTGAAAAGAAAAAGGTGACTCGACATTTTTCAAATTAAAGAAGGATCCAATAAGGGACATCATGTCTCATTAGAAAATATAAGATAAAAATATTTCCATAGAATATTTTTATACATTCTTTTAGTTCATTGTAAGCATGATCGTTTTTGTTTAATCTTTTGAAAACTCGTTTTCACCTTAACTACATTAATTGATTTTTACTATTTTCACTATTCATTATAGTAAAACATTAAGTTGAAATTATCATATTATAAAATTTATGATAACTCAAAATATTTAATCCATTTTATAAAATTCAATTTATATAAGTGTAAAAATTTTATTTTAAAATTAAACCCATAATCATGAGGAAAACGTGGGTTTTCAAAAGTGTATTTTCATGAAAAGCATGATTTTATATTAAATATATGACAATTTATAATAATAGTATGAATTTAGATTAATATTTATTTATATTAAATGTATAATTTTTATTTAAATCATTCATTATTATGAGTTTTTAAAATTAATTAAAACAGAGAATCATTATACAATCTAGAACAATTTTTTAATAAATTGTTTAAAAAAATAATGTATAAAATATCCAATAAAAAGATGATTAAGATGATATTTAGGTGATTAAATATAATTAAATAAAACTTATGATTATTTTTATCAAATTAAAAACTTATATATACTTTAAAAATGCATATTTTATTGAAAAGAAATTATATTTTAAAAAAATTGATATTTCTCACTGTTCCTTGAAAAATAATAATTTAAAACAAAAGTTAACACTAATCAATATTTTAAAATATTATTTTAAAAATGAAAATAATTTTTTTATAATTAAAATTGATAAATATATAAAATAATCATTTAAATGAAAACTGTACAGGAAAATAGACAATTAACAACATTTCAATTTTCATGTAACAATATTTTAAAATATTTATAATGAATATAAAAATATTAATAACCATTAATTTGATTTTTTGTACAATTAAATATGCATTTACATTATAACACCATTATGAAATTTTTTTTGTGAAATTTTATTCATTTATCTAAGAAATGGGGATATATTTCCTTTATATCATTTTATGATGCCCATGTTTCAACTTCAAGTATATGGCTTTTCGAAAGAACCCTAACATGGAGGTTCACTTTATTCCAAAAAACGTGATCTCAATAGCCATGTATCTGAAATGGTTGTTAATAAAAATAATAGTTATATTCCAACTAAACCACTTTAAGGGAATATAATATGATAAGGATCTGACATATATTTCCTAAAAAAGGAAACATGAAAATATTTTGGTACATAAGGTAATCATAAAGGTAAAACCATTGGGTTGGAAACTGGTCCAATTTTTTCTTGGTTTTCTTATTTTATAACAAACTATGTACTGGACTGTCCCTTTAAAAAAATTATGAAACATTTCCATCAAGATCCATTCTGAAAACCGTGTTAACCAACCTCAAAATAAATATCATTACCTCAGTTATCCACATAATGTTTCTAAATATTATATTCCTTCCTAATATATTTCCAAATTATCAACACATTCTCAACCATTGAATCTACTAACTTTGTTCCAAAAAACTACCTTTCCCCTACTTCATCTCAAAAATGTGGTGTTCAAAACTACATTTTATTTTATACCTCAAAAGGTTCCATCTATATATTGGAATGAAAATTATTATTATAATAAAACACAATAAAAGTTGTATATTGATACTAATTTCCCTTATCATCCAATGAATAAGAATTAATCATATATTACAAGGTTTAAATTTCTTACTTAGACTGAACATCAATTTGGGGATGGAATGTTATAAAAAAATTAAATTTAGTACCCAATGAATTCTTAGACCTTTCCATAACTTAGAATTAAATATAGGATCACAATTAGAGAAAATTGAGAGAGGAATATCATATATGATTACAATCTTCTTTAGATATAGTTAATAATGGTGATCAGAAGTAATTTTATCTTGAATTTAATGGAAATTTTAAAAATTATTTAATTAGTCCAAAATAAAACAATTCTAATTATTAATGTGAGATATAATTGGAAATCCCACCTAAAATTCCATTTATACATTTTCCCATTTCCAATATAGAACTCGAAAATGTTGAATTAGTCAATTCTGTAATTACTATTCGGATTTATTCTTCTAACATGTAAATATTTTCATGCTAAAATCCAAAATATCTCTATTTATTCTATCCCATAATTAATAGTTCTAATGGTCTGAATAAATCTTATTGCTACCCAGATGGATAGAAAATGGATAATAATGAGTTTCAATGAATAATTATTTCTTCAACTATGAACAAAAATCCACAGATAATGTTTTTACAAATTTCAAAACAACATATTCATTAATATTAAAATCATGAAACATTCCCTTCTTAATGGATTAAACCTTTCCTAAAAATAATGACCCACCTTCTAAGATTTCAAAACTTATTCTGAAAACCTCCACTACATTGATACCTAAAACAAAATAGTGGATTCACCAAATTATACAAATTTGATGTAAAAATAAATCAAATAAATTACCCAAGGTTCATGTTCCAAACATAACATGATTAATGTAGTATTACTTATCGACCAAAAATCATGGACCATTTTTTTGATTTTATAATATGGTAAATAATCCCACAATCATAATTCTTAATTAGTTATATCCATATTCTCTGTTCTATGTTCAATTCGTTCTGAGTGAATACATACTTCAAAATTGTGTGATCAGTATAAATTAGACACTTTATTCCATAAAAATGATGCTGCAAAATTTTTAATTCAAAAAAAATAACATATATTTCATGATTATGTATAGGTTAATTTAACTCTATATGTTTTAGATGAAATGAATCATATGAAATTAATTATCCATTAAACATTATGAAAAAACGAAGTCCCTTCAATAAAGCATAATTATAAATGAAAAATTCACTATTTCTAGAAGGAATTCATCAAACTAGATCATTCACAATTATTATTTATAGTTAATGAAAATAATCATAAAATTAATTTTAATATCTAAATGTAACTCCATTTCATTTTGAAATTGTCAACATTCTATTCAACTGATAAAATATTTGAACAAATATTTGGTATTAACCTGCTAAAATAAGAAATCTATTTATTTTTATTGCATTTTTTGGACTTTGAATATATTTTTGAAAAATATGTTGTTGGGTATATAGTTAGGCTATATTTAGAAACAATATTTCCAAGGAATGAAATTTATTAAAAAAAGTCACCCTAAAAAAAAATTCATATAGTTTTTTTCTTATAAATATTGAACAAAAATCCTTATATGTCTTTCATTTTCCTCAAAATTTTAGAATATACAAAAATGAAATTAATGAACACCTCCATAACCATAACCATGAACTCCAATAAATAACTATTCCAAATGTACATAAATAAAGTAGATGGATAAGACAATCCGAAGGGAATAACCAAAAACTCTTAATTATAATATCTAGTTCAAAACATAGTCTTCAAAATATCTGATTCCATCACTTATAATTTATGGTATCCGGACCTGATATCATTCATTGTAAAATTTATTGGTCTATTGAGTGGATTAGATAAATCATAAATATGTGGAATGAGATACTTGATCTTAATTGTTATTTTATTTAATCATAAATTATCAATGCAAAGTCACATTGAACCATACTAATATTTAAAAAAAATTGAAGTTCCCAACGGTGAAGTGAAAGGTAGAATGAAACCTTTCTCTAATAACTATTGAAAATTATTTTTCAATTCAAAAATTCATACATGATTCATTTGATAAGTTATTTTAAAAAAATTAATAGAATCAACCACTAAGTCAACAAAAATTCAACAACCTAGTCAGGAATGAAATCATTGAAATCATCAGGATATAAATCCATGTATTCATTCATTACATGAAAATTTCTAATTTTAACAGTTTCTTTATTTTCAACAATACAATTTTGGTAAATACATTGTCATCCCTATTATATTTTTTATATTATTTGTATTCATTAATGGAATAAAATCATTAAACATAACTTTCTTAGATTTCGAATCACACATGGTAGGAAAAACTAAAATCCAATATATATCAAGAATGATATCATCCTCTTTTATGGACAATTTATTAAGATTTGTATGAAATACCATCCCCACTGATAACAAAAAGATGATTCCGAAAATTATTTGATTATTTAATAATGTTATTAGGATATCTCACAAAAAATTAAATCTAATTTTAATATGGTGATATTCCCATTTTACATGATAAATTATTACCAATGAAATAATATTTAATCAAAAAGTTAAATAGTGTATTGCCATTAATTTAAATAAACAAGTAAAATATTTTTCACCAATTCACTTAATTAAAGAAAATCAACCATTGTTGAAGTCTATGGTATTCCAGAGAATTTTTCCTTTGGTCTTGATGATTTATCCCCTAAGTAAATAAATTTCTACATACATTATCATAATTCACCAACTCATTAAAAATAATACTTCTTACCATCAGTATTTCATTATATGTATGCTTATTTTCTATCTACTCACAATTAATATTTTCAAATGTACCGCATTAGAAGAACTTACCTGACATTAAAATACTTCCCTAAGATTATTTTCCCTACACCTATCACATGATGGGAAATTTTTTTTCCTACCTCTATAATTCTATAATGGATTATTCCTTATTTCTTTCCATCTGAACATTTTCTTAGTGTTCTCATCATAAGGAAAAGAACAATCCTAGAATTCCATATCCACTTTCCCATCACAAAAACAACATTATCATATAATTTAAATGTTTACACAACCAAATATCTTTATAGATATCATTTTAATCCAGAGTAAATTATATTAATTTTACAAGAAATGTTCAGAAATAAATCTATTACATACTAGGCCAATCATGTAAAATTTTCATTATACAAGGACATAGATTCTTTATTTTTTCAACACAATTCTTGGAATTTTTTTCTATATATATTATTAAAACCATAAAGAAGTATATATCATGTAAGTGATTCTAAAATGTTTCTTTTTCTATGCAATCAATCTCATTACTCACAATGGAATTGCTAACCAAATAATACCATCGATTAACTTCATGTTTGAAATGATAAATGTTCAAGGTTACAATTGGACATTATGAAGACCCCATTACTTCCAATATCTTCTTCAAGAAATTTATACATCCTTTGTCTACCACATGGTCAGATGATCCCCTGAATGATGGAAGATGTGGTATCATAAAATTCTTCACTAGAGAAGTATTTCTTTGTGGAAAATTATATTTATCCATAACATATAATCCACCATAATTTATATATTTGTTTAAGAAAACCATAATTGAAACAAACTATTCTATTACAATTTAAAACATAAAATAATGTATATTAGGAAGGATATTCTCCTCTCAGTTCCTACCCACTATATGTTCCTTATTTCCCCGACAAATAATTATTAATAGACACAATTTAGATAAACAAATGTTATCTGTAAAATTATATATAATTTCAACACATCTGTAATGTTATATATATATTTTTTTTTAAAAAGTTGGAGGTTGGGCCTCTTATTAAAATAAGTAAAAGAAAGTGGCTGAGAAGAGTACACGAATAGAAGGAAAAACCTAAAGCAGTAACTACGTACCGATCTTTTTCAATAGCTGTGCACTTTGCATCCTTTCTTCATCCTGAAGGGCATTCCAATCAACCCTTCCACGACCGCACCCCCGACCTCTCAATCTCCCCCTAATTGATGGTAGGGATTTAATCCTTTTTAAAAGAGTCTCTATATCAGTGCTTTCCGAATCTGAGCTTTCCCCTTGATGTTCCACAAATTTGTTAGGACAAGTGTCTCTTGTCACATGCTGATCCATTCCCTCAATGGTCATTTCTCATGTCGGGTCCACAATCTTCTGGTACTTTTTCTCATTAGAAGAGATCAGCGTTGAATCATGTATCTTAATTTCACATATATGCTGCTCAGATACAGTGACAGTGTTACCTGCAATCGACTGCTCAACCACCACAAAAGTGGGAACCGAGGATTTTGTCTTCTTGTAAGAAACCAGATGAAATCCATCACTATCCAGAACTGTCTTTGATGATTTATAAAGTACTGTAGAGTCAGATTGCTAATATATTTTTACCATTACGATTACCTGAAGCATCCATTCATTCTAGTAAGAGCTGGTGATCCACCGTTAACTAGGCTCCTTCTTCATTCACATGATCAGTCTTTAAGTCATCGTCTTTATAAGGCAATCAAGAGTGATCATGCTGCAAAATTTCGCATTTGCCTATATTAAACGTATCAGCGAAGTGAAAATTCGCCTCTTCGGAATAGATAGCTTCCCATGATTTCATCTTGTTTTCAGAGGTGGATGCATTTGGATGGTCTCCCATCTTAGGAAAAACACTCTGCACCTCTGTCTTCTGCTCCACGCCCAGTCTATCATCACGTTTACAAACATGGTGTTGCAAATGAGAATTGACATTATTATATTATGAATGATATTTTATATTTAGAGTATGAGAGGGATTGACCTAAATTTTACATAATAAAACCCATTTATATACTATGTATAAACATTTTTATCATTGTAATTTTTCCCAAAATATAAAATTTTAAAATAAAAGATGATTTATTTTCACTGAAAATCATAATTACTTTAATATTATATGCATCTATTCAGCTTAACACCCATTAATTTAGTGATTTTTTTATAAAATGTATGGTTACTATAAAATTGACCCATAATGGGTTTTTAAAAGAATGAAAAAGGTCAGTTCAGTGAAAACCTGAAAACTAATGAAATTTTTTACTTTATCTCAATGTTCATTAAATAAAGTGAAATAAGTAATTTTCACATGAAATAAAACCCAATTTTTATCAAATAAATAATTTTAAACACATATGAAGCTCAAAAAAATCTATTAGTTAACTTGGTACATCATCATTAATATAACTCCTTAAAATTTAATAACCAATAAGGTTAACTTCCCTCTCTAGAGTATCCAATGAATTAGATGGATATCATAGAAAGACCCATCCTTGGCTAGTCATTGAACCAGTCATAGTTGGTTTGTCATAGAGCCAACCATATATAGTTAATAAAGAAACCACATATCATTACTTTATAACATGTTTCACCACCATCATAAAAAATATCCATAAAACATAACATAATCAGAAATCCTTGAAGATTTCGTTTTTTATCCTAAATAAATTTAAAACTTCATTTAATTCCCTATGAAAAATTCTTTTGGATATAAAAATACCCATTTATTTTAAAAAACAATCTAAATAAGAAATACATAGATAAATGAAACAATTTTTCATTTAATAAAACATCAATGATTTCGATGTAATTCAAACACAATATAAGGGATAATGTGATAGAAAAAAACATTTTCACCATATATGATAAAATGGAACATTGTTTTTTCTGTTGGTAATGAAATTAAAACATTTCATAAAATTATTGATTTTTAAAAAAAATGAAGGAAAAATCGACAATTATAAATCTCTATTTTCAATATAATTACATACATATGACCATTTGTATAACATCAGAATGTAATAGAAATATATTTTGAGGCAAAGATTTAAACGATAATTGTTTAAAGAAAGTACCATAAAACTTTGGAAATATTTGAATAATAGGACCCATGAAAGATTAATATTGACAAAAACCACAAAAATCATAATAATAGGAAAATTAATGTTATAAAAAGTCAATTGGGGAAATATATACACCTCATAGTAGAATATAAATTCATAAAATTAAAGTATAACATGATGAAAATAAATTGAGATGATGTCACTTAGCACGAGTCTGACTCATCATGTATATTCATTATATTACATAATAAATAAATTATATTAATAATTTACATTATTAATACACTTTAATAATTGACTAATTAATTTTATTTTATCTTTTACCATTATATAAAAAATTTGTAAATCAATTATGTTCACTTCAGAAGTTCTGATGGTATTCGACATATATGTTAATAATGTCTATGGTAGGTTGAAAATGGTCAATGTTGTTATTATTTTAACATATAAAAAATAATATTCATGAAATAATTATCATATTTATATTAAAATGTTAAATTTTACAACAATTCATGAAATATTGAAATTAATATTAACTACGTTATGATCATAGAGTTGGTATGTTGTACGTACAGATGAGTAATGTTTTCAGTTTCCAATGAACATTAGATAAGTAAGGTAATTAATATTTATCATTACATAATGATAATAAAATCAAAAATGTCATATTTTTTTGTTAAAATTATTTATATATTAAATCCTTGGGAGTTAGAGATTCAAAAAGAAACACATTGCTTCGTGGAGACGGTAGTCCACACAAACACATGTACGATGTTATCATTTTGCAGTATATGAAGTAAAAGGATATATTATATTTTAAGAAAAATAAATATGTAATCAATAACATAATTATTTCATGTATATCACATATATTTTGAAGATATTTCCTTATTACATTCCATGTAAAGGGTCTGTCAAAAATTAATAATATTGCATCATGGTGAGGTAGTCTACCGTATATAAAAATAAAGTTATCATATCACACATAGAATGTAAAGAAGTTATTTGATATATAATTTCAACTGAAGATTAAATATATTAAAAATATCCTATATATATATATAAATAATTTAAATTTATCACTACCAAAATTCTTCAGAGATGGTGATGGAAATTGAATGACAGCAGTTTGTGAGGTCCTAGACCACTGTAAACATGAATGATGATATGATATCATATTTGATGGATACATTGATTCATTTAAGTAAATAAATTAAACTAGTAAATTATCAGTATATTAGATATACTGGTGTTATTATATACTAAATATAGATTAAAATTTTATTTTCATGTATGAAGAAATTAAATATAGACACTCTGTTAAGTACAATACATTGTCTTCGGACAACCTCCTTAGGTAATCTCCAAAAGGCTTCATTGGATGGATTTATGATAAAATTATTTTTCCTAGGTCATGGGGTGGTATTATAGGATGGTAGTTGGGATGTTCATGTATGAATGGAATGGATATTATGGTGTGAATATAATAGGATATGGGGTTTCCATTTATAGGGGTAGTGAGTAGAATACTTGTAACCATTAAAAAGAAAAAGGTATAAGCATGTTTTTAACAAAAACAAATCCTATAAAAGGAAAAAATATCTTTAATTTTAAATTATATGGTTTAAATATGTAAACAAAATAGATTTTAGACATTTTTTTATTTCTTTTTAACAATTAACCTTTTACTTTAACAACATTGTAAATATGTTTTCACCATAACCGCTGTAATTAATTTTTACTATTTTTACTATTCATTATATTAAGAAATTAATTTGAAATTATAATATATTATAGAAATATGAAATATATTTTACCAACTCATTTTAGAGACGTTTAAATTTTAATAAAATAGATTAAATCCACACACACGATGAAATAACAGGTTTTCAAAAAGTGAATTTTTGAATAAAACGAAGATTTTATATTAACTTTAAGTCTAATATTTATCATTTAATGAGATAATATTTTTTAAATTAAATATAAATTTAATTTAAATAATTTATCATTTTGGGATGTTTTCAATTATTACAACAATGAAACAATACAAATATTGAAACATTTTGAAGAAAAAACGTGTTTTTAACCAAAAAATAATATTATACTAAAATCCAATATAAAGATGATTTAAAAGTTATAAATTAATATAAGTATAAATAAATAATTATTATTTTACATTAAATCAAATTTAAATAATAATTTTACTTTCAAATTACTTAATATATAAAAATAATATGACATTTTTATAAAAAATAATATTTTTTTGCTACATACTAAAAAAATGTATCCTAAAATATAAAAACATTAACCTTATATTAATTTTCATAGTATGATTTAAAAATGAACCTCATTTTTTATTTAAAATTGTTAAAATTTTATATTGAACATTTAAATAAAAACATTATAATAATAGAGTTTAATTAAAACTATTTACTTTTTGAGGTAAAAATTTATTTATATTTTTATAAAGAATATAGCTATATTATTAAAATTAACAGTGATTTATTCTATCATTATATAGGGTTTTTATTTTTATAATAGCGATAAAACTAAGAAAACCACATATTCCCAAATGAAAATGTTATCCCATAATAAATTAATGAATTTAGTCATCATAGCTCAATACCATAAAAGATTTTATCTCATATGTAATTAAAGAAGACTAAAATATTAGAAGACTGACAAATTATAATGTTTATGGCATTGTTTCATGAAATATCATTAAATAAAAAAAATATTTTCTATAGTTTATTGAACATAATACAACACTGTAACAAATAGGTGATTTTGATACATGGATAAGTACCTGAACACAATTTACTCAAATTAAAAAATTTCAATGCACTATCTATCAAAAATCTGTATGGTATTGGGAATCAACATTGAAATAATTTATTTATTAAGGGATTACTTAACCCCGTGTTGGGAGGATTCTGGATCAATATAAAGGTGAGTAACAACTCTCTATATTCACTAAATTACTTAGCTAAACATTATCAACATAATTACGTTTCTTAGATCCTAAACATACCCAAACAAACCTTGAAAATGATCTCGAATGATAATAGATATTTCAATATGTCATTTTATATGTAAAATTGAATAGAACTGATTTTTTATTTATGAAATTGTTCTATAGGGTTGATTAGATATGGAAAACATAAAAATTCATAAAACACACAACACATAGGCTTATATACAGAACACTTGAGACATACTGAATAGTATGACATGTAATTATATCATTATCAATTTAGGATCAGTATACCCTTTATTATCCTAGTTAAAACATGGAGAGTGGGACATGTGCTATGGTTAGGCATGTACTCAGAGGGACCAAGTCATGTGGTACTAATCTAAATGGAATGTACACATTACTCCATGGTTCATAGAACTATAATTATTTTATTATAATTTTTGTGTAACCCATATAATGTTTTATAACAAAGAAATATGTTAACTTCAAATTTTGATTCATATATTTATATTGGATGACTGGGAATGTACTCTACAACACACTTTGTCATATGAGCTAACCATACTAGTTTTATTGTTTTACACTAAACACCGTGTTATATTTAAAGATATCATTATACCCTATTTATACTCTAATGACGGTATGAGAGGTGTGATAATGCCTCACATGTTGTATGATATCTGACATTATCCTAGAAAACATTTTCACATAGAAGACGTAATCAAATTTATTTCTTAGGATATTTGTTGTTTGTTTGTTTCATCTTCACTAGATCTATATTCATTGATGATTAATCTGACAATTTGACCATCACTATTTCAATTGTCATCAATTCCCATAACCACACATCTCTTCTGGTTATATGTACTATTCAATGTAATTACTCCACCATATTACACTACTCTATGATCTCTTGTATGAAGGCCACCAACAAATCCACTCCCAAATTCTATAGTATCCACAATCTTGAAACCACATCCTTGCAACTTGTATGCATGGTATGCAACCTCCCATTCCCCATATCCAACCAAACATCCTTCTTGGGATGCCATTGTCCATACTCTATCAATTAAGAAGGACATGACTGGTTTATACCTTGTAATATGTAGAATGGAGATGATGAGATGAATGTGATTGGAGGTTTTAATGATTTCAAACACCTATGTAAATTTCAATGAAATTTCCATTATTGAATGCATAAAATCATGGTTTAATGAGGAAAAATAGCAAAAATAATAATGTTTTCACGAGTTAAGATAGAAAATGAAATCCATGAAGAATATTGATCAATTATTTATAGGTAACTGAAATCCATTAAATAATACCAGAATAACATCTCAATAATAATGGAGATATTAAAATAATTGGAAAATCAATATTTTCATTTTAATGAAAATAAAATCAACAAGACTAAAAAAAGTGTAATTAGGCTTAATAATTATGTCCATCCTCATGGTGGAATGTTGACATTTTATTATTTGGTATCTATCTATGATCCATCATCATCAAACAAATGATCAAATATCATATCCCCCAACAATCAATCCATTTAATTTTCATCAATGGAGATTAAATCATCCTAGATAGACCAAATAAGATATTAATATATTACCATCAAGGTTAAATAAGATTTTTTTTAAAACTTTCCACCGGACCATCTCATAAACTGAAACCTAATAAAATATTACAACCCTACTACCTTTTTTGCAAGAAAACCACGACAAAAATATTATATAAAAGAGAGGTTTCAATGGTATAATATAAAGAAACATATTACAATCATTGTTGTGAAAGGTAATTAGATCAGAAGGAAGATCATCAAGCCATGTTATATCATTATTAACACACTTGTTCTCGAGGAAATCAACAACCATGTTAGAATCAAAATATATACGAGTGATTATGTAGTTGATTTTGAGAAGAGTGAAAATACAACCCATCTAGTGGATAGTGATTGGCAACACAAGATATATAACACCATACCAAATTTCTTGCATAATGGTGGTCAATTCACTATCAATCCATTGGTTTGTCCAACCAAGTTATTTGGCCAATTAAATGGAATGAATCTTACACATAATTTCATCTTCCAGTGAAGCGGTAATGCCAAAAATACCATGAAAGCATCCAAGGATCTGACCAGCATGATTCCAAATGATTACACTAAAACCTGCATGGCCTGAATAGCCTTTTGAAGCACCATAAACATTAAAATTATCCCGAACAGGGAGAGGGGTATACAAAATTAATTCAAAAGTGTGGTGAGGTTGGTAATATTTTAAATTAATACGGAGTCATCACAGATTTCCAAAGTCTTGCACAATGTTGTTGCAATGTCCCTTTTGGATTGAAGCAGCTTCACGAATGGAAATAACAATCCACATTCACCTTGAATTATGACTAAAGGAGAATTAATTTTTAAAAGTATAATTTTCATTATACCAGATCACATGGTGATGCTCAATTACAATAATAAGGAAAATGTTCTAAATCTGCTAAGAATTATCCATATCTGCACATATCATTAATTGAGATTTGACAGAGTCATGTATCGACGACCTACAGTCAAAAATATCAAAAATATAATTTCAATGATCTGAATTAGTGGGACAAGAAAGAAATATATTATTGGTATCTTCTCTGTTTTGATTGAAGAGACTCTATTTAGAAAAAATCTGAATACCATACGATTGAAGCTGATCATCTGTGGGGATCTTGTTGTGAGAAAGTCTCCAAATAATAATAAAATTTATGGATTATATCCAATGTTCTTCAATGATCTTTATCCCCCAAAACATGTTTCAGAGTTACAAAAACAGTGTGTGCAATTATTTTTGAATTAATCCTCCTACATTGAGCACGTTCCCCAATAAAGAAGTCATTGGTGATTGAGAAATAATAGGTACAAATGAAATAAATGATGGTATCAAGAAGATGGTCATTTTGGGAGTAGAAGAAATATTTCATACAGAGGTTGGTGTTCTCATTACTTTATTCATGATAAATTTTAATGATTAAAGGAGTGAATGTCCAGTTATCCAACCAAAAAATCATTGAAGATTATCTGGAGACCATACACTTGGAGTTATTTATAATGAAGGAAAAAAAGATATTTTTGTGTATTGATTGATAAGGGATTCAATAGAAGCATAAAAATGTCTTTGGAAATAAATATTTTCATTTATTATATACAAATTTATTTAAAAATCATATTAAACATAGAAAAAATTCAATATTCTTAAAATATCACAAAGACCCAGCCTGATGTTAAAAAATATGAGAAGAGATCAATTAAAAAATTAGATAGTTTTTATGAGATCAATTATAATGGTTAATTTAATATTACATCCATTTTAATATCTATATTCATAAATCCTATGAATGGGATACATAGTACCCATGATGAAACAACATTCTTCATAATGGTATTCTTTATACCTTAATCATATAATTATCAAAACATGTCTCACATTTTAACAAAATCTTAACATTAGATATCTAAACTTTAATTTTATAAAGATAATACTAATATATTTTTATTGATTAAAAAATTCAATTACAATGTCCATTTATAATAAATTTCATGTTTTTTGTTCACAGATTAGATATAGTCATCACATAGCCTAACTACTCTCTATGAATATCCTAAATCCATAACATATATTGATGTCATTATCATTTTATGGTATTTATGAGGGTTAAATCAATTAAATATGTTAATTTCATGAAAGAATTAAATTTATGTACGGATAATGATGTCTAGTAAAACAATTAATAAGAAATTATTTAAAAAGGTAGATGTCAGATCAAATAACTGTAGATATTTTATTTATTTCCTAGTAATAGATTAACTGTCACAATCTAATTATATCTTATACAGTGTGATCATATTGTACACCTATATTCTCCTTATAATTTCTTATAATTTCTAGTATTTAAGTGTATTTTAAGGACATATATTAATTTAATTATTTTATAAATTCTTAATTCTATTCTCTCTATTTCCATAAAAACATTAAATTTTTTGAAAAATTCTTAAAATATAAACCTAATAAAAATTCTAAATTTTGAAATCATTTATAGAGTGAATTTCTCTACCAAACATCATATTAATATGAAAATGATTGTTTTAACTTTTTAAATAGAAAACAAAATTTATAATAAAACCTTCTATGGTTGTCAATTAAATAACATAAATGGTGTCACTTATTTAAAATAAGTTATATTAAATCTAATGAGATAAAAATGATTTCCAAATTTGATGTAATGGAAATATAATTATAGGAAGAAATCATATACTATTACAATATAATATTTTTTTTTTGAGAAATAGGAATTCATATCCATTTTATTGACTTTTACACAACAAGACTATTACAAATTTAATATTGTTATGTTGGATAATATGATCGAAGCATTAAATAATGTTTGAATATACATGATAATTATATTTTTATTCATCATTTAATATTAATAATCATTCACAATTCTTTAATAGATAATTTTGTTTTTCTGTAGATTAATATCAGTAATGTCATCTAATAAATGTATTTTAGAATGTTTAAGGCATAAAATTTGAGCAGTATGTAGGAAAAAATTTCACTAACGTAGTTTAACCAATATAATCCCTCCCACCATGATATTTAATATAATGGTTGATTTTTCCATATTTTTATCCACTTAAATATCTATTGGTTGATATATTTAGTTTATGAAGATGTTCTAAAAAGATCAATATATAAATAAATTCAATAAATTTGTGAAATAAATTTTTAAGGAAAGAATTAAAATTTTATATTTGATTGATAAGTGCATAAAATTTTGTACAAAAATATTATTAGTTATGTTAGAAATTATATAAAATTTCATGAATTCATAGTAAAACCATCAAAATGGGATAATCATTTGATCATAGAAAAATTTATTGGGTTCATGTATAAAATTATATATTATTCAATTCCTCATAGATTATTTTATTAATATATCTAATCAATACCTATGAATATAATATTTTATTTTAACTATTTAACCAACATTATGACATAATTATCTTTTGATATTCAGTACATTATACTCATCACTAAACTATAATGGAAAATATACACTGATAATAATAGAAAAATTAAACAACATCAATATGAAAAAATATATGATTATATCAAGTTATCTAGGAGTAATTATATATTTTATTATATTAAAAAATTAATCTACTAAGAATGTATCTACATTTTACTAATTTTTTATATTATAAAGGTAAAAATCCATTGACCTTATAATGAGTTCATTTTTTTATTTTAGTAATTATTTATTTCACTATTATAGTCTTATAGATACCCTATCCATTAAATAGATCAAATTTTCAAATTTGGGATGTATATTAAAAATAGAAAACATAAATTTTGGACTAAATTTTCATCTTATTAATATTGGTAATTTTTATCATAAAATTTTGTATATAATTCTTGTTATATATAGTTTTGTTTAAAATATTTATTATAAAATTGAGTCATGGTTAGTAATGATCGTGGGGTAAAATTTAATAAGTATTAATTTACATTTGGGAATTTCAAAAAATTTATTATATATAGATGAATATAAAAAAATTATTCCTTCATATTAGTCTTAGAAGATGAGGATGTATACATTTTCAATGATCAATTAGATCTTGGGCAGAAATGTTTGGTTAAAATATTAATGAGTGAGGTATTTCTCATTATCCTTGATTGGAAAAAATATTACTTGGTTCTTAACAGATACAATTTTATATAATATTATTGCTTTGCAGTTTTATTAATTCTTCTAATAAATGGATACCATTAACGATTATACCTTTGTAGAAAAAAATAAATGAAATATTATTCAATTTATACACTTTTAATTTTGAAAATTCTTATATTACATTTTTTTGTTAAAATGAAATTCATCCCTTATAAATTATATATACATATGAATATATGTATTTTTGTGATGTATCTCAACTACAGAGAGAATATGTTTTGGTGTCTCGTGATGTTTCCACACCTTCAATATTCTCAATAACTCATAGTATTGATCAATAATTACCCTTAACATCCCATCAGACATGTGGTTCATCAAACATGGTGCACCAATTAGTAGATTATGTATCACTCAACAATCACAAAATTATAGTTGAATCCTCAAAAGTGTATCTCCATTTATTTATTTAATCACAACACATTAGACCATCAAATATGATAATCACTAATTGTGGTGAGCCATAATATAGATTTCACTTTTCTGAAGAGGAGGGGTAATCCACTTACTTGTTTGGAGATAGAGCATAGAGGTATTTCATCTCTATTAGATTACATGACTCTCATTTATAGTTCAGTATCAACCAACCTCACTCATTTATTAATATGATCATCCATTACTATTTAACATAAATATGGAATATCATATTCATACACCGTTGACCAGAATCAACAAAACCATCCTCACAAACCTTGTTAGATATGGGTATCATTTAAAATGATGAATAATATATTTATTAATAATAATTTCTATTTGTTTACTATAATTTATTGGGTTTTTAATGGTTTATATTATAAGAGTAAATCAATTTATAATGGAATTTCATGTTCTAGAGGGATTCCATCATGGAATTTAGGAACCCTCTTAGAGGTGAGGTTTGATGACACCTTTAACCTTATTGGAAGTAGTAAATTTTTAGTGACTAATATATTGAGATATATGTTCACAATCTACTGATATGTATCCCAAGATAATTATAGAAATGAATACCTCCCACGAGGATAAAATAGACTAACATTAAAGTGAGGTGAATGAATTTTTTTAATTTTAATATATAATAAATCCATCAGATTGACATATTTTCAAGATGAAAAGAAATTTTTTTGATAATTTACATATCACATTATACCATTTTATATGGTAAAATGTTTAAAATAACGATGTATTTTAAGGAATGTTTTATGTGAGAGAATTTTTACAATTTTTGAACACCTATAAAATTCGTCAAGTAGTCTATATGTGGTATATTTTCACATATAAACCTACTAGGATTCATTATTCATCAAGTGAGTGATATAAAAATATAAAACATATATTCTAATATTTATTTTTCAATTTTTATGTTACTCAATTCATATAAAATTAAAAAACAATGTACATATATTCTTAGTTTATCAAATTAAATTGTTTATTACATGTTCTTACATATTTGGTTGTATGTAAACTTATGTATCAAATTAAAATTAAATTATGTTAAATTTAATTTCCCTCAAATTAGACCATGTTTATAGAGTCACATTAAAAACATTTTTTTGTAAATAGTTATATGAATGTGGTAGGATTAGACTCTATATAGCTATATTTTTTTTGATTCCAAGATTTGATGATCTAGGGACCATAGATTATAAGTAGTAAACCACCATAAATATAATGATCTCAATTGAGTTGAATTTTAATTTCTGAGTTATTTAATTTTTTACATTGGGTATCGCCTATAAACTTGTTTGATATTTTCATTCAGGGTTCTAGTAGAACATATTTTCTGGTATGTCCCATTTACATTTACAATCACCTCTTCTCTTATTTATTGATAATCAAACTAGTAATTTATTTTGAACTACCTAAGGATGTATAATCAAGGGTACATAAAAATGGAAAAAAAATATATTAATTGTTTTAATAAAAATTATTTTTATTAAAATATGTGTTTAATTAGACTACTTGGTCAGAGGGCTTATTGTACTTTTTTCAAATTTGATTTTTTGTTTAGTTTCGTACAAATATCATTATTTTATAAAATTCAAGAGACCTATTATGTAGGAATACATATGGAATTATTAATTTTTTTCATTGTTTATTTGTGATTTGGTATATCGTTGGTATACAAAGTGTTATAAGAAACCTAGTAGAGATGTTGTTGTCTCCAAATAATCATAAAAGGAAGGGTATAACCTGTTTTAATAGATAAAAAAATTTAAAATAATATATATGTAATTGATATAAAAATTATGACTTATCTTAATATTTTCATATATAATTAATTGGATAAATTGATAATTTAATTTTTTTTAAATGAAATAAAATGTAATTTTTTGATTTTTAATGAATTTTGTGCATAAATTGGGTAATTATTAATTTTTTTATATTTTACAACACAAGATATGGATATTTTCTATTAATTATTTTAAATGATTGGCATGTATATATGAATAAGTTATGATGTTGTTTTATATAATGGATAGGTGATATGATAATTTTTATTGTGTGAAATTGGAGAAGAAACGATATAGTAAAGGAAGGAAAGAAAATTTAAAATGGGATGTAAGGGGTTTATAGTCCCCCTTATGTACTTGGATGAATTTTTAATATTGTGGGTTATTTTTATGAAATGTTCATAGATCTGGGGTAGATATTTTATTCTTGGATTTAGTCTTTGGTAAAAAAATTATATCAATGGTACACATTAGAAATATGTTTTATAAAATTATGATTCATTTTTATATCATTGTTTAAACATATATATATTTTCATTTATTTCTAAACGCATATTATATTTACACTTTTAATTTTTTTTAAGATTTTTAATGTCATTTCATAGGACTTCTATGAGTACCCATATCTTATTTCCATTGTTATTATATGTTTCCTTTATAATTTTCAGATGAGATAATAATTGGAGTGATGATAATGCTATAGGGTTTGTAAGAAACCATATTTATTGGATCATTTTAATAGATTTAATTTATGAAATAGTTTATTTATAAATGTGATTGTATATAGAAAAATTCATTTAATGGCGAGGAAAGATAATTTATTTGGATGGAATTATGGAAATTTTGGTATCCATATTAGTTTTTATAAGAGGGGTATGTCAGTTAATTTTCATTATTTTTTTATTTTTTGGTATAAAATTTAATTTTTGTTTTTACTTTATTAAGGATGATGAACCAATGGGTATCCCCTTACCATTTTATCCCATAACCCTCATTTGTTTTCCTATAATTGAATTTCATATACATAATTAATTCGTTATACCCAAATTGGAATTATACTTCAAATGTAATGAATAAGATCATGAAGTTTTGATTTTGATTTTATGTAAATGTTTATCTATGATTTTTATAAATCCTTATTTTGGGGATTTTGTGTAGGATGTTTAAAATCATTCATATCAATTTATTTAAATGATATACATTCATACATGGCCTGTAAACTTGGTCTATGTAGTTATACCATAACATATCATCTAATATAAAATTTATTTCATTCATATGTGTGTATAGGAGGACTAGGGATCAAAAACACCCTTGGAGGAGACTTGGGACTTAGAATTATATTTGAAAATTAATGCATCCTAATATGACTATGATATAAATTCTTGAATAGATTTAATTATTATTTTTTATATTATCTTTATGTACTCATTCAAGATGGTGAAAGGGTGAATTGTAAATAAATTATAACTGAATCTGAATATTATGTTTTATAAATTTAATAAATAAGATCATGTGTCCTATTATAATTGAGATGGAAAATATAACCAAATAAAATGATTTTTGGGCCATCTGAAAAGGTAGTGACATGATGTTCTCAAATAATAAATTCTTAGGAAATTGAAACAAAAGTAATATATTAAGTGTTTAAAATTTAATGATTATAATTATGTAACCTATTATAATTGAGGCCAATATTTAATCAATGAAATATTAACTTTTATGTAAACTAGTTTGGTACTACTTCATTATCTTAAAATTGTGAATTATTAATAAATGGATTGAGCAATGTAGAATAAATTGAAATGAAATTTTTCAATTTTTATGAAGTTAATTAATTACTTATTTATTAAATGATTTATTATATTTTTAATGGTATTTTCATTTTATTATCTCATCCTGATATGGAAATATTTAATAATTACCTCACACCATATAATTATTTTTTATTTTATTCTATTGTAGTCAGTTATGTTACACTATGATACATTTATATTTGATGATAATGGTTAGGTTATACAATGAGAAACAACTATCTTATGACATGAAATAATGATATGATTTAGAACCATCTATGATTACACATAAGATAATGTTTATTCCACTTAATTATTATATGTTATATTATTTCATAAATCATTGATTTATAATGATAACTTTTATAATATTACGTATAATAATGGTGATTCTATTCCATTAGAAATGGTTTTTATTATGTCATGATACCATGATATGATATTAAAATGTTAATATTATGAAAAAAATAATAATTATATTTCACCATTAGAAATAGATATACTGCATCATGATACAATGATACCGTATGGGTTTTAAAATGTTATATAATTGGAAAAATCTATCAATTCCATGATACATAGTACTCCCCATCAACGTTCGGTCAAGAATGGGTTACCAAATGGTAATTTTTTCATTCATTTAACATTATGGAATATGGGAAAGTATGTATTGTTAATAACCATGGTTTCCTTGTAAGAACATGGTGACAATATAGGATTGCTAATTTTTTATAAATCAACAATCTACCAACATATTATATTATGTATTTTTACATTTACCATGCTTTAATTATAGGATATTTTTTTGATTTTCTGAGACATCATAGAATGTAGTTATACTTATTCCTTGTACATATCATTTATAAATATATATAAATTAAATATAATAATACATGAAAGGGAAAATTCCTAATGAAAGATGTCTAAATTTGATGACAGCCGAAAATTATATATATGTAGTGTACATAGGTGAGGTCAGGGTACATTATTGATAGCATGAGTGTCCCTCTAATTTTATTTATTACTTTTCTTATTTATTTTATGATTACCTAATTTACCAATCATAATTATATATTTTGTTATACTTGTTTTACATGAAATTTTTTTGGGAATGTTTATTTTATTTTGGGGTTGGAATTCAATTACTATTTGTTATTTTGAATATTTATTTTAAGTAATTTATTTATTTTTTTTAACTATTATATTTATTCATATTAAGGATAAATAGATTAAAAATTGATATATGGATAAAACCCAACATTAATATCCATCTTCTTGTGATTAGGGAACAATGTTGATATATTATGTCATTCTAACTCAAGATGAATGTTAGATAAAGGTTTAGGATGTTTCATAGTAGTATAAAATCGATTCCAAATTATTTTATTGATTATATTACCTTAGTAGTGTAACAATCAAATCTGGGAAGACATGGATCATCACCCAAGATGGTCCCCTATAAGGCATAATGTGTGTTTTTGATAACCATGGGCTGGTGATAATCACTTGGTTATGAACATAAAAACCATCAGAATTATATCACCCTGAAACCGCAAGAATAATTGTCTACATTATAATTAAAAAAGATAAAAAAAATATATCATGGAAGATAAAGGATCACATTAATGAGATGTAATAAATAATATAGGAATCTAACATGAAAATAAAGACAAATCAAATACCAAAACCATATTTCCATGTGATTTTATGACACTACCATCCCAAGTCACCATGATTAGTCATTGACCCAGATATATCATCAAGATACATAAAACCATTCCATATACTTGTATCCTAAAAAACAAAGTCTTCATATTCTTGATAAAATATGGAAGTCGTGAGTAATATTTCTTTTAGGGTACATCTATTAATCTATAAAATTTATTTCACAATAAAATAGTTCCCTCAATCTTTAAAACTAAATAATTAACATTACGAATATTATCAAAAAACAATTCTCAAAAAAATACATTTGTTGCCTTAAAAATATATATATTTAAAGACACAAGAATATTTAATTTAACATGATTTAATGAATAAAGGTTTATAGTCAAATTAATACACATATGATAAAGTATAATAAGAGAGTAATCAATGCCTGAGAATTACAATCATGATTAAATACAATAAAATGGGATATATCATATAGTAATACATAACAATGTTATAAAAGGAACAATACATATAATAATGTGAATTATAATGATACCATGTACTTAAAATATCAATTATTACCACATCTATAATCCCTAGTGGTTCCACACTCACAAAGGATTGTATATTCCCATAAATCAGCACAACCAGGTTTCCCAATGTGGTGTGTTCTCCATGAAACATTTATGTAAAACAACTTCAAACTTTTATAAACAAATTTAGAAATAAATTAATTACCATTACCATTGTTGAAAACCTATATTAGTGTAAAAAACATATTTGATTAATTTTATTAAAAACATTACATGAACGAAACAATTTTTAAAGAAAACACTCTAAAACAATTTTCTGAGCCACCAAAACAACATTTAAACTAAGTAACCCAAATAGATAAAAATGAATAAAACATTTTTGGAAACCAAACCAATGGAAGACACAAGAAGAAAATGGTATTCCATTTTAAAGAACCATTATATAGAGAAACCTACATCACCAATATAAAAAATAGTGTGCATTGAAAATAGTGAATTTTAATGATGAGATTAGGTCTTCACAAGCCTATATACATAATAAATGTAAATAATTCCATCATAAAACCGTTGATATGGATGTCATTCCCAATTAGGTTTTTTGTAAATAAAGGGTAAGATAGATCATGCGTATATCTAGATAAATGAGGAGGAAAAAAGAGAAGATTCACCAATTTAATTAATAAGTACAATAGAATTGAGGGAGATTAACCAAGGAGACCAATGAGAGAACCATTTAGAGACTCCAGTAAGGGAATGGTTGAGTTAATGACATATTTGGGTGATATTTTGTATAAAAACCACCATGGTAATCTAAATAAATATATAATTATATAAAATTCATTTGGGTTTCTTTATTATGATAACCAAGCACTGAACATATGGTTTCTATTTCCCCTTGAAACTGAAATCACAATGTTTTCTATGTGTATATCCTAGGTAATAAAAAAATGAAAGATCTATGTAATAGCCTATGTACGCATAACAAATCATCTATATGCTTTTCATATAGATGAACCATTGTTATAAAAACCTTGTTCAATCAATGAAAAGTACCACTCTAACCAACATATCCATATAACATGGTTATTTTACAATTACTAATAAACAGGTTCATACCTTCCATATTCCCTATATATTAATAGAATTTAAAAATAAGGACCTAAAAAATACTAAAATCATTTATAAAATAATGAGATAAAAACTATCAAAAAATAAATCATACCTACGAACTAAAGAGAAACAAAAATATCTATAAAAACCAACTATTTTTCATTAGGAAGCCATTAGGATTATAGAATCATAATGTGATAAGTCCAATTATTCATAATAAATATTTCATGTCCCACTTTTGATGGTTATCCCATCCACATTTCCATTATACACATACTTGTGGATTCAGTTTTCTACACAATACCCTAATAGGATGATCAATAATTAGAGTTATCTTCTCAACCACTATGGTGTTAGGATTATAATCAACATTCTAACACTATATCACATAAGTGAAGGACCCCGGGACACCCTGAGAGGGGAGGGGTGAATCAGGGTGACCACATTTTCTTTTAATGTGTTGGATCTTGTTCCCATGTTGGTAGGAACTTGTTGAACCTGTATGATGATTATGATCAAAATGAAAACATTCACATGCACAGAGAAGACACAGCCATTTTTACTTGGTTCACCACTAAGGGCTACGTCCAAGGAGCATACGCCGACAGGTTTCCGGTCGTACCTAAATCCACTATGCTTCACTAGCTGCGGATACAAAAGTTCGGGTACAGACACTCTGTCCCAGGCTCACTGCCTTTACAATAGTTCAGGGATAGCTCACTGCGTCCCTCGGGTCACTCCCGTTGACTCCCCCTGGCTCACTGCCGTTGGTGAAGTCCCACTCAGTTTATAGACGTGAAGGTCTCTTCTTCATTTGCATAAGAGTGCATCCTTTTTTGTATGTAGATGCTCTATTGAAGTCTGATTCTCACCAGAAGAATATCACTTTTCCCCAAATGAACCGAGTAGTCTCTCGGCTTTCGTGCAGCTCCAAACACGCCGGTGGACTTCAGCAAAACCAAGCGCGCTTCTCCAAGAAAGTCGCGCAAGTCCCTCTACGGCGCGCAAGTCCACACCGGCGCGCAAGTGTCATCAACACAGTTGCGCGACTCTTCCTTCCCCAACTACAAACTTGCGCGGTCCACTTCCTTTCTCTTCCAAACCACCTTGGGCGCACAGCCAAACACCGGCGCGCAAGCTCTACTTGCGCGACAAAACAACCACCTGCGCGACTCAACCAGCTGCGCGACGAGAGCTCGAACAATCTCTCGTCCTTGAACTTCGTTACAAATGAGGAGGGGTGGTCCAGTATTTATAGGCAAACTGGACCCCCTGCGTGGCGGCGCGCAAGTCCTCGACGGCGCGCAAGTCTTGTCTTCAATAAACTCTGTCGCGCAACTCACTTGCGCGACCCAGCCAACACTTGCACGACCTTCTTGCCTTAGCCAAATTTTGATGTTCTGATCCTCAAAATCATATGGCGCGCAAGTCTTTCATCCTCCAAGAGCACGGCATGCAAGTACCTTTTCCAAAAACACTTTACTTTATTGGCCGATTTTTAGGCCCAAAAATTTGGCAAACACTGGGAAATAGCGCCACCTTCACTACTATTTTCTGCTTGAACGGTATGATCACTTTGTTGGTACACACCCTGAACTTCCACTGAGGATTGACAAAAAACACAAACCATACACCAAATCATGCTTTGAAGAACCTGGTTCCAACAACCTCCCCCTTTGGGTTTGTTGGCAATCAGAATAAATTCAATAGATCTCCAACCATGAGCAAATCCAAAACGCAAGAATCAACTCAGCCAACACTCTAAGTCTACGTGAGCAATGCTCGGTGTAGAAAACAAGATAGAAAGCTTGAATTGGGTCTTAGTGTTTTGAAATTCTCCATGACGCCCGATGTTATCCTTATTAAACTTCTCATCACAATCTTACACTTCTCATCACAGAAGAATTTCTTGCCTTGAATTTATGCCTTTCTCCCCCATTGACAATAAAACCAAAGACCGAAAAGTTTGTTCAACTTTCAGCTCAAGCCATACTCCCCCTGGATAGTATCTCCCCCATAAACCTGCATCACAGCCATAAGCAGATAAAAACAGTTAAAACAAATGGGGAGAGGGGACTTCCGGTGCCTCCTTATGCAGTAGGAGGTGGTCGAACACCGAGGTTCAACCGATGCTTCTCAAACACAGTCGCGGACAATGTCTTGGTTAGGATATCAGCCACTTGCTCATTAGTTCCAACATGATCCATTTTAATCACTCCTTGTTCAACCTTTTCTTTGATAAAATGATACCGTATTTCAATATGTTTTGTACGAGAATGTTGAACCGGATTCTTCGTAAGATCAATTGCACTTTTGTTATCGCAATAAATCACCATTGGTTGCTGCACCTTATCACCAATATCTGTTAGCTGATGCTTCATCCAAAGAAGTTGAGTGCATGCTTTTGTGGCGGAGATATATTCAGCTTCAGCAGTACTAAGAGAAGTACTTTCTTGCTTCTTGCTCAACCAGCCAACACATTTATGCCCAATATAGAAAGCTCCACCAGTAGTGTACTTTCTGTCTATTACATCCCCAGCCCAGTCAGCATCAGAAAACGCTGATAATTCACTGTCCCTGCCTGCAGCAAAAAATAACCCGAAGTTATGTGTGCCTTGAATAAACCTCATGATTCTTTTTACTGCTGACATATGTTCCTCCTTTGGATTACTCTGAAAGCGGGCTGCAAGGCATGTTGCAAAGACAATATTTGGCCTTGTCGCTGTCAGATACAGTAGGCTTCCAATGATCCTCCTGTACATGGTGGGATCAACGGAGTTCCCATCCTCATGCTTTCCAAGTTTAGTTCCAATAGCAATCGGAGTTGACATTGGTTTGGAGTCTTGCATATTGAACTTCTTCAACAACTCTCTTGCATATTTTTCCTGAGAAATGAAAGTTTATTCCTTCTATTGAATCACTTGTAACCCCAAGAAATATGTGAGCTCCCCAATCATAGACATTTCAAATTCTGATTTCATGTGGTTGGCAAATTCATCCACTGATTTCTGCCTGCTGCCACCAAAAATGATATCATCAACGTAGACAAGAACCATGAACTGATCTTTTGGAGAATTCTTCACATAGAGATTGTGATCAACTCCTCCTCTTTTGAATTCCAACTTCTTGAGATATGAATCTAGCCGTGAGTACCATGCCCGTGGTGCCTGCTTCAAACCATATAGAGCTTTCTTTAGTTTGCAGACCTTTGTTTCATCGGTACCCAAGACAAAACCCACCGGTTGTTCAATGTAGACTTCTTATTCAAGTACACCATTCAAGAATGCTGTCTTAACATCCATTTGATATACTTTATATCCTCTTTGGAGTGCCATGGCAACGAAAAGCCTGATTGATTCCAGTCTAGCAACTGGATCAAAGGTTTCTTCAACATCAATACCTTCAATCTGGGAGTATCCTTTACATACCAGTCATGCCTTGTTTCTGATAACACTTCCATGCTCATCAAACTTATTTTTGAAGATCCATTTGGTACCAATCACATTGTGACCTTCGGGTCTCTGGACAAGATCCCATGTCTGATTCTTATCAATATGATCTAATTCATCATTCATGGATTTCACCCAAGATTCATCTTTTGCAGCTTCTTCGAATGAGGATGGCTCTACAACTGATAGAAATGCAGATTGCGTGGTATTCCTCATCCTTCTGGTTTGAGTGGGTGCTCTCCTATCCCCAATTATGTTGGATGGATCAATCTCAGCTCTTCGATTTCTCCTGCGAGGTTCAGTAGAATTCTCTTCATCCATAGTTTCTTCTTCAGATTCTTCTTCTGAGTCAACATCATTATGTGATTGATGAGTGTTTTGAACAGCTTCCTCTATTTCTGCATTTGTAGTTTCTTCATGTCCACATTCTTCATGACTTTCTATCACATCAGCATATGACGTCTGTGAAGCATTTGTGGTTTTCTCTTCAATTATCTTAACATAATTGCTTTCCACAATCCTTCCCAAATGATTGTTGAAACATTTGTAGGCTTTTCTATTCATTGAGTAACCGAGGAAGATTCCTTCATCTGCGTTGTCACCGTATTTCCCCTGATTTCCTTCTTTGTTCCTGATGAATCACTTACTTCCAAAGACGCGAATGTATTTTAGAGAAGGCTTCCGTCCATGCCACAATTCATATGGTGTCTTCGTCTCACCCATATAAAGTCCTGTTCGATTCTAAATGTACACTGCAGCTTGAACAACCTCTTTCCAGTAATGTCGTGGAATACGACTCTCAATCAGCATAGTTTGTGCCATGTTGTTCACCTGTCGATTCCTTCGTTCAACAACTCCATTTTGTTGTGGAGTTCTCACAGCAGCTACCTCATGTTGTATCCCATGCTTCTCCAGATAATTTTCAAATTCAATGGACGTGTATTCTCCTCCATTGTCAGATCGCAACACTTTGATTGTTCGTCCAGTATCATTCTCGGCGATTCACCGATATGTTTTCATGCAGTCAAGGACCTGTCGTTTCCGGTGAATGACCATCACACATGCCATTCGAATGTAATCATCTATAAAAAGTACAAAGTACCTTTCTCCATGAGTTCCGGAAACATTTATTGGACCACAAACATCTGTATGAATCAGATCAAGAAGGTGAGATGCCTTTTTCTTCTTTGGCCGATATGAACTGCAGACCAGCTTCCCACGAATACAAGCATCACAGGATTTTTCACGCTCACGCTTCAGGTTGGGGATGTCCATGACAATTCTCAATTTTGATATTTTCTCTATGTCTTGTTGATTGATGTGTCCTAATCTCCGATGCCACAAATTGTTTTCTTCTTCAACAGTCATGTAACATACATTTTCTTCACTATCAACCTGATACAAGTTGCCTTCTGTTCTGCATCCTTTCATAAGTGAATTGCTGGTTTTTTCCTTGATGGTGAAGCCTTTCTGATTAAAAGTAACTATAAGTCCTGAGTCACAGAGTTGACTCACGCTAAGGAGATTATGGCGTAGGCCATCTACGTAAAGGACTTCAGTCTTCTTTAGTTCTCCATTAGCTAATTGGGTACTTCCACTCCCTTTGATTTTCAGAGCCCCATCATTACCAAATCTTACTGTACCATCAACATTCTTTATGACATTCGTTAGTAGACCGGCATTACCCGTCATATGAGATGAACAACCGCTATCTAGAATCCAGGTACTATTGTTCTTTGTAGCTTTGAGGGCTACCTCTACAGGGTTCGATTTCTCAATCTTCTTCCATTCCTTCCATGAGACATTAGATTGAGTATATAGGACTGATGGTCTTTCAACTATCTCTTCCGCAAACCCAGGTTCTTCGTAGTCAAAGTCTTCTGTGAGAGGTGAGAACCTGTTTAAACGAGCAACACTGTCTTGCTGACGAGACTTGACTTGTCTTGAACTTCGGTATGAGGTGTCTATGTCTCTTCTCTGCCTGTAATTAACGGCCTTATGACCAAAGTTAGAACAAAAAAAACAATATCCATAGAAATTATTTCTTCTATGATAATTAGGATATGAGATTGTTCTCCTTTGTTGAGCATCTATATCTTCTCCATTCAGATAGCTTCTTGCCTCTTCACAATAAGACATGGTATGGCCCAGATAGCCAAATAACTGACACTTCATGAGAGGAAATGTCTTCTCGCTTGAATTTCTCCTTATAGCTTCTTCCTTGGGAGAATAGTAAGACTGTCTGCCATTTTTTAAAGTTTGAGGATAATTTTCAGGTCTCCTTTTAGTTTGGATTGAGGGTTCCTTTTTCATCACTCTAGGTAACATTTCATCATGTTCAACTTTCATCTTGTCTTTCTTTTGGATCTTTTCACTTCCAGCAGTTGATGACTCAGCCTCACAGCCAATTCCACTCTTTCCCATGCAAGCAGGTCTTTGATCACTCAAGACTTTTCCAACCCCATCTGAACCACACTTGGCTCTTGCAAGTAATTCTGCATCTGAGAATCTTCCGAACTGTATTTTCTTCCTCGATTCTTTTGGAACTGATTTTGTCTCCATTTTACTCCTTAGAGTAACTACTTCCTCCTCAAGACCCTCAACAGTCTTGGATTTTTCATCCAGTCTGGATGTGAGGTCATTGATGACCTTTGCCTGCTCTTCAATTCTCAGCTTCAGATCAACTGCATCATCATTGCTTTCAATTATTTTAGACTGTACCTTCACAAATTCTTCCAGTCGTTCAATTTCAGCTTCAAGTTGATCAACATATTCAGTTGATTCTTCCACAATTGATTTCCACTTATTGCAGCTCTTACATTTAATCTTAAGCTTACTAACTGCATCCTTAAGTTTCACCTCAGAATCTACACAAGTTCTCAGATGTTTTTCACCATCAGTATCTTCTGACTTTTCAAAAGTGGCCATCATAGAAGCATGGTTCCCAGTTTTGAATTCTGGTTCTTCTTCATCACAGAATTCATTGTCATCTTCTTCCTCTTCACAGACAAAACTCTTCTTTTGCATTTTCTTACCGGATTTGAAGTCTCCCTTTTTGAAGAACCTTCTTTGAGGCTTCTTGAAGTTTTCATCTTCACTGTCATCATCATTGATATTCTTCAAGCACTGAGAAGCAATATGCCCAACTTTTCCACAACGGAAACATGCGAGAGGTAACTTCCCTTTGAATTTCCCTTTCCCCTTCTGGAACTTCTTTCCATGAGAGAAAGAATTTCTTTCTCTTCGTCATCATCACCGCTACTATCCTTTGAGATTTTCAATTTATCCATGGCCTTGAATGCCATTTCCTTGCTCACCTGAGTCGTAGCATCTTCTGGTTTGACTCTCATTTCATAAGCTACCAAACTGCTCAGTAAGTCATCTAGAGAAAGTTTGGAAAGATCTCTTTCTTCAAGAGCTGACACCTTCGCATTATACAGAGGTGGAAGTCTTCTTAATATTTTCTTTACAATATCAATGTCTTTGATTTCTTCGCCTAGACCCCGAATTGCTCCAACCACTTCAGTAATTCGATTGAAGAAAGAGTATGCATTCTCGTCTGGATGCATCTTCAGATCATCAAACCGATTGTGTAGCACTTGTAGTTTCACCTCCTTCACTTTGCTATCACCTTCATAAATATTCTCAAGTTTATCCCACATAGATTTTTCTGAGGTGCAATTCATCACCTTCAGGTAAATCTGATCAGAAAGGGCTGCAGTGAGAGCATTCTGTGCTTTAGCATCTGCATCAAGAAGTTTCCTGTCTGTTTCAGTCATAGCCAGACCTGTTGGATCAGTGACATGTATTCCTTGAACAGTAGAAAAAAGAACTTCCATTCCAAGAGATCTTAGATGAGATCTCATTCTGTTCTTCCATATCTGGAAATTGCTTCCATCGAAGTGAGGGACTCCCCTGACATTGATCGCGTTTTCCATGACGAAGAAGGTCAGATTCAACGCCAGTAACCTTTACCCTCTGATACCACTTGAAGGACCTCGGGACACCCTGAGAGGGGAGGGGTGAATCAGGGTGACCACTTTTGCTTTTAATGTTTTGGATCTTGTTCCCACATTGGTAGGAACTTGTTGAACCTGTATGATGATTATGATCAAAATGAAAACATTCACATGCACAGAGAAGACACAACCATTTTTACTTGGTTCACCACTAAGGGCTACATCCAAGGAGCATACGCCGACAGGTTGCCGGTCGTACCTAAATCCACTATGCTTCACTAGCTGCGGATACAAAAGTTCGGGTACAGACACTCTGTCCCAGGCTCACTGCCTTTACAATAGTTCAGGGATTGCTCACCGCGTCCCTCGGGTCACTCCCGTTGACTCCCCCTGGCTCACTGCCGTTGGTGAAGTCCCACTCAGTTTATAGATGTGAAGGTCTCTTCTTCATTTGCATAAGAGTGCATCCTTTGTTGTATGTAGATGCTCTATTGAAGTCCGATTCTCACCAGAAGAATATCACTTTTCCCCGAATGAACCGAGTAGTCTCTCGGCTTTCGTGCAGCTCCAAACACGCCGGTGGACTTCAGCAAAACCAAGCGCGCTTCTCCAAGACAGTCGCGCAAGTCCCACTACGGCGCGCAAGTCCCACTACGGCGCGCAAGTCCACACCGGCGCGCAACTGTCATCAACACAGTTGTGCGACTCTTCCTTCCCCAACTACAAACTTGCGCGGTCCACTTCCTTTCTCTTCCAAACCACCTTGGGAGCACAGCCAAACACCGGCGCGCAAGCTCTACTTGCGCGACAAAACAACCACCTGCGCGACTCAACCACCTGCGCGACGAGAGCTCGAACAATCTCTCGGCCTTGAACTTCGTTACAAATGAGGAGGGGTGGTCCAGTATTTATAGGAAAACTGGACCCCCTGCGCGGCGGCGCGCAAGTCCTCGACGGCGCGCAAGTCTTGTCTTCAATAAACTCTGTCGCACAACTCACTTGCGCGACCCAACCAACACTTGCGCGACCTTCTTGCCTTATCCAAATTTTGATGTTCTGATCCTCAAAATCATATGGCGCGCAAGTCTTTCATCCTCCAAGAGCACGGCGCGCAAGTACCTTTTCCAAAAACACTTTACTTTATTGGCCGATTTTTAGGCCCAAAAATTTGGCAAACACTGGGAAACAGCGCCACCTTCACTACTGTTTTCTGCTTGAACGGTATGATCAATTTGTTGGTACACACCCTGAACTTCCACTGAGGATTGACAACAAACACAAACCATACACCAAATCATGCTTTGAAGAACCTGGTTCCAACAATAAGAAGGCTCTGGATGAAACTTATTTTATTGGAAAAAATGAAACACATTGTGATTCTACTTTAAGAGAGATGGAAAATCCAAATGTTAATCCACCTTTCCAGGATGCTCAATTACCAAAAAAGGGTTAGTAAATTGTGGTGCCAATTTACACTCTTATACTAAATGATGATGTTATAAATGTGAAAAACCATATGTAATACCCAATAACCTACCAAAAACTCTAAATGGGGAATAATATGGTAATTATTGGACTTCTAAGGACTCTAATATATTAGTATACTCATCTGAATCCACACTACCTTTTCGTTCATCTCTTGTAAAATAATCAATAAAACCAAAGACATGTTTCCAAACATATCCCAACACAAGGTATATCTTCACAGAATAACATAAAATAATTCAACAATACATTTTAAATAATTTATAATAAATATTTTTATATGGGAACACAACCAATGTAAAATTATTCTACCATGATGCATTGAAATTTACAATTCACAACAGAAGAATATCATCAAAAACATGATTGTTCCACTCAGTATTTCCTTCTACATAAGGGTGATAAGTCATGATTTACATAAAAGGATAACCGTTGCATCTTGTAAAAAAATAAAATTTTGATATTAATATCATATATCTAAATAAATTAAAATTGTAAAAGATTATCTATGGAGTTTTGTGATCTATTAATCATATATGTCAATAAGGTCTTCTACATTCATCAACTCCTTGATGGTAAGGAAATGATATACTTTTGTGGGATGATTAAAGATCATTCAAATCGTATTATTCACATATTTATTTTTTCATAATGTGCCATTGATTTTCATGGATATCACATCCCACTTCTTTAACAGAATGGGTAAGGACTGAAAGAAATCTATATATCTATGGTTATCCAAAATAATCTTTTCAAGGGAATGAAAGAATAATAAAATGTCCTTAATTAACTACCTAATCCCATACCACTAATACTTACATTTACTATCATGATACTTCGTTGTATTATTACGGTGTATGGACTAACTAGACTATTATACACTGGTAATAAACCCATAGCTTTGATTTATCAAAATTTAAAATATTCCTCAGGAAGAAAATACACCATCACGAGAGTGATACCCGTTACTCATGGTCTCACCACAAAAACTTATTTTACAAAAATAATAAAAATCAGTTCATTCTAGTTTCCTAAGATTCATTTTCTATAAAATGAAGAATCATAATCCACACTAGATATGTACACCTACCCATGAACTTCTTACATATCATTGTAAATCATAGTGAAAATACTCATTAAAGACCATTTTTCCACTAATTTCATCAGGAATTGTGTTAATACCATCTGAATCAATGCATCCATACCCACATTCCCATTTCCAAGGCTATATAAAATAATAAATTCAATACATTCAAGATAATCAACCAAGTTTCTCTATCCTCAGTTTAGATCCCTCAATGTAAAAATATATATCAACCTCTTATGATCTAAATATATAGTAATGTTATCCCTAAAGAGAAATTAGTTCCATGTAATAATATTATGAATGACTATATCCAACTCAAGATCATAGTTAGGATAATTCCTCTCATGAGGGAGTAGTTAGTGGGAGATATATTTCACACCCAGTTTCCCCTGAATCCAAATACATCCAAATCACATACATTGTGTGTCATAGTAAATTTTTTAACCATAACATAGTTCTAGAAAAATCAAAGCTAGTGTAGATGTATTCATCACCCTATAATCCTCACAAAAGCTTTGACACATATCATTAAATTAAAACATGACACCCTTATGGGACAACTACATCATAAAAGATTAATTATTAGAGAAATTCTAATCATAATTCATGTAATAACTAGACAATACCAAGAATCTATGAATCTAAAAAAATCATGGTTTATCCCAAAAAAACATTATATTAATAATTTATAAGTCCAATGTGATTCCATTATCAGATATAAAACAGAATTAAAAAATCAATCCACATATCAAAAGAAGATATTTATAGATCCTTCCATACAAAATGTGTAATTTTAGAGTTTTGATAAAAAATTCATGATAATACTTATCTTTTTCCTTCCACTTGGAAAACACCAAAATTTCATCCATGAAGACAATCATGAAGGTATAAAACAAATAATAAATAAAATGATTCATCAAAACCATAATCATTTATGGATATTAGTAATACCTAAATGATTTTTTAAAATGTACATACATTCTCCAGAATATTTCCTTAACAACATCTTCTTCTCAAACTCTTAACACATTTCAACTTGATCAAATAAAATTTAGAAAAAAATTGGAATCACATGACATGGTCAAAGTAATCGTCTATCCTAGTAAAATGATTTTTATTACAATTAATATTTCAATATTCAACAAAATTTTGGTGTCTTCCAGATAATTTATTTGTAAAGATAAATGTTTAATCTCAAGGAAGAATGATATAAAAAAAATTATCCCCATGATCGTCAATTTGAACATTATGTTTCCTCAACTCAACAAGGGTTATACGATAAGATGGTACATAGATGAGACTCATCCATGTATGAAAGTAAATATAAATCTCATCATCTATTTTTCAAGGGAACCCCCAAGAAATCCCAATGAAATACCTATGGGTAATCATTAAAAATGTTGAGAAGTAAGCCACTTAAATTATGGTCAATAATATCATGAAGAAACTCCAAAAAATGGCTTGATATAATTCTAACCTTATGAAAAAATTCGCTAATATATTGGATTTAAGATCTCACTCACCCTGAAAGACATGACAATCCATATTAGAATATTAAAACATAATAAGAATATGATAAAAATAGTTATGGGTGTTAAAATAGACCACCCAATCCATTCCAATGACGTGGTTTATGATATCATGATTTGGAACTCAGAAATATCATAAAACATTAAGGTTGGTGATAATAACTCAACACTCAAAACATTTAAAACCCTTCGCTTTCATTCATCCAAAGTAAGTTTAAAGAACATACCTAAATGGGATAATCTATGAGAATTATACCCACATATCGATCCATCGAGAGGATATAAAATAATGAGATAAACTGGTATCGAACATATCCATGACTACTGAGAATGAAACAATCATCATACCTGTCAGGGTTGCTCGGCCAACATATGAATCTTCTAGAGTATAGTCTAATATCTAAATGCATCCATCATCAAGTCCTCCCTAATCATTCATCACCGCCTGAGCATCCCATTTTGAATGATAATAAAATCCACTAGAATTCACTTCATTTGACCAAGACTAAAATCCTTTGGTACGGATGGATCAAGCTCTGCATCCATAGGATACAATTCTAAAAAGATTCTTACTATATCCAAATTTTCTATGATGTTGGAGAATCATGGTCACTACTATATATTTAGTGATAGTATATTGATTCCTTAAATGCTTTATGAAAACAAATTGATGTTTTCTCAAAGAACCCCATGTAACTGATTATGACATATTGTAAAAAACATTATCATGAATCATTTTTTTTCTAAAAGTTACCCTCATGCCACCCCTACCACAAAATAATCTCTACCAAGACCTGTATTCATAGGTATTCCTTCAAAAACCGTATCCAATTTAATAACTACCTCAGTAAAGGTCCAAAAGAACATGAGAATATGTATCAAAAATATATTTGGCATCAAATCCCCCTCAAAATAACTATCTGCGAGGTAGTAAATAGTGATATGTTCTGGATATAGATGAAAAAACATAGTGAAATGAGTATAATACTCTTTCATTGACAATTCTGATTAATCCCTGGTGTCTAACCCATGATCCTTCACTATATAAAATGAATCAATATGGAAAAACATATTGATTTCCATCTTGAAATTGGTCCTAGTGAGATCCTCATGTAACTTATCTTTTATGATATAATCCCCAATTTCATTATATGTCCTTAAATCATATATTTAACAAGACCCACATTCACATCCTGAAAAATCTTCAATAAATGGAAAATCCATTCTAGTATACTAATCCATTCTTTGGGATCATGAGTTTTTTATCATCATAGAAGAATTGTAGATTTTTATATATAAACTCTAAAGTATAATCCACCATACATTCCATGATTCTACCACCCACTATACCCATGTATTGAGAAGTTTATATTTATATTTATAGTAAAATATGAATGATTTGAGGGTTTTCTTATGATTCTAGTCTTGAATATCCTTTCCAATATTTCATAGGAGATCTCTCTAGGAGGTATTATCTTAAAAAAACAACACATAACACCCCCTTAGCATGGGACTGCATCTTTAAATAAAAATATAAACTTTAAGAATACATATTATATCCCTTAAAAACAAGGATTTAATATAACATCATTATCCAATAGAGAAACATGATGGGATTATTCTAAACAAAACCATCATAAAACTAAACAAATTGTGGGACATTCATTAAGTACATAGGGAAACTCAAGGTTAGTTATGGATGTGAATGGTATAGACAACCTTTTTCACTTAACAACCAAGACATTATCATTATAACTCTTATCTACCAATGAATCAAATATTTATTTTCTTTTAAAAATATTTATAACAAACCAACATGGGTCCACTTGGGTTATAATCTAAGATGTCCTTCAACGGGGCCTTGATCATTTTGTCAATTTCTATGGGTCATTGGGAAGAGCCTTCATATCAACATAAAAATAATGGGAATTACTTCACCTTTAGAATATAATTAAACATGATTAATATATAAAAATATAACTAAAGACAATAATACAACATCATGGATGATTAAGTTAAAAACCATTGGGACATAACAAACAAGACAAAATGAGAATCTCAAAATAATTGATATTGAAATACCATAAACAATTCTCTATGTGACTATCCATCACCACCATCCCTAACCACCATGAAGCAATACCAACAATTAAAATTCATAAAAATCATAACTCCAATACCATTACATGAATCCTACAATATCAACTTTTTATACCCCCAATAACAAATGTAGGCTATGAGTAAAATTATATATATAAGACCTCTATGAATCTATAAAATTTAGGTTATTATCTATATATTTGTTATAGTTTGAAAACAAAAAAAAGATTTATAAATAATTTCAACAAATTACATTTATTCTAATAATCCATTGGTTTTCATTTAAAAAAAATCTTTATTCAAATCCACAATAATATGAAAAGGAAAATGAATGAAAACATATATGGAATTATTAAAAAATCCATATCTCAAAATAAGAACATTTAATTTTTCAATGAATGAACATTACTATAAAGAATAATTCCAAAAATGTCCTCTAGTATATGGGAATTAATAACCAAGATATGTAAGGAACACTAGCCAGTATAATTGGAATCTTAATAATTTTGTGTCCTGCTAGAGTGAATTGATATTATAACTATCACCCCTAGTGTATCGATAATCATTATAGTTTTCATATTTACATTACCCCATACACACAATGATCCATATATGCTATGTTTTCCAAAAAAATAAAATAAACCATGGAACAATTTTAGAAAAAAATTCAACAATTTTTTTTCCACTCCCATTCAGGAAAACCTATTTTGGAGTCTAAACCATTATTCAATAACTTCATTGAAAACAAGATGTGCATAATTAGTTTGGATAAAATAAGATTTTAAAATCATTTCATAAATCAATAATGATTTATTTACACAATTTTTCCATCTAAGATTTCTAAATAGTCACTTTAATTTTACAAACCAAAGTAAAAAAACATGAATAACAAGGTTTGTGATGAAAAAAAATTTAATGGAGACATTTTCATCCCCAATAGGTGAAATTTAATTTCATTAAAAAAAATTCTATGAAATGAAGAGATCTGGTCCTCACAAGACTAAACCCATATGAAACATTATCAATTACCCGTAAACACCTAATATTTTCAAGTAATTTCAAATTAGGATTCTAAAAATCAAAGATATGAGAGACTAAGAGTAGATATATAGAGAGGAGGAGTAATCACTAGGTGATTCCAACACACCTTGAAGGGGTCCAGAAAAATCAATGGATAATATCTAAGATAATAAGGGGATAACATTTTAATGATTCAATGAAGTGATGTGTTGATTTAATGATATAATACACTATGATTTTTGGTAAAAAAATTATTTATATGTTGTTATAATTTCAATTTTTACAATGTCGTATGGGTCACATGAGTTTTCCTGGTTGTTAGAAAAACATTTCGCTAAACATGTTGTCATTTATAATACTTTTAACCCAAATCACATAATTATAGGGAATAGGAAAAGGTTTATTCGAGTTTTATAGAAAATGTGATACTACCTCAAGACCGAAGCACAAACATCCACCAAGATTTCCTATGTATCTCAGATGGTTAGACAAAACATATTCGGATATTAAAAAATACCACTAGAAAGAACCGATCCAAATCAATGGGTTGCCAAATAGTTATTAATAACCATGTATAGACTATTATCGGGCACAGTTTCACCAAATATTCCAAAATTTCAACCCCTAACCCCCAAAGTCACTTAAAACCTCAAGGGTGATAAAATTAGGACAATATACATCATTCTTGTGACCCATAGGGTTCTTGTGACCCATAGGGTGTCATAAGTGGACTAGATTTATGATTTTTTAGACATATGAAATATTTTATAGATATTAATATTCTATATCATTATTATAATGTATCATTATATCAATAAATTGTGTTTTTAAATTAAATTAATTTGTAATTTAATTATTTTATTTGATTTTAGAAAAAATTAGTATATTTTTTATTTAGTTGACCTTTTACAAATGATGGGTGAGAACATATTGACTACAATCATCATTTAGTGGTATATATAATTATATGACATGTATATAAAATTGTTTCTACAAAAATATTTCGTTATAATGGGATCATGTTGCCATATAGATAAACAATATTTGATAATTACTTAAATATTATTTCGTGATAAATTAATAATCCAAATTTTCAAACTCATTATTTAATTGTGTATTTTATAAAACCCACATCTTATTCTTATATTTATATTATGGTAATATTATTTATTTAAATCATGAATTAATCACATATATAAAAGATTCTATGAATAGTCGAATGTTTTTTAATTGTCCTATGACATGATATTAAATTAATAAATGATAAAAGGATTAATGATGTATAATGGATGTAATTTTCTTGGTAGTGTGTATGTATACTTATTTAAATGAATAATATTAAACGTGAAGTTGAATGATTATAAAATATGATTTGGGATTATTTTAAAAGGATAGTTCCACTAAGTTAGTATATTAATCATGAATCTGGTAGTTTTTATGATATATAAATGGACTATATAAATTTTTAAAACTAAAGTGATTTTGAGAAATATTTTCGAAGAAGAAATTGTATTTTGTTATCACATTTGAATGATATTATATTGAATATTTCTATAATAAATAAATAAAATAATTATCCAATTAATATGAAAATTATTATATTTTCTTAAACATGTTGTTATGAGTCTATGATTAAATTAATCATGTAGTGATAAATGCAAGATATTGAATTGATATATTAAATTTTAGGTAAAGTGTAATATATCAATGTTTATGATAAAATTAATGGTTTGATAAAAATTCATAATCATGTTTGAAATGTAAAATAGTAAGAGTATTTTATTTTTATATTAAAAATGAAATATGATTTAAATGTGTGTGAAGAGGTATATTATAATTTTTTTGATGAATTATATTAATTAGAATAATAACACGAAAAATTTGTTAATGATGTTATTGTGCAGATATTATGTAATTTTAAAATATTATTATACGGTCAACAAAATATAAATTAATCTAGTGCAAAAAAACAGTGTTAAAAATAATGGCTATTTTTATTTCATTGATATATGATATGTATTTTTTGATTTAAGGAATGTAATATTATTTAACTATGTAGAAATTATTATAAATAAAAGATTCAAATTGTAGTGAATAATAAATTATGAAATTTGATCACTTGTGATGGGAACATTGAATTCATATTTTTATTATTAATATTAGTATTTAATAGGAATTTTTTTAGAAAACAAACTTTTTCATTTTAATAATTTTGATTGAAATTAAGGCTATTTGGTGGTAGTCATAATGTTTCGGGAAAGGGATCATCTAATATTCTAATGTACCACACCATGAATATTAAATTGTAGTGTATGGGTTTTCTTATATCATGGGGTTTAGTCCATGAGTGTCAAAATTTTATTTTTAATGTGGGGATTTTATGGTTGTATTGTTAGTGTATGATTTTTTGTGTGTGGGGTATTAATCCTTGCATGGACATGGGAATTTCAGCATGTATAATTTGTTAGGAGAGGGTTGTAAAATACTTTGGTGTTTTAATATCTAGGGCCAAAGTAACCCTTATATATCAATATATCCCATATCTATGATTTACTTTCATTATAAGTATAGGTATTTCAGTTGAGGTCCAAGGAATTTGGCCCCATGATTGTTACTCTATAAGAGACCTTGTGTCATGGTGCATGGTTTTCAAAATGAGCATGGTCTAGGGTAGATCTAGTTGAGGGAGAAGTACAATGTTTTTCACCATGATTAATAGGGGGTTTGAAAATTATATAAATAAAAATATTGACATTCCTAAATCTAAATATTCAAATATAATAATTGGTCATTGGACTGGCAGAAAAGAGAGTCTATGTAGTAATATTAAACTCTGTCTTTCATTTAGTAATCTATTGTAGAATGATGAATTCATGTCATGGTAGGACATAATGTTTTATAGATATTTATTTAATGCAATGGTGCCTCCAAAATAAAATATATTCCATCTTCCACTTTTAATCCCTAGGTGGATGTGGGGTAGTTTTGGAAAATCAAACGAATCTATGATTTATCCTTAGGATTTTTCCTAATGCAATGACCACCATTGATCCAATTTATCTCTTATCATCATTTACTCCACATTTCTCAACTATTTTTATTTCAATATAAGATATAGAAGTCATATTATTATAATTTATTTGGATTACTAATAAAATATTTCTTGTATTTTCATGACTTATGATATCTTTGGTTTTATATAGTTGATTCCAAAGAACTGGATATTGTTTAAGACTATATTAGACCCTCTTTAAGGAATGGTAAGAAAAACATTATTAATTCTGATGGGGTTCTTAATCATTCTCGGAGGTAGTGGAGGAGGAAATACTATTACTCCTTACCAAGTCCTCACATAACTAGATCATCAAGTAAAGGTAATATTACCCTGAAGAGTCCCAAGCAGGTGGAGGCAAAGTCTACTGATGTGCTTGATCCATTAGTAGGAGAATATTGTATCATTGACCGGTCACATGATATAAAGGAGCCTTCTGAATCCGATTTCCACCCGAATGAGAGGGAATTGATGGAGTGCGATGAGTGGGATACCATCATCGATGCAAGAAATATTTCTCCCACAAAGGATTATTGGTCATCACTACACAAGAGGAGATTGATAGGCTGGTTGGTAGGCACCTTCAGGGTAACCTTTCCAAGGAGAAATGTGACTGGTATCAAAAACAAATTAGAATATTAGCTCATGGATTCAATGGGAAGATGATTTCTATGGAAGAGCTCATTATTACCTGGGAAAAGATGAAATAAATTTGGGAAAACCTACTGAAAGAGGGTTTAGATAAGAAGATTATCGTTCCTCAAAGGAGTCTTCATAGAGGATCGATCTCTAACATGCTAAAATTGCAAATCCTAGATTTAGTCATGACTTATCGAATTGTGTGATTGTTTTTTGTACTTTAATGGTTTCCCAAATTTCATTGAAAGTGTGTTCTTAATAATAAAAAACAATTATTTTGAGGAGGTTCCATTTTTGTGTTCATTTTTATCATTATACCTTTTTAATTTTTAAAAATTTTCTTTGAGGTTAGGGAATTTTAAATTCTTCTATTTTGTTTTGGGTGATTTTAGAATTTGAATTATTTTTTTATAAATGTGTGGAGTATAAGAATCAACATAAAAAAGATAATTTATATATGATTATTGGAATTAGAATGGATTCCAATATGGTTTCATGTGTAATTATTCATTTATTCATGTTTTTTTGCTTCCGATTTTATATTGTTTTTATGATATTTATGATTAATTGATTTTCATTTCTCACTCTACATTTATTATTTCCAAAACCATTTTATAAACATAAAGGTATAAAAATAAGGATGAAAATGAATGAGGAATTCATTAAATTTGTCATTAAACCATTGATTTTATTGATTTAATCATGCAATGTATTTAATTTATTATATGATATTTTTTAATAATTTTAATTGATATTATATTAGTTATTATTTTATGCTAACTAATTCTCACAATGGAGTGAATTAGTAAATATTTTAATAAATAATTTTGATACTGGAATTTATAATGGAGGGCTATTATGTTTTTTCTTCCAACATAATGATTGCATGCATTAGTTGAAGTATTCTTGATTGTATAAAAATATTACCTATTGATATTTTTATGATATATATTTAATATAATATGAAACATATATCTCATTCTATGATTTGAATTAAAAACTGATACTGGGTTGTTAAAAAATTAAAAGATGATCTATTCTTGAAGGTTTCATGGTTTTTGTAGTTTTAGTAATCAATAGAAATGTATGGTTGATATAGTGATGTTTAGGGGATGAATTTGTGGTGGTTGTGTTATGATATATATTGGGGTTAGATGTGGGTGGAAATTTATAAGTTTTAGTTTTCTTATTTTCTATATGTTGTTTTTTTAATATCTATATGTTATGTTCTTACTAGAATGGTTCTATTATTTTGTAATACAAGGTGTTATAATTATTTATAATATGGTATTGGTGTTTTAATTCCCATGAATTATGGTCGGTAAATAACCAATTTATAATTTATGTGGATGATTCTTGGAATTTATTGGTAATAGGGTCCATGGTGTATGAAAAAACAGTTGGATTAATTATTTATTAATGTTTTGAGATATTGAAATGTTAATATGAAGACGTAGGCTATGTTTGAGTAAATAAATGATTATGGTTAACAGTAATTGAAGATTAATATTTCTAAAAATGTACCTTATATTATACTATTAAAATGAACATAAATTAAAAATTGAGGATGAAATATTATAAAATGATTGGTAGTTAACTAATAATAATGTGTATATAGAATTGACTAACCTTGATATTTTAGTCTTTAAAATACTATTATCTTCCCCTAAGTTAGTGTTAGAAGATGGGTTTTCATGAAAGATGTTGGATATTTTTCATGTCCAAGGTTTAGTAAATTCACTTATAGTGGTTATCATACTATATATTCATCATGATTTATTATCTCTTATGCTCCACCACATGAGTTGTTTAACATGATGGATTCCAATTATTAGATCTGGGTTCTGGGAGTTCACCCAACATTGATGTTATCTAGGATACATATGGATGAGAACCATACTCTCTCATCTAGATGTAGTATGCAATGTGTGCATATTTGGGATATGATGGCATAATATTATTAGATTTGTACTCATATGGGTAATAGTGGCTCTCGGTTATTTCATACATGTATATGTTAAATGAGAGAAAACATGTTATTGTTTATGCTTGTATCTCAGTTCTAATGTATTATGGTTATCATAATTTTAATTAAAAATTGGATAAAATAGTAAAAGGTGTAGTTTGTATTTTCATGAGATTTAATGCATCTTGATTCTATGATGTGTTGGTGATGTGGAGATGATTTTCCATTATTCTTGGTATTTTGTAGATGTCGTAATGGAGTGTTTTTATCAGTGTTTGGTATGAATTATAGTATGGATTGAATAACTAAGAGGTTTATGGATGGTTTTTGGTGACTTGTTTAGTGGGAAATTGACATCATGTTTCCTTATATATATATATATATACTCAAAAAAATTCCCTCTTCATGGTTATATAGAGTGTGTGCGGCTTTGTGTGGTTGGAAATTTTGATTGCCTAATTTAGGTTATGAGTTGTTTTCGTTTTTGGTTCACATGAGAATTAGTATACTTCTTCATTAATTTAATGGGAGTTTTTGTGGAGGAACCTATTGATAAAACCTATATTCTCACCCATATATATATATACACACATATATTTATGGTCAATAAGATGTAGTTATTTATATTTATTGTTGTTACAAACTTGTGGTGGTTGTCTGAGGGTAATGGTGATCATAGTTACTAGCATTGTAGTTTGTAAAGGTATTTTACATTTTTATTATTTCATTATATGAAATTCAATGTATCAAGGTTGGATGATTTTATTTATACCGAGTATGGGTGTATTCATTTTATTTTCCATGAAATTTAACCATTATACCTCATATATGTGTGTGCATTCTAAACAATCCATTATAGTCACCAACCGATTGATTATTGGGGTACATATTATGGGGTTATTGACTACATCACTATTTACATAGGATTATTACTAATGGGGGTAGATTATAAAAAGGTTATATTAGTGCTTTTGGTGGAGATATATGATGTTTTTTAGGGATGGAAAGTTGGGGGAATTTCATGGCCTTCTAAGAAAACATTTTTAGTCAAACCTAATAAATTATATAAGTAATGGATACTTGTTATGATATTAGTTATTAGGGAATTTGGGACACTATTCTTGGAAATTATGTTTACAAAAAATTCCACGTGAAGTAATTTTTTTTGCATGGTAGACACCTAAGTAAGTATTATGTATTATAATTGGTTGTTCCTATGATTAATCAGGGTATATGATGGGAATTATTATAAAACATAATGAAATATGTTTAGGAATTCCATATTATGGGTATTGGAAATACCTAATAACAATATATTTTTAGGAATTTTTCTAGGAATACATCACCCTCAGGACCATGCTTGTAATGTATAGAAGCACACACAAGTAAAAATCAATAGAGATAATGTTGATGAGGATGATTCGTTTAGGAAGATAAATCATTGGTTCTATCTTTAATTCATGGATAATTATAATGGATTTGTTTCTTATTTGAAAATTGAGGAATGATTATATTTTGTATAGATCGCTTTTATCTTGATATATTTACGAAGGATATTTGAATTCATTTGGTTTTTTGTACGATGAGAACTTTTTCCCATTAATGGTGTGTATTATTCTATGGTAATCATGATTTGTAAAAGGTAATGTGGGGAAGTCCAGAGATTAGTTACATGAAATTTATAATATTTCAACTTGATGGTGGATCATCAGGTGACATAATTTCTCTTTGTTTGGGGAGTTATATCTTATTTTTGTTTGGGATTCAATTTCATAACCTAGTTAGTTATTTATTAACCTCCTTTGAAATACGGAGTCTATATACGATTATTTGAAGGAGGCGTTTCATTTAAAAATCTAATTTCAGGTGACCCCATTCCCACTGATGATATTGTTATCAATAAAATGTATTCTCATAAAATATAGTTATTAAAATTATGTATTTACAACTATTAGAGGAGTAGTTTCATGATTATAGGTTTTTATATTTTTTTCAATTAATGTTTTATATTCTATAAAGTTGGATTAAACTATTTTCATCTCATTTAATTGAAGATGTATATTCTAGAAGCTCTATTAAGATATATAATTTCATTTTATATTCTTATGGTATTCGTTTCCATTGAAATATTGAGTTTATGGCCTTCCTCAATAGTCATCATGAATATGGGGACCTATATTAGGTTCAACCTATATAAAAGTATCCTCTATGGAAATAGAAGTAGGATGCTCTTAGTTTTGTTCAATAGAGAAGATATGGTGTATCAAGAGGATTCCTCCATGATTTTTCTATTCCTCTACAGAATAAGGATGATAAAGAAGGTATATGGTACCAACATCATGGGAAAAGATGTTGCAGTGAATGTAATTTTTAGCTGCATGTTATAGAGTTGAAAACACCATGAAATATGCATATCTTGAAAGTTATCATCATTCAATTTTATTTCATCGGGTATATTTTATTAGTTTAAAGAGATTGACAATCCATAATTACACTTTCCCGAGTCCATGCACTTGGAAATATGGTGGATAGAATTCATGAACCCTTGGTAAAGACTACTCCATTACGAGGCTCACTTAACACATAAGATATATGTAATGATTTTGAGTTGAAAAAACAATTATCTTCGATCTTCAGAAGGTATTATATGCTTCGGAATAATGAAATAATATTTCATCATCATAAAGGACTAATTGTCAACAGTGTATTATATTACTGAACACTTTAAGATGATATTTATATTCTATGAAACTGATTTACTAGTTTTCATGTTCATTGGTTAGAGGGACCACTAGATCCTCATAATTTGTGTCAAAACCTTGTCTTTTATAAAGACCAAGATGGTGTTGATTTTAAAAGGGTTTATCTAGAGATTTTTCAATAGGGTTTGGAAAAATATCCTGTTGTTTTTTCAAATGTGATGTGTCACTGCCTCGTTGACGTAAAATTGTGAATTGGATATAATTGAAATTTAGTGAATTTATGATCAAAATTTCTTCATATAGGATGAACACATATGTTTTATGAGATCTAAGAACTCATATTTACTACCTTCAATATAATGTTTTTATTATACCTAGTGTATCACCATGAGGTTATTATGTTTTGATCCTAAATTTGGTGGATTTTATTCCAAAAATATGTATAAAAAATAATCACATAAATAATCTTATAATAATGAATCATAATCCCCTCTTATTGAATGATGTCTGATTCGATCAGATGAATGTATTATAATCAAAGATTTATTTTCTATTCGAGAATCATCAATATTGGCTGACATGTGATAATATTATCAATATTTACATCAGGAGTAATTATATAAAGTATTATGTCATGATAATAACCTTGGGTGTCCTAAATTTACTATTTTTTTCATGAGACAGATGAAATCTATGATTATTGGGTTCTATGACTAGATTTCTATGGCGTAAATTGAGAACCAATAAGTATTTTCTGAGTCTGAGGAATATAATTAATAGTGTTTATGAGCTATTTTATAGGTTCTTCCACATAATTATCATTTTTGGAAATTATCATAGGGAATATTCTAGGACCATGAGATGATATTTTTCATAAATTTCATTACACAATGGGGATTAGTAGTGTGTCCATTAATGATTAAGGAGGATATTTTGTAGGCTTTATTAATTAATTTTATTTTATTTTAGAGTTTATATTCCACCATAGTCTATTAGATGTGGTTCATGATTAAATTTATATATATTTTTACCTTTATGAAATAATTAATAGTGAAGGATTGATTAGGCATTCATGTGGGATGACAAATGTGAGGCGTCTTTTTTATACCTAATGGAGAAGGAGATATGTTCTATAGTTATCCACTATCTAAATGAAGAATATATGTATGAATTTTATTTGATTCATTGTGAATAGGCTTGATTTATTTTCTTATATAATTGAGAGTATTTACACTATAAATGTCTTGATAGTTAAAACCTTATTAACATAACTTTGTTAACCTTGATATTGAGATTAACCAACTTATCTTGTTAAAATTTTGGCGATACTAATTACTTAGTGATCACTTTTTTTTCATCAATGATTAAAAATAAATGATATACATCTTCTCATAATTTTATTTAAAATTACCACTGTGATGGTGGATAGAATTTTTATCGTATAAAAAAACATATATAACACCAAAATATTTTAGAATATATTTTTTAAAATTATATTTGGTTCGATAGCTTCTATTGTTTATAGCACCAATCAAGGGTGAGTAATAATTTATTAAAATGAACGATAAAAAAGAAAACATTATGAAAAAATAATATTCAAAAAAATATATATTAACTCCCATTAGTAAATCATATGGAATAATTTTAATAATTCATGAAGTTTTAAAAATAAAATTTTCTATAAAATGTGTTATGAATAAACTATTTATCATCATTTAAATGATAAATTTATAATGATTATAATTTTAATATGGTTAAATTAATTTATTTTCATTAATCATTCCAAAATTTACTCATATTGAATTTTGGGGATTTTTTTAAAAATATCTGATTTATGGGTGAATTATGAAAAAATATCAAATATATATATATTATAAAATTTATTTTTTATCCTAATATAATATGAACATGAAGTTTTATTAAACAATATTTTTCTAGATCAAATAAATATTTTATAAATAATATAAATCATTTTAAAATATAAATTTGATCATAGAAATCTATGTTGAAAATTTTGGAATTCTAAGTAATGTTTTTATTTAAATAAATACTATTTCTATTTCATAAACTTTAGCCATGTGTCAACAAGGTCATTTATTAGTTTTTTAAAATAAAATAAGTATCCTTTTATTTAACTAATTATAATTATTTCTATTGAAATCAATATTATACATGGTTCTATTAAAAAACATTTTAATGATTAAAAGGATATTTTTATTAGAAAAGGTTTCATTGTGTTTTCCAAGAATTTATTAAATGAAAATTTTTCAAACTCTAAACATTTATTAATAGAAAATTGACTCCATGTATTGAATTTTAATGATTATAATTGGTAATGATGTGTGTTAGGACCATGTTAATATTTGTTTTTTTTATTAATAGATGATATATGTATAAAGTTGAGAAAATGGGGATTTCTGGCTCCCAGACTCACCATATCAGACTAACCTAGATAATCCACTGAACCTTGTAAATTGGTTACACAAAACAAAAGGAAACAAAAAATTTTTGAAACATGCCATCAGTATGTGGTCCCAAACTCATCCATTCGACATGAGCCAATGGATTCAAGTCATTAGAATATGGCTTGGTTGAAAAAAATATTAATGGAAGTATGGGATTTCATAAAACATTCCTATTTAAATCTAACGATGAATTTTTTCATCTAGTTATCAACATCATATACATGATGATATACTTGTGATCCTAGAAGTTTGAAAGATATTTTGAGAAGAAATGATTGGTAGGAGACACATAAGCTGACCCATTGTATTCATTTTTTATTAAAAAGGCAAATATGCATTGATAATAAAGAATGATATGATCTAATTACAACTCATCAGTGAATATACTCTGAATGAAATAAGATGCAGAAGATATCGATTCATCATACATAGTATGCCACCAATCCATCATAGGAAATTCTGACACAAATTAATTTTATATTATTTGTATCTTTTCTATTGTAGATGAAGAGTTTCCTCATAGGCATAATGTTTAATATGGATTAATTTATTTGAAATTATAATCGATCAGAAGGAAACAGGTAACAATAAATTAGATGATGATCAACAATGTAGTCCACCATTTTTATCAAGATGTATTTTTCTAAAATTGTGAAAAGAGTTATCAAAAAAATAAGTGGTGATGAATAATTGTACAAGAGATGGAACTGATTAATAAACAAATTAGAGATCGATCCATCAGATGTAGGCTGAGATTGTCAATTCATTGGACATAAGATCATTATTATGAGAAATAGATCGAAACATAAAGAAAATAAGAATTTTTATTAAGTGTTTTATTTCGTCAAGTGAGTCATGGAAAAAATGAAATGGGTATGTTTCCATTGAGTTAATAGAGAAGGTTATAGAGTTGAGATGTTGTGAAAATATGTTCTATTAGATGATATTTTTATAAGAATTTCCATTGGATTGAGACTACTGTACCAAGGTCAATCAGATTCCCCAAACAAAGGATGACTAGACTCGAATGATTGAACACAAGTTATTAGAAATAAACTATTCTTCGTAAATTCAATTAAGTATAATGATTTTAAGATTAAATAATATTCAAGAAGATCCACGAGCTATTGATAAGAGTTAAATATTTCAAATATGAAGAAATTTATGAATGAGAAATTTAAGAATTGTGATTATCATTGAGTGGGAAGAGGAATTAATTTTCTCACCTTTACTATTCTTAAATGACTATAAATAGTAAGAACTTTATATTCTTACATTTTACTATAAATATTTGATGAGATCCAACACCTAGTTTCTTTTTTCAAATATTGAGATTCCAACCAAAAATTTATAATTGTTGAAGATGAAAAGGTTTTATTGGAATGAGTCCACTAGTGTGAGTTCAAATGGAGAAAGTCCATCAGTGTGACAACCATCAGAGTGAGTCTGTATGAGTGGTCCCATTAGAGTGATATTCATTAGAGAATGGTTACTTGGATAGAGTTCTATCAAATGAATAATTAGTGTGTTAATGACTGAGAACCTACTAAATCAACGATGGATAATAATAGGTAGAATTATATAAAGTCTAATCGGATAGAGACCATCAGACAGAGGTTACTAAACTAAGGCTGATTAGATTGAGTTTTTCTAAGGATGGTTTTTAGATATTTATTCTATAATATGTTTCATGAGCCACAAGTACCATTACTAAATAAGTCAAGCTCTTGAATGTTATTCACATGAAAATTTTGATTCATCGTACTTGTTGTGAGAATCAACTACATTCTGAAATGGAATAGAATCGAAGAATTAAATTTAATCCTATAACTATGGATTCTTACATGTTGATCAAGAGGATCGTGTGTTTTTGGGGGAGTATAACCAAGAATGGGAAGTGGATTCTTAAATGATAGTTGAAGGGTGTAAAAAACTATAGAAGGAAAGTTTCTAATGATAATATTGAATTTTTCTCTACATGTGAAATTGTATTTTGAAAAGATATATAGTAAAGAAATCCTTGTTAAATGAACAATCAAACCTGGAAGAGAGTAGATATTTTTTCCAAAACCATTAAATATTTAGTTTTTCCATATCTTTAAATTTTTGACATATGAAATTTAATGTTGAGAAATTATTTTTGGGTTGATCAAAACTCTAAATAGTTTTATATGACAATAATTTTTAATAAATAAAAAAAGATCATTTCTTATAAAAAGTTAAATGAAACACATATTAACCCCGAGTGGTCTTCATACTATTTGTGGACAACAATTTCTATCAAATCGGTTTCCCTTTGAAAAATAATTCTCTTAGAATAGAAAATATCAATCAAATTAACTTTAGGGTTGTTCCTATTTTGTATGAAAAATTTATCACAGTTGGATGAATAGGATGATACCCTATCTTCAATCTCCTGAATTAAAGTTTCAGGATTCATCAATATATACATTTTCTACCATTATATTAGCATCAATCATAGATTATGATTAGATATGTAAATAAGTTAATGGAAAAGAGTATAATGATTTATTGATAGCCCCTTCTAATAATGTTTATTCAAATATTATTAGGTTTCTAGCAGATAAAAAATAAGGATTAATATGAGAATCAATAATGAAAGAAATGAAAATGTTAATGAATCCAATTTAAAAATATAGATATGTATAATTTAGAATAAATAAATGGATGATGATGAAATTATTGATATATTCATTACAAGGGTAAATGAGATTTGTATTAACATCAGATGATTCATTGAGAATTTTAAATATTCTAAAATTATTATGAAACATATGATAAACAGTCCAGACTTATTTGATACATAATTTTCTGATTTTATAGATCATGAAGCCTGGTCTTTGGATGAACATCATAATAATCATATGGTATATGAAATGAAAAAAACCATAACAAAAATAATAATATTAACTGAGAAATGATTTCCAAATATCCACTAAAAGGGGAAAAAATATAGATAATTTTAAAAGTAATCAATATATTTAGGGGCTGATGATTATGTTTAATATTTTAACATTGTTGTTTCCATCATTTTTAAGAAATATAATAAGGTAAAATTGGAATTTTAAACTATCAAATGGTGGAATTAAGAAAGAAAAGTAAATTTGGGAAAAAAATTATCCTAGGAATAATGTTTAAGAGTATGTGTTCGAAGAAGATGATATGAAATATCAGAATCAAAATTGGATGAACGAATGTAAATATTCCATTATAAAAAGAAAATGAAATGTTATCTGAGTAGAAGAAAGTAGGATGCTTTCTCATCCAATGATGAATTTTATCATCAACAAATCTTTATTGGTAATGTTAGGAATAAAAGTAATGATTTATTTATTGAAGATAATGGTGAATAAATTAATGAAATATATTGGATTCATCAAAAAATCTATAAAAATAAATTGAGAAGAAGAATCAATCGAAGAAATAAATAAATAAGATAAAATAAGATTTTGTAAGTATAAATTTTATGAATGGCCATTAGATAATGAAATTAATGAAAAATATAAATTCTAATATATCTTATAAAATGAAAATTCTTGATCATGAAATGAGAAAAAGTTGTGATGAAATATCAGGTGTAAAATAGAACCTCAACATAAATTAATATACACTTTTTGAAGACAATAAGCATAATAAGGTGAATATAGTTGAATCTGGAAAGATGATAGATATTCTAAATGATGGTCTAGCTATGAAAGAAAAGAATTTATTTAAAACACAACAAATTATTCTCAAAAAAAAAGTGAGATAAGAAATATAAGAGAACAATTTACCAAGGTAGTTGATGTTAAATGTGAAACTTATAAAGAGGGTAAAAATAAATGATTACAAAAAATGGTTTAGAAGAAAATATATTTCACCATGAAATATTTAAATTAATCAATAATGAATCTTCCTGAGAAGAGTGTTTCATGATTTTTGATGAAACAAAAAAAATGTCTTGAACATTATTACTATTAGTCCAGAAAATTATGATTCTGAGGATACTCTTATTATTGTGGAAATTTCAAAAATATATATTATTCGTGTTGGTATAACATGTCCCCAAATAGATGTATGTTGTAATATTGGTGGAACTTTAGTGAATAAATAATACCAATTTTTTCAAAGAAATTGTTAACATTGAAAACAAAAACTCACATGGTAAATAATTTTGAAGTACTGATAATGAAAAACAAAAATCTGAAGAAATTTGAGTATACTATGAAATTTTATAAAATTATGTTGAATGAGAAAGAAGAGAATGAATTCTTAGTTATCTGTAAATAAAATGTTTACATGGATAAAAATTTAGAAGGTGAAAAAAATAGCTCAAGCAGTGGTGATGAAAAAGTTTTCTGAATATGTGAGAAAATATGATAAAAAGACATAAATATGTTTGTCTTTGTCAATTATTAAATGATTTAAAATATGTGAGATAAAAGGGAATGTGACAAAAAAAATTTGAATATCCTTCTAGAAAAAGAGTAAGGAATGAAAGAGTCGTGACAAAATCACTATAAATCAATGTCAATATAGGTGAAAATAAGTTGACATACATATCAGGGGAGTATATATATGAAAAGAAACTTCTTAGAAAATCTAATAAGGATTATTATAAATAAGAAAATACATCCAATGGAAAAATCAAGAAGATAATGAAAAATTAAAGACTGGGAGAGGACTGTTCATCCGAATGTTGCTTCTGAGAATATATGATTTTCATCCTTATTCCCAAAATATATTTATATGTGTTCTAACTTGTAGGGATTTGATGGAGTATAAGTAATAATTCATATAAACAATGAATATTACATTTCTTACAAAATATTGTAGTGAGGTTTCCAAAAATATGTTTTTGGAATGTTGTGTTTAAACTCCTTCACTTTATGATCTGTTTGTTGAGATGGGTTCTTGTTATTATTACATTGATAAATCATATTTTGAATTCCATTCAACATTATAATGTTTAATGGTTAATAAAAATTATTACATGGAATTTGGGTTATATACAATATTGATAACCTTGATTATACACTCTTGTTTTCTATAAGAATTTCACACATGTAGAAATATAGTTTTCTAGTAAAAGCCTCTCTTTTAAGGAACCCATGTGATACTCATGTTATCATGAAGGAGAGTTTCATTATTTTGAGATGAAAAGATCCTGCCATATAAAATTAGAAAATTTTCATATAAGGGGGAATATTTTCAATATGGACCCTTGAAATTTGATTATCAATAAGGGGGAGAAGATATATAATTAGAGGAAATTTTATCATTGTATGTGAATATATGAATGATGATTATGTGTTTAGGTGATGAAATAATAGAGAGTACATTTATAAAATATTTAGGTGGATAATAAAAAGTGAGAAAATTAAACAATAATGGGTATTGTTTTGTAATGCCAATTAAAAACCAACTAAAAGGCAGAGATATTTAGGAACAAGTTATGTTTTTGTTTTTTTCCAATAGATGATATGGGGTTGAAGTTTATAAAAGGTGTAATTTTTTGTTCTGGAAAAATAACATCAGACTGAATATAATGTTGAACCATTCATAGAAAATGAGATACCCAACACAAAATGACTCATATAACATTGGACAATGGCCATCAGTATGATGAATCCAAATCATCCCATCAGAACGAGTCAATTGGTTTAGACCATTGGAAGGAGTCATGATTAGAATGATAGAAGGTTATGAAAGGATGAGAAGTCATAAAACATTCCAATGTAAATCTGGTGATTCATTGATATTTTTCTAGTTCTCTACATAATAACTAATATCATATACTTGTATAACAAGCTATGTGAAAGAAAGGAAGAGAGGATATAATTTTTTATGGATAAAAAATATGATAAATTATATTCTATTTTGGATAGAAATGAGGATATGATCTAATAAGGAATAATGATAAGTTCAGATAACAATTCATCTTTGTAGAGAATCTAAAAGAAAGAAGACACTTGATATATCAGCTCATCAAACCCAACATTCCACCAATCCATTAGAGGGTATTCTAACACAGATTAATTTAATATATTTGGAATATTTTGTGTATCCGATGTTGAGTTTTATTATATGATTAATGTTTAATAATGGTTGAGTTGTTGGATATGGTAGTCTAACCAATGGAATTAGATACCAATCAAATAGATGATGATCAACAATATTTTCAACCATTTTCATTAGGTTGTAATGTTATATAATTGGGTCATGAGTTAAAAGAAAATAAGTGGTTCAAATTCAATGAACATAGCCTAAAGTTGATTCATCCAATGAAATTAGATACTAATACATAAGATTCATGATAAAACAAATAAGTCATCAGACAATGGATAAATAGTCTAATTAATTGTTGACCAGCTGAAGGAACGAAAATATGTTTTTAAGAGTTTTATTTATTCATGTCGGTCAAGATAGAACTAAATGAGAACGTTTTAATTGAGTAAATGAAAAAGGATTTGTATTGAAGAAATAGTTAAGATATATTCCATTCAATGATATTTCAATAAAAAAGTACATTAGAATGATACTATTGTTGAAAGATCAATCATAGTCTCCAACCATTGGAATGTCATACTCGAATGATCAGAATCAAGTAAATGGATTTATATTTTTGTAAACTAAATTATGCATAATGTTTTGAGAATATTTGAGAAGATTCTATAGTCTCTTAGAAGTGTTGTGTGAAGTGTTTAATAAGTAAAGTATGAAGACTTAAATGAATGAGAAATTATGGAATTGTAATTTTTAGTGCATAGGATGTGGAATTAGTTTTCCTTCTATTAAAATTATGGGTTTATACTAAATAGTTTGAACAATAATTTTTTAATTATTATTGTACATTTTTTACTTATATATGACATAATTATACTTTTTCAGTTATTGATATTCCAAAAATATTATTATTCTTGGTTAAGGACTATGACATTACATCAAAAAGAGTCCATTGGAGTGACTTCCATTAGAGAACATCCATCAGAGTGAGATTCATCAGAGTAAGTCCATCAGAATGATCCCATCAGAGAAACACCCATAAGATAAATTTCCATTAAATGGAGTTCCACTAGAAGAATAATTAGTGAGTTACTGATTGAGTTCATATTCAATTAATGTGGGAAGTGAAGAATTTGATTCATATGGAGGGAATCCTATATGTTAACAAAATTAGGCTAATTGAACTGTATTCTTTGTGGAATCTTTCTAGGTAATGGTTGTAGAAAAGGTTTCACGACTAACAAGTTCTTCGGATAATTTTCGAATCTCTTGAAGAATGTAGAGTGGAAAATATTGATCCATCTGACTTATGAAGAAATTGAATAACTTTATGAAGTGGACTAGAAATGAATAAGGTATGTGAATCTCAGGACTATGGATACTTATCAACTACCTAAATGTCTTGTGTATTTTTATGGGTATCGAACCAGCTATGGGAAGTGGATACAAAAATGATTTTCAGTGGTTATAAAAATCTATATAAAGAATGTTACTACTAGGATTATAAAATTTTTCTATTCATGGGACTTTTATTTTGAAAATAAAGATAATAATGGAATCCATGTTGGTGAGGCAATCCAACATGGTATGTAGTAGATTATTATACCAAACCTTGTTAATATTATGTGCAACATTTTCTTTACATTTGATACATATGAAATTTATGGTTGAGAAGTTATATTTTAATGGATAAAAACTCTAACAAGTTTCATAGGTTAAATAATTTTACTAAAGAAGTTTAAAAATAGTCTTTTAAAAATAAAAAAAACCTATGATTCACCCTCACCCTCTCAATGATCTGGATACTATTTGGTTACAATAATGTTTATTTCATTTTATGTTTTAATGAATTTTTTTATATTAAATTGTGTCCCCAGGGTAAGGTTAAAGGGTTTTGATGTTAATATAAGATATAATGCATCAAATATCACTGAAAATAATTTAAATATTCTTTTTTGATTTTATTTTCTATTTAAATAATCATTTATTCTAAATTGGAATAAATGGAGGAACTTTCCATTAAAAATACATTTATTACATTTTAATGTTATTACTATTTACAAGGGTGAAAAAAAATTCATAAATAAAATGGAAAAAAGATTCAAAATTTTCCACATACCTTAAGAATCTTATATAGACAATGATCTTTTGAAATTCATTTCAAAATTCCTTAACCATTCCTTAGATGTCATGGTCTCATAAAACAAATCCTACAAGGATTCACTTATAGTCCTATGGAAGATATCCATGGTAGTGTTATATGGAGAAACCAAATTAATTAAAATTAATTTCTCGTTCTACCTAAATTAAAAATAATTTAACAATAAATTATAATTTAATAAATATATTTATTTAACTTAAATATTACAGTTTGATGAAAAAATGTTTTTATACCATCTTTCCCCACAATTAAAATTGAAAATGTTCTATGTCTATAACTAAGGATTACACCCTCCATAAAGTGATGTATTTATTCTTTCATCAACACCTCAAATAGATGGATATAAATATATATTACATTTATATATTTTATATTTGACTATAATTCTATTTCAAAAATTTTAATATATTATAAACACTCCCACCATCTCATTCTTTGGATAATAGAAACGATGCTCGTGCATAGGTGAGAAATTCCACCTACATGAAGTGATATAATTTATTTTTCATGACCACATAATTAAAATGATAAAATGGATATATTTAATGAATTTATATTATATTCAAAACATTATTATTACTTTTAAGTGATTAAATTAGTCTTATTTATTTCCATTTCAAACATTCAAAAATCGAAAATGTCGCTCATGCATACGTGGAGACTATAGCTTCCAAGAATGTCATATCTCATTTATTTTATTAAAAAATTAAATTGGTAGCTTTATAAATATATTTAATATAACAACATAGTTATTATAACCTATTTAATTATTTTTTTATAATGGAACATGTTCCAATTTAACATTACAAACATATCGATGTTGTTTTGTACTAAAAGGATTTAAAATGACCAACATAAATTTTAATGATTTTGTTACATAATAAAATAAGGAAATAAATTATATAAAATTAATAAAAATAATTGAAAAAATGAAATTTTTTATCAATTTATTAAATAATTAATATGGTTTTATTATTTTTGACGTGTAGAATGTACAAAGTGAGAGAAGACACAAGGTAATGTATTTTCATCTAAATTTCCATTAATTAATATTTATGGAATTCTCAACACATGTATTATTATTTTCTTTATAAAATAAAATATAAATCTATTTTAAAATTTATATCCATATATTAATGTGTTTTAAAACAACAGTTAAATTTGTATCCTTCAATTTTATTTTATTTTTGAATGTTATCAAAATTGTAATGTATTTTACTTTAATACCATTGATTAATGATTTCAATTAAAAAAAATATCTTCCATACCCATGTTCATAAAAATGATTCAATAATATGTTTTTATATAACCCAATAAATTCTTAAATTAATATTCAAAAATATTTTTCTTTTATAATGTATTTTAGAATGAATCCTTTTAATGTTTTCCATACAGTTCACTTTTGACTCTTTTTACCAGAGTGTAGCAAATTGTTTTTTTCATTTACAGCATGATCATATTTCTCCTTAGTCATATCTGTTATTAATTATCAATATTCCTATATTATTTAATGTTTTTTAAATAAAATGTCTTATCAATTATTTTTTATTTTTCCTTTTTTTTGGATATTTCAAGGTAAATAGAAACTTATTAATATTTTTATAGGAAAATGGAATTTTCCATTTATGATGGTTTAAAATGAATTTTACATTTTTTTGTGTTGATAAAATTAAAATCATATAAATTTTCGGTTCATGATAAATTTATTAATGATAATATATGATTATGGGTAATCCTGGGATATTCCTCTCCAATGCATTATTTAATGATTTATTCTATACATTAATGATGATTGTCATTAACTAATTCAGAGTTATTCCATATAAGTGAGACCGGATTTAACATGGTTGATAAATATAATATTTCATTATGAATATATTATTTATCAATTATTCAAATTAGTTTTACTAGAATTATTTTTTTTAAGAATAATCCACAAGCATTTAAAAGTGAATGAGTTATATTACAGAAAAATAAATTTCATGGTTTCTTATGTAATCCAATGATAACATCATTGTTTTCCTATAAATTTAACTGATTAATTTTAGAAATGGTTAATTTTCATATTTGATTATACTTTATTTTAAATGATAAATTATTTATGTAAAAATTGGATAAATTATTATGTTTTTCAATGATTTTTAATGGACTAAAGGTTTTCAATTATTTTTTAAAGCCTTACTGAAAAAGTTATTCTAAATAACACAATGCCCCTATTGAATGTGTTGTTTAGAAACCATAAGTTAGGAGAATAAATGTTTGAATTAGAGGAAGTAAGGATGTAGAGTTAACCTCATATGTTTTAGTGTGGGAAAATGGAATTTTGAGGGAGAGATTTCTTAAGTTTGAAAGTTGGTAGTGGCCCAATCTTTTATAAATGAAAACTCAACTTCATCTAATTATATTAAAAATTTTGTAAAATGGATATATAACATATGAACTTTCTTTTTATTTATGTTTTTTGATTTTAAAATAACATTAAAAACTGTTACCATTACTAATATTTCCCTTGAATAGTGACCACATGGTTAGTATAAATATAGCTCTTTAACAAATTCAATTTACTTAGAAATAAGAAGCAATATCCTCATCCAATAGAATTTATCCTTAGTATTCCCCTTTATTAGATCTTGGAAGGAAGGTGGCATCATTTGGATTCTCTATTGACCAAGCCCAAGCTGATATTCAACATGTTAAGTTTTAGCGGAACCACCTACCAATGAAGTGTATGTTAATAGAGATTACCACCCATGTGATTTTATCTAAGCCTCCCATTGAGTTGTACACCATCACACACCTTACCCTTAGGTATTATGTGGGTGTTATAAGGGGTTAATTAAAAATACCCTGGCACTATGATTCTGTTCCTTATTTTTTTATATATAATATACATTCATTTAATTATTGTTACTCTGTAAATATTTTTGAAAGCTCAAACAATATTTTTAGTTAATATTTAATAAAGAAATGTATTTTTATTAAATGATAGATTTTTTAATTAAATGATATTTTTATAAAATATTATTACGAAATAACATTTTATTAAATATAAATTATTGTATAATTTTTTATTAATACAATTGTATTTTTTATTAGTGTTTTAAATCAGTTTTTTTTTCAAAATCAATGAATTTTCAATAAGTGTAATTTTTTATTTCAAAATTAAAAATTCACATATTTAGAAAATTATTTAGATAAAATTAATATTATTTTTTTAATTAGTAGGTTGAAATTATCCAGGGGTGAATTTATCTTAATTTTCTAATACAATTGAATGTGTCGGGAAAAATTAAATATCATTTAAATATATAATTTGTTTTATAAGATCATAATGACCCTATAGTGATGTAATAAAATACGATACAAATTTTTTTCCCAATATATTTTTTATCTTTAAATTAATGTGATTTTATTTTTGTTTGATTAATTTTATGGAGCCTTAGTGGACCCTCCATGACTAATAAAACATTATTAAGAGTTAGAATAATTTTCTGGAGAGTGTGACTCGCCTCTACATAAGCAAGCCTAACATTTTAAGAAGTTCTGACATTGGTCTTATAAAAGAAAATGTTCACTCACATTTGGAAAAAACCTTGGGCAAAAACATTGATGGTTTTTTGTACTGATTAGTTTAATTTGTAGTGTCCCAAACCTAAATAATAATGAATTTCCTCTCTTTTCCTATATAAACCCACCAATTCTCCCACTTTCTATTCACTCCAAACCTACGAGGATAGAAAAAAATATTCCCTCCCCTATCTATAATCTTCCCAAGGAAGCCCAATAACCTAATAATAATCTCTCAAGCCTCTCCCAAGCCTTTGGGATCACACTTCCACGTAAGGGATTTCTTCCTTTCACATTTTTGTCAAAATTTATTTATGTTGTTCTGCATTGTTATTTTTAATTAAAAGCGTTGGGTATTATTTTTCATGTAGAGACCAGAAGCTTAACGTACAGGGAAATTACATTACTTTTTCGGAATACTTTGTACATAACAAAAAACACACACACAAGGTCCGTAATAGTTTAGTGTCTTTGAAAACTCGGAATATAATCTTCTAATCACGATGAAAGATCTTCAACATCACCCATAAAGGTCTTCTTTTTTTATACCTAAAACCTTTCTTTATATCCTGGGGAAAAGAAAACATAAAAGGGTGAGCTCAAATGCTCAGTAAGGGTAAATAAAAGAAATATCAATCACATCATATACATAAGAACATAACTCTTGGAAATCTTAACCTGCAAAAGAGATCATAATTTCATAACATGGGATAAATTATAGTAGTGAAATGTAATCCAAATAATCATAACATAAAACATGAAACTTTTTGGAATACAAACATAATCATAGAGAATCATTTCTTATTAGTCAAGACACATTTCCAAGATTATCTTAGTGGAAAAAGTCCATTTCTGAACTGAGATTACTCTTTGCTTCAGTCCTGTTTCACTAAACCGGTTTAACATACCATTCCAGCCATGTATATCTCATGAGATATAAAATCTTTACCCAATGCATTAGAGGGAGATATAGGTCCTACCCATCTCATAATGATACCATTATTATGTGTGCCACAAAATCATAAATCATACATCACTGCATAACCCATGTAACAAAAATGGGAATCTTAAACATCGTGACATCATCAAACAATTCATATAAGATAAATGAATTCAAAAAAATAATTCCATAACAACATAATAAAATCAATTTAATAATAGGGATTGAAATAGAACCCTAAATTATCTTAGATGGAAAATAATTTTGATAAAACACTTGAACTCCATTCTTGAGGAAAATATCCTTTCTACTTCAAAAACATTTTCCTTTCTTAACATGTCATACAATTTTAAACTAAAAGAAGTTGTTTAAAAATAAACTTGAAAACTTGTAAATGAATATTCTGGGAATTTTTATTTTTAAAATCCATTCATGCCGTATAATTTAAAAAAAACATTCTTCTCGTACTTTTGTCAGAAAAGTCATAAAGTACCTCGTATGAAAAATGAAAAAAGATTCCCTTCGTATCTTTTACTAAAAACTCAACGAAGGGTAAAATTGGATATAAACTATTGTAGAAGGATATAAATATTACATATTAAGGAAACATGGATGTGGATGATAAAATACACCCCAGTAAATTCCAAAGTATAAACATTCTCGGATAAAAATGAGATTGTGATATTTCCCTTACCTTAGGTCTGATTTGCTTCGTAAGTGTCCAAACCTCCTCTTCTTTGAAGCGCCTCTTTGGGACCTCCTTTTAGGTACTAAAATTGGCCTTTGAGGAAGACTAGAACCTCTAGGATGTTTCTAGGGAAGTGGAGAAGAGAATTTGGCAGGGGTTGGCCGAGCTTGAACTCTCAAAGTGGTGTGAGGAAGAGAGGGAGAAGGTGCCCTTTTATAAGGGAGGAGAGGGGCTCCTTTGTAAAACTAAAAATATTATTTTATTATAAAGTCATATTCGGTTTTAAATAGCTCCAAATTGATTTATTTCTAAGCTAAGGTGGGGATGGATCTAAATCCTCTTATCCAATAGAATTTAGACAAGTTTAGGTTCCTATTTTAACCTTATCATTTAGATTTAACATTAAGTTAAATAATTTTACTTTTACCGTGTCTTCTTGTGTTCTTACACTATAAGGTTAATAAACATACTATAAGAAGCCAAACTAACCTCAAGTTGTTTATTATTAATATATATAACCTTATATATGTAATTTTGCCGATCCGTAGATTTTTAAGAATAAAATAACAATTAATAATATAATATTTGTTTTAAAAACAATTTTATATCAATTTTGAAACTATTTAGTAATTGATTTTTGTGAAAATCATAACAGAATGATTAGTTCAAAATAAGTTATTTAAATCTATACTAACCTGTCATATTAACCTAGAAAATTAGTTTAATTCATAAAAACTCTCAAATTACATTTATTTCGGTATTTATAACATCAATTATGTCAATATTTCATTAATAAGATAATTACTCCATCATTGTTGTGTTATAAATAAATTAAATTATTTAATGTCTAAAAATTATAAATAAAATACCATTATGTTTAAAATCTTTTTATCTTTCTAATTAATATTTATGGTCGAATTTATCTTATGTATAACCCCGTATTAAAAATGATTTACTTATTAAACATTGATTTTAACTATTTTAACCCTTCTTTATGTAAATTGATAATAAATGACCTAATCTAATCCATGTGGGCCTAAGTGGTCATATTTTATTACTAAGGTTGTTTTTGGTCGAATTACACTTATCCAATAGAATTAGGACATGTGTTAGGGTAATAATAATATCATATTTACCCTTAATTACCCTATTTACTTTTAACCGTGGTAAAAAAAGTAAAAAGTTATTATTCACCAAAAATTATTTTAATCTCATTGAACCACATTTTACTTACAGAAATCAACCATGTATCTCAGATTTTTGAAATTCCTCTCACAGAAGCGGTAAAATTATGTTTTCTGAAAAATTCATTTTTTTAACTAACACTTAGTTGTTTCACTATTCATCAAAAAATGAAAGTTTCTAGAAAAATACCAAAAATTAGGCCTAAGATATATTTGGTATTATGAACTCAAAAATTATGTCTATTTTACCAAATTCGAAACATATCAGTTTCATTAATTAATTCCCGTCGTCAAAACATATTGTGTGTTCTTAAGAGATAATAACTATCAAAAGATTGACACTTGTTTATGTCTGGTTTAACAGTGAAATTACATACAATGACCAAAATTGTATTAAATTGTAAAAATATATTCTAAATATACTTTAAAACCACTCAAATTAATAATTTATCACTATTAATTATTTCGATTAAAAAGGTTGTTTTTAATTAAAATTTAGTAATTTCACTATTCATCAGAAAATGAAAGTTATCCGAAAAGTACCAAAATTTCACCTTAGGCTAAATACGATACTCCAAATCCTAATATGAAATCCATTTTGAGAGATAAAATTTCTAAAATTTTAAAAGGTGGTTATTACTATTCATAACGGCTAGTTTTAATAATATTTTAATAGCATATCGTTGTTTAGTGAAACTCGGTATTGCGTACTACACACGCTATCGAGGAAGGTCACAATTGCGTGTAATGAAAGTCAAGTCAAGGATGCGTGTCATGAAATCTCCTTTTGGTTTAGCGTACAACAAAAGACATTAATGAAATTAAAAAGAATATTTTTCATAAAATCTCGGGGTGTTACATTCTACCCCCCTTAAAATGAATTTCGCCCTCGAAATTCGTCGGGGTTATAAATGGTTTACTACTCGGAAGTTTCTTTAATAGAAACCCACATCGTAAAAAAGAATAAAAATACCAACATTTAAAAACAAAAGTATGAAACGTAATAGTTACCCAAATAAACTAATCACTGGGTTTCCACATAGGTGAATATATGGATATGGAAGAGAAATCTAACCATCATGTTCTGATGGAGAGTGGTAGATAACATGGCTATGGAAAATCCAGCAGTCACAAAGCCATAAATTTGTGATGATCTTGGGTACCATCTTACTAATCAGATATAAGGGCACTAGGACAACATTTTTTTGGTTTTCAAGATCATTTCCCTAAAGTTGAAGATTTTGAATTAGAATAAATACTTACTTTATTTTGGTACAATCTCACTGTTGTTCATGCTTTGAACAATTTAAACTTCATATATTAAAGAAATGAAGTTGAATTTTTTATTCATGAAGTATTAATAGATCATGTGATAGAATGATGGGTCATTCCATCTGTTTCAAGGAAAAGGTTAGCAAAAGTTATCAAATATACGTAAGTCCGTCTATCATATATCATTCCAAAATGGACATATACTTCATCTATCATACCACTTATTAAAATAAAACTAGTTTATACTAACCAGGGACTTCTTGTAGGCCAGTGGTAGGCGATAAAGGCCAGTCACACTTCGGTTCTGGGTTCGATTCCCACAGCCTTGTCCGACGCGATGGGTTGTCGCCCGTCCTGCAGGATGTCCTTTTTATAAAACTAAATTACTATAACATCCCATCAATAAAATTGAAAAAACTTCTATCCTTAAACAATACTAACTTATGTCCAACATAATCCATTCCAATCTTTAGGCTTATCCATAATACTGCAGTCCACTCTCATAATATTGTGAAAACGATTACCAGAGATTCAATACCATCGTTGATCCCCATATATCATAAGATATGTCTTGTTGGTCACATTCCAAACATTCGAAGGCCTTAATCATGTATTCTCTTGAAAAATAAATACCCATTGAATCTTAGGTAAAACATGAATGCAATTAAAATTTAACACTTTCCACATACCAAAATCCTCAAAATTTTATATACTCAAACCATGATATCACTTAGTCCTTATATCAATCATGAGCTCATGAATACAATCAAACATCTCATTATCTTCTTATTCCTTTATTATGCGCATATCATCTACTTTACAAAAATATCTGAATAACCTTCCATGGTTTCTGGTACCATTCAACATATACTTTCAAATACTTTTAGGAAAAACAATAATGTAACTATACAACATAACTCTCTATAAACATACAATCATTCCACTACCTTCTAAAACAACTGACTGAGCTTCAACACTTCTTTCAGCTCATATGTCATTTGTAGTATCCTCATAATCATCCACATAAATACTATCCATATGACCATGCTGATTCTCTTCATGAGATTTTCCATTAGTGCATTGGTTTGCATAATTCCTGTACATTCCACATTTAAAACATATAATCATTGTTGATGTCGTAGCAATACCATTATCCTTGTCCATGGTGTTAACTGAACCTTTTCCTTTGCACTTACTAGATTTTTGTCCTTCTTTTCCACACCCAAATCATCTTCCAGTTCCTTTTAAACATTCTCCTTCATGCCTCTTCCCACATAATTTACATAGGGGAAATTGAACTTTCTTTCCTCTATGATCATCATGAAACACCATCTTTCTCTTATTAGCCGAGTCAGGAAACTTACCAAATTTGAGTTTATTGATCATATTATGAGATTTATGATTCGACATAATAATGAGTTTTGGACTTCCAAATCCCATTTCATTTGGTTACTCATGAATAATATCATTCCATTGTCCATATCCTCCATTATCGTGAATCTTCTTGTTTCCAGTCATTTTCTAAAACCCAAAAAAATAATGTGAGTGGAAAAAATCATAATAAAGGGGGAGTAACTTCAATATCTAACATCTTAGGTTAAATTCTAGGATCTTTACCATAGTTCTAGGACAATATCCTATACGTATACTTATCCTTAGGGACATCCGAAGACATACCTTAGAAATATCTCTAGGGATCTCACTAACGTTTTTGCATCCTAGTTTCCAAAGGTTGACTAAACCATTACTCTAATACCAACTGTAGAGACCCGAAGCATAACGTACATGGACATTACATTAGTTTGAGGAATACTTAGTACATAACATAAACACACACACAAGGACCATAATATTTTAGTGTCTTTGGAAACTCGGAATATAATCTTCTAATCATGGTGAAAGATCTTCAACATCTCCCATAAAGATCTTCCTTTTTTTACCTAAAACCTTTCTTTATATACTGGGGAAAATGAAACATAAAAGGGTGATCTCAAATGCTCAGTAAGGGTAAACAATAGAAATATCAATCACATCATATACATAAGAACATAACTTTTGGAAATCTTAACCTGCAAAAGAGATCATAATTTCATAGCATGGGATAAATCATAGTAGTGAAATGTAATCCCAATAATCATAACTTAAAACATGAAACTTTGTGAAATACACACATAATCATAGAGAATCATTTCTTATTAGTCAAGACACATTTCCAAGACAATATTAGTGGACAAAGTCCATTTCAGAACCGATTTTACTCCTCGCTTCAGTCTTGTTTCACTGAACCGGTTTAACCTACCGTTCCAGCCATGTCTATCTCATGAGATATAAAATCTTTACCCAATGCATTGGAGGGATATATAGGTCCCACCCATCTCATAATGATACCATTCCTATGTGTTCCACAAAATCATAAATCATACATCATTGCACAACCCATGTAATAAAAATGGGAATCTTAAACATCGTGACATCATCAAACAATTCATATAAGATAAAGGAATTCATAAAAATAATTCCATCACAACATAATCAAATCAATGTAATAATAGTGATAGAAACAGAACCCTATATTATCTTAGATGGAAAATAATTTTGATAAAACACTTGAACTCCATTCTTGAGGAAAATATCCTTTTTACTTCAAAAACATTTCCCTTTCTTAACATGTCATACAATTTTAAATTAAAAGAAGTTGTTTAAAAATAAACAAGAAAACTTGTAAAGGAAGATTCTTAGAAATATTTTTTTTAAAATCCATTCATTCCGTATAAGTTAAAAAAACATTCTTCTCGTACTTTTGTCGGAAAATTAAAAAAGTACCTCGTATGAAAAATGATAAAATATTCCCTTCATATCTTTTACTAAAAACTCAACGAAGGGTAAAATTGGATATAAACTAGTGTAGAAGGATATAAATTTTAAATATTGTGGAAACATGGATGTGGATGATAAAATACACCCCAATAAATTTCAATGTATAAACAATCTCGGATAAAAATGAGATTGTGATATTTCCCTTACCTTAGGTCCGATTTGCTTCGTAAGTGTCTGAACCTCCTCTTCTTTGAAGCGCCTCTTTGAGACCTCCTTTTAGGGCACTAAAATTGGTCTTTGAGGAAGACCAGATCCTCTAGGATGTTTCTAGGGAATTATAGAAGAGAATTTGGTAGGGGTTGGCCGAGCTTGAAGGCTCAAAGTGGTGTGAGTAAGAGAGGGAGGAGGTTCCCTTTTATAAGGGAGGAGAGGGGCTCCTTTGGAAAACTGAAAATATTATTTTATTATAAAGTCATATTCAGTTTTAAATAGCTCAAAATTGATTTATTTAGAAGCAAAGGTGGGGATGGATCAAAATCCTCTTATCCAATATAATTTAGAGAAGTTTAGGTTCCTATTTTAACCTTATCATTTAGATTTAACATTAAGTTAAATAATTTTACATTTACAGTGTCTTCTGGTGTTCTTACACTATAAGGTTAATAAAATTACTATAAGAAGCCAAACGAACCCCAAGTTGTTCTTTATTAATATATATAACCTTATCTAAGTCATTTTTCTGATCCATTGATTTTTAGGAATAAAATAACAATTAATAAAATAATATTTGTTTTAAAAACTATTTATGTCAATTTTGACACTATTTAGTAATTGATTTTTGTGAAAATCATAACAGAATGATTAGTTAGAAAAAAGTTAATTAAATCTATACTAACATGTCATATTAACCTAGAAAATTAGTGTACTTCATAAAAACTCTCAAATTACATTTATTTGGGTATTTATAACATCAATTATGTCAATATTTCATTAATAAGATATTTACTGCATCATTGTTGTGTCATAAATAAATTAAATTATTTAATGTCTAAAAATTATAAATAAAATACCATTATGTTGGAAATCTTTTTATATTTCTAATGAATATTTATGGTCGAATTTATCTTATGTATAACCCCGTATTAAAAATGATTTACTTATTAAACATTGATTTTAACTATTTTAACCTTTCTTTAAGTAAATTGATAATAAATGTCCTAATCTAATCCATGTGGGCCTAAGTGGTCATATTTTATTCCTAAGGATGTTTTTGGTCTAATTACACTTATCCAATATAATTAGGACATGTTTTAGGGTAATAATAATATCATTTTAACCCTTAATTACCCTATTTACTTTTAACCGTGGTAAAAAAGTAAAAAGTTACTATTCACGAAAAATTATTTTAATCTCATTGAACCACATTTTACTTGCTGACATCAACCGTGTCTCTCGGAGTTTTGAAATTACACTCATAGAAGAGGTAAAATTATGTTTTATGAAAAATTCATTTTTTTAACTACCACTTAGTGGTTTCTCCATTCATCAAAAAATGAGAGTTTCCAGAAAAATACCAAAAATTAGGCCTAAGATATATTTGGTATTATGAACTCAAAAATGATGTCTATTTTACCAAATTCAAAACATATTAGTTTCATTAATTAATTTAAAAATTAATTACCATCGTCAAAACATATAGCGTGTTCTTAAGAGATAATAACTATCAAAAGATTGACACTTGTTTATGTCTGGTTTAACTGTGAAATTACATCCAATGACCAACATTGTATTAAATTGTAAAAATATATTCTAAATATACTTTAAAACCACTCAAATTAATAATTTATTACTATTAGTTATTTCTATTAAAAAGGTTGTTTTAATTAAAATTTAGTAATTTTCACTATTCATCAGAAAATGAAAGTTATCCGAAAATTACCAAAATTTCACCTTAGGCTAAATTCGATACTCTGAATCCAAATATGAAATCCATTTTAGAGATAAAATTTCTAAAATATTAAAAGGTGGTTATTACTATTCATAACGGCTATTTTTAATAATATTTTAATAGCATATTGTTGTTTAGTGAAACTCAGTATTGCGTACTACACACGCTATCGAGGAAGGTCGCGATTGCGTGTAATGCAAGGCAAGGCAAGGATGCAAGTTGTGCAATATCCTTTTGGTGTAGCGTACAACACAAGACATTAATGAAATTAAAAAAAAATTTCATAAAATCTCGGGGTGTTACATTTCACCTATCCCATACTTCCCTACTTATGTTAAAATGATTATATAACTCTTTATTTCTCATTAATGCGTCACATGTACACCTGTTACTATGTCAAAATTCTGTAAGGAATTTCTCTTTTCTCATTTCGTTTCAAGAAAGTAGTTTATATTATGAATCTAAATTCAATTACCTATGTTTGGACAGTTATATATATGACCCCATTAATGTCCATTTCATGTATATGTGATGATATACCCCTTTATCTCTCAACAACCTTTTTGATGAATTCATATGTCACATCGTTATGCTGCTGAAATTGCACTATGGTTTTCCTACCCAAAGCCATTATATACTGAATACCAAGATAATTTCCTTATCAAGGGTATTCAAATTTACGAACATTTACTTTTTTATTATATTGTTTCATGTATGTATTCCACATTACTTTATCATGGAATAAATTATAATTTTGAAATATTCTATGTTGTATGATCTAGGTGGCGCACTTATGCATGAAATGAAATGATTAAGAAGGGTGCACCCTAATAGCGCTCCAATACATTAAGTAAAGATTAGTATCCTGATATGTCAAGTTCAATGAGGGTATACTCATGATAAATCAAGTGCAATGAGTTTTTACTCATGCTAATTCATGTTTAATGGGTGTTTACTCATGCTTCAGGTGCAATGAGCCTTAGCTCGTGAAAATATCATGTAAAATATTATTTCCACATATCCATGTTTTGATAAGAATTCTATATCATGGCTTTGTGTTCATGTTTCTATTATTCCCAATTGGTATTCCTATTAACTAACATGTATTTTATTCTTCATGTTATTCCTTGTTTACTCCCTTACCGGGATTTATATCTCTCCCTTTTTACATTTCTATCTTCAGGGTATCCCATGAAATGCTAAGTACGAGCGATTGCAATGCTCATGTAAAGGAAGTTTTCAATGAAGATGATGTTTTTTATGTCTTAAGATGGTAGTTAATGACCTTAATTTTCCAAGACACTTGATCTCATGTTCGTCAAAGTTGTCTTAAGTGCACTTTTATGTAATAAATCATTTTTATGTGTGTAATAAGGAGCGTGGTGGTTAAAAAACTGATGGTCCAAGGTGGTACAATGGGGAGACTATATTCTCATGATCAAAGTAACATAATGGTGTAATGAATGTAATAATGGGGAATCATAATATCATCTAACAATGTAAGATAAATCATCTATATAAGATATATATTAACCATTAGATATATCAAATAACATATAAAAAATTATGTAATGTCATGTCTCTAGAAAATAATGGAATATAAATAAACGGTTGAAGGAAAACATACATATATGTATATAAAACTAATAAGGAAGACCAAAATTCATTATATGGATAGAATCACAGGACATAACACTTTCCTTTTCTCCATCTCTCCCATCCAGTCAATGCATATAATATATTTAGTGTGCTGATGTATAAATGGTAATGCAGTAATGTAAACTGTAAAATGTATTCTCCATTTCTTGAAGCTCAACAGGATGACACTATATTCATTGGCCCATGCTGGGAAAACCACTAAATTGATCTCAAAATTAAAATATACATATAATATTATATTAATGCATGTATATATTCACATTGTATAAATAATTACATTTTCAGCTAAATATATACTTAGTTAGTTCATACCAAGGCTTTGACATAGATATCAGGCATCCACGCCAAGTCACTGAAGTCTCGTAATGTATTTGGGGATTCCATGCCTCGTTATCATATTTCATAAGGTTATCCATGAAAAATTATCATAGTTATATAGTATTAAATTCCCCTGGTTCTTGATTATAAGGTTCATTGTGCCCATGTACCACACGAATAACAGTTTCCATGATTATTTATCATAATAATAAGGAACAACATGAATTAGAATCATAATTATAAGGGATTTCCATGCTCTAGTATGACATGTTTATGGTAATCCGAGACTGAGTAAAAAAAATTTAAGCAATTAAATAAGATTTAGAATTAGTTAATTTTCTACTTTAACAAGGGTGTAAGAACTACTTATGTAATGTCATCTAACATGGTCATTCCACTCACAATCAATTTGATTACATAGAATCATTACATTTAAGATTCCAAAAAACCATATTTAATATGGTTTCGTCACATAATCATTGATAATACTAAGGGTAAATTTCATAGTCACACCTCAATGAGTGGAAATATTCAATCCAAACATAATCAGACAAGAATAAGGATAAAATAGGTCACCTCTATCATGGATAGAATATTAAACATGGGAAAGTATTATTTGTAAGTAAATTCATGGAAAATAATTCATGTACCGTAATGACACATAATATATGTTAATAATACTTGAGGGATAATTACTATACCACTATCATTTTGATAGAAAGAAGATTCATCATCTAGAATCATATTATAATTTATCCTATAAAAAAAGAAATTAGAAAACGAGACAACTGTTATAAAAATAGGACATATGATAACTCAACAAAATAATGGAGGAGACGGTGAGAAAAAATATTAAAATAAACTATAGGATTAGAGTCATAGTGATACACTTATAACATGATAAAAAATGGTTTAATTAGAGTACAAATATTTATGATTCATAAAATCCTAGGATGAGTCCAAAGGGATGCATCATGGAAGGATGTATTATATATGGATGAAGGAGAGATATAAAAAAGAAAGGGGTTATACCCCCGTTAAAAAATGCTCCTAATGTAATTACCCAAACATTTATTAATGAAAACTTCTCTTCATCGAATAAAATATCTTAATATGGTTATATAAAATGTTAACCTCATTGGTTTTATGTTTCTGGTATTTAAAATTCAATTATGAATTGTGACCGTAGCTAATATAGTCATTGAACAGTGATCTCATGATTAGTATAAATATATGGATTTAACAAATCCAGTTTACTCAAACAAAGGAAGCGATGGCCTCATCCAGTAGACTTTCTCTATATGAATCCAATTTCTTGGATCACATAAAGGAGGTGGAATCGCTGGGATTCTCTCTTGATCATTCCCAAGATGAGCAAGAACATGTTATGCTTGATCGGAACCGAGTACAGGAGAAGTGGAAGTTAATAGACATTACAACGCAAGTGATGTTATCTAAGACACCCTAAGAGTCTGTCACCGTCGCACACCATACCCTTCGGTTTTATTCGGTTTTTATAAGGGGTTATGTGACAAGACAATAACATTATTACTAGGCACATTATTTTTCTATAAATAATTTGCATTCATTTTTATTATTGTTAATTTTTAAATAGTTTTTAACGATCAAATAATATTTTTACGTAATATTAAACTAAGAAATCTATTTTTATGAATTAATGGATTTTTGAATTAAGTAATATTTTAAGAAAATATTATTGAAATTAAATTAATTTTTATTAAATATAAATGATTGTATAATTTTATGAATTCAATTGTAATATTTATTTAGGTTTGATAGATGTTTTTGTCAAAACCCCTAAATTTTCAGTAAATGTTGTTTTTTATTTTAAAATTAAAAATTCACATATTTATTAAATTATTTAGATAAAATGAATATTATTTTTTGAATTAGGATTTAAAAACTATCCAACAGTTAAATTTTCATAATTTAATGAGACAGTTGATTTTTTGGGTAGAAATTTAAAAATGTTTAAATATATAATTTATTTATTACATCATAATGACGAAATAGTGATGTAATATAACACTAAAAACATTAATTTCTGAAAATATATGTTATACCATTAAAATAATGTGATTTTGGGTTAGATTTATTTATTTTTCAAAACATTAGTGGACCCTTCAAGACATATAAATCATTGTTTCCATTTTAAATTGTTTTATTTGAGAGTGTGACTTACCTCCACATAAGAAACCCTTTTATTTTAAGAAGTTAGTCCATTGTCCTCATAAAATATTTTTTTCCACCCCCTATGGAAAAAACCGTGGTAAAAACCATGGGAAGGTTTTTGGTTTTGATTTGTTTAACATGTGGTGTCCCAAACCATTATAGTAAATAAGTCCCTCTCCTTTCCTATATTATCCAACCCAAGATCCCACTTACTCTTCACTAAAGGTCTTTAGAGTTCAAACAAAACATTCCCTCCTCTCTATATAATCCTTCCAAGGTTCCCCATGCTCCCATGAAGCCTCCCTCAAACCACTCCCATGCTTTTTGGGATCACACTTCCATGCAAGGGATTTCTTTGTTTCTCATTTTTGTTAAATTTTCATTAAGATGTTAAGCCATTTTGTTTTCAATTAAAAATGTTAGGGTATGATTTATCACCTCCCCCATACATCGCTATTTATCTTTTGATTATGGGAGACACCTTTCTCTCTCATTAATTCCTCCCATGTACACGAGTTACCATGGCAAAATTTCTTGAGGGATTTCTCTCTACTCATTTACATCCAGTAATTATTTTGTATTATGCATCTAAATTCCATTACATTTGTTAGGACATGTATCTATATGTAACCCATACTTTCCATTTCATGTATATATGGAAAGACACCATTTTATTTCTCAACATTCATTTTCATGAATCCTTATGTCACACTATTATACTGCCTAAATTGCACCAAATTATTCCAAGCCAAGATCACTGTGTATTGAATACCATACCCATGTCTCTATCAAGGGTTTTGACCTTCATGAACATATTCTTATTTAATGTTACTTTCATATATTTATTTCACAGTAATTAATCTTGGAACAACATATAATGTTGATTGATTCCATGTTATATTATCCATGTGGCACACTTATGCGTGAAATGAAATGATTGAGAAGGGTGTGACAATATTGCACTCCTATGCACTAGATAATGTATAGTATCATGATAAAACATGTGCAATGGGTGTTGACTCATTCTAATTCAAGTGTAATGAGGTTTTACACATTCTTATTATGCAATTAGTATTTACTCATACTCCATGTGTAATGAGCCTTGGCTCATGCTAATTCCATGTTAAGTTTTGTTGAATCATTCCCACTTTATGATTATAATGTCTTTATGATTATGTTTCTATTATGGTCTATTTATATACCTATTGTCTAACATGTATTTTATTCCTCATGTTATTCCATGTTTATTCCTTTTGCGGGATTCATAGCTGACCCTTTTCTTATGCTTGTCCTCAGGTTATCCCAAGTTATGGTACATACGAGGGAATGGAGTAGTCACGTAAAGGATGTTTTCAATAAAGATATTGTGATTCATGATTTAAGTTATTATTTAGTGTTCTTAATCCCGAAATATATTGTACCTCTCAATCTCCCGTGTTTTATCAAGTGAAGTGTTTATGTAATAAATCATATTTATGTTTGTAATAAAAATCAGGGTTGTTATACTTAATATATTCATGTCGTGTATATTTTGTATGTCATGTAAATATAGCCCCCCCCCTAGGAAAAACCTATTCAAATCACGAACACGGTCTTTTAGGAGAAATTCATGTCATCAAATAAATAATTGTTATGAATTTAATACATGTCATTTATTTTTTTAGTATCCATCCCCTAACCTGTGACTCACTTATTACCATAAATAAATGAATCGACCCAAAGGAATGGTTCATGGGTATAATCCAAAAAAGGATATATTAATATGTTTTTAATAAAAAGATAAAGGATAATCATTTTATTAGAATCCCCCATGTTCTAATAGTCTTCCTTCCTTAAAAATGTAATCCTCACATTTCTATTTAATATATGATAATTCTTAGCCTGAGAAAAAAATTAACAACCAATAATATATATCAACATATCACTCTCAATTATTGTCTTGTATACTGTTGTGATTTCATATCACCTCTACTAGAGGGACAAAAATTCATTGGAAATAATTATTTCTCTAAACAATGATACAAGAAGGATACCCCTTAGAATATTCATTGGACTATAATTCCACATCCTTATAATCAAAAGAATAATATGATTCAACATTATATTGGTTAAACAATGATATTTGGAAGACATCATGCATAGATCGTTACCTCTGAGGATGATCTCTCCAATAGGCTAATAACTCGAATATCTATAATATCATGAAATGACCAACATAATGAGGTTATAAAATGACCTTTCTTAGAATAAATCTATATCCCTGTCTAGGTGAGACATGTAAGAAAACATGATCCCAAACTTGAATATAATGATGTCACCATTGTATATTAATAAAATGTTTCTATCTAGATTGGAATGTAACCATATTATTCCTAATAATATTTTACTGATACAAAGTATAATTAATGTGATAAGGTCCCAGTAGTGCTACCTATCCTTCCTCTAACTAGTACATGGGTGAATAGAACAGACTACCATAGAGAGACTCATCTGAATCCATCTATATATTATTTTGGATGTTTTTATAATAGAAAAACTCAATAATAGTTATATGGTTATCCAATGAACCTAATAAATAAAGTACACATTCTTGAGTCATGTATTATAGCACCTTTATCATCCATTTTAATAGGATTTTTATTTTGAGGGTGAAATATTGTGCTCAGAAACACCTATGTTTTAAGAGCCATATGTAACCTCTTCTAACACATTAACATTAAACTAGAATCACTAAATGAAAATATTCTATGAGGTTCCCCATATAAATATATAATCTCATGGAATTATATTATCCTAATCTCATTAACTTAAAATGTCTCATTAATAAGAATAAAATGGACGACCATCTTTATGAGGTCTAGGACTACCCAAATTGTGTCATGAACTTAAGGAGACCATGGAAAACTAGTAACAGAATTAATAGTGACCTCATACCATTTGAAATCCCAGATTAGTAAATGAATTTATATGTTATTAGGACACTAGTTCGTCTCCTTCATCTTCTGACAGGTTGAACACCTAATGATAAATGTTCTTATAGGGAATTCATCTGTAACCAACAATACAATCAGATTATGTCTTGGTAAAACTCATTAATCCCTAGTTATATTGCACAATGTAAAGAATAGAATTATCACATCATTTATTCTCACATTTTTATAGGCACCCAGTCATATCCATGTATAAGATGTATCTCATCACTATCAATGGAATAAACCAGGAGTGGATCCCCAGTTGAAGCACTATACTTTATGAATTAGTCTTCTAGGTCATAAAATATATCCTCTTCACTCTATCCAGAAGTTATTAGATCACTACTAAGGAAATAAAAACTAGTCAGTCATGAAATTTATTAAACTCTAGTTTCATCTTAGAAAAAATATCCATCATCCTCCATTCATCACTACATCTATAATATCTTGTGTATAAGTCTTGTGGCTCAATTCATCAGCAAATGTGTTTCCATTTCTAGGTGTATATGCAACGTCAATGTATAATGAATGAAGGTATTCAACCAACCTTCCAGGTCTATAGTTCTATTCATATTATCTAAATATTTTTTTTCAAGAATTTTGTGTCCTTAAAAACCTCAATATACTCTCTTTTCATGTAATTTATCCAATAAAGCAAGAATTTAAGGACATTTTCTAATTGAAGGTCATGGTTCATGTCATTCCCCTTTTGATGCCTCTACTAACTCAATACATATGCAATGTCATTATTATAAAGAATTATAAAAAAACATCTCCCAATTCATGATGTGTCACAAAACACTATATAACCTCTTCAACGCTCTAGTACATTCAATAATAGTGCTGATGCCTATCTTCATTTCTACTCATGGATGTCCTTCTCACATGCTTCAAACAATAAGAACTTCACACCTTTTTTTCAATATTTTTAGAGGTTCTAAAAAGTGTGATAACTCATACATAATATTAATTTAACATCCATCAACCCCCTAGAAACATAATATTTCATATATATTCATAGGATGCATCAAATAAATAACTACACCCAACATAACTAGGCTAACTAATACTCATGTCTCTATGATAATGGTACCCTGATAGTGAACATTGCCCATCCAAAATTGGAATTTTATGATCCTAAAAAATAGATGGGTTTCTATCAATTTTTTAAATATGACCTCAATGTGTTTGACATGGAATTGAAGGGTATAAAAATATACCAAGATATCAACCACAAATAATAACAGAAAGAAAACTAGATATGGATAGAAAAACTTATTCATAAAATTCCTGAAAATAGTCCGGATATATTAACTTCATGATTAGAGTAAAAAAAATATTTTAATAAATGGAATAACAGAAGAAGTATAATATCATATAATATAAGAAGAAGAATAATTTATATAAAATAAACTACCATCAATAGAAATATAAAATACCAAGTATAAAAAAATGTAATTACAATGCTCTTAAAAATGAAATAAGAAAACATGGAAAAATGCAAAGATATATACATATATATCAAAAAATCCTAAAGTTAGAAAATATTATATATATAGAATCAAGATTCATAGTCTGTGCATGTTCTCCACCACTCTAATGAAAAAATAAAATCAAGCATTCATAAGTGGGCTCTTACCAATGTCCCTACATGTAGCAATGAATTATGTTAAGGTACCAAGCGGTGGTCATAACATAGTGTTATATATATTCAGTCTTTCACCCCCAATGAAATATTAAATTATACATTAATTTATTGTTTTATGATAAGTTTGAAAATATAATTATGGTAATGTAGTAATGTATAATATAGAGTGTATAAACCAGTTCTTAAAGGTTGCTAGGATGACACTACCTACTTCTGTATGTGCTAGGAAATCCTTGGAATAGATCTTAACATGAAAAAATAAATATTATATTATATTAATATATGTATATATATTCCATATGAACATAATTTTTTTTCTAGTTAAATATTTATATACGTAGTGGTATCCATGACCCGAGGCGTAACTCATGCATCCATGTCCTTTCACTAGAGTCTAATAGATTAGTAGGGGATCCCATTCCTAACAATCATATGTCTGAAGGGTTTCCATTCTAAATAATCATTGGTATATGTGACTCCATTCCAATGTATCATGAGTTTTAGGGATGATATTTCCTAGTAAAAAAAAGTATAATGGACTCCATACCTAAGTATCATGCGTATAAAGGATGTCATCCTCAAGTGTCGCAAGTATAAGGGTCACAATGTCCAACTATCAAATGTATAAGGGACTCCATGCCTGAGAATAATTAGTATACGAAATTCCATGACTTAGTATATAATTCATTTTGGAATCCATTCCTGAGTATCATAAGTAAATTAAGTCAAATAGGATTTATAATTTAATAAAATGACAATATAATAAGGGAATAACAATTGCATATATAAAATTATGTGATGTGATCATTCCACTCACTCTCCAATTGATTGATTATATTCACTAGATTTTTGTGTCAATAAAAAAAATAATAAATATGATTTTTTTTACATAATAATTAATAATAATAAGGGGAAATTCCAAGGGCACGCCTAAAGGGGTGGAAATAGTCAATGGGGACCCAATCCGACAATAATAATGAAACACTAGGTAACCATTAATAGGGAAAGAATATTAAACAATAGATTGGTGTATTATAAATGAAAAAGTTGGAAAATATAGCATTTATATTCAAAAATCATAATATAAATCAACAAGACTTTATGTATAATTACTAAACCACCTACCATCGAGTGGTAGAGTAGTACATGTCATGTATCATCTTCTTATTCTAATTGGAATGAAGGAAATAAGAATACCATAAAATAACCCTAAAAGGAAATATGATATCACAAAAAAATAGATATGAATATGGAAATACAAAAAAGTAATATAAGGAATCTGATTGAAGGGATTACCAACACACTTCCATCTTAATGAAAGCTTGTCCTATTAGTGTTTAGATGAAGATGTTACCTAAAATCCTGTTATAAGGTCAAAGGAATGCTTAACTCATGGAGGGAATCTCTAATGAAGATGGAGTGATGTAAAAATAAGGAGTTATTCCCATTCTATATATAAAAATCTAATCATATTCATGATTTGTATATTTTACATGTAATGAAATATTGGGACCCCACTATGGAAAAACCAATGCATGTCAGGAACTTGGATTCCCTAGACAATTTCAATTCTTTTAATAATACACACCATAAAATAAATTTTTGTCATGACATTAATTTATTCAGTGTACTTTTCATATAACCTTCCTCAATTATTCTTCCCCATCTTACCAAAAAAACTGGCCTTATGGAACAATAGCCAAGCCTATGGAAAAAAAATCAATGATGGTTTAACCAAAATTTAAAGGATCCATACATGATATTAAAATTTCATTATATTACAAAAAATTATAGTACATAGTAGAGAAAAAATAGGAGTGGGTGTTCCATTCCCGAGTCAATCATATGGATAGATATGTTTGATTTATAAGAGCCAACATATGATTCTCAGGCATAACATTATGTTATCCCATTTTCAATATATCAGATACTTTATCTTGAGGTAACATGTACAAAAAAATCAAAATTCATTACTTCGCATTATCCGTTATAAAATTCTATTTCATATTGAAATGATTTTTTCTCTACTGATTAATATGATTTTTTCTAATACTAATCTGACTTGATTTATCACACATGATTAAAATATGATAACTCACTTTAGTACCCACATCAATAGGGTTTTCTTTCATCCATAGTAAATGGGTTCATTCTTGAGTAGATGTAATGTACTAGAAATCTACAGTTCCCAAATATATACAATCATACATCCTTATTTTCGATGATATACATGATATTGGATAGGAAAAATCACCTCAGAAAGTTGATTTCCAGTCATTTATTGAACCTTACCAATTTTCATCACAAAACACCAATAAAAAATGATTCTCCTCATTTTAATAGAATAACCCATAGACTATCATATGATTGATATATAAAAGTATTATTTTTTAATGATTAAATATGTTTTTCCATTGGATCACTCGTAAAATGGGTTGATTAAAATAAAAAAAATAAAATTTATACTTGAGTGGCCATAAAATAGAGTAATTATCCAATGATTTTTTATATGTAGTCACGTAGATCATATTTCTCTTCTCATCTTAGGAAACATTCAACCCTATCTCCAAAAAAATTACTATGGGCCTTTAATCCTCTATCAAAAATAATATTAAAAAGTATTTTAAATATTTTTGTTGATAGATAAACATCCCATGAATTTTTTTAGTTACCTAAAATAAAAGAAAAAAATTACATTTCAATGATAAAATATATATCAAATTCACACCTCTGGTGTTTTGAAAACATCTTCCATTATCTATCATCTAAAACTCTAAAAGTTATGTCGCCAATATACATTATCAGAATAAATAACTAATAATTATCCTTTAGGTTATAGAGGCTATGGCCAAATCATCCTCTATAAAAAATATGATTCATTAGTCATCAATCATTTATAACCCAAATATCTTATAACAAAATTCTTTTCAAATAATTTTAATTTATTTGACAGTTGTTTATGCATGAAACCCATAGTCTAAATGATCTCTAATATAGTATACCATTGTAACATATCAAATAAATTGACAAGTATGATGAGAAATAACTATATTTTAAACAATATATGTTTTAAATATATTTAAAATATATTCAATTCTAGTTAATTTATTATAAATGAGTAAAATCTTATGAAATTAAATGAGGTTTTTTTTAAAACATGTTTTTAGAGTGCATTATATTTGAATTTTAATAAATTAAACTAATCACCATTGGGGATAATTTTTGGTGACGTTTTTATAATATAAATTAAATTAATAGTTGTAACATTCATCGAATATTTTTTCTAGGTATGAGAAAAAAATAAATTTTTTTTTATTTAAAAACAATATTTTTCTAATAAGTGGGATTCGTCAAATTTTATATAATTATTTAAAAATTAATTTCTACAAACTATAGAGATTCAATGTTAAAAATAGTATATTATATTTGGAATTTTGAGGTTCATATTTTTAAATAGGACCATTTCACTTTTAAATATTACAAACAATACGTGTGGTAAAATTGTTCACCTTTGTAAAGGGTAAATCAGGTAAACCTTGGTTCAAACAAAGTGTTAAGGTCTCCATATTTAATCTTAATTATTATTAGATGAATTTAATTTGACCCTTATCATCGTATTATATAAATTTAGTTTTTTATGGGATTATTTTCATAGAAAATTACATAAATATTATTTTAAAAAATAAAAAATAAAAAATGTCACTCTCTTACTTTTAAATATCTCTTATGTGTTCACTTTGGTAAAAAAATCGCTGGGAATTAATATTAATGGTAATTTTATGAATAATTAAATTAATTTCATGACTTCAAATTTTTTATTATCTATAGTGACTTTTAAATTACCTTAACTACGTATGCAATGACGACAAATGTTTTCTTCAATTAATAATAATAATAAAAAAATTAATTTTTAAAATATTATATTTACTCTAATTTGTGTGACATATAGTGTTAAATGAATTTTATTGATGTATAGAAAATATTAATAACATTTTAATGTATATATTTTTATTAAATCATTGTCTCATTATCTTTAAAGTCAAATAAAATTAAGTGTCAAAAATGACTTGAGTGACATTTTATGATTATAATATTATACTAATTTATTTAAAAATATTAAAAATATTGAAAGAGGAAAAGGTAAATAATATATGGTATAAAATATATTTATTATCCATTTTTCATCCATTTTTCACCATATAAAAAAAATTATAACCATTATGAGTGAAAAACTCATCACCATAATTGATTTTAAAATGTGTATGCCAAAGGGTTAGTAAAAAGAAGAAGGATTAAAATGACATCACTACCTGTCTAATATCCCCTATATGATAATATTTTCAAATTATAATATTTTTCATAGAATCTCATTCCAATTTTATAAATTTTAATAATAATTACCATGTTATATTTTTATCTATTTAGTAATTACAAGTGTATCATTTCCATTCCTTATAAAAGGACACCCATTCCCTCACTTATTTTGAAACAATTGAGCATCCCAGATCAACCTATAACTATGAATATATCTTTCCAAAATCCAAATACATGCTATAGATGTCTTTGAATTCTGAAAATACCAACTCTATGGTCTTGATGAAGATATCTAAAGGAGTTCATTCAATGAAGATATAACCACCCTTACTAATCACATTATTATTTACATTTTATTTTAGAACTTATAAATACTTTGTATTTATAAGAAAATAATTAATTAATTATCATAAATATACATATTTTTTTTAATTATTAAACTAACATTTCCACCAACTTTTCATCAAATACAAATTGATAAAGTCAGTCATGCATACGTGTGAACTGCCACCTCCATGAACAGATGCTATTCATTATTATTTTATTATTTTTCAAGACGGTATTAATGGAATAATTAATAGATATATATGATATATATTGTATAATAATGTATATTTAAAATATAATTATTATATATATATTTTGAATCTTTTTTAATGTTAAAATAATGTTCATACATATATACGACCCACTATCTCCATGAATCATGTAATTCATTTTTCGATTTCTACATTTTATGGTTAACTATATATATATAATTAATATATAACATATTTATATCATGATTAACATTATAGATATTATGGAACTAATATCAAATAATAATGACAAAAACTACTGAACAAAAACATACATGAAAAAGGAACATGTTATTACATATAATGGTGGTTTTAACAAATAATTGTTAATAAATGGATGATAAAATATTATACGTAATAAATATATGGTATTATATATTTGATTTTTTTTGAAAAATATAGTCATGATAATAATATATTTATTATATATGTGGATCAAACATTTATGAAAGATGTTAGCCGCAAGGTAAGGGATTATTGCATAAGCTCATCATTACATGGGATGGTTTTTGATTAATCCTGTTATGGATGAATTATTTGAAATATATATCATAATAGAAATAGATTTTACTCTTATAGGGTTATTTATATAAATTAAATGATATAATTTAATTTTTCTCTATTTACGTAGTCATAATATTAAAATAATGTTTTTATGTAAAGTTGATTTTCTATACTCAGTCGGGAATCATTATCATTAATATCCATATTTTCTATAAATTTTTTTAATATTATATATTCATATATTAAATACAATTTTTAATATTATTACCTTATTAATTTTTTTGACTGTAATAATCTTTATTTTTATCAAAATATGTACTTTTTTACATTTTTAGAAAAGTGTGAATGAAATTATTTTTTTAACTTATACGGGATGAACCGAATTTCATACTGTAATGAATGGTCTTTTCATTGAAGCATACATCAATTTTTTTGAAGGTTATTTTTAAACAAAATATTTTTAATAATATGTTGAATGTTTTTAGATTTTAAATATGTTATTTTAAAGTGAAATATTTATTTCCCTGAGGAAAATTTTCAGTGATTTTTTGACTATATTTTCATCAATGTCAACATCCTTTGATGAATATTTTACTTTACTAAGGATATAGTCTAATGATACCATCCATGATATATTGTTATATTTTTTTGAGAAGGTTTACTAGGGAATACAATGATATTCAATATGTATATTCTAACAATATGGAACATTATTGATTTTTATGGAATATTGATTAAGTTGTATTGTTAATTCATATTATGAATTTTTTAGTCTTATTAAGTGATTAGTGGGCCCTAAAAATACATATCCCCTCACTATATTCATAGGAATCATGAGTGAAACTAGATTTTTAATTTGGATGGGTCCAAACCCATCTAAGAAAGATCTCTTGGAATGAGGCATTGAAAATATGTTTTTGTTTTGTTGGCAGGAGGCCTCAATGATATGTTTCATTGGTACATCATTATGCGTTCGAACATTATGAAATTAGTTATTAATGAACATTTTATTATTTAAATATAAATGATATGAATATATATTTTCCGATATCATGTGATTATTTATATGGATCTATTTGATTATCTTTTAGTCGATCCTTGTTATTCATTCCATATTTATCTTCAATAATTTACATACCCTTACTAAGCATTTTAGGTAAACCCTTTCTTATGATTCTATTCCACAGGATTATAAAAAGTATCTTTTGATTTATATAAAGGGATATTATAAAGGGAATGATATTTTACTCAATTAAAATACCATTTTTTCATTTATGATATCGAATATAATTTAAAATTCATGTTTGTATACAATTTTCCAAGACTTTTAAATTATTCAGTACATTGGGATGTGATTGGTTGTTTCTAGTGTCAATATAATAATGTAACCACTTGCTCTATGAAACTTAATTTAGTGCCTTTATAGTTATTATTTGTAAATATATAATTGAAACCATGGAATGTTGATTTAGGAGAATAAATAATAGGGAACATAACTATTGGAATGACTTTGAGGACAAGCCTATGTATATGATAACATCCTAATGTTTTTTAAGGTATTGATTATGTGGTTTTCCAAATAATACATCATTATATGGATATTTCAAGTGTATTTGTTTTTTTCATAGATATTTATTGTGGTAATGACCCCCCAATAAAAGTAAGTTTAAGTATATATCAACCATCATTCTAGTGAATGGTTAGCATTCCCTTACAATAGCCCCAGTGTGACATTAATATGTGATATGATTGGGAAAACTAAAATTTTATTAAAAACTAATTATTGGAAAATATGAAAATATTTTTATTATTTTCAAATATTTCCAAAGAAATTAATTTTAGGATTCCATTATTATAGATGAATATAATTTTCAATTTATGTGATGTGTTAAACGAGTTTTGTAATTATACATTATGATTCACAATATAATGGTTTATTATAGTGTAATTTATTCCTTAGAATAATATCCTTTTATAAGGAATAAGAAATATATCATTTCATAGAATACATGTGTGGATTTCCATTTTATGAATGATAATGAATCTCGATTTGGAGCTATAACTAGATATAAACAAATTATTTCTATATTGGGGCAGCAATCTCAGGCTGTGACCAATAACCATGAGAATAAGGTGGATCATACTGATCTAAAATTTGTTCAAAAATTATTAGAAGATTTATGGAAATAACAACCTCTATCATTCATTGGGACTCAAAATCCATTTTTAAATGAGAAATGGATAAGATCCATGGATAATATATTTCTTTTTTTGGAAAGTACTAAGACAGAGACTGGATTTATAGTAGTTTAACATTTCTAATGGGATTTGGATCAATATTGTTCATTTATTAAACATAAAAAGAAAGAGGAGGAAATAGAAATAATGGAATAGATGGAAATTTTCTTGTAAAAATATTTTCCACATAAACAATATGCAAATTTGGAGGTAAAATTGATGATTTTAGGCAAAAAGAAGAGGAAAATGTTCCTATGTATGAATAAAACATAATAAGGTTATTAAGGCATGCTATGAACTACATTCAAAATAAAAATATTATTATTTATCATTTAATAGATGGTTTTAAGACAATCTCATAAAAGATACAATTCCCCTATAAAATCTCATCACATGATTATATAATATCATGTGCTATCATGATAGAGAAACAATTTTCCATGTATTATGGATTACATAGAAGTGAATTGAATTTTATGATGGTAAAAGAAAGAATAGATAATGGGAAGAGGATCATTTTCATGATGGGATACTTTAGGAATGAATATTTTAGTACATACTTATAATGAAAAGGATTTTTCCATAACTACAAAAGAAAATTTAATCACGATATTGAATTCAGTGGCATGGAATAACTTATAACTATATAGTTCATCAAATATATGGAAATGGGGTAATATTCCATCCAATTCCCCAAACATTAGTGGATCTTTCCATAATTTAATAAAATGGGATAAGGCCAATCGTATGCAATTTTTATTCCTAAAAAAGATGCTCTAAGTGAGATAATGGGAGATTAATTTATCATCCTCTTCCAGATAACAAAGTTATTATTTGATTATATTTATACACACATTTTAATATATGAATTATGTTCTTAGGGAATTTCACCACCACCACTATGGTCAGATATATTGTATGCTATTGGAACTCTTACGGGTAGGATGATAGCTTCGTAATTCTATAACACCTCTCTAATAGATGTTTTTTCGAAATTTTATTCCCATTAATATTTTCATTCTTCATATTAATGAATTTTATGTAATTTTATAAATTTATTATCTCTTTCAGTATATATAATATATTACTTTTCATGTATGGGAAGCTATATTGGATATTCTAAATAAAAAATTGATTATCTATAAGTGCGAATATTAACCTCAACACCCGATGTAAATGACTTGTATTATAGTTTTATTAACTATTAATGAGGGATATATATATCAAATTTTGGGAGAGAAACTCATAATTGAAAATGTAAATATTATCCTAGAATATACTAATTTATTTTTTAAGGAATGGCTAGCCTTTACTAAAATATTGATGTCTATTTTTCAGTAAAATTCATTCCTGGTGCTTCTCATACTTCATAGAATCTATATAAAATAGACCATATTGAGTTTTAAGAATTAAAGATGAATATTTATAATAAAATATATATAGGAATCATTCATCCTAAGGCTTTTCCATGGGGTACACCTATTCTATTTATTAATAAAAATTATGTGTCAATGCCTCGATGTATTGGTAATCTGGAACATAAAAATCTCAATTAAGAAAAAGTATCCTCTAACACTAATGAATGATATTTTTTATCAATTATGAGGATATCAACATTTTTCTATGATAACTCATTGATTAGGATAACATCTGTGAAGGATAAACGGGTTGGATATACCCAATAGAGACTTTTGTATGAGATATACTTTTTATAAATTATTATTAATATAATTTTCACATTCCAATGGTCTAATGATCTTAAGGTATTTAGTGAATAGTATCGTTAGATAATACATTGATATGTTTATAGTGATTGACATTGATGAAATTAAAATATATTAAATTTTAATGGAATATCAAGAAGATAATTTTAGGTTTATACAAAAGACCCTAATAAAGGTGAATTTTTATTCTAAAATTTCCATGTCTAAATTTGGTTTTATAATGTCTCATTATCAGTTCATATTATCATAATTGAGGGTTTATCAGAGGTTACATCAATGGATGATGTTATTGAGATATGGAGAAAAACAACCATGGTAACCAAAATCAGTATTTTTCATGGGTTCGATGGGTACTTTTTATTCTTTGTGATAGATTATTCCTGTCTATCTAATTAACTCAAAATTTTCACTTAGATTGTGGTTAAGTTCTTATAAAAGTCAAGTCTAAAGATAATTTCTATGAATTGAAGAGAATGTTTGTAAATGTTCATTTGGATACACTACTCAATAGTGGATAAGGGTTTTTGACCTATAGTGAAAAACCTAATGAATGGTATGGGATTTTCCATCATGTAAAATAACATGGGGAAAATATATGCCTCCCAATAACTAAAAATTCATGATCATAATTACACAACTATAAATTTGGAGATGGATGGGGAATTTTATTCATTAAATATATAGAGGAATTATCTATATATGGAATTAGTTGATGTATATAACAATAATAAGATCATGAAGTATATATTTTCACTAAAAGAGTTGAATCTGCCCCAATTAAGATGATGATAATTGATCAATGATTATGATTGATCAACACATATCCACCCATGAATGTGAAAAAGGTTGTTCATGATCTGAGTTTAAAGGATAATTATAGCTTTTCTATGATGAGGATGTCAATATTTATAATATTTATGGATTTCAAAATGATGAATCTAGAAATCTTTATGGAAGAGGAGTAACTTATATTTTCCAAAAGTGTTGCCTACCTTAAATCGATTTGAGGATTTATGATTCAATAAAGTAATTTGTGGAACTGAAGAATAAGTTTAATTTGGTTTTCTAAGATCAGAATTATTTTTATGGAATATTATGGTTTTGGAAAATTATATGTTTCTGTTCAATAAAAGACTTGAAGAAAGAGATTTGGGTAGATGATTTTATTTCATAATTCTCAATTCATCCTAGAATTATAAATAATTTTAAATATTTTATAGAGTATTTATGTTGGGGAAACATGAATAGTGATATTGTAGACAATGTATCTCATCTCTAATTATGTCATCTAGTTAAGGCTGTTAGACTACGTATAAGGGGATGTTATAACCAACACAAATAGATAAATGGATATGGGTTAAAATCACTATGTATTTTATTTTTTGACTGCAAAAAAGATCAAAATGTAATAATATTTTTTTGGTTTTATTCAATCTCCTTAAAATGTTAAAAACATCATTTTTCTCATAGAAAATTTCACTCTTGATTTGATTTATAGAATATAAATAATGTACGTTTTAAGGACACATGGAGTACCATCTATTATTATATCAGATCATGATTTAAGGTTTCACAAGATTTTTTGATGAAGAATTCTATAGGTTTTGGTAATTGAGCTGAATTTTAGTATAACATATCATCCATAGATAGATGGTCACTATGAGAGAAATATTCAAACTATAGAGGATATGTTGAGATCTTATTTGATGTATTTCAAATGTAGATGGGAGTAACATATTCCTTTATGTGGGTTTTCTTACAATTAAATCTTCCACATAATTTTGAAAATTTTCTTTATGAATCCATCTATGAAATGATGTTTTGAAAACTATTCTTTTGGAATGAAAATTGAGAAAAAAATGTGTTATAAAAAGATTTATTTTAGGAAGTGGAATAAAAATTAGATCCATTCAACATCATAAAAGTTCCACCCAGAGTCGAAGAAACAATTATGCTATCATTCATTGATGATATCAATAGATTGAAGTTGGTAACAACTTATTATTGTGACTATATCCTCGTAATGAGTTAATTAATATTAGAAATATAGGAATGATGAGACCTAGGTATATTGGACCCTTATATATTATTGATTGTATTGGGATGGTATCTATCACTTGTCACATTCATTAAATTTCCCTCAATATCATGATATGTCATATGTATCTTTATTGGGGATGTAAATAACTAATCCTTCACATTTAATAAACTCATCATTTATAGCATTGATGTAATAGAATTCTTATTATGTTCAGCCAGTGTAGATTCTAGATCATAGAGATAATGTGCTACAATATTATACCATTCACATTGTGAACATTTTCTGGATACAACAACATTTTGAGAATGCTATCTGGAAAATAGAAAAAGTATTGAGGCATAAGTATCACAATTTCTCTTTAATGGAGTGGTGATTTTTTTAATTTTTTTTAATGGATGGTGAAGAATGTAACTCCTTAGAACTTTATGAAATATTTCTTTTAAAATAAATTTATTTTGTCAGATAGCATACGACACACACAACCATGAGTCCAAATGGGACATAATATATTTTATCATTATAAGAAATTTATGAAACTATATTTTATTAATATGAACAATTAAATTATTTAAAATAATTGTTTAGCCATGTATAAAATAAATTTATTATTTATCAATTGATTAGAAATGAAAATAGAAATAATTTAAAGGTAAACGGGATTTTTTTCTAAAAAAATAATTTTTTCCGACCAATGTGTATTTATTTTAAAAAATTATGTTGATCAAAATTATTTAATATTTTTATTTAAATTTATCCATTATATATTTAAATAAATTTTTTAACATTAAAAAAATGTTTTTTATTTGAATAGGATTAGAAAAGTTACTATTTTATTCCTAAAAAATGCATTTTTTCTAAAAATTGGTTTTTATCATATTATGAAAAATAATTATAAAATCAATTTATTCAACATTTTTAGATTGAATCATAAAATGTTAATGACATATTTTAATTAATGGGGTTCAAAATTAGTAAATAAACCCCTTCATTTTTTTAATCACTATGAAGTGTAACTGTGTTTAAATTTATCACCCAGGTAAATGGTAAATCAGGCTAACACACTTATCAAAATATACTATAAATTTAGATATTTAAGTGACCTATATCCATTAAAATGAATTATATAATACATAAATCAATGAAAAATAAAAAAATTCACTCTATTACTTTTAAATGTCTCTTATTTCTTCATAGAGGGGAAAAAAATTATTGAATGAATATTACTATTTAATTTTATACTAATGTAATCATTTTCATGATTTTAATTTATATTTTATTATATTTTATTGTACAATTACCATAAATTCATACACAACATTGATTCAATTGTTTTTGAATTAATATTGAATAAAAATAAATGATATATGAAAATAGTATAAGTAATATAAGCTGTTTTTATTTATATTTGTACATGAATTTTATACATTAATAAAACTCATTAGTGATTTATAAAGAATTATATTAGAATTCCATCCCTTTCATGGTGTCTTTAATGTCAAATTAATGAATAATGTAAAAAATTACATCGATGATATTTTATGAAATTAATATTTTGTAAAATTATTTACAAATCTGAAAAATAAATCAATTGTAAAACATGAAAAAATGTGGTCTAAACAATCTTCCATTGTCTATTTATGAGAAAATTATCAATTTACAAGTAAAATTATAACTTATTATGTGTGAAAAAATAATTAATGATATTACGGTTAAAATTTTTAACCTAGGTTTTAATAAAAAAATTTATATATTAAAATGATAAAAAAAATATATAAATTTAATTCTTGTAGTTATTTATTAAATTTGGAATCTTTTTCATTGCATATCAATCCATTGGGAAGAATTTTTCTTCAAAATTATTTAGAAATATGTTATTATTATTTTTAATACTTAGGCTGTCATTTCCCTCCATTATAAAATAAGACACCTTGCCTCTCTTCTTTACACAACTTTGAGTAGCCTTGTTTGTATAATAACTACCAATTTGTATTAAAAAATTCATTATCATTTTTTCGAGGTGTTGATATTCCCAAAATAACAACCATATGGTTCTTAACAGTAAATCTAAATTAGATATTTCAAAGAAACTATATTGATTCTGCTGATCACATTCTTTTTTCCATCTTATTTTACCTCTTAAAAATATATTAAATTACTGTAAAATAAAAACTACAATTTAAATAATTTATATAAATGTTATTATTATTAATGAATAACCAGTATCTACCATCTTTTCTACCAAATGAAAAACGATAGCTTTGTTCGCGCTTATGCATAGACTGCCACCTCTACAAATTGAGGTGGTTAATTATAAATTATAGATTTACAAGATTTTAATAAGGGATTATTTAATAAATATATATGTTATATATGATTTTGTAATTATTCTTTAATGTTGAATTATTAATTTCCATTCTTTCATTTAGTTTTTTAAAAAGTAAAAATAGTGTTCATGTGTAAAGACGGCGTACTATCTCTATTAATGGTGTAATTAATTTTTTGTCTCTAACTTATACAGATTAATATATTTATATATATATTTAATATATATGATATTTAGATAATTATTAATATTATTTATATGATGTAACAACGATGAAATTATGTGGATAGAAACTTTTGAACAAAAATATACATGAAAAATGAATGAGTTAGTGAACAGAATAATGAGTTAGACAAAGAATTAATAATAATATTATGATAACTGATTATATGAAAATAAATTATGGTATTATATTTTTTTTTCTATTTTATAAATCATTAATAAAAAATATGTATTTTTCATGATGGATCTTCAAACACATACGAAGGAATCTAAAATGAGACAAGGGTTTATTTCGTAGTCTAATACTTATTCAAGATAAATAATTTTGAGCATCTTCTAGGATAATTCATTGTTCTTTATATATCAGAAAAATCTATTTAACTATCTAATAACATCTATAAATTAAATGTTTTCCTTTATTTTTTCCTCTTTTTATATATTAAAAAATTTTGAAATAATATTTTTAATGGAAACCTTCATTCATTTTTCTACTCGATCAAGAATATATCTCTTCCATGGTTATATTCTCCTTATACATTTTTAAATAATGTTTGTACTATTATAAAATTATTTATTAATTATTTTATTACCAATTAATTACATATTAATTTTTTTCTAAAATGGAATCTTATTTTATTTTTTGGAATGAGGTACTTTTTTATCATTTAAAAATGTGTGAAAGGAATAATTTTTTAGCATATACAACATGAATGTAATATCCCACAACCATCACCAATAATTTATTTGGAGCATACATCACATGTTTACTATGATATTTTAAAATAAAATTCCCTCTAATATACATTAGAAATTATTAAATTTTAAAAAATTTATCTCAATATGAAAATGGTTAATTTACCCATGAAATTTTCTATGATCAATTGAATGTTTTCTCATCCATGTTAATATCATTTTATTTATATTATTATATTATGATTATATACACTAATGAATGTATCCAGAATGTTTTCCTAGATGGTTTATGAACTGTTTGACAGAGGAATGTATTGAATTATTTTGATATTTTTCTTCTCACCTGAACCATTGATTCTTTTTAAGGTATGTTGATTAGGTTGAATTTTTTAGTCAAGTGATAAATGAATTATACTTGCCATGTTATGGGTGGGGCCTCAAAATACATAGCCCATCGATGCATCAATATGTCCCATTGGAAAAACTATATTGACATTTTTAAAGGCTTTATACATTTATATAATATGACTTAGTATGATTCCATGATGGTATATTTTAGATATCATGGAAAAGGGGCATGAACATAAGTATAAAATGTAAAACAGTACACATTCCATAATTATGAAATAAATTAATGATGAAAATGTGATTATTTGAACTGTTATAGAATCCATGGATAAGATTCTATATCATGTGATTATATATAGGGAATTATTTTTATTCATTAATTACATCTGTATTATTCATACTTTAATTAGTCCATGTTGTATGAATACCCTTAGTGTGAATCTAAACTCAACCCATATTATGTTTCCTTTCCCCAAGATTCCCGTAAGAGATCTATGGATTATATAAAGGGATAAAATAATGGGAATAATTGTTTCATCTATGGAAGTACAACGTTTCTATTTCTATTTTATGGAATAATTTGTAATTCACACATTTATCAGGTACTAAAACAAAACTAATCTATTTGTTCTTTTAAGATGTGATATCCTATATATATTATCATTATAATAAAGTAACCACTATCTCTAGTCTTCTAGGGTCTTGGTTATTACATTTCTATCCTAGAATAACATGATCTTGGTCTTCGATTATGGCCATTCTAAGACATCTTTAGTCATAAAATGTTGTCTTCATCTTCATTAATGGAAAAACACTTCTCGTTTATCAATATACAGTTCATCTTCAATGAAACCATTAAATAAAGAAGTTTTTATGTCCATTTGATATATTATGTAGCCCTTATTAATTTTCATGGCTGTGAATAACTTAATATAATAAATAAATTTTGTAGGCCAAATGTATCATCAATATCAGTTCCTTTTATATTAAAATTTCCTTTACATACATGTGTATTTTTGTTCAAATCCATTTTCTATCTTCATTATTTTTATTTCAAAATTCAATCTTTTTTAGATGACATTCATATAATGTGGTCTTGGAATAAAATCCCATATATTATTTTTTATCTATTTTGGTAATCTCTTTATTCATATAATTTACCCAAATCTCATCATTTTATACATTATTAAATCATTTTAGTTATACAAACAATAATAATTATCCCTACTATATAGACTTCATTATTCTGGTTTGATCTAGGGTTGTCTGGTCTCCCATAATGTCTCATTAGGTCAATTTACATCTACTAGTTTATCATTTTTTTAGATTGCAATAAGATTTTTTCATTCTTCAAAATATGAGCATTCATCATAGTTTTACTTATACATTGTAACTCACCAAGAACCCTATACTTATTCATCAATTTCAAGATAAAAAATTTATTACATGTCATGTAAGATCTACAAATCTATAGCTATCATTTTTTCACATTCAACACCACAACGAAATTTCCATTAATCAACATTTAAAGTCACATTTTAAAACAATAGAAAGTTTTAATCTTTTATGAATACTCAAGAAAAATTCCTTCATCACCCTAATCTTCATATTTTTTTCAATGCTCCATTTTGAGAATAAAACAATGAATTAAAAACTATCATATGTAATTGATTGTATGATTATATCCATAAGAAATTTCATATTACATTCCCTATTCCTATTCACATTGAAAATCTATATTTTAGATGTAAACCACTATATGAATATCTTTATTCCATTATAATTCTTGAAGATACAAATTAATCATTATTTTCCAGTACATGTTTTTGATTATGTGATTTCTTATTTATATTAACCAATTTTTCAATGGTGATCTATCAATCAAAACATAATGTTGAAATCCATGCGTGCCTATAAATTATAAAAATTAATTATTATTAAATTTAGTTCCATTTTCTGTTAATGATTTCTAAATCATCACACTAATCATTTTTCATCTCTACTTAGATATATAGTGTTTCATTTATACACATTATTCTTGTGTGTGATAGGAATAATGGATTCCATTTTTCATATGTCATCAACAAAAAAAGAATGTACATATTTCCCCTATCAAATTAGGTATTATTTTCCCATAAATATTCACATGAACGAGATCAAGGAACATCAATACTTTCTTTTTCATTATCTTGTAATACTTTAATATAATAAATCACATTTAACATGAATCACAAATATGAATGTGAACATATATGACATGGGGAATATCACATGGTCCATTTTTGTTACTAAATTATCTATAGATTTTTGGATCAAATGGTCAAGACCCCAATACCATACCACATTCTCTCCCTCTATATATAATTTAAATTAATTTTCTTCATCAAGATGTTATGGGTTTCCTTTAGTTATTATTCCTTGTAGAATAAGTTAACTATATTCATCTTTGAAAATGTATGACGTTTCGTTGAACTCCACTAAACATTCATTGAAATAAAATTAACTAACACTATGAATATTATGACATAGTCCACAAATCATGTGAATGATTGTCCTCCAGAGATCTATTCCTCAAATATTTGTTTTTTTATACACAAAAAATAATGATACCCATAGAATTACTAAATCAAAGGATACTAAAATAGATTTATTGAAATATAAAAAAATCAATTTATGATTATATGTGATGTGCATTTGATGTCCAGTATCAAAGATATTGGATGAGCCAAATCCCTAAAATTAATCTAGAAAACATTATCCTCCACCCAGCTTCAACTCATTTCACTTGTTAGTGATAACTGATCCTCCAAAATAGATAGCTCCATGAAATCTTCTTCTTCATGCAAATTTGAAAATATTTTTGTGCATCACTATGATTTTGGATAAAGGTTATAATTTTTAATTTCATCTAGATTTATAGATTTTTGCTAGAATTTGTTTCATTCTTGATACACAATTGATTTCCCTATTCTTGAAGCCTTTATAGTAAAAATAATAACCATTAATAGAAAAATACACTGAAGAGACCCAAATCGTGACGTACATAGACGTTACATTACTTTTGCGGAATACTTATTACATAAAAAAAACACACACACAAGGACTGTAATAGTTTAGTGTCTTTGGAAACTCGGAACGTAATCTACTAATCATGGTGAAGGATCTTCAACATCTCCTATAAAAAACATCCCTTTTTTCCTTACCAAAAACCTTTATTTATATCCTGGGGAAAAGAAAACATAAAAGGGTGAGCTCAAATGCTCAGTAAGGGAAAACAAAATCAAAATCAATCACATCATATTCATAAGAAAATAACATTTTGGAAATCTTAACCTGCAAAAGAGATCATAATATCATAACATGGGATAAATCATAGTAGTGAAATGTAATCCCAATAATCATAACATAAAACATGAAACTTTGTGGCATACACGCATAGTCATAGAGAATCATTTATTATTAGTCAAGACTCATTTCCAAGACTATCTTAGTGGATAAAGTCCATTTTTGAACCGAGTTCACTCCTCGTTTCAGTCCTGTTTTACTGAACCAGTATAACCTACCATTCGAGCCATGTCTATCTCATGAGAAATAAAATCTTTACCCAATGCATTGGAGGGAGATATAGGTCCCACCCATCTCATAATGATACCATTCTTATGTGTTCCACAAAATCATAAATCATACATCATTGCATAACCCATGTAATAAAAATGGGATTCTTAAACAACATGACATCATAAAACAATTTATATAAGATAAAAGAATTCATAAAAATAATTCCATCACAACATAATCAAATCAATGTAATAATAGTGATAGTAACAGAACCCTTTATTGTCTTAGATGGAAAATAATTTTGATAAAACAATTGAACACCATTCTTGAGGAAAATATCATTTCTACTTCAAAAACATTTTTCCTTTCTTAAAATGTCATACAATTTTAAACTAAAAGAAGTTGATTAAAAATAAACATGAAAACTTGTAAAGGATTATTCTTGGAAATAATGTTTTAAAAATCCATTCATGCCGTATAAGTTAAAAAAACATTCTTCGCGTACTTTTGTCAGAAAAGTCAAAAAGTACCTCGTACGAAAAACAACTAAAGATTCATTTCATATCTTTTAATAAAAAATCACCGAAGGGTAAAATTGAAAATAAACTATTTTACAAGGATATAAATATTAAATATTGAGGAAACATTTATGTGGATGATAAAATACACCACAGTAAATACCAAAGTATAAACAATCTTGGAAAAAAAATGAGATTGTGATATTTCCCTTACCTTAGGTCTGATTTTCTTCGTAAGTGTCTGAACCTCCTGTATAATGGTTTAAATAATTTCATTGACTTATTCCAGAATCATAATCATTGTTATGATATCATATATGGTTCCCTTATGACTTTATATTACCCGTTCTTTTGTAAATTCCATGTTAAAGAGCGTTTTGGGTAAATTTGTTTCATTTGCCGTTCGTGTTTTGACTTGTAATTATTCATATGATTACATAGATCATGATTAATTAATTCCATAATATAAAACATGATTTATATATAATATATATTCAGAATATACATATATATATTAAATCAGTAAATGGAAAGAAATACACCGTTCATGGAGACGGTAGGTCGTACGTACGCATGAACGTTGTTTTCATTTCCTTATTGAGTTGAATGGAATTAAGTAGATGACATACACATAAATAAAATATCATTATTATGTCATATATTTCATGATTACTTATTATATGTACTTTATAATCATTCATGAATGGTTAAAGTGGAGAATGAATCTCATCACGTCGTGGAGACGGTAGTCCGTACGTACGCACGAGCGATGATATCATTCTCATGATCATGGGACTGTATTGGAGTGTATGTATACTATTACAGAATCAATATCACTTTAAAATAATCATATATAGTTATTATTTACACCATTATACCCATCCAAGTAAGGTGGTGGTGGAAAATAGATTACACCACGGCGTGGAGACGGTATTCCGTACGTATGCACGCGCGGTGATTTTTTTTTCTATAGGATGGATAGATGGTGAAATAGGGTTGTTTTATACATATAATAACATATCAGTATATGAGTGATACTGATGTTATTACTAAATAATGAATCAACTAAATAAGAATAAGTGTAAGAAGAAATAAAGATGAAAGAATCGGTAACGGACATTACCTCTTCTTTGAAGTGCTTCTTTGAGACCTCCTTTTAGGGCACTCAAATAGGTCTTTGAAAAAGACCAGAACCCCTTGGATGTTTCTAGGGAAGTGGATAGGAGAAATTTTCAGGGGTTGGCCGATCTTGAAGGCTCAAAGTTGTGTGAGGAAGAGGGGGAGGAGGTTTCCTTTTATAAGGGAGGAGAGGGGCACCTTTGGAATAACAAAAAATATTATTTTATTATAAATCCAAAATCTATTTTGAATAGCTAAAAATTGATTTATTTCGAATATAAGGTGGGGATGGGTCGAAATACTCTCAGAAAATAGAATTTAGACAAGTTTAGGTTCCTATTTTAACCTTATCATTTATATTTAATTTTAAGTTAGATAATTTTACTTTTACCCTGTCTTCTTGTTTTCTTACACTATAAGGTTAATAAACTTACTATATCAAGACAAAAGAACCCCAAGTTGTTTATTATTAATATATATAACCTTATTTAAGTCATTGGTCCGAACCATAGATTTTTAGTAATAAAATAACAATTAATAATATAATATTTGTTTTAATAACTATTTTATGTCAATTTTTACACTATTTAGTAATTGATTTTTGTGAAAATCATAACAGAATTATTAGTTCAAAAAAATCTAATTAAATTCATAATAACATGTCATATTAACCTAGAAAATTAGTGGAATTTATAAAAAGTCTCAAATTATATTTATTTGGGTATTTATAATATCAATTATTATAATTTTTTACTATTATGGTAATTACTGCATCATCATTGTGTCATAAATTAATTAATTTATTTAATGTCTAAATATTATAAATTAACTATCATTATGTATGAAATCTTATTAGCTTTCTAATGAATATTTAAAATCGATTTTATCTTTTGTATAACCCTATATTAAAAATGTTTTAGTAAATAAATTTTGATTTTAACTCTTTTAACCCTTCTTTAAATAAATTAATAATAAATGTCCTAATCTAATCCATGTGGGCCTAAATGATCATATTTTATTCCTAAGGTTGTTTTTGGTCGAATTACACTTATACAATAGAATTAGGACATGTGTTAGGGTAATAATAATAACATTTTTACCCTTAATTACCCTATTTACTTTTAACCGTGGTAAAAAAAAGTAAAAAGTTACTATTCACCAAAAATTATTTTCATCTCATTTAACGACATTTTAGTTAATAACATCAACTATGTCTCTCGGATTTTTGAAAATCCACTCATAGAAGCGGTAAAATTATGTTTTATGAAAAATTAATTTTTTTAACTACTACTTAGTGGTTTCACTATTCATCAAAAAATGAAAGTTTCCAGAAAAACACCAAAAATTAAGCCTAAGCTATATTTGATATTATGAACTCAAAAATGATGTCTATTTTACCAAATTCAAAACATATCAGTTACATTAACTAATTTAAAAATTAATTTCCGTCGTCAAAACAAATGGCGTGTTTTTAAGAGATAATAACTATCAAAAGATTGACACTTGTTTATAACTGGTTTAAATGTGAAATTACATCCAATGACCAACATTGTATTAAATTGTAAAAATATATTCTAAATATACTTTAAAACCCCTAAAATTAATAATTTATCACTATTAATTATTTTGATTAAAAAAGTTGTTTTTAAATAAAATTTAGTAATTTTCACTATTCATTAGAATATGAAAGTTATCCGAAATGTACCAAAATTTCACCTTAGGCTAAATTCGATACTCCAAATCCAAAAATGAAGTCCATTTTGAGAGGTAAAATTTCTAAAATTTTAAAAGGTCGTTATTACTATTCATAACCGATAGTTTTAATAATATTTTAATAACATATTGTTGTTTAGTGAAACTCGGAATTGCGTACTACACACGCTATCGAGGAAGGTAGCAATTGCGTGTAATGCAAGGCATGTCAAGGATGTGTGTTGTGAAAGTACCTTTTGTTGTAGCGTACAACACAAGGCATTAATGAAATTAAAAAGAATATTTTTCATAAAATCTTGGGGTGTTACATTCTACCCCCCTTAAAATGAATTTCTCCCTCGAAATTCATTGGGGTTATAAATGGTTTACTATTCAAAAGATTATTTAATAGAAACCCACATCATAAAAAGGAATACCAAAATCAATCTTTAAAAACACAAGTATGAAACGTAACGGTTACCCAAATAAACTAATCACTGGGTTTCCACATAGGTGAAAATATGGATATGGAAGAGAAATCTAATCACCATGTTCTGATGGAGAGTGGTAGAAAACATGGCTATAGAAAAGCCAGCAATCAAAAAGCCATAAATTCATGATGATCTAGGGTACCATCTGATTCATCGGATATAAGAGCACTAGGACAACATTTTTTTGGTTTTCAAGATCATCTCCCTAAAGTTCAAGATTTTGAATCAGAATAAATACTTACTTTATTTTGGTACAATCTCACTCTTGTTTGTTCTTTGAACAATTTCCACTTAATCTCTTAAAGAAATGAAGTTGAATTTGTTATTCATGAAGTTTTAATTGATCATGTGATAGATGATGAGTCATTCCTCTGTTTCAAATAAAAGGTTAGCAAAAGTTATCAAATATACATAAGTCCATCTATCTTATATCGTTCCAAAATGGTCATATACTTCATCTATCATACCACTTAATAAAATAAAACTATTTTATACTAACTAGGGACTTCCAGTAGACCAGTGGTAGGCGATAATGGTCAGTCGCACTTCGGTTGTGGGTTTGATTCCCACAGCCATGTCCGACGCGATGGGCTGTCACCCGTCCTGTAGGTTGTCCTTTTTCTAAAACTATATTACTATAACATCACATCAAAAATATCGAAAAAACTTCTATCCTAATGCAATAATAACTTATGTCCAATATAATCCATTCCAATCTTTAGGCTTATCCATAATACTGCAGTCTACTCTCATAATATAGTGAAAATGATTACCAGAGATTTAATACCATCGTTGATCCCCATATATCATAATATATGTCTTGTTGGTCACATTCCAATCATTCAAAGGCCTTAATCAAGTATTCTCTTGAATACCCATTGAACCTTAGTGAAAACATGAATGCAGTTAAAAGTTACCACTTTCCACATTCCAAAATTCTCAAAATTCTATATACTCAAACTATGATATCACTTAGTCCTTATATCAATCATGAGCTCATGAATACTGTAAAATATTTGATTTTCTCGTTTTCCCTTCATTATGCGCATATCATCTTTTTAACCAAAAATATCTCAATCACTTTCCATGGTTACTGGTACCATAAAATTATTGAAAGCCACAGTAGACCAATACATAAATATTCCAATATTCCACGATAGAACATTATTTTTTAATCCCATTACATAAACACTTAATCATTCCACCACATCGTTATCATATTCAACATCTCCAATGGTGATCGCATGTCACTTCCCTTTGTCCTTTGACTTAAGTGGTTGCTCATTTAGATCATCACTAACCCTTGGATTAGGGCATTTATTAGCATAATTCCCCATTTCCTTTCACTTGAAGCACTGAAGTGTAGTAGGTTCATTCTGTGTATCCCTTCCTTTTTTTGCATCATTAGTCGTCTTCTTCCCATCATTTCGGCATTCAAATGCCCGATGACCTTCCTTTCCACATTTGAAACATTTACTTGTCCCTTTAAAACAATCTCCACTATGCTTCTTTCCAAACATTGAGAATAAAGAAATATTCATCTTCTTTTCACCATTATTCTAAGATTTCACCTTGAACTACATCTTTCTTTTCTTGTCAAAACTATGATATGGATAAGTAACACCAACTTCCATTTCTACCTTGATAGCACAACTCACAATTTCTTCATAGCTACTGAAGTCTCTTATAGCTAATGCCCATCGAAGATTTGGTTTTAAGCCACTGAAGAATCGATCAACTTTACCTTCAGGTTGGATGATAAATCCAGATTCATACCTTGCAAGCCTTGTAAAATTCGCTTCGTATATACCAATAGATTCATCATCCTTTTTCTTTAGTTAAAGAAACTCCTTCTCCATCTTTTTTCGAAGAATATGAGGGAAGTACTTATTGAAAAATATGTTCTTGAACTCGTCCCATTCCATGGACTTAATTTCATCTCTTTACGTCATATTCTTGATAAGATTCCACCATTGATCAGCTTCACCTTCTAAACGATATACTGCTAAGATGACTTTATCATGTTCAGAACACTGAAGAACAGAAAATATCTTTTCAGTGGTACTGGTCCATTGTTCAGCAACAAGTGGATCAGAGGACCCACTGATAGAAGGTGGACGTTGCCTCATGAAGGACTCAATAGAATATTGTTCCCTTCTATGCTCATTTGGAAGTACAGAATGAATCATAGATTGTGTAAGTATAGAAATAATATTTTTAACTCCATCTCCCATAACATTTGTTTGTTCAGGAGGACAATCATTGCATTGTCCATTGCATTTATGAACACGGTTCCTTCGGGTTCCAGCCATCGTCTAAAACCCAAAAAGAATAACGTGAGAGGAAAAGTCATTCTAGGGAAAACAACATAATAAAGGGGGAGTACCTTCAATATCTAACATCTTAGGTTTAATTATAAGATCATTAGCACAATTCTAGGACTATAACCTATACTTATACTTATCCTTAGGGACATCCCTAGACATACCTTAGAAATATCTCTAGGGTTCTCACTATCATTTTCGCATCCTAGTTTCCAAAGGTTGACTAAACCATTCCTCTGATACCAAATGTAGAGACCCAAAGCTTGATGTACATGGACATTACATTACTTTTGCGGAATACTTATTACATAACAAAAACACACACACAAGGACCCTAATAGTTTACTGTCTTTGGAAACTCGGAACGTAATCTTCTAATCATGGTGAAAGATCTTCAACATCCCCCATAAAGATCATCCCTTTTTTTCTTAACTAAAACCATTATTTATATCCTGGGAAAAAGAAAACATAAAAGGGTGAGCTCAAATTCTCACTAAGGGTAAAAAAAAGAAAAATCAATCACATCATTTTCATAAGAACATAACATTTTGGAAATCTTAACCTACAAAAGAGATCATAATATCATAACATGGGATAAATCATAGTAGTGAAATGTAATCCCAATAATCATAACATAAAACATGAAACTTTGTGGCATACACGCATAATCATAGAGAATAATTTCTTATTAGTCAAGACTCATTTCCAAGACTATCTTAGTGGAAAAAGTCCATTTCTGAACCGATTTCACTCCTCATTTCAGTCCTGTTTTACTGAACCGATATAACCTACCATTACAGCCATGTCTATCTCATGAGATATAAAATCTTTACCCAATGCATTGGAGGGAGATATAGGTCCCACCCATACCATAATGATACCATTCTTATGTGTGACACAAAATCATAAATCATACATCATTGCATAACCCATGTAATAAAAATGGGATTCTTAAACAACATGACATCATAAAACAATTTATATAAGATAATGTAATTCATAAAAATAATTCCATCACAACATAATCAAATCAATGTAATAATAGGGATAGAAACATAACCCTTTATTATCTTATATGGAAAATAATTTTGATAAAAACACTTGAACACCATTCTTGAGGAAAATATCCTTTCTACTTTAAAAACATTTTTCCTTTCTAAAAATGTCATAAAATTTTAAACTAAAAGAAGTTGATTAAAAATAAACATGAAAACATGTAAAGGAAGCTTCTTGGAAATAATTTTTAAAAAATCCATTCATGTTGTATAAGTTAAAAAACATTCTTCTCGTACTTTTTTCGGAAAAGTCAAAAAGTACCTCGTACGAAAAACGACAAAAGATTTATTTCATATATTTTAATAATTACTCACCGAAGGGTAAAATTGAATATAAACTATTGTAGAATGATATAAATATTACATATTGAAGAAACATTGATGTGGATGATAAAATACACCCCAGTAAATACAAAAGTATAAACAATCTCGGATAAAAATGAGATTGTGATATTTCCCTTACCTTAGGTCTGATTTGCTTCATAAGTGTTCGAACCTCATATATAATGGTTTGAATAATGTCATTGACTTATTCTTGAATCATACTCATTGTCATGATATCATATATGGTTCACTTATTACTTTATATTACCCGTTCTTTTGTAAATTCCATGTTAAAGAGCGTTTTGGGTAAAATTGTATCATTTGTCGTCCATGTTTTGACTTGTAATTATTCATATGATTACTTAGATCATGATTAATTAATTCCAGAATATAAAACATGATTTATATATAATATATATTCAGAATATACATATATATAATAAATCAGTAAATAGATAGAAATACACCGTTCATGGAGACAGTAGGCCGTACGTACGCATGAACGCTGTTTTTGTTTCGTTATTGAGTTGAATGGAATTAAGTAGATGACATACACATACATTCAGTATCATTATTATGTCATATATTTCATGATTACTCATTATATTTACTTTATAATCATTCATGAATGTTTAAAGTGGAGAATGAATCTCATCGCGTCGTGGAGACGGTAGTCCGTACGTACGCACGAGCGATGATATCGTTCTTATGATCGTGGGACTGTATTGGAGTGTATGTATACTATTTCAGAATCACTATCACATTAAAATATACATATATAGTTATTATTTACACCATTATACCCATCCAAGTAAGGTGGTGGTGTAAAATAGATTACACCACGGCGTGGAAATGGTATTTTGTACGTACGCACGTGCGGTGATTTCTTTTTCCATAGGATGGATAGATGGTGAAATAGGTTTGTTTAATAAATATAATAACATATCAGTATATGAGTGATCCTGATGTTATTACTTCATTATGAAACAACTAAATAAGAAGAAGTGGAAGAAGAAATAAAGATGAAAGAATCGGTAAAAGACATTACCTCTTCTTTGAAATGCTTCTTTGAGACCTCCTTTTAGGGACTAAAATAGGTCTTCGAAGAAGACCAGAACCTATAGGATGTTTCTAGGGAAGTGTAGAGGAGAAATTGGAAGGGGTTGGCCGATCTTGAAGGCTCAATGTGGTGTGAGGAAGAGGGGGAGGAGGTGCCCTTTTATAAGGGAGGAGAGGGGCACCTTGGGAATAACTAAAAATATTATTTTATTATAATGCCAAATTCGGTTTTAAATAGCTCAAAATTGATTTATTTAAAAGATAAGGTGGATTTGGGTCGAAATAATCTCATCCAATAGAATTTAGACAAGTTTAGGTTCCTATTTTAACCTTATCATTTATATTTAACTTTAAGTTAGATAATTTTACTTTCACCGTGTCTTCTTGTTTTCTTACACTATAAGGTTAATAAACTTACTATATCAAGACAAACGAACCCCAAGATTTTTATTATTAATATATATATATCCTTATCTAAGTCATTTGGCCGACCCTTAGATTTTTAGGAATAAAATAACAATTAATAATATAATATTTGTTTTAAAAACTATTTTATGTCAATTCTGACACTATTTAGTAATTGATTTTTGTGAAAATCATAACAGAATTATTAGGTCACAAATAGTTAATTAAATCAATAATAACATGCCATATTAACCTAGAAAATTAGTGTAATTCATAAAAACTATCAAATTATATTTATTTTGGTATTTATAATATCAATTATTATAATTGTTCACTATTATGGTAACTACTGCATCATCATTGTGTCATAAATTAATTAATTTATTTAATGTCTAAAAATTATAAATAAAATATCATTATGTAGGAAATTGTATTAGATTTCTAATGAATATTTCCAATAGAATTTATCTTATGTATAACCCTATATTAAAAATGTTTTAGTAAATAAATTTTGATTTTAACTCTTTTAACCCTTCTTTAAATAAATTAATAATAAATGTCCTAATCTAATCCAAGTGGGCCTAAATGATCATATTTTATTCCTAAGGTTGTTTTAGGTCGAATTAAACTTATCCAATAGAATTAGGACATGTGTTAGGGTAATAATAATAACATTTTTACCCTTAATTACCCTTTTTACTTTTAACCGTGGTAAAAAAAAAGTAAAACGTTACTATTCACCAAATTTTTTCATCTCATTGAACCACATTTTACTTACTAACATCAACCGTGTCTCTAGGATTTTTGAAAATCCACTCACAGAAGCGGTAAAATTATGTTTTATGAAAAATTCATTTTTTTAACTACTACTTTGTGGTTTCACTATTCATCAAAAATGAAAGTTTTTAGAAAAATACCAAAAATTAGGCCTAAGCTATATTTGATATTATGAACTCAAAAATGATGTTTATTTAACCAAATTCAAAATATATCAGTTACATTAACTAATTTAAAAATTTATTCCCGTCTTCAAAACAAATGGCGTGCTTTTAAGAGATAATAACTATCAAAAGATTGACACTTGTTTATAACTGGTTTAAATGTGAAATTACATCCAATGACCAACATTGTATTAAATTGTAAAAATATATTCTAAATATACTTTAAAACCACTCAAATTAATAATTTATCACTATTAATTATTTTGATTTAAAAAGTTGTTTTTAATTAAAATTTAGTAATTTTCACTATTCATCAGAATATGAAAGATATCCAAAAAGTACCAAAATATCAACTTAGGCTAAATTTGATACTCCGAATCCAAAAATGAAGTCCATTTTGAGAGTTAAAATTTCTAAAATTTTTAAAGGAGGTTATTACTATTCATAACGGCTAGTTTTAATAATATTTTAATAGCATATCGTTGTTTAGTGAAACTCGGTATTGCGTACTACACACGCTATCGAGGAAGGTCGTGATTGCGTGTAATGCAAGACAAGTCAAGGATGTGTGTTGTGCAAGATCCTTTTGTTGTAGCATAAAACACAAGACATTAATGAAATTAAAAAGAATATTTTTCATAAAATATCGGGGTGTTACATACACAATGAAACTTAGATGGCATATTTGGATTGATGTTTCTCAAGTTGAGATATCTTAGAAATATAAAACACTTAGTTAGTGTGTCCTAACATTCTGCAGAAAAAACATCTAACTCATGAATCCTTATACTTCATCTGTCAAATAGTTAGTTTCTTTTCATGTTTTATGAAGATATAGATTTTTTAGGGGCATCAGTTATTGAGTTTTTGATACAACCAAATATTTTACGTTATCAATAGAGAGATGAAAATTATGAATTTTTATATGTTCATTTAAAAAAATACATTGGACGGACATAGAAATGATTATTTTTTATATACTTTTTCTTCATTAAATGTGTCAATTTAATTCCTGATATTTAAGATTCTAACTCTATTTCATAACTTCATATTCCAGATCCTCAATTCACATAACTATATTGGTTATATATTTATCCAAACCATCAATTATTTATGCTTTTTGAACAATTTTATGATCTAGTTAAACTTCCTTCCCTCAGTTTACTAAATTTATATATTTTAGTTTTTAAATCTCATACTTTAGCTCTAAAATTTCTTTATATTTTTATTTCATGAATAACATAGAATAATACACCACTATATTTTCATTATTATTATTTTCCCACTAATATTCATTTTATTTAAGGTCTTCCTAATGTTCAAACTATAGATACACTATTTAGAAAAAATCATTCATGGTAACATTGCAGTATTTTTTCGTTCATTGTGTTTTTTGAAAAAGTCTCTTTCTAAGGTATGTTGTTGAGTTACATGTAGTTTTTCTACATTTTATGTTAAGAGAGATCTGATATATAAGAATGGATACACTGTAAGTAGTAGAAAAAATATCATAAATAAGGTGACATTATTTCTCAGTTTTTTCATATTTTTGGGGTCCTAAATTTTGATGATGGATATCCTCATGACATTTGTATTTCCTTGAATCCCATATAAAAATATTGTAAATTTATGAGTTTTACAAATAATGGGTTTTCTGAAGGGTGTTTTAAAAACTGGAGAATCATCATGAACCAGAATTTCAAACGCATGAAGGATTGGTGGTAGTCTCTATGACTAAGAGAAGTGAAGCATTGCCAAATCCTGAAGGGTTGATGGTAATCTATGAGACTATGAGAAACATAGAAAATGATATATTCCAATGGTATATCATAAAAATGGATAACATCATGAATTTTTAAGGAGTCCATTGTGAAATGATGATGACATGGATTGATAGTTCTAAAATCGGAGGAAACACAACTAAGCTGGCCAATACCTCCCTTAAGAAGTTTATAGAGAATGACTTAATAAATATTATAGGTCTCCAGATTCATAAATGTTATTCTTTAAGGTGGTTCTTCTGAAATATTCATAAATAAAAGATGTCTTCAAGGGCTATGAAAGTCAATTTAAATATATAAGAATTGTTGATGTATTGATGTTCAAGAAGGAAATTAAATTATGATTGAAGGTTGTGAGCTTCTGGAAGGATAAGTGAGCTTTTTGAATGTATTTTTCTTTACTAATTCTATGTAATCATTGCTAAATGATGCATCATTATTAAGGCTATTTGAGATTCACGAAACAGGTGAGCCTTATTAAGGCAATGGGAATCATGAAATTCTTTTAATTCAATTTCCTAGTAAAACATTGGTAATGTGGTATTCCTCAAGTGGATGATAGTATTAATTTAACATTGAATCTATCTACAAATTATGATGTATAAATTAATGATAATTAAGGGACCTATATATCAATTTACTGTTTCTAGATCCCTTCAAGACTAGGGATTAAATAAAGAGGTTGAATGTGATCATTACCACTGATATTGATCGAATGAATGAGATACAAAGGAGTGACCCTTAGGATGTAATGAGTTGCCCATAAACATTTTAAATTTAGTGATCTTGGTCATATATGTGACATATCCCAAACCTTGTTTTTTTTGTGATCCTTAATGGATTTGGTACATCAACACACTATCATTGTATACTCTTCAAAAATAGCTTAGTGAGTGCGATCCAAGTAAAATTAATGTTTCTCGTTCATGATATCATTTAGCATCATATGTTACCACGATAAAGGGAGAGGAAAATGGGTTTTTAACAATGAAACAAGATCTGAAGGGTAATTTATTTTAATCTTTCACACCCATATTCACCCACCCCCCTCAGGGTATTTATCCTAGTAGGGATGAAAACAATCCTTCTATTATATCCTTCATTTTCCTCTAAATTATCATCATTTCTTGTATAATGTTTAATAACATCATACATCGCCATATTTAAAATTTTATGCTTCTTCAATATAACTTTGTCCTAAATACATCATTATTTTTAAACATTTTTTTCCATTTAGAAGGACCTCTATTAATAATTCATTAAACCATATTTGGTCAAAAAAAATTTCATTTTCATAATCATATTGATAGTTTTAGGTTATATTTCCACAATATGTCCCACAATTATTCATTTTCTGAAATAAATGGGAATCTTAACCCTAAAAATCTATATTCCGCTATTTACATTAGAGGACATAAATGTAATAACCTCACCAATATCATCAACTTTTATTATCTCCATGCCTCTGAGATTATTTTTTGGAATTAATCACCATCTTCTAGGCACTTTACATTGTTCTAGACTCATGATCATCTTTTATCATTTCATAAGACACATGAGAACTATAAAATATATCATGTGAATTATCTTTATGATGATTATATTCTTTAATAAAAACAATTTCATTAAAATTGGGAGGTATTATTATGATGATCATCTTGATGATATTTTAATATTTGAGGTCATCACCAAAGCCTAAAATATGTTCAAATAGAAACATTAGGCAATAAAAAAGACACCAATTGACTCATTTGAATTAATTATAAAATTATTCATATTTTTCTAAACTGTAACTGAAATAGTACCTCCTGAAAAAATCAGTCAGCGTCATAAATATTTAGATGGATTTACCATATAGCATTAGTAGAGTTTCAGGACATTGCCATTTTGAAAATGGTATTGGGAAGTGAAAATGATAATGAATTTATTACTTTGGAATCAATATCCTATTGACTATTATCTCTTTCCATCCAACATTTTATTTTTATATGAGTAGTAATTACATAAATGGCCTATATAAATTCCTATGAACAAGAATATAATAGAATATTTCTTCAAAATTTCGCACAAATAGAAATTACATCCATTAATAGATAGTTTACCATTATGTTTGACATACATTTATAGGCTACAATGACAGGAAATGATTAAATTGATATCTAATACCACTTGATAGATCCCTAGAGAGTATAAATCCCTAAGACTAGAGAGTGAATCACGGTAATAATGATTAAAATGTATCTCCATTGAGTTATGATATTTTTATATTTCCTTAAGGATAACATGGATATTTCTATACCATTAACCAAAATAAGAGATGAAAAAATTAAACAAAATTGTGGATTTTACATGATTCACCCACATTGTGACTGTCCACTAAGAATGCATGGCCATGAACCTATGTAAAAAAATCAATAAAATATCACCACATTTTAAGTAATATATAGAGTGGTCTCACTGAACCACCTCATTCACTACCTTGAGAAATTAGTGAAATCATTTATCTTCCTTAATAAGGAACTAACTACACCACATGTTTAATATTTCTTTCTTCATATAATGATATGTAGACGTACTCCTATAAGGGTGTATCTCTTAAGGAAATAATTTTTTGACTTCCCGTGAGAATATGACTCATAGAAGTACTTTTTATTTGATAATGAAACTTATATATGGGATCTCAAATAACTATGTAAAATTAATCTCCTGATATCCTCCATGTGTCTTAATGTATATATCAGTATTGTAGAAATCTTTCTATTTTTATTTAATTTAAATAGTTATGATTTAATATCATTTTTTAGATTATTCTATGTGTACCATACAATAATTGGTGTTATCATGAAATATTTAAAATTAGACTTTAAGAGATTCGATACATAACACCATTTTCATTATTTTCTAGAAAAAACTATTATAATTTTGAAACTACATAGTTGTGGAATTGACTTATATGTTACTACATACTAATACCCAATATGAATATAATTTAACATGTCGACCCTGACCATAGTGCAACCATGAATTAATTAGTTCTCTAAATGTTATTTTAAACAAAACAACAGTGTTGATTCTTGTAGTTTACTAGATCTACTTATCCTGGAGTATTGAATCCTTCATTAACCCTTGCATGATCTCAAGGATGATATCATATAATGTATTGTCACACGGAATTGACTACATCATGAAAAAATCCATATGGTATGTTATCTTATAAGGAAGAGAATTAAAAATTATTGACTCATGCTGAATTATATCCTTACATTACAAAAGTCATATTTTTAGTGTGGACACATTCTCTTCCAATGGTATTTTGATGTAGCCTATTATCTATATCATGGACACCATAAACACCCCAATGGATCCAGAATTTATCAAATAGTGTCTTGTGTTGTGGGGTACCTGGATTAAATGTGGAAAAATTCTCTCCAGCCCCACACTAGACTTGCCTATAAGAATCCATCATCATAGAATCCTCTTTGTTCCATTTTCCCAAAAATTTAATGTAACACCGTTTTCTCCCAATGTCCTCTACATTTTTGACCTACGGAGTCGACCAGTAAATCATTACAAATTTTTAAAATCTTTTGTAGTAACTTGTGAGACATTGTATATACTCTTCAAAAACCAAATCCATCTATATCAGTCTGCTCATTTATGTGGAACATGGGCTCATCCCCCAGATTGTCTTGAGACTATCCGAGTGTTGATCTTGAGTGGATTAGAATAAATTTACATACATTCAATAAATATTCAGGAATAACCCCCACCTTTAGGTGTATCTATTGAGACAATGGTGTGGGAATGTTTTCTTGTACTCCATGGATTAGTGTATCCAAATTTACCACATTTTATGTATTAGAGAATATTTTGTATTGTATGTTCTGTTATTAAGATAGAACTCCTCTTGAACTGCCTCTTTTTTAACCTTATCATCAAACACATACATAAAAACATCTAATTTCATTTGGACAATACCCAATATTTTCAATTTAAATTTTTTTTATTTTTCCATTCTTATAGTTGTGTGCGGTCTTATCACTTCTTATTGAATTCATCATAATTAATATGATGACACATAAGTAATAAAATATGAATAAAAAATATCACAGTTAAGGGAATGTCTAGGACCCTTCTTCATAACTACTAGGACCATATTCTCTTGATAATATTTGATTCGGCTTCCCATTAAGGATATAAAAAAAATTCCAAAAGTAGATTTAGTAGGTTAACTGAATGTTCACTATTCAATAATAATTTATTTATAAAAAATATATCCATTAATTAATGAACAAAACCCATATATTAGGATGTGAAATTCATTAAAGATGTCATAAATATTTAAATTTTATTTCTATCGAGACCCCTAACACATAAACATTCAAAAAATATGGATTAGATACTTTATTTTATATACATATAATATAAATTGATAAATCGTCTCTATACATTGTACTTAATAGATAACATTACTCCCCTATTATAACATAGCCTCCAACATAAAAGTCCTTGGCCACAGCCATATGTAAAATTAATAAACTAGGATCCTATTTTTAGAGATCCACATAGTAATGATGACGACATATATATTTTGAGGAGGTTTATATATGATTAAATTGACATCCCATTTCTCATATTTTCCTATCTCTAGTTTAATAAAATATGTAATTGATACTCCCCTATTAAATATGGAGGGACACCTCATTAGGTTATTTGAGATTTATTTGTCCCCAATTGAGATAATTAAAATATTTAACCTCATGTCAAAAATAATATGGGTTAGTGGGAGAGGTTCATTTCTCATGGATGATTCCATATATCCCAACAACTCATGATTTAGTAGTTGTGTTTATATAACATACCTCTATAATTAATTAAGAGGTAGAAAATTATCATATATAGATCCATGATTCAATTTTTCAATGTTATTTTAATTTTTTCATAGGATGATTCCTAATTCTCTAAGAATCATGTGGAACGTGATAACATGTAGACTCTACTAACTTCTTAATTCATGAATGTAGTTGATGCTCCTGTACACATATATTATTGATTAAAAATAGAATCATATATCACTATTTCATTAAGGATATCTTTAAACTTGATGTTTTTCCTCAAACCATGATTTAAAATATCCATTAAATTTTTAAGCCACTTTTGGGGTGTATGTCACAATCCTAATTCGTACCTTTGAGTTGTTATAAAGGTGATTAGTGGAATATAGAGGTATAATAGTTTGCATATGGATCTATTGTGTATGTTTTTTCATCTTGGGACCTTGGAACAATGTATAATTTAATCAGGTATGGTATCACCATCATTAATATTTGACCCTTTCAATTAAATGTTTGATCTTACCATATACATGTACAATTTTTACCTAGAGTCCAGTAATTTTTCCTCTAGGTTCCAGACATTTAAATCGATCAAAAATACCTAATCATAAAGATAGATAAATAATGATATAAAAAATATATAAGGATTTATCCAGATTAAATCAATAATTGTTGAAATATATGATAAACAATTTTGTTCTTTCCTTACTTCATTTATAATAACTAACTATTCCATATAGGATGCAACATCAATTTTGGTGAAATTTCTGAAAATCAGTCTCTTTTTTGATAAAATGAATAATTATAAAATATGGAAGTTAGATCTATAATATATTATAGTTAATTAATTTCATTAATGAATATGATTTGACAATTAATAAAACTGAGTGAAAGATTGGAAAATATCAAAATTTCTACAAGGTATGATTGATTAGGATTCTTCATCGAGGATGCTTTTTTCGGTCCATTTTCCAATGTTATTGGCTCCCTTATTTTGGTTCATGGATAGATTTTCCAAATTTAGCATAGATAGAAAATACGACCTTTCATAAAAGTACACATATAATGAAAAATGGGGTTCCACTTAGACTCACCGTTATTAAATTATATGAATTAGTTGAAAATAATGATTAAAAATCTATAAGATGCATCTAGGTTGAATTGTATACATTGAAGGATGAGTTCCCCAAATTTTTAAAAGTGGAAATATGGATAATTCTAGGAAACTAGAACACAAGACCATTGTAATTGCTACAACCACATCCCATGACTCGATAACCAATTACATAGACACTAGAACTCCAAACATAGATGTATATAATATTAAAATTACAGCTTCAAAATACTATCCCATTTTCATCTGAATTAAACTCTCCTCATTCTAATCTGGTCTAATTTTTAATGGGGGGGATTCATTTTTTTATATTTTATAATTTGATATAATTTTTATGAATTAATCAGACTTATTTTAAATAATTGTATGGTTCCTAGGCTCTATTGCATCAGTTAATGACACCTAGGATCCTCATTCATAGCCTAGGTTCCTAGAAATCCTCACACCTAGTTTATGTGCCTTATCCCTCTTACAAATAAAATCCTTACACTGTGGCCACATCTACCTCCCTTCTCTATTTATTGGAATTGTATCTTAAATGGGGTCTTCCCAGGGCCATCTCCAATCACACTTTATAACCATAACTAATGTACTATATACTTATATGGGTGGTTTCTAAAATAATATAAATCCTCTATCCTTATACCAATAATATTTCCCCATGTTTACCATAGTGATGGTCCAAAGTCGAGGTTCTATAATGATATTCATATATTCAATCCTGCAATCACCCAAGATCCCCCCATTTCACCTTCGAGTGACTCAATATGTCAAAAACTATGAAAATTAATGACAATTCACAGTATTTTAGACATACAATGATATTGGCACCAAACCATTATTAAATATCAATTTTCTTCATTCATCCTCGGGAATAGGATAACGGATCCCCTCTTCTATAGAGGACTTCTAGGGAGTCACTTGCCCATACGACCCAGGAGAGGCATACATGAGAGCCTCTCACCCAAAACACCCATAAGATTTATACCTAGAAACCACACTCCCAATGCATAGAGTAGAATTACACTATGGTTTGACTCACATTGTTCATCTAGATTAGTTATATTACATACCACTAACATGGGTTCCCCACATAGGGATGTTCTTATTCCTTAGTATAATAAATCCATTATATATTCCCCATTCAACTAGGTCTCAAAATTATTTTAAAAATATATTCCCACATCAACTTTCTGATACTTTGTATCTTGAAATAGTCTACTACTAACTTAGATACACATAATCCTCTTCCACATAATCATGAGTCACATTAATAGATTATATTCATCGGTTTTCCCCTTAGATAATTTTATACTTTGATAATGGGAATAAATAATCCTATAAGACATTTCCAACTATTGAACCACTAAATAATAATATCATGAGGAAATGGACAATCATTTATTCCATTGATAATTAGGACTCTCTATCTAAAAAAGATCAGTTGAAGTTTCTCTAGTCCAACCTTATATGATCCTCTAAATTAGAAATATTATACTACCATTAATTCTACAAATCCATAGGGGTATCATTCAATTATCATTATGTGCCCAATTAATTAGTTTTGAATTTGATAAGGAATCATAATAGTTTAAATCCTCAACTATTTTCTCATTGATAATCTTATCATTGTTACCCATAAATGACCCATAATACCATGAAACTCCAACAAGGTATAATCACAAACCATAATCATTATAGTATAGTTACAAATATATGATATGAACTATGAAGTTATACTCATTCATATGTACCTTATGAATAATTTCTTGGTTGATTTCACCTAGAGGTATATTCAACCCATATTTAATCTAATTTGAATATATCATGGTAATACTAATAAAAATTAAAATTTAACATGGTCTTAGCCACACAAAAATAAATTGGTATTCTATGGTCATAGAATTTGGTCCTCAAGAACTTCTTTGGAAATGGACGTGAAACCATAAAAGGAACATATTTTGTTATGTTTTTATTACCATATAATGAAAAAAATTGGACATTACCACATTACCTTAAAATTTATGACATGTCAAATTAATTGGAACTAAATTATATGGGTTTTCATTACCCTTTTTTGTAATACACAAAAATAAACTATCCTTTACTCAATCCTATCTTCACAACACCTACCACCTCATGGGTGGTGATAAATTCTAGAGTTACCAATTATGTTTCCTTAAACCATAGTATAAGGAAATAATGAATGGGAAGATATGAAACTAATAATATACAAATATGTTCATATCAATGCATGGTATCAATCGACCAAATTAATCAAAGGGTATCCAACATTGTTAATGGGAAAGATTATAAGAATTCATATTAAATATAAATGAGTTCTCAAAAGTAGGAAATAATACCCTTAGTGGTATAATTTGAGATCTAATATTCTAAACATTGATAGAAAATTCAATATGAAATTCAGTCAAGCTAAATACCTCCTACTAATGGAATGTAGGACCATATCCAAATAAGCCTAGGTGAGAATGCATTGGGGAACACACATATTGATTTATAGTGTGAAGTATCGATTCTAAACTAAATAATTAAAATAATGAATTAATTGTTAACGGAATACAAGAAATAATACAATTTTATTAAAACCACATTATATTACTATTTTTACGATTCATTAAAAAAACTACAAATATCACAACCATGATCAACCAACTAGGTAGGACCAAGAAAATTCATGTTTCATCTAGATTATCTTGTGTTTTTAAATTATGTAACTATGTGTCCCTATAATTCAGGAACCAAATTTTTTAACATTTTCTTTAGGATACACATAGCGTTAAAACTATCGTAAATGATACAATAAGAATAATATTTAGTGTGTCCATGTTATGTGTTAATATAATGAGTTTTCTCAAAACTATCTAATATTCAAACAAGGTCTTATTAGAATGATTTTATACCATTATTTGAAAATTTATATAGCTCATGCAAAAGAAGGGGAAATACTTTGTAAAATGGTAATGTTAGCTAATTAATCAATATGATTGATCAAAATGGTTCATAATTGTAGTGGGGTTATATTTAATAGAATACCATATTAAATGAGTGTAAAACAAGATAATAATCTAATATATTATTTTATTATAATGAAATGGAATTTTCATCATTGATTATTACAATGATAAAAATATTATAAGAGTTAAATAGATAATGATTTTAATAAAATTAATATACTAGTATAGGATGTTGTGAAGAAATATTCATGAAGTATTAATAAGTGAACATATATTATTATGAGAAGAAATAATATATTCACTTATAATTATAATGGAATAATATGAAATATCTAAAAAAATTATATTAGTATCTATAAATGTACATAATATGATTACTAACATAAACGGATTTGGGAGACAAGAGATTCTCTTTAAGGTTTTTTCTTACTATAGAATTCATTGTATAATCATCATTATAAAGTTTCTCACAACATGAATGTGTTAGATAAAATTATACCCAATTTCCCTAATATGTTAAGATAAATAATGGGCATGAAGTGTGATTTCTAGGATTTATTGATTAATTGAATGTAAAAATGGGTAAATTTTCAAACATGAATATTAAATTCTATTAGAAGTCAAACAATCATTCATTAGGAATCTATTCCAGGCAATGAAGCTAGAAAAAGTTGTTGGGATAGTTGGCCAACATTTCTATATGGTGGAATTTCCTTGAATATCTGAAGGAATCAAAAAAACAATATAGAGAGTGTAACACCCTATTATTTAGAGATATTATTATAATTGTTATTATTATTATTATTGTTCTTATTAGTAGTATTATTTATCACTATAATTTTATAAAACATTTCTAAATTTTATTAAATTTATTGAATCACATTAGAAAATATTCCCCATTTTATATGAACTAAACTGATGACACATAATTCATTTATATGTGTGACATTACAATAAAAATAGAAAGAACTACAAACTAAACACCATGGATTATTACTCAACATAGATGAAGTTGATTAATTAAAACTAAAAAAATCTATAAAGGATAATATATAGAGAAAATAATAAAATCATCATGACTAGGAAATATCCTCGATCATCTTCATCCATAAAGATCACCAATATTTAAACAAAAACAATAATGAGTAATAGAACCATGAAAGAATAAATAATTTAAAAAATTTAAAATGATATATTATTGGTGTCTTACATATTGAATGTTGAGTTAAAAATAATTTTTTATTTCTTTATATAAGAATGAAATCTAGTCATCATAAAAAAAATTTATTCCAAATATGGTCATTGAAAATATGGTCATAAAAAACACAGTCACTCTATATATAGACTCTACTCATATATCCAATTGGTATATTGATTTTGTTTTTTTAATAGTTATTTTAAAATAAAAAAACTCACAATGAAATAATAATATTACATGTAATATATATATATATATGCTTTACATAAAAAAGTTTATATTAAAATTATTAAAATAATATATGATTTATATATGTAAATAAAAAAATATTTTAATATAAATGGATTAGTTGGATTAAATTTTAGAATAAAATATATTATTTTTAATTGCATTTATTATTGAAAATTTCTTACAAAGGAAATATTTAATTTATTAAATGAAATATTTTGTTAATTAGAGAATATTTTATCTTAGTAGATTAAATTTAAAACCATTAAATATTATATATATACTAATATAGTAACATATTTAATTTTATAAACTGATACGAAATAATATAGAGACCACATAAAGCTAAGGAATGTCATTTTTTTTAATAAAATTACTTAGTTATTCTATTTTGAACTTTCATTTTGTAAAAATAAATTTATATATTTTAGAATTTGAATTAGAACAATATAATTAAAAAATTGGATATATTATGAAAATATAAACCTAAGATGAATTTTTTATATTTTTTTAAAAAAGATTCATTTTTGATGAATTGTCTAAAATACCATTTTATAAACTATATTACCATCTGGACATTATTAGAATTTATGTATGAATTGGATATTTAGAAAACCATTTTCTAAGACTAAATATTAACTTTATAATTGAATTTTAAAATTATAAAATTTTGTTTTTAATTTATAAACCCGAATTTGACATTTCAGAATTTATGTTTATTTTTTGAAAATATTTGTTTATATATATTATAAAATTTTATTTTTAAAATTATTTTTTTCCTATTTTAAGAGTTAACTAAAAAATAGACACCCAATTTGGAATCATTGGTTCCCAATTACATAATATTCCTTTCATGATTTTATAGGTAGGGATAGAAATGTACTCACTATACTCTAGATAATGATTAGGCTAATGTAAAAAATGGGTTTTATAGAGAGTGTTCGAGTAATGGAAATATGAGACTCTCTCCTTCAATTTATTATTTTTTATCAACATGTAATATGTCTAAACCATGAAAGTTTTATTCATTTTGGCCCATGATAATTATCAAATGAATTTTAATGAAATACCTCCACGCTAGGGCCCATGTGTGATCCCCGTATGAATTGGATAGCTGCTAAGGGGAAGATCAAGATAAAAAAAGAACATTTTTTTTCTGGAAGGAACCTTTGTTGTGGGAGATTTTGATAGCATTTCCAAATCATATCATCCTAAATTCATCTAGGAAAATGATATTGATATATGGGAATCTAAACTCATTTATGGTTTGTTGAATGAGGAAGTAAAGGAGTAAGATGGAAATTTAAATTCCCTAGATATAATTCTACACTCCAAGAAGATATATTTTAGGAGGTTTTATATAAAAATATTTAGTATCAGGATTCTAATAGAATGAAATAGATAATTCTACACATTGTCCCCAATGATGTTAAACACCCTTAGACAAGAAAACATGATTTCATTTTGACATTTGGATTCACTAAGTGAAAAATAAGTTTGGAAAAGTGAATTCAGACTTGGTACAAGTTGACATATTAATTTAGAGGATCTCATCAAGGATGATGGTGACCTGATATAATCTATGATTGGAGAGATATAATATAGTGTGAAAAATTTTAATACTCTTAAATTTTTCTAGATGGGTTTAGTGTTATTTTATAGAGTTTTATGTTCTGTATTACAATAAATTTTTTTAGGATTTCCAAAGAACCCCTAAGAGTGATATTTGAATAAAAAAATTATAATTGTCACTCAATAAAAAAGAATAAACTAAGAGGTAAAGTGGAAAAATTTTAATAATATATTTTAATTTAATTATTTAGTTATGGGTGGAACTTATTTCTTATCCCCTTTATTATTTCACATTTTCTTAGAAAAGTTACTTAAGAGTGACTATCTGTTATTGATTTTTTTTTGTTTTTGAAAAAAATTCACTCATTTTAACATATAAAAGATTCACACCACTCCACACTTCCCCTAACACTAAAATAGACTGTATTTATCGAAACAAATTTCCATCCTATCCTATATACTCATAGAAACATTACATATATTATGGTCATTGAAAAAAACAATCCTTTAAATGTTTAACACCCTTCACAAAAGAGATTATCCATGTTGTGAGGGATAATTTTCATGCAGTTTCTTCCACTTTACATTTTCCTTATACGAATTTAATGTTTTCAAAATTATTTTCATTATCTACAAATTATATCTATAAAACTACTCAATATATTATAATTTTATTATAATTATTTTAAAAACTATAGCATCTTGATATTTTCATATGTAAATATAAAATCTAATCAGATGAATATTCAATATAAAATAATATTATCCATTATAGGTCTATAAAGGATTAGAGTATTTTTATAATAGATAGACAATATTATTATTTTGTAAAACAGAATAAATATCACCCATGATGTTATTACCTTATACTACTCTTTAAAGGTGTAGTGACCTGACCCTAGAAAGCCTAGAGCCTGTACCTGCTACCATTAAATTGGCATGATTATAAGGAATATAATCTCAACAGAATGAACATTTTTTTTTGTTTTTTTAAACCAGATTCATACATGAGAGTTACATTACAATTTAATAAACTATTTAGAACATTATTTCTTTTCTTTTCAACTTTGAGAATAAATTTATTCCCGCTAGAATATCCTTTCAAACCATATATAGTAAATTTCATGGAATCGTAGTGAATGAATACAATGTAAGGGTAAGCACAAATACTCAGTAAGGGTTATATACAAGAGAACCCAGAATTAATAAATGATCATAATTAATATGGAAATGTTGTTAAATGTGAATAGATTCCATTTATAAATCTAAAATATGTTCCATTTAATGAATAAAATAATAATGAACATCATCTATAGATAATATAAACACAAAAATCTCATTGATAAATTATATTAATAAATTAAATCTCAATGATGGAAATGATTAATTACTGGACCCCATGTTTTCTAGGAACAAGATTACCTTACCTTAAATTCTTTTAAAAATATGGTTTATAAAATACTCAGTATAAAATAAATTTATAATTCAAAACATATCTCTACATTCAAGACATTTACCTAGTCAATTTAAATCATAATGGTTATAATCATGTAGATTTATTTCAATCATATTTGGTCTCATGATATGATAAATTCATCGAGAGGATGTTGTTAATTGGCCCGTAAAATGATTCATACAAGTTTAAAAAATTCCTCATATATATAATAATTTATTTAATTCATAGAAAATGTGTATAATGGGGATTTTTCTTACGAGGAAATTGGGCCAATGAAATTTAAGGCTATATTCCCCTAGGAATATGAGTTTGTAATGGGATTTACCATTACCTTGTTCTAAAGGGTGTCTTTTTTTCGTTTTTCTAATCTAAAAAGTTTATTTCCCCCAACCATTTTTATATCAAGAGATATTTAACCATCACAAAAATTGTGAGATTTCAATTTTAAATTTAACCCAATGGTAATTTTGAAATCAAACACCATGTATGTGATAATTCAAAAAGAAACATAAAATTTCGTGAAATATGAGTGAAACATGATATTTAATGATAAATGGTTATATAACACACTATATAAAATAAATTATGGATAACAAGGAATATGTCTCTTTGAAATAAATGTGAAAATAGAAATCCCCTTAACTGGAGTCCAACTTTTATCATGTTTCTTCATATTCCTGAATATTAAACATATCTAAATTATTTAATTTCATGAAGACATTTTTAAATTTTTTTTATTTTTTTTCACTTATTAACATTTTGTAAACATTAGCTGAACATATCATGTTTACGTCGATTTTTTAACCATATTCTGCTAAGGTGTCCAAAATGACTAAGGTTAGTTGACTATAGTCAAGGTGTTCATTATATAAAAATATCCAAAATAATAAAAATGACATAAATTTAATATCTATATATTAATTATACTGTTAAAATCAATCATGAATGATTTTTAGGAATAAATAACCAATGTTACCATCATGGAGATGGTCGGTCGTATGTACATATGAGTAACATTCTCTTTTTTCAATGATCATTATAGAAATATGGAAAGTAAAATATATAATTTCATAATTATAATTATATATTAAATTTTATATAATTTAATCATGTTTAATTTTATACATAATTCTTTTGATGAAAATGGAATCATATCTCTTTGAGGTGGCAGTAGTCCACTTGTCCACAGACGACGTTATCCAATTATCAGTGTGTGAAAGGGTAACAATGAAAATAAAATATTATATTAATATAATGGTCATTTTTTCATGAATATAATAAATATTTAATTTATATAATATATATTCATTAAATCAATCTTTAATAAGTTTCATTTAATGCATGAACGAATCACCATACATCGCTTTGATGATTTTGTAGTCCATACGTTCACAAACGATGTAATCTCTCTTCCAAAAAGAAAGAAGGTTGAACAAATGATTCATTTAATAATTAAAAAATAATAAATATAGTATAAATATAATTTATATCATATAATAACTATTAATACATCAATATTACCTACCATTAAAGGTGATAATGAATGAAATAATGACATCAGACATCGAGGCGGTAGACCTCCGTATACACAAACGATGATTGTGTATCTGATTTTATAGATGTTTGTGTGATTGTTGGTTATAAAAATAGCATTGAAAAAAAATAATTTTTATTATACTGAGGTTATTATATAATCATTACATAAATATTATCTAAGGTTGGTGAAATAAATTAAACAAATGTTTTTGTTTAAGAATGTTACCACTTATTTAGTTAGCTCATTTTTGTTTATACCAAAATACTTTCAGGTATTTATTTATGAAAAAAGTGTGGCCTATAGTATGAGGATAAGATGTTGGTATTTTTTTATGTAGGTTATGGATGATCTAAAGGATTTATGGGCCTGACTAAGTGAGGTTGTGAGTGCCCTTTTATAATGAAGGAGTGTAATTCTTATAAATATAAAAAGATAATCAATAATCAATGGTATCCATTATATAAAGTGCCACCTAAATTGACAAATAAATTATTAATATGAATTTATGGTCATGTAAAACCTCCAAAAAACAAAAATAAACTTATTTTTATAATTTTTTCCCACAACATCTATGTTTCCCAATTTTTACCTTTTGGAGTTTTCACTGGGGTAACTAATTTTCAAACCAAGGAAATTTAACCATTAAAATAAATTAAATTAAGATTTATTATAAAATATAGACCCAATTTATTAATTATATGATGTATAATTCTCAAAATATAAAAATTCATATTTTTGTTGTATATTAATTTTAACAGAAATGAATGTGATGCATAAAAGCACTACTTTAACCTGAACTACGCTAAGAATGTTTTATACTCTTTAAGAGTTAATATTTTCATTATAATATAAAAATTGATCCATAGATATACCATATTTTATATTTATTAAAAATTAAAAATTATTTTGCAGAATATAATATATTAATTAATTTTAAATATTTTAATAAAATATCATTTATTATAAAATAACACTAAGGTGAATTTTATCATTTATTACAAAATTTGAATTTCAAAATATGATGTAAAGGATTTAGTTTGATTCAATTAAGTTGAAAAATTATTTAAAATGATATATTCATGAAAATTTAATTTAATAAAATTATTCAATAAAATTATTTCACTTTTAATGTTTTTAGAATAAATTTTTAGTTAATTATTAATTAAATAATCACTGAAATGGAATTCCATAAACTATTTTAAAGAAAAATTCATACATAAAAAATAAATATAAATTAGTATGATGAAAAAAACATTTATATTTAAAAATTATTTTTATAACTGAACTAATGTTTTTTCATATACCTCAAGGATTTATAAACAGTAATGGTAAGGAAGGTTAATGTTTTGTCTTCTTTTCTACTTAACATATTATATGGGTCACTAGCATGGAATAGTATACCAAAAACTCATAAAAGTATATCCAGGTGGGTATATGGTAAAAATATGACCATAAAATGTGTTTTGGACAAGTTTCTAAGTCATTAGGACTCCTAATAAAAAAGCTTAACCACTAAGTAAACACGTTTTTACCTTAATCACTGAAATATATATTAACTTCTTCCACTACTTATTATGGAAAAAAATTAAGATTATTTTATTATACTAAAAATGTTATTATAATTAAAAATATGTGTATCCATTTTTCCAAACTCAACTCCCATTGGTGGTAAAATTATGATTATTGTTAATCCTAGTAAACGAGGGGAGGTAGTGTGTTTTTAAAGATAAAATTCCTAAATGATTATAGTTTTTTAACATCATTCTTCAATATTAAAATAATTCAAATGAACTATATTGAATTAATGGACATATATTTCATCAAATTTTAATTTAAACCGATTTTAAAATATAATTTTTAATTAATAATTATTTAAAAAAGGATATTTTCAACTAAAATATGTATTTTCACTCTTCATTAAAAGAAAAAAAGTCATAAAATTTACAAAAAAAATTCACCCTAATATTAATTTGATAGTTCTCATTCAAAAATTAAATCTATTTTGTTATATAAAATTTACTAAATATTCTATATTTATTTTTAAAATAGGTTTTCCATTAAAATGTAGGAAAACACCCTTTAGAAAAATATAGCCTTTTATGGGAAACATTATTTTTTTCTTATATTTTTCCTATAAATATATATTGGATGAATGTAAAAAAATTATTTAATATATAATATTTAAATTTCATCAATATCATTCACTAATATTAATAAATTTAATTTATTAGGATAAAATTCATTTTTAAGTATAAAAATTGATTTTCTAAAAAAATTTCCTTAATTATTAATTTCTTTTTATATTAATTTATAATCAATTGGAAACCAATTAATTAAAAAATTTATTCTTATAAGATAGTTAATACTACTCATAAACTCAAATTTAATGTCTAGGTTATTATATTAAATTATAATATTTTAGAAATATATTATTGATCGGTAAAACTTAGTCTTGCTTTTAATGCACGCTATTGAAGAAAGTCATTATTTCTTGTAATTCAAGATAAATCAATGTAATGTGCATTAAAATCTATAATATATATTTAATTTATTTAAATCAAAAATTATTGGGAGTTTATATTCTACACTATGCTTTCCGTTTTATTTTATACATGTTATAGAATTAAATTATATTCTTTTAAAATATTCTTAGTGTCACATTCTCCCCACAGTAAATAAATAATATCATCAAAATTTAAAATTGATCTCATAAATACATGGTTTTTATCTTTGAAAATTACTTTGTTAAGAACCGGGATCATTATCAGGTCTGGTAATATTTACTATAAATAAGAGATGATGGGATATTATAAATTCATATGAAACAACATATAATTATGTTCCCAAATAGGAGAACATTCGTGTAATGTGAATATATGGAAAAGGATGAAAAGTGTAAATAATTATAGTTAGTGATTGATGTTCTTGATAAAAACAATAAATTATCAATGGAATGTTTAGGGACACAATACCATAATTCTATGATGATTTGAAAGGCCCTTTTCCGAAAATTATGGTATTAGGATAAAATTATATTTCATGATCATTTTCCCAAATTTTGGGTAATTCTATTAAATTCTATGGATATAAAAAAATATAATTTCTAGATATATTTATATAAAAATAATTTCATCCATTGTTTTTTTAGATCAATTTCCAATTCATCTATTATTTAAATTAAATAATATAAAAAATGATTTTTTAATCCCGATGCACTAAAATTACCATTAAACAAACAATAATATCCATAATACAATTATTCATATATATCTTTTACCATTTTCAAAAACTAATATGGATAATATATTAATCTATAAACCTCAAAATTATTACTTCTATGTTATCATTTATATTTATTTCGAAAATTGTATGAATAATTACATGTTAACTATGAAATCTCGTAGGAAAATGGTAGGCATTAACCCCTTATTGTCATTTGAATATGGGTTCAATCCCCACCATCTTTATGGATGCAACTGGTTGTCACCCTACATGCGTGTTGTTTATTTTCAAAACTATATTAATATAATTATTAAATGTTTCTGAAAATTATAATGGACATCCATGAAATGAAATTAATGATTAAATAAACCTTTAACTCGGGATTTCAAGGAAATTTATTTTTACAATGTCAAATAATCATATTTGTTTATCAACCCTACATTTTATCAATATCATTAAAATTATATCTATAAAATTTAAAATTATTATTCATCTAATAAATTTTCCAACAAAACAAATAATACAATAATGAGTTTTACTCCCATAATTTTATTGTAAAATATATTAAATATTGGTATACTCCCATTACATAAAACATGAAAAGGGATGTTTATGATCTACAACTTATTATCAACCATATTCACATTATCCTATGATTTAATCCATAACATTTAATTTAATGAATATGCGTGTTCTTAAATTATAATCCTTAAATTATATCATAAGGTTATGTTTTGAAGTATATGTTTTCCTAAATATTATTTCCATGGTTGATACCAAATATAGTGACCTATCAACCAAAACCCTATACTTGATGTGTTATACAATTACATAAGAATGATTACAATTATTCATATCTTGAAGTACCAAGAAGTTATTAATATTGGTAAGATTATCACATACATGATTCTTAGATTATAATTTCATACAATAATTAGATCAAAATTATTTTTTTTATTTATATCTTTCACAATATCATTATTCTTTGTAGCTTATCCTTTCATAAAGAACAATGTAAAGTTAATGTAATTTTGGGGGAAGGAAACAAAATAACAGTGAGATCAAATGATGTGTGAGGGTTAAGTAAATCATAATCAGTAATGAATCAATGGGAATAATCAATATGTTAGGGTAGATAACATAGTCCCCATTTAATTTGGAAAACATGATAAGGTAAATTCAATATTAAAAGGTATAAAACTAAAACACATGGAATTTAATCAATTAAGTATAAATGAACAACATCCATTGATAATGTCAAATCAAAAATCTCATGGTAATTAATAATAATAAATTATTTATCAACAAAATAAATTATTAATTATTTAACTTCATAATTCCTTGAAAAAAATTAATTTACAATTAAAATATTTTACCATATGTTTTTTTACATATTAGGTAAAAATGGATTTGGTTTGGCTAGCCTTATCACAATATTCATGACCTTTCACCATTCTATTTAAAACATACTTGTTACAAACATGTTATGTTTTTTCTGACTTAATTTTGTCTGAAGAGACAACAGATGCATCGTGGTGATTACGTTAATTGGTCCCCCAAACAATTCATACTAGTCTATATCATTCATAATATGTCTAATAATTGGTGTAATTCATACACAACATGCCTTATCAATTATCTATATTGAGTGAAGAATATAGATTTACCAATATTTCCCCAATTAGTTAAATTATTATTAATATGAACACTATATGTAAAATATATATATGATTTAGGAAATAACTATAAACATGATAATTTATATGGATACCTATTATAAAATTATTTTCTAATGAGAAATTTTTATAAAAAACTTATAGTTTTAAATTAAAATTAACAATCATATAAATATGTGAGATTTGAAAGATATCATTCACCACTTGGAAATTTTTGAATCAAACCACTTAGATGTAATAATTCAGAGTGAAACATAGAATAATACGAAATTTTTGTGAATAATTATATTAAAATACAAAGGGGAATAATTTAAACTGTATAAAAATGAGTGGTGAATAAGGCATAAGTCTTGTATAAATAAAATTGGAACTAGAAATCCCCTTACATTGAGCCAGACTAGTCATGTGTGTTTTTTCTTCATGAATAACAAAATTAGGTTAATTATTTACATTATTGACAAATATTTTCAAGTTTATTATTTATTTTATTTTACGTATTACATTTTTTCATTGAATTACTAAATCTATTAAGTTTTTCATGAATGTTTTGACCACATTCGCCTTATATGTAAAAAATCAGTATGGTTGGTTGACTATTTTCAATGTAGTAATTATATTAAAAATATATAGAATAATAATCATTATATAATAATCATTTTTACATATCAATAATACTATTAAAATCCATCATCATTTATTTTTATGAAATATCAACCAATGTTATGATTATGGAGACAGAAAGTCATACGTACGCACGAGTTACATTCTCATTGTCAATGATCACATTATAAAGAAGGATAATAACTTTTGTCATCACATAATGATATTTATATCTTTAATTAAATATTACGTAATGGAACATACTACTATGTATACTTATTTTAATGTAAAAGGAATCACATTGTTTCGAGGAGTTGATATTCCACACGTCCACGAGCGACGTTATCACTTTTTAAGTTAAAGTGTAAAAAATAAAATGAGGTATTATATTAGTAGAAAGGTAATTATGTCATTAATATCCTATTTTTTATTTTTATCTTATAAATTCATTAAAATAATACTTAATACATTCATTTTAATGCGTGAACAAATCACATCGATTTGAGGAGGTGATAGTCCACTTATCCATAAACAATCTTATTATATTCCCACAAAAGGTAAATCCAGAAGGGTTGTCTTATATAGTAATACAAATACCATAAATAAATTTATAATATAATTTATATCATATATAAATAATAAATAAATCATTATTTCCAAGACTGAAATTTGGTTACGTAAGAATTAATGACATCGATTTGTGAGGTGGTAGCCCATCGTACACTGTAATGGTGATTACATATCCGGTTTTGTAAAAGTGTCTATGTGTGAAGTTCATACTAAAATAATTAAAAAATATCAGTATATTTTAGATTCTCTGATCAGTTTACAGTCTTGAAATATTAATAATTTAATGGGTGGTGAATTAAATAAAAAAAGCAATCAAGGAAGAATCTTATCAATTATTCGGGTATGTCTATTGGGTTTATACAAAAAAATCCCGATTATCTTCCTCCACAATTATATTCTACTAGGATAATGGAAGAGTTTTTTGTTTTTTATTTGGTAAGGGCTTGGATGAATCAAAAATTCTTGAGAGGAGTAAATAAGTGAGGGGTTGTGTGCCCTTTTATAGTAAAGGAGAAGTCAAATTCTTGAAAACATATAAAGAAAAACACTATTGAGAGGAATAACATACATAGTATGGATCCAAAATTGATCAATAATGTTTTAAAGTGATATTTTTTCCAATCCAGAAATCCACCATTAAAAAATAAAATAATTATTATTATTATTTTCATAAACTTAGAATTTTCCCAATTTTTTCCTTCTTGGGTTTTTACATGGGAAACTAATTTTCTAACCTATGTAATTTAACCATTAATTATAAAATAGAGTGTGATTTATTATAAAATATTGAACCTATTAATTTTATATATGATGTATAATTTATAAAAAAATATCTTTTTATTGGAAATTAATTTTAATAGAAATTCGTGTAATTCACTAATGCACTACTTTAACCTAAATTGTGCTAAATAATATTTCTACTATTTTGGGTGCCAATATGTTCATCATAAAATATAAATTGGTCCCTTAATATAACATATTTTATATTTATTAAAAATGTAAATTAATTGCCTTGATATTGGATATTATGTATCTTTAAATATTTCAATTAAATATTATTTATTATAAAATAATAGTAATGTCAATTTTGATGTTTTTACTAAATTTAAATTCAAAAATATCAATACAATTATTGAATTTAAATATATTAAGTTTAAACCAATATAACATGATATATTGATAAAAAAAATTAATATAATAATTCAATCAACTTAATTCAATTTTCAGATTTTCTGTATAATTTATTTTCATAAATTATTAAATAAATAATTACAGCTTTGGGATTCCATTGGATGTTTAACTAACTAAATCATCACTAGAAATTAAATTAAAATTAACTTGATGATAAAAACTTTTTAATCTTCCATATTTTTATGTATAACTGAACAAATGTTGTTTTTTTCCATATCTAAATGCATTATAATTATTAAAGGAAACAAAGGTTAATTTTTTTGTGCTTCATTACCCAACTTATTATATGGGAAAATATAATGGAATAGTATCCCAATAAATCATATTTTTTTAAAATAGGGTATATGGTTAATTATAGACATAAAATGGATTTTGGAAATGTTTTTAGGTCATTTGGACCCTTAATATTAAATTTTAACCAATTTGTAATCTTGTCCTTACCATAATAACTTCAATTAATTTAAACCACTCTCAATAATTATAATGCTAAAATTTTAGTTTAAATTTTTATAAAATAAATATTATTATTTTTCCAAATACTTATACAAATTTTTCAAAATTCAATTCAGATAAGTTTCGAAATTCAATTTAATGTTAATCCAACAAACATAGAGAGAAAGAATGCTTTTAATGTTAAAATGGTCAAAAGATTAAAGTTATTTGACATCAAAATTGAACATAAAAATTATCCCAATTAAATATATTTGAATAAAAAATACATAATTTACCTAATTTTACTTTTAATCAAATTTCGAATTTAAATAAATATTAATAATTATTAATACGAAATGGCAGTTTTCTACTAAAATGCAGTATTTTTCACTATTCACCACAAAATTAAAATTCTAAAAAAAGTCAAATAATTCACCCTATTATATTTTTTACATTATATATTTGAATAATAAGTTTATTTTTTATTTTAAAATTTTTAAATGTGAAAATAATTTGTTTTAAAATATGTTCACCATTAAAAGATGTCAACCCGCCTTTAATGAAATATATATTCTTACGAGTAAAATTTGATTTGTTATTAACATAAAACTATCAGATATATTAGATAAATTTATAATTTATTTATTTCATATAAAATAATTAAATTTCATTATGATCATTCACTAATAGTAATTAATTTTATTTTATAAGGACAAAACATCTTTATGAGCATAAATATTGTTTTTATATAAATATTTTCATTTTATTCATTTAGTGTTTATATTTTTCCAAATAAAATTGAATCTATTGAATTAAGAACTATTTTTTATAATATATTTAATACTATACATAAATTCCATTATAACAACTATGTTTTTATAATAAATAATAATTTTTTAAAAAATATATTTTTGATCGATAAAACAATGCCTTGCGTGTAACGCAAGATATCAAACAAATTTATCCATGAATATAACATAAGATAACATAGTATTGCATATATGAAATAGATTAAATAGATTAAATTTATATTAAATCATAATTTCATGATAGTTTATATTCCTTTCTACACTTGGTGTTTTTTATACATGCTCTCGAATAAATTGTTATTTGTTATGAATTTTAGCAGTGTTATGGTAAGCATACCATAATTAAAAAATTATTTATATCATGGGGAAATGAAATATATAGAAATATTGATATTATATTCAGATTAAGGGTATAAATGATGATATAATTCGATTATCATATGAAATAATAAGATAAGAATAAGGGTTTTAGATCCTAAAATAAGTTAAAATTTTTTACCTAATCTGAAATATATAATAATCCAGAGTTATGGAATAAAACATTTTTATTTTAATAGAAATGAATCATAAGATTGAGAATTCATTATAACTCAATCATGAACCAAGTATTGAATTAATAAATTTGTGTCGCACCATCATATGTATTGAAACCATTTTATATGTAAAGGTAAACTTCCAAGACCATGGTATTAGGCACTAACAGCTATTTACCATAGTGAATCAAGAAAATAGATATATTTCTCAAAAAATATCAAGCTCAATGAATTTTTTACCCAAACAGACTACGAACCAAATTTTTTACCCATAACTATATAATGAGATATAAAAAATTACACAATCCATTAGAGGGAGATACTATAGAGGCCCGCTTTTTGTCTTTTTAGACTTTGAAATGTTTCTGGGAATATTTTCAAAGCTAGGTGATGAGACGACTTGCAATACCTAGGTCTTGTGTGACAGGAATAAATTATAAAAATATATTAAGTATATTTAAAACTACACACATGATGAAAATGGGATATATCTAAAATTGTTGATCAAATTATAAATCTAAGACCATAGTTGGGTCCGGAATATGAGGTTTACCTTTGGTGTGACATGAAATATGTCAGCACATGGAGTTCAGACACCAAAATTTATAGTAGTACATTAAATTGATAAATTAATTTATTAATTCATTCATTTAATTGTGGAAACCCAAATATCCATACAATATTAACTCTGATTAGAAATATGAAGCCATGGTTGAGGTCGGAGCATGGCGTTTACCTTAGGTGGGGTATATCATTTATGGTTGCACGCTTCATGTGGAAAACACTATCGATGGTATTTTTGAAAATTAAAAAATTAATTTATTAATTTATTATTGTCTTCGGATCAAATAAAATCTTAATAGAGATTCAAATTTGAAATATGAGAGTAACATTTAGTTCGTAGCACAGTGTTTGCCTTAGGAGAACCCTTAGATGAGTGTGCACGAGAGGTTTAGATCCTGCGACTGCTGATAGATTCAAAATAATATGAGTTTAAGGAAATAAGTAGGTGTATCGTTCATTTCTTCTCAGGAGTGGGAAAATAACCACTCACCCATATTATGGGGATTCGATATCCATTCTTCATTAGATCATGAAAAAACATCAGTAGATGGTAGATCGGAGGGAATTAAACACAGTAGTGTAACCAAAAATTTGAAGTATGATTCCTACTTCAATTTTTGGAGCTGTCGATTGTAGAAATTGATGTCGAAAATATGTTCTGTCTATTTTCACTACTTTGAAATCATTTAATGATGGCGAAACTAACAATGTCATCATCTGATTTGAATTATCATTGCCTGTTCTTAACGCTCTTCATGTTCCTTTCCTTCTTCATCAATATCCTTTTTTGATCTGTGAAATATTTGAAGAAACATGGATTAGGGCATATTTATATGAAGTTATTGTCCAATGGAGTCCTGATGTATGCTTGGATTTAAGTTTCAGGCACCAGAGGATGTGTGATGGAGAGATAAATATATGCCAAAATTTCCTCACGTCAAAATGCTAATGATTCTTCTAGCAGAGACCACCACAAGGTAGATCTAGATCCGAGGATCCCATATTTGGTCTACGTTTAATATTTGGATAAATATTTTGATCATGGTGGTTTTTGGATGTTTTTCTGGAATGGGGTGGTAGATAGAATGTGGTGTAGTATAGCTCGGCGGTGTGGCACAACTGAAGGCATTGACTGGGGCGAGCGACATGGTGGAAGGTTGTGGAGCAGGGATTGTTATTGGTGGAATGGGGTAAATGTTTGATGGTGTTGGGTCATGTAACGTGGAATGACTAGGATCTAGTGGTGGACTAGTGGGCCGTAGGCCGACCGGAACCGGCCATCCCATGTGGGGTGGACCGGCCGGACTGTGCCTGTCCAGCATAATTGGGAAAAATCAATTATAGTTTCCTCCTAATATAGTAGTATGTTTTATGTGTCGTCTATGGTGCCATGAACCTCATTTGGAATAGGAAATTTTGAGAAGGTTTTGGGAATTTTTAATAATATTTTTGAATCTCTGTGACTCAAAATTCTATTTTTAATAATAATAACTTAATTATTATTGTTTGGTTTTCTTGTTTCAGGACGTACGTCTACATACGTCATCCGATTGAAGCAATGTTAGAGGAATTTTCACCCTAGAGTTGTGGAGGACTTTTCAAGACCATATTTGGGTTATTAAACCAAATGAATTGTGTGGGCCCCATGAGGCACATTTGGGGCATTGGTGGGGAATTGGATATCATCATCCACTATCCCATTATGAATGGAGAATTTTCAATATCATGTAATTTACTAAAAGGATCCCAATGGTATGATATTTTTGATGTGTGTCGGGATTGTGGCATGGGTCCTATGTAGCACCGCTCATGTGTGGTATAGTGAAATATAACATCTTCATCGGTTGTCTTTTTGGGAAAATGAGTAGTTGTTTTCATGTATTTTTCTAAGAGGATCACAATGGTGTGATCGTTTTTGATTCTTCCGATATTGAGTCCTATTCCCCATAAATTATCATTCACATACGATGCTAAGAGATGCATCTTTTCAAATAAATATCTAATTACGGAAATTGAATATTCGATCATATTCATTTTTTTAAAGGATCACAAAGATGTGATTTATTTGGTCACCTAGGGCTATTTGAGGAGGCATTTAAACAGAAATGACATCTTTCCCTTCGAACCTGCAGTGAGCATCAAGCGCTTGTCGTCCCATTTTAGTTTATAGAGGCAATGTACTCCAAAATTATATGGGAAAGCCTAGGGGTCATGTGTAGTAGTTTAGTACCCAACCATGCCTAGGTACATACAAATACAATGCGGTGGGACCACTAATCAAGTGGGACCCACATGTGTCGTGTACCACTCTATGAATCTTCTACCTCTCTTTTCTTCTTCCTTTTGGACAGAGATATTGTCATGTGAGTAAGCTATCCAAAGTTTTCTTCATTTATAATGCTATCGTTCCCTCTATAGTGAGTTTCAAGATATGATGCAAGATGTTTCAGATGTGACTCTTATTGAGGAAATGTACAATGATGGTATTGATCAGGTGCTGACATACCAGTTCATTTTGAGTGGTACCATCTAGTAGGGATGGTCGGTGCAATTTCTTCATACCTTCTGAGTGTAATCCCTCAACCTTCTAGGGAGTGGGTCCTCTATGACCTATAGTAGAATCCCCCATCATTATGGTTGTGCATCCTCTATGAATTCTATGAGAGTGGAATCCCCCTAATACACTTTGGGTGTGGGTCGTCTATGAAAATTAATATTAAATCGTTAATAGGCATGGGTGGGGTCCTCTATCATCTAATTCTATGTGAAATCCCCATAACGCACTAGGGATGGGTTACTCGATGAACAAGATTGGAATTTCACTCACGCATCAGGGTATGGTTCCTCTATGATGACTATTAGAGTGGAATCCCCCTAACATAGTAGGGTGTGGATCCTCTACATTGGGTTTAATCATTCATTTTATCAATCACTATAGATACAAGCTTTGACATTACTTTAGAATCATGAGTAAGAGTGACACTTTTTCCACAGATACATGTCCTTGTGACCCCACATAAAACCATCAGGGTGAGACATACCCACTCAAAGAAGATAGTGTCAAGGTCTGGTAATTGAGTCCCTTTGACTTGCATATTTAGGGAAGACATGAGGGATTCTATTCATTGTTGGTGGTTACATTTGGAAATTTTGGAGACTCTTTTCTTGGGTTGATATCTGAGTTGGAAATACCCATACTATCTGGTTTGGGTTATTTGACTAAATATATATGTATCCTATATCAATACCCTCTCCTGGGTTTTGGTTACTCTCCTTCTAGTGGACCTGAAGACATGTGAGGTATGGCACGTTCTAACCATGTCTAGATACTCGTGTTTGGATGAGTCTAATATAATACTATAGGTAGTAAATATTCATTGATATGTTCATTTCTCACCATTCCTAGCTCAATGTGTTTTAGATGAGTTTACTTCACTATCTTATTGGGTTCAACTGTAGTCTTTTTCTATATATTTCTCTATCTAATTCTCCAATATTTAGTACATATTTTTCTTCTCACATGAGCCTTATGGGAATCATACTAATTATTTTTATACACACCCCTTCTTGGTATTTTTCTACACTTGGTGTTCCTTTGTAGATGATTGACATGTTTATCATGACACTAGAGGAGCATAGGGACACAGGGTGCTTGGACTGCATGTGGTGATAGTATCTTAGGATTTCAGAGTGGGACTCTCCCAGATGTTATACTTTTTCACATGATGATGGGTTGTGGATCTTTTCTTATAAGAAATTTATATTTCCCCTTTGCTATATATTTACATTTTCTATATAGGTACTCTTATAGGTTGATGCATGTTTGGTTTCCTTTTTATAGATGTTTTGTTTCCTATTTTCCATTCCATCTCCACTTTTTCATTGAGTGGCTTGCGTGTGTGTGTACATGTTCATAGTAAAATGGATCCATGAGTTTGTTGTAAATTCTAAGGTTTTCACCAACCCCTTACCTTTAGAGGTGGGCTTGGATTAGTTGTCACTCAAGCCCTAGAATTGTTCATGGTATGTAAAAGTGGTTTTAATGGTGCTTCATTCCTTGGGAAATTGTTTGGAAATTCCCTAAAAAGGTATTGGTTGGGTTATAGGGAAAAAATGTTATTTTTATCGAGAGAGGCTCTTAGGACAGAGAGTACAGTGATGGTTCTACGATCGGCGTAGCCATTAACCATGACCCAGATAACATGCTTGACGACTAGTCATGTTGATACACTTATTGTAGGGAACATTAGTACATGCATCATATAGGATTGAGTATTTGTCTATCCTTCTCATGTCAACTCCAATTTTTGGTTGATATATATATATATACCCATATGATTGTGGTATTCCTAGATAAGTTTTAAGATGATTGTACAATGAAATCCAGCCTGGATAGTTGCCCTGGTTCTGGACGATGATTATGGGAGTGATGAGGCCTTAGTTTAGGATACATGAAATGATATCCCTTCTTCTAGGGGTAGGTATCATCATCATGACCTATTGATAAGTATTCAGTACAGGAACGAAAGGAAAATGAATGTACAGTATGAGGACGCATTGCGCGTTCCATTTCTAGAGACCATTGTGTTTCAATGATGATCCATATTCTCTAATAGTGCATGTTTATCTAGATTCAGTGGATCACCTCTACATACTGGTTCAGACACCTACAGACCAGATAGTGTCTTAGGAAGCCAATCATTTCCACAGAGCAGTTGGATATAGGTGGAGTCAAGTGAATCAAATGCACCATGATTCGATACTCTCTTGGGGTGACTAATAGAAGCTATTTATGAGGAGTAAAACCTCTTCAACATAGAATACATCTAAGTTTAATAGTTTTTGGATCAATAGTAAGGAGGGATGATGGTGGAAGGGTATGCGAATAGGTTATCAAATCCTACTTGGTACTCATCAGACGTGGTCCACATAGAATAACTCTGAGAAATATTGTATGGGAGGATCTATGAAGAGAGATATATTCTATCATAGTACCATTGATCCTTATCACCTTTTCCAAGGTGATGGAGTTAGCACTAGTTATATATAGTTTTCTATAATAAGGGCACCAATATGATACATTGGGTAGTGTGCATGAGAGAGCAGAGATGCTTTCCATAGTTTGAAGGCTTCGGATTGCATGGTCTCGGCATATGAGGTATCCCCAAGATCCCACTCAGGAACATGTTAGAGGACTATGTAGATCACTAAAAAATCCTAGGGAGGGATGGTTCTATGACTCTGGCCAGTGAGGTCATGTGGCATGTGACAACCTAACCAGATGTGTTAAGACTTTGAGGTAGATGGTGGATGCACCGCTATATCAGAGATAATATCATGATAAGGAACTGCAGGACAGGTACATGGTGGTCCCTGGGTAGGAGGTACTTCTAGAAGCATAGGAGAAATTTTGGTCGTTTGATGAAGTTACAAGGTCTTTCCACCACCATTTAGTAGCCCACATCAAGATCCGGGAGCTGGTGATCAGGGCTGCATCTAGCTGCATGTTCTAGATATCTACGATCATACAACTCGTGAGATGATACGAGGTACACTATATGTCCATTCTGCATTTTTTAAGTAGAACATATTATACACTATGTGAATCAATCATTTCTCCCCACTTAATGCTTGTGGTTTTACAGAGGTGACATGGGGGGTCTGTGTGTCCCTGTGTCTGTGTTGTTTGATGTATGTTTGAATGGATGAGGGAGATGGATCCTTCACCCATAAAGATGCAATTTTTTAATGTGAGGAAAATCATGGGGGAGATTCAGTGACACCCAAATATGTATTATCGAGGTTTTGTGGATGAATCACTCTGACATGTACATTCACGGTGGGGTTATGCAGTGGAGTGTTGGGGCGGGTCCTTTCATTGCTAGTGGATTTTTTTTTGCTTGACCCCATTATTCATGGAATGCCACAAGTGTGTGATATAGAGTGTTTGGTATAGTTCCACTCTTCTTCCAAGATATGAAAAGATTCATAGGGTAGGACAAATACTTTCTTCATCTATCTTCTTGTGGTTGGATGAGTTTACTCACCTTCCCTATTCGTTTGTATCTTGCGTGATCAAGGTCAAATATTGATACAATGTATAAATTATAGTTCGAGGTGATGGAGACTACATGAATAGATCTACAGGACTCACTACCTGGCGTTGGAGGAGGTAGTATTTCCCCTTAGAGTTGGAAGACACAACCATTTCGGGGATAGTTTTGTGGTTTTCATAGACTACCAGAGTCTCAGATGCATCTTCACTTTGAGAGACCTGAACCTGAGGCGATGCGGGTCGAAATTCCTACTAAATTATAACATTCAGATTGTCTGTACTCTAGAAATAAGGCACATTATATAAGATCCCCAGTCCTACCAAATGTTGGATGTTTCAGGGAATTTAGCTTCCCCAAGGCTGGAATTAGTGGGGAAGGAGGGTATTGTTTTCTTCAGTCAAGGGTGTTGACACCTTCTCTTTTGAAGAATGTAAGAGGTTCTTAGTTTTGATACACCCACTATGATATCCTACATGACTCTGTAATCCATAGGTAATGAAACTGATGGATATTCTGAAATATGGAAACAAGAGATCTTGTTTTGAGTAAAAAAAATAGTTTTACGTGTGGGAGGATGTCCAACATTATTGGGTACCCTCAATTTTAGCCTACAACTGTGATATGCTTCTTCTATTATGATTGTGGAGTGGCATGCACGTGGAGTTAGGGACCCAGTTGCTCATTATTACAGACAATAATCCCTAGGCTGATAGGTAGGCTGAGCATGATATCCAGGTATCGGAGGAAATGTTAAGGGCTTGCGAGTTGGTTATCGGTTAGGGAGGTGAGTTAACCCTTGTGTTCCTTTGGCCTATTTGAGATTTTGTAGTGGTCGGTGTGGTTTCATTTCACCTTTTTGGACTCCCCCCTGAGATGGAGTGGGTGAATGAAATTTTATTCATGAAACATTTAAGGAGAAGTGTGCATCAATCTATGCACATCATTGACGATAGAATACCTTACATAGACAGATCATCACTTTGGGTCGCATGTTATACCATTGTGGAAGCGCCCATGTTTTCCTTGGAGTGGGAGATCGAGGTGTTAGATCAGTATCCTATTATGTTTCCCTACTTTTGATTTTCATGGATGAAATTCTTGAAGGAGTGAATGATATAGAGTGGTATTTTACCATGTAAAACATTGAAATATTTATATGTATATTTCCAGAGCTAGGTGCTGAGTCCGCATGAAATCCTGAGGACCAGTGTTCCCAAAAGAAATTATAAAAAAAAATTAATATATTTAATACAATGAACATGATAGAAATGATATATCCCTTAAAATACTATTCAGATTTGAAATTTGATTCCACAATTGGGTCCAGAACATGTTATTTACCCCAATCCCGACATAAAATATGTCGGTGTGGGACATTCGTACCCATCACACATTAGTTTTACCTTAAATGGATAAATAAATTTATGAATACATTTATTTAATAAATCTACCCCAATTATCTCTCAAACGGTAACTAGAATCCTAAATCTAATGTTGTGTTTCAATTCAGAGCATGAATTTTACCTTAGGTGGGGCATAACATTTGTAGGCACATGCTTCATATGGAAAACTCTATCAAGGGTGTTTTTGTAAATAAATTAATTAAAAAAATTTATTTATTATGGACCTTAGAACTAATAACATCATAAATGATTTTCATATTGGAAATCAGAGAGAACGAATGTGTTCGTAGCACAATGTTTTTCCTAGGTGCAAACTTAGGTGAGAGGGGGCAGGAGTTTCAGATCCTGTAATCGCTGACAGTTTCCTATAAATATGAGCTTAATGAAATGATATGGGGTAGTGATCATTTACTCTTCAGAACATGAGAAGCACCAGTATCCCTTATGATAGTGATTCAAGGACTTTTCTTGGTCAACTCATAATGAAACTTATAGTTCTAGTATATCTGAGCATAGTTAACACAATAATAGAGCCAAAATATCGAGTTAGGATTCCTATTTCATATTTTTCAACTCCCTATTGTAGAAATTGTGGTTGAAAATATTTTCTACCTATTTTTCTACTTTTTAATCTCTTAATGATGGCAAAACGAACAATGGAAATCGCTTGATGATATTTTTGGTTTCCCATTCTTCGTGTTCTTTGTGTTCATCATCCACTATCTTTTTGATCTGTCGAATATTTGATGAAACTTGTAGAATTGTTATATTTCTATGAGGATATTTACCAATGGGGTCCTAATATATGATTAGATTTTAGTTATAGGAAACAAAAGAGATTCGATGGAAATCGGAAGATCTTCCATCTTTTGATCATGTTGAAACGTCGATGATTCTTCAAGGGGTCACCACTAAAGTTTATATCGGGATCTGAGGATCCCAAATCTGGTCTCGGTTTTGTTTTTGTATCACTAATGTGATCTTTGGTGTCTACAAAAGTTTTTTGGGTGTGGGGTGGTAGAATGGTGGCGGTACGGTACAGTTGTGCGGCATGGCACAACGGCAGGCGGTGGCCAGGGTGAGCGACGAGCCTGATGGTGACTAAGCGGGGTTAGCACATGGTGGTGTGGGACAGTGAACGCCAATGTTGGGTCAGCGCATGGTGGCATGGCATGGGGGAGGGGCCGTGCAGGGTGGTGTGAAGTCATGTAGGGTAGTGTGGTCGGGAGATGATGGCGGACCAGGCCGGTCCAACCTAATTGGGCCGGGTCATCTTCAATGGCCTTTTTCTACTAATCCTAGCATCTATTTCACACTTCCTCTACGGTGATTTAGTCATTAATTTCAAGAGTAACTTTTGAGATGGTTTTGGGATTTTTTAATTTCCATATTTGATGATCAGTGACTCAAAACACTATTTTAAATAATAATAATTTAATTATTATTATTTGGGTTTTCCTTTTTTGGGTTGTACATCTATATACAATGTCTGATTGATGTGTTGTCAGAGGCATTGTGAACCTGGAGTTGAGGTGTACTTTTCAATGTCAATTTTTTGTGCTTAAAAAGGAAGCATGGTGTGGGGCCCTTGAGGCATGTTTGGAGAATTAACGCCGATTGGGTTCTCTTCACCGAGTGTGTATTTAGGATAAGAGAATAGACGATCTCATGTATTTTTTCGAGAGGATTATTTTAGTATGATACATTTTATCTGTTTTCGGAATATGTTGTCAGTCCCACACAACACTACTCATCTATATTATATTGAAATACAAATTATTAACTGGGTGGATGTTTGGGTCGAATGGGATGTTGTTTCCCTTTTTTGAGAAGATCTCAATAATGTGATATTTTTTGCTTGTTTTGGGAATTATGTTTGGGCCCCACGAACCACCATTCATGTGTGATGCTAGGAGATGCAGGTTTTCCTCTCAATATCGAGATTAGGTGAATAAATAGTCAATCTTGTGCGTTTTTTTAAGGATCATAATGCCATTATTCATTTGTTTACCTAGGACCATTTGGGTATGCCATTTGGTGGAAATTACGTTTTTCCCATCAGGTGTGGAGTGAGCATCGGGCGCACATCTTCCCATTTAGGGACAAAGATTTTATGTACTATAGGTGTAAATAGGCATGCCAAGGGGTACATGTGTAGCAGTTTAGTACCTAAGTATGTATGGTTATATTTCCAAGCGACGAGGTGGGACCCCATATCATGTGGGCCTTACAATCACCGTGTACCACTCTTTGAATATTGTACCACCCATACATCATTTTTTATGTCGTATTTTGGAATGTGAGTATCCTATCCTGAGTTTGCTTCTACATAGAACACAGTGGTCCCTCCATAGTGGATTTCGAGATATGATGAAAGATGTTTTGGATTTGAGGCCTATTCAGGCGACGTCTAATGATATTAGTAATCATGAACTGAGATACCAGTGCTTCTAAAGAAGATCCATCCAATAGAGATGGCTACTTCAGCTTCCTTGATACCTTCTGTGTGGAATCCCACTACTAGGTAGGGCATGGGTCCTCGATGATCTAGAGTGTTATCCCTTATCGACATGGGTGTGGGTCTTCTGCGACTACTATGAGAGTGGAATCACCCAACACACTAGGGTATTGGACCTCTATGATAATAATTGTGTAATCCCCCATCAGCATGTGAATTGGTCCCTTATTAGCTACAACAGATTGGGATCACCCTGATGCACTATGGTGTGATTACCCATTGAACAAGAGTGCAATCCTCCTAACGCATCATGGTGTGGGTCAACTGTGATGAATATTAGAGTGGAATCCACCTAACACACTAGGTGGTTGGTCATCTACATTGGGTTTACTCTTTCCGACTATTGATCAGTTCTTATACATGTGTTGAAGTTACTTTTGACTCATGAGTAATATGGGTTCTTTCCCCACAAAGATACGTATTTGTGACCTGACCTAAATACATGTGGTTTAGACGTACCCACCCAAAAAAGATAGTATCATGAAGTGGTGATTTTGTTCCTTTAAATTATGTGTTCGGGGTATATGTGAGTGATACTAGGCATCATTGGTGGTTACTTCTATTAATGTTGGTGATTCTTTTACATGGTTGAGCTATTAGTTAAATATCACCATACTATTTCATTAAATCTTTATTGATTGAACATTTATATGTATCCTAATTTAGTACCTACTCCTTAGGGTTTTGGTAACATTAATTTATATGGATGCAAAGACATGTCGGGTTTTCCACGTGATTCCCATGTATATATTCTTATGTTTGTACATGTCTTCTCTCTAATAATAGTTAGCGAATACTCAACGAGAAGTTCATCTTCTCACTATTTCTATCTACTTGTGTATTTTATGAGTTTACATCACTATATTGTTGGTTTGATCTATACTATATTACTGTAACTCTCACTATCTACTATTCCCCTCTTCAGTATAACTTTCTCTTCTCCCTTAATCCTTTGCGGAATCCTACTGAGTATTTATATACTAGCCCCTACTTGGAATTTTCCCACACATGGTTTTCCCTTAAAGACAACAATCATATTGATCATGACATCAGAGGATTTTTGGGATTTTGGGTTCTTGGACAACATGTGGTAGTCATAGCTTTGGATTCAAGAGCATGACTCTCTCAGATGAATTAATTTTCCACATGTTGTTGAGTTGTGGCACTTTTCTAGTTGGGTGTGTATATTTCCCCGTTTCTTTCTATTTACTTTACTGTACTGGTACTATAAGAGGTTGATTCACACTGGGTTTACTTTTTATAGAAGGTTTTTATATTGATTTACATTCCCACTACACTTTTTTTTAGTGGGATGTGTGTGTGTACTGGTTTTTAGGAAAAGGCTGCCTATTTTTGTTGTGTCTTTGGCGCGTCTCTCCACCCCTAGCTTATGGAGGCGGGCTTGGGGTAGTTATGGCTTGAGCCCTAGAACGGGTCGGGTCATAAAAGATATAGGTCACACCAATGTAATAATGAGAACCATAAATATGTGTTCCACAATATCATAAATAAATCATCATATCATAACCTATGAATATAAATTGTTTTCATAACCACTTTATCATAATATACCGTATTGAAATGAGCTTCATAATCATTTTTCATCATAATCAGAATCCATTACATGAATGAATAAGGGTGGAATTCATGGATAAAAACTATATAGAATTATATTTAAAGTCAATGGGTATTGTCATTGATGAAAAGAAGTACCATTAAAAGGACATTAAAACCATTATGAGGAAAATTCTCTTTCAATTTTAAAAATAAATTTTAAAACTCAAAAAAATGTATTCATAAAAAGGAAACAAGTTTCACTATAAATAACAATATATTTTAAAGGAAAATTTATATAATTTATTTTTATTTAATTATTGTATATTTTTTTAATTTCATATACATAAAAGACACACTAATTTTACATTTTTTTTATATGAATAAGTACCATGTTTGGAAAATGAGAAAGTGATTCCTTTTGAAACATTATGAAGAAAAATAAAAAAAATTCTAATTTCATTAAATAATTATAGGAAATTATTTATATCATTCTTGAATTTATTTTTTGAAAATAATAATATGTATGAAAAATGATTTTTTTAACCAGTGAGTGTAATGAAGTCATTTTTCCATAAAAACTATTTTTGGTTTCTTGAGGACATAAATTTACAAATCAAAAAATGAATCTATTTAGAAGAATTAAATAGAAGATAAATATGATATTTTTTCCTTTTATAATGATCATATAATTTTTTTAAGGTAAATTCATGTTTAGACATTTCTAATTAAAATATGATTGAAACATAAATACCTTACCTCATGTAACGCCATTCCTAGATCACATTATAAAACACTATATAATAAATATATAATTATTTTAAATGTTTTTAATAAAAATATTAATATTTATAATGACATTAATTAGTCAAAAATGACATCTTATCATAATTTTATTAAAAATTCTTGTAATAAAATCACTATTGTTGGTGATAACTCCTTCATTTTCCAAGCATGTTTCAGTTTGGCAGTCCCAGTCCTTATACTATGATAATGGTTCCATAATATATATAATTTAAATCATGGTAATAAATAAATAAATATTAATTAAATTCATTTATACAATCATTCATAAAATATAGTGATAGAAAAATTAATTATACCATTCGGGGAGATGGTAGGTCTTATTTATAAATGAATGTTGATCCCAGTGTTTTGAATGATACAATGAAGAAATGTAAACAACAATTAATTATTATGGAACTATTATTATATAGTAAATACTATATATATTTACCAATTAAATACTAATTACCATCAATTTAGAATATAAATGAAAATTAATATCAACGTTTAAGGGAGGTCATAGTCCACACATATGGTTGATCGATGTCATCATTTACCAAAGGGTATGATGGTAAGAAGGTAGTAATGATATAATAATTAATGAAGTAAAATTATTTCATGAATATCATATATAAACATTAAATCTATCATAATACCCATTTGAAAAATGTTGTTTGGAAAAATGAATTGTATCCCAACGTGAGGAGAGTTTGTCATATATACTCATGCCTGATACATACACTTATCATTTGATGGGAATGTGAGAATATATTGGTGTTTCCATGATCACTATAAAATTTGAAAATATTCGTGTTAATTAGTTATTTATTTTATTATAAAAATAAAATAACTATATGGGTTAAATAAAATTAGATATGAAATTAATTGGTTGGGATGATTACCTCTTTTGGGAAATATCTCCATTAGATATCAATTTAAGGACCTTATAGTATGTATATTGAGAAACCAAAAACCTATTAATAGTGTCAAGGGATATCTTGAGGATACCTTGGATTATTATGGTTGATCTTGAAGTCATAATGTTATGTGATGATGTAAAATGATAGATTCCCTTTTACAAAAGAGGATAGGGGAAATCTTGGAATTTCAAAAATGATTAAAAAATAATTAGTTCAATCTCACGAAAAATGGTTCTAAACTACATATAAATGTACAAGGGTGGGAATTTTTTACCATATATTATACCACTTTTATTTTTGTAATAATTTATATAATATTTATTTTATTTTATAAAAAATTATTTTGTTTAATTATGACACTATTCAATTAGTATGACTTGAAAGACATAAAGACAAAGTTTTAATTTGAATATAAACCGAGTAAAAATATGTTATATTAATCTATAAATTTTATTTATGACATTAAATAAATCATAATTTATTTATTTTAATATTTTTAAACTCATTTATTATATTATTTTAAATTGAGAAATACTACATTGGTGTTTCGTAAGAATTTTAATTTACTTTATAGTTACTCAAAACTATAAATAAATGTATATCATGTAAAATTTATCATTAAAAATAAAATAGACTTTTAGGTTCATTTATATCTAGTTTCATTCTATATGTGGACACATAATATTAATTTAAATCCAGTGAGTGAAATTTTGTAATGTACTTTGACATAGATAGTAAATAATTCATTTTCAGTGAAAATTGTCAATTAAAAACTCATTTTCATTCCTAAGATATTAAGGGTCTAATTTTATTCCGAAAATAATAATTAGGATGAAATATTAAAACCATATCAAATATTATTAACCTAGATTTACATGATTTACCCTTTACTAAACTAAAAAAGTTTTCCACAATTACTGTTAATATTGACTAAAAAAATGAATATTTACCAATTTTACCCTCATAAATCTGAACATTTAATTAAATTTATCTAATTCATAAAATATAAAATAAAAATTTTAATTTTAATGTAATATTAAAAAATCGCAAAAAATTAATTTTTATAATAAACGCATTTTAACGAATCAAATAGGGATAATTTCTTTCCTATTCCAAGAAAAATATGTTTTGAATGTTTAGAATATTTTATAAGTTAAATCACATATAAATTTAATTAAAATAAATCACAAATAGTGATTAATTTAATTTATTTATAAAAAAATCTATTGCGCAAATAAATAAATAATTTTAGAGAAAAACATCACTTTTATTTTCAAGTACGGCTTTTCTATTTCTAATTATTTGATAACTAATCAATTAATTTTAAAGTTGAAGATTTCTACTATTTTTCATAATCTATTTAACAATATTCACACATTCTAATAAAATTGAAAATAAAAAATTGGACGATAATATTTTAATAAGGCTACATGGTTCTTCTAAACTCGCGGTTGTGTGTAGCATAATTTATTCATGAAATAAAATTATTTAAATAGAATTATTTTAAAAAATATCACAAGGGGTTAAATTATACAACTATAAAATTAATTTTTCTATAAAAATTCCTTACTATAGTATAAAATATAATCATATATCTATTTCATTACATCCCCAGGTTCCCATGTAGATTATTTGATTTTGTGGTTTCTCTAGAGATCATTAACCTGGCGAGTAGTCTTGTTATGTATCACATTTTTACTATTATCATATATTTATACTAGTTATTACTTATAAAAAAGATCATGTCCCTAGGGTATTACTACTAGTTTTTGTATATTTTAAGTACTTGATATATAATTCCTCAAGAGATATATATGGAACATGTCAAGAACATGAAGGAGGTTGAGTAGAAGTGCTAATCTATATGTAACAATCCCGATTCAATTAAAATATATAAGAGGGTGATATTCATAGGTATTAGATTTCCTCTCTTACCGAATCACATGAATATATTCCATGGAAATATTCAAAAATAAATCTTCTCACCATCATTAAATTACAATTCAAATTGATAATTCAATACATAACTCTCATGTAAATTATGAGATGCCTTGATGTGATTATGATTAGTTCTAACTCTGTCTCTATCTTCCTCATCTGTCTTTGGTCCCAATATATTTATTTCTCCAACATAATTCCAACACATTAGATTTATACTCTTTATTTCATATAAGTATTCATAAGGATCAGTTTGAATGTTTGAGTGAAAGATATTATTTTAAGAGAACTCAACTAGACAAATAAGTTGATCCCAAACACTATTGAAATACATAGAAAAAAGATATAATCACATCTCTATGTTTTGAATCTTTATCTTAGACTAACTAAATTTCTATGAATGATATTCATTGTCTTGACCCATCCTCGGGGATCTTGTCATGACAACCCCAATCCAGCCTTCCATATGCCAGGGGCCGGCAACTAGAACAAAAAGGAGTTATCCCGATAAAAGGGGAAGGCATTGCCTTTTATCCTCTAACACACACACACAGTACAAAAAAAATATGTAGAGGCAAGAGGTACTAAAAATAGAAAATTAAGGTGTACTGAAAGTATGTGGGCCAGTATAAAAACCCAACTGAATAACAAGTACAAGTAAAAATGGAAAAATACCTCCCGGATCATCCACCGGGGAATCCTACCTAATGGGTAGGTATAGAACTCGAACAACTAGTCCCTACGGTACGTCCTGTCTAGTCTAGCTCCGAGAAGCCTCTATCTATCACCCTCAACCTCGATCACTAATATCTGTCATATGCACAGAATACAACATGGTGCGGGCAAAACCCGTGAAAGGGTGAGTATAACTATACTCAGTAGAGGAACCTGAGACCCCCAAAGGTCTCCCTGATACAACAAAGGATAAACTACAGTAGAAAGATACAATCACAAAGTATCAACAAAACCTACTTAGGTATATTCCCATGCATATACCTAATTTACCAATCACAGTCCGAATCCAACTCTCGAGCCCAAACACAACCCAGTCCACAATGGAAGTAAAGTCAATCACCACGATGATAGTGGTTGAAATTAATAAATCAACTCACACAGGTATACATATTTTATAGAGAGATGGATATGGTCAGATGTAGTAACTGATTTATCAATGTTGTCGGACCCACACAGGATATAGGACCAACTAATTTGTCAGACCCACATAGGATAAAGTACCAACTACTATATTGGACCGACACCAGATACAAGAACAGAAGTCAGAACAGTCGGACCCACAAAGGATCCTGGTATAGTATTCATTATTGTTGAACCCACATAGGATTCTGGTATAATATTCATCATTGTCAAACCCACATAGGATTCTTGTACAATAGTCGTCATTGTCAAACCCACATAGGATTCCGATACAATAGTCATTGCTTCCATCTCTATGGTTATCGCACACAACATGCTCGATTCTAGGAGGGTCTGCTCCTCGAGTCAGGTGTCGATACATAAACTATCTTGAAGTCTCGAGTTGATGTATCTCATAGTTTTGTCTCATCAAAAGGAACCCAACGTGACAGATGACGTGTTAATCAGACGCCTGGTCTGAGAGTTATTTGCATTTCCGTTCCAGGGGCCCGATTGGATTTACGCTCGTTCTAAACCCATCCAATTTCCAAATTTGTCTAAAACTCACTTAGAATATCAAAAAAGGACCGCCTATTCATGAGTGTCCCAGTTCTGCAGATGGCGCATTTATCGGACACACGGTCTGGTTGTTATTCGCATTTAAGCGATGTCGTGCCCGACCCGTCAAACCCAGTGGGTTGGCGTGTTGGCCCGACCCGGCTCGGTGGCTCCGACCCGGCTGGGGGGGTCGGCCTAGCCCGGCTCGGTGGGTCCGACCCAACATGGGGGGGGGTCGGCCCGGCTCGGTGGGGCATGTCCCACCTGCAGACCCGTTGGCGCCACGCGGGGCCGCCACCTCCTGCCCGGCCAGTAGTAGCCGACCAGTTCTGCCCGGGGAATGCGGCCCACTCAGGGGGACACAGTTCTTCCCAAGAGGAGCCTGTGGGTGCGGAGTTTTTTTATCCCGGCCAGTAGACGGCCGCCCGGTTCAACCAGCCGAGCGGCAAGCAGTAGCGGGCTGCGGTCCTTTCTGCCTCACGACGCTTGCGGGCGCCACGGTCCTCCTGCCCGGCCGGTAGGCTGCCTGCCGGTTCTCCTATAAAAGTGTCCCGAAGTTGCAGGCCTCATCTTCCTTCCACATCTGGTGCGATGGTGTTGGTCCTCCATCCACCATGGCCCGGCCTGGCCGTGGCCTTCAGCTCCACAGCGCCGCGCGACAGCGCCACACCTATTTTTTGTTGAGGCCCTCCCAGCTACGGGTCCTCTTCTCTCATCCATGGTCCTCCTAGCCACAGTTAATCTCCAGTGCGGTGAAATGGCACCATGCCCTTTTGGATCTACCTCCAACGTCATCAAATGGAAAAAAGAAAAGGGGAGGTTCGGGCCGTGTTCGTGCGGTCCGAACCCTCCTCATCATTTGATATCATTTGGTTTTCGAAACCATAATTTTATATGACCAAAAATGAAGGTGTATTCACATAATTAAAATTAAATCAAAATTCCCCTACCTTTATTTCAATGCTTTCATGACGGTGTCGTGGAAATATAATTCGAAGATGTCATCGTACGTTGCACCCATCACATGCCTCCAATCCCTGGCTCGAGTGTCTTCCTCGTTCATCGTTGGAGAGGATTTTGTTCTTCGTTGGAGATGTTTTTCATGTTCTTCATGGGAAGAACACTTTTTTATAATTAACCAAAGCCTCCCCATGGTAATATTTCCCACCAACATAAAATAAAAATAACACCTCCAATTAAAAGGATGTATTAATGAATTCAATGAGATTTAAATTCATTAAGTTACCTCCATTAATTAAAAAGTGGGTTGGCTCATTAAATGGGAGGGAGGAGATAAAGAGGCTCCAAAATAAATAAATGGAGTTTCATCCTCTTTAATCGGGGGTTCAAGGAGTTAAAGGGAAGTTTAAGTGTTTGAACTCGTGTGGGTCTCACCACATAATATCCTCCCATGGGAGGTTATTTGGGGGTGGGCCCCATCACTAACCTCCCATTGGAGGTTTTAACTACCATCCAAATAAAATTATGCAACACACAATTTTATTTAAATTTTACTTAGAAACACTAAAAATTAACTACCACTCACAATAAAACGCAACTATGGTAAAGTTCTCTTTAAGAGAATATCAGTGCTACGAGGTCATAGGTGTCCATAGATTTCAATTCTGTGCATTTGTTCAAAATATAGAAAAAAACGCACATATGGTTACTTAACGTACCCAAACAAAACTTCAGAAATTGATTTCCAACACACCAGATCTCAAAATCAAGCTCCATCAGAAACTGATGACTCGTAAATTTCCCATGTATTTAAGAAAAAAATTCCACAGGATTTTCAGTTCATTACATTCAACCCACCTCAGGACTATACATCCCAGTTAGCTACATCACATTCTAAGGGAACAAATGGGGGTACTGATCACACATCATGGCCTCTCACTCCCATGTGCTCTCCTGGAGGTTTCCGTGCTACCAACGAACGTGAACAAGAGCAATCGACCATCCATGCAGGACCCACTCCTATCAATCCTCAATCTCCACTAGAACCTCCTTGAATGTTTCCCAATCATCGATGTCCAGCTCCCCATGGTCGATGATGTGGGACGTGTCTTGCATGTATCTCCTCAGCTGAGATATGTGGAAGACGTCGTGCACCCGGTGCAACAGAGGTGGAGGAGCCAGGCAGTATGCCACCTCACCTACTCTACTAAGAACATGGAATGGTCCAATGAATCGCGAATAAAACTTGCTTCCTCGTCCAAATTTTCATAGACATCATTGAGGTGAGACTCATAGAAATACATGGTCGCCATCCTCAGACTCCAATGGTCTCCGTCTCCTATCAGCATATGACTTATATCTACTCTATGCAGTCTTCATCTACTCCTGGATGATCTGTCGTAGCCTGAACCATCTCTGGTCCTACAAGTGCTGACACCCTTGGGTCAGTCCAGCACAGAGGAGATCTGCAAGGTTGGTCGTACAGTGCCTCGTAAGGTGTCATCCCGATGGTGGAGTAGTAGTAGTTTTTGTACACAAACTCCACCAAGGGTAATTAATCCTCCCAACTATGACCAAATTCAAGGACCCAAGAACAGAGCATGCCCTCGAGAGTTAAAATGGTCCTCTTAGTCTATCCAACCGTCTATGGATGGAAGGTGGTGCTCAGGTGAAGCTGTGTCCTGAAAGCTTCCTGCAGCCCCTTCCGTAGCCGGGAAGTGAAACGGGCATCAAGATCGAAGATGATCTTCGATGTTACACAATGAAGCCATACGATCTCATGTACATATAGGAATCACAATATCTCCATTGATCCCTACTCCCTGATCGGTAGGAAGTGGGCCGACATGGTGAGTTGGTCGACAATCATCTAGATAGAGTCGTGTCCTCTGGATGTACGTGGAAGTCCCATCCTGAAATCCATGGATATCCCATCCCACATCCACTATGGGGCATCTAAGGGATAAATAGAGCCTGCTTAAGCCTGGTTCTTCACCTTCAATTGATGTCAAGTGAGGCATCGTGAGACAAACTCTACTACCGGCTTTTTCATACCTGGCCACCAGTGTTGTTGTCTGAGGTCCTTATACATCTTCTCCACTCCTAGATGTACCGCTAGAGGGGAAGCATGAAACTCCATCAACACCTCCTCCTATAGTGCAGATGGTTCCATGGTATGTCCTTTAAAGAGGAAGACATGCTCCCCACCTTCAAGAAACCCATCAGATTCCTGCCCTGAGGATATCTGAGCATGTCATGTCTCACAATCATCGTCCACACGTTGTGCCAATCTTACTCACTGAAGATGTGGCGATGTGACTTTCAGAGACTGTAGAAAGGCTTCTCCTATATCCACAATGAATATTTGCAACATGGCCAGCAGCTATGTCGCCTCTCCTAGTAGCTAAATGCAGGATCTCCTGCTGAGAGCATCTAGTATAATGTTCTCTTTCCCATGAGTATAGACTATATCTAAGTCATAGTCTTGGAGAAACTCGAGCAATCATCGATGTCTCAGGTTGATGTCCTTCTACCTGACGATGTACCTGAGACTCTGGTGGTATGAATAGACTATAAAAATCTCGCCCATCAGATAGTGTCATAACATCTTTAAGGCGAAGAACAATGCTACAAACTCCAAGTCATGGGTAGAGTAGTTCTGCTCAAGTTGACTTAGCTACCGTGAACCATACGTGATCACTTCTCACTCATGCATCAGGACACACATGAGTCTGGTCCCTGATGCATCGCATTAAACTACATACCCTTTTCCCTCCTCTGGTAGCCTCAAGATGGGCGCACTAGTCAACCTATGCATCACATCCTGAATGCTATGCTGGAAACTATCTGACCACACGAAGGGTTTCCCCTTCTTCGTCAATGCTAAAAGTGGTTCTGCAACTCTGCAGAAGTCTGGAAAAAATCCCTGATAGTACGTAGCTAGTCCCAGGAAACTCCGCACCCCCATCACACTCCTGGGTAGCTCCCAAGAAAGTACTGCCTCGATATTCACTGGATCTACTGCAACTCCAGCCTCGGAGATGAAGTGTCCCAAGAAGTGAACCTCTCGAATCCAGAACTGGCACTTCGAGATCTTACCATAAAGCTGGTGCTCTCGGAGTGTGTCCAGTACTACCCAAAAATGTTAGGAATTATCATCCTCAGTAGTCAAGTAAATTAATATGTCAACAATGAAGACTACGTCAAAAATATCGAGGTAAGGCTGGAAGATCCTATTCATGAGATTCAAGAACCCTGTTGGAGCATTGGTTACACTGAAGGGAATAAACAAGAACTCGTTGTGGCCATACCAACACTTTAAAGATGTCTTCTGCAAATCCTTATCTCAAACTCTGAGCTGGTGATAGCCTGACCTAAGGTATATCTTCGATAACCATCATGCTCCCTTGAGCCGATCAAAGAGGTCGTCAATCATCGAGAGTTGGTACTTGTTCTTAACGGTCACTTGATTCAGTTGACGGTAGTCGACACACAGTCATAGGCTCCCATCTGCCTTCTTGGAAAACAAAATCGTAGATTCCAAGGGTGAAACACTGGGTCGGATAAATCCCTTCCCCTATAAGTCCTCCAACTGTACCTACAGCTCACGATGCTTAGCATGAGCCTTATGATATGCTGGAGTAGATATCAGTGTTGTCTTGGGGTACAAGTAAATATAGAAGTATACCTCTCTATGAGGAGGTAGTATTGGAACGTCGTTAGGGAAAACATATGTGTAAAGATCCACCACAATAGGAAAACTCGGACTCCTCACATCAACTACTTCGAGGAAGAGACTAGCCAACCGATGTGTGATCGCCTGCCCCCTCCTCTGCGTAAGTCCATCCTGCACTGCAATGGCTCCCTTCTCGCTGGTGAAGGTGAGCCTGGTCCCTTTTGTGTTGATAAAACACACATTGTGCCTAATACAATCAATCTAAGCATAAAATGTGGACATCCAGTCCATAACCAAGATGATTTCGTATGGCCACGACGCCACTACAAGAAGATCCCAGCCGATGCTCTCGCCTTATAGAGTAATCTCACACTACTGGCACTAGTGCGTAATCATCGAGTCTACTCCCGCAGAAGTCTCTAGCCGTAAGTATTGAGCCAATGACTCCATAGGAATCTCCGATCTCCAAAAAAAGTCAGTGGAAATAAAATAATGACTCGCACCTGTTTCTATAAGTACTACAACAAGGGTGGAGTGGACTGAGATAGTACCTCGAATAATCTCAAGAGTGTCGTGGTCATAGGCCTCGACTTTCTAGAGCTGATCCCGCCTATGTCCGCCAGCTCCCCTTAGTTGGGGTGGTCCTCCAGGTGGTGGTGGTACTAGATCCTCGAAATGTCGTCCACCACCCACTGCTTGGCCACCTCCTCTGCCACATCCGCCTGCTCTCGGTGGACCACCACGGTCGAACCGATGCCTCTGCATGGGAGGCCCCTCTACTGTCTTCTTCTCATTTGCATAGATGGTCAGGAAATCTCCACCCATGTGACCCCGACCGCCGCATGCATAGCACTGCCTGTTCTATGGCTTTGTCTCGTGTGCCCCACACAACTGAACCTATACCAAGGGGTTTACGAACTGATGGCTTGATCCACTTGGACCTCTGCATCATATGCCTACTACCGGCTGTAGAGGACTCTTGTATGTCTCGCCCTGTGGTGGGTCTCTCTGCTAGTGACAGCTCAGTGAGAAAAATCTCCACTAGAAGGGCTCGCTCCAGCAACCCCGCCTGTGTCAGAATGCTGAGGGGAATCGTCTAAGCCCTGATCTCATGCCTGAGTCCTCGCTTGAAGGTCCGGGACCTGATGAACGGGTCTCGTACCATATTTGTGGAGTATCACGAGAGTTCCGTGAACCTTTCTGAGTACTGACCTACTGGCATGCCGCCCGGCTGCCGATGAAGTAACTCCAGAATCAGCACCGCAGGAAGGGTGGCTGGAACAAACTCCGAGCGGAAGAGACTCTCAAATTCTGTCTAGAGTAATGATGCCCCATCATGTACCTGGAGAATCAGGCTCCGCCATCTTCCAACTAGTGCATGCAGGAGACTCACGGAAAGGATCACCATGAGGTCGGCTAGTATCCCTACTAATCTGAAAACTATCACAACAGCCTCCAGCCAGTACATAGCTTCCTATGGGTCCCTCTCTCCCTAGAACTAGGGTGGCATCTGGCACTGGAACTCGTGCAACACACTCAGGTTGTGAGTACTCTCTCCTGCTGGATATGGTGGTATCGGTGTCACATCGGGTAGTGGTACCACTAGTACCTCCGCTGTGATGGGACCCTGCACCGAGGCCTCATCGCTCGGTGCGCTACCATCTCATACAAAACTCAGAACCCTAGCTGGCTGCCTTTCGTGGGACCATGATGAAAAGAAACAGGTGTGCCATGGTTAAAACAATATACCTAGTTACCTGACCCAATGTAATCATGAAGAAATTTTTTTCAAAGGAAACACACACACAATCAGTGTTTTTGTGCACTGAGTCAGAGATCAGAAGTTAGAGTCCTATGGTATGGATATGTCGGCCGCTGCACCAATACCGGTTTCCCTAAACTGATAACCACACCCAAAACATTTAAAATTATTGTCGTTAAATGAATCAGATTCCATGTTCTACGGTTGAACCGACTCCTATGATACCAATTTGTCACGACCCATCCTCAGGGGCTCATGTCATGAATACCCCTGGCCCGCCTTCCATAGTCTAGGGGCTGGCGAATAGCACCAAAGGTGTAATCCCAATAAAATGGGAAGGCATTGAATTTTATCATATAACACACACACACAGTCTGAACAGAAGCAGTGGAGGCAACAAGTACTAAAAATAGAAAAGTAAGGAGTGCTGAAAGTATGTGGGTGTGTATAGAAACCCAAATAAACATCCAGTAAAAGTAAAAAATGTAAAAAAGCTCATGGATCATCCACTGGGGAATCCTAACTGAAGGGTAGGAACATAACTTAAAAAACTCATCCCTGCGGTATGTCCCATCTAGTCCAACTCCGAGCAGCCTACGTCTGTTACCCTCTACCTTGAACCCTACTGTTCGTTTTCTGCACATAACACAAGGTGAGGGCGAAGCCAGTGCAGGGGTGAGTATAACAATACTCTGTAGGGGACCCCGAGACCCCTGAAGGTATCCCGGATACCACAAAGGATAAACCACAGTAGAAACATACAATCACGAAGTATCAACCAACCCTACTTATGTATATGCCCATACATATACCTAGGTTACAAATCACCATCCAGCTCCAACTCTCGTGCCCAAACACAACCCAGTCCACAAAGGAAGTAAAGTCAATCATCACGAAGATAATGTTTGAAAGACATAACTCATCTCACACATTTATTCATATTTTTTAAAGAGATAGAAATGATCAGATGTAGTCACAGATTCATCTAACCTGCAGGACCCACAAAGGATACATGACCAGCTAGGTTGTCGGACCCACACATGATACAGGACGAGCTACTCTATTGGACCCACATAGGATACAGGAACAGAAGTCAAAACTGTCAGACCCACGGAGGATCTCGGTAGAGTAGACATCATTGTCGAACCCATATTGGATTATGGTACAATAGTCGTCGTTGTCGAACCCACGTTGGATTCTGGTATAACAATCATCGTTGTCAAACCCATGTAGGATTCTAATACAATAGTTTTCATTGCCTGCTCTAGGGTTCCCACACACAGCACGCTCAATTCTAGTAGGGTTAACTCCTCATGTCAAGTGTCGATACATTGACTATCACAAAGTCTTTAGTTGATGTTTCTTGTAGTTCCATCTCATCAAATGGAACCCAATGTGATAGATGGCGTGTCAATCGGATGCTCGGTATGAGAGTTATTGTCATTTCTGTTCCAGGGGCCAGGTTGGATTTACGCTCATTCCAAACACAACCATTTTCAAAAGTTGTGCAAAACTCACTTATAGTATTTAAAATGGACCACCTCGTCGCGATTGTCCTAGTTCCATCGATGGCGCATCGATCAGACGTGTGGTCTTGAAGTTATTCGCATTTAAGAGAATTCAAACTCGGCCCATCAAACCCAGTGGGTTGGCGGGTCGGCCCGACCCAGTGGGGCGCGGCCCACCTGTGGGCCAGTCCGGTCCGCCCGGTAGCGCTGCCTCCTACTGTCCGGCCAGCCGTAGCTGTCCAGTTCTTCCCAGTCCATGATGCCCATTCAATATGCCACGGTTCATCCCACGCAGCGGATGTGGGCACCACGATTTCTCAGCCAGTCTTGTAGGCAGCCAGCCGGTTCGCTCAGTAGAGTAGCATGTGGGAGTGGGTTGTGGACCACTCTGCCGCATGGTGCCAGCGGGCGCTGTGGACCTCCAGCCCCGCTGGCAGGCGCCCGACCGGTTCACCAAACAAGGCGGCCCGCGGATGCGGGCCGCGTCTTCCTCCATGCGGTCAGCGCAATGGTGCCTTTCCTCTATCTTCCGCTACCCGTCCTAGTCATGGCCTTCAGCTCCAGAATGTGGTGCGACGGCACCACGCCTCTTCTTCTTCCATGGCCCTCCCAGCCGCAGTTCCTCTTCCGTCCGTCGCGGTCCTCTTGGCCACAGTAATTCTCCGGTGCAGTGTGACATCATGACGCCCTTTCAGCTCCGCCTCCAACGTCATCAAATGTAAACAACAAATGGGAGTGTCAGGCCATGTTCGTGCTGTCTGACCCCTCTTAGTCATTTGATATCATTTGGTTTTCCGAACCAGAATTTTATACGACGGAGAACAAAGGTGTAATAACATAATTAAAATTCATACAAAATTACCCTACCTTGATTTCACTGCTCGCTTGACAGTGTCCTAGAAAGAGAATTCAAAGTCATCTTCGTACGTTGCACCCATCACATGTCGTCAATCCCAGGATTGAGCGTCTTCCTTATTCATCATCGGAGAGGACGTTTTTTTTCATTGGAGATGTTCTTCATGTTCTTCGTGGGAAGAACACTTTCTTTCTAATTCTCCAAAGCCTCCACAAGGTTATATTTCCAACCAACATAAAATAAAAATAAAACCACCTAATAAAATGATGTCTTAATGAATTCAAATAAATTTTAATTCATTAAGTTACATCCATTAATTAAAAAGTGTGTTAGATCATAAATGGGAGTGAGGAGATGAAGAGGCTCCAAAATAAATAAAGGGAGTTTCATCTTCCTTAATTGGGGGTTCAAGGAGTAAAAGGAAAGTTGAAGAGTTTGAACTCGTGTGGGCCCACCACATAATATCATCTCATGGGAGGTTATGTGGGGGTGGGCCCCACCACCAACCTCTCTTTGGAGGTTTTAACTACCATCCAAATAAATATATGCAACACATAATTTTATTTAAATTTTACTTTGAAACCCCAAAAATTAACTACCACTACCGATAAAATGAAACTGTTATAAAGGTGTCCTTAAGAGAATACCAGTGCTGCGAGTTCATCGGTGTCCTTAGATTGCAATTCTGAGCACTGGTTCAATAGATAGAAAAACATGCACGTACGTTTAAGGAATGCACCAAAACAAAACTTCAAAATTTGATTTTTGGCACATCGGGCCTCAGAATCAAGCGCCATCAAAAACGAAGGACTCGTAAAACTCCCATATATTTATGAAATAATTTTCTATAGTATTTCCAGGTATTTACATTCATTGTAGATGCTAAACAGTATATAATAATCTTCCTAAAGGCTTCACCATAACATCAATGAAAACCTCGAATCCTGATCAAATATAATGGAATGTAGTAATATAAAAAAATATTACCACTTCATTAATATTTATTCTTGAAAGATGATCAAGATAAGAATTTTGTCTAATAGGAATTTGTGTGTCAACAACGTAATATGATAAACTAAAACCTATATATAATTTTGGCATATAGATTATTTAGGGAGTTTGACAACATAAAATAGGTTTAAGTTTTACCATTTCTATTTAGGTATGTTTAATGGTTGTAACATCCAATTATAAATTTTCATATCATCCTTATCTTTCAGAAAAACCAGTCATCAAGAAAACTATTCATCAATATCTCTTTTCATGGTGTCAAACAAAAAATATTATTTCTAGTCTTTATACATATTTTTTACTTTTAGGATGAATAGAGAATGATAAATTATGAGATTCAACCATCAGATCCATTATCAAATCTATTATGGGTGGTACACATACAAATTTCTTTTCCTTTTATATTTCCCTCATAATCAAGGTTGAAATCAGATATATTACTCACCATCTTTTTCATCACCAAGACTTCCTTTTGATCTTCCATAATCCTCACATGGAGATATAGTTTAACATTTAGTTCAAAAATAAAATTCTCCCCTTCCTTAATGATTTATATATCCATCCATTATAAAAAAAATTATGGTTCTTTTGTGATCCTCATCATAGATAGGAAAGCATGTTCCTTTAATCTGGAAGTATTTTTCACCTTTATCTCCTTCCGAGGGTGGTAATGGGTTGAGAATTTATAATAATTAATAATATAAAACAATATTCAATGGAAAATATTCCTCTCACTATATGTGAATATTTTTATAAAAAATTTGATCATTATATATATCACACCTCTCACTATATAGATAATTCATTTGCATCATTAATGAAAAAAATAAAGCAAGTAACACCATGTCATGAGAATGATAAATTTTCTCATGAACCTTCATTTGGTGAGAGGAATAAGCTATTGGCATATCATTGCTCATGATAACACATGCTAGTCACATAATGGATGCACCACTATTGAACACAAACCACTCACCACTACAATGTTTTGTGAGAACAAGGGAACTGACCAACCATCTTTTCATCACTGTGGAATTATCATCACATTCCTCCTTCCATATGATCATAACTCCTTTACAAGATTTTTTTTTTATTTTATTAGCTAATCATGGGAAATGTGTCAAATTTTTTTTTATTATATTCCACTAACCTAAGAAAAATGTTGATTTTACTTGATTTGGATGGTAAAGTCCATTTCTTAATAAGTTCTCACGTGGAACGATCTACTAATATACCCTTTCATGAGATTATATGACTAAATAATTAATCATTATAAAGCCAAAATTCATACCTGGTAATTTTTTAATAAATAATATCCTCTCATTGTGTCTTCGTCACTATCCTCAATAGATTTTCATGTCTTTACATTTTATTTTAAATTATAAAAATATAATCATTACAGACTGCCACAAATTGGTGATGGTCTTATCCAAAGATACAATTAATTAAATCAATTTGGATTGTGAAGATAATTTTTAAGGCCAAAATGAATAATTATAAATTCATAACTTCCATACACTGTATGGAATTCCCTATAGGGTATATCCATCTTCTCAACTATTAATTGATGATATCCAGATCAATGGTCAATCTTGGAAAATTATTATGCTCCGTGTAGTTAATAAAATATGTCATCAATATAGAAGTGGTGATAATTGTTCTTTATTTTGATCTTGTTAAACTCTTAATAATAATTTAATATATTCATTTAACCATAATTATTAATTAAAAACATAACAGTTTCACCCCATTGTGAGGAACTAGGACGTATGAAACCCTTATATTGATTGTCATGGACTTTCCTCTTCAATTCCTGAAGCTTAGTTAGGAAAATTCTATAAGAAGTGTAAGAAATATGAATATCACTCAAAAAGAGTTATATTAAAAACTAAGCATCATGATTTAGTGGAACACCAAAAATATTTTGACATCCTAGACCCAAATTGCACATAATAGTTCATCAATCCTAGTTGGGAACAGGGTATGGAGAATATCTTCCCAAACACCGGAGAATTCTGACTAGTAGTGAGGGCCTAGGGTATCTCCATCGGGATACTATTCCCTAATGACTAGTGTAGCTCACCAGTATAATAAATAGATAATTGGAATAAGTATTATAACCACGAATAAGTATAGAGACCCTAGCCTTTTACATATAACATTACATGATTTTAAGAATAATAATACCTCGGAGTAGAAGCCATGGATCTTTATGTCTACTGTCTTTTATGACTAGGTACATAAAACATAAATAATGGGGATAAAAACAACTGTATTTAATCTCTATTAAAATATCTTAACTTCCTTTGAGCCCTAACATCCACATAAGTTACCCTGGTAATAAATAAACAAATGGATGAGCTAAGATGCCCAGTAATGGAATGAACATAACGATACAACTTAATCATATGAGTTAGGAGCTAGGATATAATGACATTAAAATCATTTAATACATGAAATTATCTCATATAAACAAGGGATCATATAATCCTAAAATCATATAAATGTGGAAGAATCATAAAAAATGTCTTTATTTTGAGTCATGGCTAACCGCGAATCCTATTTCACATAGTAGTACGGGTCATGGTTAACCTCCAATCCCATTTCACTTAGTAGTACGGGTCAAGGTTAACCACCAATCCCCTTTCCTGTAGTAATACCAGTCAAGGCTAACTGGAAATCCTTTTTCACATCACATATCATGAGACTTAACTAACCAAATGAATTGGAGTGCTATCTTGAAGCACCCATCTCCACATTTTCATGAATATTCATTCCAAATAAGGGTGCCCATAGAATGAATTGGGTATTACAATCATGGCATCAAGCATAACCCATGGGTGTATCATGAAGGTGTCCCTGGATGAAAGGGATTAGAACATTCTTGGATGTTCATAAAGAAAAATAGGCATATAACATCATAATTAGTGTCAATATTAAGTGACAACATATAATAAATGTATTTTAGAAACATTAGCATTAAAAAATTCTGGTGCAGTTTTAAGGAAAATTTTATAGAGCTTTTAAAATAGAAAAGAGGAAAATATTTTATATAAAAACATATTTGAACTAAGAAGGTTTTCATAAAAAATTCATATTTTATAAATACAATTGTGGCTTAAATCTGTGGATATATTTCACATGAAATTGGGTAAAAATTCCAGAAGTTCCCTTAAACATGTTAGCTTATCGGAATGTTCTAAGGATATAATCAATTAAAAAACCTGTATATCCACAAAATAGATTGATGAAATGGTATTAATAAATTAATTTGTATAAAAAAAATTAATTTATAATATTTATATAAAAATATGAGATAAATCCATTTTCATATAAATGAAGATAAGGCAACCTGAAATAATAAAGAAGGTTCAGGTAAAATTTCTTATAGTTTATCAACATGGTGTTGGGTGTACCTAAGAAGGATTGATGAGAGATAAAATGGTCCTCTCATCACATATAAATCATGAGTGAATTATGGGGAGCTTCCAAATTATACACCATCATTTTGGATTACACATAAAATGGCATATCATAGAGGACATCTTGATTAAGGGTGAAATGGAGGGGACCCTTAACTTAAATCTAAGGGAGTTATCCACTTGTTATTATTGACCGGAATAAACATATTAGGTCTATTAATTAATAATTTCATAACCTATTAAATATGAAAAATAATTATTTTAATAATTTTATGTTCACTTATAACCATTTTGATTAATTATGTGGTTCAATTTCATTTTTTGGGTCATTTTTCTTACATGGTTTTAACGATCGATTCACTTATATTCAGGTTCAGATAAACATGTAAGATTAAAATGGTGGTCCATAATTGAAGATGAATGTTTTTATTAAAAATCTAGGAGATTAAATTGTTATAAAAGTTCATTCGGTTATTGGGTTTGAAGATGAATTATTATATAAAACCTTAGTGATAACTATTTTTGTTAATCTGTGGGTTTGATTACAATAACATGTTTAAATTTATAACATAATACCACCATCACAAAACGATTTCAGAAACATAACTAGGATATATTAAATATTTATTAATGTGTTTCAACCATATCACAAATGGTTTCATTACCATAATTAATGATGATAATAGAAATTGATAAACTATTGTCTGTAAATGTGCTAAATTAACGCATCTCAAATGGTGTTTCAATTTCTTTCAAATAAAAGATGGGGAAATAATAGAAGATAATGAAGTATTCCATTATCATAATATAATTCTAGTAAATGTATTTTACTAGATTTATCGAACCATTTGGTTTATGGTAGATGAGGAAAGAAACAAAAATATAAGAATATAAAAGAAATGAAAGAATTGGAAAGAGGAATTTACCCCTTGAGTCTACCTCCTTGGAGAACCTCTTAATGAGAGATTTTTTCATTTTTTGAAGAGACTAGGGGAATTTGGAAGAGGAGGATGATCTTGGAGAGATATTTGGGTAGAATATTGGCAAGGTACAAGTCTTGAGAGGTGTGGATAGAAGAGAGAGTGAGGGGGGTTTTAGAGAAGTGGGGAGGGTTTTCATAAATTTTTAATCATTAGTTTATAAATATCCCTCAAGACCTGAAATGGTGAAGATTCCAGAAACAAGAATAGTAAATGGGTCATGTGAATTCTAAACAAGGTTTGTGACATCATCCATGATTCTAGGAATACACTATTTTTCTTATATTGTATATATACGGAAAATTACCATATTTTAAAATTCATAACAAATTCAAGCATTTCAAAAAATTGTAAAAAATTAACCCTAACCATTTTTAACGTGTAGAATCCAAAAATAAATTCCATTTTTCAAAAATAATTTTCCAATTATGTTTATTTTAAAATCTAATAAAAACATTATTTTTTATTAAAAAACCATTTTTTAAACATCCATTTAGTTATTCTAAAATATAGTTACATCCTAAATTTACTGAAATATTGTTTTTATACTATAATATGTATGTTTACTAAACCTTATGGTAAAAAATATTCATAAGGATATGTTACATTTCACCAAAAATTATGTTTTTCAATTGGACTCCAAATAACATGCTGATCGCAACCGTGTTTGTTGGATTTTCGAAATTCCAATCACATAAGAGAAAAATTTATGTTTAAAGGTCACATAACACATAGAAATTTAAGATATTGTGTTTTCATGTGATTATATGAAATATTTATATGAATGTAATTTACATTGGTAAAACATTGGTTTGTTGCATTATTCCCCTCTTATGAAATTTATCCCTCAAAATTTCATTTTACTTTATAGGCGATAAACAGATGAAGGTACTTTTCCTTCATTACCTCCTCTAGTTATCTTGTTGCCTATTTGTACTTATGGTTTCACTATAGTATCATGACAAGGTGAGTAGTATTATTACATAGAACTTTATCTCTATGATCCATGATCTTCACTGGCTGCTCCTCATAACAAAGATCATCCTCTAACCATACCACATATGAAGAGAGTACATGTGAAGGATCTAGTATCTACATCTTTAAGAGAGATACATGGATGAACTCATTTACTTTGGCCATGGTAGGTGGATTTTCTAGCCGATAGGCCACAACCCCAACATGATCAATAATATAGATGGGGCTGATATACCTAGGACATAACATCCAATTCTTTCCAAACCTCATTACCTTCTTCCACAATGATATTCTTAAAAATACAGTGTCTGCAACATTGAACTCAAGGTCTCATCGATGATTATCTATATATATCTTCTATCTACTTGGGGATAACTTGATTTGATTCCAAATGGTTTTCACCATCTCCAACATTTATTTAACCATTTCAGGTCCTAGCATCTTATGCTCACCAACATCATCCAAACACGCAGGTGTTCTGCACCTTTTCCCATAAAGGGATTCATATGGTGCCATTCAGATGCTCGAGTGGAAACTATAGTTTTAATAGAATTCAACTAGTTGATGATTTGGGTATCATCCTCCTTTTAATTACATAGAATATGGTTTCAAAATACCTTTTAGTTTCGGAATTTTTTGCTCAGATTGGCCATCCGTTTGAGGATGATGGGATGTACTAATGTTCATTTCAGTGATTATGCCATGTTGGAGAATTTTCCTAAAAAACTCGGTGAATCTTGGATCTCTATTAGGTAAAATATATAGTGGTAATCCGTTCAGCCTTACCACTACATTAATATATATCCATACAAGTTGATCTAATGAGAATTCCTCTTGAATTGTGATAAAGTGAGCTATATTTGTAAGAGGATCCACAATGACCCATATAGAATTGTTTCCTCTAGGTGTCCTTAGATGTCCAGTGACAAAGTCCATGGTAATGTTCTCCCACTTCCATGTGGGTATCGGTAGTGGTTGCATCATCCCCTTAGAATGTTTCCTCTTAGCCTTCAATTTCTGACATACCTAGAACATTGATGTATTTACAACAATCCCCCTTTTCCTATTGTCCCACCAAAAGTTTTCCCAGAAATCTCAATATATCTTTGTGCTCCCTCGGTGGATAGAGAAGGTTGAGATATGTGAATAGTTACTAAGATCATTCTTTATCTCTAGATAGTAAGGTACACATATTCCAGTCATGAATCTTACAACTCCGTCCTCATCAATTTTTAAATCAGAGGATTTCCGATTTCTGATAGATTCCACCTTTTTTCTGAAATTCCCCATCTTTTTATAGAGAATCCTTTATTTTATCCATGAGAGATGGTTGAGTTATAATTTGATGAAGAATTTATTATGCTCCAACTTGATTAATCCCATTTACAACCTATTAAAATCCCAGAAGATCAGATCATTTTCCATTTTTATAATTTATAAAGATGCAGGATTCATTGTACTTAGAGCCTCCTCCACCTTATTCTCCATATCTAGATGGCAGTGGATTGAGCAGTAATAATCCTTAATGATCTCTATACAGATTTATTGGCACATATTAATCTCTTTTTGTGTGAAAATATTTTTGAGACTCTTTCGGTAAGTATATATTACACACTTCTCTCCAAAGAGGTAATGCTGCTCGATTTTTAATGCAAAGTTCACTGCCGCCAACTCCAGATCATGCATAGGAATGTTTTTATCATTTATTTTCAGCTTCCATGAGGCGTAGGATATCACTTTTTCATTTTTACTCATATTAGACCAGATGGGTACATATAAAATTTTCAATAACAACATTTTCATAAACTTAAACATTTGATACAATACTCATAGATGTTTTCCCAAATGATATAATATCATTTCAGTTAGGGACTCAATTTTCTTATAAAACCAGGAAGATATACTAATATTAAATTAATTAAAATATTTTATGACATACACTAATTAGACGTATTGGTTACATGTAATTTATTCATCATTATCAACTATAATAAAGGACCATCAATGCTCCCTAGATCATGTAGATTATAGATGCTCATCACGCTTCTCCACCCTTACAATAGAGCATTATGTTTGATAATTTCCAACTTCTCCAAATTTATGAAATAGAAATATGTACAAATCCTTATATGGATCTTTTTTCCATTCATCTCATTATTCATTTTTTCATGGCAATGGTTTACATAGTTCCCAATCTTTCCACAATAAAAAAATCATCATGTTCCATTGTGACATTCCCATTGGTGCCTATTTCCACACTTATTGGACAAAGGAACCTGGGTATTCCTTCCCTTATCACCATTAAAATATGAACATTCCTAAGATTTCATCTTCCACTTCCTTGAATACATTGGGAATTAAACGATGTACCAATTGTTAATCAAGGCTAACCGCCAATCCGGTTTCACATCATATCTAATGAGGCATAACATTACCAAATGCATTGTACTGAAATCTTGGTATACCCATATCAAAATTTTGATGAATATTCTTTCCATATAAATAATCATACATTATCAACCATTCATAAACATAAGGGTACCAATGGAAAGAATTGGGTACCACAATCATGACGTAATGCATAACCAATGGGGGTGTCATCAATGTTTCCATAAAAGAAAGGGATTAGAACATACATGAACGTTCATAAGGTAAAATATGAATATAAAATGGTATGTGATATCAAACAGAAGAGACAACATATAATAAATGTATTTTAGAAACATTATCATTAAACCATTTTTGTGGAGTTTTAAGGAAAATTCTACAGAGATTTTAAAATAGAAAATAGGAAAATATTTTATATAAAACCATAATTTAACCAAGATGGTTTGAATAGTGAAAAGAATGATTTTATAGTGAATGTTGTGGCATAAAATAGAGGATATATTGCACTTCAAATTGGCTAAAAATTCAAGATTTTCCTATAAAAAAGGTTTGAATATCGGAATGTTATAAGGTGGGAATATTTTAAAAAACATGTATATACCCAGAATTTATTGATGAAAGGGTATTTATAAATGAATTTTTTAAAACTACATAGAATATTTAATATGTATATAAAAATATAAATTAACACCATAGTAGTACGGGTTAAGCCTAACTGCCAATCTCGTTTCCCATAGTAGTACGGGTCAAGGATAACCGCCAATCCCATTTTACATCACATATAATGAGGCTTACCATTACCCAACGTATTGGAGTGAAATATAGTCATACCCATCTAAATATTTTCATGAATATTCTTTCCACATAAATAATCATACATAATCATCCATTCCTAAACATAAGGGTACCAATGGAATGAATTGGGTACCACAATCATGACCTAAAGCATAACCAATGGGGGTATCATGAATGTGTCCCTGAAAGAAAGGGATTAGAAAAAAAATGAATGTTCATAAGGTAAAATAGGAATATAACATGGTAGGTGGTATCAAACAGAAGTGACAACATATAATAAATTTACTATGGATACATAAGCATTAAACCATTTTTGTGCAGTTTGAAGGAAAATACTACAGAGATTATAAAATAGAAAAGGGGAAAATGTTTTATATAAAAACAGAATTGAACCAATAAGTTGTGAATAAAGATAAAAATTATTTTATAATGACAATGGTGGATTAAAATAGAGCATATTGTTCCCTTTAAATTGGCTAAAAATTCCAGAATTTCCTTTAAAACGGGTTTGATAATGAGAAAATTATAAGGAGGGAATATATTAAAAAAAATGTACATACCCAAAATATATTGATGAAAGGTTCTTCATAAATGAATTTTTTAAAACTAAATAGAATTTATAATATGTAAATAAATATATAATATATCACCATTTTGATATAAAAAATATAAAGCAACTTGAAAGAATAAAGATGGTTCGAGTAGAATTCGTTGCAGTTTATCTGCATTGGGTCGAGTGTACCTAAGAGGAATTGATGAGAGAGAAAAGGGTTTTCTAAAAACTTATAAATCATGAGTGAATTATGGGGGAGGTTAAAAATCATACCCTAAAATTTGGTATTACACATAAAATGGAATAGCATAGAGGACATCTTGATTAAGAGTGACATGGGGAGGATCCCATACCTTAAATATGAAGGTGTTCTCCACATGTTATTTTTGACCTGAATTAATAAAATAGGATTATTAATTAATAAGTCAAAAAACTCTTAATTATTTAATCTAATTAGTATAATAATTTTAATTTCATTTATAACCATTTTGATTGATTAAGAGGTTCAATTTCCTTGTCTGGGTCTATTTTTTACATGGTTTTAATGATCAGTTCACTTATATTCATGTTATGATAATCATGTAACATGGAATTGGTTGACCATAATTTAAGGTGAATGTTATTTTTGAACATCCAAAATATTACATGGTTATAAGAAAATCATTTTATTATTGGGAGTGAAGATGATTTATTATATTTATCTTTTTTGATAACTGTTCTGGTTAATCAGTGGGTTTGATTACAATGAACATGTTTTGCATTATAACATAATACCATTTACCCCAAAGGATTAAAGATACATAAAGATGATATATTAAATATATAATAATATGGTTCAACCATATCAAAAATGGTTTCATGACCAAAATTAACAATGAATATATAAAATGGTAAACCATTGTCCTTGAATTTTCTAAATTAACACATCTCAAATAGTGTTTTCATTTCATTCCAAAAAAATTGGGAAAGGATATATGATAATGAAGTATCCAAATAGAATAATATAATTCCAATAAATACATGTTACTAGAGTTATCATACCATTTGGGTGAAGGGAGGTGAGGAAAATAACAAAAGGAAAAGAAATTAAGTGAAATGAAAGAATTGGAATGTGGAATTTACCTCTTGAGTCTACCTACTTTGAGAACCTCTTAAAGAGATATGATTTGGTATTTTAAAGTGACTAGGGGCCTTTGGACATGTGGGAGGATATTTTGTAGATATTTGGATAGAATATTGAAAATTAATATGGCTTGAGATAAGTGGAGAGAAGTGGGAGTGAGGTGGTGTTTTTATAGTGGAGGAGAGGAGGGTCTTTATAATTTCGTAATCATTAGTTTATTAATTTCCCTTAAGACCATAAATAGTGATGATTCCATGACCAATAATAGTAAATGAGTCATTGAATACGAACCATGTGTGCTGACATTATCCCTGATGCTATTAATAGTTTATTTGGATTATAATTTATATATAAGGGAAATTGCAATATTTTTCTATTCATAGAAAATTTATATATTTCAGAATAGTCTCAAAAATTATCTCTAACCATTTTTAGATGTGTAGATTCCAAAAATAATGTCCATTTTTCCAAAATTGTTTTCAAAATATGATTACTTTTATATTTAATTAATGTCATAATTTATTATTAAAAACATATTTTTAAAACATTCATTTACTTATTCTAAAATATAGGAACATCATAAATTAAATTAAATATTATTTATATATTATCATAGGTAATGTTACTATTCATTATGGTATATCCATATTCATAAGGGTATGTAACTATTAACAAAAAATTATGTTTTTCCTATCATAATCCAAATAAATTACTGATCACAACCGTGTATCTCGGATTTTTCAAATTCCAAACAAAGAGGAGACAAACTTGTGTTTAAATGTCACATAGCACTTAGTAGTCATTACATTGTGTTTTCAGGTTAGTATTTGAAATTTTTATAATAATTGAATTTCCATCGATAAAATAATGGGTCAATATAATAAGCATCAGAAACATGTGTAAATAACCATAATATTCATATCAATACTCAAAAAAAGTAACATAATAATTGGTAATAGGTGATTTTATAATGTCTAAAAAGCATGAGAACATGGATTTAAGTAGTGGGAAGCAGTGAATTATATGTTATAAAAAAGGATTCCTAAAGGGAAAATTCAATCTATTATCCCATGATCTAACACAGTAATCTACTATCTTGTCCATCCTATGTCAATCTAGATGTTAGAAATCTGTAAGAGGACTCTTCCCCTTATCTACACCTGTATGCATGTAGTCTTCCTAGGTATCATATACAGCCTTGATATGGTGTCAAATACATATTAGTTTTCCACCACCAATTAAATCTATGAAAATACATTCTAAATATGTGATAAGGCAGTGTGAAAGTATAAATATGTAGAGAAGTAATGACAACATTAAATGGGTCGGTTCTGGTTCCTGAAAGAAAACTAAGCTAACACTACATTCTTCGGCCTATGACAAAATATCTCTTAAATAGTATCAAGGTATCTAATGCCCGATTTCTCATTTATAGGGGAATGTTTTCCTTCTATGATAGTAGTATAAAGGATGCCAAGTCTAGTTTCACTATATTATCACAAGGGCTGCCATGGTCGTATAGTATCAAATTATAGGGATTCCATGTCCAGTTTCACTTAATAGGGACACCATGACCAGTATCACCAAATATAGACACCATGCCCAATATAAAAATATATTTAATCCCTCCCCTGAATCATATAATAGTATCCCCATGACCAATATCACATATATATAGGGATGCATGCTGGGTATCTCTAAAGTATGGGATGTCATGCCCTATATCACATAAATATGATGGTCAACATGTTTGTATGAAAATAACATTTTCAAGGTTATTTTTTCCAATTTAATATAATTATTAATGTTATTCATTCCCTTTTAGAATAATTATAGAGGGAATCAATCCACATCTGGCTTAATGCTTCATAAGTTCCATCATTCTCATTCATTATAATTCGCAAGGGTCTCCATGAACATTAATTATGTTTATTAAGGGTCATCATGCCCCTATGTCATATCATAACTAAATAACCTTTTCTTTTAATGTGATCCAATGTATAATTCATAACACATTATCATTTGAAAAAAAAATATCTCTAGTACGAGTGAAGGTTTGATTCAAAATTCATTCACATTTACAATTAACAAGTGCATGACCATTATTCAATTTACATGGGTGGCATTGAATCTCCACACACATCATTTCATTTTATTATAATTTTTATGGGAATTTTCCATGCCACACTACATGATTTATTCTAGATCAATATGACCTTCAGGGGTATAAATACGACCATTAGGTTCCAAGAAAGGATACCAATTTAATATAGGATCAGTTTAGGGGAATGAAATAATGAAAAACAGTGTGTGGCACCAGAACATGTGTTATAAAACATCAAGACATGTGTAATAATATAAATACCTTCTACCTCACACTCATACGACTATCCTCATTTAGTATCTGCCTTTAATTCCTCGTAGATTGGATGAAATATTATGAATATATGAATTGCCTTAAAATAGGTCATATGAGTATGTACCTCAATAAATCATTTTAGAGAAATTAAAAATAATAATGGATAAAAAGGAATTAATATATTTTTGGAATGCATACAACGAGACTAATTAAACATGAATCAGACACTAGATTCTTGAACAAGATCAATGTATACAAGAGAGGGTAAAAGGGAGACCTAATGTGAAAATAGATTCCTTAACCTACTAGATATAACACTAGAATATCCAGAATAAGATTAAAAAATTATTTAATGGATAATTATACACTTCATCCAAAAATCATATGTCACACGGTTGGTCCACACAGTTGGCCAAAATATTTTTCAACCATGAACCATCAACTATGTTGGGGGGCACCCACACAGTTTATCTAAATAATTACGTATACCATTCTCTAATAGTGAAAAAGAAATATGATAAATATTATAGATTTTTTACACATGTGTGCATCTCCTAGCACATAGTTAGGGAAAATAATGTCCCCTGATTCACCCCCACATTCTAACCCCATACAGTTAGAGATAACCATGTGGCATTTCCCACAAGGTTTCTCCAAACCCCATCACCAGTCTTTTGTTTACACTAGCCTATGTTCTAGGCTCCAAACATGCTCTGGACACCCTAAAAGCATTCCATACTAAATTGTAATCCATATAAGGCCCATAATATATAATAAAACCTAATTTAAAAATATTTTCACCTGAGATAATAACTAGGTTCATACAATATCTTCCTTTTAAATGAACTTGTACATGAGTTCTACATCCATGGTTAGGAATCAAACATGATAAAAAATCAATCCACTGAGAACATACGCAAATCTCCCACTCCCAAGTCTCGTCCTGTACCTGGATATTCTACTATATCACCCGTACTAATGTTCCAGACCATCATCAAAGAGACTTTCTACTCCATTCAACGATGCATATATGATATTAATCAAAAGAAGAATCATCATCCAGGAAAAAATATTCAAGATCAAGAGTATGGGATGGGTCATCATGATAATGGAGAAACAATGAAATAGAGAATAAATAATTCATGCTATATAACCTATGAGGTAAAATAATTAATAGTCTTACATAATGAATCTATCCAGAATCATAAGTGTCCAAAAAAGGTGTAGAGACAACTTCCATTTCATAAATATCTATATATGCCCATGTCTGGGTGGTACCTGAAAAAATATGTGATCCCTGTCCTCAAACTCCATTGGTTTTCGATGGCGATCGACATAATATTTCTCTCCAAATTGTGTAATAGAAAAGTACTTTATCATCAGTTGAACCATCTATGAATTCTCATGAAAGTGATGAGGATCTAGTATAACTACCAATAAAACCTCAAACTAGTAGAGGGGTGATCTAAATGGCGCACAATATATAGCCTCATAAGGATCCATCTTTATCATCACCTATTATCTTTTTAAATAGGTGAACTTGAAGAGTGAGATATGATTATCCCAAAAAATGTCAAAATCATAGAGGCATGTCTGGGAATTTCCTCTAGAATATGTATATTTTGTTTGGACGAACAATCATCTTATGGGTGAATGGATCTTCTCAAAAGCACCTACATTCCAATAGCCATCTGCAACACCTGTCGGAACCTCGATGTGAGGTTATCCTTCCAAACTAAAATGATAGTTAAGGGGACCCCATGATGTATTATATTCTCATGGACATAAAACCTTCCCATATAACCAACAATGAAATTCTATTTGATTGGAAGGATGTGGGATACATTTTTCAGTCAATCCAAGGATACCCAAACCGCTTCTCATCCTCGAGGAAACCTCAGTGAGATGATGATAAAATCCGTAGCAACATTCTACGATATCTGTTTTGGAACTAGTAAGGGATATATAAATCCTATAGGTCATTGGTGATTTTCCATAACTTTCTGAAAAGTGTAACTCCTTGGGATAAATCATGATGTATGTAGTATCATCCTAGCCACCAATACTATCAACACATATCATGATACATCATGGAGATACCTAGGTGAACAACCCATAATAATCATGTGACTCACACAGCAACACCTCCCTCATATTATTGGGAACCCAGATACACCATTGTATAAGTTTGATGTTGTCATCATTGATAGTCTAATGTAGAGGTCTGTCCCCACCAACAATGTTCTCTTATAAGACCAAGCCATTAGGATCTGAAAACATTCTCATCATCAAATTTTCTAGATGTGAATATGTCACTGATAGAGATGGAATTATATAATATATATGATGGTAACAACCTCTATATTCATATTAGAAAACATATCCATAAGCATCCATTCACATCTAGATTCCCAAATGGCATGTGTCTGTGTCCTCCAACTCATAGCATTAGAAAAATAATATCCCTTACAAGGCATATAATCTAGCTCAAAATCAAAGGACTATAGATATTATACCCATGTTCGTAGCCTGATATTTATGTCTCTCTGTGTAAAAATTTACCGAAGGATATTATCGTTTATAAACACCAAAAAAGGATCTCATGTTAGGAAATGCCTCCAACAATGCAAGTCATGTAAAACGGTTGCTAACATGAAATCATGAAAAAAATAATTTTTCTTATGAGGCCTCAATACATACTACCCATATGTAACAACTATATCTTTCTACATCAAGACAGTTCCTATCCTAATAACTATGCATCGTAATAGATTGTATGGATCCTAGGTGGGTATAGTGGAATCTAGATTAGCACTGATTTCAATCTCTCTTTCAACTCGTGAAAGGATTTCAAATATGATTTAGACCATATAAACATCACATAAATCTTTGTCAAGCCAATATTATGTTCGTAAAATTATGACATGTACTGTATAAAATTAATATATTAACCAACTCTCCAAAAAAACTATATTTTTCAATGAATGTTTTGCTCTACTCATAGGTAACCACATCTCTCACGTTCTATATGACCACTAAAACTCTAACCTCTGAGATAATGTGACCCTGTAAGTGTAACATAATGATCTAGAGGTGAAATTAGCTAGTCTTAACATGAATCTAGTTACCACTTAGTGTATTAAAATTTATTTCAAGATGATTGACATGGTCACTTTTAGTATGAGGATACACTAATATGTCATCTATGAATACCGTGAAAATGGAATCCATATAGGGATGGAAAAACCTATTCATCAATTCCATGAAGATGGAAGGTTCATTTTTAGGACAAAAAGAAATCAAAATATATCATATTAGCCACATTGACTATATAATTCAAAATGTTGAATTTATAACGAATTGAATAAAGCCAAATGATATCCCAATATCTTTTCAATCTTGAATAACACATTTTCTCTTTTGAGTTTGTAAGGAATATCATCTATGTGAGGTAAGGTATACTGGGTTTTAACTATATGGTAATATAAATTTTGATAATCCGTGAAAATACTGAGGGTTCAATCAACCTTATTGGAGAAAGGGGTTGTTGAACCGCATAGAGAAGTACTAAGACAAATAAAATCTATTTTTTAAATACTCTTACTACCTCTTGAAATCGTGAAAGTTAGTATTAGCCTCATGTAATGAGTAATGGATACTAGTTTTTCCCCTGAAACTAGATAAATATTAAATCTACCTCTGTCCCATATGGTATTATAGAAATTTTATTGGGGGAAGACATCCCTGCATCAATTTACTATATGATGGAACTAAATCTGATGTAGTCCATGATCACTCATAAAAAATATTTAAATATGGAAATCCGTTCCACCTATACTAAGATTCTATGGTCTTGTTATAACTTTCTGGACAACCCAATCACCATTATGAATATATGTACCATCATATTGTTATGTAAATGACAGCCTCTGGGGATAATAGTCTACATAGGCATGACATGGAACCAAACCGTCCACACAAAGAATGACATCAAAGTCATGCTCCTTGAGGATGTTGATGTTCCATAAGAAACAAAATCTTAAAACCTCAAGAGGACAGTACTTGTATTGGCATACAAACATTGATTATATTACAAAAGCTGTTTCAAGTGTTAGGATTTCACTAGAGTACTCAACATGTATTCCAAGACTCTCCACAATAAAAACATATATAAAATAATTTGACACACATATATCATGTAAGGAAGAAATTATATTAGTGGATACTAGAATTATACCTCGAAAAATTGATGGACCAATATCATACTCCACTAGATTAAGATGCACTAAATATATATGCCATGATCCCCAACCCGATGCTACCACCTAACTACCTTGTGATGTTTCACTCACTAGTGCTGAAAATATGATCTGTGGAGACATAACCATGACCTCCTCTTATACCTATTTGAGTTGTAGCACTCTAGATACCTTTTGGGTTAGGTTAACTATACCTTCTCTAGAAGGTGTAGTTATCGTGTATCCTCTTTGACTCAAAACTGATAGGAATTCCCTCCAGAATCAATTAAGATGCCCCAATATTCCATAGACATGGAACTTCATGAGATATTTGGGACATTGTGGCCACTTATTCTCAGGAATCCCACATTGATGACATACCGCGTAACTATATGTGGGTTTCAAATGGAATCTACTTTTGACATGCACAGACTGAATGTGTCACTTTTGGAAGCTAGTAGAACCACTCCACTATCTATGTTCTGAACCACTCGAGCAAACACCATAAACTTCCCTCAGTTTTCACTTACTGATACGGTACTAGTTCACAATTTCATATACTATATTCAACTGAAAACATTATACTACAAAAGAATAGGTTTCCTCAGAATATCCTCAAATTGTGTCTCCTTTGCTAGCTCATCAACTGTTTAGATAAGAATGAAGCACTAATGCTTAGTAAAATGAGATTAGTAGTTCATGAATATAATTGAACATTGCGTTAAGTTCATGAACTCCCTAGAATGATTGACCCTTAAGGTATGTGGAACTAAATAATCAAAAAATCATGACTAGAAGTCCCTCCATGACACTTCCTGATACTATCTAGCCTGATTCTGAATATTCCACCAGTATTGGGTTAATCCTTGAAGCAAATAAGTTGCATGTTTCCCTCTCATCTTAGAAGGTGTCTATAGATTCTTGAATATAGAGATAATAGTCTCGATCCTTAAATATTTTTCATATTGTCATCTATCACACAAAATGTGGGTGGATGTGCTACTGAAACTCTCGCATCAACTCTACCATAGAAGGGACATAACATAGAGCACCCTAAATCTTTTGAAAAAGCCATGCAAAATCTTATCGAAACCCAAAATCATCAATGACTTTAATAATTAGAAGAGGTTCCATAGGAGGAACTATTTGAGGTATAACTGACATATCATTTCCCACCAACTCTGGGGCATGGTCATCACCTCCCTCATGGTGTATGACCATAGGAAATCACGGTGTCATTGTTATTTAATTTTAAAACACAATATTTATATTTCATTCAATAGTGATAACTTTTTAGATACATGAATATGGTAGCTACAATAATTCCTATGAACAATAAAAAAACTATTAAAACTAAAAAATTTAGGTTTGTGTGACATAAACAAGTATATAGAACAGTAGATATTCTACCTACTTCTCACCACTCTCTTTGGAACTAAGTGAACATCTTTGTTCTTTTATTTCAATTTGGTTTTAAATTCTTGGTTATATTTGATTTCTCATTAAATGGTTAAACCATATAGTACACAAATTATGATCAATAAGCGCCCACAACACCTTATTAATTGGAATATAAAATTTATACAATCCATACCATTACACATTCAATCCCATGTTACCAATGGAATGTGACTTAATATGTCATAGTTGGCTTCTTAGGGTGTCTTCTATAGTCTATGTATGAAAATACATTTATGTCATGCCACTTGCTCTATGTATCAACTATATATTGAAAATTCACTGCAATAATCATTATGTGATAAAAATTATATTTATTATAATCCCAGAATGCATGAAAATAACATGAAATTAAAATAACAGAATGATTTTATATTGAATTGAATATGTAAGGCATGTGAATCTCCTACAAGGTGCCATGTATGAGGCTCGATCATTGCTTCCTTGACTTCAACTGACTAGGAAAATGATAAATGATAGTGCATAATTATATTAATAGAAATATCACAATTAAAATGCATCACCGAATTGTGGAGTCTTATTAACTTTCATATGAAAAACAAGTAAATATCCATTTTCATTCAAGGTAATTTTTCTTTCCTTTTTTCATGGGTTAGCTACTCCTATAAAATTTTCATTAATAAATCCCATAGCATTATTAATCACCATAATATTGTCTCAAAATATTAGTGATATAAATGGAAAAATCTGATAGCACATTGTGATGTATCAGACCCAGATTCCACTCAATAGTAACATGATCCCAATTGTCCCCATGTCCTCAAGTGCATAAATGGAAATTCTAGATCCTCTCAACTATTAGCGAGGTATTGGGTGTGTTTGTAAGGATACCATTTCATCATTAACATAGTAGAAAAAAATTAAAATCAACATAGAAATAGTGGATGTTGTATAAAAATGAATTAGTAGTAGAACCAAATGTAAATAAACAAGAAACTGTTATCAATACTCAAAAGTATTAATGGAATCATATATAATAGTTGATGATGTCCTGTATAAAAAGTAGAAAACATGGATATAAGTATCATACATAAATACTATATAATCTATAAAAAATAATCCAAAAAGTAAAAAATATATCCTACATCCCAAGCTCCGGACCTGTCATCTACTAGTAGATCCCTCCTTTGTCAATCCAGAAGTCACAAATTCATAAGACGACACTACCACCTTTCTTCACCTAAAAGAATATAGTGTCATCGAGTACCATAGGAAACTATGATATCATGTGTGATAAATATTTTTAGCCCACCACTAATTACATATATAAATATCAAATCCATATATACAATAACTATCATTTATAATATAAAATGTGAACCATTAATAAAAACTTTAAATAGGTCGGATTTGGATCCTAAAAGGATTCCAGGATGCAAACAGTAGCTTTTCACCATTCCATAATAACTCTGAAATAATATCAATTATCACAATTCCTAGTATAACACTGATAGGGGACTCTAGGCCTAGTGTTATATTATTATATGGGACACCATGCCTAGTATCATAGTATAGGGACACCACACCCTATCCCACATAATTGGGTTGTCATGCCCAGTATCACTGAATAGGGACATTGTACACTGTATCATAATATGTGGACGTCATACCATATATCACAGTATAGGGAATCCATGCCTAGTATGAAATATATAGGAACACCATGCTCATTATCTATTTAGAAATGAATTCTATTCCTAGTTTCACTTATATATGATGTTCATTGTGCCCATATTAATATAACATGTTCAAGTGTCTTCATACCTATTTAATATAACTATTAAAAGTCATCATGACCATTCAGTATAACGAAGGATGGATGACATTTCAATTCTGTACAATTATGCATAATGGACATCATTCTAACTCATAATAATTCAAAAGGGTTACCATGCCCATTCATTATGTTTATTAATGGTATTCATGCCCTTATTTCATATCATTACAAATTAAATAATAGATTTAATACTTTCCAAGGTATAATTCATATCACATTATCATATAATAAAAACCCAATGGATTTAATAAGGACCCATGTATGATTCATATTTCAATGACATATACCATTAACAAGGGTGTGGAAAATGTTCAATTTAATATAGTGACATTGGATCACCAGTAACTTAATTTCATTATATATTAACTTGTAAGGGTGACGACCATGACACCCCACTACATTTATTCTTAATGAATTTAGTCTTAATGAATAATTTATAAATATTCATTAAGACTGAATTCATCATCTTACCCAAAAATCGTAGAATGCACAGTTTGGCCGCATGGTTGGCCAAACCATGCGCCAACCATGTTCATTTGATGTGTTAAGGGGGAACCCACACGGTTATTCTTCATTGATTGGGAAAACATGCACTAATAGTGAAAAGTATCTTAGTTGAAAATTCTACAGTTTTTTCACCAATGTGAGGAGCTTTCCATAGAGTCTGGGAGAACCGTGTGTCATGCTTCACCTCAATATCTAGCCCTACACAGTTTGAGATAATTATGAAGCCTTCCCTAAATTGTTTCTCTTAAACATTTAGTGAGTCTATTTCCCCCTCTCTAGGGTTCCATGCTCTGAACAGGCCCAATACACCATTAAAACAATTTAAACCACAAAAGACATCCATATTTGGTCCATAATAAATAAACTGATAGATTTCTAAAGGACTTGTAACTAAGATAAAAAAGAGGTTCTTAAAAAATTATTTAATATTGACATCAAAAAACCATCATAAAATATGGTTATCTTAAATTATGAGTTTATCCCCAACAATAAAAGAAAAAAACCATCATGTATATGATTTAAAAACCAAAATAATTAATATATTTATATTGGCAGTTAATATTAATAATAACATCAAGAAAACAGCGTAGGTTCTTACCGAATATGAATTGTGTCTTACGTTCCATGATAATTGATAAAGGATTCATATAGATTAATTAAATCAATTATATGAATTATAATGGATTAATCTAAATGGATAATCAAAATATTTCTAGGAATCAATTTACTATTAACATTTGTTTGTGTGAAAATATATACTTTATATGTGACCATATTTTTATTTTTAGTTTTAATATATAACATAAAATTTTATCATTGTGGAGATGTGTTTATAACCTTATAAAATTCCTTATAAATAAAATATTTTATGGATCTTGAATCAAATAATATAGTAGCTATTAATTTATTGATGATAAGTGTACCTTGGTCCACTTCATTTTCATAAACCCCTTCGATATTATTGACCAGATGAAACTTACTATTATATTTTTACTTAATAGGAATCTAATATTGATCATCAAAAACCATCAAATTCAAAAACTTTTTTCAATAATTTCTCTGTGTTTGGATTTGGAAGCATCAGAGCATCAGTGCTACAATGTTAGGTGTCCTTATTTAATCCCTTGAATTAATCATCCCATTTATCACCTTTAACAATTCATGGGATTTATTACCCACCTTTATACATTTAAAAGAATCTTTTGCTTCCATTTAAATAATTTCATTGTTGTTTCTTCCCATATTTCATGAATTTAGATTTGATAATTCCTTTCCACCATGTGCTTTATTGAAACTTTCATGAGACTAGTTATTTTATTTTTATTAAAACAATGGGAATTTTGGGAATCTAAAATTTAAAATAAAAATTTATGTTTATATAAAATTATTTCAACACGTCTACTGATGTCACATATCACTAATTCCTTTTAGATACATGGTTTAATGGCACGGAAGAATGGATCAATTTAACAATTAGGTTAGATAATTAAACTATAGGCATACATTACATGTGTTGTAAAATTTTCCTCATAGACCCAATTAAATTCATCATCCATTTTCATCGGATTAAGAAATTACACCTCTATAATGTTACATAGAATAAAAGGAACATATTTAGTAATGAATATCCCCATTAAAGACATCATGTTCAAGGGATACAATTTCTTCTTATTTCCTTGTATTTATTATAAGATTACACAACTTAACTTCTTTTTTATTCCAATATAAACATAAAGTGAAAAAATATTCATATACCAACAGTTAGAGAAAATAATTTTCTCTCTCAATGGTTTTGATCCATAACACAGTCACTAGTGTATCAAAAGATCATCTAAAATATCGTAGATGTTTCCAAATTAATGATTCATTTGTACTTTTTTCTTTTAATTGTTCATTTTAAAAATCAACCAGATTCATATCTTTTTAAAGTTGTGTCATAATTAAATAATGATTATTTATTCCATATCCCATAATATTTGGTTGAGAATTTGGAAAATCATTGCATTTTCATCACATTAATCCTTAATATGAATGCTTTGGGGTCCATACACTGAATAAAATAAAAAAACATAGTTTGAGAATCAATATTCATAGTGGAAAGCAAAATAATTCGAAAAATAATTTATATAATATCTTAATCATGACAACTTATTCTATAAAACCTTATTTTTAATGAATTTAATTCATGATCATTAACAAAACCATTGGATTATATCATATAAGTTGAATAATACCCATGGTTTGAATAAATATTTGTAAAAATTAATCTCTAAATATTGACAAAATTAGGAACTAATACCAACTAATGTAGATTGAGATTTTAATATATACATATTACATATATTTATGTGAAATTAAATACATAAAAAAATCCATGTTAGAACAGTAATGGTTTAGAGTATTTGGAGAATAGATATACAATATTTACATTTTATGAATTATCTTCATCATCTCCCATAATTCTTTTCCCTCATAGTACCCCTTATAAGAATACTCTAATAAAAAGTGTCCTCATAATATGATAAAGGAAACATATGAAAAGGGTGACCTTAGATGATCAATAAGGGTAAATAAGGGAGAAATCAATTAAATGTAATTTTAAATAATAAAATCTGAACAATGGTATGAGATCATGACCATAATATATAGAGTTTATACCAAGATTGACCATGACCATAAACATGGGTTATGGCATAAAATGTTATCATTTAAAAATACATGATTAATAACAAAGAAAAATCCTTATAACTTATTGAAAAATCCATATTTCAGGTCATAAATGTTTTTGGAATCATTATAAGTTTATACCTTATTTCATTTGTCAATGATAAATACCTAGACCATCAGATCAAGCATCAACAATTATTTCACATACTAGATAAAGAACTTATACTTATTTAAAATAATAAATCATGAACAATGACTTATTTCAAATAAAATATCTAGAACATTGAATTATTTAAAATAAATTTACACTACAAGGTTTGTTGAAATATATTTTTTCAATATAGTTTAATCTGTTTGAAAATTTTCATTCCACACATCATGTAATATAAATTGTGTTATATAAAGGCACTATTTAATTTTTCATTATATGCTACACCGAGTAGAGTTTCCATTACACAAAAAACATATATTACCTTCCAGTAAATGCATCATTATGTTTGGATAGTGATATAGATAATTCTGAGTTATTTTTATTACTTGTGTTAAATGCAAGACTAAGTTTTATCGAACATCAATATATTATTAATGTTGTTATTAAAATATTAGTATAGTTACCACCTACCCATTTAAATAGAAATGATAGATAACATGAACTAATATATGAAAATGTAATTTAAAAATGTATATAAAATGAATACTCATGTAATCAATTAGCAATAAAGGAAATTAATGACTATTTTAAAATGACGATACTCATTTTATATTAAAATGTTTTTCAAATGTATAATCTCCATTCTATATTAATAAATTAATAAAACCACTATTTGTTAATTTTTATAATAAAACATATATATTATATATTTTATAATATTTTTTTTGAAACTCTTCTAATAGATTTTATTTGTATAATATCAGAATAAATCCATTTTTATAAATAAAACATATATTTTTCAAATGAGTAATTTTACCAGATTTTAAGGGAGAAACAAATTTTAATATAATTTTTGACACTTATGTAATTTTTAAATGTGAAAATAAAAACTTTCATTGAAATCCGTATTTCATAGTTCACTTGGGTTGGATTTTTTTATTTTTATGATACGTTTCATGTTTTGATGAAAAGTTACAATTACTAAATTAAAATTGAAAACAGAATTTTCATTTAAAAAAATTATAGTGTTAAATTAGAAATTTTATTTGTTTTAATGTATAATTAGATCAATTTTATTCCATTAAATGGAATTTTTCTCATATAAATCAATTTCACATTGAAATTGGATATAAGAACATTCAAAACTATTGAATAGATCCACTATAAAAACATTATGTTTCATCCCTTCTACGAGATTAGGTTTTAAATAATTTATGAAAATTATTTGAATATAATTTGTGGGAATGGATTCCATATTTAGAATTATAATGTAATATTTTTCTAAAATTCTTCTATTTATTTTTGGACAATATAAATTGTAACTTTAGTAATTTATATTACCATGGGTAAGTGTAAATAGGGTAATTGAGGGAAAATTAATATTATTAATATTAAAAAACTACCCTAACACTTTCTAAAATATTATTTTATGATTTAAATTCAACCCTCAAATTATGATGATCAAAATTAATTAATTTAATTGACACTTTTCCATGAAATTGACATAAATATTATTAAAATCAAAGGGATTGACAAAATATCATTATCATACTTCTAATATGAATAATATTCTTAATATGAAGTTAAATATAATATATTAATGAATCTATAAATTATTATGAAATATAAAAGGTTTATATACATCATGGAAACTTTTTATTAAAAATTAAATAAATAATTACATAATGAAGATGAAATAATTATTCAATTAATTAAATGATCAATTGAATGTTATTATAAATACTAAATAAAAAATAATTGTATTATTTAATATTATCAACTAAATTTATAGGTGAATATGACATATTAGAGTTGAGTAAAATTAATTGGTTCAATGTTATCTTGCTATGCATATTTACATAATGTGAATATTATCAATAGTTTCAAAATTGGATCTAATGATTTTTTAGGAAAATAATCTTATTAACATTATTAAAAATTATAAAAAATTTTGATAAGGAAAAATGGGATTGTATATGGTCTACAATATCATAAATTGAACATTTGTGGTCAAATTGACACATTATAAATAAATATCACATCCCCTTATTATAGAAAAATGTGTTAACTTAATAAAAATTCAAATGTGCTAATTAAGGGTTAGTAAATATGATAATGTTAAACTTCTAATAAAGGTCATTTTGAAGGTATTTTTATTGATATACTATTTATTCAAAATTATTCTTTTGAGAAATTCCCTAAGGTCCCCACCCCTCTCTTAAAAAGGACATATGTCTTTCTCATCTCTTCAAACATTAGAAGCTTTTTGGTACATAAAAACTATATAAAAATATCATCCACCTTATCTCCATTCCTCCTTGAAGCCTTAATTATGGATCATGTCGAACCAGAGATGTCCTTTGGGGAAAATCAAAAGGACATACCCAAAGGAGAGGTAGTGTTCATCAACCAACGTTTTTGGTTTATTTGTTCATTAAATACCTTAAATTAAATTTATTTAACCTTTTTATTATATCAAAAGTATCATATATATACATAGTTGTTTTTATATTATGATTATATGCTACACAAATAAATATCTTATCTAATGGGTAATAAACACACCGTTCATGTGTATGATGGACTACCGCCTCGTGATATGATGATTGTTCATTTTTTCCATTACCATCTATTATAGTAGGAATTATGATGGATATATTGATTATTATGATATATATTATATTTATTATATCATTATGATTATAGAAATATTACATTAACATTACCTTAAATCATTCCTTTTTTGTTTAACTATAATTACTTCGTTTATGGACATGTGGACTACCGCTTCCTAAAAGTGTTGTGATTGAATCACACATTACATGGATTGTATTTTAGATGTTTTTAGTAAAATTATATCATACATATGAAATAAAAATTCAACTATAATAATTTAATTTCTCAGTTATGGGTGCCTCTCAAAACTTCCCCAAACCGGGATGGTCACATGGCCCCACCTGCATTTCCCCAAACACAATAGGCTGCCGACTACCAGAAGGGGCCTTGGGTGTGATAGTTGGGAAATTGTGACCTCATTAGTAGAGTTTTCATAATGAAATAACCAATAATAAATAGTATCTGAATTAGTAATACCATAAAATAAAGAACCAACGCAAGACAAAAAATAAATTGACAACTGCAACATATATATAAATAATGATGCATGTAACATGTATCTATGAAAGAATCCAAACAAGTCACAGTACTTTAATACTGTAAAAAACCAAAGTACAATGGAAATAAAAAGTAATAAAATCCAATAGCATCTCAAGCCTCATTTTGGTCCCATGCTCTGTAGCTCCACAATGGTCATGTACCTAATGTAGAAGGGCACTTGACCATATCAATACCTATAACAATATATTCTGTTTGAGCCCAAAAGCATTACCCAAACAGGGTGTGAGACGAATCTGAGTAGAAAAACACCCAAATATGTGTTCTTAATAGTTAGTGTATATATATATCTGTAGCAGGAAATATGAAATATGATGTAATAAACAAGGAATTGCTCAAAATAAAAAAAATACTACAGTTTAAACTACATTCATTGAAATTTATCTTTTATTCAACAAAATAGTCAAAGGCAACCCTCTGGGAATGTTCTTACAACCTAACCCATCTAGTTGAACTTATCACATATCATTAAGGAAAATAACAACCCCTATTATAGCTCACAGAGTCTAAACCCTTTGGTCTCATGCAAACAAAAAGTCCTTGTGGAATGACTCACTATTAATTCCCAATCTAGTCTTTTAACTCTAGACTGCAAACTCTTGGAAGAAGCAATAAATGTCAATTCCACATATGGTCTCATAACGATTGCTATAGACACTCCAAGGGAGAACTCAACATCAATCCCCCTATGGTTTCGCCACGTAAAATTTACAACAGACACTCTGGGGAATCCCTCAACGTTAATTACCCCTATGGTCTCACTACACAATGTTCCCATATCCCTGTGTAATGAAATCATCCAAAAACAATATTTGGAAGCCCATGTTAATTACAAAAACTACTTGGAATAAATCCTACAAAGAATAATAAAAGAATTTTTGATCATATCACTTCATCATAACAACATTTAACACAGAAAATAGGGCCACCTAAGAGGAAATTATAAACCCAACAACCATTATCAGATCAGACATGGGAAAACACGTCAATAATAAGGTAAGCAATAATATTTAAAATAAAAAACCCATACTCTTGAAAACTAGGTATGGAAATCATTAACAAGGTCAAATTCTATGAACACGCAATACCCTAAACCAGGTTATTGGGAACATTATCTCATATAACTCTAAGAAAATAAACAAAAAGTCACAAACCAACTACCTCACATTGTAAAATTGATATAGTTGAACCTCATCCAATAAATCAACCTAGAACATTGCAGATCTACAAATTCATCTAAAACGTTCTACCATGGATAACTCATGAAAGAGGAAAAATTAATATATGTGGCTCTAGAAGAAGGAAGAACTCACTGGTGATTCTAACACAATCAACAGTGTTCAATTTGGAGCAAGGATGGCAGGTCCGGAGGTTAAAGAAGAATCAACGATATTTGTCACTCCTAGACGAGGCAATCCGAGAAGAAGGTGTTTCTTCTAATTAGACGTGACCCCAGTCTGATATAAAAAATAAAAATTAAAATCCACAGTGTGTTCCCTAAAGATACACAGTGTGTTTAGAACTTTACAAGGCTCTACATTAGGCAGTATCTAGGTCACCTGACACGACCATGTACTCAGTCATTACACGGCCAGTACATGGCTTCCCATTGTAACCTGGTACATGAAGTGTAATCCTATGTACACATTGTGTACTCCTAAAATTTCCATCATATCCTCTTTTTTCAAAAAAAACACAGGAAATCATGATCCATATCTGAAAAAAGATCAGTTTTATTGCAATCTTCCCCACTTGATGAAATTCATCCCGTAATTTCCCTAACAATGTGGAGCCTAAGAAGAATCCTCGAACAACTCTAGCTAATGTGATCATAAATTGGTCTCCCTCACCCAAGTCTCATCTTGTACTTTCCCATGATGTAATAGCACTTGTACTAGTGGAACAGACCAACCAAGGAGAACCTTCACACATCGATCAATAATCCGGATAGGATGCTCCTCGAAAGAGGCATCCACATCCAAATTTACATCCTCAGGTGTAAAGACGTGAGATGTGTTTGAGAAGTAACATCAGATCTGAGAAACATGGAAGAGGGAATGCATTGATCTATACCTCTAAGGTAACTTCAATCGATAGGAAACCTGCCTGACTCTCTCAAAAATCTAAACTGGCTCGATGTATCCTGCAGAAAGCTAACCATGTCTCTTAATCCTGCTTTTGTCCCAACCTCAGTGTGAAACATAAGAAAACCTGATCGTCGACCTCAAACACTAGAGGTCATCTCCATCGATCAGCATAAGAATTATGTCATGATTTTCCATTATCCATCCTCTTATAAATCAAATCCACATGATCTATGGTCTTATGTACAAGACAAGGTACTAGTATAGATTCCTCTCCTCCATCCGGCCAACATAAGGTTGATCGACATGGCCAACCATATAATGCCTCATAACGGTCCATCTGAATAGTTTCATGAGAAATATTATTGTAGGAAAACTGCACCTTAGGTATGTGATTCTCCAAAGAACCTCCAGAATCATGGATACATGCTCGAAGCATGTCCTACAACACCTAGATCATGCGTTCAGACATGTCATATGTATGGAGATGGTAAGTTGTACACAGAAGTACCTGTTTACCCAAATCCCTCAGCAAAACCCTGCCAGACCTGAGAAGTAAGACAAGCACCCCTATCTGAAATGATGGAGTGTAGAACCACATGGAAACGTACAATATCTCAAATATAAAACCTTACCAAATCATCAACACTATATTCCCTTTTGAATGGTAATATATGTGAAACCTTCATGAGTCTGTCAATGACCACCCAAACTACATCACTACCTTGAGGGGATCTCGGTTACCCTATCACAAAATCCATCACAACATCATTCCACTTACACTCAAGAATGGGTAACTACTGAAAAATCCATGCAGGTTGCTAATTCCCTTCCATCTCCTAATAATAGGTGGAACACCTCATGTTGGGAGAAAATCTCTCAAGGAATCATTGAAGCATTTTTGAGGTGATTGTGTTTGTTGACAAAGTGGACATCTGAGTGGTGATTGTTGACAAAGCAAAAAAATGGAATACAAAATTGTTGACAAAGAGGATTTCATGATGTAATGTCGAGTTCAAGAGTCGAGGTCAATGATCCATGATTGATTCAAGAATTTCGACAAGATTAATGAATCATATAGAGGCGGTACAAAATAACAGATACAAGGTGGCGCCGTTTTCCAGTGTTTGCCAAATTTTTGGGCCTGAAAATCGACAAATGAAGAAGAGTGTTTTTGGCAAAGGGACTTGCGCACTGAGTACTTGGATTATAGAAAACTTGCACACCATATGTTTTTCAAGATTAGAAGATCAAAATATGGCTAAAGAAACAGGTTCGCGCAAGTTTGGGTGTTGGTCGCGCAAGTGTCTAAAAGGACAGAAGACTTGCAAGCCGAGACTGGGTCGTGCAGGTGACTTGCGAACCGTCGCGCTGGGTGGTCAATTTGCCTATAAATACTAGACCACCCATCTTCATTCTTTACCAGAGTTCAACACTTTGAGAAATCAGTGCTCCAGTCACGCAGGTGTGGTGGTCTCGCAAGTGGTGTGTGTGAGTCGCGCAAGTGAAGTTGCACACCAGTGTGATAATTTGTGCGCCGGTTGGCAGTTGCGCGCCAATGTTGGTTTGGGCGTAAAAGGAAGTGAGTCGCGAAGGTTTTGGGTTGTAGAAGGTTGTGATGCGCAAGTGTTTGACGTAGACTTGCGCGCCAGTTGTGACTGGCGTGCCGATACTTGCGCACCGAGATTGACTTGCACGCCAAGTAAGGTTTATTTCTAGCAGTGATTTTCGGGCTGCGTGGAATCTGGAAGTTTTCCCAATTCCTTTGGTGCAAATATATATTCATATATGGGTAAAAATTGGGCTTCAACACAACATCTACTTACAAAGGAAGATGCATTCCTTCACACAAATGAAGAGACCTATAGGTCTATAAACTGTGAGTGGATTCCTTCCAAGAGCAGTGACCAAAGGAAGAGAAAGAAGGTGATCCTCTCCACCGACAGTGATCCAGAGAGAGAGAAACAGGGAGTGACCCTTGGGGAAGCAGTGAGCTGACCCTAAACACTGTAAAGGCAGTGCGCCTGGGCATAGAAGTGATCTAGCCTGAACATTGTAATCCACAGCTAGTGAGGTTTAGTGTAATTGGTACGACCGGAAACATGTCGATGTATGATCCTTAGACATAGCCCTTTGCGGTGAACGAAGTAAAATTGCTGTGTCCTATGCATGCTTTACTTTCTGTTTACTTTGTACAACACGAAAGAGAGAGAAGAGTGTTTTGCCTAACAGTGAATCAAGATCAGAACGGGCGTTAATTTTAAATTAGTCATACCCTGATTCACCCCCCATCTCAGGGTATTCATCCTTGTGGACCTAAAAATTGGTATCAGAGGGAAAGGGTGACATTAGGTCTTCTCTCAATGGAGGTCACTAATCATAAAGGGATTCCGATCTTTGACGGATGTAATTTTCAGATATGGAAGAATCGAATCCAACACTATTTCCGATCCTTGGGAATGGATGTGTTTTCAGCAGCTATGCATGGTATCACAACTGATATTAACCGTGGTGCATTATCAGAAGCTAAGCATAGAGAGTTGGATGCTGATTCCAAAGTAATCAATGCCTTAGGGGGATCCCTTTCCAATCTCATCTACACGAAGGTGATGTCATGAAAAACGTCACATGTCATGTGGGAAAATCTTTTGAGTATATATGAAGGGGATACAATGGTCAGAGAGGCAAAGATGCAGGTGTTGTGGAACAAATATAAAGATCTGAAAATGAACTCAAATGAGTCTGTTGACACATTCTTTGACAGGGTAAACATTGTTGTAGAGGATATGTGTGGTCTTGGTGAAGTCATTGAATACATAAAGATCGTAAAGCGCATCTTGATCAAACTTCCACCTCAGTTCAATCCGAAAGTTTCAATACTAGAAGATAATGATCCAAAAGAGCTGACACTGGACAATTTGCACAGTAACTTAGTTGCATATGAAATGAGGAACGATGATAATGAGGATGTGGAAAAGGGGAAGTCCAAAGAGGTGTCATTTATGGCCATGAAAAATCTCACCATTGAAGATTCTAATGAGGAAGAAGTGACAGATGAGGTGATGTCATTCCTTTCATCAAATCTGCAAAGTGGAAGAGGAAAGTTTAAAGGGAAACTTCCACTAGTATGCTTTCTATGTGGAAAGGATGGTCATCTTGTGGCAAGGTGTCCCAAGAAGTTTTAGGATAATGATAATGATGATGATGAAATAGAAATTCCCAAGAAGAAGACTTCAGCATTTGTGAATGGGAGGAAACAATTCAAGCAAAATTTCTTCAAGAAAAAGAATCTTCTTTCACAAGAATTTGAATGTTCAGATGAGTCTGAGGATAAAGAAGTTGTGGAGATAGAGAATTGCAGATATCATGGGGTAAATTCCTCAGTGGCGATTGTTGGTAGTTCTCAAAAAAAGGAAGAAGTTGACGCTGAAGAAGAAGAAGAAATTGAAGGGAGAGTTGATATGGAAGCCGAATTAGAAGCAGCTCTTGAGGAGATAGACGTTTGGAGATCCAAAACAAAGAAATCCAATAAAGTGGTTCGTGATGCCAAAATCTATATACAATAACAAGATGAAGAAAAGTCTGAGCTGTTAAAAGAAATTGATAGACTAAAATCCTCAACACCAGAGAGCTCAGAAAATATTGTTGAGTATAAGCTTAAAGATGAGGAACAAAAGAAGGAAATTGATTGTTTGATTAACACAGGAAAGGAGAAGGCCAGATGTATCAAAGAGCATGAAGAAGAAGTGGTCAGTCTATGACAAAAAATCAAGGATCAAGAAAAATTCTTGACCCCCCAATGTGTTATCAGAAAACCAGGCCATTCAGAAGAAAGAGAAGATGGAAGAGGAGCCTAGCAGTTCAGTAGGGAAGAAGCAGCAATTGAGCTCAGATGTTAAGGCTGTTTCAGGGCTGAATCAGGAACAAAAATCTGTGACAATTGAAGTCAGACCAAAAGAAACCATCTTGATATTTATGGTTGATTTGGGCACAAATCAAAAACCAAATATTCAGATATCCCAAAGGGAAACTCATAGTGCTGAAGTAACACAAAGTAATTCACCTTATATCCGGTGTTATTGTTGTGGAATGACGGGACATTCACAGTATGTTTGTTCCATAGCGAAAAGATATAGAAGGGAATAAGAACAGAGATGGCATCCAAACAGAGAATAGTTTTCTAGAACATATTTTGAAGGACACTATTTTTGGTGTGGAGGTTTTGGACACATGGCTAGGTACTGCACATAGACCATTCAGAAAAATGTGCCAAAGCAGAATCAAAATGTTCGCAAGCAGCAGATCAATAAATCGACAATTGAGTTAAAAGTTCAGAACAGATTTCCAGCTCTGCAAGATGAAGCTAGTCCATCACACTCTGAGAACGAACAGAAGCCTCAATCCATGCCGAGTATGAATGAAAAATTATGGACCAAGAAGAAGAAAATTGAGATGTCCGTAGTTGCTGAAATTGCCCTTAAAGCATCAGATCGTTCTGGTGTGTGGATTATTGATAGTGGTTGTACGTCTCACATGACAGTCAACAAGGACCTGGTTATAGGCATAAAATATAACTTAGAGGTAGTTGTCAAATTTGGAAATGATGAAGGCTTGAAGATTGTTGGCTCAGGAAAAGCCAAGTTTGGGGGCAAAGAAATGAGACGTGCTGATGTCTTGGTATTAGAGGGTCTCAGTCATACTTACATACCGTCAGTCATCTATGGGACTCTAGGTACTCTATCCTATTTACCAAGAAGATGTGTATTGTCAAAGGAAAATATGGATCAGTCATTCTACAGGTAAAACGAACAAAGGGAAATCATTACCCGGTAGGTGGGGAAGAAGATTCGTTCTTTTTATCCATGGAAGAAGAAAACCTGCTATGGCATAAGCGACATGGCATCTATGTCAACCATCCATGGAAGATCTGGTAAAGTGTGATGCCACTAGAGACCTTCCCAAACTATCCTGTGATCGCACTCATACGTGTGATGCTTGCCAACAAGGGAAGATCATCAGAAAGACATACAGGCCAAAGGAACAAAAATCAACTAGAGTTCTCGAACTGGTTCATGCTGATGTATGTGGACCTATCTCACCACGAGCAATAAATGGGAAAAGGTACTATGTTCTTTTCATTTATGATTACAGCAGAATGGTCTGGGTATTCCTCATTACCCATAATACAGAGGTGTTTAGTTGCATAAAACAGTACAGGAGGGAATCAGAAAGGATGCTTGGGCAGAAAATTTTGATGTTCCGTACAGATAACGGTACAGAATTCACAAACATTCAAGTGGAAGAGTATCTTGAGAAACACGGGATAAGGCATCAAGTTTCATTAGTAAGAACTCCCCAACAGAATGGTGCGGTTGAAAGGAGAAACTGTATCATCAACAACATGACTAGGATGATACCTATTGACAAAGACCTACTAGAGAAATTTTGGAAGGAATCAGTGTTGACATCATTCTATGTTTCAATCAGGTCTCTATTGTGTCCGAAGAAAGGGAAGACTCCGTATGAACTGTGGTGAGGAAAGAAGCCAACGTTGAAATACTTTCAAATATTTGGAAGTAAGTGTTTCATTCTCAACAAAAAAAATCATAGGAAGTTTGAGGCACAAGGAGATGAGGGGATATTCCTTGGATACTCAGGGAAAAGAAAATAATATATATTCTTCAAAAAAAGGCTGCGAAAAATTGTTGACAGCAATGATGTCACTATAGTTGAAAATGAACAGAATACTCAACGACCCAGTGAACAGTTCCTGGATGAAAGTGATGATCAGGTAAGAAACACAGGGGGAGAAGAAGTGGCAGAGGATGACCTCGAAGAAGATACTGATGATGAACAAGAAAGTGCAAAGTCTGTGTCTGCAAGGAAGCCAAAGAGTCGAGCTGAAATTGATAGGCAGAATATCATTGGTGATCAGACAGCTCTAGTTCAGACTCGAAGAATGAAATCATCACAACAAACATCATTTTTGTCTCAGGTGTTGCCGAAATGTTTTTTTCGATGCAGCTGAAGATGAAAAATGGGTTCAGGCTATGAATGAAGAGCTTGATCAAATTGAGAAGAACCAAACATGGGAGATTGTTTCGAGGCCAGAAGACAAGAATGAAATCAAGACTAAATGGGTCTATCGCAAAAAGATGAATGAAGATGGCACGGTGATTCGGAACAAAGCACGACTACTGTGTAAGGGGTACTCCCAGATCGAGGGAATAGATGTAGATGAGACATTTGCACCTGTTTCATGGCTGGAGACAATCAGATTATTTTTTGCCATAGTAGTGCAAAAAAAGTTCAAAGTGTTCCAGATGGATGTCAAATCTGCATTCTTGAATGGGGTTCTGGTAGAAGAGGGGTACATTGAGCAGCCAGATGGTTTTCTCATTCATGAGGATGAGAACAAATTTTTCAGGCTGAAGAAGGCATTGTATGGGCTGTAACAAGCACCAAGAGCATGGTACTCAAGGCTTGATCAGTACATGAAGAAGCTTGGTTTTCTGCGTGGAGGAGTTGATTACAATCTCTATTTTAGTAATGACAGAAATCAAAGGATGATGCTACTGGTGTATGTCGATGACATAATTTTTGGCGGATCATATGAAGCTCACTGCAGAAAGTTTTCCGAAATCCTAAAAAATGAGTTTGAAATGTTAATGATTGGAGAGCTAACGTTTTTACTTGGTTTACAGGTGACATAAGGAAGGAATATAACATTCATTTCTCAATCTAAATTTGACCAGGAGGTCCTGAGAAGGTTTGGAATGAAAAATTACAAGGAGATGAAGACTCCGGTTGCTACCCGGATGAAATTATCAAAAGACGAGGATGGAAAGGTAGTTAATATCACAGAATATAGGCAAATCATTGGAAGTCTGTTGTAATTGACTGCAAAAAGGCCTGATATTGTTTTCCCCACATGCCATGCAGCGAGATATCAGAGTAATCCCAAGGAAAGACACATGCATGTAGTGAAAATAATACTTCGGTATATCCCGGGCACAATGGACTTCGGACTGACATATAACGACAAGTCTCAGACAAAGTTATTGGGATATACTGATGCAGACTAGGCCGGTTCAGCAGATGATAGAAAATCAACGTCAGGTGGTGCATTATATCTTTTTGTATTGAGTATTTCTTGGTTAAGCAAGAAGAAAGATTGGATTTCGTTGAGCATTGGAGAAGATGATTATATTGCGGCCACTCAAGCATGCACACTGTTATTGTGGATGAAGCGGCAACTTGAAGATATGGGGGTTGAAGTAAAGTCTCCAATCGGAATCCAGTCTGATAACTCAAGTGATATCAATCTTAGAAAAAATCACATCCATCATTCAAGGACAAAGCACATTGAGATTAAGTATCATTTCATCAAGGAGAAGGTGGAACAAGGACTTGTGAAGTTGGAGTATGTGCCTACAGAGCTACAGGTTGCAGACATTCTGACAAAGGCCTTACCCAAGGAAGCTTTTGAGAGGAATCGACTGGCTATGGTAGTTCAGTCGATACCCCACACTTGACATAGTGTGGATGTGGAACCCAACACCCCCCCCCCCTCTCCCCGAGGTATGATGTGTTTTTCCCTAATGTGCTGATATGTGTTCTCTGCTATGTTACAGACTACAAAGGAGTGACCTTTTGGTTCATTGACAAAGGGGGAGAAAATAGTGATTGTTCAAGGGGAGACAGTGTGGAGATTTGATAAATCATTAATGATATGGGGAGAAGCTGACAGGTGGAGCAGCCAGATAGGGGGAGTTGAAGCTAGTTGAACGTGCTTAGCCAGAGCATAGCTTGGACAACACATGAAATTGGGCTAAAGAGGTGTTGAAGTAGTGAGAAGAAAGGGGGAACTTATTAAATCTGACGATCCTAGAAGTGATCGATCAATGAATAGATATCATGACAGCTATGGATCGTGATAAAAGCAGAAGCGTAGTGTTGGAATGTGGTAAAAATATTTCCAAACAAAAATTGGTCTTCCAACAAGTCCTTCATCATTTGGTATCAGTTTAGTACAAATTGGTATCAGTTTGGTGTCAACAGTGGATGTTAGAGATGAAGTGATTCATTGATGAACTTTTCATTTACTCTTGTTTCTCACGCTGAGAATTTCTCATGTGGGCTTAGAGTATGTGTTGACTAAATCCTTGATCGCTATCAAAATCACAAAAGGCAAATGGTGGCTGAAGAATCAACGGTTTTTTTATGGAAGAGTTTTCAACAAACCCAAAGGGGGATATTGTTGGGAAAAAATCCCTCAAGGCATCATTAAAGCATTTTTTAGGTGATTGTGTTTGTTGATAAAGTGGACATCTGAGAGGTGATTGTTGACAAAGAAAAACAATGGCATAAATATTTGTTGACAAAGAGGACTTTATGATGGAATGTAGAGTTCAATAGCTGAGGTCAATGATCCATGATTGATTCAATAATTCCGACAAGAGTAATGAATGATATGGAGGCGGTACAAAATAACAGATACAAGGTGGCACCGTTTTCCAGTGTTTGCCAAATTTTTGGTCCTGAAAATTGACAAATGAAGAAAAGTGTTTTTGGCAAAGGGACTTGCGCGCTGAGTACTTGGACTATATAAAACCTGTGTGCCATATGTTTTTCAAGATTAGAAGATCAAAATATGGCTAAGGAAACAGGTTCGCACAAGTTTGGGTGTTGGTCGCGCAAGTGTCTAAAAGGACAGAAGACTTGTGCGCTGAGACTGGGTCACATAGGTGACTTGCACGCCGTCGCGTAGGGTGGTCAATTTGCCTATAAATATTGGACCACCCCTCTTTATTCTTTACCGGAGTTCAACACTTTGAGAAATCAGAGCTCCCGTCGCAAAGGTGTGGTGGTCGCGTAAGTGGTGTGTGTGAGTCGCGCAAGTGAAGTTGCATGCCAGTGTGAGAAGTTGCGCGCCGGTTGGCAGTTGCGCACCAATGTTGGTTTGGGACTGAAAGGATGTGAGTCCCGCAGGTTTTGGGTTGAAAAGGGGTGTGTCGCGCAAGTGTTTGAGGTAGAATTGTGCGCCAGTTGTGACTTGTGCGCCAATACTTGCGCGCCAAGATTGACTTGCGTGCCAAGTAAGGTTTATTTCCACCAGTGATTTTCGGGCTGCGTGGAAGCTGGAAGTTTTTCTGATACCTTTGGTACAAAGAGATATTCATCTACGGGTGAAAATTGGGCTTCAACAGAGCATCTACTTACAAAGGAAGATGTATTCCTTCATACAAATAAAGAGACCTACGGGTCTATAAACTATGAATGGATTCCTTCCAAGAGTAGTGAGCAAAGGAAGAGAAAGAAGGTGATCCTCTCCACCGGCAGTGAGCAAGAGAGAGAGAAATAGGGAGTGACCCTTGGGGAAGCAGTGATCTGACCCTAAACATTGTAAAGGCAGTGATCCTAGGCATAGAAGTGATCTAGCCTGAACATTTTAATCCACAGCTAGTGAAGTTTAGTGGAATTGGTATGACCAGCAACTTGTCGGCGTATGCTCCTTGGACATAGCCCTTTACGGTGAACCATGTAAAATTGTTGTGTCATGTGCATGATTTACTTTCTGTTTACTTTGTGCAATTGGAAAGAGAGAGAAGAGTGTTTTTCTTAACAGTGAAACAAGATCATAACAGGCGTTAATTTTAAATTAGTCATACCCTGATTCACCCCCACCTCACCTCTCAGGGTATTCAGCCTTGTGGACCTAACACCTCACCACAAAACCAGAAACATCTCTCTTCATACCGGCCCACAAATGTTGATGGTGTAGATCTTAATACATCTTTGTGACACCAGGATAAACTGCCCAAACTAAGGAATGAATATCATGCATCAGCTCCTCACATATTTCTTCTAACACCCATACGTGTCCATGAAAGATAAATATAACATCCTCTCCTATGGCCCATATGGGAATATGGTTCTCTCCTAACACACTCTTCCCTATAACATGGCCTTCAACATCTAATCACTACCTCATTCTCACTTGATCAAGTAGATTATAGGTAACATATTCAGAAAAAAGAAATGTCTGCTCCTATCTGTCGTGCACCTCCAAATGCATCTCCAAGAATAGAGCCATAGCTTCCATTGACTATTGGACTCTTGAACTACCTGTATTTGAGTCCAACTGCTAAACACATCATCCCCTACATTTAATTTCCCAGGTGTGTAGACATTCTCAATGTAAATGGATTGAAGGTACTCAACCCACCTTTGAGAAATCACATTTAGTTCACTCTTAGTGAATTTATTCTTGAAACTTTTGTGGTCGTTTTAAACCACAAAATTCCCTCCCCAATAATTATGTCTCCAAAAACGTAAATCATGTTCAACTACACCCAACTCGAGATCGTGTGTTGGGTAAATCTTATCATGTGGCCTCAACTATCGTGACCCTTAAACAACGATGGTACATGATGTGTAGTACTATGTACATGGTGTATACTCCTAAAATTTCCAGAAACACCTATTTATCTCAAAACACAAGAAATCAAGATGCAGACATAAAATAAATATCTGAGTTCTTATAAACTTCCCCTTAAGGAAAATCGTCCCCAAATTTCCCTAACAAGGTCGATATGAAGAAGAATCCTAAAATATCTTCGCAACTATAATCATACAACGGTCTCCCACTCCCATTTCTCATCCTGTACTCACTCGTTCTCTCATAGAACCCATACAAGAGGAACAAACCGGTCATAGTGTACCATCGCGATTCGATCAATAATCCGAATAAGATTCTCCTGGAATGAGGCATCCACCTTCAACTCAACTCCCTAAGCTGAAATAAAGTGAGAAGAGTATGAGAAGTAACGTTCGAGCTGAGAAACATGGAATATTTCATGCATAGCTCCGTACCTGTGAGATAACTGTAATCGATAGGAAACCTTCCCGACTCTCTCAAAAATCTCAAATGACCCGATGTATCTCGGAAAATAATGCCCTATATTTTAATCCTCCAATATACCAACCTCGGTGTGACACGTTGGAAAACATGATATCTGACCATGAACTCTAGAGGTAATTTCCATCGATCATCATAAGACTTCTTTCGTGACTGTGTACTATCCATCGTCTTTTGAATCATCTCCAGCAGTTTTTTGGTCTCCTGGACAAGATGAGGTCCTAGCATATCTGCTTCTTATACTTCCAGCCAAAATAGGGGTGATCTGCAGGGACTATTGTACAAAGCCTCATAATGTTCCATCTGAATTTTTTCTCCAATACTATTATTATAGGAAATCTCCACTAGAGGTATGTTATTCTCCCAAGAACATCCAAAATACTAGGATGCATACTCGAATAATGTCCTCCAACACCGGGATCGTGCGCTTAGATTTTCCATCTGTCTGGGGATGGTATGATGTACTCAGAAGTACCTATGTACCTGACCTCTATAATCCCGACCAAACCCAAGAATAAAAATGGGAATCCCTCTCTTAAATGATGGAGTGAAGAACCCCATGAAAACATAAAATCTATTAGATGTACAACCTTCCCTGCTCATCATCACAATAGTTCTCTTTGATTCGTAAAAAATGTGATGTGTGTATATTAATGAAAACCCAAACTACACCATTCAATAAATTAGATCTCAGTAACCCAGTCAGGAAATACATCACGACATAACTCCACTTCCACTTGGGAATGTGAAACGAATACAAAAGACCTACTAGTTGCGGATGGTCCACCTTCACCTGCTGACTGGTGGAACACCTCATCTCAAAATCTGCAATATCTCTCTTCATACCAGGCGACCAATATCAATGGTGTAGATCTCGATACATCTTGGTGACACCAGGATGAACAAACAAAACCGAGGACTGATAATACTATATCATCTCCTCGCGTATGTCTTCTGACAACCATACATGTCCGTGAATGCTCAAGATCTCATCCTTGCCTATGGTCTATATAGGAATAGGTTCTTCTCTTGATTCACTCTCTAATATAATTGGTCCATCCACATCTGATAACTACCTCTACCACACTTGACCAAGTAGAGTAGAGGCAACAAGTATAGAAGAATGAAAAATCCTCCCCTATCTGTTGTACACCACGAAATGCATCTCAGATAACATATCTATATGCTTCAATTCACAGTTTTCCTATTTAACTGCCTATATCTCAGTACTTCTGCTTAACGCATCATCCATTGAATTTCCTTTCCTAGGCATGTTGGCAATCTCAAAGTCAAAGAACTGAAGGTACTCAACCCAACTTTGCTATCTCAAATTTTGATCATGCTGAGTAATGATATAATTTATAATTTTGTGGTCGGTGAAAACAAAAAAATCAACACCCTACAAATAATGTTTCCAATAGCGTAAATCATGAACAACTGCACCCAGCTTGAGATCGTGTGTCAGGTAATTCCTCTCATGTGGCCTCAACAATCGAGAACCTTACACAACTACTCCTTCCCCATGCATAAGCACTAATCCCTTCCCTATCCCATATGCATCACATTAAATTGAACAACTCATGCCTGGATCTATAAAAACTCGTATCAGTACCGAATACAAACTCCATTTTAGCTCCTAATAGGCTGACTCAAATGAATTTTTTCACAAGTACTTCACACCCTTCTTAGTTAGGCCCATCAGTGGCGCTTCTAAAAGTGAAAATTCTTGTATAAAACATATGTAGTAACTAACCATCCATAATAAATATTTAAACTCAATGACATTCTTCGACTGATCCCAAGAAAGTACTGTTATCATATTCTCTAGTATTACTGATACTCATGTCTTTATGATTACATGACCCATGAAGTGAAACTAGTCCATCCAAATGTGGAATTTTGAGAGATTATCATATAAATGATGCTCTCTCAGTGAACTAAAAACAATCACAAGATGCGTAGCATGGTCATGTCGAGTGTGATAGTACACCATTATATCATCCACGAAACCCACCACAAAAGAATCCATGTATGTATGGAACACTCGGTTCATTAGAGCAATAAAAACTATAGTTGTGTTCGCGAGATCAAACGGAATAACCACAAACACATATAGACCACACATGCTTCAAAAGGATGTAAGAAGTATAGCAGTCGTTCTAATGCAGAAATTAGGATAATAGTATCTCATGTAAATCTTCGAGGACCCCCAAGCACCCCAATGCTGATCAAATAGTTCATAACTTCGTGGTAAGAGATATTATTTCTTGACCATCAACTAATACTACATTAGATAATACACAAAAAAATTAGAGGGTATTATCCGCCTTCATCAAAAACAAGATAGGAAAACCCTAAGGGTATGTACTGTGTTGGATAAAACCCTTTTCCTACAACTCCTCTAACTACTTCTTGATCTCCTGTAACTCGGGTGTAGTCATCCTATAAGGATGAATGGACACTGGTTTCACTCTAAGAATGAGCTTAATAGAATTTTCAACCTCTCATTCTATAGGAAATTTTAAAAATTCCAATAGAAGTACATCCCTGAAATGAACAACCACTGGAGGAAATTCCAAATGTGAAATACCATAGTCATCTAGATAAAAACTAGAAATCAGGGCTATAACTCCCCCAACCCATGATGCTCAGGTCCCACTCTACTCACATGGACATCCCATTCTCCCTTATGTAGAAACAAACCACCCTCTTGTTACATGAATATCACCCTATAATGATAGAAATAGAAAATAGCCATGAAGGTATCGAAAAGTGTAGAAGCTAAAACTAAGGAAACTAGAATCGAATTTTTAAATGTAGAGGGTCTGGTATCCTACTCCTTTTGGATGTTCTCCACTACAAATGATTGACCTGTAGTGTGGCCCTACAACCAAGCCTGACCACCATGAGGTGATACACCCTATTGTGGCAGAATACCTGGCGACTAGATGCAACGGCGATGACCTCCACCTCGGCCTATACGGGAAGACAAACTCCAGTTCCCAGAATTATTTGAAAATTTTTGTTCTTCTCTTTAATGATGTGGCATAGAAGAACCACTGTCACTAGCTTCTGGAGAGAAAAAAATGACAAAATCACTAAAGATGACCCATATTTTCACAAGATCGGCACTCAACTAGGTATCTTGGGAAATAAGGATTTGTATGCTTGCCCTTCCCACACTTGTAGGATACCACATGGATACCGAAATTTGCATCCCACCTACTCGGATCTTCATGTGTGGACTCCCAATGATACTTCCTACTATCATCCAGAGAAGCACCAACTCTGAATATTGAATCTCCCAAGACCACAGCTCCAGAATCCCTCAGGTTGTGCCATGTGATCCATTCCTGGTTGAATATGCATGATTTGGTTGTCAACCTAAATATGTTCACCTAAGGTCAGATTTCATGGCTGAGAACATCTTCAAACATCCTCACTAGGAATAACTCATAACCCCATAGAATGGGTGTGAATCACTGTTTCTCTATTATGCGAGAAGAATACTCCATAACTGAGAGAGTAACCTATTCCATGCTCATAAACTATAAAGCTAGATCTACATTCGATTTCTATGTGTAGATGTAATAATTGAAGGTATGCTAGAACTCATCCCAATTTATAACTTGTTGGTGTCCTGTCTGTGATATCACATCTCACCATCTATTTGCGGAATCTCGAAGCATGTACGTAGAGAGCATCACCCTCTTCTCCAAAGGCATCTTTAGCTGCTATAAGATAAAAAACATGGATTATAACCACGACTCTATAGCTTGAGGTCCTTCATCCCCTGAGAATGTTGGAAGAATCTAGTGCTGAAAACCCTTTTCCAACTCAACCATAGATGGGGAACGATTTGGTGCTCCGTAGAAGTTCTAAATAAACCTGATGAAGCCTTCTCAGAACTATGCATAGATACCTATATATGGATTAATGTCTCGTCCCAAGATGGGCACAACGGGATGGTCTGCTGGTAGTCCTTGACCTACCTTGTCCAGTGTCTAATCATTTCCCTATATCTGGCATACAACCAGAGGACGCCTCAGTGGCACAACTCGACAAGGTCAAGCACACACCTGTGTTCAAGATTATCATGTACTGAAATTTAGAATTACAAGGAATAGTATAAATATAATATTCATGTTTTTCAAAACATGGACACACGATGTGTATGACCCCTACACGGCATGTTCCCATTAGCCTTTACATGTGCATTTTCTTATAGAAGCACTGGTCATGTAACACCCCATACACATTATATGTTCCTCCCAAGGAAAAAGTGTGTACCTCAATCATTTTCCCCTACCTACGTTCCCCTACATGTCTACACCACATGGATCTACTAGAACAAAACTACACGGAGTTTTTACTCTAAACACAGCATGTACCACTTATGATTCAACTGCCCGTGTACTTATTCACACAGTTGACTCTACATGGAGTTTTTATGCTAGACACAGAGTGTAATTTTAAGATTCCACTGACCCATGTGGTTAGGCACACGATCGGATACAAGGTTTTCTCTACTAGGTGTGTTCATGATGGACACGACATGTACTTTTCCAGAGTTTCAACCAGCTGGGTCTTTAGAAACATGTATGGACACATGGTCTCTAGAACACAGTCTGTACGTCCAGTACACAGCATGTTCCAAAAATTATTTCATAACCCAGTTTTTTAGTCCAAAAAGTATGTGACATGGTTAAATACTACATATTTACTTAATAAAAGTTATTCCTTCCCAAACAGAAGGATACATGGAGTGTATTAATTATTACACATTGTGTATTTTGAGTTTTTTCTATAGTGTGAGCATCAAAAACTACTCTAGAAGCCAATAAAACAATAAAAAAATCATTAATGCACAAAATTATTATCTGTGGGCGCCCATAATCCATACAAATCAGTGCTTGGAATCATATTCATGCCATATACAAGTATAATTGTGTAGTGATCCACCAAATCTCGACCCATGATGGCCCATAAAACCATAGGGACAAATTTTTGGAATTAATTCAAGGGAACCCTTTCAAAATTCAATACCATATAAAATATCAGACATTCTATCCAAACATCATACACAACATCATGCATATCTATCACAACGTCCATCAAAACAATATCTAATCAATAATTCTCCCTAAATGGAATGAACAGAATGCATGACATGTGATATCAAACAAATTATTATATGATGCATGAGATGGAATACCCTCATCTCATTAGGTTTAAATATAAATAGACCCTTAATAATATCAATGATAACAACACAAATCATGTGAACCACCCAATGTTGAAATCAAATCAACTATAATAATTGAAAAACTAAAAATTGAAATAATTGAGGTAAATTAGATTTTTTTAATATAGGGGTTTGCTACTCCAAGGCAGATCTTGTTACAAACTACCTATTCTTTTATATCCCTTGCTATAGTCTCCAAACAGTATGTCATGAAGAAAAGAATTCATTTGATACCACATTGTAACGTCCCGGTTCTGGGTGCCTCCAAAAAGTGCCCCGTACCCGGTTGGTAACACGACCTCAAGTGCATTTCCTAGAACACCAGAGGCTACAGACTAGCATAGATGGCCTTGGGTGTGATAGTGGGGAAACTATGCCCTCATTGGAATAGTATGCATAGTTGAATAACAAATAATAAATAGTTGCAGATGCAGTAATATCATACAATAAGGAAACATTGGAAGACTGAAAGTAAATGTACAACTACAGAATATATATAAATAATGATGCATGTAACAAGTATCTAGGAATGCATCCAAACAAGTAACAATGTTTGAAGACAATACAAAACCAAAGTACAAAATGAAATAACTAAAAAACTCTAACAGAATCGCAAGCCTTAACATGGTCTCATGCTATCTAGCTCCACAACAGTCAAGTACATGATGTAGAAGGGAATTTTCCCTTATCTATAACTGTAACAATATCATCTATTTGGGCCCAATAACATGACCCAAACAGGGTGTGAGATGAATCCTGGTAGGAAACCATCCAATTATATGTTCCTAATAGTTCCTTAATATATATATAGTATGAAACATGAAAAATGATGCAATAAACAAGGAATTACTAAAAAGTAAACAATCCAATTTTTTCCACTACATTAATTTAAATTTATCTATTATTTAATAAATCATTCACAAGCAACCCTCTGGGATATTTCTCATAGCCAGACCCCTCTGGATCAACTTATTACTTAACAATAATGAAAATAACAACCCCCCTAGGATAGCTCACCCAGTCTAACCCCTTTGGTCTAATAAAAACAAAGAATCTCTGAGGAAGAACTCACCATTAATTCCACTTATAGTCATTTAATGTTAAACTACATACTCTATGAGAATCCCTCAACAACAAATCCCCATATAGTTTTATAACGATAACTATTGAATCTTGGATGGAGCACTCAACATCAATCGCTCGTATTTTCTCACAGCATGAAAAGTAGAAAAGATACTCTGGGAAAGCCCTCAATGTCAATTCCCCCTATGGTCTAACAACACCAGGTTCCCACAACCCTGTGTAAGAAAATATTGCACAAACTATATTCCAAAGCCAAAGTAAATCACAAACAATACTTTTTAAAAGGGTAAAATCATAATACATGCTTGTTAGATAATATCAATCCATCCAAACAGCACTAGGCAAGGATAACAGAGGAGCCTAATAAGCAATTCTAGACCCAACATCCAATATCTAAAAAACATATGGCCAAACACATCCATAATAAGGTAAAAAACACTATTTACAATCAAAAACCCATAATCAAGAAAACACAGCATGACATAAATTAATTGGGATAAATTTCCTAAACATGTAATAACCTAAACTAGGGTATTGGGATCTTTGGCACATATAAATCAAGGAAAATATATGGAAAGGCACAAAACACCTACATGGACGTTGTACGGTCAATATAGTTGAACATCAGCCATTGAATCAACCTAGACTTCCATAGATCTACACAAATATCTAAAAATTTCAACCATGTATAACTCTTAAAAGAGGGGAAATAATGAGACGAGGCTCTAGAAGATGGAAGAACTCAACATGGTGATTCCAATGCAATCAGCGGTGTATGATTCAGAGCATAGATGGTGGGTCTGGGGCTCGAAGAGTAATTAATGATATATGTTGCTTCTGGATGAGATGATCTGATAAGATGTTATTTCAACCAATTAGACTCAACCTTAGTCTAATATAACAAATCAATATAAAAATACATGGTGTGTTCCATGAGGACACATGGTGTGTATAGGCCTTAAAAGCGTTCCACTTTTAGCGGTTCCTAGGTCACCCACATGTCCATGTACTCTGTCGTTACATAGCCAGTACATTAATACCTGTCATAACCTAGTACACGACATGTATTCCTTTGTACATGTTGTGTACTCCTAAGCACATGAAGTGTACTCCTAAAATTTTCTACAAACTACGATTTTTCTCAAAAACCCCAAAAATCCAAATGCATACCTGAAAGGAAAATCTAGGATCTTACAAATAATACATATACACACACAAATATATATCATTTATTTTCATTGAGGATGACAATAAAATGTTCTGAGCGTTTAGGTGTACATATGGCCCACCGTCTCCATGATTAGTGTATTCCATTTTATATTTTCTATATTTTGTAAATTTTTAAAAAGATTTAATACATATGAGATTTATATAATTTTTTATATTTTTTAGATTAGTAAATTATGATATAATTAATAGTATCGAGAATGGTATGTCAATACATATAGGAACAACAATGTGGATATTAGCCAAAATAAAATCTTAACATGAAATTGTTAATAAAAATGTAAAATAATGTCCTAATAAAATAATATATGGTATTTTATATATTAATATGGTTATATGATAGATAAATAATAAACTTATATTTATAATACAGGGGTTTTGAATGAGTATGAGGAGATTCAAGACATAAAGTAAGGTTTTTTTATCTTACATTTATTTCTGTGGGGGCACATGCTTTATATACTAATTGTTTTTATACGTGATGTATATAATACCCAATAATTTAATTTATTATTATTATTATTATTATTATATTATTATAATATATATATATTTTTAATAATTTCATTGGTAATATGATTTAGTTTATTATAAATTGGTAAGAAGATTTATAGTCTCACTTTGATTTCTGGGAGACATATGTAATGCACCACCCATTTCTTTTGGGTGGTGTATATAATGCCCATGAAAGAATCATATACAATTTTACTTAATTTTATGGGTATTTATATATCTATTTTATAATATCACTTTCATGGGTCTTATATGTCAATATTTACTAAATCAGTAAGGAAATTGTTTCAAAATTTTCTTTCTTTGAGTCACAAGTTATGTTATGTAAATAAATTATTATAAGAGGTGGGTATACGTAATTTTGAAATCCTGTATCATGAATATAATTATTTTAATTATATTTTTATTATCATTTAATGTTAATCTATCATCATTCTAAAATCTATCTTCCATCAAATCAATATATCCAAGACATGTTTTAAAAGAGTCTTAAATCATATTTTTTTATTTTTTATGGAAAAGGGATTTCAATGATGCTTAAAATAGAATTCATAGATTCCAATATAATTTCTCATTTTTATTTTCGTTGAAAAATTTATTTAATTTCTTTATTATTTAAAAAAAATCAAAATGGAAAGGATACTTTCCTTAAGGATAATTTAAAGTGATCTTTAAAAATGCTTTTCCACCAATGACAACATTATTTGATGATACATAGGATTTAAAGGGGATGGGATCCAATGATACATTCATATTATTTCTCTTAAATTTTTAGGATGGATTTAAACTAATTATTTTTATTTTCCATCAATTATGTTATGATCAAATGTTCATGAAACCAATTAATGGTTATGTGGTATGATATGATTTATGTTCTTGAGGAACACATATGAACAGTTTTGGTTAAGTGATTTGTGGGACCTGTATCTCCCTAAAATGAATTGGGAAAACATTTATATCTTATTATATAATTATTGGGACATGTAGAAATTATTGATCCACTTAGGATGATGGGGACACCAATTCCACTCTGGGACGATGTGGAAACCAGATCCCTTATAAGGAATGGATTTCGACTGGGGATGGTAGTGTGTCCAAACTAGTAGGTGATGTCACCCTGAAGATCTCTATTATGTTTTTTAATTATTCCTTGAGTTATAGGGAATTATACAAAATGATTATTAGTTTTCCAAAATTCCATTTCTTATTTATAAGTTATTATTTCAGGACTTTTTCTCTTGATTCCCTTGTGATCGATCCATGCCTTTTGAACTTCCAATATTTATTCCATAACTCATATGTATGATCATTAATATTAAAAATATGATATTAAAATATTATCATTATGTTCTCATACCCTTATTTCCATGTTATTATTATGCATATCCATTCGTGACCCCTTACTGAGCATTTGAGATCACCCCATTCTTAAGTTTTGTTCCCCTAGAAAATTAAGAATGGTATTAAGTTTCATATGTCAAAAAGGGTTCTAGTTATGATGAAATAATCTACAGAATAATTATATATATTGTTAATGAGTTTTTTATGTTTCCATGTTTCCAAATTATCTATAGTACTATGATTTTTGGTTTGGTGATTATGTATTTCCATAAAACAATAATGAAACATCCATGTATGAAAATCATGGCATGATATAGTTGGTATTAGATAAAAGGTTTAGTCAACCTTTGAAGACTAGGATAAGTAAATAGTTGTGGGATCACTATATATATTTATAAGGATATGTCAAGAGATTTATATAATTATAAGACTATGTATAGGTAAATATCCGAGTTTTTTCTTAATAATCATGAATCAACTATGATTAAACCTATGGTGCAAAATATTGTAATATTATAAGTAATTCCCCTCGTTTATGTGATTCTAACACTTTTATTAGTGTTTCTACGACATGGATTTATGGTTTTAGATAATGGATGGAAGTCTAAGGTGTTGTGTTAATGATGAATGTGATAGGAAATGCAATGATTGTGCTCTTGAGCAACCAAATGTTATGGGGAACGAATTGAAAATCTATTTGATGTGATCACACTACATTACCATGCTATAAAACACGTTGGACATAAAAATGACGAAAGATGGATCAAAATTCAACTAAGTCCTTTAGGAGGAATCATCCACTATCTTTCAGCGGGGCTTCTAATCCACAACCAACTATGAAATGGATTAATACCATTGGAAATATATTTTCAATTCTCCAATTTTTGGAACATGAATAATTTATTTTTGATGTTTATTATTTTGAAGGTTAAGTGGAAAAGTTGTCGACTCCATCAATAAAATGAGGAAATATGACAAAATTGAATCCATGGATTAGGATGTGTTTCAGAACATATTATCCAATATGAATTTTCCTTATGTTCATCATATGAAGATTGAAAAGGAGTACTATGAGCTGATGAAAAAGGATGATGAATCTATCGGTACCAACAAGGCTAATTTCATAATACATATGAGGTAAGCTTCTGGTATTATCATCCAAACTGAACATAATTCCAATAGGTTCTTTACTGGAATGAAGCCAAATATCATAAGGGAATTATCCATTAGATACTTTAGTAGCTATTAAGAGATTTTGAATTGTTCTATAAATGTTGAAATGGAGGTTGAAGTTTCATATCAATCTCAAGGTTTTAATAAGAAAATGTAGAAAAAGTATAATGAAAAATCTATAAAAAATGGATATAAAAATTCGTGCCTATATTTTTGTTTTATGTGGGGAAAAAATCCATGAGTGAAGTTTCATATCGGGTCCAATAAATGTTTTATGTATAGAAGGGACGTCCATCGAGAAATTGATTACTGAACGGATGGGGAAATTGATTACTGAACTGATGGGAAGATATTGGACAATGATGAAAATATAGGTAATGATGAACAAAATGAACCTTACACACATCAACAATTCATGTTTAAAGAAAATAGGCTATATGAAAATCAATGATTATATACATGTGTTAAAAATAATGATATATGTTAATAGCCTCTTAAAAGAAAATGAAAATATCATGTGATCACTATTGGATATGTGGAGTATGAATACAAAGTGGAGAAATGATTGAGTATTAATGTAGTGGAATTCATGAATAATGTTGTAGAATTAAATTTAATATATTGGGGAATAATTAAACATCATTGTATCGGTCCACTATATTTTTCCCATAATATTTTAAGGGAATCTGTCAAATGGTACTTGCAACCATGATAAGTTATTTTGAAGGTAAGGTGATATTTTGGGAAAACACATGATTAAGGGAATGATAAACTATAATAAGTTCATCATTTTGAGATAAGAATGTTTTTATAAAGATATTTTGGATATTAATAAGTAAATTTTATCGTATGAATTTCATTATAACTAATTAAGGGCTTGTTGACAATGTTGATTATGATATTATAGATGGAGTTTATGACATTTTTTGACATAACGAATATATCCAGTAATCATTGGATTAATAATGAATTAATGTTTTAAATCAAGACATTTGATAATTTTCATGATTCAAGAGAATACATGATGAGGGTTTTCAATTTTTTGGAATCTAAAAAACAAGAGATGCTTTATGATATACAAGAGATCAATGATATGTTTCTTTTGATGTATTGAGTGTCCTTATTTCAAATGTTTTGGATATTTATCAATTGTAAGGGTTATAAGGTTATCCATTTGTGGAATGGGTTATGATACAATTTAGATGATATTTTAGAGATTAAATTATTATATCACCATATAAGGATTTAGTCATATTGGATAACTTATGCTAAACATTTTGTTGGGATCATTATAGATGGAATTAACTATCATTCTATTCATGGAAATCATGATCTGATAATATTTTAGGAATGAAAAATTTACCTTCTTTTCATGGAATAATAGATAAAGTTTAAATTATTCAATTCACAAATAAGGATGTGGTTTCCCTCAAACTATGTATACATATCTTCTCATGGAAATTATTCATCTTTGGGAAAATGGGAAGTGAGGTAAAATGTTTTCATTTTATCATAATTTTTTATGCTATCATTGAAAATTTTCAATCCACTTTGAGTAAAGGATAAATGACAGTTATCATTCTCCTAACAATGTTCTCTATCACTTTCCATTAAAATTGGATAGTTAGTTTACTCATTCATATCTATGTTTTCTCTTACTAGATTTTTTTATGTGGAAACCTAGTTCTAAGTTACTTTTGGTAATAATTATGTTTCCATATTTCCTTTTTAAAACAATGTAATAGTTTTAATTTTTACTATGTGGGTTTTTATGTAAGAAGCTTCCCAATATTAAACCTTTGATAATCTGGAATAATTTCAAGGGAGAAATTAAATTAATGTCGAGGTGAGCGGGGGAATGTTCCACCACTATATTTTCAGAGATATATATTTTTAACCAATTTATTACTTTCAGTAATTTTTGATTTTATATAACATTGAATATTACTTGTGTTATATGAAATCAACATGTATTTAATGTTTTATACGTTATACCAAATTGAGGTTGTGCTATACATAAAACATAGAATAGCTTGTGGTATATGTTATAATTTTATTGGATCTTTATAGTTAGAATGTGGGATTCTTTGGACAGCTTGTTTTACATGCTAGACTGTGTTCTACTAAACTTCTATATATTATTAATATTGTTATTAAAATAGTATTATAGTTAACACATTGTAGTGGGAATAGAAATTATAAATAATATTTATTAAATTTCGAAAATATAATTTATAAATGTGAATAAAATTAATCCTTTTTTCTTCAATTATCTAGAAATGCATGTAATAACTATTTAAAAATAAATAAATTCCTATCATAAGAAAATGATTTTACTACGTACAAAAAATATTATATGAGAATCTTTTAAAAAACCACCATTAATAAAAAAATTAATAAATATTATATATTACATATTCAATATAGTTTTACACTAATCCAAGATATTTGATTGGAATAAGATAATAACAAATCAAAAAAATGAATAAAAGGATATATTTTTAAAAAGGATAATTTTATGGTCATTTAATAGTGATCACATTTTAAATATAATTTTTAAAAAATTTATAAAATATTATGGAAAAAATTAGATTTTATTTTATTTTGGGATATAAAAATTTACATTGGAAGAATTTTTAATATTTTTTTGACTGGTTTGATGAATTGATAAATAGTGAAAAATACAATTTTTTAATTGAAAACAACTTTTTCATTCAGATAATTTATTGTGTTTTATTATATTTTTGAGGGGTTTTACAATATAATTATTTAAATTTAATTTTACATAATCCTATTTAGGTAATTTAAATAAATTCAACATTAAAATTAGTTATAATAAAATTCCAATCTTTTGAACATTTTCCCTTAAAAACTCATTATTTCATTCAGAATATGGTATTAATTTTAAAATAATTTCAGAGAATTTAGTGAATTGAATTTGAAAAAATAGATAAAAAATTTACACTAATGAGGTAAAACTTTATTAAATAGGTCCCTTTTATTTTTGGTAATTATGAATAGAACATTAGTAATTTTTATCACCATGGTTAAGTGTAAATCACGTAATTTCGAGTAAAAATAAAATTATAAATATTATAAAAATAAAACGAAAATTTTCAAATTTTATTGGATTAATTTAATTTGACCCATAACACTATAAGGATCTAAATTGAATAATTTAAAAGAACCCTTTCCTCGAAAATGACTAAAATAATACTAAAATCAATGGGAGTGACAACATAGAACACTGTAACATTAAATATGTATAATATTATTAATATGGGATTAAATTGAAGGTATTATTGAATATAAATATTATTTTGAAATATATAAGGTTTATATACATCATTGAAATTTATTTTTAAATTTTAGTGATGAAATGATTTTCATAAATAATCACATAATGATGAAGAAATATTTATTCACTTAATAAAACAATTAATTAAATGGTATTAGAAATATTAATAGAAACATAATTTTAATTAATTAAGTTTCTAAACTAATTTTATGGGTGAATATGACAAATTAAGGGTGTATTAAATGAATTGTATCAGATTTACTATGCTTTTTTGATTTTATTAATTTCAATGTTATGAGATCTATCAAAATTGAAACTAGTGATATTTTATGAAAATAATATTTTATTAAATAATATAAAAATCTCAAAACATTAAATAAGGATAAAAGGGATGTTATATAATCGAATATATCATATATTGTCCATTTCTTATCCAATTTACACATTATATGATAAAATTATATCCTCTCAATATAGAAAAATGTGTTACAACAGTTCAAATTAAAATGAATTAATTTAATGTTAATCAAAATCATAATTCATAAATTTAGAAAATAAAATTTCACAAATATATTTCATTTTTAAATTAAAGCATAATAATATATGATAATCTAATAAATTTTCATTCTAGGTATTTTTACTGATATATAATTTTTTATAAATTAATCTTTTGATAAATTTCAAAAGTACCCCTCTCCACACATGTAAAAGGGAAAATATCCTTATTTTGTCATCACACTTCAGAAAAAAAAATTTAACCAAAACCTAACCAATTCCCCACCAAAATACACCCATTAAATCTATAATCATTACTATGTGATTAAATCCTGACAAATAAGTTCTTTTGTGGAATTCTATATGAAATACCTAAAGAAGAGAAAACATTCATCCATGAACGTTTTCGTTTCACTTATTATATAAACCCATTATGTTCATTATATTTCATAAATTTAAAAATAAACATAGTATCAAAGTATTATAATTTGTTTCCATATTAATTTTTATTCTTTCAGTTACACACATTTAATCTAATCGGTAACAAACATACCATTCATGTGTACGACGGACTACCACCTCACGAAAAGATGATTGTTTTTTTACATAACCACCTCTAATAGTGGTAATAATGAATGATATAATATTTCATCTAGGATATATATTATATTAATAATTTTTTTATTCATATCTATATTAAATATAATATATCTTCATTCTTTCTATTTTGTGTAAATATATTAACTTCATTTGTGGATGGGTGTACTACCGCCACCTCAAAGTAATGTGATTCGATCACACATTACATAGAATGTTTTATGGATGGGTCAAGTAAAATTATATGATAAATATGATATAATAATTATAATTTAATAATATATATAAATATATATATATATATATATCATTTCATTTCACTGAATACAAAAATAAAATTGAAATTACATTCATTCGTACGCACGGCCTACCGTCTCTATGAATGGTGTATTCTATTTCATATTTCAATATATTATAAATTATTATAAAATTTTTTTATAGGTGATATTTATATCATTTTTTAATTCATTTAAATAATTAAATAATTATCAAAGTAATATTATCATGAATAACATGTTAAAACATATTCAAAATACCATGCCGATATTACCTGAAACATAACATTAACACATAATTTTTAATAAAAAGTAATATCATGTGATAAAAAAATAATATAAGGTAAAATATATTTGAATATGGTTATATGGTAGATTCATAATAGTATTATATTTACTATATAGAAGGGTTTAATGACTACTAAAACATTCAATACAAATGTTAAGGTGTTTCTGTCTCACTTTTATTTCTGTGGGACATATGCCTTATACACTACATGTTTCTTATGTGTGGTGTTTTTAATGAAAATGAATGTATTTTAAAATTATTATTACAAATTTTATGTTATTTTAATTTCTATATAATCTGTTTCTTTCTTAGGGAATATGATTCCACTGATTATAAAGTTGTAAAGGGATTTCTAGTCTCATATTGATTTCTACCAGACTTATTCCATAGTCTCTACTTGTTTATTTTTTGTTGTGTATTTAATTAACATTAATGTAATATATTAACCTTACCTTAAATTTATGGGAATTTACAAATCCATTTAATGACATATGTTTCACGGTTTTTATAGATAAGAAGTTACATAATCGGTAATGGAATTTTACATTAATTTTTTTTCTTTGAGACACATGTTCTGTTAGGCACCAAAATTATTTTACATGGTGTTTATACTTAAAATTGACATATACTATAATGAATATAATTATTTTAATGATATAATAGGTTTCATGTTATTTTATTCTCTCTTTGGTCAGAAAACTACGTTCATTCAATTCAATTTTTTAAAAAAATGTTTAATAGTGTTTTAAATGAATGTTTAATCATTTTTAAGGGATGATGTTTTCAAAAGAGTTTAAAATAGTTTTCAAAGATAACAAGATAATTTTTCTAGTTAATTTTCAAAGCATTTTTTTATTGACTATTTTATGATTTAAAAAAAAATTCAAAAAAGAAATGATTTTTTCCAAAATAATTATTCCACGTGATCATTAAAAATCATTTACCAACTAAGACTACATTTTGTTATGTTAAATAAGTTTTACTAGAGATATAATCCAATGATAAGATTATAATTTTTTATCTAAATTGTTTGATATGTAATGATAATTATTTATTTCCATTAGTTATGTTATGATCAAATATTTAAGAAACCTATTTATTTTTATTTATTTTGATATGATTTTTTGTGGGCTACATATTTTTATCCCTTTCATTATATGATGGGTGGTACCAATATCTACCTCAAATTAATTGGGTAAATATTTTTATATCATGATATAATTATGGGAGAATGTTAATGGGCTTGATCTACTATGTAATTTGGGGAAACTCAATTCAATAATGTAAGATGGGGAAACCCGATCCCTTTTATGGAAAAGACTATGACTCAGGATAATGGTGTGTCCCTCGGAGTAGGTGTAATCCTAATGAACTCCCATTTTATGTACTAGGAAATGATACTTGATATATAGGGAATTATATTACATATTTATGAGTCTTCCACAATTCCATGTCTTATTTCAATGTTATTCTATCATGACTTATTATATTGATTCCATTGTGAATCATAAATTATGAACTACTAATATTCTTTCAATGACTCATATATATGATCTTTAATATGAGGGATATTATCTTCAAATGATATTACTATGTTCTCGTACCATTATGTTCAAGTTATTCTTTTGTGTCTCCCTTGTTTACCCTTGCTGAGCATCTGAGCTCTCCCTTTTCATTTGTTTATTTCCCTTTAGAAATAAATAAAGGTGTTAAGTATTATATGTCGAAAAGGGATATAGTTATGTTGAAATAGGAAAAGAAGAATTATATTTTTTTGAACCAGTTTTTTATGTCTCCATGTTTCTAATGTACTAAACTAATATTGTTTTTAGGTGTGGGTATAAGTATTTCCTCAAAAAATGATGTAAAATCCATGTGTGAAAATTGTGGTTCATTATAATAATTATCTCATATGATATATTATGTTACACAGTGAATTGGAAGGAGATATAGGTCCTAGTATTCACATGTTTAAAACTATAAATATGTGTCAAAAACATCATAAAACACTCATAAAATCAAATGACAGGAAAAACAACGGATTACAAAAAAACATCAGAATTATATAACCCTTATATATGGGTTACATAAACAATTTTCAGGATAATAATAATCCATAAATACAATGAATAATAAATATATACTTGCTTAATAAACCATGTGGATCATAATTAGATTAATGTGTTTTGTCACTAATGAATAAATATACTATTAATAGTTCATTAATATAATCGGGAGGAAAATACACTGGGAAATTTTCAAATTATATTTGAAAATATAAAAACTATGATAGTAATAAACAACCAATTTTCCATTACAATAACATTTTAATCTTGAAATTATTGCTTCAAATGATTAATGTATCATTATGGTGAGAAATTTTGTTCATTCGTTCTAAGTAAAAAAATTCATTCACATTTTTCAAAAAACTAAAAAAGAACCCCTTTCAGAAAATGAAACAATGGTTACTTATAAAAATTTTTATTAAAAGATAAATGTCTGTAAAAATTAATTTAAAATTTCATATTATTATCATTAGATAAATCTTGAATTTTTGTTTGAAAATATATATAGGGAAGAGAAATATTTTTCGACTGAAGAGCCAATAAATAGTATTTTCAATAAAAACAAATATTTTTCCTATTGATTAATTAATATGAAGGAAATGAAATAAAAACTATATTTCCACTAAATAATCAGAGTATAAAAAAAATTAAATTTGTTTGACTTATAAATATTATAACATTTCATCAGTAATATTTCACCTACAAAGAATCATGATTAATGTAATATTGAAACATAATTCCCTTACATTAAGTATCCTCTTTCATATATCACGTTATATACAAATGTATTATAAAAATGGATTATTTAATAAAATTGTAAATCCAAAATATTCTTGTCTGCATTAAAATTTATGATTTTATATTTGGAATCTTATTACCCTTTTATCAATAATTTGTTCTTAAAGTCACTATTATGGGTGATATATGCTTCATTTTCTAGGCTTTCCTCGATTCGGAAGTCCTAATACATATACGTTGATCATGGTTACAAAATTTTGATAATTTTAATCATGGTGTAAACATCATATACAATTATTAGATATATATATATATATATATTTATAATCATTCATGAAAATTATAGATAGAAAAATCAATTACATCGTTCATAAAGCTGGTAGGTCATACAAACACATGAACAATGCTTCCATTTTTCAGTGATGGAATGAAAGAATGATAAATAATAATTACAATTTCTAGAAAAATTAATATATCAAGAAATTAATATATATTAAAAAATTTATTCTTCTTTACCATCTGAGAAAAATGTAAATGAAAAATGAATCACATCGCTTCATGTATGTGGTATTCCATACATATACATGAGCGACATTGTCATTTCACAAAGGATTTAATGGTAAGATGGTTAAAAAATTGTCATTAAATAAGTATATTAATTTCATAAATATAATATATAAACATTAAGCCCATCATAATTCCAATCCATCAGATATTTTCATGTAAAATGAATTGTATTTCCACTTGAATATGGTAAGTCATATATACGCGCAAGGGATGCATTCACTTCAAAATTAATGAGAAAGAATGTGTATAATGGAATTTTCATAATGATATTTAAATTTAATTATATTTAGAATACTGAACTTATTATTGCATTATAAACATAATAATTTTAGAAGTGTGAATAATGATTAGGGAAAACGTGACCAGTTAAGGTGATTACATCTTCATGTAAATTACTTCATTAGATCAATGACCCTAGAGTTGGTATTTTGAGATGTATAACACCTCTCAAATGTGTCTAGGGGAGTGTATAAGATAATTTTTAATATTATTATTAATATTGAATGTTCAATGTTATTTCGAGAAGATAAAGGAGAGTCACCCTTTTAAAGAGTGGGGAGGGGAACTCTTGGAATATCATTAATGATTAAAATATAGTTATGTAAATATCAAGAAAAATGGGTCCGAAAGGCCTATAACTGGATAAGGTATTACATTTTAGACCATATATTATCCATATTGTCCAATTTTAATTTTTAAAAAAACTAGGTTATTTAATATAATCATATTGTTATAAAATGTGATTATTACCAATTTAGACACTATTCACTTACATTGACATAGATGACATAAATAAAAAGTTTTCATTTTAATATAATCTTATAACATAACATCAATAATTTATAATCACCTATAATTCTCTTGGAAAATATTTTATCACCCAAATTATATTTATTTTAAAAAAAAATAAAAATCATTTAATATTTTTTTATTAATTAGAGAAATACCAAATAAGAGTTTCAGAAGTATTTGATGTCAATATATAATTAAATAATAATAATTTATATCATGAAAATAATTTCATTAATCAGATAATAAAATTTATTTTTATTCATAACTTGATTATATACCTATGTGGATATATGTGATGTATTTAAAAATAAGAGTGTGATATTTTCAAATATTCATTGTATTTAATAAGATATATGTAATATTCATGGAGTTTGACTCATTAATAAAAAGTATTTAAAAAATAAGGAATTAAGGGTTTAATTACCTTCTACCAATAAAAATTTAAGAACTATTATCATCATTTAAGGTATGGATCTTTATTTCAAGTAGTTATTTTGGAGAAAAGATGAAATGAGAATTTTCTAATTACACAATGTGTACTTATGAGTAAAAGTCATGTACTTGGGTACCATGTATCGACACATACTAGTTGTGTAACAAATGATTACATGGCCATGTGGTGACCCGATAAACTGCTTATGTCAGGAGATGGTTAAGTCTTTTACACGACGTGTACGTTTAATGAATACACCATTTACGTAACTTATTATTTGATATATCAGTATCGGGGCATGTCACAGATCTAGAATGATTTTTTATACCTGTTTGTTTGTACAGGAGAGCTGTGAGATGATCATAAACTTTTAAACCCTCTTGTTTCTCTGTCCGACCACCGATTTAGAGGTCATCAGGCATGTTGCAATCCCACCAGTGTGTTATCAATTCCTCTAGATCCTTTCTTCCTAATTATTCATCACTTGTGTTAATTATGGTGAATCATTTTTCATTTTTTTTGTTGATCTAGGTCTTTCTAAACAGATTCAATGGACGAAATTCAAGAGTATTGAATGTACTGATTTAAGGTAAGTGGATTGTGACTGTAGTTTATTGTCTTTGGATTATTTTTTCATTCCTGAATGGCTCAAAGGCCTCAATGTTTATTGATTTTGATAACCCCCTTTTAATGGATGAGGGTTAACCCTTACAAGGCTCATTGGCTCAGATATTACATGGCTCGTGGGCTAAGAGATAACATGACCAGAATGATTTTGGGAATTAAACTAGACTATAACTACAAGGAACTTCCCCTCCCTAGAATCTGCATCGTGATAGTAGATCTCCACCTTCGCATGACCGTCTGGCTAGGATTCCCGTACAAGAACATACTAATCTTGATGTCATATCTATAACATCTCATTCTTCTAATTCCATTTGGTTATGCTCTGGTGAGTGAAATTTCTCTGAGTCCTCCTCTTGGGTAGCTTCTTTTTTGTAAAGTCATCCTAGGGAAACATCCCAAATCATGTGGCCCAAAGTCCTTGAGGTGGCTCGAAGGCCTTATAGGTGACCTGAAATCCTTACAGACCTAAAGTCCAAGGTGGAATAAAGACCTTAAAGACTCCAAACCCAAACTAGTGGCCCAAGGTGAATACTCTTGGATACAACAATACCGAACATCAACTACTACAGTAACTTCTATAGTAACTGCAACCTTACCTACTGTAGTATCAGCATAGTGATGCTACAGAACTGCTACAATACTACTACAATACCCAAAATTATTCCTTCTCTTGGTTTTTATCCTGGGTCTCGTGGATGCACTTAATGAGTCCTCACCAACTAGGATGAGGCTCATGTGTGATGTTTTCTACTAAATGTGTTGCATAATGACGTTTGGGGTATTTCTTGATTTGGTATTTAACCATTCTTAATACTTTCTAAAATTTGTTTCATTGGAAAGGGGTTGTTGATTATGCGTGCAGAAAGGTACACTGTTTTCTTTTCCTTTTTAATGTTTGACCAAGTAGGAATAATAAATTACACGTGCTACTTTAATATTACATGCATGTTGTTTTTCTAATAGACTATGAGATACTTAGGCCATGAAAATTATGGTTGGTTCCCAAATTATTTTCAAAGGACCATGAGATCAATTTTTTAGATATTGAATAAATTGTATTGACCTTTAGAACTACCCAGGAGGTCATTTAAGAACTCATTATGCAATGCTGGCCCAGGGGTATTGACCTTGAGAGATACCCTGTAGGTCATTTCTACGTTATTAATTCCATTTAGACCTAGGGGTATTGACCATGATATCTTCCCAAGTGGTTGTTATTTAATTAATTGGTTTTGTGTTGAACCAAAGGGGTTATATAGTGAGATATTTATTAGAGGGTTGTTTGTGAATGATTGAGTAGTTGTGATGAGTCTTCCAAGCCAAAGAACATGCTTGGACTCGGTCTTAATGGAATTGTTTAGATGGTCTTCTGAGACATCTATTTGATACTATTACACAATGAGATGTAGATATTTGTATATATAATGAGATTACATGATTCAATGGTTGAATACTAAATGTAAATGAATGTAACTGGAAACTGTAGGATGTTTTTACATTTGAGTATTTCTTAGTTTATTGCTTCATTTCTACATTTTTCCTATAATATATATTCACTAATATTTAGGCATAGATATTTTGGTAGATTCCGTTTATTATTTTTCTCATGCCCACTTTTGGTCATGTTTTGGACCCATACAGATTATATGGTTGTAGGCATAGATAAGTGAAATTTCCCTTCTTCATCATGTACTTGATTTCTATTAGATTTTGAGAGCATGGGACTATGCTATTGGTTGTGATGCTGCTGAAGTTTACTTTTTTACTTTTGTAATTTGGTCTCATTATTTTATTTCCAACATTGTGACTTGTTTAGATACTTTTCTAGGCACATGTGATATGCATCATATATATATGCTCAATTTTTATATTAATATGTGTCTTATTCTATTTACTTTTGTTTTATGTTATTATTGCTTCTTGTATTGTTTAATATTTTCTTTCTGCTATGTACTCTTCCAATGAGGTAATAGCTTCCCCATTATCACTAAAAGTACCTCATTGGTAGTCGGAAGCCTCTAGTATTTATGGAAATTCACTCGAAGGTCATGTGAACAACTATGTTTAGGGTCCCACTGAACCTTGTGGATACAACAGGAACCTGAACGCCACAAAGTGCTACCAAAAGGATTATTTACTGCTTTGCATTACTATTAATATCATATAGGCTGGGATAAGAAGGAATATGTAGTTTTTAATAAGTTTTTCTTAGGATTAGCTAACCTTTGTATAGGGAAAATCCATGTTAAATAAAATATTTCAATTTTTTTTGTTTTGAAATTATTACAATTGAATTGATTTCACCGTTAGATGATACACATGTATTGTGTCGATATCATTGATACTATTGAGGTTCTATTTATGTTTCAACCCGATGAGATGAGGGTATCCCGTCTCATGAATCATATAGGAACATTCTAGAGATCACATTTCATTCATTCTTATTATGACATTTAGGGTGTAATATTGATTGCATGCTCTTGTGACAGATGTGGTGCTTGATATGAATTTTTTGGTGGTAAATGTCTTGATAGAAATACATCCTATTTTGAAAGGGTATTGGTAAATGTAAGGTTTCATTTGGATGGATTCCAGGCATTGGTCCCTAAGTAGTTATGGACCCTCTTGGATTATAATTTGGTGGATCATGTTTAAACATTAATTGAATTCTGTTATGATAGAACATGAATAATGGTGTCATACTTTGATTCATAGGGAGTATGGTCTCTTGAGTCCAAACATGTAATTCATTGGTCAAATGTTTATGTTTTTATGGTTTTATAAGAATTTTCAGAGGCTTACTGTTTGGAAACCAGACAACACAGTGTGTGATTTTGTTAACAAATGTCATGTGTTCTTATGATCTAGAAGAAATAACTCTTCTTATGTACACTACTAGAAATGTATATACATTCCATGTAGTTTTTTTTCTATTTCACTATCTATGTAAGAAGAGACCTGGTTTTGGTAAAATATAGGTATAACACACCATGTACTGGGAGTACACGTTTTGCTGTAAGATACCATGTATCTGGTCGTGTGACTACTGACACATGTTGATGAAATTTGGGTGTAACACACAATGTATATCTTGTAAATTCCATATAGTAAATGAAAGTGTGTCCGACCATGTGACTAAAAACATGGGTTTATGTAACATATGTAGTATATGTCATTTATAAGGTGAAAACACCATGTATTATTACAATAAGAGAGAACTGTGTAGTTTTAGTCGTGTTGAAGAACATGGGCCGGAGGGAAAATTCGAGTACATGCCATGTCCCAGAATGAACACACTGTGTGTAAGGGGTATTACATGAATAGGTAGGAAGAGGTACACACCCATGATAAAGATTAAAGGAACACTCCGGGTATTGGTTATACACACTGTGTAACCTGCTTCTGTAAAACTGAAATTCTTTCCTTCTCATGTTCTGATCTTGTACATCTATGATTCTTTCCCTGATAAACATGTATTGAGGTGTGAAAATGTTCATGTAGAGTGATTCCACCATGACATCCTCTTGTTGTACGACAGGTACAAGGTGACAATAAGACAGCAGAAATGGTAGATCTAGGACTACCAACAGATCCTCCCGTCATTCCTGTATTGGAAAAATCTATTATACCAGGAGTAGTTGATGATGCACAGTTTGGTGAAGGATTTTTTATGATGATCCATACCTTTTATGAAGCACCACATATTTCCCCAACTACGACAATGTTGACATGGGTGTTCTAGTAGCAGCACACTCTCACTTTTTTATGGGATGGTGAACCACAAGCTTTAGATTCCTAGTTGGAGGCCGTGCATTCTATCATTGAGCATCTAGATATTCCTCTTGAGAGGAGGGTGAATCTCACTACATACATGCTATGCGATTACTCTAAGAAATGGTGGTATGTTATATCTCAAGTGGGAAGTCATCTAGATATGGCTTGGGAAGATTTTTAGAGTACATTGTATGAGTACTTCTACTCTAAGTCATTCAGGGCCGATCGAGCCCAAGAGTTCATGTATTTTGTAACATCTTAATTTCGGGGGCTTATCAAAGATTTCTCATACCAAGTTGGTCACAAGTCCTCAAGTGAATTTCATTGAATTCTAGAGGCTACTGACTAACAACAGGGGACTTGGGTGTGATAGTATGGAAACTACGCCCTCATTGGTAGTGTAAAATAGTTGAAACAAATAGTAAACAATAGTAGAAGCAGTTATACAATACAATACAAGTAAACAACAGATGAATAATAGTACAAATAACCAAAACATATATAAATAAATGATTCATGTAACATGTATCTAGGAAAGCATCCAAACATGTAAAAATGATGGAAATAAAATACTGAAATTGAAGTATAGAAAACAGTAAACTTCAACAGCATTGCAAGCCTCTTCTTGGACCCACACTCTCTAGCTCCAACAATAATCAAGTACCAAATGAAAAAGGGAGATTACCCTTATATATACCTGAAACCATATAGTCTGTTTGGGCCAAAATACAGGACCCTAATAGGGTGTGAGACAAATCCCAGTATTCAACCACCAAAAGATCTGTGCCTAACTATTAGGGAATATATATATCAGGAAATATGTAAAATGATGTAATAAACATGGAAGTACTCAAAAGTAAACAATCCAACAGTTTCCAATTACATTCATTTACATTAATTAATTATCCATACCATCGAATAATTTTACCTTGGGATATATCCTAACCCATATATCCCCTAAAAAGTATAAAAATTAGACATCTCAAAAGGTTGCCTAACAATCATGTAGGAATGAGTCCAAGCTTGGACTTTGGATTGGGAGACTCTTCCCAATCATTCAATTATTAACAACAACCCTCTGGGAAAGCTCTCTCCGTTTAACCCCTTTGTTTTAACATATCACTAATCAAATTCAAACGACCACCTATGAAGCTCTGACAATCAATACCCCTAGGTCCACAAGGCATCAAATAATTTATACACGACCTTTGGTTTGTTATCATGGTCAATACCCCCTCGGTCAACATAGTATAAAGAAAAAAAAATTACCACTCGGTTGCTCCCATGGTCAATACCCCCTAGTTCAAAATCTACACCAAGGCTCTCATGGTCATGTGTAAATAAATATGGAAAACCCCAATGTTTTCCTTGTCCAAGGCTCTCATGGTCCATTGGAAGATCAACACACATACAAAATTCATTAAAGGCTCCACATGAAATCCAAACTATTACATGGCTCAACATTAATCAAAGCATAAAAACAGGGATCACATATAACCAATCAACACCATCCTAAACAACTCAAGGCATGGAAACATGGTATGAATAATATGAAACCTAGGCCAAATGACCAATAATATTCAAACTAGGGAACACACACATGGAGTTTCCCATAAACAAGGGTTTTAAATTTTATGCATTGTCAACAACCCTTAATCAATCAACCAAAACATAGAATGTACTAAAAATGTTCAAAATACAAAATTACACAATACCCCAACATGGGTATTCTACATTTTAAGCATATATAATCCAAAGAAAATCAAATAAAGGCACAAACCACCTACCACGACACTATACAATGAACACTCCCAAACATCTACCCTTAAATCAGCCTAGAATGGTGCTTATCTATGAAAATGGTAAAAAATATCAACCCAAGATAACTCATTAGAGAGGAGAAATCTAGAATAGAGGATATAGGGGAAGATAGAACTCACCGGTGGGATTCCAACACACCTGACAACATTTTAATCGGAGCTCGCACAGAGGAACGGGTGGAGCATGAAGATATTAAGGTGTACGTCACTCTCTTATACATGACAGAAGATGAATAAGAATGATATGTAAATGATATGTGGCCCCACTATGATATAAAAAATAAAAAGAACAGTACAAGGCATGATTATTTAATGTACATTCGAGGTACTTGTCTCTACTGGATCCCGCTTTAGGCAGTCTTCCAGGTCACCTAGACGGCCATGTTCTTGGACATTTCATGGCCAGTACATGACTACCCCCTACAACCATGCACATGATGCTTACTCAGGAGTATGTGAAGTGTATTTTGAAAATTTATACTTTCTTTAGTTTTCCTAAAAAACAACCCAAAATAAAGGTTAATATCAAAAAAGAAGATTTAGGATATTATAAACATCACCCCTGAAAGCAATTCATCCCCAAATTTCCCTTCCAAGGGTGCCGAAGAATAAATTTTTACCAAATCTGGAAACCATAATCCTATGTCGGCCTCCCACTCCCAAGTCTCATCTTATAATTGCATGTGATTCTATAGACCAAAAGCAGGGGAATAGACATTCTAGATAGACCTTTCATTTTGCGATCCACAATCTGAATGGGGTGCTCCTCAAATGAAGAATCCACCTCCAACTCATCCTCCTTAGGTTAAAAAAATATAGAGGGTTCTAAAAAGTAACATCCTAGATGAGAAATATGAAATACATCATGCATATCCCGATACCTATGAGGTAACTACAAATTATAGGAAACAAACACAACTCTCTCTAAAACCTCAGTGGTCTCTTAGATAAGATGAGGTCCATGCATAGCTGTCTATCCTATCTCCAAGAAACATAGGTGTGATCAGAATGTCCTACCATACGAATCCTCATTAGGTACCATCAGAATCGTCTCCTAAAAATTTTTATTATAGGAAAACTCCACTATCGGTGTATGTCTCTCCCAAGAACCCCAAAAATCATGAAAAAATTCTCAAGGCATATCCTCCAAAACATTAATTGTGCACTCGGACTGGCCATCTATCTTGGGATGGTAATTTGTACTCAGAAGTATCTGTGTACCCAAATCCCTTTGTAGTGAGTTCCAGACATGATAAGTAAACTGGGCATCCATATCGAAATCTATAGAGTGTGGAACCCCATGGAAACATATAATATCTCATATATTCAACCCTAAAAGATCATCAACACGGAAGGTATCCTAGATAAAAAAGAAATGTGCAACCACCATGAGTCTATTAATAACAACCCAAATCCCATCGTTCCCTTGAGGCGACCTCGGTTAACCCAACACTAAATCCATCACGACATCATTCCACTTCGACTAGATAATGGTTAACTGCTATAAATGACATTTCAGTCACTGATGATCCTCCACCGCCTACTAATAATGGGTACATCTCATAAAAAATCAAATACATCCCTCTTCATAACTATACACCAATACTGATGGTGTAAATCACTATACATCTTGGTGATACAAGGGTGACATTCCCAAATCGAGGAATGAAAATCCCATAAAATCTCCTTGAGTATGTCTGCTGACACCCATACACATTCATGAATATGAAATACTTCATCCTCATCTATGGTCATCCTAATATTTGGGTCCTCCCAAGACAAAATATCTCGTAGGTCTAGGCCTTAGAAATCTGATAGCTCCCTCATTTGCACTAGATCAATAGATTTTAGTTAACAACTATAGATTATAGAAACGTTTTCCCCTATCTGTGGTGCACCTCCAAATGAATCTTAGAAAACATATCCATAATATAAAAATCAATACTGGACTACTAAATAGTGTGTATCTTCATCCTCCTACTCAATGTATCTAGAACTATGTTTCCTTTCCAAGGAATGTAGGAAATATCAATGTCAATAAACCAATGGTACTCAACCAAAATTTTATGACTCTGATTCATATCACAATAATTGAAGATATACTTGAGACATTTGTGTTCAGTGTTTTCCACAAAATTCTCACCCAAAAGATAGTGTCTCCAACAGCGTAAAGCATAAACAACTATAGCTAACTCGAGATCGTGTATTGGGTAATTCATCTCCTGTGGCATCAATTGCCAAGACACAAGCACAATGACTCATTCCCCCTATATGTATACTGATCCCAGCCCGATACCAGATGCATCATAGTAAACAATTTCACTATTTCCATGCCCATGAAAAATCAGTATCAGTGCTGAATACAACCTCCCTTTTGGCTTCTAATAGGATGAATCATAGTAATTTTTTCATTAGTAATTTTCACCCTTCTTAGTCATGCCCGTCAGTGGTGCTGCAATGTCTAAAATGTCATGTATAAGGATCCTTTAGTAACCAGACATCCCCAAAAAACATCAAACCTCAAATAAAGTCTTCATCATCTCTTAGGAAACTACTACTCTCACTTTCTTTGCTTCTACTGATACTTCTATCTCTGAGATAACATGAACCAAGAAGTGAATCTGGTTCATCAGAATGTTGCATTTAGGGAGAAGAGCATAAAACTGATGCACTCTCAGTGTACTCAAAATGGTCTCAAGATGGGTGGTGGGGTCATGTTGAATTTGAGAGTACACCAAGATATCTTCCATGAAAAATACCACAATAGAATCCATGTAAGGACAAAAAAATCAGTTCTTCAGTTCCATAAAACTACTGGAGCATTTTATCGACCTAAAGTCTTAACCAAATACTCGTATAGACCATACCTTCTCTAAAATGCTGTAAGAGGTAATTATGATGGTCTAATATGGAACTGATGATAACCGGATCTCATGTCAATCATTAAGAACACCAAGGATCCTTGATGATAATAAAAGAGATCATCAATTCTCAGCAAGGGATATCAGTTATTTGACTTTCAACTATTTCACGATTCAATATTCCACACAATGTCTAAGGGTCCATTCCATTTTCTGTGCAAAAATAATTGGCGAACCCAAAGGAGAAGTATTGGGTCGATTGAAACCCTTTTCTTATAAAACATATCACTACTTCTTGGGATTTTTTACCTCTATTGTAGCCATCGTATAAGGAGGAATGGACACTGGTGCTGCTCCTAGCACAATATCTATAGATAAATATACCTCTTTATATAGTGGTAAACTTGAAAAGTCATCTGGAACGAAATATCTGAAATGATCCACCACTATAGGAATGTCCATCTGTGAATTCCCCTAGTCATCCAGATATAAACTAGAAATCTGTCTTGTAACTCATCCCAACCCATGATTCTCAGGTCTCGATCTACTATCCTACAAATCCCATTCTCCCTTGTGTATAATAGTCTGCCCTCCAGTGATGTGAAACTCACCCTATGACGATAGAAGTCCAAAAAGGCCTAAAAGGAGACCAATAATTCTATTCTGAGAATGAAATTAAAGCCTAGAATTTCTATGAAATTGAGGTCCCCTAAAAAGAAACACCCACCGACATCAAGAGCTCACTCCTTACACTAACGTACACTAGCCATTCAAATCCCAAATGGAGTGTCTAGCATCAAAAAAACCTCATAAGTAATGAAAAAGATCCCAATGATCTCCACAATATCAATAGATATAAAACACGTGGAAGCCCTTGTATCCAAAATTGAAGAATCTAAAACCTAGGGAACTATAATCATTATTATTACCATATTGGGTCCATAATCTTGTCCCTATTGGGTTTTCTCGACATTATAACATCCCAGTTCTGGGTGTCACCGAAAGGTGCCCAGTACACGGGTTTTCACAGGGCCTCATGCACATTTCCCAAAATGTCAGAGGTTGCAAACTTGTATTGAGGGCCTTTGGTGCGATATTGTGGAATCTTGGACCTCATTGGTAGAGTAACATTGAAGAAACAAATATTAAACAATATTATAAGCAGTAATACCGTTCAATAGAAGAAAACAACGAAAGACTGATATTATAAAAAACTGCAACATATATAAATAAATGGAGCATGTCACATGTATCTAGTAAGGCATCTAAACAAGTCATAATGCTGTAAATACAATACTGAAACCAAACTATAGAAAATAGTAAAACCAAATAGTATCACAAGCCCCTTATTGGTCTCATGCTCTCAAACTCCAACAAAAATCAAGTACCTGATGAAGAAGGGTGCTTTCTCTAATCTATACCCATATCATGTTAGTCTGTTTGGGCCCAAAATTTTGACCCAAACATGGTGTGAGACGAATCCCAGTAGGCAACCACAAATTGATATATTCCCAACTATCAGTGAATATATATATAAGGAAATATTCAGAATGATTCAATAAACAAGGAAGTACTCAAAAGTAAACATTACTAAAGTTTCAAACTACTTTCATTAACATTTTTTGATTAAGCATACCATTGAATAATGAAACCTCAGTATCTAGCCTAATTCTCTTATCCCACTGTATAATGTAACAAACAGATGTCTTAAAAAATTTCATACTATCATCTAAGACTGAGAACAAGATCATGATTTGTATTAGAAGACTTGTCACAATCATTCAATTATTTACAATAACTCTATGAGAAAGCTCTCATGGTCTAACCCTTTTATTTTAACATAGCACTAATAAAATTCAAACAAACACTTGGGCATCTCTCACAGTCAATATCCATGGATCCCTTTGATATTAAATAATTTATACACGACCTCTGGGTAGCTCTTAGGGTTAATACCCCCTAGTTCAACATAGTATAATGAATCATAAATGAACTTTGGGTATCTCTCATAGTCAATACCACCTATGTAAAAATCTACTCCAAGGCCCTCATGGTCCTGTGTAAATAAATATGGACACACCCATCGTTTTCTTTTTTCAAGGATCTCATGGCCCATTCTATATTCAGTGCTCATAAGACATTAATTAATGACTCGACATGAAATCCAAACTATTATATGGCTCAACATTAATCAAATCATACAAAAATGTGTCCCATATATCCAATAAAATAAATCATAAAGAAGTCAAGGCATGGAACACGATATGCCTCATAGGAAACCTAGGGAAAATGTCCAATCATAGTCACACAAGGGAACAAACCCATGGTGTGTCCCATAAACAAGGATATACAACCTTATGCATAGGTAACAACCCTTAATAAATCAACAAAACCCTAATAGGTATTAAACAGAGTAAAAAACTAAAATTACGTTGTACCCCATCATGGGTATTTGACACTTTAATCATATATAATCCAAATACAATCTCAAAAGGCACAAACCACCTATCTAGATGTTGTACGATGAACACTCTCATACGTCAGCCCATGAATTAGCATAGAATGATATAGATCTACTAAAAGGTTAAAAAATATCAACCCTTGATAACTATTTGGAGAGGAGAAATCATGAAGTGACACTCTAGGGGAAGAGAGAACACACCAGTGGGAAACAAACACACATGAAAAAATCTTAATTGGAGCTCGGTCAGAGGAATGAGAGGAGCACGAAGATCTTTAGTCATACACCTCTCTCCTATACTAGACATGGGAAGAAGAAGAATAGTCTGCAAATGAGACGTAGCCCTAGTATGATATAATAAGTTAAAATAAATATAAATAGTGTGTTCATTAATTGTACACTATGTTAAATAGCATCAACCATCTCCTGCTTAAGGTGGTCTCTCAGGTCACCTACACAACAATGTAATCAGCCCTTACATAGCCAGTACACATCTACCCACAACTAGCTGGTACACAACAAGTACTCATGAGTACATAAAATGTACATAAAAAATATCCCCTTTTATTTTTCCCAAAAATCAACATGAAATAATGATCCATACTTGAATAAAAGATCTAGGTTCTTAAACATTTTTAGTAGGGTTCTCTTTCTGTGATTTATTATTATTCACTTTTCATATAGCTTCAACACTTCACACCTATTTTGGGAGGGACGAGTTTTCAATTTTAGGAATTTGAAGGCTGGTCTCAAGTGCGACATTAGATTGTAGGTGAATTTTTTTAGGATGACTTTGGTGACTACTACTATTAATTAGGCGATGTTTACCATGTGAAATATGATGTAGTTGGGAGCTGTGAGGAAGGGTGGTTCAACATCCAGGGTTGGTACTCCAACATTTGATAGCAGGAATCATTGTAGGGATATATCACATGGTGATTCCTATATAAAGGATGTATCATTAGGTAGCCATGAGTGGTGCTACTAGTGAGGGAAGAGTGACTACATGAGACCTTAGTGCTCGATAGACCCAGTTGAGTCCAGATCTTATGAAAAAAGGGTTATCTTTAGTTTTTTCCAGTTTATTCCCCAACAGCTAGTGAGAGGGGATCTTTTTATGACTCTACATATAAGAGTGGGTTCACCAATTCCTCATTAGTCAAGGAACTAGAGTTCATCAGGTCTTTCAGGCTGATGACTTGGTCGTTTCTAGGGTATCCATCTGCATGGTTTTTAGTGACAAGAGGGTGGATCGGCTGAGGGTAGTCAGGCTTATTTTTAGGGCTGCAATACATGTAATACATTGGTGATGGAATAGACCCATATAAAGAAGAATACAAAAACCTCTACAGTTAGTGGTATGATTCTAGTTGCCTCAGTATTAGCTTCTTCACTTTTCGTTACAACGACCTTCCCATATTTTTATAGATGTTTCCATTGTAGAGAGAGTTGGACTCTGTATCATAACTTCTTGGAATATTATTATGTTAGAAAACCCTTTGTGGATTAGGATGGCTAGTGTATGTCAGTGCAGGGAGTGACCTCTTGAGGTTGGTGGTTGTCACTTCTTATGGGTCCTCTATTTCTTAAAGATGATAGGATTCGATGTAATTATTGAAATGGAATGGCTGGTTTCTTTTCAAGTTTTTGTTGATTGCTTTCTCTACATAGAGAGTTTCACATCACCATAGGGTGTGTCATTTCTACACTAGTGTGAATGGGATGTCTAGGCGAGTAGAGATGGACTCGAGAAACATGGGTTGAGAGGAATTACAACCCAGATTGCTAGTTTATATCTAGATGACCCAGGGACTTCATAGTTCAAATTTCCTCTATGGTTGGATCATTTCAAATATGACATCCCAGAAGACTTTTTAGGATAAACTATGGAGTGAGAGGTATATTTTTCTATTGATCTTGTTCCAAGGGTGGAATAGGTGACCATTCCTCTTAATAGGATGTCTACAATAGAGTTACAATATCTTAAAAATAAGCTATTAGAGTTGTAGGAAAAGGGATTCATCTATCCCAGTATTTCTCATGGGGTTCTCTTGTGCTTTTTTGAAGAAGGAAGATGATACCCTTAGGATCTGTGTGGATTATCAGAAGTCAAACCAGTTGAATGTTAAGAACTGAAATCCAATTATAATGCTTGATGATCACTAATATCTGATTTGAGGAGCTCGAGTGTTCTCGAATATTGACTTGAAATTTGGTTATCATCAATTTCACATTATACCATCAAATATACATCATACAGTCTTTAAGAGATGGTATGGTCTATACAATTGTTTGGTTATGTCGTTCGGTCTCAAAAACATGCCAACAGTTTTCAGGAAACTGTTTAACCGAGTGTTCTATCCTTACATGGATTCTTTTGTGGTAGTCTTCATGGTTGATAAATTGGTGTACTCACACACTCTATATGACCAGACTACTCATCTTGAGATCATATTGAGTACACTAAGGGAGCATCTGTTATATTCTAATCTCTTGAAATTTCACTTTTCTATCGATCATATTCATTTCTTGGGTCATTTTATCTCTAATACAAGAGTGTCAGTAGACCCAAGGAAAGTGAGACCTACAGTTTCCAAGGAGCATCCAAAGAATGTCTTTGAGGTAAAATAATTTTTGGGGGTGGCTGGTTACTATAGACGCTTTATATTGAACATTTGAAACATAGTATCTCCATCGATAGTCCTTAAAAAGATGGGTGAGAATTACTTGTGGATAGATTCCTACGATTCATCCTTTCATGAGTAGAAGGACGATTGACATCAAAAATGATAATAATTTTTCTAGAGTTCAAGAAAAAGTTACACAATTTACTATGATGCATCAGGTATCAGGCTGGGAAAAATTAATATGCAAGGGGAATGATTCATTTCCTATGAGACTCGGTAGTTGTGGACACATGATAGGAATTACCTAAAGCACGATCTCATGTTGGCTTCAGTTGTGCATGGATTGAGCTGTTGGAGACATTATATTTTGGGAGATCATTTTGTGGTATACACTAACCACAAAAGCCTCAATTATATCTTTACTCAATGTGATATTAATTTGAGACAGTGAAGGTGGATTTGAGTACATTTAGACCTTTGGTATTGAGCATTCCTACATTCTGGGGATAGAAAATGCAGTGGCTGATGCATTGAGTAGGATGACATAGATGCAGGAAGTTCAAGATGCTATTAGTGAGTGGTAGCTTACGCCTCTGTTCTATGAGATGCATTTTTAGGTGCACAATATAATGGAGAAGACATTTATTTCTTATATTGTTGTTACATCTACTCTTTTGGATCGAGTGTTAATGAGGAAGCTATCGGATTCAGATGGTCTAGTCTTACAGAAGAGTGTGTTAGGTGGGGACCCACTCTTTAGTGGACCATAGGCAAGGATGATGTTTTTTGTTTTCATGGATAAGTATGGGTGTCATATGTCATATGCAAGGAGATTTTGTGATACATTCATTCCTCAGGAAGGGAATTTCATCCTGGAATCACGTTGATGTATCGAGACCCACACTGTTACAATAGCTGTCCATGTATGAAGAGGGATGTAGTTGGTCTTGTTATGAGATGTTCCGGCTGTTAGTAGGTGAAGGCATTGCATCAGCAACCGACATGGATTTTAATGAATTTACACATTCACTAGTTAAAGTGGAATGATATCTTGATTTAATTTATGATAGGTTAACTGAGGTCACCTCGAGGCAATGATGTCATTTGGGTTTTTATCTACAAGCACACAAAGGATTCAAATTTCATACTGATCAAGGAAACATTTAGTTTTCATGACTTTGGAAGGTTGTATATCTGAGAGATAGTATGTTTGTATGGGGTTCCAAACTCTATCATTTCTAATAGGGATGCTCAGTTTACATCTCATGTCTCTTAGGGACTACAGAGGGAATTGAGTATAGAGGTACTTATAAGTTAAATATAGCTTCCATATATAGATGGACATTTAAAGCGCACAACTTTGGTTTTGGATGAATTTGATTGGGCAAGTGTTCTGGATTTCGGGGGATCCTGGGAGAGACACATATCCCTGGAGGAGATTTCCTACAACATCATTTTTGAGGCAATGATTCACATGACACCTTATGAGTCTTTGTATGGTAGGCCATGATGATCACCCCTATGTTGGCTGGAGACAGGACACATAGCTATGTTGGGGCCTCATCTTGTCCAAGAGACCACTGAGTAGGTGGACTTGATTCATAAGAGGATGGGTACTTCACAATATCTCCATAAATCTTACGTTGGTTGATAGAGATGACCTATGTAGTCTGAGGCCAGAGATAAAGTTTTCATTAATGTCACATTGAGGTTGGTAAATAAATGGATTGGGATACAAGGGAAGCTTTCACCAAGATATGTTAGCCCGTTAGAGATTTTGGAGAGTGTCGGGCCGGTTACCTATCCGTTTTGGTTGCCATAGAGGTACTGGTCTATGCAAGACAACATCCATGAATCCCAGCTACGAAGCTACATTTCTGAACTATCTCATATTTTTCCACCTGATGAATTTGAGATTAAGGCGGATGATTCCTTCGAGGGGCACCCTATCTGGATTAAGGATTTAAACACGAAGGTTCTATATGGATTGTATGTTCCTAAAGTACTGGTGCAATGACAGTACGAGTGAGTACATGATTCGACATGGGAGAGGAAGGCTGAAGCATGATCATAGTCGCTAGAGTTTTTTGAAGATTACTCTTCACCACCCATGGAAGGGAAATTCGAGGACGAATTTCATTATAGGGGAATGTTTGTATAAACCCAGATCTTCATTTCAGGTATGGATATTAATTTCAGGTTGTTTTTTATGAGAAATGATGAAATGGGAATTCTCTTTGTACACATCGTGCACATATCATTACATGTAGTGTACTTGGATAGCATGTATAGAAGCGTACTGGCCATGTAATAGCTGACTACATATGCGTCTAGTGACCTAGAAGACTGCTTAATGTAGGGGATGCTCAAGTCTACTACATGGCATGTTTATTTAATTTACATGTCTGGTACTTTTCTTTTAATTTGATATATTTCTGCGAGGTTCCATCTCACATCCAGAACGCTCTTTTCACCCTATATTTTATATAGGAGATAAGTGATACAACCACGAATTTTGATCCCCAAATGATTCTCTTTTTGACCTCTAATTGAGACATTATCTGGTGCATTAGAATCCCACCACTGAGTTCTGGATTCTCAAATAGATTTTATTCATGATTATTCCTATCTCTTTAGTTATTCAAGGATGATCATTTTACAATCGTTCTAGGATGATTTAAGGTATGGAATTTAAGATTAATGATCATATGAAATTAACGTATTTGATTGGTTCCTTTTATTGATTTTATTTGTACTATTTTTGTTAAAAGTGTCGCATACCCACATTTTGGGTATTGCTAGATTTGGAATTTAACCATAATTAATACTAACTATTGTTTGTTTGATTGGAAAGGGGTTGTTTTTTGATTCATTTTATGAATAGGATGTAGTTTTTCTGATTACATGAAATGCATGTGGTATTCCTTGTGAATGATTGTCCGTGTAGTCATTATAGGTTACATGTGATGCTTTCATATGACATGCACACTATTTTTGCAATGGACCGTGAGATCCATGGATAAGGAAAACTGTGGGGGTTTCTGTGTTTATTTACATAGAACCATGAGAGAATTCTTTTATGATTTTTTATGTAATAGTGACCTAGTGGTATTGACTAAGAGTTCTACCCTGGATGTCATTTCTATGTTTTTGATTCCATGTAGAACTTGGTGTGTTAACTGTGAGAAATGCCCAGGTGGTTTTTATTTAATGAATTGGTGATGTGTTGAACCAAAGGGGTTATACTGTTAGATCCTTCCTAGAGTGTTTTTTATGAATGATTTAATGATTGTGATGAGTCTCCCAAGACATAGAAAAATCTTGGACTCGTTCTTACTTGAATTGTTTAGATGACCTTCTAAGATATCTGTTTATTACTATTAAATAGGGGGGATGTCAAGCTGAGGCTAGATCCTGAGATGAAATGATTTAATGGACGAAAAAATGTAAATGAATGTAATTGAAATCTATAGGATTCTTTACTTTTGATTACTTCCTAGTTTATTTTTTCATTTCTACATATTTCTTGCCATATATATTCACTAACAGTTAGGAACAGTTCTTTTGGTAGTTGCCTACAAGGATTCATCTCAAACATGGTTTGGGTCATTTTTTAGACCCAAACAAATTTTATGGTTGCAAGTATAAATAAGGGAAAGCACCCTTCTCCAATAGGTACAGGATTTATATTGGAGATGGAGAGAACGAGGCCAATTTGAGGCCTATGATACTGATGGAGTTTACTAGTTTTATATTGTACTTTGGATTCATTATTGTATTTCCAGAAATGTGATCTATTTTGATTCTTTACCATAGACATGTGACATACATCATTTATATATTTTCTAGTTGTCATATTATAATAAGTCTTTTCTTGTTTACTTTTTTTATAGTATTATTGCTTTTTCTATTGTTTACTATTTTGTATTCAGTATGTATACTCTTCCAATGAAGGAACGGTTTCCCCTTTATTAATAGATGGCCATATATTCTAGTTAGCGTCCTCTACCATTTGGGGAAATTCACCTGAGATCATGTGACCAACCGAGTTCAGTGAACCTTTACAGCTTTTGGTGGCACCAAGAATTGGGATGTTACAATAATGAGAATGAAAAACTATGACCTTATTACTTGTTTTAATCCTGGATTAACTTGGTTTAATATTTAATGAGGTGATAAATTTTATAATTAATTAATTTTATGTAATTAATTACTTATAACAGGAATAAATTAATTTTAAATTAAGTGCCCAAAATATGAAAACAAACTACTCTTTATAAAAAAATTAATGTATAAAAATATAATTTTCTAATTCTATATCTGGACAAAAATTTAATGTATAATAAATTTCATCAAGTAAATAATTTTTAAATTTCATAAAAATAATTCAATAAAAGAGATTAATTTAAATTATTTATATTAAAATACATTGCACGAATAAAAATAATTTTTTCATAAAAATGAAACATTTATATTAAAAATATTTTTTAATTATAATAAATTGATAGAAAATGAATAAATTTTATAAATGTATTGATTTTATACTTTTTTAAAAAAAATTTATGACAATTCAACCATACAATCAATAGTTTTTCAATAATTGATACATAATATTTTAATCAGGTTATGCAGTTTGTATAAAATCAATATTTCATGGAGCACATGATATAAAAGATATAAATTTTTATAAAGATAAATATTTAGTAAAAATATCAGGGTGTTACCAAACAATTTCCCCTTTCCTTTTTCCAATGAAAATTCAAAACTATATTTATGTTTCCATAGACTACCACATACACAAAACATCATGTTTTTTTACATTATCACCATACATAGTTGATCCTAAAACTAAATTTAATAAATTAGTAGGATATTTACTAAATATATTATATTCCTATATTATAGAACATATTATTAATATATATCATTCTATTGAAAATGAAATCATCAACCATGCATTTTTGGGGATTACCACATCCACAGGACAATTAAATTAAATTTTTATTTTTATCATTGCCTAACATAGATGGTCATTATAATGGGTTTAACGGATAAATGTGACTTTTATGATACCATTGAGGTTTTATTATTCAAAATTTTAGAATATATTAATGATATGATCAATATATCATTATAATTAATTCAAAATTTTAGTGAAAGTGAACTGAGAAAAAAATCATTAATTCAAATTTTGTAATATTATCATATCCTTTAATTTTTCTCAAACAAGTTATATAATTCTGATATATCACAATAATAAATATTAAATGATATAATTATGGTACAATTCTAATGACCTTTGAAACTAATCTCAACATAATCCTTAATAATAATAGTATGTTCATGTTTGGTTGGTTTGAAAATTTACTATGAAAAGGAAATAAAATCATAACATGTATGAATATAAATTTTTAATTACTTGTATAATATGATATCAATATATATATATATTGTTTTTTGGGTTTAAAATTGAAAACATCAATATTTAATTAGTTCATTAATAAAACACCCTTTAATAGTTGAAAATCACAAAAAAAATTGTTGATGATTTCATATTTTAGGATGAACACTACAATACTCATGAAATGAAAATTTAATTTAATAAATAATTATTACTCATCCCTTAGAGTAACTTTTATAAAAAAAATGTTTATCATTGTAATAAGATGTAATACCATACCACTGTTATGAAACTTGTACAAATCATAAAAACAATAAACACCTGATGTGGGAAAATTGAAAACCTAAAAAATATAGATGTTAAAAAAATTAAACTAAAATTAATAATTTTTATGAATATTGTAATGTGATAGTATTATAAGATAGCTATGTTTTTTTACTAGTGGATAGTGTTAATTTGACTAGGAATGAATAATGTTCAGGGGTTCTTTGTCTCATATTTAATTTCCCTATACTTGTTTTTTAATACTCAATATGATAAATTTAATATGGTGTGATTAATGAATAATGAATCTTTTTTCAATATTCATGTGGTCTGAAGTGAAATATCTTCAATTTTTTTTTAAATTTCAATCGATTTAATGGATACAAATCTATAATGTTCTTTTCATTAACATGTTAACCAAATCAAAAGTTTTTCATTGCCAATACTATTTTCAGATCATGATTTTTTTTAAAGATAACCCATCTGGTTAATTTGAATAATTGATAAAAAAATAATCATTTTATTTTATATTCATGGGTTTTTATATTTTCACACATTTTTTTATTTCCCCCTAACTCATATTTTACCTCATCTATTTCGTATAAGTCAAACCATCCACATATCATCTTTTTTGTTAGAATCCTCTTTTATACCATGAAATAATTCATTTGGTAATTTTAAAAATGTGTATATCTATATCTCAATAATCTATTGAGTTAATTTTATAATAATTTTACCTCATTAAAAAGTTTCGCTGAACTTTTTACTGTTTCCCATATGATTTGATTTATTCACATTTTGAAAAGGAATATCTTTTTCGCAAATTCCATGTGAAAACATATTTTTCTCAATATTATAATTATATATGATACATATATTGTATCATTCAATTTTTTTCTAGAAGAAAATATTATTCCCCATTATTTATAAAACATTTCAATCTAATTTTTTCAAAACCATCAAGGAATTTTCTTATTTTCAGGATGTTTTTTCTAATGATCATGAAATTTATTTTCATCCATATCTATATAATTTGACAAAAATTATGAATTTTAAAAGATATTATTATAATGAAACCACCCACCATATTTATTTGGAAGACATATGTAATGTCCTTTTATTTTTGAGTAATGATCAATCACTCCCTTTTTCATTCATAATAATCCACTATGTATGACCCCAAATTTCAACCAATGACATTAATTTATGAATAACTAATTTTTAAATAATATTATTTAATGATGTTAACATAGGTTCGATACATCGACTGATTATGGAAATTTTTTATATATCCATATGCCCTTTATTAACACAGTGCACAATCAATGTGCTTCATTATATTTATTAGATATTATTTATCAAGAAAGTTATCTGATGTCATTCGATACCCATTTAATTTACATGGGATTATCATATTTTTAATATTAATGATATTATTAGTGATTTCCTTTTGATAATCCTTATGATACCCCATTTTATTTTATGGGGTTTTATGAACTATTGGATAAAAACCATTTTCATTCTAAGGTTAATTTTTCAATAAATGTGGCTTATTTTCATTCTAACTATTTTATGAATCCAAATTTATTTTAATGGATTATTTAAGATGACCTAATTAATTGAATTTATTTTTAAATCACAAATCTGTACTATTAGAGGTGGGTTCTTCTATTTCCTTCTAATATATTGATTTAACTTTAAAATCTCATTTGAAAAGTATTCTTGAGTACATTTTTGTTTCTCAAAACCATGTGAATCGATGGAGTGACTCATGAATGTAATGTTTCCAACATTAATTTTTTCTAATGTTCAGTTATGTTTCAAATTTTTATTCTTATTCTCATGAATGATTTATGATATCATGGATCATGTTTTTTTAATCATGTTTCTATACTATTTTGATTCATATGTTATGTTATGATATGTGATATTCCATGATATATAATCTAGGAATTTTTCGATACATATATTTTTATGTAATTAATTTATACCCATATACTCTTTTTGTGTTCAGAAATGATAGTTGATCATAATAACATATGTTTATCCCTAATAATAATCAAACCTCAGTAATTCCGTATGTTTCAATTTCCCCAGGATAGGAAAAAGGGTATAAATTATGATATTTCTAGAAAGATTCTAGTGTATCCATATTGTAGATAAAAGATCATAACTGATATAAAATAATATTCTTATATAGATACTCTATAAGAAAATAAACTTATCATTATATTGGTTTGAATAATATATCTTTGATATATTAATTTAATAATGGAGTCAATTTAATACTTATTTTTTGTTTATCCCTGGACACCATAATTTCCATCATATAATAGTTTTTGGTTTTTTTTGTGATTAGTTTAGCTTCTTTTTTATTAAGGCATACAACCCATTGTAAAAAACATTAAATTAGTATAAGTATAGGAATGTATACGGAATCATAGATAATTTTTTGAGAATGTGGTTTAACTAGAAATTAAATCAATTTCAAGATATAATAATACTGATTTGGATGTGACATAGATAAACAATGAGGTCATCTTCTTAAAAACGGATTTTTGAGAATTTACTTGATCATTACCCTTATGAATAATTGGTGGTCCTATTATAGAACACCAGGTTATGTACTCTCAGGGGATACTAATTGGTTGATCACAATCTCATTACAAACCACTACGAAGGATTTATTTACAAGTTACATTGAGTCTGTAGGTTGGGAAGTGAAAGATAGAAAAACCTAATGTAACATTGGTTAAGTTATGATCAATACAGTTTTGGCTAAATGAACTATTGTCCAATATATTAATATAGAATGAAAATCTGTTTCTAATTTGAAATTATATTTATAATTATGATAATTCATCTATATTTTTAATATATCTCTATTCATGTCACCCTATATAGTTTTATTAAAAGATAAAACAATAAATAATCATAGGTGATAAGGATAATACATAGATTACCTTGATGAACAACCCTTTAGAAAAGGAGATGGAATGAGAATCCCAATAACAGTAAGAAAACAACTATCATATAATATGATTAATAAATTTAACATATTATAATTCCAAAAAAAATGACAATTAGACATTCTAATGGAACATCAAGTGATAAAGATGATCAATGAAAGAATGTTCAATTTTTTATATGTCAAATATGATGAATGAATCACCAATGGGGTTTCCAAAAGGAGACAAAAATATGATTTACTTATAGCAGAGGATTCCCTCAAGCATTACACTATTTTAGGAAAATGAATTCATTTGGTAATATGTTTTAAAGAAATATTGTTCATCCTAATGTGGTATTAATAATTCAATTTATTATTTGTATAGAACATTGTAATTATCCTAATCAATTCCCTAATTCAAGGTCTAACCAATATGGGGAGAATAAACAACCTCCAAGTAAAGGATGAAGTAAAATGCCTATGAAATCACAACTCCTAATGTGGATCCTTATATATTATATTCATGTTCCCTCTAATAAAGAATTTCATATATCTTATTTAAATTTATCATAAAAATTCATGTATTTCAACAAAATTTTCTTGGATCATTATGAAACCACCCTAAGGATTTGGTAATGAATAAAATATTCTATAGGTTTGATAATTGTATTTTATAATGTTTTTTACATGAATTTTCCCTGAAGAAATATTATTATCCTTCATTTTGAATAATTTAATGTGCTTTAATTTGTATATTGGTCCCCTCCACTTTAAATAACAATTATTTTTAGTATGAATGACACGTATCATATTGATTTATGATATTATACGACAGGATAATAATAAACACCTGTTAAAAAAATTTATATAATGTGGGTCTTAATATGAAATAATAGTTATATCTTAGCCCAAAATGGTTGGATAAAATATCATTAATTGGGGTAATCTTATTCTCTGGTAAGATATATCAATCATAATGTTGGAAGAATGATATATCTCTTCAAATTATATTTTATGTCTCAAATTTTTTTTAATGTCGTTAGTATTTTCCATTGTTAAATGACAATTAAAATATTTTGGGCAAAAATTATTTACGTTGAATAATTTAACATAGCAGGTTATAGGTGATGTTATATTTATTATTGTGGTTATTATTGTTGTTGTTGCCAATAATTTTGATGAACATTTTTATATTTTCCAAAATGATTGAAACATGGTAAGAAAATGTACCCTACAAGATATAAACCGAACTAAATATAATTTATTTTTCCATAAGTCGTACATTATAACAAAATCACAAAATAATTATTATTGAAAACTATGGATTATTACATACCATGGATGATGTACATCAATTAGAAGTGCACAAATTCATAGGGTTAAATATGTTAAAAAGAATAAAACCATTATGACTAAGAAGTCTCCAAGATCATATCAACAGTGAGGATCATCTATAGAAAACAGAACCAATAATGAGGATGATCTCCAAGAAATGATTACAAATATGAAAAATATATATTATGAAATAATAATTTCTCCTTTCAAGGTGATAGTGGAACAAATAAATGATTTTGTGTGTCTAATTATAGGAATAAACTTTATCCTTTATAAATTTTATCATTGGTCATAAATCCAATAGGTATATAGAATTCATGTATTTTTAGGTTGTAAATTTTAAAAAATATAAATAACAATGAAATTAGAAAAAATGAATATCCTAAGAGGGAGAGGGATAAATTTGTAATAAAAAATGATTATTTTTGTTTTTGAGCTATCGATAAAAAAATTTCCTCTCATATATTTTAATTAATTATGGTTCCATAATCCTTGATTTTTTTATTTCTATTATTTTAATGTTTTTGGTATTTAAAAAAACACTACCCATTTTTCAATTATATGTGAGAAATCCTCTCTTCAAACCCACTAAAATGAAAACCTGATAATATAAAATAGAAATCATACCAAAACATTCATAAATTATTCTAGAAAACTAATAGTATTAATGGTATTCTTCTACGTCCATCCCCTCATAGGTTTGTCCCAATTCACAATGGAGATAAACCAAGTAGTGTCGTATCGATTTATAATAATTTATTCCTCTTTTCGTTTTTCCATATAAATATATATTATCTCTAAAAATTATTTTATAACATAAAAATATGTTAAAATCACTATACTTTTTATATTTATTAGTTATTATAATTATTTTAAATTCATTAACCAGCCTCACATTTTTTCCAATGACGAGACAAAAATGCAATTTGAACGTGAACAACTACAATCTCAAAAAAAGGATGTGTTTTTTGTATCCTAAAAAAATGGTTATAATAATTAATTTAATAAAAAATAAATATATTTAAAACTTATTTTATTTTTTAAAATGATTTTATTTCTCCCATTCTTTGGAATAGTAAATATTCAACTATGTGTACACATAGACAACCACCTCCATTGGACAATTGATTTTATATTTTTAATTTCATCTCGGTTTTACATGTATGGTCATGAAAATGGGATAAATGGATAAATATGATGTTTATAATTTTATTGAGGTTTTTATGATAAATTGGAGAACCTATTAATGATTTTATCAATAAATTATTATTATTAATTCAATCATTTAAAACAGTCATTCTAAAAGTAAAATATTTAATTCATATTATGTAATATTTTGAGATCCATTAATTATTTTCGTAAATCCTTTTTAATTAAAATATATCAGAAAAATATAAAATAATTGATTTCAATATTATACTTTTATAATTATATTGAAACTAAATAACCCCATAATCATCAATAATCAATGTATGTTTCTTGTTTGGGTCTTTTTGACCAACTCCTTGTACAATTATATTATAATATACAATTGAATATTGTGAAAATTTAATTAATGGTATTTTATGATAAAATAAATATATTTTTTAGGTAAATACATCAATATTTAATGCTTTAATAATTAAAACACCCTTCTTGGGTTGAATATCACAAAAAAATGATTGTTTCTAATTTAATCTTTTAGGATAAAGAGTAATGTACATAAGAAATACAATTTAAACATAATAAATAAATATAAGTCCCCATTATTAACTTTAGTGAACATGGAATTATGAAAATTTAAAGAAGAATTTTTTTGGACACCTCACCTATTAAACTATTATAAATGGTGAAAATTACAAACACCAGATATGGGGAAATATGAAAAAGATGACAAATATACATTTAAAAATTAAAATTATACATATATTTTGGTATTAATATATTTTTAATAAATTATATTATGATAGTTATTTTTTGGAGGATATAGAGCATTCTAATTAGGAGGAATAATGGTAATGTGTTCATTCTCTCATATTTATTTTCTGGTCACTAATTTCATAATGTGAAAAAGGATACCTTTAATAGGGTGTGATTACATCCTAAAGAATGTATTTTACCATATTAATGGAGTTTTAAGAGCCATATATTATACGTTATTTAACATTACATAGGTTCAAAATATAGCCAACATAATGTATATTTGATCAATATGATACTCAAATAGTATGGGTATCACTATCGAACATACATTCAAATCAACACTTTTTATTAATAATAATATAGGAGAATTTATATTTTGATAAAAAACTCTCAAAATATTCTTATATATTCTTTTATTTTTATATTTTTACTAGATATTTCATTTACCATATACCATTATTTTTATTCATGTCTTTCTTATAAGTGAAACTAACCCGGTAAATTCCTTTTAATTAGTAACCCCACTTTATCAATGTCCTAATTAATTGGGTGGTTTTAAAATGCCTTTACCAATACATCAATAATTCATTGACTACATTTTATATGACATTATATTATTTAAAAAGTGTTAATGAATAATTTTTTGTTTTCCATATGGTTAATTTTGATCAATGATTAATGAAATCAATTTTAAACATTTTTTTGTGAGCACCAAATTTCAAAAACATTTTAATTTAATTTGATACATACTTTATAAGAGTTAATTATTTTGAAAAATTGAACATTATTATCCTTTATTTATTACTAATTTATTTCTATAATGTTTCCAAAAATAACATTTATATGTCGTATATCCTGAGTGCTTTTTTCTAATGCTCCTAAAAAATAACATTCATCTAAATCCACATCCTTTGTAATATATTATTCTTGATTAGAGATATTATTATAATTTAACCATCCAAATTGTTTCTCTAGTTGACCAATGTAATTTTATTCTCTTATGGTGAAAATATCCATCACTACTTTTTTCCTTGACTAATAATCCACTACGTATGATGCTAAATTTTCACCCAATGTATTTCTATTATAAATATCCAATTTTATATTATTTTTATTAATGGGTGCTCACCTTGAATCCATTCATTGATTTTGTGGTGAAATTATTAACATAAATTATTAACATTATATATATTTTTTAAATAAAATGTTCTTTATTATCATGATTGAATGGTATTTGCATACAAAGTTATTTGATTACATTGGAAAACCAATTATTTTCCATATATTTATCATTTTATGATTTTTGATTGAATTTTTAATGATTATATTATGTAAATCCATATGAAACCTACTTCCTTTACATGGTTACTTTATAATATGTTGAATGAAACCAATTTTTTTTCCATTTGTTTTTTATGAAATTTTATTGAATACTTTTCTTTTTTTATTTTCATTGAAAATAATTTTATTTATATGGGTTAAATATAATGTGATAAGTTATTTATTTCATGTTTCACTCATATGTAAGAATAATGAAGGGTGGGGTCCAATTTTTCCCCCAAATGTGTTTATTTAATTTTTATATCTTGGGAGATCTGTATTCAGGATTTAATTTTTTTATCTAATAAGTATGTGAATTGATGGTGCAGAACATTAATGTAATGTTCAATATACTCATGTTGGTTAAAAAATGGAAAATTGGGATATAGAGTTATGTATATTCTCTTGTCTATATTAAGATCTTAGGGATGATGTTTTTTGCTTCCCACACTCTTTAGATTGATGTATTATGTTAGGACATGTCATATAAAATGAGCTATGATCTTTGATTTATTGGGTATGAAGTTTAATGTATATCTTTATTATACCCATATTCTAAACTTATGATATTAAATAATTATCACATATGTTTACTCTTACTTATCATCAAATCTCACCCCATTATTATGTTTCTATTTCCCTAGGTAATGAATATTATTATAATTTATAAGAAATCGTTCTTTTTCCTCTATATCTATATTATGTATTTGTATTCAAAATTGTTGTAAATATAGATATTTATGGTTATAGTGTCCAAGAATTTATTAATAGTTGTCCTTAGTTTGTGTAAAAACATGTAAGATATGTTATTTTAACCATTGAAGCATTGTAAAATTTATGTTATTTTTATATTAGGCCACCAAAGAGAGTATATGTCATGTATTAATGTTATAGAATGTTTTTTAAATTTTTGTGCATTAATGATAAAAGATATATACTTTCCAACTATTTTAAATATATAAGAGTTCAAAATAAAGATATTTATTAATATATCATGAAGTGTAAATTAATATTTTGATGAAAAGGAAAATATTATAGATATTTGAATACAAAGGAATTTTTTAAGGCTTTATGGTTAAAAATAATAGATGTGTACTCATTTCATATTTCTATAATATGATAAGTGAAGTTATTTGTTAATTAATGTTTATTAAAACCAATGTAAAAAGGCATATTTAATACACACTATTAATGATTCATTAGATTATATAATAATGTTTGAAAAAAAATATATGGATGGAAGGATTTTAATCTTAGATAAAAGACTTTATTTGATACATTTGTAAAATTATAAAGGTTTTGAGGTTCCTCATCCCAATTGTATAACATTATTAATAATAATTTTTTTCTTGTTGAAAAATTCACCAAACATAAAATGAAATATTTCTTGTATAGATCTAATTTTTTTTTAAATACTCTAAATATTATTAATAAGTGTTATTACATTAAAAAAATAGAGTTTATGTCTCATATAATGATATGTTTAATAGAATATTTTCTCTAAAAATCTATTGAGAGAAAATTTTGGACATATAGATATTAATGTATACTGAAAAAAGTTTATTCCATTCAAAATTCAATAATATTTCAACTTAATATCTTAAATGAATTAAGGTTTTGTTGATAAAGAATATTTTAATGAGTAACATGACATAAAAAATAACAATAACGAACGTATTCATAGAAAATTTCAATGTATGTCTTCCATGAACATAGAATGTATAATAAATGGATAACTAAATTTATTAACATAAAAAATAGGATTTTGTTATGTTAAGTATTTTGAATAAAATATCCAATGAGTTGAACATTAGTAATATAAATCATATGTCACTTAAAAATGAATAATCACAATCATTATGGTAATTTCCCACTAAAAGTGTGTAGATTGAGTGTTTTATCAAATGGTCACATAGATATATATTAGTAAATATGTTGAGATTAATGATTTTATCAAAACCACAAATTGACATAAAAATAATCTTGGAATAAAAATATATCATATGGGATGGGATTGGGAATTCAAATATATCTGTTTTTCTGTATTGTTAATGTAGTCAAGAATATAAATTTTATCATCATATAAAAAATTTAGTGTCCACATTATTTTTATTTCTTTTTGGATACATATATTTAAAATAAAATAAATTATTATTTAACTATGATTTTATGACTTATAGTTCTACCTAAAAGAAAATTTTCATGTAGAATTATATGTTATGATGATATGTTATGAATTATATGGGTAGGAATTGTGATTGAGATTTGGAATATTCTCTTGAAGAAAAAAATGAATTTTTTATTATGAATGTCCCACTAAGTGTACCACATGGAGTGTAATTCATTATGTATTTAGAACATGTGGGGTGGATGGTTAATAATAAATCCATGTACCTGATTTATGAAAGACTTTTTAATGAGAACCATCATATTTTGATACCATTTATACATGAGAATAGGATATTATCAAATTAGGGGTGGTTAAGTGTGTTGGTAATTATCATATTAGTTGGGGATCAACTGAGATTGTATTTGAACTCTATTATGATAAGTATGAAATCTATTTCCTTGATTGAGAAATATTGGGGTTGTTTATGTCAATACATAGATAATATACATGCGATCTTCTTATCTATTTGGATGAGGGTCTTGTGTTGTGATTATGCTTATAAATGAATGAAATGTGATTAATTAATTGAATATGTCAATATAAATGGAAATAATCAGGAATGTATGAGGATTATATATGGCATCAATAAACATCATGTACAATGGAAACTTTATTTCATGGATCAATGAATATTTTTATTATGTAAACTCATATATGAAATAGTTGGTGGAAAAATATATGTAAATGTATGTGTTTGATAGACATTATGTTAAATACCTTTGTATATTAAGAAATATTTATTCATTAATAGCAGATAACATTTACATATATTTATATATTTGTAATTATAAAAAAACTACACTACACAGGCCGGTGGGGTCACACATTATTGTTTTCTAAATGATGATCAATTTTCATAAATAGTAAGTGTTATCCAAAAAGTGTTTTAAATAATATTTGGAATAAGTTATGGATGGATTTTATGCGTTTTTAAATATGGAGTGGCTTGTGGTAAAAATTTAAAATATATTATCAATTAAATGTTTTTTATTTTCAAAAAGCATTTTTTATATGGTTTTTTATTTTTTATATGACATGTGACATAAGGTGAATACATGAAAAGTCTAGGAGCGTTTAGTGAAAGTTGTATTTTGATGGAGTGGATTCTGAAAGTAACAACTATAAGTTCCTGATTTTTTAATGAGGTAAATACCCATAAAATTCCATTTTATACACATTATTTATCATTATATGAATGGTTTGGGAGTGTCATGGGATTTTTCAGAGCCCAGAGTTCTAAATTTGGGAGAAATGTTTGAGTATAAAAATTGGTTTCTGGTAAGTGGTAAAAATTTATGTCAACCATATGGACAATATATATGGTATTATAGTTTTATTTATAATTATTGGGAGGCTTCATGTCTATAAAAATAATACTTACGGTTTAGAAAACTGTGTTCCTAGCCCACACACATAGTCCAACTTAGGCCATAAACCCTCACAGTTGGAGCATAGTTTTCCCAAATCATTTTGGATATTATTGTGAGGTGTGTACTAGGGTAGTTACTATATCATGGTTGTAATATGTTTTTTAACCATGTGTCCAAACCATGGGGCCTTTTATTATGGGGTCAAAAAATGATTTTCCATTACTTTTTTAAATGTTCACCATCTTTTTCTTCCTCTATACACTTCAGCCACCTATATGACGTGATTATGAATTTAACCATTGATTATTATATATTTATGTATCCAAACCACAATATAATTAGTTTTTATTTCCAAAAAATTAAGTATCTCATAGTAATTAAATGGAAATCAAATGGAAGGACCACCCCATGTGACATCGATATCGCTAAAGGTTATTCCCTTAATTAAATGGATTGTTGAATCAATTATGATTCATTCCATGGATTACATAAAATCATGATTGTACTTATTAAATATGTGTATATTATGGTCTTGTAATCTCTTCAATATGTGATACTTGGGTATTTCATCCCCTCAATTTTTGATACTCAGGAAATGATCCCTGTATATTTTTGAAACTTATGAATATTGACCCACTTACATGTGATTGTTGGGCATGGGGTCTTATATAAATGTGATATAGAGGAATTGAGTCCATTATGAATGAGATTTATGAACATGATAACCCTAATTAAATATAATGTATGGTAAAATAATACCTAATTAAAATAAGATAACTGGGAATGTTCACCTATATCATACATGACACCCTAGCATGACATCCATCGATAATCTATGAGATTCATTCTACTATCCAGGGATGCCTGAGTTATGCCATGGTTTCAAGATAAGAGTAGTATTGATATATATATATGCCTATAAATGTCACTCTGTATATAGACCACATAGATATATACATATAGTTACATATTTATATGTCATCCATATTAGGCTGAACAATGTAGTGTCAACTAAGATCCCATTATGAACCACAATAGAACCATTTAAATTTTATTGTTTTTTAAATTATTATTAAAAAATTCTTCATTTTATATGAAAAATCATAATTTTACAATAAATAATTGGCGGTGGCCTACAGATTATGTCTCACATCCTATTTGGGATGTTGATCTATTCCCAAAAAGAATTCATGGATGTGGGTAAGGAAAAACTGACTCAAACTTCTATGGACAATTTTTTTCTTCTTCAGATGGATGAATTACATGATTAGAGGAATGAGATTATTCTCTCGATGCATGTGGATATTGTTATTATACATTTTTATAGAATGATTTATATGACTATATCCCTACCCTTTTTTATATCAAATCACACGATCATCATTTTGTTTTTCATATTGATCGAGTTTCTACCTATTTACATTGGTTGGTGATTTAGTATTACATAGATGGTTATTTGTTATTTCCTCCATGATGAGTCATATTTATAGACCACTATACTCCACTATGATACGAGGGAATAATATCCCCATCCACACACTCTGTCCCCCATTACAAGTCGGTAGCCTCGTCCATACTGGAAGGTGTGATTGAGACTATATAGACAACTGGTTTTGTTACATATGAGTGAACAGGGTCTCATACATCACAAATTAGTATCAAACCCTCTTTTTTCCCCTTTTATTAATATCTGGTTATTATAAAAGATAAAAGGAAAATATTTGAATTTTTTAACAAGCCTGTTCCTGGGAGTAGATAACTCATAGACAAGTGAAATCCAGGTTAACTAGGCTTGTGAAATTTCTATATTGGGTTGTCCTACTATAGTTGTACTGATTTCACCTTTGGGTGAAACATATTTTTTGAATTATTATTTTAATTTATTTTATTTTCCATGGAATTGAAAATAGTTATCATATCATGAATCATTATAGGTACTTGATGATTCACATTTCTTGCATTTTCCCTTGCCATGTAAGTGTATGTTATTCCACTATTGTGATATATAGAAGTATTCTAATGTTTAATCGAGGGATAAAACAATTATATTTATTAAATCCTATTCATCATCCTAAATGGTGTACCTATACATATATTGATGAGTAATTATTATTAACCAACAATTTCATGTTTGAATCATTGACAACTGGTTCAATGTGGTGATACCTTATTGGATTTGATTGCAAGAATTCCAATTGTAATTTAGGAAAAATCAAAATCAATAAATTTTGAATGGTGATGAATTTAATAAAATCATTTTACATGAAATCTTATATACTTATTTCTGATTGACTAATTAGTTCATATGTATGATAGTTTATAATTTAAATATATTAATAATAGAACCATTTTTAAATTCACATTAGTGAATTTTCTAAAGGTTCCATGATATTACAATACATATAAATGATTATAAACTAAAATGATCGTATATTATTAAATGAAAACTATACTATTAAATGGTGATCTCAATTAAAAAATAAAGGTTGTTTTCCTCTATACCTTGGAATTGAATCTCCATATACAAGGACCTCTACATTGTGTTGTGGGATCTTGACCATTTCCTGATGATAGTATAAAGACATTGGAAAAATATCTTGTGATATTTTTGTATCTTCCATAGCACCTAGACCTAAATATAGGTGCAATCATAGAGGTTTGAATTGTGTAGGGGAAGTCAATATAACTATCTAGTCCTATAATCATTGGTTATATATTCTATTAAATTGTTTCTATTGATTCTGCTTGAAAATTATAGAAATATGCCTATATGGTTTCTTTAAGGTGTTTTCTATGATGTTTGTGATGAACATGCCATGAAGTTGTTGGGGGGATAGAAATATCAAGATTAACTTAACGAATACATCTTGAGGATCCTCTTGTTTTTCCAAATCATGTCGTAAACACTTAGTTCTAAGTGTGAATAATATGTTTTATGTAGTATGTTCAAGGATCTCTATTACGTGTCCCTAATATGGTATAATTGACAAGATAATTTCATTTGTTTTATTATGATACTTTCTAGAGAGATGGTGTCCCCCCAGTCTACTATGTAAGGGATAGAGGCCATGATTTCTATCATCGATCATCTCAATATGCCTAAAAAATGAGGGTCAAACTTGTGACATATATGCTTCTTGGTTTGCCCAATCATTGGAGGGATGTGATTACGGAGTATGGTTTTTAATAGGTTTTGGTATGAGTTTATTTCTATAAAAATATCTATGATTATTTGTTTCCTCATACATGGAGAGTGGACTGTAAAAGGTGGTTTATTATTTTATAGTAGGGTGTTATTATTAAGATAAAATATTCCACACATTTCATAGAACATTATCACTTTGCCCCGATAGTTTCTCGTGATGATTGGATGAAAATGAGATAGTTCGATGATAATTATGTATACACCATTTGATCAATGATAAATATCTTTTAGTTGACCACTATATTGAGTATAAGGAATTAGGCCTTCGTCACCATGTTAATCCTAAGGGAATATGGTGTTGTGGGGTAGTGAATTTCCATAATATGTTAGGGTATTTATTCTTTTAGTGGTTGGAAGCGTTACTTTGAATCTATATGTTGGGGTAGAAGTATCCATATGAATCCTACTAATAGTTTTGTGGTGTTTCACTAGTGTGGTTAGCCAAGGAATAAGAATCACCAGTGTCCCAGAAATTCCATTGAGTATCGAGGGTATTGTATGTTGGGGAATCATCATTGGTTTTTAAGGACCCTCCCATATTTATCTAGTAGGAGAGGATTCATATTAGCCCTACTTTCAGGGATTAAATAAGTAGCTTCTCACCATTATCTTTATTGGGGTACTACATGATGATTTGGACAAGGTGGTGGTATAGTTTGAGATTCTATTATATAGACATTAAAAACATGTAAAAAACCTAGTAAGGGTATCCACATTGTATCTCAGGGATTTGTATTAGGCCATATCAAGGAAGTGAGGATTACCCTATAGGATCAGATTGTCGGACCTTCTGTAGTTACAATTATTGTTAATGTAGCCACCACAATAGTGTCAACCTTATTTGATAGTGTGACATCAAATTTTTTCATATCTAGGGAAATTAAGGAATTTATAGGATTAGAAGTTGAGTAATACTATGGTGTGTTGTATCTCGACATGCCATTAGGGGTTTTATTGGAGAGTGTGTACATGCTCAAGGTCTCCCCCTCGAGATAAGTGGGTACAAATTCATATGGATCTTATTTTCGCTTTGTATGAAGAGTTTCAATATCATACTCAAAATATAATGGTTAGTGTTGTCTCCTACTGATGATGATTTATATATCCCACGGTTTCCCTTAACAATGCCCAAGCGTTGAACCTACAATCAAAATGGTGAATAGGATGTCAAGGAATGTTATGTTGGAAGAAAGAATTTTGGTCTAGGTTGAGTTGACCACCCAGATGGGTAGTCTCTTTATTAGTAATGAGGGAACATGAAATATGTAATTCCCTCCTATTTTGTACAATTTTATGTAAGTCTCCCCTGATGTATTTTTTAGGTTACCCTATATGAGATAAGTGGAGTTACGTATAGAGATTGTTCCAAAAGAAACACCATCGTCCATTCCTACATATATTATGGATCAATAAGATCATTATGAGCATAATAAGAAACTAAATGATTAGTAATATAAGGTTTTCATATGACCCATTACAGCACGGTGGGGTTCTACTCTCAATTTTTTAAAAATTTATGAAGACAACGTCATATTATTAATGGATTAATTAATAATTAAGTATCTTACAGTAATAAAATGGTATCCACTACTACATATAAAGGATCACTTCAACCTTATCTGAGTAAAAATTTTCTCCATGATCGATTTGAGGTTCTAATAACATCATGTGAGCATCTGAACTATAGATATATATGTATTACATTCCATAGTAGATATGACCTTTATTAGTATCAAGCTATTCCATTTAGTCTCACTAATCCTCTATTATTATTTATATCTCTACTAAATTGTTTCTCCTATCCATATATATTTTAATTTTTGAAAGTCTTCCTAGAAAATATATTAATGTATTTTCATACCCTACATGGCCATTCCATAAATAATTATATAATGTTGAATACACTGAGAAAGAACTAGTTGTATGATAATCTCACCAAATTTCATATTTGTAATGATAAGGTTGACTTTTGGAGTCACATAATTTCAGAGGAATAAGTATATGTTACCTTACATAAGGTGAGAGATGTAGTTTTCTATGAGGATCCCATGAATGTCATTAACATACATAGATTCATGGGGATAGCAAGATTTGAATGGTATTTTATTAATGAATTTTCATATAGAGAATCACCTATAATGAGATTGACTAATAAGTTTGTGAACATATCTTGGACTAAATACTTTCAGGATGTCATTAACCAATTTAAATGATGGTATAATATAGCAACAATATTGATCCTTCTATATTTGGGAATAATCAATATAGTTTTTTATGATTCATAATGAAATGGGATGGGAGATGTTCTAATGTTGGGTGATCGATCCCTATAATACATCCCTTGTAAGCTCATGAGAATAACTACCCAATGGTTGACCATGAGCTATAAACCACTGTTCTTGAATTATTATATTGGAGGAGTTATATTATCAAAGAAAATTTTATGGTATTTATTGATCACATAGCCTAAAATAAATATTAATACTTATTGAACTAAATATTAGGTGGCACATATGCGTACAATAAGTTTAGTAATTTTTTTCCAAAATCATATATACACATGGATAAGCGAATGAAGATGACCTTTCCTGGTGTAGAAAGACTCTGAAATAGGGCATCTAAGGCATAAATAGTGAGTGGAAGTTTATGGAGTTATTTTCTAATAATAACCCTATGGTTTATTATTTTCATGGAAATCTAGTTATAGAATATATGACAGTGAAAACTCCCATCTAGAACGGGTAAGAAAGAGACAACTTTCATATCCGTAGGGTCTAGTTATATGATAGAGTTTTTCGGTTGATAACCAACTGCCTGGTTGGTTTAATGATGGGGATGAGGTCATTCGTGTTCATGGATGTAACTGGGTACCTATATAAATATGTAGTAGTTGATGTGGGAATATCATGGCTATAAATTAGATGTACACCCAATTGATACAAAGATGTTCTAATACATACATCACAGATACTGGTATCCATGAACGTAGAGGTTCATTATGGGTTTTATCACCGAGTGTTCCTCATATCAGCAGGTGATGAAAGAACCCAAGTGATCAGTGAGTCATTTGCATAAATTTATCATTCATAAATGGATATGGGATGATATAACCTAGGAATTCATGACTATTTTACCTATTTCCCAACAAGGTATTGATATAATATGGGATTTCATTTACCAGATGACCACAACCTCCCACTTTGAACATATGAGATATAAACCATTAGTAGACGAGATTAGGGTACATTACATAAGGTAAATTGTGAATTTTCAAAATTTTCCTTATTATAAATTATTATTTAATGTTTTTTAGATTACATCGTGGATCTGGGAGAGGTTATAAAAGGCACTTGTTAAATAGGTGTTTATGATCTCAACCTTCCACCCATAGAGAGACAGACAATCTGAGTGTGAGAATTATATTCTAGAGGAAATGCTCTGGGAAAATGTCTTTGATTTTATGGGTTGTAGGGAAAATAACTTACCCATTGTTTAATTTCCCTCTAATAACATATTTCAAGAATCCATTAAAATTTATCCGCTTGAGGCAATATATGGTATGCCATTAATTTCGCCTTTTTTCTTGAAAGAGGAAGTTAAGGTTGTGGTATTGGGACCTCATATCACATATTAGACTTTAGCCAAATTTTATAATTTCTATAATTTTATGGAAAAAGATTAGTCTACGTAAAACTGTTATTCAAATTTTCATTGATATCCTTTGGAGTTTGATCTAGGATATCTATTGCTTCTAAGATATTTTCCATGGTTGGGTCCTAGATGGATTCTGAGATTGGGAACGATATCACCTCATTACATTAATCCTTTTGATATAATAGAGAAAGTGGAATAAGTTAAATATTATGTAGAATTTACTTAGAGGTAATGTGACATTCATGAAGTATAAAATTTATCACAACTTAACAGTTACTATTCAAACTTGTCTTAGACTTTTGATCCTGAAGATCCTGAATTGGGAGCTGATTCTTTATCTGAGGAGAATATTATCAGGATCACTGATCCGAACATGAATTATCTCTATAGTATGGATGTTCCTATGGTGTCAGTTTTATGTTAGTATATTTTTTTATGGAAAAATACCTAGGATAGATAGAGAGACTAGTCTATAAGCTTTTTGGATAGAGCTTTTCTCTATGGATCTGTTACAACCCTTGGAAGGAAAACTCAAGAATGAGTTTTTCAAGAGGACATATTGTAAGATCAAGGTTATTTAAAATGAATGAAACACCCTTGTAATTCTATTTTAAACCCATTAAATATACTTAGTATTATAATTATGTGTTTAAGTAAGGGATTGGGACTTTCAACGGGGTATTTCAGAGTCCAAAATTCTGAATTTTGGAGAAATAGATTGAGTCGCATGGTTTTTTGGTAACTAGGAAGAATTACCATGAGGCTTATATATATATATATATATGGGATTACAGTTTTATAAACTTCATAAGCAGGACCACATGGTTGTGTAAAAGAAACTACACACCAATTAATGATGGGACCCGCATGGGCTACACACTATTTTGAAAACAATGTACCTAGACTGCACACTTAGTGCCTCTATGGTTGTAACCCCACATGACAAGATATGTTTTGTCCAAACCCTATGGGATGGAAATCTGTCGGGTGCCCATCAGATGTTACCCTCAAATGGTAGGTTCATTGAACATTTCTTACATGATCTTTTATGAGCCTCATAAGGAAAACTCGGAAATTAGTTTTTTAGTGATTGGAGATTGTAAGATAATTGTTTTCAAAATGAGGTGTATACCATTGAAATTATACTTTTAACCCATTAATTATTCTTAGGATCATTATAAAGTGTTTAATGAAGGGTTTTGGAGTTTTGGAGGCTTTTTCAGAGCCCGTTGATCTAACATTTGGAGAAACAGTATGAGTCGCATGGTTGGTTCATGGTTAGTGGTAACCATGTGGCATAATGATGTGGCGCCCATATATGAGAGTATATAGGTATAACCCCTTTGAGGGAGGCCAAATGGTGGTGTAAAAAAACTAAAAACTGATTAATGCGGGGACCCTCATGGGAACACACATCATGGAAAACTATGCACCAAGACCACACCCATAGTGTCACTAAGTCCACAACCCCGAATGGTTAGAGATTGGTTTGTCCAAAAACCATGGGATAACAATTTTAGGGGTGACCATTGAAAGATAACATCATATAGTTGGTTCATGGTTTGACAAATTTTGTATCCAAACCATGAATCCTCTTAAATAGAATTGATTTTTTTTGATTTTTCCTTTTCTTTTACAATATCACCCTTTTCCCCTCTTTCTCCACATGTAGTAGCGCTACTTTCAACTTAATTTCTCCCATGACCTCTTTATAGAATTTTACATATAGTTCTCAAATAGATTCTAATTCATTTATCATCATGTGAGTTTTATTTGTATGGTTAGGATATTTATTCATTTTCCCTTCCCATCCTTGGGTATTCATCCATACTCACCAATATTTTATTGCAAGATAATATGCCCTATTTTAAGAGAATTTGTGTATTTTTTAAATTTACTCCATTCAATATCGATTGAAAGGAATAAAATGGTGGTAATATAACTAATTAATGTAGGATTTATAGCCAATTTTTCAAAAAGAAAAGACATTTTATAACATGTGTCATCATGCCACAAACCAATAATTCCATGAATTGCCTTAAATTCACATTTTCCTTATTCAAAATTGTTAAGTGTGATATAATTTCATGATAAAAGCATAATTATAGTTGGGGGATATACCCTCTCAACATGTTCCACCTGTGAGATGTTTTTTTGAAATTTCCCTTTAATTATTATATGTTTTTTAGCCACACAACCATCTAAGTAGTGTTTATTTCCATCAAATTATGTGGATCATAGTAATTAAATGGAAAATGAGAGGTGAGACCACCCCATGATATATCCACATGATAAAGGGTTATGCCTCTTAATTTTATATAATTTTAATTCAATTTATATTCATCCCATGGTTTGTATTAAGGTATGGATTACCTTATTATATTTATGAAAAATATTTTCATGAAATACCATTTATTTTTATTACTTTGGAATGGTGTCACATATCATTGTGATAATCATGAAAGGAATCCCCTCTATTTGTGATAATCGGTCATGGTGTCCTACTTAAATTTTATTTTTGGGATTGGCGTACTATATACTAATGAGATATGGGCATGGATTCCCTTATAAAAGTGACACATGGGCTGGAAAACCCAAATTAAATATGATGTTGGGGTATGGAGTCCCTAGTTCAAATTTTATTACCAGGCATGTAAACCCATATCATTCATAAACAATACACACGAGATCCCTTGACTCTTTGTGAGAACCATTATATTATCCACGAATGCATGAGTTACACCTAGGGTATATGATAGTAGTAGAATATATATATAAATGGATATAAATGACACTATGTATATATACCATATAATTGAATAAAAATGACTGCTTATTTTACAATCATCAGTGTTATGATGAAGCAGGTAGTATCATCTTCAGATCCTTTAAGAAACCGTGTTTACAACAAAAATTTAATATTTTTTCTTACATTGTTATACATGAACAATGTTCATTTTATTTCCACCAGCTGGATTTTTCTAGAAATCATTGTTGTTTTCCTACTGAGTATGTATCACATAGAATTTCATCAACCAGATAGTTCTTGAATAGATCTCACAGAAGTAGGTATGGACAAAGGGAACTGTCTGGAAATGGATTCATTATTGTCTATGTAGGATAGAGTATTGGATCAAGGGAATTATATTATTCTCATTATTCTATTGGTGATAATCTTTTTTTTGATAGCATGATGAATATTCATGTACCCATCAAACCTTTTTATATCTCATGAAATCATCATCATTTTGTTATTTATATTGATCCTATATCATTAGTTTTCTTTATTAAGATGATTTATTATTACATAAGTATTTATTTATTAATTTTCCATTGTTTACAATTATATTGTACCAATTCTGTCTACTCTAACTTTATGTTATTGTCTCCCTATAGACAGAACCTAGGACATTGCTGCTAGTCAATATCCACTGGCATATGGGGTTGTGTGCTTTAGGGCGTGTGGCCAATCAATTTAGGTTTCCTTTGAGTTAAATGAGCATGGGAAATCAGTAACACCATGATGTGTTAGATTATATAACAAACTAGGGATGTTATAAATAGATATTACATCATGTTTTTTTGAATATTCATTACATTACACCAACACAAGCCTGGGGATCATAATCGGTTAGTGTATTTGAAAATCAGTAAATATAAACAATTGGTCCATAGGTAAACTACAACATCTCCCACTAGGACCATTGTAGTAAGAACCATACTTATAAATATCATACATAATAAATTTCATAAAACCACAAGGATAGGAAAATTAAGTAAGGGTGAGCTCAAGCGCTCATTAAGGGTCAACAAGGAAGATACATAATCACAACAAGGACATAATTGTATGAGAACATGAGAATTAAATTTGAAAACTACACCCTGCATATCAAAGATCATAATCTTGATTCATTTATTTAATATTAGCAATTCCTATGACACGAATCATATGGAAATCAATGATATTGAGTCAATAGATCAAAAAATTGGCATAGTAAATTTATTTTTTGAAAACATATTAGCATTAAAAATATTATTCAAAGGATATAAACCAATACATTCATAACAAGTTATTCATGGTATGAACACTCATATACATTGTTTATAATTTGGATAACCACACTTACAAAAACATTTAGGATTGTGATAATCACCATTTCACCCAAAATATTGGGATTGGCCTAACCACCTATGTACCCTCTATGCTCATAGAACAATTATTATTACCGATTGCGTTCGAGGGAGATATACATTCCATCAGTCACATAATGACAATAATACATATGTGTGACATAGTATCATAAAAAATTCATATTATAATAACCCATGAAATTAAATAGGTTTCAGAAACATTTCATCATATCATATCTTATTTAAGAAATTACAGGTTTTATAATCATCCCATCATTTCACCATAACGATGCTGATGGAAAATGATGTGGGTTTCTTACAAATTCTATCATGGTATGACCTATGGAAGAAAATGAGTTTCCTAAAAATCTTGTCATCATGAACATAACCCCACCACTAAAATAATAAAAAATGTATCATTGTTTCATATCCCTAATAAGATAAGGGTAACATCAATATATTTTTTAATATATGGAAATTGATTTTGAAAGGACATTGAATTAATTTCTTAATGAAAAAAACTTTTCCTTGAATACAATTTTATTCAAACAAAAAAATTAACTGTAAATCCATTTATTTTTAAAAAAACTTTAAATTTAATAAATGTATCATTAATGATAATTTAAAACATTATTTCATGAAATCAACAATCATTTTTTTATAGAATTTTTAAAAAATAAATAATTTCAATTTTGGATTTGAAAATATCCATGAAATCATATTAATTAATATTCAAAGAATATAATGGTCAGGAAAATGGTATTTTTTCATTTTATACATGTTAAATAACATTCCTTTCAAATTTTTAGAAAAATTCAAATTGGATTTGTTTGGAAAGTGACATGAATATTTATTTCAATGTATTTTTTTAATATTCAGAAGTGGAAGATAATTTATTTTAAATGTCCGAGGTGAATATTGAGATATTTTTTAATTTTTTTTGGAGTACATGGTTTTGGATGAAAACATATATCTGACCGAAGAGAATGATAATATCTAATTTTCATAAAAAATTCTCATTTGTTTTTAGTACACAAGAGTGTAAAATTGATATTAGTAACATAATGAATAACTAGAGGAGAAAAAATTCATGAGTTTATTGAGTGATAAATCATATGATTTTAAAATCAAAAACAAAATCATAAAAATCTAGATAAATTATGAGATTGTAAAATAAAATCATTACCGCTTTGATAACATTAAATCGTATCCCCCATGAATGAGTAAAATAAAATGAAACATTAAATATAAGGATTATAAATAATTTCACGGTATTACATATTAAAGGTGAATTATATATAAATCATGAATGAATATATAATCATAACATCACATACATCTCAAATAATGAAAATGGAGAAAAAATTCAATTACATTATGTCTTAACATTCGCCGTACATAATCCAAACTCTTGACTAATTAATACATGTTTTTTATATATCTATTAACTAATAAATATATATATATATATATATATATATAATACCATATATAATTTAAATTAGATGTTTTATTACCAATTTATTAACAATTCTATAATGCCTCGACCCTCGTTACCCAGTGTCGGTGCACTATTACATAACATTGGCATGATCACAAAAGATCATATCTTGAAAGACTTATTAGTTTAGTATACTTGGACGTACTAGATACAATCATAAGGTTTACATTACATCATAAAATTGAAAACTACAACAACATTTTTTCCATAGATAACACTGAGATCCCATAGACTATCCCTCTAGGTCAGTCATAATAAACTTCTTCACATCGTGTGAAAATAAAACATAGAAAAGGGGTGAGATCAGATGCTCAGTAAGGATAACAATATAGCATAAACTTTCATAAATAAGCATAAACATTAATGGAAATGTATAAGACTAAAAAAGCCTTTTAAATATAAACATCAACATAATATAGAAAAGATAAAATTAAATAATTCCATTTATTTTTTCACATGGATATTCTACTAGTCAAATAATCACATGAAATATTAATAGCCACTTTCATAATGATGGAATTCATAATTCCAATCTTCCTAACCACATATTCAAGGCCATGTGCTGAGACTAAAAATGTGATTTTTTTTCAAGGCCTTGTTCCAAGACACTTGTTTGTCTCATGAGTCCTACTAATGCGTCTAGGAGATAATGCGGCCTCCACCCATCAAATACTAAGTCCAACTCATTCCTCATATGAAAAGGTTTAAACATAACATAAATATTCTTATTAAAACTATTATACGAATTGTCCATAATTTATCCATAAACCATGAATGGTGTAAAAATAACACATCCTCAGTCAAACATATCACAAAACCTTCTATACAATATGGATGTTTTGTATCATAACAAATCAAATTCATATAAGCTTAAAATCCATTAAAGGATGTTGACATAGATAAAATAAAAACATTTTTTAGAGAAATATCTTTTTGTATTTTGAAATAATTTAAAATTCATATAAATATAAAATAAAATAATTATTTTGGAAATATTCTTATATGTTTGTAAGGGAAGCTTCGATCATGTTAAAAAAGCGGAAAATATCTACACCCACCATATAAGTTAAAAATCATTATTACCTTAATTTTGTCGAAAAGGTTATAAGGTACCTTGTTAGGAAAACGACAGAAAGATTCGTTTCCATCCATAAAAATTCAAACAAGGGTAAAAATGACTTTAACCAATAGTCTATTATATTGTAAAAATGTTTTCTAATAAAATTTTAAGGAACATGGATGTGGATGATAAAGAGGTCCCAGTAGATACATACGTATAAACAACCTCAGATAATAAAGAGATAATGAAATTAACCCTTACCATGAAGCTTTCCATGGTTGAGGGTAGATTAACCTACTATATAATGGTGAAAAAATTGTTATTAAATTATAAAATAATCATATACATTAATATAATATCATATATGATCTTTTAACATTGCTTTGTAAATAATATCTCAGTATTATCGTCGTTTCAGGTGTTAATTGATTCATTTGCCTTTATATGCTATGTTACGTAAGTAATGTTTGTTATGGATGGGATGTATCTTAGTCAAATTTAGAATGATATTAAGTCTTTAAACATTATTTTAAATCATATAATGAAAATTAGTCTTGAATGGATATGATGGGGAATGGATCTCATCGTGTTCGTGGGGACGGTAATCCGTACGTATGCACGAGTTACAATATGATTGTTTTGATATTAAAATAATATAAAATTGGATAATATATCATATATAGAGAATCATTATCATGTTATATTTATTATTTACATCAATTACACATCATTATTATAACCATCCAAATAATAATGAATAGAATAACAATTATACCACGACGTGGAAACGATAAGCCGTACGTACACAAGTATAGTGACATGTCATTCAAAGGATGGATAGAATAATGAATATGTTTGTACCATATATATAATAACATAATATTATATATAATATACTAGATTTATTATTTTATAATGCAAACAAGACAGAATGTGGAAGTGGAAGAAGAAAGGAACTTGAAAGAGGTGGTGAGATATTTACCTTTTCTTCAGATTATTTCTTTTGATTTGATCAAAATGGATCCTTAGTATGGATTTCTGACTAAATTAAGGCCTCTAGGATGAAGGGAGGACATTTTAGATGGTATTGGGGTAGAGGGTGGCCGAGCCAAATGTCTTTGATGGTGTGAATTAGATAGAAGGGGGAGTGCTGTTTTATAAGAGGGGTGACAGGCACCATAGAAAAAAGCTAGAAATATTATTTTAAAATAAAACTATTTATGATTTATAATGTATCCAAAATGAATTATTTAAAGGATAATGTGGGTCTGGGTCTATAAAAACTCAACAAATAGGTTTTAGATAGGGTTGAGTAACTATATTAGATTTATCTTTTATATTTAACTCTTAGTTAAATAGTCTGACATATACCATTTCTCTTTGTATTTTTATATTAAATGGTTAATAATTATACTATATACTTCCAAAAGAAACCCAAGTGGTTCCTCAATGATACTCCTATCATTATAGAAGTATTTTTAATGAATAATAGATTTTTAGGTAAAATATTCAATTAATAATATAATATTTGTTTTGAAAACTCTTTTATATCAATTTTAATGCTATTTGGTATTTTGTTTTTATTAAATTTATAACTGCATTATTACATCGAAATAAAATCATCTAACCAACACTAAAATGTCATATTAACATATAAAAATAGTTTAATTTATAAAAAGTATCAAATTAAATTTATTTAGATATTTATAATATCATTTTTTTAAAATTTCATTAATTAGGAAATTAATGCATCATCATTGTGTCACAAATAAATTAAGTTATTTAATGTATAAAAAATATAAATAAAATACCATTATGTAGGAAATATTTTTTATCTTTCTAATTAATATTTATAGTTTAATTTATCTTATTTTTAACAATATATTAAAAAAATTAGTTATTAAACATTGAATTTAACACTTTTAACTATTCTTTGAATTAAATAATAATAAATGTTCTAATCTAATCCAAGTGGACCTAAAGGATAATATTTTATTCTAAAGAGGTTTTTTTTCGAATTATCCTTATCCAATAGAATTAGGACCTGTTTTATGGTAATAATAATATCATTTTTACGCTTAATTAACATATTTAATTTTTAAACGTGGTAAATAAAAGTTAAAAGTTACTATTCAACAAAAATTATCTTCATTTTATTGAACCACATTTTACTTACTGAAATCAACTGTGTATCTTGGATTTTTGAAAATCAACTCATAGAAGAGGTAAAATTATGTTTTATGTAAATTTTCAAATACTTTTAAGAGGTGGGTAAAAGACGGTAAAATTTTCAATAAAATATTTATATATCTGAAATTATTATAAACTAACTCCAATGAATTAAATTTAAATTATATAGGTATTATGTATATATTTTGACCTAAAATAAATTTAAACAAAATAAATAATTATTTAAATAAAAAGGCTGTTTTAACCAATAACTTAGTGTTTTTAACTATTCATAAAAAAGTGAATGTTTTCACAAAAATATGAAAATTTCAACCTAAGATAATTTTGATATTATTAATTCAAAAATTAAGTCTATTTTACCAAATTAAAAACATTTAAGTTGTATTTATTAATTTAAAATTATTTCCCTTTATTAAAACCAAACGTGTGTTTTTAAGAAATAATAACTAACAATAGATTGATACATGTTTATGTTCGATTTCAAAGTGAATTTTTTTCAAATGAATAAGACTGGATTAAATGGTAAAAATATAATATATTTATACATCCCGACCATTAAAATTTATAATTTTACACTTAAAATTATTTTGATTAAAAATGTTGTTTTCAGTTAAAATATAGTATTTTTCACTATTCACTGAAATATGAAAGTTAACAGAAAACAGCAAATATTTATTGAAACTAAATTCTTAATTCCCAATTCTAAATAAGTAGTTTATTTTTTCAAATTAAATATATATAAATGTTTCAAATATTGGATATAAAATGGTTTCGCCATGAAAAGGTGGTAAAATTTCATGTTTTAAAAAAATATTCATTTATCTAAAAAAATGAATTTGTTTTTTAATTATGTCTAATAAACTCATAATATGGATTCTAAAATTTTAAATATTATATAAAGTTAAAAATATAGTTAATACTATTCATAACCTCTTTTGAATGGCTAGTTTGGTAAGTCGTGGTGCGCTTGAACTCGGTGTTTTGTGTAGTGCATGTTATTGAATTACATTGAAGAAATAGTGTACTATGAAATCATGGGTTGTTACATTCCTACCTAATTAAATCAATAGAGTCCCTAAAATTGTAGATAGTTCTTTAAAAATAAAAGGTTGAAAATAGAAAATACCATTGTGGAAAAACCCACATCGGAAACTAGGTTAATAAAATTTAGTGTTAATAAGAGGAAATGGGGAATGAAAAAGTCACCACAAAATTATGATCTCGATTTGGAGAACATTGGTGGAAATTAGAGACACATAATTGGAGAAAACCGTAAATATTTATAGGTAGGGATTGAGGTCATCAGTCAAAAACAATTGTATAATTGAGGGCCTCAAAGCCATAAATCTATGATGATTTAAAATATCATCGGTTTAAAAAACATAAGGTATTAGGATAACACATTTTTTGTTTTAAGATCCCTTAACTAATGTTTAAGAATTATTTTCATCATAGAATTAGAAAAGAAAAAAAATATACTTGAAAATTAGAGTTCCATCCTTTAACTAATTTCTACCACAAACTCATCTTTCACTCTATAAGTTAATTAAACTTAAAAAATAGTCTATTTATCATATTCGTATAGTGTTACAAAAAAAATTAATTTATAATTCATCTAACTGAACTCTAAATAGAACTACAATATTCAATCTAGGCCATCACATGGACCAGTTGTAGGTGATACACCCTTATCGCCCTTCGGTTACGGGGTCATGTCTCGTAGCATTGCCAGATGCTGCGGGTTGCCTCCCGACCTCCAGGTTGTCCTTTTTATTACAATCCAAAAATAATATCAAACTAGACTTATCCAAAACAATTCTTTCCAAACTCATACTTCAAAATTTATAAGGGAGATGAACACAATGAAGATCCTTTTTCCAACTTAATAACATGTGATCACCTTAATCATGTGTTTTTTATAATAATGAAACTTTATGAAATACCATAAAACATTATTGATTATATTTATGCTCCATTATTCCTTATAGAAAACAGGATATACTCTTTCTATCCAAAAATTTTGTAAACTCAAACAATGATGGAATATAAAAATCATTAATCAGTTTCAAGGTAGTCAAGAATATCCAATATAATTTACCCAAATCAATCATGTATTATTCCAAAATCACTACCTTTAATATCAGAACCATATTATGTTTTATCTTTCTCACAACCACATATTTTCCAAAAATTTATCCTGCTTTTGAGTCACTTTTCTTAGTTCCACACAATCTCATGTCCATAATGAAATATTACTATAGTACAATACTTATATACTCTATAATTCTTATAACATGTACATCATTAATACTATACTCAAATTACACAATACTTTAATAACAACGTAATAAATATAATCATTCATCTTCATCTTTGGTAGAATCATAACATTATTATTATCCGAATGCAGCATTTAGGGTATAATCTAATGATTTGGACTTTAATTCTTGTAGTGTCCCTACTCCTTGCAGGTGAAGCATTGTACATTTGAAACTATTTTTACCCATGCAATCACGTACTTGTTATCCTTTTTCTCCACACTAATAAAAAACTCTCATACCATTCAAGAATTTACCAATGTGATTCTTTCTATAGTTATCACATATGGAAGAATCTTTCTTTTTACTCTTCCCTTTATCCATCTTTCTCTCTTCCATCCTTTTCTTCTCTTGTTTCCCTTCAAATCCATAGGACTGAAAATGTACTTTACTTATCTGTTTAACACCTGATACTATTTCTTCATATGTTGAGAATACGTGGGATACTATTTCACTTCTAAATATTGGATTAGTACCGTGAATCATATGATCCTTCTTACTCTTTGGATCATACGTATTTCTAGAGTTCACATTCCTTTTACTGGGAGCCATTTCTATACAATGTCTTACACAAGGTTAGTTTATGAATTGCAATGAATTATTCCAGACTTGCAAAATACCTAATGTAAATTAAACAGTTTAGGGATATAATCTATAATAAAAAAAATTATTTTAAGAGCTATATACTCATAAATTCTTCATAATCATTTGTAAAGAAATTAAGAATTATCCTAAGCATATCCCCCAGGTTTGTCGTAACCAAGAGTGTAGCAAGGCTCATTGTCGTGCATCGGTTCCCGTTCGACTCAATTTCAAAGTGGTGTTTTGGGGTTTAACCCTCGGTACATTTATGCTAGAGCCACCTCTATCTTCTCTGGTCCAGACATGGATTTATTTTCTTAGAAAACTCAACAAATCTCTACATTACCAAAATTATAAGATGTTCTTCCATACTAACCTTTAAATTCTATCTTAGATTAATGTGCTCTAATCAGAGTTTTTTAAATCTAGATTCCAAGGTTTGTACTAAATTTCCTCTGATACCAACTATAACGCCCAGACGGTAGTTACCCAGAGTCGGTGAATTATTACATAATATTTGCATGATCACAAAAGATCAATTCTGGAAAGGATAATTAGTTTAGTAGACTTGGAAGTACTAGATACATTTATAAGGTTTACATTACATCATAAAATGGGAAACTACAACGACATTGTCTCCATTGACATCACTGATATAACGTATACTATCCCTGCAGGTCAGTCATAATATACATCTTCTCATCCTGGGAAAATAAAACATAGAAAAGGGGTGAGCTCCGATGCTCAGTAAGGATAACAATATAGAATAAAATTTTATAAATAAGAATATACATTTATGGAAATGTATAAGATTAAAACAAAAGCCTTTTAAACTTTATCATAAATATAATATGGAAAATATAAAATCAAATAATTCAATTTACTTATTCACATGGATATTCTACTAGTATAATAATCTCATGCAACATTAATAGCCACTTTCATATTGATGGAATGAATAATGCCAAACATAATAACCACATAGTCAAGGCCTTGTTCCATGACACTAGTTTATCTAATGAGACATACCTATGCATCTTGGAGTATAGCGGGCTCCCCCCATCACATAATAAGTCTAATACATTCCTCATATGAAAAGGATTAAAAATAACATAAAAATTCATTTTAAAACTAGCATACCAAATGTCAAAACATTATCCATAAACCATGAAGGGTGTAAAAATAACAAATCCATAATCAAACATATCACAAAACCTTCAATACAATATGGATGTTTTGTATCATCATAAATCAAATTCAAATAAGCTTATAATCAATCAAAGGAAATTGACATAGATGAAATAAAAACCTTTTTTAGAAAATTATCTATTTCTACTTTGAAATCATTTAAAATTCATATAATTATAAAAGAAAATGTTTATTTTCGAAATATTATTATATGATTTTAAGGGAAGCTTCGACGATGTTCTAACAGCGGAAAATATATGCATCCACTGTATATGTTTAAAAAACATTCCTATAATAATTTTGTTGAAAAGGTCATTAGGTACCTTCTATGGAAAACGATAGAAATATTACATTCAATCCATAAATAGTCAAACAAGGGTATAAATGACTTTAACCCATAGTCTAGTAAATAGTGAAAATGTTTTGGAATAAATTTTTATGAAACTTGGATGTGGATGATAAAGAGGTCCCAATATATACTTATGTCAAAACAACCTCAGATCATAAAATGATTGTGAAAATAACCATTATGTTGTAGTTTTCATCAGATGAGGGTAGGTTAAACTCCTGTATAATGGTGAAATTATTTTAATTAAATTATAAAAGAATCATATACATTAATATGATATCATATATGATCTTATAACATTGATTTTTTAATAATATCTTAGTGTTATCGTCGTTTCAGGTGATAATTGATTCGTTTTCCATTATATTATTTGTCATGTAAGTAATTTTTGTTATTTATGGGATGTATATTATTCATATTCAGAATTATTTTAAGTCATTAAACATTATTTTTAATCATCTAATTAAAATTAGTCTTCAATGGATATGTTGGGGAATGAATCTCATCGCGTTCGTGGAGACGGTAATCCGTACGTACGCACGAGCGATAGTATCATTATGTTGATATTAAAATAATATATATTTGGATGGTATATCATATTTAAAGAATAATTATCATGTTAAATTTATTATCTAAATCAATTAAACATATTTATTATAACCATACAAATAATAATATATTGAAAAACAATTACACAACGGCATGGAGACGGTAAGCCTTACGTACGCACATATGGTGACATGTCATTCAAATGAGGGATAGAATAATGAATATGGTTGTACCATATTTAAAATAACATCACATTATATATATGATACATGACTTTTTATTTTATAATGGAAACATGAAAGAAGGAGGAAGTGGAAGAAGAAAGGAACTTGAAAGAGGTGGTGAGATATTTACCTTTTCGTTGGGTTCTTCCTTATGATATGATCAAAAGGGCTCCTTATGATGGATTTCTGACTAAAGGAATGAATCTAGGATTAATGGAGGATAGTTGATAAGGTACTTGGGCTGGTTTTGGCTGAGAAAAATGGCTTTGATGGTGTGAATTAGAGAGAAGGTGGAGTTCCCTATATTAGAGGGGTTCGGGGAACCTTAGAAAAATCTTGAAATATTATTTTATAATAAAATAATATTCAGTTTCTAATGGCTCCAAAATATATTATTTAATGGATAAAGAGGTTATGGGTCGAAAACAACTCAACATCTATAGTTTAGACAGGTTTGGGTCACTATATTAACCATATATTTTATATTTAACTCTTAGTTAAATAGTTTGATATTTACCATGTCTCTTTGTATTTTCATATTATATGCTTAATAAACAAAATATACACTTACAAGAGAACCACAAGTTGTTCATTAATTATACATCTATCATTATATAAGTATTTTCATAGAGCCTTTGATTTTTAGGAATAGAATATCAATTATTAATATAATATTTGTTTTAAAAACTCTTTTATGTCATTTTTGACACTATTTGGTATTTTGTTTTTGTTAAATTCATAACACCATTATTACTTCGAAGAAAATACATCTAACCAAAAAAAATATATCATATAAACCTATAAAATTTGTGTAATACATAAAGCGTCTAAAATTACATTTATTTGGATATTTATAGTATCATTTATTTTAATATTTCATTAATTCGGTAATTACTACATCATCATTGTGTGATATATAAATTAAATTATATAATGTTTAAAAACTATAAATAAAATACCAATATGTAGGAAATATTTATATATTTCTAATGAATATTTATAGACTTATTTATCTTATGTTTAACCCTATATTAAAAATCCATTAGTTATTAAACATTGAATTTAATACTTTTAACTCTTCTTTTAATTAAATAATAATAAATATACTAATCTAATCCAAGTGAACCTAAAGGATCATATTTTATTCCTAATGTTTTTTTTTGTAGAATTATAATTATCCAATATAATTATGACATGTTTTAGGGTAATAATAATATCATTTTTACCCTAAATTATCCTATTTACTTTTAATCATGGTAAATAAAAGCAAAAAGTTACATTTCCCCAAAAAACAATTTCTCCTTATTAAGCACCATTTTACTTACTGATATCAACCATGCCTCTCGTATTTTTGAAATTTAAATCCCAGAAGAGGTAAAATTATGTTTTATGTAATTTGCAAGAACTCCTAGGAGGTGGGTAAAAGATGGTAAATGGTTCACTAAATTTTTTATATATCTGCAATTTTTATAAACAGACTCCAATGAATTACATTGAACTTATATAGGTATTATGTATATAATTTGACCTAAAATAAATTTAAATAAAATATATAATTATTTAAATAAAATGTCAGGTTTAACCAATAACTTAGAGTTTTTTTACTATTCATCAAAATTTGAAGGTTTTTAGAAAAATACCAAAATTTGACTTGAAGATAATTTTGAAATTATGAATTAAAAAATTAGGTATATTTTTCCAAATTAAAAACATATAATTTTAATTTATAAATTTAAAATTAAATCACGTTTTCAAAACCAAAACGCGTGTTTTTAAGAAATAATAACTAACAAGTGATTGATACTTGATTATGTTTGATTTCAAGGTGAAATTATTTCAAATGAATAACATTGGATTAAATGGTAATAATATAATCTATTTATCCTTCAAAACAATTAAAATTTATAATTTAACAATACAAATTATTTTTATTAAAAAGTTTGTTTTCACTTAAAATAAAGTATTTTTCAATATTCACTCAAATATAAAAGTTACCATAAAACACCAAATTTTCTTGAAACTAAATTCCTATGTCCCAATTCTAAATAAGAAGTTTATTTTTTCAGATTGAATATATAAAAGGTTGAAATATTGGATTTAAAAATGGTTTTCCATTAAATGCCGATAAAATTGCATTTTTTTTAAAAATCATCTTTTATATGAAAAAATTGAATTTTTTAATTATGTATTAGAAACTCATAATAGGGATTATAATATTATAAGGATTATTTAATGTTCAAAATATATTTAATACTATTCATAACCTCTTTTGAACGGCTTGTTTGGTAAGTCGTGGTGCGCTTGAACTCGGTGTTGTGTGTTGTGCATGTTATTGAATTACTTTGAAGAAATATCATACTATGAAATCTCATGGTGTTACAATTCCATTTTAATGTAACATTTGTGGAGACCCATGATTTAAATATAGGGAAATGACATTTAATTTTCATAATACTTCATACATGACACAATGAAATTCCCAAATACTGTATTAGTTTAGTATCTTTGGAAACTCGGAGCATAATCTTCTAAACATGGTGAAAGATCAAAAAACATCTCCCATAAGGAACATCATATTTTGGTATCCTACCAAAAACATTTTTTTATATCTTGTGGAAAATAAAACATAAAAAGTATGAACTCAAATTCTCAGTAAGGGTAATCATGGAAGACATAAAACAAACCATAAAAATTTGAACATAAAAACATGAACATAAAATTTAAACTCAAAATACTGAAAAATGACATAAATCATGGTTTTACATAAGGTATGGATCATAAAGGGACATTAACCTTGATATAATATCAATGTAATAAAACATGTAATTGTGGAAAAATAATAAGCACATATTATGATTTCCATAGTAGCCAAGGCATTTCTTCCAAGACAATAATAGTTGATGAAGTCCATTACTAAACCGGGTTTACATGCCATTCCAGCCCTGTATTATTGAAATATATTTACTTTTCATTCCACCCATACATATATAATGATAAGTAAATCATTACCCAATGAATTGGAGGGATATATAGGTCCCACCCATCTTATAATGAAATCATTCCTATGTTTTCCACACAATAAACATAAATCATTCATCATAACCCAATGAATAAAATTGGATTCATTAACATCATTTCATCATAACATAATCAATATAAAACAAATGGATATAATTACATCATAAAAAGAATAAAACCATTTAAATAATAGGGAAATTATATTTGAAATATAATCATATTAAATAATGTCATCTAAAATGGAATATAGTTTTGATAATACACATGAAATTATTTCTTGAGGAAAATGTCCTTTCTATTAAAAATAAATTTATTTTCTAAAAATTCCATGAAATTTCAAAAGAAATGATTTTTTTTAAAATAATCATGAAATATTGTAGAGGAATATTCAGGGAAATAATGCATTATAAAACCGTAGGAATCCATTCATGCTATATAAATTAAAAACCATTCTTCTCGTTCTTTTGCTGGAGTAGTCCAAAAGTATCTCGTACCAAAAACGAAAAAATATTCCTTTCATGTATTTTATTATAAATTCATCAATAGTTAATATTGTATTCAAAAAAATTTATAATGATAGAAAAAATATTACATATATAGGAAAGAAGGACGTGGATGATAAATATTCCCTAGTAAATACTTAAGTGCAAAAAATCTCGGATAAAAATAAGATTGTGATATTTTCCCTTGCCTTTGGTTAGATATGATTTTTACATATAAGAAAATCATGTGTAATGATTTAAATAATTTCATTGACTTATACAAGAATCTTGGGCATTTTTATGATATCATATATGGTCATATTCAGATCTTTTTATTTGTAACATTTCATTGTTACTCTTTATTCTGGGGTTAACTGCTTTATGTTCATAGGCATGTTTTATCAATTATATTCATATTACTCTTTTTAGGATGTAGTTATATTATTTAAATAATGGTATAAGTTTAATATATATCACATTTATTCAATAAATTCATTTATATAATCATTATACAATGATGATTATGTAGAACAAATCTCATCACATCATGGAGACATTTGGCCTTAAGTATAGACATGCGACGATATCATTCGCATAATTGAGGAATTGTATTGAATTGTTTGGTGTATAATTTCACAAAAAAATATCATTTTAAAATATTCATATAGAGTTATTTCTTCCATAATTATATATAAGAACCCAGTTTTTGCTGCGAAAGACTTTGGAATATTCTTGATAATATTCCAGAGCAGCGCCCTCAGACGGCATGCGATTCCGAGCCCCGGAGTGGCCGGAATTAAATTTTTAGTGCGTTCACACTAGAAACACCAAATAAATTGGATATCTCCTAGACGGAGTTCCGGATCAGAGATCTGAATGTACGGATGGGTCCATAATGGGGTGTTTACCCTAGGAACGACATAAAACTTGTCGGCGTGGGAAGTTTGGACCCCTCGCTCGCTTTCAGAAGGTTAAATGGATTAATTAATTAATTAATTAATTCTTTTAATGGTGAAACTCAAGTATCTCTTAAACGGTGGCTCGGATTGGAAAACCGAGGGCCCTGTTGAGTTCGGAGCGTGCCGTTTTCCTTAGGAAGGGAATAAGTTTTGCAGGCGCGGCCCGCCTGTGAAAAATGGATCTAAGGGCGTTTTCGTAATTTAGCGTCTTCGGACGTTAAATTTTATAACATTTGAATGGGGCCTCGGATTAAAATTCCAAGACAGCAATTGTGCTTGGGAGGTGGTGTTTACCCTAAGGGAGGCTTAACTGCGACCCCATCGGGAGTTCGGGTTCGGGCCGACGGGCGGGTGGTTAAGCGTTTTCTATTTAAACACATAACACACCCACCTCCCTCTTCTACTTCCGCTTCCCCCTATCAGCCACTCATCTCCCTCTCCTCATCCTCTCCGGTGAGACAGTCCATCGAGGAAACTCCGGCAAGGTGCAGTGATGCCGGCCGAACGTCGCGAAGCTTCGGGCGAAGCCCCACGAGGTAGGATTTGTCGTTTGCATTTTCCATTCACGTACCTACTTTGAGCTCTATTTTCACTGTATATTCCTTGTCAAAACGTCGATCAATTCCTATGAATGCGTAGTAGAAATTAATTCCTTTCCAACGCATATTTCAGATTCGAATTCCGAGCTTTTTGTCGTCCATAATCATCCGCCGAAGTTCGTGGGTTTTCGGATTCCGGTGAGTTCGAGTGGCGGCGCGGCTCGGTGGAGGCGGCGGCGCGCGGGTGGCTCCAGCTGTCGGTGGCGCGGGTGTTCGGAGGAGGTGCGGCAAGCGCGAGGCGCTGGGCGCCAGAGCGAGGTGAAGCCGGCCGCGCGAGGCGACGGCTCCAGGCGGCGAGGCTGAGTGGCCGGGGCGAGGCGACCCCGCGGTCGCGGCGCGCGACCCCCCACGTGGGGACAAGACCCACGAGACGCGGGTCATCGCGGGGACCAAGAGACCGGCCACAGGGAAGTCGGTGCGCAGTCCACTGGTCAGCGGTCGGACCGCGCGGTTGGACAGCGGCCCGGCCCAGAACGGCCGGACCGGCCGGTTCAGGCCGGTCCTCCCCAAGGGTCCCTGCCCTCAGGGTTCAGACGCCCGAATTTTTCACTACAGACTTCCGTTTTGCGCGCCGTCAGTGGCAGCGCAGAACTTGGGTCGAGGGGAAATTTTTTATATGGTTTCGGGAATTTTTAATTCTAGATACGAGGGGCCTCGGAGGCGCAACACGTCTTTATGTGGACGAGCATTTTTCCCGAGATTCTTGTTTTGGACGGCGCGGAAGCGTTCGACGTCTCCTTTGAGCACCATCAGCGGCGTTGGGACCCTGGCGCTGGAGCGAAGCGTTCCAGGGTGGTTTCAGGCGTTAGAAGCCGGAGTTAAGGCGTGGGCCCCACAGCCCGTCTTCTTAGCTGCATGTAGTGTTTCAGTGACTTTTTCCTCGGTCATCTGTTTGGGGCATGCAAGTAGTCATTTCTGAATGTTTTTCCGAGGGGATTGCAATGGTGCAATCCGCCCGCCCTATTTCGGAACAAGGGTGTGGGGCCTGCGGGGGCCGTTTAAGGATTTGACAGTGATTTCCAGCTTTAACACCGGGTGTCCGTTTTGGACAAACGAATAGTCCATTTCATGTACTTTTTTGAGAGGATCGCAATGGTGCGATCCATTATTTGAGTTTCCGGACCGGGATACGGGTCCCACGAAACACCGCTCGTGTGTTGTGCGCCAGAATGTATGTTTTTCTCCGGATATCTGTTGCACTCAAGTGAGTAGTGATTTCGACGTGTTTTCCCATGAGGATCGCTTTGGTTTGATGTGCCTGACTGTTTTCAGGGTCGAGGCCCGGGATCACGGGACGCCATTCGGGCGTGAGGCGGTGTTGGTGAATATTCTATAGGATATCCGTTTGAGGTGAATAAGTAGTCAATCCTGTGTGTTTTTTCGCGAGGATTACAATGGTACGATCTGTTTGGTTGTGCGGAGCATCTTTCACGATCTTGTTAAATGTGGAAGCATGAATGGTGCTCTAGTGGTGGTTCGCCCTACCTTGTTTGTAGTGGACCCTTGGCTTGTGATCGCACACTCTTGGGAGAGTGACATAAATGGTTCACAAGATGTGGTTTTCCATGCCTGGGCCTTTGAGGTGGAGTAGTTACATCAAGCCTTCTCGTTGACGCTGGGTGCCGTGTGCACGATAGCCTTTGGGCTAGAACATGGTATACTCTGGGAGTATACGGGAGCGCTTGGAGGTACGTGTGGGTTGTACCTGAGAACATTTGGGCGCTTGGTCGGTGTTGTGATGGGTCCACATGTTGTTTGGGCCCCACGTGTGTGTCGGGTTCTGCTTTGCGCACTTTTACCTCTCACGGCGTAGAGGGTCCCTCTGTGCTCGTTTGTTTGACCAGCAGGGTTGAGTGGTCTCCCTCTGGTTTCATCCTCGATGGATTGGCCTGCAGCGGTGCTAGTGACACCCAGTGGTGGAGCGGACGCTGAACCTCTTTTGGGAGAGTTGTTCTGGAGTTGGGTGGTTGCACGATACCCACTCTGTGTTCGGTTGGCCAGTGGTGTACCCTCCAGTGGAGATGGCCAGAGCAGTTCTGAGTTTTACCCTACAGCGGGGCTGGGTAGTGGGTTACTCATCGACTTCTTCGGGTTTACCCTCCAGCAGGGCTGGGTAGTGGGTTTCTCACTGACTTCTAGGGTTTACCCTTCAGCAGAGACTAGGTAGTGGGTCACCCGACACACTTTGGGTCTACCCTCCAGTAGAGAATGGGCAGTGGGTCACCCGAAAACCAATTAGGGTCTACCCTCTAGCAGGGATGGGCAGTGGGTCGCCTGTCATCTTGTTCCAGGTCTACCCTCCAGCACGGCTGGGCAGTGGGTCTCCTGTCGACTTATTTCAGGTCTACCATCCAGCGGGGCTGGGCAGTGGGTCTCCAAATGATGTATTATGGTTTACCCTCCAGCAGGGTTGGGCAGTGGGTCGCCAGATGATGTATTATTGTTTACCCTCCAGCGGGGCTGGGCAGTGGGTCCCCTGATGATGTATTATGGTTTACCCTCATGCGGAGCTAGGCAGTGGGTCGCCTGATGATGTATTATGGTATATCCTCCAGTGGGACTGGGCAGTGGGTTCCCTGATGATGTATTATGGTTTACCCTCCAGCAGGGTTGGGCAGTGGGTCACCCAGTATCTTAATATGGTTTACCCTCCAGCGGGGCTGGGCAGTGGGTCTCTTGATGTTGTGTTAGGGTTTACCCTCCTGCAGGGCTGGGCAGTGGGTCACCTGATATCTAGTTATGAATTACCCTCCAGTGGGGCTGGGTAGTGGGACAGCTATTGGAATTCCAGGCTGAGTCCGTTCTACTAGGCTAACTTGTGCCTTTCCTCCGTGATTACTGGAGCGGGACCCTTGGTTATACGGGTCGGTGTTGTGACGACTTTGACTTTGAGGATACCTCTCGACTGCAGGGCAGTGACGAGGCATGGTTGGTCTTTCCCTAGAACTCTCAAGTACGAGGGGAAATTTCCCCACCGAGATGCGTTCTTGTGACGCGATCTAAACAAGTGTGGGCGAGGAAATGCCGCCCAAAGCGGATAGTGTCATGGTGCGGTGATTGAGACCCTTTGCTTGCGGTTCGGGGCAGACGTGCGGGATGTTGGGCATCGATGGAGTTACTTCTGGGACTGTTGTCTACTCTTTTATTGGGCTGAGCTACGGGATAGAGATCCCCTTACGAGCTTGTTTGGGGTTTTTGTTGAGAATACAGATATGTATATACCTTGTTTCTGGTACCCACTTCTTGGGTTTGGTCACTCTCCTTCTAGGAGAGGTGAAGACGCACGAGGTATGCCACGTGCGTTCTGTGTCTAGCTTCTCATGGTTGGACGAGTCTACTCTCCTTCTATAGGCAGCGAAAGCTTGAACAGAACTGCATCTTCTCATCGTTCCTTGTTCCTTGTGTTAGGACAAGTCTTCTACCTTCCACTTGTTTGGTTGAGCTGGACTCTTTATCGCACATTCAGTTGTACTCCTATACTTTTCCAGTTCGCTCTACTGCTCACCCCCTCAGTACCTCCTTTGTTGCTCCCTCGAGCCATCGGGGTATCCTACTAAGTATTTTTATACTCACCCCTTCTTGGGCTTTTCCCACACTTGGTGTGCCCTTGAAAACGACGGACAAGTGGAGCGTGACTTTAGTGGAGCGTAAGAGCTTTAGAGCTTGGACCGCGTGCGGTGCTCGTGGCCGGGTTCCAAGTGGGAGACCCGTCAGCTATTTCATTTGTTTACCTATTGCTGGGTTGTGGCACTTTTTGGTTGGGCGCGTGTTTTGCCCCTTTTCTTTTCAGCTTGTACCTAGTACTGTTTAGAGGTCGATGCACTCTTGTGGTTTATATATAGCAGTTTCACTTTTAATTTTCTTGTCTTTACCTTTACTCTACACTGTTGCATTGAGTTTGTTGCGTGGGTGTGTACAGGTACTTAGGAAAAGGCCTCCCCGAGTTGTTTTTCCTTCGGCGCTGGTCGCTAGCTCCTGGCCTATGGAGGCGGGCTTGGGGTAGTTGAGGCTCGAGCCGGGGTAGGGTCGGGTCATGAAAAAGTGGTATCAAAGGTGGTTCATTCCTTGGGACGTTGTGCGGACATCCTTAAAAGAGGAATTGGTTGGGATTTAGGGCAACAGTGTTAACGTGTCTCGAGAGCGGATCTCAGGCCAGGGTGTCCAGTGATGGTGTGGCGGCCAACGTATCCACTCACCAGGACCTTGATAACCCACTTGTCGACTCGGCATGTTGAGACACTTGTTTCAGGGAAACTTTTGTTTGTGCATAGCATAGGACTCAGTCTTGACTATCCTTCTTGAGTCAGCTCCCCATATTTGATGTTTTTGGTATATACATATATGCTCATCTGACCGCGACACTCCTTAATGATATTCAGGATGTCTCCGCGGGGACAGGTAGCCAGGATATCAGCTTTGGTTCGTGAAGACGACCCTGTGAGCTATGAGGCCACAGTCCATGACCCATCATGCGAGCCTCTTTTCTCCAGGTGGGCCGGTAGCAGCACACCCTCCTGGTGAGCAGCAGGTAGTTTCAGCAGAGCAGGCTGAGCTTGAGCGTAGGTTGAGCGTGCTCTGTGAGTTCCTACGGCAGAGACCGCTGAGGTTCAGTGGTGAGCCAGACCCTCAGGCAGCAGAGGTTTGGCTAGAGGTGTTGGTTAGCCTTTTCGGGCTTGTGCAGATGCTGATAGATGAGAGATTGGTTTTGGCAGCCACCCCTTTTTGTGGAGTAGCATGGCGTTAGTGGAGTCTGGTGACTCAGTTTCTTGATGAGTCTTCACTTTCGCATGACGAATTTCAGTTGTTGTTCCGTGAGGATTTTTCCCCTCATGCCTGCACTCCTTTCGGATTCAAGAGCTCCTCCAGTTTCAGCAGGGAGGGATGATGGTGGACGAGTACGCGACTAGTTTTGCAGACCGTGCATGCTTTTACCCGGACATGATCCATGATGACGACCTCCGAGCATGAAAGTTTGAGCAGGGTCTCCGCCGAGAGATTCGTGCCGTCATAGTACCCTTGGGGATTTACACATATGCTAGGGTGCTAGATCAGGCACTGGTTAAAAGGGCTTCCTGTCACGTTCTAGCATCGATAGTGGCAGCGGTCGTGGCGGAACCGAGACGTCTGTCATACCTAGCAGGCGCTGGATGACAGAAACTCGATGCAGGTGGCCTTCCCACTGCGGGTTTTGGAGACGTGGTCGTATACCACTGTGGCGAAAAGGCGCAGGGCCTCAGCCGAGGATGCCCTTCCGTGAGTGGATCTCGGGCCATGGTCGTACACCACAGTGGTGCCGGAGGGCACCAGGGTAGCCCAGAGAGCGTCGTTGTTATGCTTGTGACGGGCGAGGTCACTTGGCACGAGACTGCCCGACCCGAGATGCTGAGAGCTTCGGGCAGGTAGCAGGCGCGCCACCACGGCAGAGGCAGTGTCATGATCAGAGTAGCGCCTAGAGTGGTGGTGCTAGAAGAGGATCGGGAGGAACTGTTAGTGGAGGATGACCTTATGAGGTCTTATCATCACCACTAGGCAGTCCACGTCAGGCTCCGGGAGCGGACAGTTGGGGCCGCAGATAGCCGTGAGCTTTGGATGTTTATGATCTTACAGAGCAGGGGATGATGAGAGGTACCCCTTGTGACTCTTCTACTTCTTGCAGTAGAATTGTTAGGCTCTACGTGTGAAAGGATTTTCTCCCTGGTCCTTGTTTGAGGTGTTACCAGGGTGACCTGGTCCTTGTTTGAGGTGTTACCAGGGTGACGCAGGGCATCGGTGGTAACCCTGTGTTGGTATGGTAAAAGGAGTGGGACCTTTTCCTTTAGCCGATGGTGTTGAATCCTTCACTTCCGAGCGTGTAAGAGAGTCTTGGTTGCGAGACATCAAATGTGAAATCTTGCGTGACCAGATATCCTTGGGTGTTTCACCATATGGATATTATGAAGGAGGGAATCACCAGGCCTTGTTCCAGGTGCGGGCGGTGATTCCAATTGCAGCGTGCGACGTAGAGGTTCGTTCGGGGAGGTGAGCTACCCCCGATAGCCTTCAGGTCGTTTGAGACCATGCAAAGGGGATGACGAGGTTCTCTACCACCTTTCCCTAAACCCAAAGTCTAGAGTGGGTGCACGACATCGGCAAGGGTCGACCTCGCGTGAACAGATCAATCCTTCGGTCTGTGTGCGGTGATGCAGAGTTGTGCGTGGGTTCTTCTGGGTATGGAAATACAGGTGTGGGCTTAGTACCCTGTGCTGCTCCCTAATTTTGCTTTTCGGGGATTAAAAGTTTGAAGGAGTGAATGATGTAAGAACCCAGTTTTTTCTGTGAAAGACTTTGGAATATTCTTGATAATATTCCAGAGTAGTGCCCTCAGACAGCGTGCGATTCCGAGCCCCGGAGTGGCATAAATTATATTTTCAGTGCGTTCACACTGGAAACGCCAAATAAATGGGATAAATCCTGGAGGGAGTTCCGGATCTGAGATCCGAATGTACGGATGGGTCCAGAATGGGGTGTTTACCCTAGGAATGACATAAAAATTGTTGGTGCGGGATGTTTGAACCCTTCGCTCGGTTTCGAAAGGTTAAACAGATAAATTAATTAATTAATTTATTTGTTTCACAGTGAAACTCGATTATCACTTAAAAGGTGAATCGGATTGGAAAACCGAGGGGACCGTTGAGTTTGGAGCGTGCCATTTTCCTTAGGAGGGGTATAAGTTTTGCGGGCGCGGCCTGCCTCTGAAAAATGGCTCCAGGGTCATTTTCTTAATTTAGCGGCATCAGACGTTAAATTTTAAAATTTATAATGGGGCGTCAGATTAAAATTCTGAGACTTCCGTTGTGCTTGGGAGGTGGTGTTTACTCTAAGGGAGGCTTAACCACGACCCCGTCGGGAGTTCGAGTTCGGGCCAACGTGCGGGCGGTTAAGCGTTTTCTATTTAAACGCTTAACACACCAACCTCAGTCTTCTCCATCCCCTTCCCCCCTAGCAGCCAATCCTCTCCCTCTCCTCCTCCTCTCCGGAGAGACAATATGGCGAGGCGACTCAAGTGAGGTGCGGTGATGCCTTTGGATCGTCACGAAGCTTCGGGCGAAGCCCCACGAGGTAGGATTTGTCGTTTTCATTTTCCATTCCCGTACCTACATTGAGATAGATTTCCACTATCAATTCCTTGTCAAATCTTCTATCAAATCCCATGAATGCGTAGTAGAAGTTATTCCCTTTCCAACGCATCTTTCGGATTCGAAATCTGAGCTCCGTGGCTTCCGCAATCATCCACCGATGTTCGCGGGGTTTCGGATTCCGGTGAGTTCGAGTGGCGGCGCGGCTCGGTGGAGGCGGCGGCGCGCGGGTGGCTCTAGCGGTCGGCGGCACGGGTGTTTTGCGGAGGAGCGGCGAGCGCGAGGCGCTGGGTGCTGGCGCGAGGTGAAGCCGGCCGCGCCAGGCGGCGGCTCCAGGCGGCGAGGCCGAGCCGCCGGGGTGAGGCGACCCCGCAGTCGCGGTGCGCGACCCCCCGCGCGGGGAGAAGACCCGCGAGACGCGGGTCTTCGCAGGGACCAAGCGACCAGCCACAGGACGGTCGGTGCGAGGTCCCCTGGTCAGCGGCTGGACCGTGCGGTTGGACCGCGGCCCGACCCAGAACGGCCGGACCGGCCGGTTCAGGCCGGTCCGCCCCAAGGGGCCCTACCCTCAGGGTTCAGACGCTAGTATTTTTCGCTACGGACGTCCGTTTTGCACGTCGTCAGTGGAAGCGCAGACCCTGCATCAAGGGGAAATTTTTTAGATGGTTTCGGGAATTTTTAATTCCCGACATGAGGGGCCTCGGAGGCGTGATGCGTCTTTAAGTGGATGAGTGTTTTTCACGAGATTTTTTTTGGACGGCGCAGACGTGTCCGACGTCCGTTTTGAGCGCCGTCAGCGGGCTTGTGACCCTGGCGCTGGGGGATGCTTTCCAGGGTGGTTTCAGGCGTTGGAAGCCGGAGTTGAAGCATGGGCTCCACGACCTGTCTTTTGAGTTGCGTGCAACGTTTCAACGACTTTTTCCTCGGTCGTCCTTTCGGGGCGCGCGAGCAGTTGTTTCTGGATGTTTTTCCGAGGGGATTGCAATGGTGCAATCTTCCCACCCTATTTCGGCACAAGGGTGCGGGGCCCGCGGGGGCCGTTTTGGGATTTCACGGTGATTTCCAGCTTTATCACCGGGTGTCCATTTTGGACAAGTGAATAGTCCATTTCCTGTACTTTTTCTAGTGGATCGCAACGGTGTGATCCGTTCATTAAGTTTCAAGACCGGGATGCGGGTCCCACGAAACACCGCTCGTGTGCTGTGCGCTGGAGCGTATCTTTTTCTCCGGATATCTGCTGCACTCAAGTGAGTAGTGCTTTTAACGTTTTTTCCGGAGGGGATCACTTTGGTGTGATGTGCCTGACTATTTTCGGGGCCGAGGCCCGGGATCACGGGACGCCGTTCGGGTGTGAGGCGGTGTTGGTGAATATTCAGTCGGATATCCGTTAGAGGCAAATAAGTAGTCAATCCTGCGTGTTTTTTCACGAGGATTACAACGGTGAGATCCGTTTGTTTGTGCGGAGCTTCTTGCGTGATCTTGTTAAACGTAGAAGCATGAAAGGTGCTATAGTGGTGGTTCTCCCTACCTTGTTTGTTGTGGACCCTTGGCGTGTTATCTCACACTCATGGGAGAGTGATATAAATGGTTCAAAGGATGTGTTTGGCCATACCTGGGCCTTTGAGGTGGAGTTGTTACGTCATGCCTTCACTTTGACGCTGGGTGTCGTGTGCATGATAGCCTTTAGGCTGGCACATGGTATACTCTGGCAGTATACGGGAGTGCTTGGAGGTACGTGTGGTTTGTACCTGAGAACATTTGGGAGCTTGTTCAGGGTTGAGATGGTCCCACATGTTGTGTGGGCCCCACGTGTGTGTCGGGTTCTGATTTTCGCACTTTGACCTCTCGCGACGTAGAGGGTCCCTCTGTGCTCGTTTGTTTGAACAGTAGGGTTGAGTGGTCTCCCCCTAGTTTCGTCCTCGATGGATTGGCCGGCAGTGGTTCTAGTGACACCTAGTGGTGGAGTGGACGCTGAACCTCTTTTGGGAGAGTTTTTCTGGAGTTGAGTTGTTAGGCGATACCCACTCCGTGTTCAGTTGGACAGTGGTGTACCCGCCAGTGGAGATGGACAGAGCAGTTCTGAGTTTTACCCTCCAGCGGGGCTAGGCAGTGGGTTACTCATCGACTTCTTCGGGTTTACCCTCCAGCAGGGATGGGCAGTGGGTTGCTCACTGACTACTAGGGTTTACCCTCCAGAAGAGACTGGGAAGTGGGTCACCCGACACACTTTGTGTCTACCCTCCAGCAGAGACTGGGCAGTGGGTCACCCGACGACCTATTAGGGTCTAACATCCAGCAGGGCTGGGCAGTGGGTCGCCTGTCGTCTAGTTCTAGGTCTACCCTCCAGCACGGCTGGGTAGTGGGTCGACTGTCGACTTATTTCAGGTCTACCCTCCAGCGGGGCTGGGCAGTGGGGCGCCAGATGATGTATTATGGTTTACCCTCCAGCGGGACTGGGCAGTGGGTCGCCAGATGATGTATTATGGATTACCCTCCAGCGGGGCTGGGCAGTGGGTCGCCTGATGATGTATTATGGTTTACCCTCCAGCAGGGCTGGGCAGTGGGTCACCTTGTCACGACCCGTCCTCAAGGCTCATGCCGTGTCTACCCCAAGCCTGCCTTCCATAGGCCAGGGGCTGGCGACTAGCACCAAGGCGTAAATCCCGGTAAAAAGGGAAGGCATTGACTTTTTAAAGTAAACAAGCACCACAGAGTAAGCAAGCGGAAAGTAAACACTAAGTAAAAACAGAGTACAACTGAAGTGCGGAAAATTAAATGGGCCAGTATACAAACCCAACTGAAAGTAAAGTACAACTCGAAAGAGAAAACAGAAACTGTAAAGTAAAAGCCGTTACACCGAGCTGTCCACTGGAAAGCCCACCTGAAGGGTGGGTACAGATAGCTCCACTGCTCCTCGGGTCCCGCCGTCCACTCTGAGCACGTCCCACCCAGTTGTCCACCTCCAGGTATTGACTTGTCGTGTAGTCCACCTCCGGGTACCGTCCAATCCTCGAACACTCGGCCTCTGTCAGCACTGCATGTCGTCTGCAACCAACACAACGAGGTACGGGCATAGCCCGTGCAGGGGTGAGTACAACGATACTCAGTAGGGACCTCGGGACCCTCAATGTCTCTCTAAAACCAACAAGGATAACCACAAAGAAGATCTCAATAGATAACCTATACTTAGGTATATGTCCATACATATACCTAAGTTATCAAGTAACCCATCTCAACCATGAGGAAACACAAGGATCATGAAATCAACGGATAACCACTACCTAGGTATATGCCGATACATATACCTAAGCTATCAAGTGACCCATCTCAACAATGAGGAAACACAAGGATCATGAAATCAACGGATAACCACTACCCAGGTATATTCCCATACATATACCTAAGTTATCAGGTGACCCATCTCAATCATGAGGAAACACAAGGGTCAAAAGTCTCTGCTCAAACCAGGATTTTCATTATCAAAACCGTAACTGCTGGAGATCTCCGTCTCTAGAGTGTATAGTAGTCCTGTCACGACTCCGAGGTACTGCTCACTAACCTAAGACTGCTGAGGTGCTCCTCCTGTCGAGTACCGTGGGCCAGATGCTACAACCAAGCGCTCCCATGTGCCGCTACAACCTAGCGCACCTCTGTCGCGGGTCTGCCGCTACAACCAAGCGCTCCCATGTGCCGCTACAACCAAGCGCACCTCTGTCGTGGGTCTTCCCCTACAACCAAGCGCTCCCATGTGCCGCTACAACCAAGCGCACCTCTTTCATGGGTCTTCCGCTACAACCAAGCACTCCCATGTGCCGCTACAACCAAACGTACCTCTGTCGCGGGTCTGCCGCTACAACCAAGCACTCCCATGTGCCACTACAACCAAGCGTAACTCTGTCGTGGGTCTGCCGCTACAACCAAGCGCTCCCATGTGCCGCTACAACCAAGAGCACCTCTGTCATGGGTCTTCCGCTACAACCAAGCGCTCCCATGTTCCGCTACAACCAAGAGCACCTCTGTAACACACCGAGTCGTTTGATCAGCAGTCTTCGAGTCTCGGTCAGCTACACGGTCTCCGTACTCTGCATGCTCGTCTCTGGGAGGGTCCGCTCCACGAGCTACTGGTTGATACTCCAAGTATCGCAAAGTCCAGAAACGAAGTATCTCAAAGGAACACCTCGTAATAGGGGTCTCAACGCAATAGACGGCGCGTCAATCGGACGCCTGGTCTGTGAGTTATTAGCCTTTTTGTCCCAGGGCCCCGTTGGTTTCGTATGCGAACAAATCCGGCCGTAACTCAACTATACCCCGAACACTCATAGGGTATACCCATAGGGACCTTTTTTCAAAGTGATCACCAACACCGCTGACGGTTCTTCAAACAGACATCTGGTCTGAACGATATCAGCTTTTCCGTTCCAGGGGCCCGGTTGGTTTCGTGAGCGAACCAAACCCGGCCATAATCCAACTGCGTCCAAAACTCAGGCGGAGTATGCCAAAAGTTCCGTCTCATCAAGAGGAATTCAACGAAATAGACGGTGCGTCAATCGGACGCCCGGTCTGTTAGTTACTGGCCTTTCCGTCTCACACCCACCCTGTGAAACTTCCCAGGAGGTCACCCATCCTGATCACTACTCTAGGCCAAGCACGCTTACCTATGGAGTTTTAACCACGTAGCCTCCCGAAAAGGAAGGTTCACCTTGAGTATAGTATACCGAAACGACCGTCTTGATCCAAGGATCGCTACGTAACTGACGGTTCGTCGATCTGATGTCTGCAACCCAAGTTATGGGCATTTCAACCAATCCTGTCCGAAGACGGGGGGGTCTGGGCCCGGTCCGACCCGGCCTAGTACCCCCTGGGCCGGCCCGAACCGGGTCGACCCGGCCCGAGTGGCGGCCCGACCCGGCGGCTCGGCCCGGCCAGCAGCTCGTCCCGTCAAGCGGCGCGGCGGCACGGTGGCGCGACCGCTCGGCGGCTCGGCAGCGCGGCGGCTCGACGGCACGGCGGCTCGGCCAGCGCGGCACGCTAAAGGGAGGGGGCATTGCCCCCCTTTAATTTTTAAAACAGCGGCCCCTTTAAGGGGTCGCGCCATGTGTATTGCCGGCGGGTTACACCCCCGGGCTCCCCCCTGTAATGGCTGGCCAGCGCGGGGCCGACCGGGTTCTCGCCGCGGGACCCCGCGGTCCCGCTCCTTCCGGCGCCGGCGGCCGGATTTCCAGCCGCCTCCTTCGAGTTCTCCGGCGGCCGGTATTTCCGTCCGCCACTTCCAAGATGAACGTGAATCCGTTCGACGCGGCGTGACGACGCCGCGTCCTTCCGCCGCGGTTTGACTCCAGCCGCGACCTCGTTTGAAACCTACGGCGCGACACGATGGTGCCGCGTTCCTTCGTCGCAGCCCGCTCCGGCCGTGTTTTCATTTGTTCCTGCGCAGTGCGACGACACCGCGCTATCTTCACTAAATCAACACCCAAGATTAGAAGGGGGAGGAGAATCGGCCGTGTTCGTGCGGTCTGGTCTCCTCCCATTATAACGATAACAGTCGGCCAATCGTAAAAACACAACGATGAACTTTTCACAATTTTTAATAAAATTTGGAACAACGTCCAATAGATTATTCTTTCATGTTCGAGGGAAAGAAACACGTAATTTGAAAAAAAGACAAAAACCCTACCTTGGATTCGAAGTTCATTCGTCGCCGATGCGGAAATCGGTGTCGCGGAAGACATCCCCGTGGAACGTGCCTCCGTAATCGTCATTGAAGAAGTCACGGATCTAAGCGGTGCCGGTTCGTTGACGTCGGGAAACGTTCGAAGATTATGAGTCATCGATGATCCTTGCAGACGACGCCCATTCATTCAACACGGAAGGAGGTCGTGGAAAGGATGAAGAAGTGTCATCTTTCTGCTTTGGAAAAAGTCGTTATTCGTTGGAGAACTCTAATTCTCCCAAGTGTTGGGCATCGCGGTACATTACCAGCATTCCGTCGCTTGGTGAAGCCGTCCCCCAAACCCTCTCCCAAGATCCATATATATAGGTGAGGGGGAGCGGTATGTAACCATCGTGGTTACATAATTTTAAAAAAAGGGGGGTCGGGTGAAATCAATTGCGTTGACGCAATTAAAGAGGTATGTTGGCACCACTTAAGAGGGGAGGGTGCCAAGGAGTTTCTCCCCATTTAATGGGGAGTTGAGGAATTAAGCGGCTCTCCCTCATTAATGAGGGGGAGTTGGGAGGTTTCCTCTCCTCCCATTAATTGGGGGTTTAAGCCCCGTGTGGTCCCCACCACAATAAACCACCCATGGGAGGTTTAGTTTGGGTGGGCCCCACCACCATAACCTCTCAAGGGAGGTTAAGGTGTGGTGGCCCCACCTCCAACCTTCATGAGGAGGTTTCATCCACCTCACTCCCAATGGCAGCTGAAATAAAATAAAGTGCAACATGGCACGTTATTTTATTATTACACATTTAAAGAAAACCCAAAAAAAACAAACCTCTGCTTTCGATAAAACACAACTACGGAAAAGTCTCCTTAAGAAAATACCGGCGTTGCAAGTTAATCGGTGTCCTCAGATTTCAATTCCGGGCACCGGTTCAAAAGATAGAAAATTCCGCTCGTTTGTTCACTGAACGTACCAGAGCTAAACTTCGGAAATTGATTCTGGGCACACCGGGCCTCGGAATCAGGCACCGTCAGAAACTGCGTTCTTGTAAAATTCCAATGAAAATTTAGGAAAAAACATTCCCTTTAAATTTCCGGGTCTTTACATTACACCCACCTCAGGGATTTACGTCCTCGTAAAGCTTTATCACAACTAAGGTCACTAAAGCGGTAGAAAGCACGCATCTGAGCCTTTTGCTCCCATGTGCTCACCTGGAGGTTCCCGTACTGTCAAAGAAAGTGCACCCAAGGAATCGATCGTCCCCGTAGGACCACCCCTGTCGATCCTCGATCCCCACTGGAACCTCTGTGCTTGTCGCACTATCACCATCGTCCAGCTCCTCATGGTCGATGATATGCGAAGGGTCGAGCACGTATCTCCTCAGTTGAGATACGTGGAAGTCATCATGCACCAGGTGCAACTGAGGTGGATGGGTCAAGCGGTAAACCACCATGCCTACCCAGCTGAGGACCTAAGAATGTCCGCTGATCCTTGGAGATAACTTGCCGCTTCAGCCACATCTCCGTAAACCTCGTCGAGGTGAGGCCCGTATAGGGACGTGATCGTCAACCTCGAACTCCAGGAGTCTCCAATTCTTGCTAGAATTGAAACTCAAAACAACTGTGGCCACGAGGTTGACCGACTCAAGAGTGATCGGTCACACCCTACTGTGCATGAGTTTATCCTGTGCTGCATGGGGTTTCCTTTCCGCCGACCAAGGAAAACCCATCCCGACATCGTGTTTAAACCACAACCTTTTTGCCCAATACCGTCAATTTGTTTATGGACTGTCATTGCCCAGTCCATACTCAAACAAACGTTGTATGGCCTCGAAGCTTCCACCAAGAGATTCCAACCGAAACTCTCACCTCGAGGGTCTGACCACACCGTCGGCGTAAGTGTGATTATCAAGTCTCCTCCAAAGGTATCTCCAGACGTGAGGGTCAGGTCCACGGCTTACCGGAAACTCTAGGTCTGGGACAAGATTTGTGAAAGCGAGGAATGATTCATATCGACGTCTGTTACTACAGCAGCTAGTAGTGGACACAGACGTCCCTTGAATCATTTTTTAGAGCCATTGGGTCACACTCCTTGACCGCATGCAGCCGCACTCTTCCTCCGCCCTCCAGCTCCCTGAGCCTGGCGGGGATAACTAAGGCGGGTGGTTGTAGCATGTTAAGATGTACACCACCTCATGCTGCTCTCCTAGCTCTACGTCTGCCGCTTCGCAGACTCAACACTATTTAAAGCTTCATCTTCTTGAAAAATTTAACACGCCTGAGTCTCTAAGACTGGCACCGGTTTCCTGTTTCTTACTGCACTGTGCAGTCTTCATCTGCTCTTGGATGACCTGGACCTCCTTTTGTCCCACAAGAGCTGCTAAAATTTCTCCTTTGCTGATAAGAGAAATCTGGTCTCATCCCCTGGATAAACCACACCCATTGCCTAATACAGTCAATCCTGACATGAAGGATGCATTCATCCCATGGATGACATCGTAAGGCCTCGACGTAACTACTAAGAGATCCAACTGTCACTCTCACCTCCAAGGGTCGAGTCACACTGTCGACATCAGTGTGAGGTCACTGGGTCTCCTCCAGTAGGAATCTCGAAAGTGAGGGTCAAGTCAACATTCTTAACCAGGACCACTTAGTATCAACTAAACAAAAAGGACAGGAAAGCAAACATCACAAAGATAAGTGTCTTTTTATTATTGCATCTCATAATACAAAGACACATATAAAACACCAACATGGAACTATAAGTACAAGGGACGTATCTACTAGTTCCAATCCTGTACACCTGCTCTAGGAGCTCTACTGCCTTGTCCACTACTCGGCTATTGCTCAAGCACTCGCCGCTGCTTCTGCCTCGGTGGCTCCCCGAAAGCCTGCGGATCAACTGTACGAGGAGTCGGACAGTCACGTTCCAGATGACCCTTTCCGCCGCACGAGTAACACAGTCTGCTTCTGGCACGCCTGGCTCTGACCCCACCCTGGGTGCCCCGCACCACCAGTCCTAAAACCCGAGATCGCCCAACTGCTGGTCTGGTCCTCCTGGATCTCTGCACCATCTGTCTACTGCCCACAGATGACTCGGCTACTGATCGAAAAACACGCAGCAAAGGCAGCAGCTCCTGAACACTCTCGGGGTGTAGAGATACTGGCACAAACTCCACCTTGAAGAAGGTCTCGAAGTCTTCCCATGTGAAGGTCATCCCATCGCAAAACTGGAACAAGTGGCTACACTACCTGCCTGCTGCTGCCTGAAGAAGGCTGGCAGAAAAGATCACCATGAAGTCTGTCGGTGTCCCCACTAGCCTGAAGACTCTCACCATAGCCTCCAGTCAACCCTCAGCCGCCAGTGGGTCCGTCTCTCCCCAGAACCTGGGTGGCCTCGGGCGCTGGAACTCGTGCAGCGCACTAAAGTAGCGTGCATCGCCTACTGCTAGGGCTGGTGGCATCGATGGCACAACGTATGGTAGTACCGCGGGTGCCTCCGCTGGTGCCTCAACTACAAGAGGGCCCTGTACCGAATCCTCGTCGCTCGACAAGCTGTCAGTATGCACGTCCCTCTGGGATCTAGCTAGTCATCCGAGAAAAGGCATCCTGAAAGAAACAACGTGACACGGTCAAATGATTATACCTGGTGAGCTGACCTGGTTCGAGCTGTTTTAAGGGAAAACCATTGAAAACACACATGCAATCAATGTTTTCGTGCACAAAGTCATAAATCAGTTTTCAAGGTCCTGGTGTATGGATACGTCGGCCGCCCGCACCAACACTGGACTCCTTGAACTGAAAACCACACTCGGTACCCTTAACACTATTGCTTCACAGAAAGAAAGATCAGAGTCTACGATAGAACCGACCACCTCTGATACCAATTTGTCACGACCCATCCTCAGGGCCCGTGTCGTGACTACACCATGCCCGACTTCCATAGGCCAGGTGCTAGCGACTAGCACCAAGGCGTAAATCTCGGTAAAAATGGAAGGCATTGCCTTTGTAAAGTAAACAAGCACCACAGAGTAAGCAAGCAGAAAGTAAACACTAAGTAAAAAAAGAGTACAACTGAAGTGCGGAAAAGTAATTGGGCGAGTATACAAACCCAACTGAAAGTAAAGTACAACTTGAAAGGGAAAACAACAACTGTAATGTAAAAGCCGCTACACCGAGCTATCCACTGGAAAGCCCACCTGAAGGGTGGGTACAGATAGCTCCGCTGCTCCTCAGGTCCTGCCGTCCACTCCGAGCACGTCCCGCCCAGTGGTCCACCTCCAGGTACTGACTCGTCATGTAGTCCACCTCTAGGTACCATCCAGTCCTCGAACACTCGGCCTCCGTCAGCACTGCCTGTCGTCTGCAACCAACACAACGAGGTGCGGGCATAGCCCATGCAGGGGTGAGTACAACGATACTCAATAGGGACCCCGGGACCCTCAAGGTCTCTCTAAAACCAACAAGGATAACCACAAACAAGATCTCAACAGATAACCTCTACTTAGGTATATGTCCATACATATTCCTAAGTTATCAAGTAACCCATCTCAACCATGAGGAAACACAAGGATCATGAAATCAACGGATAACCACTACCCAAGTATATGCCCATACATATACCTAAGCTATCAAGTGACCCCTCTCAACCATGAGGAAACACAAGGATCATGAAATCAACGGATAACCACTACCCAGGTATATGCCCATACATATACCTAAGTTATCAAGTGACCCATCTCAATGATGAGGAAACACAAGGGTCAAAAGTCTCAACTCAAACCAGGATTTTCATTATCGAAACCGTAACTGCTGGAGAGCTCCGTCTCTGGAGTGTACAGTGGTCCTGTCACGACTCCGAGGTACTGCTCACTAACCTAAGACTGCTGAGGTGCTCCTCCTGTCGAGTACCGCGGGCCAGCTGCTACAACCAAGCGCTCCCATGTGCATCTACAACCAAGCGCATCTCTGTCATGGGTCTTCCGCTACAACCAAGCACTCCCTTGTGCCGCTACAACCAAGCGCACCTCTGTCGTGGGTCTTCCGCTACAACCAAGTGCTCCCATGTGCCGCTACAACCAAGCGCACCTCTGTCGTGGGTCTGCCGCTACAACCAAGCGCTCCCATGTGCCGCTACAACCCAGCGCACCTCTGTCGTGGGTCTCCCGCTACAACCAAGTGCTCTCATGTGCCGCTACAACCAAGCGCACCTCTGTCGTGGGTCTGCCGCTACAACCAAGCGCTCCCATGTGCCGCTACAACCAAGCGCACCTCTGTCGTGGGTCTTCCGCTACAACCAAGAACTCCCATGTTCCGCTACAACCAAGCGCACTTCTGTAACACACCGAGTCGTTCGATCAGCAGTCGTCGGGTCTCGGTCGGCTACACGGTCTCCATACTCCGCACGCTCGTCTCCGGGAGGGTCCGCTCCATGAGCTACTGGTCGATACTCCAAGTATCACAAAGTCCCTCAAGGAATTATCTCAAAGGACCACCTCGTCATAGGAGTCTCAACGCAACAGACGGCGCGTAAATCGGAGGCCCGGTCTGTGAGTTATTAGCCTTTTCGTCCTAGGAGCCCGGTTGGTTTCGTATGCGAACCAATCCGGCCGTAAGTCAACTATACCCCGATCACACATAGGGTATACCCATAGGGACCGCTTTTCAAAGTGATCAACAATGCCGTTGATGGTTCGTCAAACGGACGTCTGGTCTGAAAGATATCAGCTTTTCCGTTCCAGGGGCCTGGTTGGTTTGGTGAGCGAACCAAACCCGGCCAAAATCCAACTGCGTCCAAAACTCGAGTAGAGTATGCCAAAAGTTCCGTCTCATCAAGAGAAATTCAACGAAACAGACGGCGCATCAATCGGGCGCCCGATCTGTTAGTTATTGGTCTTTCCGTCTCACACCCACCCTAGGAAACTTCTCAGGAGGTCACCCATCCTGATCACTACTCTAGGCCAAGCATGCTCAACTATGGAGTTTTAACCACGTAGGCTCCCGAAAAGGAAGGTGCACCTTGAGTATAGTATACCGAAACGACCGTCTCGATCCAAGGATCGCTACGCAACTGACGGTTCGCCGATCGGATGTCTGCAGCCCAAGTTATGGGAATTTGAGCCAATCATGTCCGAAGACGGGGGTGGGGTCTGGCCCCGGTCCGACCCGGCCTAGTACCCCCTGGGCCAGCCCGAACCGGCGGCTCGGCCCGGCCAGTGGCTCGTCCCAGCCAGAGGCGCGGCGGCGCGGTGGCGCGACGGCTCGGCGGCGCGGCGGCTCGACGGCACGGCGGCTCGGCCAGCGCGGCGCGTTAAAGGGAGGGAGCATTGCCCCCCTTTAATTTTTTAAACGGTGGCCCCTTTAAGGGGCCGCGCCATGTGTATTGCCGGGGGGGTTACACCCCCGGGCTCCCCCCTGTAACGGCCGGCTAGCGCGGGGCCGGCTGGGTTCTCGCCGCGGGACCCCGCGGTCCCGCTCCATCCGGCACCGGCGGCTGGATTTCCAGCTGCCTCCTTCGAGTTCTCCGGCGGCCGGTTTTTCCGGCCGCCACTTCCAAGATGAACGTGAATCCATTCGACGCGGCGTGACGACACCGCGTCCTTCCGCCGCGGTCCGACTCCGGCCGCGGCCCCGTTTTAAACCTACGGCGCGACACGATGGCACCGCGTTACTTCATCGCAGCCCGCTTCGGCGGTGTTTTCTTTTTTTCCTACGCGGTGCGATGAAACCGCGCTGTCTTCGCTAAATCAACACCCATGATTAAAAGGGGGAGGAGAATCGGCCGTGTTCATGCGGTCCGGTCTCCTCCCGTTATAACGATAACAGTCGGCCAATCGTAAAAACACAACGATAAAATTTTCACAATTTTTAATAAAATTTGGAACAACGTCCTACAGATTATTCTTTCATGTTCGAGGAAAAGAAACACGTAATTTGAAAAAAAGACAAAACCCATACCTCGGATTCGAAGTTCATTCGTCGTCGATGCGGAAATCAGTGTCGCGGAAGACATCCCCGTGGAACGTGCCTCCGTAATCGTCATTGACGAAGTCACGGATCTAAGCGGTGCCGGTTCGTTGACGTCGGGAAACGTTTGAAAATGGAGAGTCATCGATGTTCCTTGCAGACGACGCTCATTCATTCAACACGGAAGGAGGTCGTGTAAAGGAAGAAGAAGTGTCGTCTTTCTGCTTTGGAAAATGACGTTCTTCGTTGGAGAACTCTAATTCTCCCAAGTGTTGGGCGTCGCGGTACTTTACCAGCGTTCTGTCGCTTGGTGAAGCCATCCCCCAAACCCTCTCCCAAGATCCCTATATATAGGTGAGGGGGAGAGGTATGTAACCATCGTGGTTACATAATTTTTAAAAAAGGGGGGTCGGGTGAAATAAATTGCGATGACTCAATTAAAGAGGTCCGTTGGCACCACTTAATAGGGGAGGGTGCCAAGGAGTTTCTCCCCATTTAATGGGGAGTTGAGGAATTAAGAGGCTCTCCCTCATTAATGAGGGAGAGTTGGGAGGTTTCCTCTCCTCCCATTAATTGGGGGGTTAAGCCACGTGTGGTCCCCACCACAATAAACATCCCATGGGAGGTTTAGTTTGGGTGGGCCCCACAACCATAACCTCTCAAGGGAGGTTAAGGTGTGGTAGCCCCACCTCCAACCTCCATGAGGAGGTTTCAACCACCTCACTCCCAATGGAGGCTGAAATAAAATAAAGTGAAACATGTCACATTATTTTATTATTACACTTTTAAAGAAAACCCAAAAAAACAAACCTCCGCTTTCGATAAAACGCAACTACGGAAAAAGTCTCCTTAAGAAAATACCGACATTGCAAGTTCATCGGTGCCCTCATATTTCAATTCCGAGCACCGGTTCAAATGATAGAAAATCCCGCTCGTTCGTTCACTGAACGTACCAGAGATAAACTTTGGAAATTGATTTTGGGCACATCGGACCTCGGAATCAGGCGCCGTCAAAAACTGCGTTCTTGTAAATTTCCAAAGAGAAATTTTGGAAAAAAATTTCCCTTGAAATTTCCGGGTCTTTACACGCCTGATGATGTATTATGGTTTACCCTCCAGCAGGGCTGGGCAGTGGGTCACCCAGTATCTTAATATGGTTTACCCTTCAGCAGGGCTAGGTTGTGGGTCGCTTGATGATGTGTTAGGGTTTACCCTCCAGCATGGCTTGTTAGTGGGTCACCCGATAACTGGTTATGAATTACCCTCCAGCGGGGCTGGGCAGTGGGACACCTATTGGCATTCCAGGCTCAGTCCGTTCTATTATGCTAGCCTGTGCCTTTCCTCCGTGATTACCGGAGTGGGACCCTTGGTTATAAGGGTCGGTGTTGTGACGTCTTTGACTTTGAGGAGACCTCTTGACTGTGGGGCAGTGACGAGGCATGGTTGGACTTTCCCTAGAACTCTCAAGTACGAGGAGCAATTTCCCCACCGAGACGCGTTCTTGTGACGCGATCTAAAACCGTGCGGGCGAGTCAGTGCCGCCCAAAGTGAATAATGTCAACGTGCGGTGATTAAGCCCCTTGGCTTTCGGTTCAGGGTAGACGTGCGAGATGCTGGGTATCGATGGAGTTACTTCTGGGACTCTTGGCTACTCTTTTCTTGGGCTGGTCTACAGGATAAAGATCCCCTTACGAGTTTGATGGGGTTTTTTGTTGAGCATAGATATATGTATATACCTTGTTTCCAGTGCCCACATCTTGGGATTGGTTACTCTCCTTCCAGGAGAGGCGAAGATGCGCGTGGTATGCCACGTGCTTTTCATTTCTAGCTTCTCATGGTTGGACGAGTCTACTCTCCTGCTATTGGCAGCGAAAGCTCGATGAGAAGTGCATCTTCTCACCGTTCCTAGCTCCTTGTGTTAGGACGATTGTTCTACCTTCCTCTTTTTGGGTTGAACTGGACTCTTTACCGCACTTTCAGTTGTACTCCACTACTTTTCCTGTTTGCTCTACTGCTCACCCCCTCGGTACCTCCTTTGTTGCTCCCTCGAGCCTTTGGGGTATCCTACTGAGTATTTTTATACTCACCCCTGATTGGGCTTTTCCCTCACTTGGTGTGCCCTTGTAAACGACAGACAGGTGTAGCGTGACTTCAGTGGAGCGTATGAGCTTGGGAACTTGGACCGCGTGTGGTGCTCGTGGTCGGGTTCTAGGTGGGAGACCCATTAGTTGTTTCTTTTGTTTACCTATTGCCGGGTTCTGGCCCTTTTTGGATGGGTGTGTGTTTTTCCCCTTTTCATTTTATCTTGTACCCTATAATGTTTAGAGGTCGATGTAATCTTGTGGTTTATATATAGCAGTTTCCATTTCCCTTTTCTTTAATTTAATTTTACTCTGCACTGTTGCATTGAGTTTGTTGTGTGGGTGTGTACAGGTACTTAAGAAAAGGCCTCCCCGAGTTGTTGTGCCTTCGGTGCTGGTCTCCAGCTCCGGGCCTATGTAGGTGGGCTTAGGGTAGTTGCAGCTCGAGCCCGGGTAGGGTCGGGTCGTGACATTATTCCCATCCCAGTATCTTGGTGATGAAAAATATATTACACCACATCATGGACACCGTAGGCCGTACGTACACACGTGTGGTGATTTCATTTTTCATAGGATTGATAGAAGATGGAATATGGTTGTTTAATATTCATAATAAGATATCAGTATTTGAGTTATACTGGATTTATTACATAATTGTGAAAAAACTCCTATAAAGTATGTATAAGAGGAAATAAGTTTGAAAGAATCAGTGAAAGATATTACCTATTCATTGACGTGCCATTTTTTTAACATCATTTTAGGGAACTAATGTTTGTATTTGAAGAAAACAAGGACCTCTAATATGTATATAAAAATGTTAATAAGGGAAATTTAATAGGTTCGGCAGAGTATGAATGCTCAAAATAGAGTGAAGAGTGGAGGGAGGAGGGCCTTTTTTATAAAGAGGATAGGGGCAATTTTTTTAAACCTCATAATTTTTAATTTATAATAAAATAATACCCCACATAAAAACCACCAAAATGACTCTAATTCGAAGATAATATTATATGGGGTTGTAATATCATCATCCAAAAAAATTTAGTCATGTTTTTATTTTATTTTAATCCTTATTTTTTTGATTTATCCTTGATTAATCTATTTAATTTTAATTGTGGTAATTATATTCTAAATTTTAAATGGATATAAATAATTACTTATGTGTTATGAATTGTTCATAATTGCATACATTATTACATGTTTGACCATATATTTTTAAAATAACAATTTTTAAATATTTTTCATATTTTTAATCAATTTAAAAATATTTTATTGTAATAAAATCACAATAGAGTTAATTTTGACAATATTCATTTGTTAGAATTTAAATAAAATCCAAAAAACATAGATCGAACCAAAATAATTAATATAATTAAAATATGTCATATTCATCTAGAAAATTCATGGGACACAATAATTAGATCATATAATATTTATTTTTTTATTTTTAAAAACATTTAATTTATATTTTTCATAATAAAATAATTAATACAACAGTTTTTGTATAATTATATAATATACATATTTGTTGCAAAAAAATAAAAAAAATACTATTTTTAATATAAATATAATATATTCCATAAAAAAAACTTTAGTGGAATTTTTTTTCTAACAAACCAGACCTTTAAATGTAATATTTATTAAATTATGAAGGTGACAACGTTGACATCATTTATTATAAAAAATATAAGTGTCATAATCACTTTTATATGACTCTAAATGGTCCTCATGTCGACCATTGTATGATTATAATTTATATATAATCTAAAAATTATGTTTGGTGATGTGTTTGGTCCTTTTGAAGGGTATTATTATTTTAATAAAAACTATAATATTGATTTTTAACTAAATAAATAAATTATGCAGCATTAATGTATAAGCTATTAAGGTAATTACATATTTCTTAAAAATTACAAATAAATTTCCATGATAAAGAAAAAAAATTATCTTTCACATTAGTATTTATAATAAAATATAAAATCTCTAAAACGTTATTTTAAAAATATTTTAATTATTAATGTTTGAGTAAGATATATTCCACTATTCTTTAAATAAAATAAATTAAATGTCTTAATCTCATCCAAGTGGGTTACTATAGATACCATTTTGAATCAGGTATGTTTTAGAGAGAAATATAATCATAAAATTATAATAATACATGTTTTAGAGTAATTATATAATATTATTTTTACCCTTATTTAAATGATTTACCTTTAACTCTGGTAAATAAAATTTACCACAGATACTATTCATAATGCCCAAAAATTAAAGTAGTATATTAACATAATTTGGACCTATTGACTCCAAATATGGAATCCAAATTTTTAAATTCAAGACATTTAATTTGTAGTAATTTATTTAAAATTAATCTTGTTGTTGAAATAAGAAAATGAGTTTGAAATGTTATAACATTGCAAAGGATTAAAATGTTTTAACAACTGAATACTTAGTAAAATTAATGATAATGAATTACATTATATTAAAAATTTATAATATATTACATTTATACATTAAAACCATTAAATATTTTAATTTAATCATATAAATTATCGCAATGAAAAAAGATGTTTTTAAGTAAACTCTAGAATATTTTTTCTTTTCATCAAAATATGAAATTTATTAAAAAATATCAAAAAATTATCCAAAGAAAATTTTTATATCCATATTCAAAAGAAGAAGTTTATTTTTTTAAATTAAAATTATAGTCACGTAAAAATTATATTTAAAATTGGTGTGCCATCAAAAGGTGGAAAAACTTCATTTTTTTATAAAATACTTCTTTTATCCGAAAAATTGACTTTGTTCTCATACCATGTTCTAGAAAATGTGTAAGATGAATGATAATGTTATCAAATTATAAATGTGGTTAACATTATTCATAACCTCTTGATCATAATAATATTATAATAATATATCATTGTTTAGTGAAACTTGGTATTGTGTACCACAAAATCTCTCAAGGATGGTCGTTCTTGCGTGTAATACAAGCCATGTCAATTTTGTCTGTAGTGAATGCTTCCTTTGGTGACGCGTATAACATAATCCAATATTATATAATTTATATATAGAAACAAATATATAGTCACGGTTTCATGAAATAAATTCTATCAAAATAACTATAAATTGTGGGAAATAGAATGTAAGAATATTGTTTTGTATTATGTAAGCTAATATGGTGTTGTATATAGTGCAAACTAATCATGTTGTAGTGTAGAGAACTAAAATAAATGAAATTAAAAGAATATATCTCATAAAATCGGGGGGTGTCACAATGTTTCCGGAAATAAATACTATGTTTTTATCGTATTGACTGAAAAGAAATTTTATTTTTATTTTTTAAACATTCTCTTTATGGTTTAGAGGTAATCGTTGGGATAAAAAATTGAGGATAACCAATTCAAATTTTGAAATTAAAAATATCGAAAGATATCACAGAACACAAAAAATTCACCATCTAGGATTACCTATGTTATATAAGGTCCAATTTCCTACAACCATCATCATGAAACATGTTGTCTATGCCATAATTTGTTCATCTCCAAAGCCGATTCCATGCCAATCATTATAGCCCTTTAGAGTTCATCATAGTCACCTCAAACCATCATCACTGAGCCATCATGATCATCTCATAGTGAACCAGAAAAAAAATATTTTTTGAGCCCTTCAAGTATTCTTAAAACTACATCACCATGTCACTAGCAACCCCCATTGAACCAAATATAAAGAACGAGCACCCCACATCAAAAAACCCTCATAATTGCACTTTCGGGAATAATACCACCATCCACCAACATAACCAAATAAGGAACACAATAAGGAATCATGAAAATATAATTAACACCATTAAATAACACTTTAGGACATGAAATGCGCACTGTATTCCACCAAAACCCACATCCAAAAACCACATTAAGCCCATAACATCATATCCGTCCAGGAGAAGAGTTGATAGATTAGAGGCTAGGGTAGGAATAAAAATGACTAATGGATCCGAAAGTGACTGAAACCAGAATCTAGAAAAAAATCCAAGCCGACTTATATGTGCCTAATAACCATTGACCACTCAACTGAAAATCCCAAAACCATAGAGGATGATAGAAAAAAATTTATTGTGGATAAAATTTTCCCTTATTTAGGTATCACACTTAGGTTCAATCCAAAATCCATAAAATGATTGATTTATGTCAAAACTATGGATACTAGGATAAGGGGAGGTATATTTGGAAGGTGTTTGGGTAGGTATTTTATTATCTAGTTGGGATTGATGGGATTAATGTGAGATGATAATGGGTGGAATTTTATAAGTGAGGTGAGTGGTACACCTGTAATTTTTTGGAAAAAAATAATTCCATCCTTTTTTTCAGGTCACAGGGCTCCAATAATATTTAATTTTCAATCCTAGTAGATATAAAATATAAATACTAAAATTCAATGGGTGTTATACAATTTTTTGGATATTTTTGACCATAAAATATTGGTTAACACCCCGCCTCAGTGAAGATTTTTTTACATTAACAACATTAAATAATATTTAATTTCTTAATAATTAATTTAGATCAAAAATTAAGTAGACCATATTAGATAAAACAAATTGGTCTGATTATAAATTTAGAATCCATTTTTCTAAAATAAACTCAAAGAATAAGAAATTTTTTATTTAGAAATATTCCCACTGATGCGATAAGGAAGCATATTTTTTATGTGATTATTTTTAAATGATTACATTTGTTTTATTTAAAAATAAATATTAAATTGATTCCAATGACCATAAATTAATTAATGGATGTATAATTGAACTAATTTTACTTTAAATTCATTTTAATACATAATTATCTTTTAAAATAAATTTAATGATAAATATTATTAATTAAAATTAATTATTTTTCAATCTTCACTAAAAAATGAATCTTTTTAGAAAAATCCAAAAAATTATCAATAAGATAATTTGAAATGATAATTTAAAAAAATATTTTACCAAATTAGTTTTCATAATGGGTGAGAAAATAATTTTATTAATGTTCACAATAAGAAATAAGAAATTATAAAATAATATTTTCAAAACAAATAATGTTTCTATAGAAAATTAAGTACATTCCTATCAATATGTTTTATTTATGTAAAAAATTATAATTAATATTAAAAAATTATTTATTACTATTAATATAATTATGTTTAATGGCTATGTTATAATGGTCACCTCTAAATTTCTATATTAATAATATATCATAGTTTTGTAAAAACCCAACATCAAGTGTAAGGAAATATAACCTAGTGTTTTGTGTAGTTCATTACTTACATGGTGTTGCATGGAACACAATAATCAATTAAATTTATCTTATTTGAAAAATATATAAATAAATACTCAGTGTGTTATATTATATCTCTATTTAAATGAATTTATCCCTCTAAATTCATCACTATGACACAAAAAAATGAGAATAATTCTAGTCAACGTATCCAGAAGTTCCCACAATGATTCCTCTACATGGTGGTTTCACCAAACCAATTGACTAGGTCGTGGCCTTGTTTCATAGAATGTTATCTATATGATCCAAAATCATTACCAATTGTTCCTCATAAGAGAAATATTTCTCTATAGTAATTACCTATGAGTTCAGTGCATTTTAATGGTTAGGTATATACTTTCTCAATATGGATACATGAACCACATAATGGAGTTGAGAGGGGTTAACATGAAGAACAATGTGAAATCTACAATCCCAATATGATCCAAATTCCTAAAGGGGTCGATATACTTGGGGTTCAGTTTCCCGTTCATTCCAAATCACCTAACCTTCTTCAATAAAGAATTTTATAGAAACAAATTGTCATTACATAAAATTATAGATCACACCAGAGATTTTAAAAGAAAATATTCTACCATATTGATATAACATAATGTGTTGGGGAATGGGTGTAACCCTCAATGATATTTATTCAGCTATCTCATGTCCCAGTTTATTTTTCTCTCTGACTACATTATATCCTGTTAGATCTCAAAATTTCATTTAATAGAGTGTTTCATAAGGAGATGTATGATTTCATGGGTGAAATATATTATTTTAATAAAACTATATGATAGCAAATTGTTAGTTAAAACCACCTTTAAAATCCAATGAAAAAGATAAAAACATATATTATTGGGTTTTAATTTTTCACTAAGACTAACCATCTGTCTGAGGATGATACACAATTATGAAACATAACACTATATCATGATCATGAAGAAATTTTCACAAGATCATTGAGGTATTCCTTGGATCTAGTTATGAAACAATGGAATGTGGTACTCTATGTAACCTTATAACTTCATTAATGTATATTATGGCTTGATGATATAATGAAAATTATTCCCCTATATAAATTATGTGAGACAACTATGTAAGGCGAATGCCTAAAATGTATATAGAATTATTTTCTTTAGAAATTTAGGGTTGTACAGTGATAAAATTGATGACAATGTATTCCCATTTAAATTCTTATATGGGTAATGGATATAACAACCCCTTAGACTATATTCCTTCATTCGTAACTTTCTGACATACAATGCACTAGGATAGAATCTCTGTGATATCTCTCCTTATACCATCCCACTATAATTACACTCTAAAATCATTGGATATCTTCCTACTTCCCGGATGAATAGATAATGACAATGTATGAGATTCCTCTAACAAATACATTTTCAAATATGGTGTGTATGGTATGAATATACCTTTCCTAAAAATATACTTTCCATCATGATCAATGTTAGCTCAGGAACTTTCTAACCTTCATTTTCAATTCAATATCTTCCCTCGGCACCTATTTAATCATCACATAGATATATGGTTAAACATTCAATTGATAAGGATAATATTTTCCCCTTACTTATGGATTTCCATATCCATCCTTTGAAAATATAAAAATATTGGATCATTTTTAATCCTCTTTAGGAATAAGATTTCCTGAACCTTTTAACTGAAATCCCCAGCCACCTTGTTTTCATTCCCAGGGTGGTAATGTATTAATCATTCATAATCATTAATCAGTTATAACTATATTCATTGGTGTATATTTTACTCAATTTGAGTGAATATATACTTTAATAATTTATGATTTATATATATATCACAAGTTTATCCATAAAGAAAATTCCTCTATATATTTAATTAAAACATTAACACAACTAACTCCAAATCATGATTTGGGTAATTTTTCCATGAATCTTCATTTTTCATGGTGCATATGCTACGACCATGTATTATTCGTAAAATCACATCCAAATAATTTCTTGGATGAATCAATTTAGATTAAAAACCCTTCTCCACTACATATTAATTTAATTACATGTGTGATGACTAATATTACATTTAGTTCCTTCAAATTTTCCCCACATTCATCTGTCCTGAGGATCTTGGATCCCTTTTGAGTTTACATGGAAATAGGACTAGATAGTCATGAAAAATTATCTACAAACTATTGATAATATCATGAAATATAAAGAAAACTATGGTTCTCAATTTCCATGGTTGTTCCCAAATATCTTTTAATTTCCCCCTTATTTGATGGATCTACTCATATACCATATTCTGAGATTGTATGACCCAAAAGTGAATCATTTTTCAATAAAATATGAATCGTTTTAAACCTAATTGTTTCCCTCCCATACGATATTTAGTATGATTATCACTGGATAGTCATTATCTTCCTTTATAATTGAATATATTATAATATCAAATATAAATACTACAACAACTATTCACGGTAATACCTAAAGACTCTATTCATTAAATCTACGATGATAGAGAGGGTATTGGTAATAAAAAATGAAAACAAAATTTATTAATAGTTTCCATACATGGTATGGAATAATTCTTGGGTATATATTCCTTCTTGCTGATAAATTTATGATATCTAGAATGATGGTGAATCATTTAAAAGTATTGAAATATATGTAGTTTATAAAACATGTCATTAATACAATAAAAAAGATAGTTATTCATTATTTTGATCTTGTTCGCGTCTCAATAATCAATGTGGTTCCACATTAATATATATTTATATTCATTAAAAAGAGTTGGTGCACCCTAAGATTATAAAATTAAAATAATTAATACCGTATGAAGGTTTTCATGGTACTCTTTTTTAATTCCCACAACTCAATCATGACATTATATTATGATTTTTTGAAAGTGTTGTTGAACCAGGTGTGAGCATTACTAAGAAATAAACTTCATGTTTTTGTGGAAGTACAGGAAACTATATTGGGAAGACATTAAAAACTAATACATAATGGATATATCATTAATCTCCCATTTCTCTACATCTCTTTTAGGTATGAACCATTATTTAAAGGTAATTATGACTCATAAAATAGATTCAATCTCCACCAAATGCTTATAATTATTTTCACATTGATAAAAGATCATAGGTTGGACAAGAATATCAATTTTTACTTCCCTTCCCTAATAAATGATTTGGTATTTTGGTAGAGATAATCAATCCCCCCTTAATATAAGATAAAACTCTACTATAAGAAGAATAAATTGATTTGAAACATGCACATTCCAACCATGTTCAAATGGATAGGAATAATATACATGTGATGAAATAATCATAAAATTAGTAGTATTTGTTGATAGTTATATATATAATTTTTGGGTTGAATATTTATACATATTTAATGGTTATCAAATGTGAATGGATGGGTAGATATATATTCAAATAAGACATTAGTGGTTCTATAATAGATTCTAAGTGTACCTTTCACCCTGTAGTTACCAAAATCCTCATTAGAAAAAATTGAACACATGAGATTTTCCCTATACCTTAGCTTAAGAGGTTGTTGGCATTGATCACATTCATTAACCATTATATTTAGGGACTTGTTAGAATAATTCCCAAAATACATTCATTGAAAATACTGGTGTATGGGTTTTGCATTATATATTGATTTATCATTATTTTTACCAATAGATAACTTCTTCCCATATCATTGGCATTTAATTGATCGATAAAATTTCTTTCCATATTTATGACATCTAATAGCACCACATAGAAAAATTATTCTGTTATTATCCCCACACATTGAGCATAAAAGAGATATCACAATCTTCTCCCTATTGATTTTAGAATTTCCATTGAATTCCATTTTTCTATTCTTATCAAGAAATTAATCTTGTTATATAAATCCAACATCAATTTACACCAAGATATAATATCAATCAAACACTAAATAAAAAACTGATGTATCTAATGGATAACTGCCTTTGGATACTTGGTTTTAATAGATTGATGAATTGATTTACCTTGCATTCATGTTTGATGATTATACCAAAAGAGTTCCTCAAAAGACTTGACAATACATCCACATAGGTACCAACCGATTCATAACCATTTTTATTTAGCTAATAGAACTCCTTGTCCATCATTTTGTAAAGAATATGAAAATCATGCTTATTTAAAATAATTTTTTAAATGCATCTGAATGCATGGAGTCAATTTCATCACGTTGAATCATCCTTTTGATAATAGACAATCGTTGATAATATTCCCATTCAAAATTGAAGATAGCTAATGTTACTTTTTTTCTTAACACTAGAGTATGAAAAATATCTTTTTAGTGGTTCTAATCCATTGTTCAAAAACTAGTTGATTATAAGACCAAAAAAAATAGTGTGGAATTATCCCCAAGATGTAACCTATATAATGTTGTCCACACATTATTTCATTAAGAATTCCATCATTATTTATTTATTGAAAAACATTTGGGATCATAGCTACAAGATTTTTATTATGGATCTCAAAACATTATGATGATCAGTTGGAAAATAAATTCATTCTCTATCATATTCAGTGTAAAGACTATTCCTTTGGGTTTCATCTATTCAAAAATAACATAAAGTATATTGAAAGAAATAATAATCATGTTAAGGAATCACATGAACATGAAAAAACACTTAAATAATATCTAAATCCTGGCACATTCTTTAATTCATGAAACATTAGTTTTGTTAAAGGTAATTCAAATTCATCAATAATTAAATCATTCACGATGGTTTGAATTTTTTTGTGAATTTATAAAGAGTATCCCACTATAGTGTCAAAAGAGTAGTGAAGTAAAACCCATTGTCATGCACCATGTGACTATTATTTCCAGCTCAATAATCCCCTTTTAGATTTATTACTCCTAGGTACCTCTATCCCAGATATAAATCCCCTAGATGTATCCTAAAATGGATAAAATTTCACAAAATCTACTCTCTCTAACTATTACCAAAATTTGAGGATGTTGTACAACAAATTGATACATCTTTATCTATATCATTATAAATGTCTATTTGGATATCACTACGTTTAAATCATCATAATTTAAAATAGTTAACTAAACCTATCCTCTAATACCCAGTACAATGAGAAAATATTTTCATATATTAATATTACATTGTTTTTGTTGAATATTTATATCATTACCCAAACACACACCTAAGGACCAAAATATTTTAGTTTCATTAGAATCTTATAAACACAAAAAAACTGGTCCATCGGAAAAATACATCGTCTCCCACTATGAACATCATTAGTATCACCCTTCTTAGTCATATTGTAGGTAATAAACTTATTTAAATCCTTTAGTAAGAAAACATAATAAAGGGTGAGATTAGATTCTCCATAATGTTAAACTGGGGGGGATATATACAAGAATATGATCATATGGGTAAATATTGTGATCATATAATTTTAAATCCATACCCATCATACAAAAAACAAAATCTTGATGCATGAAATAAATATTGGCAGTTCATAAGACATGCATCATAATTTAATCAAAGAATATTATTCATGGGACAATAAAAATGACATACTGAACATATTTGTGGCATACACATAAGAATATAAAATATAATGTCAAGGATTCCAAGAAAATATTCATAACTTGTTAGTCTTGTCTAACCCAATGTATAACTACTTCGGTCATGGGATTACTTCTCTTGAACCCTCTTTTTGTCTTGGGATGACCACCCATATACTCTCTTTTTAGGATTGGGATACCCATCCTTATACTCTCTGAGCTCATTGAAAATATATCCTTACCCAATGCATTGGTGGGTGATATATGTGTTTTCCTTCACATATTGAAAATCATACATATGTTTCCCATAAGATCATAATACATTCTTCTTATACTGTCCCATGAAATGAAATTGTTCTCATAATCATTTAATCATATTGTAACATGTAGAAAAGTTATAAGATTCATAATGATTTAATCCTTTTATCATACCACAAAAATTGGAAAAGAATAATGATTCATAATAAAAATAACTTTTAATATCCCTTTTTAGAGAAATTTGATTCATAAACATATTTCCGTCCTAATTGTTAACATTTAGATAATGAATAAGAATGATATCCTTAGATTATATCTGCAGTAAGGCATACGAAACGTCATTAGATTTCATCCTAAATAGAAAATGATTTTCAAATATCATTTAAAACATTTATTTATGAATATTACTTTTCATTTAAAATCCTTTTTATTAAACAAAAAAATATTATTAAAATCCTTTTTTTAAATAATATTTAATTTTTATAATGAAAGATTTAAATATCATTTAAAACCTTTTATGGGTAAAATATTATTCTCACATTGAAAAACACATTTTAAAATATAAAACATTGTGAAAATAATTTTATTTTAAAATAACCCAGAAAACATGTATATTATTCTTAATATACAATGATGTTCATAATGATGATTTGTTTTATTCATGCTATACATATAAAAACAAATAATACTTTAACATTTTTAATAATAGACAAACAAGAGTATTTTGGATAAAGAAATGAATATAACATTTAATTTTTTTTAAAAAAACATAAATTTGAGTATTTTTTAAAAATAATAATTTCCTAATATTAAAACACATATATTTTTTGGTAAACAACTTTTTGAAAAAAATTGATTTCAAATCGTAGAGAGGGAAAAAGTTAGATTATTTTGAAAACATTATCTCAATGTTTTTTGGTAACAAATGGTGGGAAAATTGTTTTAATAATTTCATGAAGAAATAGAGGAGAATAGAATTTTGGAATTTATTGAGATATGAATCATAATATTTTATCATCAAAAACATAATTATAAACAATTTACATAAATAATGAGATTTTAACATAAAATAATTACCACTTTGATATTTTTGTATCATAACCCCAAGAAGGAATAAGAAAAACCATAACCTAAAATATAATTAGGTTAAATTAATTTAGGATATTACATGTAATTTTTTTTATATACAACACATGTAATAATAGTTTTGATTAATATAACATATTTTACAATGAATGAAAATTGAGAAAACAATCAGTAACCATAAGTCTTGAATTCTATTGTGCACTATCCAACCTCCTTTATAAAAAATATAATTTTATTAAAAATATATTACCAAATAATATTTATAAATACCATACCATATATTATTTAATTATGAAATTTTTTCTAGGTTTCTAACAATTCCATGTTAATGTCAGTTTTCGGGTAATAATTAAATTGTTGTCTGTATAGGTTTTGATGTGTAATTTATTGTAAACCAAATATTATAATTATTTCATCATTTAAATAATGATAAAAATTATATAAATTTAATATTTATTCAGTATATATGTATTTATTTAAATAAATAAATTTTGATAGAAAATTAAATACACCGTTAATGTAGAGGGTTAGTTGTACGTACACATGAAAACTATCTCAATTTCCATATTGGATTAAAAAAATAAATTTAAATGATATATTATAATTAAATATTAATTTTCATGTAATTTATGTCACATATATTCATTTATTTAATTCTTATTACCTACCAAATAAATCATAATAGAATCAGATTGCTTCGTGAGGTGATAGTTCGCTCTACAAATGAGGGATGTCATCATGATAAAAAAAGTAAATCATGGAGATATATATGGTATTATAATAATAGAAGATAATTTTATCATAAAAATCATATATATAAAAATTTATATAAAAATTTAATAAACCATGGGAGGTGGTAATGAAAAAAACTAATTACATCTGTTTAGAAGGTGATAACCAATGTTCACAGGGACGATGATTTCGTAACACATTTTAAAGTAGTAGAGGTGGGTTTAGGTCAGCATTGTACCATAATGACATTTCAATCTAAGATATATAATTATTTAATTATATCATTGTGGAATAAAATAATTCAATGTGGTGGAATAAGAAATAAATCCAGAACGATCATTGTTGAATGTTACCTCTTTTCCGGATATCCCCATTATGTTTTCGCTAACATCCTTATTATGGTAGCTTTCTTCCCAAAATAAGTATTATATAATGATATTAGGGATATATATAATGTACTTGGGTAGTTATTGTACAAGAAATTGGTCTTAATGTGTGAATAAGAGAGGAGAAGGGGTGTCCATTTATAAGTGAGGTGAGTGTCACACTTGGATTTTTTTGAAAGAAAGAATTCCACCTAGTTTTTAATCTAGTAAAAAAGATCCAATAATGGGAAATTATTGACAATATAAGAGATATAATATAAATATTTCTATATAATTTATGTTTTACAATTATTGGGTTATTTTTATCCATTATCTTTTGAGATTAATCCCTAGTAAACCTATTTTTATCTTAACAATATTAAATAATTTTCAGTATTTTTAATATTAATTTTGGTAAAAATATTTAGTATATGTTTATATTTAATATAATTTATGTTGATTCAAAATTTGGAATCTATTTTTCCAAATTCAATTCATATAAACATAAAATTTTTATTTAAAATCAATCCTGCATACGCGATGAGAGAGAGGGTTATGAATGGGAAAATGTTCAAATGTTTAAAATGTTTTATATCAAAATTAAATATTAAATTTATTACAATGAACTTATTTGGATTAATATATAAATATATATATATATATATATAATTTTACTATGATTTCTTTAAAACCAACATAATATATAATTTAGCTTTATAAATATATTTAAAAAAGCAGGTTTCAATTCAAATTTTGTTTTTTTCAATATTCATAAAAAATGAATCTTTACATAAAAATACCAAAAAAATATCCTTAAGATAATTTTTTATTTATCATTAAAAAATTTAATACTATATTATAAAATTATTTTTGGAATTCATGAAAAAATAATTTTATTAATTTTCATAAAATGAGAAAATTCATTTTCTCAGAAAATAATATTTTTAATTAATACAATGACTATAAAAAATTTGGTATTTTTTTATAAATATTATTCATTTAGGAAGAACCATTTTAATTAATATTTTAAATTTATTTATGATAACTCATATCACTATGTTTAATGGATATTTTAAAATGGTCACATTTTAATAACTAAATTAATAATATATCATGGATTTGTTAAATCCCAATGTCATGTATGATGCAAGATAACTTAGAATTGCATGTAGTGCAAACATAACATTGTGTTTATTCATGAAAACATAGGGTGTTACAATTTAGATCATTTTTTGTTATACCATTGGTTACACCATGGCATGGTGTGTGTCCCTATGTCATTGGACCTTAAATGGAATTATAGAATAATATGATAATCCTTTTTCTGGCCACCATCATGCAATATAAATATCATTATATATTGGTTCATAATTTGAGGAAGATTTTGAAGAGTTTAACATGAAATATAATATAATTTCCCATCATTTTATTCAAAAATATTATATATTTTTTGATGAATATTCAACACACAGTAATATAATCTATGCCAGAAAAGTAATGATTTAATGTATTTGGATAATAGAAATAAAATCTTTTTTACTTTGAAAAAAATATTAAACAACTCTCATAATGATATTCCCGCACTGTTCTCATAAAAATAGTATCCAAATAAACACATTCATCATATCTTAGGGAATGAAATGTTAAGATATGGGTGATCTCAGATTCATAGTAATGGTAAACCTGTGAGATATCAATTGATGATCATAAAAAAGAAAAATAGGAGAATAAGGGTTTTAGATCTTGACCATAAAATACAAGTTTCATAACTAATATTAAAAAATATAACAACATGAATTATTGAATTTAAAATTAACACATTAAAATTCATGAATAATAAGAATGATAATTTATTGTAACATAATCATGAACCATATGTTCATGCCATAAATGTGTGTGTTATTATCATCTGTATATAAACTATTTCACATGTCAATGATAATAAAAATGTCTATATGGTTAGGAATTAACACCTTGTTCTGACATTGTATCAAGAACATTGAATTGTTTCCCATTATTTATCATGAATATCGTATTGTTTCCCATAATGGATCAAGCACATCAACTTTTTTCCAATAATGGATCAAGAACATCAACTTGTTTCAAATAATAATCAATTGATATATATTACAATAAACAATGATTTATAGGGAGATATAGTTCCCTCCCATAACATAATGAAAACTATACATATGTATTTCATAAAATATCAAAACATTTATAACATTAGAGCCTATGAAAATAAATGTGTTTTATAAAAATTTCATCATAGTATAACCCTTTGAAATGAATTTGGTTTCATAAACATTTATTCTAATAACCATAAACATAAAACATCCTGATAAATAATTATGAAGTTATACATGTGTCATATAACCAATAAATTACTAGTAACATCAAATGATGTCATATTATATAGAAAATTATTTCGAATGATCATTTTGGTTAATTTTTTAGGAAATTAACTATTCAATTTTGAAATTACTAATATTTTTTCAAACAAAAGCACACATATAAATGAAAAAAATTCCTTAAAAATATTCTTGTAAATTTATAAAGTAATATAAAGACTTTTTGATTCATGAACGTGTGGAAATACTATCATTACATATAAATTAACAGAATAATTAAATTTATTTTTTGTAAAAAAATTAAAAAAGTACCTTATTTGGGAAACTACAAAAAATTCCACGGAAACCAATTTCCGAAAATCCAAAAATGGTTAAATTTTTTTGGAGAATATTTAGATCCATATTGAATTACTGTTTAATAAACCATTAAATAAAAGTTAAATAATCCCCCCTGGAGACATCAACATAAAAAATCATGAATAATAATGAGAATGTGAAATAAAAAATTTCCATAAGTCCTTCCATTCCTTATTTATCTTTAAACATCATGTATAATAAATATGGATTTATTGTATATTTATTCCATAAAAATATAACTATCATACCATTTATGATTTATTTATAAAATATTTTGACCCTTTTATTAATAATTTATTATTTAAACCATTTTTCTATATAACGACCAGGCTAAAACATTACACAATCATGAAATTCATACTTTAAAATCTCTTTTTTACATTACCATATATCATTTCATTCTAGAATTTTATATAATTAGGTAATAACTTATACATAATAACTCTTATATTACTAATCATACACTTCTACTCAATATCGATTTTTTTCACAAAAGGAAAGTTAAAAAAAGATGCTTAATTTATGCAACAAACACCATGAAATTAAAGTTGAATTCTTCCTTCCATTTACCAATCGAAAAAAACTATGAAAAAAACATTATGGGGGAATAAAAACATCATTAATGTATATAAAAATAAGGAATATAAACAATTTGTCCATGAATACTTATAAATAAATGATTGATAAACATCCTACTCTTCAAAGTAAGATATACTTACATATTGATAAAATATGATTTCTATAAAAAATAACTAGATTAAACAAACCATATAGGATACGTGGGGAATAATTTTCATAAAATTATTACATATGATTTTAAACCTCATTAATACCATATGATTTTTAACCCTCATGGATTTATTATAATGTAACCCTAGCCGCTATTTTGTAATTTCACTATCACAGTTACACTTAGAATAACCAATATATTAAACATACAACCTAGCCAATGGATTTATGGGATATAAAATAACAATCTGAATTAGGATTATAATGATACCATCCATAATTATAAATAATTCCTAAAATCTAGAACATAAACATAAAATAATAATACTTGCATCATAAAAATATTCCTTGTGGAAAGTCACTAATTTAAAAGAATACATGACACTTATAATGGAAAATATTTTCTCTGAAAATTAATATAAAATATTGTAATGAATGTATACAAAAAATAATTCATCATTAATATTTGATAATACACTCCTTTCGTAGATGTTAATAAGAATCATTCTTTTGGAATTTTGTAAAAAATATATATTATAAAATATTTTGAAAGGAATATTCCTTAAATTTGGATGAAATTCTTTCAAATGTGTTCAATCCTTTTTTCTAATGTTTTAATGAGTTTTATTAATTTATTACATAACTATATAAAGTTTTATAATACCATATTTGATATTTCAGAAAAACTTTCCACCGATTTATTTTTTATTTTTTTATTTTTTTTGGGATATTTATTTCTAGTTTCCATAGTTGGTTCATTGTGGATTTTTTGTCAAATGGAAGAAAAAATCCATATGTAAACCAAAATGGTATTAATAGGCTTCCAGAAAATGGTACCATATTTCATTTTATTGCTTATATAATGATTATTAATTAGATTAAACATTATGGAAAATTATTTATTTTATTTTGGAAGTCTTTTACGACCATAAAAAAAACATATACCATTTTATTTAATATCATGATTATATATTGGTTATGGAACAAAATATAACTTATAATATATATAATAAAATATTATTTAACCATAATAATTATTTTATTACCATACATAATGTTTTTAATGGAAAATGAAAACACATCATCTACGATGATGGTAAATCAACACATCACGAATGATGTTTTAATTTTACTGAATAAAATGATAATATGAGAGGGTTGATGATGGATATTCTAATAAAAAAAATTCATACCAGTATTTTTAATACAATTAGGTAATAATTTCACTTGTATTAGGGAAGGTGAGTAGTTAATAATAAAATAAATGAAAAAAATTGAAAACATATATAAAAGAACATAAAAGAGGATTTCATCTCTTGAAATTATTCTCCTTGAGATCCTCCTTAAGGGAACTTTGTTTGGATTTTTGGTGTGACTTGTAGGTCTCGAATTATGTGAAGAACCTCTAGAATTTAATTTGGTATAAATTATATAATTTAAAAGGCTTTGTTTGTGTGAGGAGAAGAGGAGGTGCAGGGTTGTATTTATAGTGAAGGGGGTGGGTGTTTTTTTTCATTATTTTATTCGTTAGTTTATTCTATTTTCTCAATACTATTAATTATATTGATTAAATATACTGAATATAGTACATATATTAGGATAATAAAATATTATGGGATAAAATTAGACATAAAAAATCAACAACTAAATAAATCATCTATTCTCTAAATACTGTAAATTATAATATTTCACTATTCCCCAAAAACTAAACTATTTTAGAAAAAATCGAAAACATTTAAACGTACCATTTCTAGACATGTTGAATTCAAAACTGAACTCCATTTATGAGAATAATTTTATAAATATGACAATTTTAAGTTTTCAATTAAAATCCTAATTTATTCAAAAAATTCAATTTTTAAAATTATAAATGATTTTATGACACGTTGAAAAACTAATTAATGTCTCATTAAATTATCTTCAATCAATAAGACAAAAAATTTAATTTATGAATCTATTTTATAAAGATATATTTTCCTTTAAATTATTATATAATTATAAATTGAAAATAAAAATTTATATGCTTAAAAACACTAACACTAAATTTATCATTTTCAAAACATTTATTTACATATTCCATTATATAAATAAATCATATTTTCATTCATAAGATATTTAAATTTTATTTACAATTTCATAGGTGATGTTACTATTCAATTATTATGGATTACAATATTTATGTAAGTATAACTTATCTCATTTTATATTTATATTAAATTTCACTATTTCATTATATAAGTAAAATAAATTATTTTATAAGTACCTGAGTTGTTACATTTTCCCCTTTTGGAAATTAAATCCTCATAATTTTTATTCACTTGTTAAAAAAGTGAATATACCTCTCCCTCAAACAATTTTCAAATTCCCATGTTACTTCTTCAACCATGTGGTATCTCCAAAAACCCATTACCAATTGGATTACCTTATTCTACAATTATTTATCTCTAGGATCACGAATTCCAATAGGATCTTCATTATAATAAACGGTGTCTTCCTTATGTACTAATTATGGGATTAAAAATGAGATTAAATAGATAAATATTTTATTAACATTAAAACCTGATAAACATTGTGTACCAAGGAAAAACTCATAGGCAAAGCATCTAGGTTTGAAATTGATCCAACATTATATAAGACATCATAGAGTCTTGTGAAACATAGAACCAACTACCCATTTATACCAAAACACATTATAACAATCCATAGAGAAGATTTGAGAAATAAATCATCACCTACCTTGAATGAAAGATCATTTCTCCATTTTTCTGTATAAATTTTAATTCTTCTCTATGTGGTCATCATATGTTGCTCCATCATATTTACTTTATCAAAAACTTATTTTTCCAATCGTGGTCCCATAAACATCCTCAACCTAGTATCATCCCAAAATGATGGAGCTTGACACAATTTCTATATAATTCCACAAAAGGTTATATTTTTATACTAGAATAAAAACTATTATTATATGAAAACTCAATGGAAGGAAGATGATGATATTAATATTCTTGGAAATCTATTGAACAACCATATTCAATTTTCTCCAAGGTAAGAATTATTCACTTATTTAACATTCTATATATCCATGAAATTTTTTTAAAAACCCATCAGTAATAGATTATAATCCATTAAAACTATCAATATCAATATCATTTCTATGTTTTTTCCATTCATTGAACACTTTTTGGTGGGATCAATAATTATGGAATCCATATTTATAATTTTCCCTAGAAGTGAAATCTGTTTCAACCAAAAATAATAATTTCTAAATTTCTTAAAAAAATGTTTTCATTATATTCTTTCAAGAAGAAAATCCTTAGATGTTTTCTATGATCCCCATAAATTTTGGAAAAAAACTAAAATATAATAAATAAAAATAACAACAATATTATCTAAATATTAAAAGATGATTCTATTAACAAGATACATAAATAAAATAAGATAATTTGTCAAACCAAAGGGAATAATAATAAACTCATAATACCCATATTGAGTTCAAAACATTGTTGTTGGAAATACATACACCATCACCTTTAGATGATGGTACTTAGAAATCAAGTCAGTCTTGGAAAAATACTGAGCTCCCAGGACATGATCAAACAATTCATTTATATGAGGCAATGGATACTTATTCTAAATAGTAATATTATTCAAATATAAAAAATCAATGAAACATATTATGGAAAAATTGTTATTTTTTACAAACAAAAGAGGAGAACCCCATGATGATGTTCTTGTATGAGTGAAACATTTTTCCATGAATCACTTGTAACAACTTTTTTAATTTTGTATTTTCAACATGATCCATTAGATAATGGGATTTGGATATTGTCTAACCATAAAGAAGTAATTGAATAGTAAATTAAATATCTTGATCAAGTATAAAAATAATCAACTCACAAAAAAACATCCAGATATTTATTTATAATAGGATCTTCCATTATCTGAATAGTTCCATTGTTTTCAATAATATGTGAATGATAACATTCATTTCCATATTATAAATGATTCTTAGATTCTTGATATTTTATCAATTATATATGTTTATTATTGTATATAATCTAAAAATTGTTCTCAAAAATAGCTTAATTATCTATACAATCAATCATACCATGATAAAAATAATTAGAATCAATCATTATAAAAACATCAAACTCTTATAAGTGGAAAACGATGAGGATTATAGATAATTTATTTCTATATAAAAAATATGAATATTATTATAATTCATTTTCCCTTATTATTTCACCTAGTGATTTTTTATATGATTGGATTTCATTTATTAAGGTGATGTTTCCAATATACTAGAAAATTTATCAAAAATAACCAAATGTGCATATCCCGTATCAAACATGACACTAGAAAAATCTATGTAATCAAAAAAGTACCTAATACCACTTCATTTAATATACCCATATCTACTAAAGTATTTTCAATGGATTTCATGAAACTTTCTGTATACTATCAAGCTGATTCACAGTATTCAGATCCTTCTTTGGGGAGGTATGCACATAATTCCCCATATCACCACATTTAAACCTCTTTAAATATTTTTTTATCAAAATTAATCATAAAAATAATATGATATTTTTCATTGTAATCTCGGTCCATTTGTCCAATCCTATGGCATCAGAAATACTTTTCATAATTGTTATGGAATTACCTGATGTTCTCTTTTCTACACTTCCACCAATTTGGAAAATAGTTATTCTTACATTCCAAATTCATTGACTAATTCTTACAAATTTCATTCCATTTGTAAATTTTCATCTTATTGTTTTCAAAGTACATGTGATCGTCAAAAAATTCCATTTCAGCTATCTGATCACATCGAACAAGTATCCCATAACATTGGAATTCATTGTTATAATATTCCTTTCAATATCATGGCATCAATCCTTAGTAAAAATGATTTATTTTATAATATAGTTCCCAGTTAATATTTAGAGCATACTTTTCCAATTGATTAATGTTTGATTCATACATGGTCGATGAATCTTTTTCATTTTGTTTTAATTCTTGGAAATAATATCCCATTCTATGTCAAAGTACCTTAGTAAAATATTTTTCAATGAAATTATTCTTAAATTCAACCCACTCTGAAGTATCAATCTCTTCTCTTTCCCTGATATTATTAACCACTGACTACTGGTGTTATGTTTCTCCATCAAAATAATAAATACTAAGAATAATATTTTAATTATCAGAACAAAACATGACATCAAATATATTTTAAATGGCTTTAATCCACCCTTCAACAACTATTGGGTTTGAAGATCAATTGAAGGAAGGATGGCGTTGCCTCATAGAATGGTCCACTATCATCATGTTTTTTATGGTAACTCTATATTTTATCTTGCATGGTTTACAAAACAATTTATGTCCTACTTAAACTTATCCATTACAATAAAATACTACTCAGTTCCAATTCCCACTATTCTAGGTTACAGATTTGGAAATCTATAATCCTTTTAGTGCCTTACTACTTAAACTTCCATACTTATTCTTTGGAAACCCAATCTGAATAGGAATATATTACCTGAAACCCTATGGTAATCATTAAATTCTAAATCATTTTAACTTAACTGTAGTGTAAAAATTGTTTTTTGTTTTCTATTAACATCATCCTAACCTATAATGTTATCGAGGCCATGCTCTGATACCAACTATAAGGATCAATCCTTAAAACAATACATATTCTAGGAAATTAATTATAGAAATTATTTTTTACATTCACCAAGATATTTTAGATTTATAATTTTAGATAATTCTATGATAAAATATACAAAGTAACTCATATGTTATAATGTAGACACTTCTACCCTATATACATTTTTTCAAAAAATGTAAATTTTAATAACAAAGCATGATTTCAATCCATAAAAATGTCATGAAATTAAACATGAATATGTAATTCCCTTTAAGAATATATAATATATATGAAAAAAATTGTTTTTGTAAAAAATATCATAAATGGACATAAAAATAAATAAATAAAAACATTTTTTCATTAACACTTACAAAAACAAGAATGAAAAAATTCTTTCCCTTAAAACTAAAATATACTTACCATTTAAAAACATGACATTTACAAAAAATAATGAAAGAATAAACTACAATTTTGGTTAATTGGAGAATAATTTTCATTTTATAAAAAGATATTATTGTAACCCTCATGGATACCATATTATTTTTAACCCTTACAACTACCATATAATGTAACTATCACGACTACCAAATATTTTTATCATCGTAATTACACTTTGAATAACCATTACAGAAAACCTTCAACATACCCACTGTATTGGAGGGATAATGAGGACCCTCCCATATTATGTTTATAATGAAACCACGAATCAACATAAAAATACCAATAAACCATAACATAAAAATAAAACATGAATACACGCAACATACAAACATTCATTGTGGACGATCACTTATTTTAAAGAGTATATTTCATGTACAATGAAAAAATGTTTATTTGGAAATAAAAATGAATTTTTATAAAGACATAAAAACACTATGGAATCATTAAAAATGGATAATCTTTTATTCTCTATATTTTTATGATTATTTTTTAATTTTGTAAACAAAGGCATTGAAAAGGATTTTAAAAGGACTGTTCCTTTCCTAAGGATTGAATTCTCTAAAATGTGTTCAAACCTACTTTATAATGGGTGAAAGAGTGTTATTAATTTATTAATAAAAAATATATATTTTTATAATACTTTATATTATTTTTATTATTAAATTTTCCACCAATTTATTTATAATATTTTGTTATTTTCGTTGTTTCAGGTGCATTTATTTTGTAGTTTCCCTGGTTAGTTCATTTGTGATTTTCTCACCAAATCCAAAAATACACAAGTGGGAAAAAATTGTATTAATAAATTTCTAGAAAATGATACCATATTTAATTTGGTTTTAGGATATGAGGTTAAATCATTAGATAAAACATTAATAAAAATGATTAATTTATTGGATGGTTTTTTAAAACCATCATGAACAGATATCATTTTATTTTATATCATTTTTGTATATTAGTTCCAGAATATTATATACATTATAATATGTTTAATTAAATAATATACATATATAATAATTTCTAATGATATGGCTTTAATGCAGTAAAGGAAAATTATTACACATCATCCATGATGATGGAATATCGACACATCACAGAAAGTTTTTTTTTAAGTTTTAGAATTATTATGGAAGATGATAGGTTTCATATAGGATATTCCATTAACACAATGAGATTATTGTATATGAAAGAAACTACATTAATAATTTCACTTGTGTGAGGTGAGGCGAGGATAGAATAATAAAAAATAAATGAAAATAAATTTAAAATAAAATGAAAGAGGATTTTACCACTTGAACTTATTCTCTTTGATATCCTCCTTAAGGAACATGGATTTTACCTTTTGGTGATATCATAAGGACATGGATGTGGTTATGTCCCTTGAGAAACAAATTGGTTAGAAATCAATAAATCTATAAGTATTTAGAGTTGTGAGGATAAGAGGTGGGGAGGGTTGATATTTATTGGGTAGGAAAAGGGTTTTGTTAATTTTATACGATAGTTTATTATTATTGATCAAGACTATAAATAGTTTCATTATGAAGAATAAATACATAACAAAGATTAGTACAGTTTGATATTATGGGCATATATTAGACAAACATCATCTATGATACAAAAATTCATGAATTTTTTAAATAATATAAATTATCATATTTCACCATTCACCAAAAATTAAAATATTTTATAAATTTTTTAAAAATTCACCATAACCATTTATTGGTTTGTAATATTAAAAATTTTACTCCATTTTTTGAATATAATTCTTTATATATGAGATTTTTTTTTCAAATCATAATTTATTCAAAAAATAAAAATTTTAAATTAATAATCTATTTTATTACTCCTTGATATAATAATCAAGGTCTCATAAAATTCTCTAATAATCATATGGAAAAAATATATTAATTTATAAATCAATTTTATGAAGATAAATTTTCTGGTAAATAATTCTATTAATTATATAATTATAAATAATTAATTATATGTCACAAAAACACCATCACTTAATTTACCATTTTCTGCGAATTTTTTACATATTCCATGATATAAATATATAATATTTGCATTCATATGATACAAAAAGTTAATTTATAATATAATTGATGTGGTTACTATTATATTATATTAAATTCTTTAATTTCAATAAATACCACTTAATTAATTATACATTTATAATGAATTTAAATATTTCATTATAGAATGAAAAAATATGTTGTATATGTACCTGGGTTATTACATTATGGTTAATGACTACATCGTTTTCCAAAAAGGTTTTAGTTTGATTGTCTTGATCTTTATAAATTTATCATGTCCCATAATATATCAAATGTTAATAATGGTATAAAAATCATATATAATGATTATATTCATATTAATAATGATTAAAAAATAAAGGATAGAAAAATAAAGTACAACCTTTCTGGAAATGATAGGATGTACGTACACATGAACACAATTTCTATTTTCAATTGATGGAATGAAAAAATGGTAAACATAATTCACCTTTATAAATAACTGTTATATAATATTTATACATCTAGTAAATCCTTATTAACATCCAAGGGAAATATAAATATAAAATTAATCACATAGTATTGTGGAAAAGGTAGTACATACGTACAAAAAATTTGTGTAATCATTTACCAAATGATTAGATGGTAAGAAGGTAGACAAGATATTATCCATAAAAAAGTATAATTATGTCATCATATTTGTCATTTTTATTTATAGAAACACTTTTAAGGGGTAAAGTGAGAACCCAAACATCAAAATAGTTTAACCACAAAAAGATACTAAATTTTTGTTGAAGAAAATCTTGAGCCGATTGGAATCAATTTCCCTAAACAGTATCCAGGGAATGGAATTTACCTGGGACTCTGGATCGTCCTTCAAGATGTGAACCCATGACCTCAATGAGACATTTTCTTATAAGCGATATTACTATGTGGCTAGATGGTTTTCATATGATTTTCCAAATGAAAAAATATTCAATAAATAAATTATTATTTTTCAAAAAGTTTTTGATGTAAAAATCCAGATGTTTTATAAAGACTATTTTGAAATAGATTTTCAAAATGATAGTGTTATTTCGAAAAATTATGAAAATTATATTTTATTTCAAATATAATTTTTTGATATAATTTTTTTTAAAAGTATTTAAATATTTATGTATAAAATAATTTGTCACTATTTGTAAAACCCCTTATTGGTAAATTTTATGGGAACCCCATGATTTAAAATTTTTTACACAGCTTTTGTAGAATTTTCAAAGGATCTTATTTCATATAAGGAGGTAACACATATGAATTCAATTAGTTAATTGTATAAATTTTGTACAACAATTATAAATTTTATGGTTTTTTATAATTTTCCAAAACATCGAATGGAAAATGTAATTATTTTTATAATTTACTCTGTATTTATCAATTTATTTTTAATAAAAAAATACACATCATGTTTCTAGTATTATGTTTTTATGTTAGGTTTCAAGCTGTCATATTTTGAGGAGGTAAAGAGATGTTGAAAAAGAAAAGTGATTGATTAGAGAGAATACCAATTCCTCAAAAGGACTAATTTTGATATTCTATAAAGGTATATAGGTTTCTTATTTTTAATGACCAAAAACTCTAAAATCTAATTATAGATGTTGAGATGAAACATTTTTGGAGTATAGTCTAGCTATGGGGATTTATTTGGTGTAAGGAATTGAGGGAGCATGTGTCCTTTTATAAATGACATGATTGGAAATTATGGAATTTCATAAATAATAAAATATAATAACAAAATTTAATATCTAAATTATTCCAAATACTCATGTATTCATACCTACAATAGTTCAGGGTTCAATAATTATCAACAAATAAAATTTGGATAGGTTTATAGGCTATGGTATATCATATCTTTTGTATTAACCCATTAATTAATATATACTGACATTAACTATGGCACCAAACTTCCACACATCATATGTTATAATTTTACATATAAGGTATCTATTAACTCATAAAAGTATAATAATAGAAATTATCACCACATATTTTCCCCTTTTCTGGATTTAATATTCTTATGATTTTTAAATAATTTTTATGAAATTATTATTTTTATAAAATATAATTATTTTCAATTTTGAAACTATTCAATACAATGACAATAATAAAATCCTCAAAACCCATAGAATTAGAATTTTTTTAAAACATCCCCAAAATTAAATGTTCACATACAAAATTTTGGAATCACATTAATTATCTAAAATTATAATACATTTAATACGTTGAATATCAATTAATTTATTTTTTACATTAAATAAGTAATTAAAGAACTGGTGTTGTGTAAGTATTTATGATAATTATTTAATTACTAATATTTAAAAATAAATTACCATCATTAATATAATATATTAGTCTCAGAATCACAGTTAATATTCATTCATAACTAATTTTTTCCTTATATTAAAAAATTAATCGTATTTAAACTAAGAGAGAGACATTTTGTAACATTTTTTCAAATAATATGTAAATCAATATCATGACTATGGTCCATTAAATAACCCAATTTAGAACCACAGTTGTTATGGTTCTTATTTTATTCATTAAATAATAATTAAGATGAATAATTTCATCCTTATCACTTATTTTAAACCACGAATATCCCAATTTACCCTTCCCTATTGTGACGAATTTTACCATGGTTACTATTCATATTAACAAAAAATAAAAGGGGATTAATTAACAAATTTAATAATCATAATTTTAAATTTTTAGTTCATTTTATTTAATTCAATAACAATTAAGAGAATAACTTAATTTTAATTTATGTGCAAAAAACTGAAAATTGCTATTTTTAGAAAACATAATTTTAAACCAAAAAGACGATTTATTCTTATCCTACGAATAGAAAAATAAATTTTGAATATATAATTTTTTTTATAAATTATGAAAAATATACATTTAATTAATATCAATCACTAAAATAGATTAATTATATATATATTTATATAAAATTCCATTTTCAATTTTTTCAGAATAACCACAACTTTATATTATAATATTTTTTGTATTTAATTCAAATTTTCAATTTATTCAATAAATTTATACACCATATATTTTATATAATTTATTTATTACTTATTATTCATAAATCTATTGGTTAAGAAATAATAGACCCATCATATTTTAATGTTGTTACATGGTTCTTTTAAACTCATTATTGTGTTCAATACAATATATTGGGGAAATAAACTTATTTAAACAGAACTATTTCTCATGAATATATGGGTGTTATATTCTACCCCCTTGAGATGATTTTTCCTTCATAATTCATCACTGATATAAATACATTTGAGGATACCTCAACCTTATCATATTCGCAGGGTCGAATGTAACCACTTCAAATTGGTGGGTTTCCATAAAACATTTACCAAGTGAGTGGTATTGTTTTGTAAAACATTATATATATGATCCATAATATCTAATGGTTTTTATTCCTATGAAATGTTGTTATATTGTTGTATGAACTCCGAATTAAGTCCATGTGAGGCTTTGGGTATGTACTTCCTCGAGATAGATACATAAAAAACATTATGAACACGAGAGATATTTGGAGGATGCTCTAATCTAATATTTATAATCCAAATATGATAAATAATTTCAGAAGGATTGATATACCTAGTTATTAACTTGACCTTCCTTCTAAATTTCATCACACTCTCCTAGGGAGATATTCATTGGAATATATTTTCCCCCACTTCAGACTCCAGACCCCTTTTGTGATTATTACCATAAACGTTTTGTAGAATTTGATCTACATTTATGTTATAATGAATGGATATAATGTTCACTTACATTTCTATAGTTCGATAATGTCCCAATATCATTCTTTCCCAAGATTCATTCTAGAATATAATTGTTATACAATTCTTCTATAGATGGATTCATAAGGTGCCATTTGAATGTTTGAGCGAAATCGATTGTTATAATAAAATTCATCCAATGGAAGGTTATGTTCCAAACAACCATTAAAATACATAGAGAGTTATCTAAAAGTTTCTTATATATTTTTAATGGTAATTTCAAGAATAAAATTTATCTATGTACGAGAATTAGTTCTTAATCTAAACTCTCTATCCATAGAATAATGAAGACTTCACTAGAACGACATGGTAATCCTTGAATACCGATCAGATACAATAGAAGTGGGAACTACTTAAAATTTTACCACATTCATAATATATATTATTGAAATATGAACAATATAGGAAATATCTTATAGAAATGAGGTTTTTCTAACTTTCTATGGTGATCGAATATAACCTCTTTAGCATTTTGGTCATTAGATGTCTTGGGAGTCTGATTAAAAAATAAATAGTGATTTTTCCTATTTCAATTTTGTTATAGATAATGGTTGTAACATCGGCCTATACTAAAATCTCTTAGACTTAACATGCTACAAAATTGAGAACATAGAAACGCACTATGAAATATATATCTTTATTTCATCCCTCCAAAAATACTTTTTTATGTCTCTTGAAATGTCTGTATATCAAGGATGTATTTAATTTGATGAACTATGAGCCTCATCTAATAAATACATCACCATATCTAGTATAAGAAATTAACTTAAATGGTTTATAAACCTTATTATCCAATCAAAATCATGGTTGAACCTACAATAATTTCTCAACTTATTTTACAGCTCTATATATTCCACTTTCACATCTTTAATCATCACTTGGATAGATAATTGGAAATTTATTTGATTAGGATATAATTTTTCACATTAATTTCATATTTTCAAATTCATAATTTGTAAATCCATAAAAATGAGATATTTTGGGGTCCCTATCATAATCTATATAACATGACCCTTTTTCATAATGTATCATCTATATTGTTTTATTTCAAAAGGTGGTAATATATTTAGCAGTCATAATATTTTATGAGATCCAACCATCTTCTTTGGTGCATGTTAAATTAATTTGTTGTGAAAATATACATTAATAATATGTTATTAGTATATATGTCTCACATTTATCTATATATATGATGCCTCTATATATTTAATTCAAAAAATAGTAATGTTAACTCCAAATCATGTGTTTGATAATATTTATCATAGAACATCAATTGTAATGAGCCATAAGCTATCATTGTATCATTATTCATGAGAATTAATCTCACCCACTTTTTTTATAAATTACTATAGATATAAAACCCCTCTCCACTACTGGGTACGGTGAGAATAAGTACACTAACTAACCTTATTTTCAACCCCTGGAAACACGCTTCATATTCTTTATCCATATGAACTTATTTCCTTCCATAATCAAAATGGTGAGATGAATAGGTATAAATAACTAATATATCACAAAACATTCATAATATCATCCTAACCCATGAAAAAATTCCATTTAAATCGCCATGATTGGGAAATTTATTTATAATTTCATTCATCAAAGGATCTTTTGAAATAACCTCACATGAGATTATATAACACAAAAATAAAACATTATGTATCCAAAATTCACACTTGCTAAATTTCTCAAAAAGAATATTCATTATTAGTATATTTAGTAAAATACTCATGTTTTCTTCATGATATTTATTTTTCTTTTAATATATAATAACATTATCAATAAATACTAATCAAAAGTGATTAATAAATTTTCTAAATATTGCACTGATTTTTAACATGAAGATAATGGGAAATTTTAATGCATAAAGGGAATCAATAATAATTTATAGTGTCCATAATTTTTATAGAATGCTATCTTTAGTATACCCACTTTATTGAAACCCAATTTATGATATAAATAATGTTTATCAAGGATGTAAATGTATTAATCTCCACATAGTTGATCAAATAAGTCATTAATACAAGGGATAAGATAATTATTCTTGGATATGATTTTGTTAAGCTCCATCCAATAAAAGAAAAGATGCATTGACCCAAATTTATTATTTACACATATAATAGGTTCACCCAATGGTGATAAACTTGGGAGTTTGAATCCCTTATCAATATTCTCCTAGAGTTTCATCTGAAATTTTTGTAACAAAATTACGCTATTTTGTATGTATTCATTAAATATGTATATCATCTGGTATAAGTTCTATTGAAAACTAAACATCATGATTTGGTTTATACAATTGATATTTATTAGGAATGAAATAAATAATCCCATAAAATAGGTGTATCAAGGATGTTGTCTTTCTTACCAACTATCTGATATGTATAAACATCAAATATAGAAATTAAAAAACAAAATATTCCTGAAATTTCTATTAGAAGTTTATATTAATCCTTTCATCGATAAATTATTATAGGTTCATTTAGAATATGAAATGTGAAATCCCTTGCTGTGAAATAAATATAGTATCTATATAGAGAGATAAAATCAATGCTAATTATCACATTAAATTTAACTAAATGGTGAATTAGAATATTTTTATGATGCACTTTCCCACAAACATAACTCAGATAAGAACTATAAACATGAGATGTGACTATTGTTACATAGAGAGTATTCATAGATATCTCAAAATAAAAATTTTTAGGTCATATAGTTATACTAATATTAAATTATTCAGATCAAATGGATTGGTTGAATGTAGAATCAAATAAGATATTATATGTTCTATAGTACATAACAAGTGTACCATTAACCATGTCATTCTCATAACCCACATTGGCAGTTATGATAACATGAGATGTCCCTTTACTTTATGATTTAGAGTTAATTTGAATTGATCATCATCAAATTTCTCATTCATTCCCTGGTAGGCAAAATGACTATACACTATTCATTTTAGGCATTGGATAATGGTTGATGCATTAGTTGAAATATTCTTTTCTGTCATTTCATTATCCAAATTATTGATCACATTGCGATATTCATGAGCTTTATAAGCCACATTTAAAAATGAAATAACATTCCAGTTAATTAAAACATACCTAATGATGTTATTTCAATCATTTATTTCATGTATATGGCTGAAATTTACATCCACCATGTTATTTATATGATTTTTCATGAGATTTAATTGTTATTTTTCTTATCAAAACCATGGGAATTGTAGGAATCATAAATTTCCATTTCTAATTTGATTTCACATATAATGATTTTTTTCATAACTATTAAAGTATCTTATTATTATTTCCTTTTGGATACTTGTTCTAAGGGCATCAATGAATTGATAAATTTTACTTTTCAAGATGATAATTTAACCAGAGTTACTTCATTAAAGCCTTATAAAATTTTCCACATTGGTACCAAATTTAGTCTTTCTCTTTATACATCATCTAAAAATAGTATATCTCCATCCTTTTACATAAAATACAATAAAAGTACTTACTGATGAATATCCTCTTAAACTAATCATATTTCATGGATTTTATTTATTTATCATTCCTTGTATTATTGATAAAATTACACCATTAATTTAATTTCCCTTCAAGATAAAAAATAGATAGGATAGATTTTTTATGTCCAAAGAATGTAATAACATAATATACCTTTATTTATGGTGTGGATCCATCCCTCAGGCACTACTGGATTTGAGTATCCACTAAAATTAAGATTATGTTTCCTCGTGAATGATTAAACATTATGTTGTACCCTCATTTAATCATTTGGAAACTAAACATGATTTATAGTATGATATGTCAACAAGAGAATAATAGGATGATTCTATATTCCATCCCCCATAAAATTTGGTTTCTCTTGTGTAAAATCATTATAGTGTCCTTGGAAACTAGTATTAACATGATTCCTCTAGTATCTATCAGGTGAGTAAAACCCTATATCCTGGTGTGAGAAATAATAATCATATTTAAAACCACCATAATTCTAAATAATATTATATAAAATGTGTAAATATGGTCAACTAATTCTATTATAGATCGGTCAGAACTAGTTTTTTAATGAGTGGTACGAAAAAAATAGTATTTTAATTAATATATAGAACAGTCCCGTGGGTTTTCATGAAATTTTTATAACTATAATATTCCATGACTCTCTTAACCCTGATAATATTCCAACTATAATTTTAGAAACTCATATAAACAAATATTACATCTATTAATATTAAAATTAAATTCATAACAATATAATCAACTATATGACCTTAACGTTTTAGGGTCATTGGAGATTTGATATACAATCTTTTTATTTAATGAATGGACATCCACATCTCCCATAAAAATCATTCCAAAAATTACTCTTCATGCTCACACACTACTAAAAAATTCTAAATAAATTGTGGAAATGAATTATATGAATAGGGTGACATCAGATTCTCAGTAATGGTAGACATGGTAGATAACAATTGATCATCATATAAATGAATAATATATATATAAAAGAATTAGATATTGAAAATAAAATACACGGTTCATAAAGAACTATAAAAGATAATAAACTTGATTAATGGAATAAAACATTAAATTATGTAAATATAAGAATCATAATAGTTATAATCCATCATAAATCAATCATGAACAATAAATTCATATCATAAATGTGTGTGTAATCACCATAATTATGAAAACCATTTCATATGTCATAGCTAATAACCAAAAACATCGTATGAGGAATCAACAACTATTTTAAATAGTGGATCAACATCATATACTTGTCTCCAATAATGGATGAATCAAATCAACAATTTTCTCATAATGGATCATGATCATCGACTTTTTTCCTATATTTGATTTGGCACATAAAATTGTTTCCCATAAAAACACCATGAAATATAATACTTTACTGAACGCATTGGAGGGAGATATAGGTCTCATCCATCACATAATGAAAACCATAAATATGTGTTCTATAAGATCATAAATTATTAATCACATCATATCCCATGAGAATAAATGGTGAAAAAAAACATTTATTATAATATAACCCATGGAAAAAATGGGTTTGATAAAAAACTATTCATTTAACTAGAAATTTTGACCATCCATATAATGAATAATGATTTTATCCATGTATCATATCTCCATTAAATTATATTTAACATAAAAGGATGTAATCATGTATATAAAATGACTTTGAATGATCACATAGAAAAATACTTGATGAAAATAACTTTTCCATTTCTAACTCACTTCCTTTATAGAAAAATGGTGAACATATAAATGAAAAAAAAACAATTAAAAATAAACATTTAAAAGTATAATGAATAATTAAATGAATTTATGTGCCAAAATGGTGGTTGAATCTACTAATTATTTATAAATGAAAAAATAATTTCCTTCGATATTTTTCTCTAAAAAGATGTGAAGTACATATTTTAGAAAATGAAGAAAGTATTTTCAAACAATTTTGTAATAATTAAAACAAGTGTAAAAATATCCATAAATAACATTATTAGGATAATAAAAATATTTTTGAAATATTTTTTTAATTCATGGATATGTTGTAGAAATATTCCCTAGTGGAGACTTAAGCATAATCAATCATGAATAATAATTAAATTGTAAAATAAATCCTTATTTCAACCCTCCCAATTCCATGTTCATGTTAAAAAACTATTTTATAATAAATATGGATTTATTATACTTTTATTCCACCACAATATATCAATAATGGAATTATATATATATTTATAACATCATACAACCAATTTATTAATAATGTTTTATTTAAATCACAGTTCTGGGTGATAACTACATCCTTTTCCTATCATGTTTTAGGTCGGTAGTCCAATTATAAATACTTTTATCAGGGTCCCATAGTTTAAAAAATGTTAATAGTGTTATAAAATTAATATATATTGAGTAAATATTTATTTATAATCCATTATAAAATTAATGATATAAAATTTAATTGCACTCTTCATTGAGATGGTAGGTCATACGTACGCATGAATGATATTTCCATTTTTTGTCAAATTGTATGAAAGATATGTAAACAATACAACACTATTATAGAATCATTATTATATAATATATATAATATTTATTCATAATATTAATTAATATTATAATCCATGTAATATATAAATGAAAAATGAATCCTGTAGAATATTGGTGATTGTAGTCCATATGCATGCACGAGCGATGTCAACATTTTCTAAAAGAATACATGGTAAGAATTTATAAAATATATTATCATTAGATAAGTATAATTATGTCATTAATATCATATGTAAACATTAAAATAATATTAATACCTATCCATAAATATAATGATAAAAAATTAATTGTATCATTATGTGGAGATGGTATGTTATATGTATGAACGGGCGATACATTCACATCATGATTGAGGGTAAAGAGGTTTTATAATGGTGTTTTAATAATTATATTCAAATTTAAGTGTATTTATTATTATGATGTTATTATTTCATTATGAATATCTTATGTTTATTAGAGTAAAATATGGGTATAAAAATAATGTGATCAGTTAGAGTGATTACCACTTCTTCGAAATGAGCCTTTTATATACTATATAAAGAGACTTAGGGATGGTATTTTGGAATAAAATCAAATATAAAGCGTGTATAGTTATGATTATAATGGAAATTTTCAGATTATTGTCATCATATAAGGCTATAAATGGTGTAATGAAGTGAGGAAGTATGGGTTCTTTTATAATTAATGTGGGGGGGGGACTTTTGGAATTTCATAAAAAATTAAAAAATATTTTGACTATTCTAGAGACAAATACTTCAAATTTATCATGAATATGAAAAAAAGACATGATATGGATGTAATATAACAAATAAAAAATTTTTGATTTTTTATGAGATATTTTAAACTGTATCAGTGTTGTGTATGTACTTAAGGTAATTATATAATTCCTAAAAATAATAAATAAATTACCATCAGGAATATAATATCTTTAGGTATAAAATTACTAATAATGTTCTTCTGTAACTTATTTATTCTTTATGAGAACACATATAATCTATTAGAATGTAAGAGAGTTACATTTTTTCACTTCCTTTGTTTTAAATAATTTATAATTCATTTTCATGGAAATGTGTCTATTAAATATCTCAATATAGAACCTTGTTTGTTATGATTCAAATTTCAAAAATTTAATAAGAATTTGGACGAATAATTATGGTCTTCTCAAATATTTTTAACTATTGTTGACCCGATGTACCATTTATTTAGGTGATATGTTTTATCATAGTTGTTATTCATGTCGATCATAAATAAAGGGGCATAATTACCAAATTTTAACATCATTATTCTAAACATAGAACTAATTTTATCTAATTTTATAACTATAAGTTAAAAAATTAATTTAAACATACTTTTTCAATAGGTGAATGAAATTACTTGTTAAGATAAATACATTTTAAGAATAAAAATGTTTTTTTTAACTTATGCTGAGAAAAATATTTTTTTAATGTAACAAAAATTTGAAAATGTAATTAGTATATTAATTTCACTAAAATAATTTTCAATTATGGATTAATTTAATATATTTATATAATATTCATTGTATGAATAAAATAATTTTTTCACCGAAAATGACTCTTTTATTTTAATTTATATTTTATGTTTTATTAAAATATTGAATTAATTTTATAAATATATAGACCATATATTTTTTATTATCTATTTATTAAAATTTATACCTCCCAATGTAATGAACATGATGTAATGGATATATAATATTTAAATAATCTTATGGAGTTTTTTAAACTCAATTTTGTGTGTAACACAATCAATCGAAGGAATAAAATTCTTTAAAGTGAAAATGTTCATAAAAATATCATGTTGTTAAATATAATAATTCAAAACTAAAATGAAACTATGTATAATGGAATATAAAATTTCAACAGTTTAATCCTATAGAGTATTTTTTAAAATATATGTAAATATAGGAAAACTATTTAAGGTATTATAAGTAATATATAAACCTATTAATTCCTCATGATGTTTTATTTCATTATTTGAGTCGAGTGTCATATAAAACCACATAAAAGTTAGATGATTGTTGATATTTTATTTTTTATATTCATTAAATAAATGGTTTTATTCGACTGTGAATAAGGAGGGATCCTACCCGAGGATGAAGTGATTCCCAAAACCATTGGATATCCTAGGATGGGGGAACCACTTAGTTTCTCCACAATTATCTTGAGATAATTATAGAAATAATCTTGGGTAGGCTGGATAATCCTGGTTTATTATACATCATATTAACCTCACTTTATTATAATTTCCAAATATATTGATAGAAGCTAGTTGTTTTCAGTTTTTGGTGTTTATTTACATTATTTTTATGACAACTGTCATCCCTCCAAAACCCATCACATATATAATGCCTTAAGTAATATTTCAAAAAAGAACCTATATTAATAAATAGTAAAAATAAATATAAAGTATTGAAAACAGAATATAACGTTGTGAAAATATAGATTAACACTGGCCTAGGGTAATTTTTGTCGAAATCAAGGAATATACAATTAATGAGGGTGAATAATGGTATTGTAGTATTAATCTTTTTCCTAGTATGTGAATATTTTCTCCCATTAAGAGGAATATTATTCTCTTTTCCCCATGTTCACATTAGTTCCATGAATGATGAATAATACATGATATTAAAACATTGTTCACATAAACCATAAAAGTACTAGTATAATTTAATCAACAGTTTAATTATGTTCATAAGAAACGAATTTCACATCTTTATATGTGATTAAAAGATGTAGAATACACAATGACCATCAAACATCAATATCTACCAAAACCATTTAAATAACTGACTTTCCTTGTTAATATAGATATTTACAATACTCTTTCATTGATGATATACTTATATTAAAATATTTGATGAGAAAATACATTGTAATTGGTTTAACAATTATAGATATCATAATGAATTTATAAAATGAATAAATTCTAAAAAACCTTCTTCTCCAACTTTAGTTTTATAATTAATGTATAAATAATATCCCCCATTTCTATAAAGAAACATTAATTTCCTTATTTATCTCTCTTACATATAGTTATCTTTGTAAATATTTCATATAGAGTCTCTCACATCCCTTTCTCAAAAATTCATGATTTTTAAATTCACCCATAATGTGAAGTAATTAATTTTCCACGTGATATCCCTTAATGGATATTTAAAAAAACTAAATAACCATCCATAAAGATGATGGTTTTCAACCTATTAGGTTTCCCTATAAAATCATACATTGCTTCTTTCTTTTTTTGTTTAATGTTTACTATAATGTGTAACCATAATCACTATGACTTTGTGAAATACCAGGTGAAACTCCCATTCGTATTGTTGGATTCAAGCTTATTACTTATTTCATCTACCACCTCAAAAATTAAATCATATACAGTCCATGGATTCTAGTGTGTTTGATTTCCAACATGTTAACTAAACAACACACAATAGAGTCTACCATGATAGCTAAAAATCATGTATAAAGATTCCTCATTTCCAACCGACACTTCAAAATTCCCCATGGTTTCCTCCACATTGTTGTCATATTTTTCGTATGATTTTGGATTTTCTAAGAATCCATGTGGTTCATTCCTTGTATAATCCAAAATCATATACTGTATCCTCCACAACACTATAAATTCATACCCCCTTTCATCATAGGTAATATTATAGATCAAAACCCCATTTTATACAGTTGGTGACAACCATATTGTCATTTTTCACAAACCGTGACAATGTTTCCCTTCTTTTGAGCATGGTATAATTCTCTTCACCCTATAATGATTTTTTTCTCTATTTATGTTGAAATGTTCCACTAATCCTTTGAACCACATTAGAAAATATATTTTTCATTTCTTATTGATAATATTTGATATTGTATCCACATCCTGAAAAACAATTATAGTACCACCTCGTTCAAAAACCACTATCCCTCACACAACCGTGAACATAAACATGATTCACCTATAATATCACGAATCCATACCTGATTTTGAGGTCATAAGACAATATTTCATTACTCTATGGAAGATCTAGGTGATACCACGTAATTGTGCCTTTATCCTACAGTTTTATAACATTTATCCATGTTTGTTCATTCCTTTTTGTCAAAACTAATTTCCATTATTTTTACATTACCATAAACCTTAACCATGGATTTTTCGAAATCAAAATAGTGTGGGGTATCCACTGTATCCCATAAATGATATTATGATTTTAAAATGATGAATTGGAAACCAAATATTAATCAATTCTAGTAATTTCCATATCTCTGGTCCTTAGCCACAGTCACCTTGATGTTTCACATTTCATGTTGAAGGCTTTCTTAACCAATCTATTTTTATTTATTTCCAGACCATCAATGGGAAGTTCATTGAATTTTAATGTTGTTTTTTATTAACTTGGATCACCTTTTTCAATAAACACAACCCCAAAACCATTTAAATGTGATTTTACTTTCAATATACACATTTGTTTTTTTTAATTCAATAACATAAAAATAACTTCTACATAAAAACTACTTATAAATCCATATATTTAGTCAATGTAGTTAAATAGAATCCTACAACCATAGTGAGTTGTTTCAAATACTAACAATTCACTAACTAGAATCCCATTTTATAAATTGCTTTATAAAAATAATATTTATATAAAAAATCCTAATTAACACATCCTTAACCATTGAAAACATATTTCATCACTTTCAAACATATGGGATCTCCCTCTGCTCTAGGTGTGTCATGTGTCAGCAACACATGGAAGACATCGATCACCTTTTTCTTAGTTGAGCTACTTCTTCAGCTATGTGGGCAGAGATCTCCAGTATTTTTTAAGTGCACCTGCCGCGGATGAACTTGATGGCTACATTTACGAAGAGTTGGCTGGATATTAATCTATCAGTGCAGATTTTTTTCTCATTGTTGCGAAGGAATTGATCTATCTTTCTTGGTATTCTAGGAAAAAATCATCCATTAGTAGGAGGTTTTTTTAATAGGTGCGTTAATCTATGGAATCATCACTGCAATTCGTGAGGCTGCTATTCTGAAAGGCAAATTTTGTGGCATTCCTTTCACGAACTGTCTTTTTTAAATCGGGTTAGTGTCAAGGGAAATTTTCCGTTACCTATTAGCACCATTTATGTATTTTGGAAGGCACTCTATCATGGTTGGATCAAGGTAAATTCAGATGGAACTTCGTGAGGTAATCCTGGTGATTTAGGCTTTGGTTCGGTCTTTAGATTTCATCAAGGATGTGTTATTGACTTCAATTTTGGCTCATGCGGTGTTGAATCTACTCTCAAAGCAGAGATGTGTGGTGTTATTGAGGCAGTTGAACTCACTGATAGAAGAGGGTGGAATAAATTATGGATAGAATGTGATTCCACGCACTTGGTGTTGGCTCTCAGGATAGGTTCTCTTCATCTCTCGTGGAATCTGACTAATGTATAGACTAAAATATTGGATCTTTTTTATTCAAAGTAAAAAATAATTACTCATGGGTATAGAGAAGAAAATGCATTGAATGATGGTCTTACCATCAAAGGTGTTAGTAGATCTGATTTTCATTGGGGTGATTAAGTTCCTACTGATATTTTTCCCATTATGAGTAGGGATCAATGTAAATTTTCTTCTTTTAGACTAATGTAAGTTTATTATTTATTTTTTTTAATAAAGGGATATTTATTTTCTGGGAAAGGTCTTATTATATCATTAAAAAATGAATTCTCTATGAAAAAATTAGCCTTTACATTTGGATAAATTTACCGCCTTTTCAATGAACCCAAAAAAATTCCCTGGATTGTCACAACTGAGAGAAATATATTCCAATACTAAAAGAATTAGAAAATTACAAAAACATTAAAACTATTGAAATTTACACATTTGAGTGGGTTTTCCTTCTCTAATATATTTAGTGAGATGGATTGGTTGGATTTCCAAAACCAAACAATGATGTTTGAGATCCACCATCGGTAGTGCTATTATCTAAATCACTATAATCATTCTTTTTTAGAAACATAATTAATCAGAAAAGACCTTTCTCAAAATTATCCTATATTAAGTGATACATTATAATGATGTTATTTTTACTTGAATGATGGATATGATTTTTTATAAGAGTAATAGAACATGATTTAACACACATGAGAACAATCTAATATTTCACATCTACTTTATAATCTAAAATTTATAGTTTTTTAAAGGCTGGGGTTGAAGCATCACTTATTATTTAATGAAAATAAAACCCCTTTTAACTGGGTAGAGGGAGACCCATTACATATCCTGAAGTCATAGTGGGTATTTAGCTCATTACATGGCCCGTACACCCAATGTTTTGGCCCAATGCCCATTCTTTGAAACATACCCAATCTATTTCAATATTTCCCAACAACTGTAGTTTCTATATGAAATAATAAAATAGACTATAATTCATTTTATGATTGACATTCAAATGTAACCCCTTCATATAAAGAATGTGAAATTGTGTAGGGTTAATCTTTGGAAAGAATCTTCGATTTTCTAAAAACCTATATCACATCATGTGGCTATCAAATACAGTGATTTCAGAATAATTCATCCATAGACCATTAGATCATCCTCCTTAACATCCTAATCCTTCTAAAATTTCATTTTGATATCCATAAGAGTAGACGTTGGAAAAAAATCCACTATTTTTAATATTTTGAGAACTTCATTGTCATGAATATTTCATGAAATAAATGTCCATCATTTATTTGAATCATATGTAATCTAAGAAAAAAGCAGGGATTCTACAATTATAGACATATAAAATTAAATCTACAAAAAATCATAAAACAAAAAGTGTTATGTGTTAGATGAGGGCCAAATAATTATTTTATTGACATAAAAGTGCATACAAATCCTTTGATCATGAAACTTATTGATATAAGTGTTATGATAAAACACACCTCTATAGATCCCATGATTATTTAGAAATTTATATATCATATAGTACCACTCTCTTAGTATTTAATTAATTCCATAAAAATCCCTCAATAAGTAGAAATACATTTTATCATATTTGTTCAAAAAAAGTTATCAGCTTACATAATTTGTACATCTCTATCAAGAAATTCATTCAATAATACTGATTTAACATTAATTTGATATAAATTAAATACTCTATGAAATTACACTTCCAAAAACCAACTTCTAGTTCTAAATTGTTCAATGGTTGAAAATGTATCATCCACATCAATTCATTCTATTTTGGAATTATCCTTGTATAATAGTCATTCCTTTTTTTATTCACTTTTCCATCATTATTTTGTATACATTTGAATACCAAATTGGTTTTAGTAATAAAAATCTCTAGCATTGGAAAAACATCAAAATAATGGTTCTTCTCAATTTTACCATAATTCTCATCCATAGACTTCATCCAAAGGTCATAAATGGAATCCACTTCCAAGGATTTATTTTTTACTTAGGTTTTAAGATAGTGTTTCTACAAATCCATCATTCTATGGATTTTAACTAGGGATATTTGTTCACTAAAAATATTATCATTATTTATTTTAACTCTGAATATTTTTTTCTATTTGTTGCAAAATCTATTATAATTTCTTTTTTTGGGTGAATTGTTCTGAAATTTATTTATCTCCACCCACCAACTATGATACACACATCATAATTACTTTAGTCTTAAAAACTGTATCATTTATTCTGTAACACATGACAACTATTTTTTTGAGACTTTTCATGTTCTACTAGTTGTACTTCATGGTTTTCAATTACTTTGAATGGTCTCTTACTAACACCATTATGTTTTTCTTTTCATAGAATATATATGTAATATACCTTCTTAACCATGAGTTTTGAACTTATGTTTACTCTTTTTATTTATAATAAAATATGAAAAACTAAATAATAAAAAATAATATAACTCGATTATTATATTCTAAATTATATTATTAAGGATTTAGTTATTCCTCTCAATAAACCCATTTTATGATGTGTTCTCCCTACTAAATTGTTTTTCAATATTATATGTTTTTTCATATATACCACCACCATGTTATTGGTAAATTTCATAAAATATTCATTATGATGCTTCATAATTTTTAACATATACTTTTTATCCTTACCATAATATTTGGTAATTCACTTGAATACCTCATATTTGTGGGAAAACATAATAATTCATGCAATCAATCTATATTCATTATTAAAAAAATATGTAATATTTTTTCTCATCAATGTAATAAGGTTTCATCATCCCCAAAACATCTAAATTCTTTAACCTAAGAAACCTTAATGATTTGTCATTATTTTTCTTATTGGTAAATCAAATGATATTTTATTTGTGAAAAGAATAAAAATATAAACGACATCATGTGTGAAAATTGGGGAAGTCTTGATGATTTTCATTTCCCGCAAGTATATACAATGATCATTAGAAAAAATAGATTAGTAATTTTTGAAATAGATGGTTCCATTCTTCTTTGTATAGTATGAAAATATCCCATAGATTCACTATAAAAAGTTTCCCTTGACAAAACTTCTTTCATGTATGATTAATCAATCACTTTATTTTATATTGTATGTTTTCATATTGAAGTTCACTTCATGCCATGAGTCACATAATTGACATACATTAATCAAGCTATGCATGAGATCATAAAAAATAAGAGTTCTATATACATTATTTCTTTACCATCAATATTATTTCTTCTTAGAGACAATAATATTTATCCCCTAATCATTAATGAAATATAAGAATTCATCATTATCTTAATTATTACTAAAGAAATTGACCTCATTTTTCATCCTGTGATATGCACAACCTTTTTAAAATATCTTCATGTCACCCCTATCTATTTTCCTCAAAGAAATTTTAGCAATGTTTCCATTATCTACTTCATTATTCCTGGACCATGTTAGCTTATTTCATTCACTGGACAGCTAGAATCCTTGTTTCACCTATAACATTATCTCCTCTTACTCTCCCTAAAATACAGTTAATTTGTTTTGAATTTTTATTTCCTGATTATGTATTTAGATTTTAAGTTTTATTCTTCATTTATATATCCATTGGTACAATTATTTATACTCTTGATAACAAATCCATAACAATATTACCATACCATTTTCACCAAATCCAACAATTGTTAAAATAATAATTCATATAAAGAAACATTTTGTCTATATTTTTTTATTTGTTATCTCTGGAATATCTTTTTTTAATAGAGAACGCTTATTTGTCATGCCTCATATTCATGTGCAAATGAAACTATAAATTAGGTGTACTATTTTCAAAATTTTCTAGATTAATATTATTCTCTTTACTATCATTAAAGTAAACCTTCCTTTTAGTGGTTTATTCATTGGGTTATCCCATAAACATTGACAACATTCTTCCTATGATAAAGAACCACAACAGATTTTCGATTGGCCTTGAAATTTTTTTTCATTGGGTTATACACAAACCTATTAAAACATCCCCTGATAACTTTCATATCTTATTTATATTTTATAATAGTAGAACGCCCAATGATCATGCAATGAGTATGAATTCTTCCATGATCATCATAAAGTCCCGGTAATTTTATAAATTCAACTATAAACACTTTAATTTTCATAAAACATTATTTCCTAGAATCCATAATTTCATTAATGATATAAAGATGTTATTGAATTTTTATTTTTAGTTAAAATAAATGATTCATGTTTTAATAATTTTTAGATTTAAGGATTTAAATCACAATATTCAATTCTATATTTTCTTATTCTTGTTACTATATACCTATATTGAATTCATGAAAAAATAGAATAAATTTTTTTATAATACAAATGTTTATTTCTTCGTGAGATGACTTATTTTCACCATTAACATAAAATCTAACATCAAAAGGCTCTCATTTTGGATTTCCATGACTCCCATAAGGGTATCTTTATGTTCTACATAATGGTAATGAAAGTTACCCTTATGTGAGATCTTGTATCAATGCTGCTAAATGTTCTCCATGTTTCACCATATCTCAATCCCTTATTTTACTTAAGGGTATCATTTTACATAGTTTTTCTTCTTTTCTCTCCGTATAATTCCAAAAACATGATTATAAGGGTGGAAATGATGAATTAATGTTGAAAATTTTGGTTAAATGAATGTCTTATATTTAATAGATAATTATGTGATTGTTCTAATGATTTAAAACACCTATATTAAATGGGGTTTTAATGAATTAAACAATGTGACATTTAAATTGAATATGCATATATATATATATATATAAATATTCATCCTTGGATGAATGGAGAACGTGAACATATAAATATAAATCATGAATTTAATGCACGAACCCTTATTTATATTCGTTGTAATAAAACTGATGGGAGTTATGAATTTAATGAGTGATATATTCAAGTTAGGAAATTTTTTTTATTAACTATTCATTATAGATGACGTAATTTTCTATTTCTCTCCCATTTCAATTATTTCGAATTCATATTATATTTAATCAAAGAGTGGGAAGGGGTAAACTCTTTAGTTCTTTTAAGAATTCAAATATCTCTGCTTCAGAAATCCTTATCATGCTATAGGCTATATTAATTCTTATATCTATAATTCTTTTTTGTGAAATAAGTTCCAAATTTTATTAATATATACTTCAACTTCCATGTATAGATTCAAATACTTCTTTGAATTTTCTATGTATGTGTAAATATATAAATATTATTAACCTCTAAGTGAATATATTGAACCATACAGAAAAAAGAAAATGATATTGAAATGAAATGAATAATTATCAAATGTTTGGGTTTTAGAATCATTATTCTATTATTATATTAATAATTTTGTGAATAGTATTATTATTAACAAATTATCATTATTTATTACATTATTAAAAAAAAAATTAGAAATGATAAAAATAAGATTTCCACATGTAGTAGATTATAAATTTATAATGATAATTTTTTATTAAATAAAATAAGGAATGAAGAAAACATTCATTAAAACTATTTAATAATCTAGATATTAATGAATGAATAGGGGGAAGAATATAAATATATTTATCATTTCGAGAAATATGATATAACATATGTATTTTCTCATTATTTTATAACATAGAAATTGAGAATTTATAAATAGTGAATTTTGAATATTTTATTTTGAATTATTTCTTGAGTTTGTCATATGGAATTGATTAATGATATTTTTTAAAATCTAGAGATTAAAAATAGTAAATAATAATATTTATCTATTTGGTAACTAAAGAACTATATCAAGGAAAGTATCACATTCTAAATTTACAATTTGATGATATTTCTTTATTAGTAAGGGAATATCATTGACCTTCTCCCTAATTAATTTCATATATATTTGTAAAATACAAAAGGATGGTTTATTGACATGTTCAGTTATATGCCTTAATATAATCACATAATATGATAAGTATGAGGGTCTTATATAAATATTTTCATTGAAACAAAATAAATGGGAATACATCATCATAGGGGGTTTTATGATATTTTATATGCGTCATCATTATTTTACATAGACTACAATATCTATTGGTTGAATTATTATTAAAATATATTAAAAATTAATTTATAGGATATTGATATACAATAAATCTAGAATAATGATATTTTTTATGGTAGTAGTTGGAGAATATTATATATATTGTTCATTGAATATTTAAGAAATATAGACATAACATGGGAATATTATTCATGGATAATTTAAGCTATGAAAATATTTAAATATTTTTTCATTTAACTAAGAGAAAGTTAATTTATAAATATCTAATTTATGATTGTAATTGAAGAAGATATTTGTAGAAGATAATTAATAGGGACTAAATGAGCCCAAGTAGGTTAAGTGATTATTAGATACTATGATTCTAATACCATAGTTTCAATTATAATTTTTTTGTTGGAATTCATGTATTATAACTATGATATATGCAATAGGGAATTAGATAACTGATCTGATTTATTGATAACATGGTATGGTTGAATGTTTTAGTGAACAATGGTGGTGATTTCAATGGGATATATGGTGATTTATGTCATTCATGATATGTTAAATTGCATTATGCACAATGGAATCGAGGATGACACAAGGGCCAATGAGAGAGGTTGTGAGGTGGGATTGCTTATCAATTTATGCTTCATATTCAATTAAAGGATTGGTTCTTGATATGGTATGAAAATTCCATATATAGTTGGTAATGCACAGAACGTATGTATTTAATTTTGGTAACCTTGGATGAGTCCTTGAGTACCCATAAAATATGAAATGATAGATGAATTAATAAATGAATGGGGATGGTCCCTATTTGTTATGGATTATGATGGAATATTAGAATAATATAATGAAAGTATAGTACCAAAGGCAAAAGGAATTGAATTTTTCAATCATATAAAAGAATATGGAATAATATTAATTAATTAATGGATGATAATGTATTAGAATAGAAAAAATTTTCTTTTGTGTATGATGATATATAGACATTACCTACGAAGACTAAGATTATTCTGTCTTTATAGCTTCATAATAGCAAAATGGTAGGTATTTTTTAGCATGATTTTGGGTGAACCATTTTATATTTTCTGATTTCATATTCTTTACCCCTTCTTCAATAGAGAAATTGTCACCCCGATGATCATGGAGCTATTTTAGCCAAAATCTCAGGTTGTGAGGGAATATATAACTGACTTCTTCATCTCCCAAAATATATAATCATTTTTAGAATTATATTTGGGAATATTCCATCTATAATGACTTCATGTGTAGGGTATGGAATCACACAAGCTTCAAGAGAAATTAATTTTTCAATAGATTTCTATACTGCACGTTACCTTGTGCCTAATTTCATTATACATCATTTCAATAATTCTGTGTTCCATGGCATATCTACCCATTCAAATCTACTTTATATGCCTAAAAAATTCCTATGTGACCAGTATCATCAACCCTTGAGTTCTCCTATTTTTTTCCTAGAACTTCTTGGACCATTATAGTATCCATTTCTTTTAATAATAGGTACCATAATGCCTCATGCTTCTAAGCATAGGAACCATAACATTGGCCCCCCAAATTATCACTCCTAAATGGATTTCTTTATTCCATATGCCATAAATAGGTGCATAAGCAATAGAAACATAAGGCCCAAAATTGGAATAATCAAGCGAAATTAACATCCATTCATATTAGGTAGGACTTATGCAAGATATTCCTTTCATACTTTAGAATGGTACCCCTAGCTTTAGGCCCCGAAAACATCTGATATGTATGACCTAAAACTTCTAGGACCCATATCTTATATGTACAATGTTTAACTAACTAAAAACATCCTCATTGCATGATGTTAAACTAATGTCTTACCCTATGTGATAAACACATGATACCACATGAAAAATCACTATGAGATACCAATCCACAAATATATGGGATATCACCCTAGAACCAGAATCCCCGAGGATCTACCACATATAATCCCATACCACCCCTCATTGAATCTCTCACCATGACACATGTGTCATTTTCACATGAGAATAATCTATCATGGTTGGTCCTATCACCCACCCTTAAACTGTGGAATTTAAATATGAGGTTTTTAACCATGTTTACAAATAGGGTACATAGGATGCATCCATTAACTCAAATACCAAAAAACTCAAGAAACACATGGTACCTATAGGCGGTTCTATCCTGGTACCCACAATATCTACAGAAAACCAATGTGTGGAATATTTCCCAAAGGGACACACTTAAACTTAGCCCAAAAAACACAGGTATGGAATCTTCCCCCTAGGGACACACTTATCCAAATACCAGGTGTAAAATATCCCCCCCCATGAGAGAACACATTATCTCATTATAATACCATGTGTGAAATCATTACCCTAGGGACACACATTCACCAAATACCAACTTTGAATTCCCCCCCCCCCCATGGGAAACACATATCCAATCTCTTCTCTATAGAAAATTAAACATTTTAATTTTCCAAAAATAGTTACACCATAACATTAAAATGGGGTTCATGGGGAAAAAAGACTCATATTTCTTGTGTACCCGGTTTCAACTACCTCGTGGTCGACATGATATACCTTTTGTTTCACACATATGATTCATCACATATGCAAATCCATTTACATTAAATTTGGAATTTATTATAGATTCATTACATTCCTAATGTCCATTGATTCCAAAATATGATCAACATGACTATCTTATATAAGAAATGATTTCTACACTATTCAAACACAAGAAGCATTATTAAATAGTTCCCACCTCAAGATAGCACTGGAAGTGAGATTCATGAACAATACACCGATATATGAGGGAGGCGTAGACTAATAAAGGAAATTCAAGGAGGAATACAAGGAATGAGGAACTAACATCTCATCATCTTGTTTTGATCAAGTAGTCAATATCTCGAATTAAAGTGATGGAAACTGCCCAACATTGGAATGTGGTAATATACGGAAATGGAAAATTGTTTCATCGCCCCATGGTGTGGCCCTAAGAGAAAGATTCCAAAAAAATGGTGAACCCGACATGAAACACCTATCCTTAAAATATGAGAACTAGTAATTTTGGGGAAGCATCTTATTTTCATTTCACTAGATTTATATATTTGGTGCTAAGTCTAATCGAATGAATAGTGGGCCCAACAATGAACTCTCTAACGACATCAGGTTGATAAAGTACAAAATATTGGATCATTGACATCAAAACCATATACCCTATATCATATTTTTAAATAATGGTTTATTTTAGGGCACCAGGCATTGTATTCATTAGATATTTATCGATGTATGATTCCAAAAACATCACATGACTCATGCTAGAGGATATCGACAATCTAATTCCATGAAGAAATGTGTATATGGAATGTGTGTGATGAAATTACACCTGATTGTGTCCCTTCCATGACAACCATTGTGTATTTAGCTATTGGGATGATAGACCTTGTTTCACACTCAGATCACATCCAGAGGGCGGTTACCAATGCACTTGTTTTCAAATACGAATAATAGGGGATAATTACCACAATGGATATGGTATTAAAATATCTCTAACCATCATTACCTCACCAAATCCACCTCCCCATTGGTTGGGAAAATAGAAACCACCCAACAATTTAATGGAAAACCACTTCGGGATTATCACCCTAGAGAGTTATTCAATCACACTCCTATTTTTAAAGGGTGCATGGGATGTTCAAGAAGTACTTATCATGGTCACTACTCAGGATCCACTAAGGTGGGATCCCATTGAACCACTATAACACCAACCCAAATAGGTCCATGATGGTAATCCGTGAGTTGAGTCTATTCCCACTCTGCTATCCCTAATATAAAACCCTCAATGATAAAATTTAGGGATGGCCCAAAAAATTTAATTGTTGGAGGAATCAACAATAAATCCACTGTCCCTTTATCCTATCAGTGTATCCCATAACATCCCTTTAACTAATGAATATAGATATTTGTTTTCATATATGGGATTGAGATCCCATAAACCTCTTAGGTAGGCTAGGTTGACTCTCTCATCTATCGTCACCGTCAAAAACCATTACGGACCATCCCATAATGAGATAAACCAATGCAGAGGTCCTCCCACACTGCCACTAAAAAATTCAGAGGTCCTCCAGGTACTACCACCTACCAATGTAGAGTTCCTCTATATAATGAATATATTACCTTATAAAAATATTCATAATGGGTTACGAGGTCAAACAACCACTATGGGGGCCATCCCCATGATGAAGCTCACAACACACATGGAAGGGTCCCAATTGCCTCTCAACAACTTTCACTTGCAAAGGTCTCACACCATCAGAGGGAGAACCCAGGGAAGTGTCATGTCACCATCAACCTATTATACTCTAAGATGACTAATGACCCATTGGGGGTTTCTTCACCACCACTTCCTGAGATGGGGGAAGAATCCCATCTAGTGATTATTATGATAACTAATGATGAGGTCCGTAGAATACCTTAATCACTCCATAGTTTTCTGCAGGTAGAGGATTTTCTGACCACCATCCTGGGTTTTATTATGAATCTATCTCAATTTAAATCTGTTTCACTTTTATCAACTTCTAAAATGGAATTTTTAGCGACATCAAGTTCTATGTTTACACCTTTATGGGATAGTGGTAACTCCACAGAGCCAAAAATACAGATTGTTGGTCTCGCACATGAGGAGGTCGTGAATACTCCATACTATATGGATATTATAGTGATGATGGATCTATCTCTGAGGAATATTTCAATATGTAGTGGATTTTCATCCTATGTGGATCCCCATAGCATAAAATATTAATATCCATGAAGATCTGATTTAGATCCACCACCAGTTTCTCATTTGGTGCTAATTGGGACATGGGTCATATGGGAGCAGGATCATCCTTCTGGTAATGAATAAGAAGAATTGTCAGGTACTTTGGCCATAGACTAGTTACCAATTCAAAATTTTCCAAATTAATCTCGGAAGAGAATCATCCCAAAATCCCACACTGATGATGTGGTAAATTGTTTTCAACAGAACATTTTGGTGATGTTGAGCTACCTTCGAGAATGATATATAAATTACCCGAAATACATGAGAACCTAAACTCTATTAACAAAAACTACTAGATAATTGGTATAATAGTTATCAAAATAGATCCTCAAATATAATCCTATGGCTACCAGAATACATTCAATCAGATCTATTTTCAGAGCCTTACTATGCTCCAGCAAGTCCTGGTAGAGTTATAAAAACTTGTACAAATTAGATGTTAAGGGAAATACACATCCCTCCATTTCATCCCTATCTCAGATAAACAACAAGACCATCAATCTAATATCCACATATATAGTTAAGGTTCCTCTATGACCATCACCATAGTTAAGACAGACATTATTCAACCTCATAGGAATCAAATAATTCTGTTTGTTACCATGAACCATGATATGGAGATCCTAACACAATGGGTGGAGTAGTATCAGATGGGATATTGTATTGGATCTCATACTCGTTATTAGAGACCACAAATAGTCCTTGGGAGTATCCCTAATTCGATATTTCTACCTTCCCTCTAACATAACAAGAATGAAAATGGGCATGTTGTGCTCACTACACTGGCTGATATTGCACCATAAGATGAGTTATATGCTAGGATGAGAGATATTCCTTAGGATATAGAGGGATACAAGTTGATTAATGCATAGCTTCTGTTTTACAATCTCTTAGCACATGAAATTATGAAAACATACCCATTCCTTCTCCATTTGGGTACCCAATCCATCATGGATAGGTTCCAAGATTTGAACCAGTTCGTACTCAGTATAGCCTTTGGGAATGGTTAGGGGGGATTATTAAACATCTAGTATATTTTTTCACACACTATATTTGAATCATGCCTATCAACCAAAAGATCAAGGACTCCCTATCTTTTTGGCTGATGAGATGGTTGAAGAACTTGTGACAAAAAAATTACCTAGTTGATGTGATAGCTTCTCTGACAACCATTCAAGAGGATCTAAACAAAAAGGTTGTCAATTAGAATTGAGGTAATATATTATCTGGAAAGGGTAGAACACATGTTCCCTCCACCAGATTTTAGAAATCGAATATTCACCCCATTAAATGGTATGGATGATCAACTGCACCACCTATCTGACTTTAACTCATTGTGAAATAAAATGTATAGGACTCTGAAACTAATAGAATATCATATGATTTGATATTTTTTATATAGAATATAATGACTTAAACTCATGTGGTATATCCATATATCCACAAGAATTGTTTAGGGCTGGGAGGATGTCTATAGATTGTTCCAATATCTGTTTGTCTCCACCTTTCACAAGACCTACATAATAGATCGATCCCAATCCATGCAGAGTCCGGATGGGTGTGTCTATGGCTTCATTTCATGAAGGAAGCGACTCACATACTCGCTCGATGTGCCACATTATCTATAATACAAACTCACTATGTGTGTGGAGAATGTAAAATATGATATGTTCCCTACCATTAAATCTATGAATTATCAGTGTGGATTTTGGTGGTTCTCTAAAAAATATCAGTGGTTGGAAGAATTATTTTAGTAGACCAAACAACCATCACACTCATTACCCCTCCATGAAGATCTGAGAAGACCCATGAAAATAGAGTCCCTTTTTACAATGCATACAAAGGTAATTATCTTGTTTACTTACTATCCACATTGTCTAATGAGCCTCAACAAGTTCATCCCTTCTAAGAAAAACCATTCATTGTTCAACCTAATCATGAAAAAACACCAACTTGTAGATAGAATGTGGTCCTAAACCCTTGTAAAGTTCATGCACCCAATTATACATTAATAGAATTGAGGAAAATGACTCAATCCATCAACGAATCACAAGTCCCATGTCATTTATTTTAAACCCTAGAAAAATGATTAAAAAATCTAGATCATAAGAGACCATAAGAGGATAATATTAACAATTGCAGTGATCATTCCTCATAAAACATGATCATTGGACACACCATAAAATAATGTTTTTCATTTAAATATTGTATTTGGTATAATGTAGATCTTGGATTATTCTAATAGGGAGATCTCCTGGGATCAGAAGAACTTGTCTCCACTTACCCTGGAAGTGACCGAAAACGCTCTACTAAGTGGTCCTAGGCCCCAAGATATGGAATGTAGAATTTCAATGATAGGTTGTATTATATGACTTTCACTCACACTAATGGCTTGATCTATTTATTGTTAAGAAATAAAGCACCACATTGTGGGTTTCTCACCACCTCTAACTATGGCCTCCACATATTCATTGCAAACATCAATGAATAAGATAAATAGTGGATAACAAAATGTGTCATTTTAGTGTCCCCCACCAATTCCAAAACCATTTTTCACCCTTAGAGACTTCATCCATCTAAATTATTGGAGATTCACCAAGAATACATAGTTGTTTGGATTATTCCACCAACAAAGAGAAAAATTGAACCTATGTGAATGTCATTAAACTAATTGACCAATATGTGATGCATAATAACATGGAATTATATGTTAATTTCTTAGGAAACATTGGAAGATGTTAAAAATGAGAGGTGGGGGGCATGCTTGCCGAAATAATTATCTGGAAAGAACTCCAAACCAAACTGTTCATTCCATTAGGACTAGATATAAATCCTCTTGTAGGTAACCAAAATAAAAAATCTCCTTTTACACGCTGTCAGGTATACCTCCATAGAAAACCATATTTGTTGAACTTGTAAGCCATCTGTAATAATGCTATGATCCACCATATATAGCTAGGTCCCAACCTCAACCGTATGGTACCCATCCATCGTATTTTCTATGAAAACAAGATAATAAATAAAATAATATCACTAGTATTATCCTAGATATATTTCCACATCCAAAAAATCATATTGTGCCTCTTATTAAGGAATGAACTTATATGGGAAAAATATTCCACTGCCATTGATGTATTATATGATAAAGCATGTTTCTAGTAAACAGGTGTGGATATCAGTCCATGAGGCTCTCTTCTAATTGATGGAAATGCATGATTACATAATTTATTCTATTAATACACCCTTTAATTTTCATGTTTAGGTAGTTTCCCCCATGTAATATTGTACAGAAGAAGATGAGATGGTGTAATTTCAGGATATCATCTCATTTTCTAAAGAAGAGGATCGTGTTACCATTCCATGAAAAATATTCCCACTATATTCCATAGGTTGGTTAATGGTGTTAAAATCCTCTATTCACTCATAGATATTGGCTGTAATATCAATATCATCCTAACATTGATGAATGTCAAAATTTGGATTAAAAAGTGTATTCGACACCCTTTAACATGATGATTCAAGGGTACAATATTAGCGTGGAGAAGCCAAGTGGAAATAATCTACATCAAAATCAACATAATGGTATGGTATCCATCACTATATCCATTGTATTCTCATATTAAACAACCATAAAACACACCTAGGATGATCCAATCTTCATTTTCATGCAGTGTTCCCATCTTTGTAACACTAGTGCCTCAAATTCTATGTTGACGGTCAGGTTGGGATACTACAAGGTGATACATCCCACTTTAAATCAAGTGATGCTCATTTTCTAGATGTTTGGTAACAAAAAATGGAGTGAAACTAAATATAAAACAATGAGGATGAGTGAATCAATTCACCCAATGATATGAAAAATTTTTCAGCAGACCCTTACGCACACTTGAAAGAAAGATTTGTTTTTGTGATCAACAGTTTGGAACCCACAAAATCATAACTATGAATTTGTTTCATATTAACCATGAAAAGGGGTTATCAAATATTATCTCATACTCCATCACTAGACACAAACAATAAATACCGAAAGACCCTACCCCTATTAATTAATGAAAATTCCTCCCCATGGACTTTGATCCCTGAAATTACCTATGTTCCACAAACCAGGTTGACTTGAACGAATGTGACCCATCATCATTACTTTGATATTGGTAGAGGACCTCATTTTCAAAATACACATGATATTGGCTTTTAATCCTTTTCAATTATAATATTCTAAGATTAATAGTTTCTTACTAGTGACACTTCTTCCATTACATCGATTTATAATGTTGAAATATGATTAGTAGCTTCCAGAGGGTTTCTTCCTCCCTCTGACTCTGTTACATCATATGATGAAGAGTTTCTATAAGACTCCCCTAATATATTTTATGTGGTATTATATGTAAAAATTTATGAGTTTTCATAAGTGAAAAATGGTACAGAGGAATACTTGAGGATGACACTTTCAATATAGTTATGTTATAATAAGATAATGATCAGTATGTGGCCTTTGCAAGTAATATTGTAATGTGATTTAATGGATCTATGATGAGATTACCAGCCATTATACTCATATTTTCAATCATTTCCTTTTCCTACTAGTGGTTTAATACATGATCAAATAGCCTCCCAGAAAAATTCACACCCCCCATAGTTCAATTATTATTTCCCATGTTGAAAAACTTATTAAAACCAACATTGTCATGGGTTTCAGCATCCCAAGTAGTATGATAACATTTTTTCCATTTGGAATAAGAATGGAATGAACAAAGTATATATTGACATCTAGGACCTCTATAACTATTTTATGAATTGTGGTTTTTCTATTCATAGGACACAATTATTGATTTATGTTAGGGTTGGATTTCATGACCTCTACGTTAAAGAATGACATTCCAAGTATATTTAGATCCAGATGGCCCCCAATTATGAGGGGAACGAGACAATTAGAGAACCACATCGAACCATTTTCTAAAAGCTTATTCCATTCATATTAAGTATTTATAGATCCCCATACCAGTGTGCTACGGACCACATATTCTATCATCACATTATAATGTTGGTGGATTTTCTCGTAGATGATATCATAGTTATATCATGCAAGTGCCATGAACATCCCAATGATTATGGGAATGTTTTTAGCTTACTTCACTCACACTACATGAAAATGAACCCTATTAAGTGTGTATTCTGGGATACCTCAAAAATGTTTTCTGATTCATCATAAAATACTAAGGAATCAAGATTGATCCAAAGAAAATAAAAACCATCATCAAAATGTCTTCCCCAAACTACCTTTGGGAGGTTTAGACCCTCTAGGGGAATATAGAATATATTCCCAGATTTATTTCAAATATGTACAAAATATGAAAGTAATTTTTTAGGCTCAGGAAGAAAAAGATCCATTCACCTGTTGGATGAGGGCTTCAAGATTTCATTTTAGGACATTTAGAACAATCTTCTTATTGCCTCTAGTTATGATGCTACAGGTCATATGAAATTTCCTAGCCCACTACGTTACCTCTCTAAAAGGATACCTCAGTGCCCTATTATACTAAAAAAATACTAAGGGAACTAAAGAACCTGTATTATCATGGCCTCATTATCCTCGATATAGAGACTAGATATCCCACATCATGAAATGTGTCCATACACTAGTATTTTTTTGTGGAGAACTGATTTCATTACATGGACCCTTAGGAGATACAGTTGGTGTCCTTGGTTGGATATCCAAAGTACATACCCAACCATCCCATGATATCTTGATGATTGAAACACTAGGTTGTATTCTTCTTATAAATATTTATCCTCTTCATTCCGCAATAATACATCAAGATATAAGAATTATTGGTCTTCCTAGCGGTTCATATAATCCTTGGAGAATGTTCCCTAGATGGAAATTTCATAGGTGAAGCTATTATATTTGTATATAAGAATATTCCATATTGGAAAATTCATTTTGACTGTTTCTCAGAGGGTCAAATTGATAGAAGGGTCAAAATTTCCTAGCTCGATATGGTAGGCATTGGGATAATCTTCATCACTCTTCTATAACCCACCCCTTCATATCATTTATTATTTTCATAATGTTTTTCTAATAATAAGGAATAATATAAAAATATTATTACTCATATCCATTTGGACCTCGAGATTAATTACCTTTTTTATATGTGATGTGAGACTATGATCTAGTCAACATACAAATCATGGGTGACTATTTTTTACAAAAACACATTCTTATGCCAATGTTAAAATAGTCTCTATAGCCAATGGATGAGAACCCTATCCCATCCAAAGGTTACACCTGATCAACAGTCATGAAATGGTTGAGATAATTCTCTGGAAATCTTATCTACATCCTCAAATAGACTGATCAAGATATACTTTTCATTCATATAGAACCCTGAAGGTTCACATACCATACCATGTGAGATGATAAGAATCAATAAGTATGTTATCTGGTTATCAGTACATCTTCAATAGGGCCCTTATGTTCCCCTTTGGGAGAATGTATGAATATTCTGATGGCTCCCTTCATCGATTATCTCCGAAATGGAATCCTTATTCTAGGATGATATGGCCATGTGAAAATCTATCTTTGTTCATCCAAATTTACTCTCCAGAGAATCCCCAACCTTGAGAATTCTCTCTATATGTGTGGGGTTGATGGTATATATATCTATTTCATTCAAGAAGAGGATGTTCCCCAGGTTAAGAAAGATGTCCATATTGGGTCACATAGATCCCACCAATTTGGATTTATGTTCGCACACTAAATTTGGAAGTTGGGTACTTCTTTCCCACAATGTTTCATGATTACATTAGGTTCTACAAGAGTTCTCATGCATGTTATATCCATGACAACACATCGCACCGAAACCCATATCCCCTCCGCACTACCTTGAATTCATTGCACATTTCTGTTTGGGGACTTGTTGTTGTGGGTCACTACCTACCAATGATAGCTCTACAAAGAAAGTTCATTCTCACATATATAGATTTATTATTAAAGTGGAAAGAAGTGGTTCCACTAAAATATGTTAAAACCTATACCATGATCTATTTTTTGAACACTCACATATTTATTCATTTTAAGGTCCATCATACAATTAACATTTGAAAAATGACTTCTTTTTGGGCTATCGAGATGATGAAATCTTACACCGTGTACAACATTTGGTCCGATCAAATATCCCCATTTCATGTAAACAAATATGACAGATCGTGGGATTTAATAATACCGTATCTAATGTTTTTAAATGATAGTGGGTGAAAAAATGGTTTTCCCAATAAACACCCTAATTCTATTCAGACCCGTAAAAAACCTCATAATTCGACCCTGAAAACCCCACACTCCATGTTGTATAGGACAAAGTTATTTTTACCCATTTTGGATCATATTACATCACTCTAAATAGATTTTAATGACTATAAGATTCTTAATTCAATGGATGAATTCCATTTTCATGAATTGGACTCTCCTGAAGAATATAGTATCATGGAATTTCAAAATACAGAGAGACAACGGAACATGGCAGTGTGAGAATTGAAAATAATGGTCTACCTTCACTCCATACTTCAGGGATACATGGTAATAAATCTCAGAAAACCTATGATACATGTTAAAAATATGCCAAATATAGAGGCCAAATGGGAAGGTCCAACCATTATATAAAAAGTCTACTCGAATGTAGAATACTCATTATTAACCATGTTCAGCGATCATATTACACCTTCCATCAATTCCATGATTCTAATGAGTTACATCACATTAGAACCTTTTTCTATGCTACATGACCTAGAAAATAGTTACAACCATAATCTATGTACTATAATATCCCTATTTGGATTGAGATCCATTTCCCTATACAAACAGGTGATGTAGTCTGAGCTACATGCCTCTATGCTACAAAGACCAATGTCCTCAGCAAATGATTTTAGACTATGGCCTTACCCTATGTAATTAAGATAGGATTACTCATATAGATAATATGGGATTTCCAAAATAAACATCCTCATCACAAAATGGTAAACTATAGACTTGACCCATATAAAACCACAATGCCTAATATGATAAATGTGAGAAAAATAAAAATGAATCTCTTCAAAACATGATGTTAAACTACATAATTTCCCTATATAAACATTTTATGACTCATATGATAAACAAAAGATGAAAAAAATGAACATCCATAGAAAAAAACATGAAACTGTAGCTTTTCCCCATCTAAACTCAGGAAGTCTCATTTGATAAATATATGATTGGAATATCCCGTGTTACTGAACCAAGTTTAAATTACGATGGTATTTGAATTTGTTTTCTTGTTTATCGATGGGTACATTTTTATGATGAGCTCTAAAGCAATATTATGAGTGTTGGAACACTTAAAGGTCTTGTTTTTGGATATGGTTCAATACCCGATAATTTTCATGGGTGGCCCGATAAGTCTCAAGAGCACCAGATTCATAAAATTCCACTTTAATGGATCTTCACGGGCTACACGCAGTTGCAGTGCACCCAATGTATCATACCCATACTAATATTTTATTTATTTTAATCAAATAATAAAAAATTGGTTATTTTTGTTTGAATAGAAGAATGTGTTAATAATAATTATTTTATTATTATTATGGTTTCATTAATTATTTGGATGTTAAAAGATTTTACTCTACAGATTATAGGGGTGTAACATTTATGTGAAATTAATGTAGAATTTGGGTATCTCAGTGAAAATCATAATAAATTAATGAACATAATGAAGAGGAATTGATTTTTAAATAGAGGTTTTGGGTTTATCAAAGGATTAAAATAATAATAATTACTATGAGATATTTATTATTTTAGTTTTATTATTGTGATTATTATTATTAATTAAGGTTGTTGTTATTATTATTATGACAGATAATATTAATAGATTTTGGGGTTTTATTTAATTAAATTCAATATCAATAAGAATTTAATTAATCGGTGTGAAGAAGAGGTTTTATTTAATTAATTACTGTTGAGAGAATTAATTAAATAACGATCAGTTAGAGTTTTTAATTAAATTACATTGTGTTGGGAGAGTTTAATTAAATAAAATGATGCGTGGAATTTATTTGATTAAATTTATTGTATGAATATAATTGAATAATTCGTTAATGTGGAGTTGGTGGTTATCAATAAAGGGTAATATTAAAAGACTTGTATACAAGGAGTTGGGAGTAATCAAATAAGGGTAATATTAAATGGTAATATTAAATGAGGAATAAATGTGGAGTTGGATTTAATTTAATTAAACCATCTTAATTGTAGATATCAGGAAAATCCCGGTTAGTCGAACTATACGGGTCAGCTATGCTGTTACCTGATTTTTATAATGTGTTTTTATTTTATTTAAATAAAATAGATATATAATAATAATAACAATGATGTTATTATTATTATTATTGTATTTATTTAATTTAATGAGTGTTACAAGAATTTTATAGGATGATTAATGGGTGTTTTCATAATTAATTTTGAAACTATTTTTTAATGGTTAATTAAAGAAGAAATGTTATATCAAATGAATATTTTAATATTAATAAATTTTATAATTATTAATATTATATTATTTATTTTTTCTTATTAGGTTTTAATTTTTTAAGAGGGTAAATTTGAGGGGAGGTGCATAAGGTTAGGTCGTGCCCCCCTAGGTTTCTTCCTCCATACACAATGCACAAGGTTTCCTCCCACTTCAACATGATCTCTACAGATGGACGAAGGTTCCTTCCTCATCCATGACATCCCACGGCACCTCCCTCTTGGACACAACTAACATCAAGAATGCACAACAACCTAGACGAACCCCCTGCTATAGTGTGATTCACTCACAGGCATAACCTGTATCGTGCCACCCCCTCACTTAGACTTCTCTTTACACACGACAATTCCTCTCAAACTCTTCATGTGTCTTTTCCACCTCATAAAAGTGAGTCTATAAACATATATTTCATGATTCACACCATCAATTTAAATCCTATATCACCTAGTTTTCTCGGCCAAAAACCTATGGATCAGGTTTAATCTGATAGTTCTTTTCCACTGCATTTAGGGAATGTGAATGTTGACTTGGGACCCATTGGTCGATAATCAATCATTGACTACCAAGGGAGAGGTGGATGGTCTTTATTTTCTCAAACACTGATGTTTCATGTAAGGTCTATAGAATAATTTTTGGTCTCACGTCATCCAATTTAGGTTCTTTGGGATTATACGAGTCCTTGGTAGTTTATTTGAGATGCATTGAGTCTTGTCATTGATTTTTTTTTCTGATTTTAAGTTATGTTGTAGTGGGTTTTGATAATTGTAGAAGGAACATATGTATATATATATATAAAGGTGGGTGTGTGCATTTGTGGAACAATTGTGGATTGGTTTCCGCTATATGTCAAGCCACTGAATATTGATTTGGTTCCACCCTTAGGTTGGGCCCCCTTTCAAGTCCTCGACTTTAATAAATGCGTTAATGAAATTGTTGCTACACTTTTTTTGGTATTTAAATTATGAAGTGATGTATTTATATTGAATTCCTTTAAAATGTGAATTTAGTATGTTTTTTTAAATTGATAATTTTAATGTGTGGTGTGTTCATGCAGGACATTGGATGTTATTAAATGATGCTACACACATGAGATAAATGTCGACATGACCATTTCTTGGATTAAGGAATTTGTTGCTGAATTGTTTAATGTGATACGATTTAATAATTAATTTTTTTTTGTATTGTAAATGATATGATAATTAATTTTTTAAATTAATTATGTGGTTTTATAATGGATATAAATAATTAATAAATGGATTAATTATAATATATATATTTTTCTCTATGAGATAATTTTTATCAGGAATATTTGAGATATGTTTTTTTGACAAAATCGAGAGAATTAATAATAAATTAATTACAACATATTAATGATGTCAAAGGTTATCCAATTATATAATTGATTAAAGGGGATGATTAAATTAAATTATTGTTGAATTAATTAATTGGAATGCATTAATTTAATTGTGGAATTGTTATTTATAAAAGTTAGGTACCACGAAGGTGATTTACGATTTTTAATGGGGTGTTTGATTAAGAAATGTTGTAATCCAAATGAAATAATTAATTCTTAAAAATATATTATGGGAGGTGATTTTTTTTAGATTAATTAATTAATGGATTAATTCTTATTAATGTGTACTTAATCAATTGTTGGGTTAACTAATAGTTTTAATATATTTAGCAAATCGATAGGTTTAGTAAGGGAATACGGATAATTGATTTGTGAATTAATTATCTTGTTTTGGTTAAGTGATTGGGTTAATTAAATGTTGATTTAATTATTTAGTTGAATTTCTTTTCGTTAAGAATAATTAATTGGTAAATTAATTATTAACTATTGAGATGTTGAAATGTTAATTACATTTAAAATTATTTTATGGGAGATTTATGTTGTTAATTATTTGTTGAATTAATTAACAGATTTTATTAATTAATTTATGAGTTAATTAATTAATGGTTTTGGGGGGTTAGAAAAGGAGTTCTACACCATTGATAAATATATGTATGTCTGATCGATAAACAAGTTGTGATATACAGACTAATGGTCCAAATACCCACAGGGTGCTAGGGATGGCATTCTACACCCATCGTGCTTGTAAATATTATTTTGGGGATAGGGACAGATGCTCCAAATACCCATGGGTTGTGTGACAATGACTGATGATCCAAATTATCACGATGGTGCTAGACATGACATTCTGCACCCATTAATTTATACTGTACTGTGGGTCCAATCTGTAATACCTGATATAAGTTAAAGGTTAATTGATGGCTGTTTTGACATAACGATTTATGAATCAAATATGAAAAATGGTTCTGTCCCCGGCACGAACAAGGTAGGTTTTTAGATATGGGTGTCTAGGGGAACCTAGGAATTTAGGTAGTTAAATAAGAATATAAATTAATGTGACAATCAGTTTATTTAATAAAAGATATAGTTCTTGTTCATAACAATTATTTTATGGCTAAAATCCGAAGTAGGTATCTCTATCATGTGTCCCTTAAAAAACTAGACAATTTGTAATTTATTTATTCAATTCTATTGTTAGATTTTTGTACCTGCATCATATTATATACATTTCACTGTCTAGATAGGGAAAGACACTAGTGGTGCCAGCCTTTGGAGATGTATATCTCACACACTACCAAGTCCACTTTGGCACTGAGGTACTTGAGTAGACCTTTCTTGTTTCTAGAACAACAGACCATGTACCTTGCTTGTTGTTTTATGCTAGTACCTAGAGGTAAGAGAAAAGGACAGAGCTGGGTGTCAAAATGCTCATGGATTTTTCCTTGGGGCTTGAGTAATTTCTTTGTTTCTATATTGGAATGTAATGACTGATGTTTTGATTACTTTTTACCATTTTTTTCAATATAATATCTTTCATTCATTAGTTATATGAAATCTATCTACTAATACTTTTTCAATAATGTATTACGGATACTACTATTTATTGTTATTTAATCTGATATACCATTGTGAAACACTGATAAGAGGGTATATTCTTCCCACTATCACCTCCTAAGACCCTTGCTACTATTTTTCATCTTCTGGAATACTGGGAGATGGTCTTGGGGTCATGTGTTGACCGGTCCGGCCACTAGTTCAGGGTTAGCGGGGTCAGGATGTTACATATTTGAAGAGACTAAAACATTGTTTAGATTGTTTCTAATTCTGGATGAGATTCATAAGGATTCCAAGATCCAATATCCATGACCTTGCATTAACACCATGCTCTTTTTGGGTCCACCTCCTTGTCGAAGCAACATGCCCATAAACTATGTACACTATGTTGTAGGATCATTTTGTGTGTTGCAGGGATTCCATTGACCCTTATTCTTGTCAGGTTTTGACTCATTCATAACACAATAACAACATTGATGTACCAAATCCCACTTTAGATAAAATAATTATGAACTTATATTATTTATATCTTCCCCTCTATATACCACTATTTTCATAGTATGATTATCCACTAGTGTTTCATCAATCCAATACCTTGTATCCCTCTTATCACATTCTTACTCGAGAGGAACTTCCCTTGTCAATGTTGTTCTCTTATATTGTACTTTTATCGTGCTACATATAGTTTTATTCCCATTCTCATGGGATATATAGAGACACATGAATCCCAAATCTCAGGTCCATCGGTAATATCAAGTTATTATGGGTTCATTCAATCCTCATCAACATGATATCAACATCTACATAGGTAGTCATGGAATTTTGTGTGTAAATTGGTCTTCGTTACCCTATATTCACGTTGGGTTATCACTCTTTCATACCACACAACCCACTCTAAGATACCCACACACCTTGGTCTGAGATATATGTACATAAAATAATATAATTTCCCATGGTCTAATAATTATGACCTTATTCTATATTTAACCCCCACTTTCGTATGAGCTCCCAGTCCATAAACTAATAGTACATATAATATGATATTTATGTCTCTAAATTACAACGCACAACGCCTTCAACACTATGATTAAAATTGTATCGTTACCATATAATATGAACACAGGATTTCTCCAAAGAAAAATATGGGATGCCAAAAACCTATTTCCTCAATACGTGATGTTAAAAAAAGCCTTACCCTATGTTTTTTGAATTGGATTCCTTACATGATAAATATGTGAAGAAACAAAAACTGACATCCTTAGAACATGACATTGAATTATATCATTACCCTTTTTTGGTGTTCGAAATATGTCTCATGTGATAAATGTGAGATGAATCAAAACTGACATCCTCAGCTCATGACATTAAATTGTAGCCATACCCTAAGGGGTTCACATAGGATTCCTCATATTATAAATGTGAGATTAACCAAAAATAATGTCTACACCACAAGAATTTAAATTATTGTCTTTCTATATGTCATGAAAGTATGATGCCTCGTATAATAAATATAGTATAAAAACCCAAATTCTCCATGACATGATGTTAAACTATAGCCTTACCCTATATAATGAACATTGGATTCTTAGTATGATTAATATGGGATGACCAAAACCAGTATCCTCAACAAAAGATGTTAAACTATAGCCTAACCTTGTGTGGTGAACATAGGATTCTTTATATGGTCAAAAAGATATGATCCAAAACCAACTCCCTTAATAAAAATTATTAATCCTTACCCTATTTGATGAACATAGGGTGCCTCATATGAAAAACATAGGATTAAAAAAAACTAACATCCTTGATAGATGATGTCAAACTATAGCCTTACCCTATGTATTCAATGTAGGATTATTATTGTGATAAATATTTTATGAACAAAAACAGTGTCCTAAGTACATTATTTAAAAATGTATAATTTTCCTATGTGAGGAATATTGGAGAACCCCTATAACAGATATGGGATGCCTTTAAGTCCTTCCTTGGGATGAAATTGCCCTTTTAAAAATAGTTCCCAACCAATCCATGTTCTAGAGATGTGTATGTATGGATTCTTATACTCATGGGATATATAGTGACATTATGTTCATTAATCCTAGGCCCATCCCCATCACCAACAAATTTCAATATCTCCCCCATATGGGTGAGGATTTATCCTTTACTACCAAAAAATTCATCAAATATGTTTTGGAACATAGTGATATAGCTCCCATGGTAATCAAAATATTTCCTGAGACATCCCCCCTTTCACTTTCTAACTATGTGATCTTTTAAATTTTGATCCACATAATCCTCTCGATTTGAAGAGGCCCCCCTAATAGAAGAGGTTCATGGACACACTATCCCACCTACCATCAAAGGAACACGCCGCAAAGGATCCATGGTAAAATATGGCGGTTCTTGTGTTCTATATTCGATCAATGGTAAATAATGAATTTGTTATCCACATCCCTGATATGTATGAGTGTGGAATGTATCTTTTTAATTTAGTAAAATGTCATTCCATAGCCATCGGTCATACCCTCTTTACCATCAATGTCATGGATTCCATGATTTCCCCTTTTGGGATATACCCAAGATTGTCACTTTTTTCCTATATTTTGTTATCCCCTATAAATGATGGGAGAAATATACTACTCTTTATTTCTCATTTTAGACATAGATGAAATGGGCTTAGACATTGGGGAGGAATTTCACTAATCAAATATAGGATGTAGGTGTATCCTTAAACATAACATCATATCATTTTTCCATGTATCAAAACCTTAAACAGTGTGTATGATTTCATATAGTTATTCTAGGCGGTATGACCTCCTTAGCTCCCATTCTAAACTTTGGGCTACCTTATTTGCATTCCACACTCAATCCATTGACAAAAGCACCTCATGTTATACGAATTATGACCATAAAAATGTTTCAAACCCATGTTTTAATAATTATGACCATACACTATTCATATCCCTAGGGAATAATCATTATATCCTTACACAATTTACGACCCCATGGACTAAGAGATATGACCTCAATATATTTATGAATTCTTAGTCTAACTAAAATGAACATAAAATACTTATGGTAAATGTCACATGTATCATTCAGTATGAAAACCCATAAGGAAAACCTGTGAAAATGTCATACCCTATCTACCAAGTCTCTCTCGCGACCTTATAAAATGATAAGGGATAAATAAAAATGGTGAAAACATGTGTGGTGCACCATAGTCCCAAGAAACAACACATATTTCTCAGTAAAACCCTCGGTGTTACACCCTAATATCAGTGAATTTTATTTTAATTAATTTTAATTTTTTATATATTTTAAATTTTACACAACACTAATTATAAAATTTTATATAAGAAAACACTATGTTTCCAATATTTATACACTACATGAAGATATTATTTTATAATAGGAAATACATATATTATCTTTTGGTATTCCCAACACTATGTTTGACTTTTGTTACACGCAATTATGAGTTCCATTGATAGCCTGGGTTACATGCAAGGTCGAGTTTCACCAAACTACAATATAATATTAATATTGTTATTAAAATATACCACTTAACCAATTGAATTGATTTTACAAATAAGATTAAGTAAATTGTGAATATATTTTTTTCAATTGTATATAAAATGAATCCTTTGGATTTCGATTAGTAGAAGTAAATGTATAAACTATTTCAAAATAATGAAATTACATTTCAAAGAAAACTATTTTTAATTGTAAAAACATAATTTTAACTCAATAAGTTAAAAATAAATATTTTATTAATTTAATTTATAAATTAATTATTAAATCAATATTTTTATACTCATATAATATATTTTGTAAGTATTATAAAAGAATTAATCAATTTTACATAGACAAAATTGTATATTTCTAAAATGTAAGTTTACCACTTTTTATTTAGATCCCATTTTAAATCTGATTCAGAAAAATTTATAATTTCAATTTGATAAAATTTAAATATAATTTTGAAATAATAATATCAAATTTTAAATTGGATTTATTTTGGTTATTTTTCTGTAAACGTTCATATTTTTAATGAATAACAAATAACACTGAATTCTAGTTCCAAACTACATCTTCATCCAATTTATTTATATAGTTAAATAATTTTTTAAATTTTCATAAAATTGAAATTAGATCAATTATATACCAATAAAACTAATTTAGTACATTGGAAACAATTTCACAATAAAATTAGATATAAAAGGTTACTAAACTCTTGTACTTTCTTACTTTAAAAACTTGCTTTATCATCCATTTGGAGGATTAATTTTAAATTAATATTTTCCACTTATGTTATTGTAATTTTGGAAATAAATTAAATATTTTTAAAAGAATAAAAATAAAATTTATAATAATTTCTACATAGTTTTGACAAAAAATATTAGTGAACGTGATTACAATTAAATACTACAATTAATTTAAAATAGTTTTTACATAGTGGTTAAACATTAATATTAAGAGTCCACTGGACCTAGAAACATATCCAAAACCTTTTGAATTGAAATTAGTTGACCTTATAAAATATTTTATCAAATATTGACCATTATTGTAGTCACATTATGTATGTGAGACCTCTCAATAGTTTCTACCATTTAAATTTTAAAAGAATGCCAGTCCCCCTCCACAATAAAAAGGCACTGACCATTCCCATTCCATAACACCTACCAAAACACTTTGTCTCATAATACCCTAGAGAAAATATTTTCCCAAATTTACTCCTCCCAAAATACACTCACCTTTTCTATAATTAATTCCATGGAACCCCTTTGGTGTAAGAAAAAAAATAAATACACAAAAAGGTAACATTATTCAAAATTCATTTAGGATTTATTTATTTCTCAACCAGTCCCATTATTATTATTATAAGAATAAAAAATATAATAAAACATTTTTATTTCATGATGTATAACTACACAAAAACACACTTCCGTCTAATGGGTAACAAAATTACTATTTGTTTTTGGCGAACTACTAATGACATAACGATGTTGTCAATTTTTTACTTTTCCACCTACCATTGGTGATAATTTGGATGTAAAATATGTTTCCATATGATATTTCGGATAATTATATCTCATTGATCTCATGTAATTTTTATATAAAATATACCTTCATTTTTTCCATTTTTTTATTATTATAACATCATTTGTGAATGTGTGGACTACCACCTCCTCAAACTGATGTGATTCGCTAACACTTTACATAGAATATAATAGGTATATTTTTAGTGAACATATATCATATATATATAATTCTAATTCTAATACAATTATATTATATATATATACATCATTTTCTATCTTTCTTCCAATATGATAATAAAAGAGAACAGTGTCTATGTGTCGGTACGTCCTATCGTCTAAATGAATGGTTTATTAAATTTCAAATTTCTATATTTTAAATAATTTTATAAATAAATATATATATCATATATGGTAATTATATAATTATTTAAATATTTTAAATAATTAAATCATGAACTAATCCAAATGATCAGATATAATAGGCCCAAAAATAAATGAAAAACAAGGCGGATATTATTAGAAACGTCACATGAACAATAGGTTGTTAATAAAAAGGTAAAATAAAGTCATAAATAAATTTTAAATGACATTATATATATTAATATTGTTCTTTCTTGGATTTATAATAAACATATATTTAATATAATGTATTTTTTATCATTTATTAATAAATTCAAGACTTAATCTAATGGAATTTCATCTCACTTTTTATTTATTTGACATACATTCCATATTAACCACTCATTTTTGGGTGTGGTGTATATACTTCAATATTAAATGTTATATAATTAATTTTATTTGTTAAATGATATTAAAATAATTAATTTATGTTATTATTTCATGATGATCATGATTCAATAGTTACCCCTCTAGTAAGGGTTTTATCTTCACACTTTTATTTTTTTTGAGCCTTATGCCTTATTCACAAATCATTTCTCTTGTGCGGTGTATATACTACCTAAGAATGTATTATATTATTATTATACATTAATTTATGGTTATTTACATATCACTTTGATGAAAAAAAATTTATGGGGTTTATGGTTCCAAAGTTACAAATTTATAAAGTAATTTTGTCTAAATTTTCCTTCTTTGAGACACTTGTCATGTTACTAACCTATAATTTTCTATGTGTTGTATGTAATGACCATTGAATTGTTATTTCATGAATCTAATTATTTTAATGGTATTTTATTTATCATGTAATTTTTTTCTTTCAATAGTTTTTAGATTCACTGTTATAAAATTGGTAATAGTTCATTGCTACATTATCATCATTTATCGAGATAGTTTATGATTATGCTTCCATTGATGAAATTATAACATCCTTGATCTTTATTACACAATTAAAAATTATTTATTACATAAAAAAGAACATAATATGACTTTTAGGATCAAAGGTTCTATTTTATTAGGAATTTAGGAACATTAAATAGCGACATAGAACATAAAACACAACATCTTTATTGAAAAGTTTTTTTACATGACCACAAAATTCCTTCGTACCAATAATTTCATGGGATAACCTGAGGAAATTCATAAGGAATCAGTGAGATATAAATCCCTTAAATTGAGTAAAAAAGACAAACAGAAATAATAAAATACATTTTAGGAAATAGGAATATCAATGGAGCATAAAAAAACATGAACATAAAGGCATGATATAGCATGATTGACATAACATGGATGCGTGACGACAACATTTAACATGATATTAGCATAAACCAAGTCTCATTGAACCTGAATCAGGATTAAACCCTAATTGAACATGAATTATCCTGATTTAAACCTTGTTTCACTTTATGTATCATGAGGCTAATATTTACCCAATGCATTGGAGCACTACCAGGGCACACCCTTCATAATCACTTCATTTAATGCATAAGTGTGCCACATTGATCAGACAACGTGGAATACCTCAAACTCATAATTTATTCCATGATAAAGGAATGTGGAATATAAAAATTAAACTATATAATCGATAAGTAAACTTTTGTAATGATGAATACCCTTGATGGAAAATGGTCATGGTATTCAGTACACCATGAATTTGGATTAGAAAATCATAGTGAAAATTTGTCTACATAACGGTGTAAAATAATAATTCATAAAACAATTTGATGATAGAGAAATAATTATATCATCATAATTACATGAAATGGAAAACAAAGGGGTAATATTGAAACACATTCCTACTTATTTAATAAAATTTAGATGCAAAATATAAAATTATTTCTTGAATGTAAATGAGGAAGGATAAATCCCTTATGGAATTTTGTCTCCGTAACCGGTTTACATTGAAGGAATTAATGAGAGATAATGGGGTATATCATCATTCAAAAAAAATAATGGATGTATAGGGGAGGTGACAAATAATAACCAACATTTTTAATGGAAAACAAGGGTATAACAACATAGAAAAATATGGCCAAAAATGAGAAAGGAGGAAATCACGTACTGTGAAGTGTGATCTCAAAGACTAAATATGGGCTTGAGAGAGGAGTATTAGGAACTTGGGTTTCCTTGTGAGGATTTTAGAAAGAGTCGGAAAGGGTAGAGACATGCTCCAATGGTTTTTTAGTCATTATTAGGGGGATAATGGGTGGGTTTATATACGAAAAGAGAAAGAATTCATAATTATTTAGGTTATAGAGACAACCCATTAAACTAATCAAAAACACCAACCAACCCATGGGTTTTTCCCATGGTTTCCAAAAATGGAATGTAAAAAAAATTAAGGCCAATAGAAGAACATATTAAAATATTTGGCTTTCCTATGTATAGGTGAGTCACACTGTCAAGGAAATCATTTTAAAATGATAAGATCTTTTCTATGTCTTGGACGGTCCACTATTTTTTGGTAAAATAAATCAATCAAATCTGGAATCACATATTTTTAAAAGGTAAGAAATATATTGTCCGAAAAAACATTTTATTTTATTTTATTACATCAATATTATAACATCATGATGTCATAAAACAAATTATTTATTTAAATTGTATTTACTTTTTACCCAAAAAATTTGACTAACTTGGAAAACATTGAAAATTTATCCATTGGATAATTTGGACATCCAGATTACAAAAAGAATATTCAATTTATCTAAATAATTTTCTAAATATGTGGATTTATACATTTAAAATTAGAATGGTAATTTATCCAAAATTCATGTGTTTCGACAAAAATTGATTTCAAAACATAATAAAATTTACAATTGTATTCATAAAAATTATATGATCATTTGTATTTAATAAAAATTAATTTAAAATAAATTAATAAAAATAGATTTATTAAATGAATATTAACTAAAAAAACTATTTGTGATTTAGAAACTATTTACAAAATAACAATAATAAATTGAATGTATATTAGTTATTCTATAGAAAAAATAATGCAAAAAATAATAGTGTTAGAGTCATGTTACATAACCACTTATAACACCTGAATAAGACCGATGGGTAAGGTTTTCTATAATGACAGACTCTTCTGGAGGCATAGATAACATCACTCAAGCGGTAATCTTTACAAATTTCAACTTCTCCCATAGGAAGTTCCACTCATGCTTAATGTCTTGAATATCAACTTGGGATTGGTCAAGACTGAATCCCAATGATGCTACCTCCTTTCCATTCTCTAAAAAATGGACTTCATATGGAGAAATTCTACTAGAGGAGGCTATCTCCTCACTTGTCTAAGTAAATTAGATTTGTTAAAGCCCTATATTTGTACTAATCATTTCATCACTATTCAACAACAATATTAGTAATAGTGAAAATTTGTAACGATATTTTAATGTCCCAAACCACAAAACCAAATAATTTCATATATTTTCTATAACCATTTACCATATTAAGACATTTAATTAGATCAACAGTAATTTTCATCCGTAAATTTTTAGGTTGATACAATCATCCCCCCTTAGGAATTTTCTCCCTATAAATTTTCTTTTCCAACACTAAAAAAGATGAGGGTAACTCTTCTACATCACTTCCTTAGGTTCCCACGTCGATTCATCAAACTTTTGGTTGCACCATAACTCCTTAACGAGGGGAATTTTCTTATTTCATAGATCATTTTCTCTTCGATCAATGACTTTCATCATATTCTCTTCACATGAGAGGTTATACTCTATTGGAAACATGTCTGGATTGACAAATGAAATGTGTCATGTATGTACTTCTTCAAGAGTGATAGTTTGATCTCATCAAGTTGGTGTTCTTCACCTCTTACCATATAGGGATTCATAACTAGCCATGTGGATGCTTGAGTAAGAACTATTAAAGTATGACAACTCATCCAATGGAATATGTTGATCCCATCCTCTTTTGAAGTCCTTTTAACATGCTCTCATCATGTCCTCATGTGTTTAGTTTGTCCGCTCAGATTGGACATCATTTTGAGGAAGATAAGTCGTACTGAAGTTCATGTTAGTATTCAATGCATGTTTAAGTCTCTTCCATAACATAGTAGTGAATATTCGATCTCGATTTGATACAATAGATAGTGGTACTTCATGAAAGTTTACCACTTATATGATATATATCTATTATAGTTGATCCATTGAGAAATCCACTTGAATTGAAATGAAGTGTGTAGTCGTTATATGATGATCTACAACAACCCATATGCCATGGTTTCATTTGGATGTCTTCAGATGTCTCTGACGAATTCCTTGGTGATGTTCTCCCATTTCCTTGTTGGTATGGGTAATGGTTTCATCATCCCATTAAACTTATGCCTCTCAGCCTTCACTTGTAGACATACAAGTAAATTTTTTGTATACTCAGAAATATCCTTCTTAATGTTATCCCACCAATAATGATCTTATAGATCTTGATACATCATTCTATTTCCTGGGTGAATAGATAAATTTGAACTATGTGCATCATCCTATGTTCTTTCTTTAACTCTAGAATGGATGGAACACGTATTCTTGGCCCAAATCTCACAATTCCTTCTTCATTAACATTGAACTCCAATGATTTCCCATTTTTGATTGTTTCCACATTCTTCTAAATTACCACATAATCCATTTGAGAATCGTTTAATCTTTCCAAAAGAGATGGTTAATCAATCATTTTTGAAAGGGTTAATGATGTTCCATTATTTATTATTCCCATGCCTATCTTCATAAAATAAAACAATATTGGATCATTTTAAATTATCATCAAAAATAGAATTGAGGTGTCCTTTCTACGTAGATCATCTGCCACCTTGTTCTCTTTCCTAGTGTGGTAATTGATTGAGGATTCATAGTCTTTGATAAGCTCTAACCATAATAATTGGGTCATATTTAGCTCTTTTTGTGTGAATATAAACTTGGGGCTTTTTTGATCCATATATATTTCAAACATCTCCCCAAAGTGATAATGTCACCAAATTTTCAAAGTGATGATTACTACAACCCACTCTAGATCATATGGTGGATTGTTTTTCTCATTATATTTCAATATACATGAAGCATAGGAAATGAATTTGTCATTTTTCATCAACACACAACCTGGACCTTCATCGAAACATCACTAAATAACAAAAAAAAATTCTCCACTTTTGGGTATTGTGAGCACTAGCGTAGTGATAAGCCTCCTTTTCAACTCCTTGATGCTCTCTTCACATTCATCAATCAAATAAAACAAGAATACCTTTTAAGTTATATTTGTAATATGTTTAGACAATCGTTAGACATTTCTCACAAATTGAAGATAATATCTAGATAACCCCATGAATCTATTGATATTCGTTGCTGATGTTGGACTCATCTATCCATTATTCCGGCTTTCTTGGAGAGATCCAGGGATATCTCATTACATGTGATTATATGTCCCAAGAATGAGACTTCCATTAAAAATAACTCACAGTTTTCGTACATTTCAAAGATATTCTCCCTTTTAAAGGTCTCTTGTACAACACTTGGAAGTTACTAAGGCTCCTCCCTATTTTTGGAGAATATTATAATATAATCTATAAATACTTCCACAAATTTTTCGGGATAATCTCAAAATACTCTATTCCTCAATTCCATGAAAATTGATAGATAATTATTGATTCTGAAAGGAATTACTATGAATTAATTGTTCTCGTACCTTATACGAAAAGTAGTCTTGTGGATATCCTCCTTCTTTCACCCTTACATGGTAATATCCGGATCGAAAATCCACCTTGGAGATGTATTTTTCTCCACATTGATGATGAGAAAAGTCATTAAATTAGGGTAGAGTATACTTGTTCTTTATTATGATTTTTTGAGCACAAGATAATAAATTAAAAGGTTCATTGACCCATCCTTTTTCATGACGAAGAGGATTGGTGCACCTCATGGTTATGCACTTTGCTATAGAAACCCATTATCCAGATTATCTTTTAGTTGTTTATTCATCACCTCAGGATCCTGAATAGCCATTCTATATGGATTATTGGATATTGTAAATTCCCCATGTATAAAATCTATTGATAGTTCGACATCTCTTCTCTGAGTAAGACTAGTAAATTCCTCTGGAAACACTTCATCGAATTCCCTCACAATAGGCATGTATTAAAAGATGGTTTATTCATTAGAAACAATTATTTTAGAAACATATGTGCAATAATAAGGCAATAATATCTATGATAGAGATGATTTTTCTAAGGAATATTCATCTTTCTCCTAGCACTTGTACAGAATCAGGGGTGAATTCTCCAAATGGAATGTGATTTCCCTCTCACAACAATTTATGTTTCCTCTATATAGGGAAAGTAAATCAATGCTTTGAATTTCATAAAATTCCACCAAAGGGAGTATGATGAGTTTTTTGGGAAGTTAAAACAATAACTTGTGATAGGGGTGGATTAATATTCATTGGATGAAATTATTTCCCATGCATCCATTCTTACTAAAATCATTACACACATGATTTGTGGTGGTGTAGGGATGGTTCTGCTAAACATTCAAGATATAAAAGAATGCATAAAACAATAGGGAATAACCATACCTTACACTTTTGGATTATGGTTCTATTCTATCAAATATATACATAGATATGTGTATATTAAATATTTAAACACATAAAGGGGAATTCAATAACATTAAATGGATAACATATAAATTACATTTATTTCCTTAACTTATCAATTTATAGGCTCCCATCAATGTTATCCATGGAATACTTCCCAACACATATTATTTGGGGGAATTTTATTATTCCATTAATAATGGTTCATACTAAGATTATGAATTTACTAAATTATATCCCCTGAAATTGATTTAACAAATCATGCCAAAAGGCTCATTGTCATGCACCAATTCCCATTCAAATCTTTCACAAAGTGGTGCTTTCAGGTTTTACCCCCAGATACATCTATGCCAGAGTAGCCTCTACTTGGTCATATCTATATAGGAATGTATTTTCATGATAAAACACTTACTATATACATAGAAAAATATAGATATGTATTTATTATAATCATTATTATCCATGTGTCTTTCACTATGGCTTTCTATTCATAATCCCGAAAATAACTAAACCTACCTTAGATACCAACTATAACAACCCTAGTCTTCCTTGAATAGATAGACAATATTTATTACCTAAAAATTAACTTAATAAAACTTTTAGGATTGAGGGGTCTAGTGACTTCTGAAATTATGAACATTACATAAAAACAGAGAACATAAAATGCAATAGCTTTATTGAAAACTTATTTCACATGACCAAAACATTCTTTCGTACCTAGATTTTCATGGGATAACCTGGGGACATGGAAAATAAAAGGATGAGATATAAATCCCATTAAGGGATTAAACAAGTAATAACATGAATAATACAATATATTTTAGCAAATAGGTTGATCAATGGATCATAAGAAAAACATGAACATAAAGGCATCATATAGCATGATTAACATAACATGGACATGTGGTAATGAAATTTAATATGATATTACCATGATCCAAGTATCATTGCACATGGATCATGAGTAAACCCAAATTTCACATAAATTAACAGGTGTAAACTCTCATTGCAATTGATGTATCGTGATGCTAATCGTTACCCAATGCATTACAACACTATCAGGGCGCACCCTTCTTAATCATTTCATTTCAGGCATAAGTGTTCCACATGGATCCTACAACATGGAATCATTCAACATCATCTTTTATTAATCAACTAAAAAATGGAGAAAAAATACATTAAATTATATAATTGATAACTAAATTTTTGTAAAGGAGAATACCCTTTATAGAGAAATGGTCATGTTATTCACTACACAATGACTTTGTCTTGGAAAATCACAGTGAAAATTTGGAAGCATAACAATGTGACATAAGAATTAATAAAAATGTTTTATGGGAGATAAAGTGGTATATCATCATATTCACATGAAATTGATAGTATGGGATCATATAGATACATTTACCAACATATTGAATGGAATTTTTAGGCATAATATATAAGTATTTTTTGAATGTTAATGAGGAGAGATAAATCCCTTATGGAATACCCGCATGGTAATGGGTGTAGAGGGGAGGAATTAATCCAAGATAAATTGAAAAATTAATTAAAAAAGAATGACTTAAGTATGGGGGATGTGAAAAATCATACCCCTACATTTTTAATTTGAAAAAAGGGTATTAAAATATAATAAAATTTGGACAAAATGTGAAAGAAAGAAATCCCTTACATGGAAGTGTGATCCCAAAGGCTTAGGAGGGGCATAGGAGAGGATCCATGGGAGCTTGGGGCACCTTGGGAGGATTTTATGGAGTGGATATCAGGGTAGGGACGTGATATAAGGGTTTTGAGTTATCATAAGTGTGATATTGGGTGGGTTTATATAAGAAAAGGGAGAAAATTCTTTATTACTTAGGTTTTGGACACCACACATTAAACTAAACAAAAAAAATGAACCATGGTTTTTCCATTGTTTTTTTTGAAAAAGAGAGTGTAAAAAATTATTTTATAAGTCCAATGGCCGAACTTATTAAAATATTAGGATTTATTATGTAGAAATGAGTCAAACTATTAAGAAAAGAGTTTTAAAATGATAAGATGATTTATATGTTGTGGAGGGTCCACTATAGTTTTTTAAAATAAATAAAACAAATATAAAATCAATTTTTCTAAGGTAAACCATATATTATCCAAAAACAACTTTTATAGTATTCTATTACATCACTATTGGGTCATTATGATGTAAAAAACTCATTATATATTTAAGCAGTATTTAATTTTTAACCAAAAATTATACTGTCTTGTAGAATTATGAAAAATAAACCATTGGATAATTTATATTTCCTAATTCCAAAATTAGTATTCATATTATATAAATAATTTTCTAAATATGTGATTTTTTTAATTTTAAAATAAAAAGTGACATTTGTAGAAAATTCATGGGTTTTGACCAAAATAGCATTCAAAACATAGTAAAAATTACAATTGTATTCCTCGAAATTACAATAACATATATATTTAATAAAAAGTAATTTAATATTAATTCATTGAAATATATTTCTTGATTTAATATTAATAAAAAAATTAATATTTTTAATTTAAAAACAATTTACAATTTAAAAAAAATGATATGATTCTACATTCTTTATTCTATACAAAATATAATGTACATAATAATTTTTCTATGGTCTTGTTACCTAACCCATTAAAACACTTGCATATGACTGAAGGGTAAGGTGTGAATTGGTAACAGACTCTTTGGGAGGCATAGATATCATCTCTCAAGTAGTAATCTCTATTAACATCCACTTCTTCTGTAGGCGGTTCTTCTCAAGATTAACTTGTTAAAGATCAGATTGGGATTGGTCAGGAGTGAAGCCCAGTGATGTTACCTCTTTTTTACACCCTAAAAAATGGGATTTGTATGGAGAAATTCCACTTGATGAGGCAATCACTTCCCTTATCTAAGTAAATTGGATATTTTAAAGTCCTATATTTATACAAATCATGTAATCCCTATTCAATGACTATATTATTAGTGGTAACAATTCTTAATGCTATTTTGAAATCCAAAAACATAAAACAAAAGAAGTGCATATTTTTTATTTGACCATTTTATATAACTAGACATTTAATTATATCAAGATGAATTTTCATTTGTAATTGTTTGGGTCTTTAAAAAATCATATGATTAACATCTCAAGAACTATCATAAATTTTCTTATACCATTTTTTATCAATGATATATCCATGTACTGGAACCTTTTCCCACTCTTTGGTAAATTTGATGATTAACAAAGTGTTTTTAAGAAAATCAGTTTTTTTTCTCTTTGGTTCGAAATATTTTTTATTCACAAAAAGATGTTTTTGATGAATATTTTAAAAGTTTATTTATTGTGATCTGTAAAACACATTTTTACACATCTTTTTTACTTTTTAATAAAAAATCATTTTAAAAATAATCTTCAAGTCTTTTTCTGATCAAGTCAATTTTCTAAAAATTTTATGTCAAAAAAAGTTTGTTCAACATGTACAGATTTACACAACTTCATATCTTTGAAGCATCCTTTGTTGTTTTGATGGTCATTTTTAGAAGAATTTGTTTTTCAAATTTTCTATAAATTTTTTGATATTGATTTTGGTTTCAAAGAAAAACGATATAAAAAATGTATAAATTTTTTTACAAGGAATCCTTTAATTTTCTAAAAATGTTTATTTTTAGAGAAGATAATTTCCATTATATTTTAGCATTATTTTTAAATTTTCAATTCTATTTTTAATGATTTTTTTGAAATAATTTTTGTTATGAAAGGAATTTTTCAATGATAAAAAGATTTTTTCCTCAAGAAATGTTTTAAATGAAACATTATGGCCTTATTTATTAAATTTTATTTTTGAAATGGTTTTATGAAAAATATTTTCAATGAAATTATGTTTTCCATAAGAAATATTCCAAATTTACATAAAATTTATTTATTATATAATATTACATAATTTGTTATCTATTAAGATTAAATGGGTATGTGATCTAAGAATACCATTAAAATTCTTCCACTTGTATATTATTTTTTGATGGAATCAGGTTTATGACAGTCATTTCTCTTATATGGGTTATATGCTTTTGAATCATGCTTCTTTTCAAGTTTTATTCATTGATTAAATTATTTTGAGACATATCTCCTTTCCATAGTTAATGATGTTTAAATATTTATTATACATATTTCATGTCACAAGTTATGATATAACATTTATAAAATCTATCATTTTTATGTGTCAAGATATGATGAATGTTTTATTATCATGTTGAACATGATTTTATGAGGTTTTATGTGATAGGTGGGACCAATATATCTCTAAAATTAATTAGGTAATTATTAATAATTTATTAGTATGATAGTACTAGAAGGATGTGTGAATGCAATTTAGAATGATAGGGATGGAATGTGACGAAATCTAGGTTTATTATGATAGGGAAGGAATGAGGAGAGAACTCGATTCAGTATGAAATGACTAGAATAGGGTCAGAACCTAGTTTAGTAATACATAACTATAATGGGAAATGAACACAAAACATTAATAAAGAATTAGAATGAGGTCTGATGTGTGTTCATTAATATCAGTATGTAATAATGACTGAACCCAGTTTAGTAATATAGGGCTGAAATGGGAGGTGAACACAGTTCAATAATATAGGATTGGAACACGGAGGAAACACAGTTCAGTAAAATAAATTCCACAAAGATAGTCATGGTGGTATACCTTGACTTCTAAGATAGTTTCAAGAGTGAACCCATTCCATTAAAATTTACTTTTAGTTAATCATTTACTATAATTTAAATAATTTTAAATGATTATGTTTCTTGTAATATAAAATATCTTATACATATGTTACCATATCATGGATTTTTCTCTTGATTTCCATATGATTCAGGTCTTATAAACCACTAATATTTATCCCATGACACTTTTTATGACATTTGATACGTAGGGTATGATCATTTAATGTTCAAGTCATGATCTCATTTCCATATTCTCATGCTATTCTTACATATCACCCTTGTTTACCCTTACTAAGAATCTGGCCCTACCCCTTTCTTATGTTACATTTTCCAAGGTTATGAAGAACAGAATTAAATATGATTACTAAAGGGGATGTTGTATAAGTGATTTTTTGAAAATATTTCACCAATTTATAAGATTAAGTCTCCATGTATCAAAAGACAATAAACTATTATGGTCCTCGAGCATGTATTTTTGTAATGTGAATAATATTCATACAAAATGATGTTATATCCATGTATGGTCAACCTAGGTGTCTATAGTTATTATCAAAGGAATATATTAGTTTAACATTGAAAACTATGATGAAAAAACATTAGTGAGATACATAGTAATATTTCTAAAGATATATATATTGATGTATATAAAGATAAGCCTACGGTGAAAATGTTTAAAATTAGGCTTCAGGATTTATGCATCCTATAATTAATTTTTCATTATTATGTGGTTTTCTTCTATGATATATGATTCTCACCGTATTCACTCTGGTTTTAGTCAATATAAAGAACTTGAAATAACATTTTCCACATTTATTGTTTAATATTTTGAAATTATAGGCATTGTGAAAATAAAATTCCAAAACTAGGCATGTCGTAATGTGAATCAGAAATGGGGTACAAGTATTGGTTATACTATTGAAGATAAAGGGACTAAAAATAACATGTGAGAGGTATGAAATGATCCTTCAGTATTGATAACATTATACCTAATAAGACTATTTATATTGTGCTTCGGTAACCTTAAGACATGATTTATAATTCATATTCTATGAAACAGTTATTAAGTAATAAGTTGACGAAGCCTGCGTAATTGTTTGAGAATAATGTTGGATGATTGATGTTTAAATTTTTTAGAATTAAAATATTATTTTATGTGAATCATTATGTGTTTAAGGATATTTTTTAGAATTTTTTCCATTATATATTTTGAACAATGTATTAAATAATACTGATTACCTAGAAAATTTACTTGATTTCATGGTTACATTAAGGTTAGGTAACCCTTAAAATGTTCTAGAGGATTAGAATTTGATATTTTATATAGATAATGAGATGTTGATATCAATAAAGTAAATTGGATTGTATTTATAATATATGAAATGATGATGTATTTATTGAAAAAACAGTCAAGGTTATCATGGATTATGATTTCTACATCATATATTTATGTAATATTTCTATTACTCTTTGTAATAAAAAAGTATGCATGTTTTATCATATTAATTACCATGTTTCAAGAGAATATACAATTATGGTATTAACATGATTTTAATGTGACAATGAAGAGATAATTATATATATATATTGGATCAATTTTAATATTATATAGTGACTTTATATCTATTGTTTTGGATTGTTATCCTCATTAAGGGTTATGTGGTTAACCAATTATATAATGATTTATGTTAAACATTCTAAGAGTTCACTAATATTAAAGTATTATATCTCTATGTAATTTTTTATGCATGTTGGATAACTTGTTCTAACCATCTAATTGTGATCATAACTAAATAAACAAGGAATTACTTGTCATTCATTTTCATAATCTATTAGTACTTTAGGAATGAAAAATTAACCATTATTTCTTGAAAAAAGAGATTATGTTAAAACTGATCAAGGGATGATAAAAGGAGAGATTGTTCTAAAATCATGTGTGTATATCTTGTCCTTATAATACTTCAACCTTGGGAAATAGTCTTGAAAAAAACAATTTCCTATTATTTTCATTTTTATGATATCAATGGCTTCATTCATGCCTTTTTAGTTTATGGTTTTATGATTTTTGGTTTTCTTTATATCACCCACTTTCTTATGATCATTGATCATTTTAAATATCTATCCTTATTTACACATTAATTACATTTCCATTTTTTTTTTCAATTTTTGTTCTCCTATATGGAAACCTAGTTTCAGGTTACTTTGGATAACTATTTGACTCCATCTTTATTTTTTTCTTATTTTATTTTTAAAGGATGTTTCGGTATTAATTTTTATGATGTTGGTTTCTATGAATTGAAATTTCAATTATTTAACCATTGACAACTTTAATGAATTTCATTTGAGAATCTCATTTTAGGGTAGGGTATAATGTAACACCATGAAATTTTGTGAAATATTTTTTCAATTTAATTTAATATTTGGGTTATTTTACTTTTTGCACAACACAGAATATAGATTCTGATATATGAAAGAACTAATTTTCTCTTTCATTATATATAAAAACCTATTAATGTTTCACGATACATAAAAAATATATTAACATTATTTATAAGAAACACTATGTTGGACTTGTATTACACACAATGTCGAGTTCCTTTGACAGCTTGCATTATACGCAATGCTGAGTTTCACCAAAATAAAATATACTAATACTATTGTTAATATAAGATAAAAAATAATGTTGGAATAGATTTTATTAATAATAGTATCTAAATTTTTAAAATATTATTTAAACATTAATGTAAATTGAATCTTTTTTTTATCAATTATTTTTAGTTAATGTAATAACTAGTTGAAAAAAAATAAATTACTTTTCTAAGGAAATTATTTTTCTATATACAATCAAAATTTTTTCTTAGTATATTAAAAAATATTTTATTAATAATGTGTATATATAAAGTATTTATTTAATAATTTTATACTCATCCAATATATTTTATAAGTACAATATAAGAACAAATCTAATTTTATGAATAAAAAATTATATTTCTCTAAAATGTAATTTTACCACCTTTTAATGGATAACACATTTTATAAAAAACATTTAAACTTTTATATTTTTTATTTGATAAAATAAATATAATTTTTAAAATAAATATAACATAATTTACATTGGGAGTAATTTTGGTATTTTTTTGATAACTTTCATATTTGGATCAATAATGAATAATAAAAATTTTAGTCTAAAACTACACATCCTTCCAAATTAATTACATACATAAATAATGTTATTAATTAGATTAAAAGTGTAATTATAACTGTTTTATATCATTCCAAACAATTAAGTTCATTTGAAATAATTTCACATATTAATCAGATATAAAAACATACCAATGTTTTGACTATTTAATCTTTAAAAACTCACTTTGTCATCCAATATAGAGGATAAATTTTCCAATAATTTCTTCCATTTATGTGATTTTAATTTTAAAAACGGATTATATATTTGAAATAAAAATAATTCATATTTTATAATAATTTTAAATTACTTATTTATCAAAAAAATTACTGAGGTTGATTAATATTAATTAAAATGATTAATGTAAAATTATGTTTTCTTAGTGGTAATACTTTAATATAAACACTCCAAATATCCTAGAAACATGTAAAAACCCAATATAATTACATTAATAGATCATATCCTCTATTTTATGGAATTGGGACCACTATTGGAGTCATATGATGTAAGGGAGACCTATAAGTAGTGTTTACTATTTTATATTCGCAAGAATGTCAATCACCCACAACTATAAAAAGGAATTGACCATTAAATTTTTTTCAAACCTATCATGATACATTTTATCAAAAAAACCATACCGAATAATATCATAACATACCTTATCTCACCCAATATTCAACAAATTGTTAATAAAGTAATCCATGGAATCCCTTTTGTGAAAACCAAAAGGAGTTACCTGAAAAAGATGTACCAATTTGCAATATCCATTTATATTTTATTTATTTCTCCACACATCATTTATTATTATTAAAGCATTATATAATATAATTAGTATCCTAAGTACACTAATATTTTTATGTTAATGGTTTTACCTACTCCTTCACACACTTCCATCAAATGGGTATCGAAATTACCATTAGTTTAAGGTGAACTACCACCTCACATAATGATGTCATTTGTTTTTCCTTTAACATGGATCATGTGTTGGAATTATTTTTTGAAATCTATTTTTATATGATATAAATTATATTTATGATGTATTTATTCTTAGAAAATTATTATATAAAACATACCATCATGATTTCATTTTTCATAACCACGATATCTTCATTTGTGGATGTGTGGACTACCGACTCCTCAAAGCGATGTGATTCGTTCAAAAATTAAGTGAAATGTGTAACTGAGAGTTTTAGTGAAATTATAAAAAATATATATAATAATAATTATACTATAATTATATGATATATACTTATATTTCATTTACATTATTTAATTCAATATGATAATAAAAATGAAACAACATTCATTTGTACGTATGAACTACCGTCTCCATGAACTGTGTATTCGACTTCATATTTCTGTATTTCATAGAATATTTTAAATAAATATACAATTAAAATATAAAATATTTATACCATGATTTATATTCTTTAAATAATTAAATCATGATCTATTTAACACGATCACAATAACAAGCCAAATTAGATACATAAAAAAGAAAATATCACCTGAAATGTAACATGACATGGAGTCGTTAAAAAACATTAAATATAAATTTATGAAAAAAATAATATATGTCATTAAATTTTTTTAATATAGTTCATTTATATATTTATAATAATATTATATTTTCTATACAATATTTTTGAATATCCTTAAATAAATTCATTACATAAGGTTAGGGAATTTAATCTCACTTTTGATTTCGGTGAGATACATGTCGTACCCTCCAATCAATTTTTGGTGGGGAATATAATTCTGGATGAAATGTTATATAATTAATTTATGTTATTTAATTACATTAAAATCTTACCTCTATTTTATTATTTCATGGGAACAAGGATTATAAAGTTACTCAAGATGTAAGGGTTTTCTCGTATAACTATTATTCCTATGAGACTTTTTCCTTATTCACCACCCATTTATATTTTGTGGTTTATATACTTATGATGAATATATTATATGATTTTTATACATAAATTTATGGGTATCCACATATACCTTTTATGAAAATTATTTAATGGGTTTTACGATTCAAATGTTACCAAGAGTAATGTAATTGTTTCTCAATTTCCCATCTTTGAGACACATGTATGGTTACATACCGATATTTTTCCATGAGTGGTACGTATTTCTATTTAATATGTAATATAATAAATGACCTTATTTTCTATATATTTTAAGCATTATTTAATTTTTTTATTTCTATAGTATTATGACTCAGTGTTACCAAAGTGGCAAATGTTTATTTCTACAATCTCATTATTTGTCAGGATTATTTATAGTTATGCTTCCCTTGATGAAATAGTATGATCAATATCTACATAAATCTTATTAATTTTCATATCCTCTTATTATCCATGATATATCTCTATATTGGTACCATTTTTCCACTATCTGGTAATTCAGATAATTAATAAAGCATTTTTAAGAAAATTCAACTTTAATTCTCTCTTAGGTTGGAAATTTTTTTAAGGACCAAACCATGTTTTCTAAAAATGTTTAAAAAAAAAGAAAATTACTATGGGTTGTTCAATAAATCATTACGAATGTTTAACATTATAAGAAAAATTGTTTGAAGAGGAATTTTATTATCCTTTTCGATCAAAGGAAATTTTTTAAACATTTTACGGTGCTGACAGAATGATCAGTATATGAGGATATACCCACCATAATTTCCTAGAAGCTTGAATTTAATGATTAAAAGGTTATTTATAAAAGAAAAAATTTCCCTAATATTTTGGGATTTTTTTAATATTAATGTGGATTTTAAGTAAATATGTTTAAAAAAAATTATTATTAATAGTTTTTTTAAAAGATTCATTATATGTATTAAAATGGTTATTTTTAATAAAATTATTTTCAATAACTTACAACATCTCTTTATTTGTTTTCAGATCTGTTTTAAAATATATTTTTTTCATAATGATAAAATTTTTTATATTATTTTTGAATGGGAAAAATGATATTTTCCTTAATAAATTTTTTAAATTAAATTGTAATTATTTCTTTATAAGAAAATGAATTTTGAAATGGTTTAATGAAATGGATCTTTAGTGAAAGTCTACATTTTTAGTAAATGTTACATATGACCTTTCAGAATCCTTATCCTACTAAAAAGACATTACTAGTTATTTTTTAATGTGGATATTATAAAATAGTAATATTCATATTCTTTCTGGAGTAGATTACGTTTTGATGGAATGATATTTATGAAACCCTTTTCCCTTTAATAAGAAATATGATTTCGAGAACTTCTTTTTTCATGGGATACGATTGGATGAAATGATTATGATACACATTTCATTTTAGGGGTAATGAAATACTTTTTATAAATTCCATCTCTTTTTATGGGTTAAGATATGATGAAAGATTTATTCTCTTGGGGAGAATGTATCTATGATCTTATTATATGATAGGTGGGACCAATATCACCCTATAATTCATTAATTAATGATTTATATATCAATAGTATGGCATGACTGGAATAAGGAGTGCACTGAGTTCACTATGAAAGGGAAAAAGTAGGAGTGAACTCCATTCTGTATTACAGTGTTGGACTAAGGAGTGATCATTGTTCATTATGACAAGGCTGGAATGGGAAGTAAACCATGTTCAGTAATATAGGTATATAATGGTATGTGAACCCATTTCAATAATTATTGGATAAAATTACGAGTGAACATAGTTCAATAATACATGGTTATAATGAGGAATGAACTCAGTTCAATAAAATAGTGTCTGAGTAGGTGGTGAACCAAGATATAAAATAGAGGGATGGAATAGGGAGTGAACCCAGTTCAGTAACGAACATTGTCCACTAAGATATTTCTAATCATGATCCATGACTACTAGTACAATTTCAGGAGTGAACGCATTTCCTTAAGACGACCTTAACATTAATCCTTAACTACCATAGAAATAAATTTATATGTTTATGTGTCTACCAAAATCATATTTCTTAGGATTATGTTGTGATCTCATAGATTATGCTCTTGATTTCTTTATGATTCATGTTTAATGAACCAACAATATGTATTCCATGACTCCTTATTATGATCTTTTATATATAGGGAATGATATTATAATGTTATGATCATGTTATCATACCCTTATTATCATGTTATACTAATATATCTCCCTTATTTACCCTTATTGAGCATCTAAGCTCAGCATTTTCTTATCTTTCCTTTCACAGGCTATGAATAAATGTTGTATGTAGAAGTGCTAAATAATAAAATCATTAAGAGAGATATTGAAGATCTTTATCTATGTTAAATATTAGGTTTCCATGATTCCCAAGGCACTAAACTATTATGGTCCTCATGCATTTATTTTTGTAATGTGTTAAGTATTCATCTAAAATGATATAATGTTCATTTAAGTTCAATATTAGTGACTATAATCAGTAAATAAAATATTTCGAGTTTAATTTCAAATCTATTTTCCTCATGATCTCCTCTATGAGGTTCTTCCCATTGTGTTCCATTTTCATGCATTCCTCTACCCTGACTGAATAGGATTGATTCATACCATTTCACACACCATGTTCACAAGATGCTATACTATTCTAAAAATTTATTAGACATATGATATTAAAAAAATGACGCATGTCCCTCAATATAAAATATGAAATTTTTTTTTCAATAAACTTTTTATGATATTAAACTCTATTCTCTTCATCCTCATGCCTTGATGTAGAATATTGAAACATTTTGGGACTCTTTTGGAGAACCCGTTCCCTCATTGGTTTTGGTCTCCAACCTCACCCGTCGAGTTATTTGACAAATATTTGGCATCCAAGAGGAAACTCTCCTTGGAATGATATTTTATCCTTCTATATAATGATATTATCACCAAACATTATTAAAAAACATAATTTAATAATGAGAGTTTTGAAATCCATTCGAACGTTCACTCTTTTCATCTACAGACATCATTACTTTCTGTATTTTGATCCACATCATCATCCATATCTAAATGATCCCACTAATGTTATATGTTCCTTGCCACACCAGATCACCTACCTATGTTGAAAGAAATTGGATGAAATTTTGGGGGTCTCATGTTTCAATCATGGTCAACGTTTAAACCTCATTTTTTTCACTCCCATTATATATTAATAGTGGAACTACTATCTCAAACATGTTTAATATAAATCCTCTATTTCCATGTAACACCTTGTGTTTGAAATCGTTAGTGTCATGAATCATGCTATTTTCACTCACCATTATTTTTGTATAATTAAACAGATATAGAGATACTCCATTTGTTCACTAGAGAAAATTGTGTGATATTTTTGCATGTGTAGAGATCCTAATTCCATAGTCTAAACATTTCTTGGTAAGAGATTCATAGTGGTCAATAAATGACTTTGACCCTGAGTGTCTGACCCCTATCTAAAACTCTCATTTATGTGAAAAATGTAAAGTTTTAACTTGTTTCTTAAACCTAGAATGAGTTAGAATGGATTAGGGATTTATTTTTTGGTTTATTTATTATATTATTGAGATTTATAGGATGAAAAAATTTATGAATATGGGAAATCAAAACAAACCATTACAAAATTTTTGGGACGTCCCTCCACAGGCCATAACTTCTCCTTTATTTAAAATTGTGATTAATTAACTAATGATAATACATATATATAGAGAAATATTTCTCATAAAACCTCTTTTTGAGAGGCCTCCAGTGTCCATTAATGTTTTATTAGACTAGATACTACATAATCGACAACAGGTGGATTTCATCAGCATATTATTTTCCGGGGTCCTACCTATCTTCTCACTTATCCACCAAAAATGTCACCACCACATCCCTGGAATTATATGATACCAACTATGCCCTAAATTTGATTATAATATATTATTTATTGGTGATGATGGATATATCCTACCACATCTTGTATTCTAGGTGATCAACCTCCAATTTAGCCCCCTAGAGTTGTAGGTACCCTAGGACTACTTCTTATGCCTAGAAACATCAAACTCCCACAACTAAGAATGTCCCCATTAAACATGAAGCTGTAAAACTAGTGTGTAGAATACATTATAATCCATTCCAATAGTCCCTAGATAGACTTACCAGTTTCATAGAGATCCCACCTAGTTGGGTGGATCAATAAGTGTATTGTGAGAGGTAAATTCTTTTCACTCCTCCACTCATTGTGTCAGAGGACTTTATTCCCCTCTAAAATGTTTATTTTTAATTCCATGATTTCTTGACATGACACATTCTCATACTATGGGTATAACACCAACGAATATGTGGATGGATCGTCACCAAGAACATCCTTTGGTGGACTAATCCCTAATACCAAGATAAATGAATCCTCATCAAATACTTCTCACAAAATGGGTGCTTCTTCAACAAATTTGAAATTTTTTATGTAGTCTAAGACACCATCAAATCATTGAGCACCTCCTTTGGTGGAATAATATCGATGGACATTGTTGAGGCCTAAATTATAGTGTCAATATGCAACAATTATTATGAAGATGGTGTGGTGATTGTAAAATCCTCACTCATCTCTTCTAGTGGTGCAATTTTAAAACACTACATTGAGGCCTCTACTTCTGTATCCACTACGTGTTACACCATTGTTGTAGTACCCCAAAAAATAACGTCCACATCCATCTTTTTTGGAGATATCTGCATCCATTTTCATAGCCTTGGATAAAGGCACTGTTGACTAAAAAATTACCATAGGTTGATGATCTCTAAACATAGTTTGAAATTTCATTTAAAAAAAGTGTTTAGTAAACAGTAAATTATTAGAGAAAAAGCATATAGAATGAGTTAAAAATAAGGATAACTCATATAATATTAGTATAGATAGAACATAAACATGGAATGGTCAGTATTATTCCTCTTATAAATAGTATCCACATGATATTCATTACCTTTGTTGTAGGATGTTTCCACAAGGCTGGTTGTAATGATCTTATCTAGAAGGGAAAAATCCAAACATTATCAAGAATAGATCATTGAACCCATAATGTTGAAATAAGGGTTACCCAGGAAAGATTGATATTATTGAGCCTTTACCCCAGTCAAATGAATAAATTTAATAGATGTTCTTCCACCTATAACAACATCATTGGTTAGAGAACATGTGTCTTCCCCCACATGGTTTTGGGATCCTTCATCCTACAGTTGAGGTTCATCGTGAACCTTCCTTCCTCAATACCCTCTAATTCCTATAAATATAACAGGTGTTAGACATCGACCATGATGGGTGAAAATGATTAAACTTCATAGATTCAATTAATTTACATGATTAGTAGTGGGATTTATTTTTCTCAAAGAATCATAATAGGAATCCATTCCCTAGTAATCCTCCCTTGATCCCTCATCTGATATACAAGTGAAGCCCTTCAAGGAATAAGAATATTTAAACGATATGAAATTCCCAACAACACATTCACTATACTAGCCAAGAGGATGTGTGATGTCGTGATAGTGGAACACATATTCCATCATCCCCATGTATTACACAGACTCGGCATGAGGGACAAGGAATCATACAATTGTAATAACCGACTTGTATTGGAATCTACCATTAGAATTGATGCACATCCATATCCAATGGAGAGAGGTGAATTTTATAAGGATATCCAACTCACCTAGATGTCTGGAAAAGTAGAATAACTTATAACATACAAGTGTCCCAATAACTTCCCTAAAGCATGAACATATATCCATGGAACTGCACCAGATGGCCCACCATTCTCTCGAGGCCACTCTCTAAGGACTATTGGGCCTATTTCTTCTACCCTCCCAAATACCTTCACTAGTGCATGACTAGGAATCACTTAAACAACTATCACTTCCATAACTCCTGATATGGATCTTCCTATTATATTTAGATTCCATCCTCCCATACTCAACCCCTTGGTTGTGGCCCCCATCGACCTCATCATACTGAATCACGAGTACCCACATCATTTCCTAAAGATATGTGATTTCTTATCTTATTGGATATTCATGCATGATCCCACTTGAAGAATTTGTTGGAGGGAGTAAATTTCCCCTCCTATCCTCATGAGAAAAAATGAACCTTATCTACTGCAGAACCAAGCAGTGGAACATTCTACATACACCCATATAGTACATCAAGGTATGCCTCTAGAGGCACCAGAAATGTCATATGATGTGATTTATGGTGTACGGATTGAAAATCACATTGCAGTCAATCGTAGACACCAATGCCCCACCTATAATGGTCAATAAGTATAAGTAATTCTTAATGGTCCCCATACTATATTTAGTATCTATCCACATTAGTAGCGTAAAAAAATTGAAAACTGATTCATTATTCTAGACTCATCCTCACTAAAACATCAACCGAACCCAATTCATGAGTGACACTCCCCATGATGATGATGATCGTTGGTCAAAAAATTTCTATGAGGAGAGATGGATTCTCGGTACTAATACCCCCCATAATAAAAGAAAAACTACCATACAATAAGAATAATGTTCCAGACACACGGAACAAAGTTTCATCTTAATGATTCAGTTCAACACCGTGAAAAAAATTCATTGGAAACATGACTATATATTGATGCACTGAAAAATCACAATCATTTCTTACATACTGAGGGTTCTTGGATACTCCACCATGAAATAATCTCAAACTATGACCATATATCCAAATATCAACATGGAAACAAATCCCACCAGGCTATCCAATAGAGCCTAAGGATTCAAACAGTATCCCCATAGTTTCTACTAGCTTATGTCCAATTTCATCCAACATAGGAACTCCCTACCTCACTGAAATGTATTAGTAAAATATTGTAGAGTCCCTAGTTGATTTACCAAGGATCATTTAGGAAATAGATGAACCATTATTTGAAATAGATACCCTTTATCCCTATTTTTTGTTTAGTATCCACCTATTCCAAACATAATGAAACCCTTACAATTGCTAGAATCTGCTACTAGTCTTCCATTACATCATTATCTTGGATAAATTCATCATAAATATCCCCTTATATAGAGATCCATAAAATATAGTAGACATCACATAAACTAATTACAAACTCCCCATTATACTGGTGAAACATGTTGGTACCTGGTGACCACGTTCTCAATAGTTGTGGCATGATATCTTAGTAATGGTATACATAGAACTGTGAGAAGGATGATCCCTAAAAAATATATACCATATTTATCTCTAACTAAAATTCATGACACTTCTAACATTCCCACTATTTCCTAGCCCCTTCATCCATAAAATTTCCACCCTAGTGAGAATCCATCTTCTCATTCCATCCCTAGAGATGATTCATTATTCCTGAATTCTGAGTGTTCTCTTATTTAGGGGGGAAGCCTCTTCCACTAACTCATCCATGTTGATTTAATTAAGATGGATCCATAGGGTGTGAGTGGTGAGTTATTTATGGTTATTATTGATGTCGTCCCTAATGTCCAACGTTCATTTATATTTCCTAGGCGTTCACCATAAATGGTAGGTGGGATCATCATGATTGGCATTAAGGATGTACAAATTGTCCCTCAACCAGATACAATAGAGAGGAGTCCTCTTTCTTAGTGGGTATTCATACTGTGATTTTGTCAATAATTCTGTGAAAATAGTGTGATCATATTTTTGAATGAATCAATTCATATTCCTTATATTCCAATCCATCTCCCTCATTCTGTTTTCATTAGCATCATCAAATTCAGAATCAATTTTTCCAATACTTATATTTTTTTTGGAAATACTTTGTGATGTTCATTTCATGAAGGTAATTATGTTTTTAGAAGTACATTAATAAAACTTTAGTTCCCAAAAGGGGATATATCCATGATCTAAGAGGTTTAAAATTGCAATGTGAACATGAAATACATTAGTTTCGGGAAAAGAGAGAATTATCCGATATTTCATGAAAGCTCATGATACCCTCAATGCGCCCACCTCAATTTGTAGGATCAATTCCATGATAATATTTAAAAATATGTATCATAAAGAACCATTTTATTATGGTTTCCCCTTATAATAAAAACATACCCTCCCTCATTAAATCCAATTCGAAGTAGGTAATTTTTTTTATGTCCAAATACATGTGTCACTGGAATGGTCAAGGATTTAATGGATGATTTAGAGAAAATCATGGTGAAAAATCTCTAAAATAAACTTTTGGGTTAGTTTTTTCAATGTTCATAACCATTAAAAATTTTTGTAGATCATGCAACTCATCACCCATGTAGAGTTCCTGATGATAAGCTCCACACATTGTATTTTCATTTCATGGATGTCTCCTAGTAATGTGGAACATGAGGTAGTAACAACTACGAACTGTATGTTTTTTTAGAGAACACCCATTCAATAACTAAGGTCATAATATTTCATGATGAACACAATTGTTTATGAAATCAATATTAAAACCTCCACCATCCCTTTTTATAACTCTCATTTCATGAATTTTCAAGGCACATGAAATTTGGAATTATACCCAAAGCTCTAAATTTGTAGAACTCAATCCTTAATGAGTTTAATAAGAGTGGGATTTCCCATTGTAGTAATCTATCATGAACTAGACACCCTTGGGTACCTTATTCCTTCCTATTATGGCATAGATGCCTTATGTGATGCCTCGTAGGCTTCTTGAAAGAGGAATTCCCTTGGCAGCTCTTTTGGTTTTGTGAGATAACTAATCATTGGGAAACCAACCCCATGAGGACCTGGACATCATTCCGTGGTAGGGAAATCCAATTTTGGAAAACATATTTCTTCAAGATACCCCTATCATTTACATAGCTCAAAACCCTCATGAATCCCTGGCCTTCATGAAACATATAAACCATTCCTCTACATGGTGACTCCTTTTATCCCACACATTTTCAAGAAATTTGAGTACCTAGGAGTCCTTCACACATTCAAAACTACTTCATCCACACATGAAATTCCCCGGTAAAAAAAATTTGTGTCCACCCCCTTTTCTCCAATAGTGGTATTGACCAATTTCATACCTTTTGATCTTAATAATAGGTACCCTTTTTCCTCTTTCTCATAATCATAGGCACCAAAACATCAAGACCCCTTATTTATACTCCTCTACAACAATATGTATTCCACAACTAACATAAAGGAACATGAACAATGGAAACATAAGCCTAAAATGCAGAATAATCACATGAAAGGGAGAACACTTCCTAGTAAGGTGGTATTATACCAGATATTCATATCCAAAATTGATATAGATTCCCTTGGTATATAACCCATAAATGTATGAGATGTATTAAGTAAAAATTCTTGGCCCCAAGTCATAGTCATAAATATTAAACTACCTAACATTTTCCTCAACACATATATTTAAAATATAGTCATACCATTTGAGATAAACCTGAGTTTCCCTGTGTAATATCATAATGTTATTCCTCTAATCCCCCTATATGGTATGTCACACAACTTCCATCAGCCCCGAGTTCTATAAAGACCCGTAAATTTCAAGTAATTTTTTTTCATAAATTCTTTGGGATTTTATGAATACGCTGTTGGCACCTGATTCTGAGGACCGGTGTTCCTGGAATCAATTTCTGATGTATAGCTCGGGTATGTTCAGTGAACGAACGAGCGAGTTTTTTTATCTTTTGAACCGGTGCTCAGAATTTAAATATGATGACACCGATGGAACTGTAATGCCAGTAATTGCTTAATAGAATCATTACTGAAGATGCCTTTGCTTTGGAGGAGTTTTTAAAAATGTGGATTAAATAAAAACTGAATAAAATTGTGTACAATTTTATTTATATTTATAAGGTGGTTTTATCCTACATGGGGGAGTAAGGGTGGGACCCACTAACATCATAACTTCCCAAGTGAGGATAAATGTGATGTGGGGCCCACATGAGCCCTAACCCTTCACATTCCCTAAAACCCCTTAAACCCACCATTAAACCCCTTGTATTTAATTGGGTAACTCCCCACTCTCCCACATTAATTCATGCCACACACTTAATCAATTAATTGAATTAAGTGTTTAAATTTTTCAATTTTAATGCATGTCATGTTTTAATAAAATAAGAGGAGCCTTAGTTTATTTGTTGGATGGCTTGTTGTGTTGAGAATTGGAGGAGAGAGGTCTAGTTCCTTTTGAATAACTTCTTCTTCAACGAAGAATGCCAACTTTCCAACGAAGAACGTCGACTCCGTGGCTCGGTTTCTCCATCCTCTTCATCATCCACGAAAATGGAGGAGACCCCAACGACGACTGAAACGATTCCATCATCTACGGCGCTTGACAACAGCGAACTTCCTTCGAGGTAGGGGTTAAGTTCAATTTCAATGAATTAAAATTGTGCTTAGATTTTTCATTGAGTATCTCTATACTTCATCCGAATGTTATCGTCATAATGGTAGGAGATAAGACCACACAAACATGGCCAATTTCTCCTCTCCTTTTTTTCTTGTTGATCTTCGTTGATGATTGTGGCGAAGCCAGAGTGGTGCCGTTGCACCGCGCAGGGACGAAGAGGACAGCGGCCAGAGTGGGCCGTGACGGTGGTGGGCGGTGCCGTCGCGCCATGCTAGTGAGGACAAAAGAAGGCCATGACCAAGAGCGGGACACAGCGGAGGGGCGCGACGCCGTCCAGCCATGCCAGAGGTTCAAGGGAGCATGGCTAGGGTGGGCCGTGGGGGTGGGGCATGGCCGGGGCGGGCCGCGGTGTTGGGGCCCTGCCGCGGCAGGCCGTGGTGGTGGGGAGTGGCCAGGGCAGGCCGCGGCGGTGGGCCGCGGTGGTGGGGCGTGGTGGTGGGGCGCAGTAAGGGCGGGCCATGGTGGTGGGGTGCGGCGCCGTCACGCCCTGTCGGTCGAACCAGAGCCGCAGCCTAAGGTCGCGGCGGACTTTTGAGGGGCGGCTAGCTGTGTCGGCCATCGACGCCACCTGGAGGCAGGACACGATGGGTTCCCAAGGTTACACAGCTAGACAACCATAATGGTCGAACGTTTGATGAAAATGGGGGGTTGTAACCCCACGAACGACTCCTAGGGCAGACTCCAAAGGATCCACCTTTTCCGCAAACAGGGGTGGCGACCCCCTTTGTGCCCCGCTCGACCAGTGTCGAGTCGTATCCATCTTACAAGTCAGGCCGTAGGCCGCATGGGATAGGTCGCGCCAGCCGGTCAGGGCCATGCCAGCCGGGCTGGGCCATGCCCAATCGGGCGGGAACAGGGTCTGGTCGACCCGAGGCGTATTGGGCCAGGTCAGACCAGGCCCAGACCCCCAATTTTCATGCCAGGTTCGTTCAAACGCCCATATCATGGGCTATAGACCTCTGATCGATGCATCGTTAGTTGTGTAGGTATCCTTATATGGAGACGTTAATTTTCGTATATTACACATGAGGTTTCGGCGAAGTTTGTGTATGGCCAGGTTTGTTCGAACCCAAAACCAACCAGGTCCTTGGAGCAGAAACACTTATAACTTAAGGACCGGACGTCCGATTGATGTACCGTCAATTAAGTTGAATTACTCTTAGTGAGAAATTTCTTTTTTCTTACTCCACTTGATGTTTGGATGTAGTTGGAGTACGGTCGGGTTTGTTTTAACTTAAAAACCAACTGGGACCTTAGACGGAAACACCAATATCTCTCAGAGCAGGCGTCTGATTGGCGCGCCGTTTTTCGCGTTGAGTTCCTATTGAAGATACAAAACTCTGTGAGACATAAAATCTGGACTTAGTGAATGTTGGTGTAATGACTCCATGGATTGTGTATCGGACCCTCTTGGAATTGATCATGCTGTGTGCGGGAACCCTAGAGCTGGTTGCGACTGCGAAGACGATGACGACTGTACTTGGATCCTACGTGGGTTTGACAGTGACGAAGACTGTACATAGATCATATGTGGGTTTAAAAGTGAGGATGACTATACATGGATCCTACGTGGGTTCCGCAGTGATGGTTACTATACTAGGATCCTACATGGGTTTGGCAGCGAAGACTTCTATACTTGGATGCTACATGGGATCGGTAGGGGAGATGATTCAGAGGATACATCTATCATCTACACCTCTCTTCATGATTAGTATACATGTTTGAGATGAGTCTTGAATTTCAATCATTATCATCGATATGATTTTCTTGCTTTTCTTGTGTGGACTAGGTTGTTCTTTCCTATGTGGACTGGGTTTCTAATGGGCTCTTGAGTTGGAGTTGAACATGAATTGATGACTTAGGTATATGTACGGGAATATACCTAAGTAGAGTTGGTTGATTCTACATGTTTGTATCTATCCTTTGTGGTTTATCTTTTTTGGATTCTGGGAGACTCTCAGTGGTCTCGGGGTCCCTACTGAGTATTATATACTCACCCATGCGCAGGCTATTCCTGCACTAAGTTGTGTTGGTTGCAGACGACGGACAACGCTGATCATGGTTGAGGCGTGTGGAGCGGGACGGTATCTGTAGGTGGACAATCAGGTGGGACGTACTCAGAGCAGATGTTCGGAACCGAGGAGTAGACGAGACTATCTGTTCCCACCCTTTATGTGGGAATACCAGAGGACGACTTGGGGGTTGCTGCTTATTCTTCAACTGTTTTACTTTCTTTCTCAGTTGTACTGTACATTCAGTTGGGTTTGTATACCGGCCTATTTACATTCCAGCACTTACTTTTGTCCTCAGTTTACTTAGTCTGTACTTCAGCTTCCGTACTCTATGGTGTTTGTATTCTTATATAAAGGAAATCCCTTCCCTTTTTATCATGATTTATGTGTTTGGTGCTAGTTTCCAGCCCCTAGCCTATGGAAGGTGGGTGTGGGGTTGTCACAGCACGGGCCCTGACGACGGGTCATGACAAATTGGTATCAGAGGAGTCGGTTCTATCACAGAACTCATGACTGTGATAATTTTTTCTATGTGAAGCAATATTGTTTAGGGTATTGAGCGTGGTTATCAGTCCAGAGAGTCTAGTGTTTTTGTGGCACCCAAGTTATCCATAAACCAGGACCCTAACATCTGATTTTTGACTCAGTGCACGAAAACATTGATTGCATGTGTGTTTTAAAAGTTTTCTTTGTGATTACATTGTGTTAGCTCACCAGGTATACTGTATTCACCGTGGCGCACCTGTTTCATTCAGGATGACCCCACGATGATAGCCAGCTAGGGTTCCGAGATTTTTGCGAGATGACAGCCCACCGAGTGGCGATGCCTCGGTGCAGGGCCCCATTACATTAGGATCACCAGTGGTGCCTCTATCTACTAAGCCACCGATGCCACCAACCCCAGAAGATGAGAGTGCGCGTCACCTAAGTGTACTGCACGAGTTTCAGCATTAGAGGCCACCCAGGTTCCACGGAGAGACATACCCTCATGCAGCCATGGATTAGCTAGAGGCTGTTGTCCGAGTCTTCATATTGGTAGGGACACCAGTAGATCTTATGGTGATCCTTGCTGCGAGTCTCGTGAATGCAGCAGTAGGTGGATGGTGGAGCCTGATGCTCTAGGTGCACAATGAGTAATCTCTACATTGGATGGCCTTTGAGATCCTCTTTCGCTCGGAGTTCTTTCTAGCCACCCTCTGTGCGGTGCGCATCCAGGAGTTACTACAGCTGTGGTAGGGAAGCATGACAGTAGCCCAGTACTCAGAGAGATTTACTGATCTCTCGCGCTACTCCACAGACATGGTACCAGACCCATTCTTCCCATCCCATACATTCAAGCATGGACTGGGGCATGAGATTCAGACTTTGATGATCTCCATCATCATTCTGACGCAGGTAGGAGTAATGGAGCGAGCCCTACTTGTGGAGAGCTTCCTTGCTGAGCCTACGCTAGTAGAGAGGCCTACAGCAGGGCGACACGTATCAGAGACTTCTATAGCCAGTAGTAGAAAGATGCCGCAGAGGTCCAAGAGGACTAGACCATCAGGTGGGAGACCTCCGGATACTAGTTCAGAGGTGCGGGGCACACGCAGCAGATCCAGTCATACGAGAGGCAGACAATGCTATGCATGCAGCGGGAAGGGCCACATGTCTCATGACATCCTGACCCACCATGCAGAGGAGTAGGAGACAGATGAGGGGCCACCCAAGTAGAGGTATTGGTTCGACCATGGCGGTCGGTAGGGAGCAGGCGGATGAGGTAGAGGAGTTGGCCGAGCAGCAGGTGGTGGACGACGCTTCAGGACTCTACCACCACCATCACTAGGATGTCCACCCCGACCAGAGGGAGCTAGCGGGCAGAGGCATGCTCAACTTCAGGCAGTGGAGTCCTATAACCATGGCACACCTGAGATGATTCGAGGTACTATCTGTGTCTACTCCACCCTTGCATCAGTTCTTATAGACATAGGAGCGAGTCATTATTTCAGTATGTCTTCCCTTGTTCAGAGCTCGGAGATTCCGACGGAGCCGTTGGCTCGATCCTTATGGATAGTGACTCTACGGGAGCAGACTCAACGATTACGCACTGGTGCCGGCAGTTCGAGCTTACTCTAGTTGGAAAGAGCTTCGGCTGGGATCTTCTTGTAGCGGCGTCGAGGCCTTATGACGTCCTCTTGGGCATGGTTTGGTTTTCTACAATCCATGCTCAGATCGACTTTATTATGTGCAAAGTTAGGTGTGTCCGCACATATGGGAGCAGGTTCACCTTCACCGGCGAGAACAGAGACTTTGCAGCACAAGATGGACTTACGCAAAGGAGAGGGAGGACGATCACACATCAGTTGGCTAGTCTCATTCTCAGAGCAGTTGATGTAGAGAGTCTGATTTTTCCTGTTGTGGGGGATCAGTATGCAGAAATTTTCCCTGACGATGTTCCTGGACTACCTCCTCATAGATAGGTAGACTTCTACATTGACCTATACCTCGGGGAAGCCCTGATATCTACTAAAGCATATCGGATGGCTCCCACTAAGCTATGTGAGCTATGGGTACAGTTGGAGGACTTGCAGGGTAAGAGATTCATTTGTCTCAGTGTTTCACCCTGGGCTTCTCAGATTTTATTCAACAAGAAGGCGGATGAGAGCTTAGGACTATGTGTTGACTACCGTCACCTGAATTAGGTGAACATAAAGAACAAGTATCCACTCCCAAGTATTGAAGACCTCTTTGATAATCTCAAAATAGCATGATGGTTCTCGAAGATATAACTAAGGTTAGGCTATCATCAGCTCGGAGTTCGAGATGAGGATGTGCAAAAGACGGCCTTCAAGTGTCAGTATGGACACTATGAGTTCTTGGTTATTCTGTTCGGAGTAACCCTGCTCTATCAGTGTTCAAGAGTCTCATGAACAGGATCTTCCAGCATTACCTCGATTGATTTTTCGTGGTCTTCATCGATGACATACTGATTTACTTGACCACTGAGGAGGATCACACCTACCACTTGCGGGTTGTACTGGACACACTCCGAGAGCACTCGCAAAATGGTAAGCTCTCGAAGTGTCAGTTTTGGATTAGAGAGGTCCACTTCTTGGGGAACGTCATCTCTGAGGTAGGATTTGTGGTGGATCCTACGAAGATCGATGCAGTAATAGCATGGGAGCCACCTAGGAGCGTGACAGAGGTGCGAAGCTTCCTAGGTCTGGCTGGGTACTATCAGAGATTTGTACCAGAATTCTAAAGAGTTGCAGGACCACTTTCATCTTTGATGAAGAAGGGGAAACCGTTCGTGTGGTTAGATAGATGTCAGCAGAGCTTCCAAGAGCTGAGAAAGAGATTGACCAGTGCACCCATCTTGAAGCTACCCGAGGAGGGCGTAGGGTAAGTAGTTTACTGCGATGCATCAGGGACGAGACTTGGGTTTGTCCTGATGCAGGACCAGGTAGTGATTGCCTATGGTTCCTGACAGTTGATGAATCATGAGAAGAACTAAGCTACCCATGACCTGGAGTTAGCTGCAGTGGTCTTCGCCTGGATGATGTGGCGGGACTATCTGATGGGCGAGTGCTTCACAATCTACTCTGACCACTAGAGTCTCTGGTACATCTTCTTGTAGAAGGAACTGAACCTAAGACAGCAGCGATGGCTCGAGTTCCTCCAGGACTGTGACTTTGAGATAGTATATACTCCTGGGAAGGGAAACGTAGTAGCTGATGCTCTCAGCAGTAGATCTGGCATTCAACTACTTAGAGAGGAAGCAAAGCAGTTAGTCGCTTTGTAGATATCCTTCATGGATAGAGATAGGGAAGCCTTTCTATAGTCGCTCATAGTCACTCCTCCACTACATCAGTGGGTAAGAGAGGCACAGTGTGAGGACATTGACTGTGAGATGTGACATGCACCGATATCCACAGGACATGAACCAGATGGATTCTCTGTAGGAGTATATCACATCGTCCTTTTCAAGGGACATACCATTGAACCATATACATTACGGGAGGAGGTGCTAAGGGAGTTTCACACTTCCCCTTTGGTGGTACATCCGTGAGTGGCGAAGATGTACCAGGATCTCAGGTGACAGCACTGGTGGCCTGGTATAAAGAAGGCTATGGCAGAATTCATTTCTCGATGCCTCACCTACCAACAGGTGAAGGCGGGGCACCAAGTACTAGCAGGCTTGGTAAATCCCGTAGAGGTAAGAGATTGGATGTGGGATAGGATATCCATGGATTTCATGATGGGACTTCCATGTAATTCCAGATGACATGACTCCATCTGGGTGATCATCGGCCGACTCACCAAGTCGGACCACTTCCTACCTATCTGAGAGCAGGGCTCAGTGGAGATCATGGGATGCCTCTATGTTCAAGAGATCATACAGCTTCCTGGTGTGGCATCAACTATCATCTCCGATCGTGATAGTTTCTTTAGATTCCCAGCTTTGGAAGGGGTTATAAGAGGCTTTTGGGACGCAGCTTTGCCTAAGCACCGCATTTCACCCTCAGAAGGATGGTCAGACGAAGATGACCATTCTGACTCTCGAGGACATGCTCCATGCATGTGTCCTCGACATTGGTCAATGTTGGGGGGATCACCTACCTTTGGTGGAGTTTGCGTACAACAATAGCTACCACTTCACCATCGGGATGGCACTATATGAGGCATTGTATGACTGACCTTCCAGATCACCTCTATGCTTGACAGACCCTGGGGAGTCAGCACTCATAGGACCAGAGATGGTCCAGGCTACGACAGAGAAGGTGCAGATCAACTAGGAGCGGATTAGGACTGCACAGAGCCGACAGGAGTTCTATGCTTATAAGAGGTGAAGACTATTAGAGTTTGAGGATGGAGACCATGTTTTCTTATGGGTATCACCTCGACGTGGACTATAGAGATTCTTCCAGGGCGGCAAGTTTTCTCTGTGCTTCATCAAACCATTCTAGGTTCTTAGCAGGATAGGCGAGGTGGCTTATCACATGGCTCTTACACCTTAGTTGTACCGAGTGCACGACGTCTTCCATGTGTCTCAGCTGAGGAGATACGTGCTTGACCCGACACATATCATCGACCATGGGGAGCTGGACATCGATGACGGGGCGAAATTTTCAGAGGTCCCGGTGGAGATCTAGGATCGACAGGAGTGGGTCCTACGTTGATGATGGATTCCTCTATTGTGATTCCGGTGGAAGCATGGGATCCTCTTGGAGAACACATGGGAGAGGGAGCCTCAGATGCATGCACAATAACCTCTTTTGTTTCCCTAGTTTATTATGTATCTTTACAAGGATGTAATGCCCTGAGGTGGGAGTAATGTAAAGAGCCATAAATTTCAAGGTAATTATCTTTTTCATAAATTATTAGGGATTTTAAAAGTATGCAGTTTCTGACGGCAGATGATTCAGAGGCCCAGTGTGCCCAGAATCAATTTCTGAATTTTAGCTCGAGTACCTTCTGTGAACGAACGAGCGGGTTTTTCTATCTTTTTAATCGGTGCTCGGAATCGAAATCCGAGGGAACCTATGGAACCTCAATGCCAGTAATTTCTTAAGAGGATCTTTACCGAAGATTCGTTTTCATTGGAGGAGTTGTTAAAAATGAGGATTAAATAAAAAGTGAATAAAATTATGTAAAATTTTATTTATATTTCTAAGGTGGTTTTATCCTACATGGGGGTGTTAGGGTGAGACCCACTAACATCCTGACTACCCATGTGAGGATAAATGTGAGGTGGGGCCCGCACAAGCCCCAACCCTTCACATTCCCAAAAACCCCTAAAACCCCCCATTAAAACCATTGTATTTAATTGGGTAACTCCCCACTCTCCCACATTAATTCATGCCAAAACACACATAATAAATTAATTGAATTATGTGTTTATATTTTTTAATTTGAATGCATGGAATGTTTTAATAAAATAATTGGAGCATTATTTTATATGTTGGTTGGATAGTTGGGTTGAGAATTGGAGGAGAGAGCTCTAGTTCCTTTTGATGAACTTCTTCTTCAATGAAGAACACCAACTCTCCAATGATGAACGTCGACTCAGCGGCTTGGTTTCTCCAACCGCTTCTTCCTCTACGATATGGGAGGAGACACTGACGACGACGGAAACGACCTCATCATATATGGCTCTTAACAACCGAGAAAATCCTTCGATGTAGGGGTTAAGTTCAATTTTAATGAAACAAAATTGTGCTTTGTTTTGTCATTGAGTATCTCGAATACTTTGTCCAAATGTTATCGTCATAATGGCATGAGATCGGACCACACAAACATGGATGATTTCTCCTCCCCTTTTATTTTTGTTGATATTTGTTGATGATTGTGGTGAAGGCGGTGGGGTGCCGTTGCACCGTGCGGGGACGAAGAGGACTGTGACCGGAGCGGGCCACGTCGGTGGTGCGTGGTGCCATCACACCGCACTAGTGAGGTCAAAGGAGGCCGTGGCCAGGAGCAGGCCATGACAGATGGGCGCGAAACCATCACGCCTCGCCGAAGCTTCAAGGGGCCGCAGCCGGGGCGGGCCGCGGTAGACTTCCGAGGGGCGGCCGACCCCAACTGGAGGCAGGACTTGAGGGGGTCCCACGGTTACACAGCTGGCCGAACATAAATTCTGGACATTCGAAGAAACCGGGGGGTCGTAACCCTCCGACGGAATCCTAGGGTGGACACCATAGGGTCCTTCATTTAGAAAAACAGGGGCGGCACCACCCTTTTCGCCCCGCTCGGCCAGTGCCGAACCGCGGCCGACTTCCGAGATGGGCCACAGGCCGCACGGGCTGGGTAGAGCCATGCTAGTTGAGCCATACTGCGCCATCCGGGCCGTGCCATGCCCAATCGGTCCTGACCCGGACCATGTTTAGGACGAACTAGTTTGGGCCGACCCGGGGGGTATTGGTTCGGGTCGGACCGGGCCCAGACCCCCCTCTTTTTGGGTCAGGTTCGTTTAAATGCCCATATCATGGGCTACAGAACTCTAATAGACACACCGTCAGTTTATTCAGGATCATTTGATTGAGATGGTCGTTTTGGTATATTAAACCTGAGGTTTCGGCGAAGTTTGGGTATGTCCGGCTTGGTTCGAACCCGAAACCTACCGGGCCCTTGGAGCGGAAACGCTTATAACATAAGGACCGGACGTCCGATTGACGTACCGTCAATTACGTTGAATTACTCTTAGTGAGAAGGTTCTTTTGGCTTCCTCCACTTGAGGTTTGGATTCAGATATAGTATGGTCAGGTTTGTTTTAACAACAAAACCAACTAGCCCCCTGCGATGAAAAAACCAATATCTCTCAGACCAGGCATCCAATTGACGCGTCGTCTGTCGTGTTGAGTTCCAATTGATGAGATGGAACTTTGAAATACATCAACTCTATAATTCATGACAGTTGATGTAATTAACCCTTGTATCATTGAGTGGACCCTCCCGGAATCGAGCGTGAGGTGTGCGGGAACCCTAGAGCTAGCTGTGACTGCGACGACGATGATGACTGTACTTCAATCCTTCGTGGGTTCGGTAGCGAGGAGGACTATACATGGATCCTATGTCGGTTTGGCAGTGAAGAAGACTTTACTTGGATCCTTCGTGTGTTCGACATCAATGGTTACTATACTAGGATCCTACATGGGTTCGGCAGCGACGACTTTTGTACTTGGATCCTACGTGGGTTCAGAATGGGAGATGATTCAGAGGCTACATATATCATCTCTACTCCTCATCGTGAGTAGTATACCTGTGTGATCTGAGTCTTGACTTTCAATCATTATAATCAATATGATTTTCTTTCTTTCCTATGTGGCATGGATTGTGCTTTCCTGTGTGGCCTGGGTTGTTCTTGGGCTCTTGAGTTTTAGTGAAACAGGAATTGATGACTTAGGTATATGTATTTTCATATACCTAAGTAGAGTTTGTTTATTCTACCTGTTTGTATCTATCTTTTGTGGTTTATCCTTTTTGGATTCTGGGAGACTTTCAGGGGTCTCGGGGTCCCTATTGAGTATTGTATACTCACCCCTTCACAGGATATGCCCGCACGAGGTTGTGTTGGTTGTAGAAGACGAACATCACTGATCATGGTTGAGGATTGTGGAGCGGGATGGTATCCGGAGGTGGAATATCAGGTAGGACGTACTCAGAGCAGACGACCAGACTCGAGGAGCTGAAGAGACTATCTGTACCCACCCTTCAGTTGGGAATTCCAGAAGACAACTTGGTGGTTGCTGCTTTACTTTTCAGCTGTTGTACTTTCATTCTCAGTTGTACTGTACTTTCAGTTGGGTTTATAAGCTGGTGCATTTACATTCCAACACTTACTTTTGTTCTCAGTTTACTTAGTGTTTACATCAGCTTCCGTACTCTGTAGTGTTTGTATTCTTATATAATGGTAATTCCTTCCCTTTTTATCAGGATTTATGCCTTTGGTTCTTGTCTCCAGCCCTTGGCCTATGGATGGTGGGCTTGGGGTAGTCATGGAACAGGCCCCGAGGATGGGTGGTGACAAGTACCTTCTACGAATTCACCACACACTATTCCTTATTAACCCTCTTTATGAAACATGATAATCCTTACAATATGACGTTAAAATACATGATTGGTCCTATCACCCAACCTTAAATTATGAAGTCGAACTATGTGTATTTTAATCCATATTTTCAAATAGTGTGTATTGGATTCCTCCATGAGGTTAAATCATGAAAACTCATCAACCTTTGGGTATCTTTATGATGTTCAGTCATGGACCCCCAAAATCAATATAAAACCGATGTGTGATATTTTCCCCCCTGGGGACACACATAACCAAATACCTAACCAAACCCCATGTTTGAAATCCCCCCTAGGGACACACTAAACGAAATCTCATGTGTGAAATCATCCACCATGTGACACACTTAACAACATCCCATGTGTGAAATATTCCACCCATGGGGGGAATAGTTTCATTCACCATGATCCAATATTTGAAATCTTCGCCCTATGTACACACTCTAATCAAACACCAAGTTGGAAATATCCCATTTTGGACAAACATAACCAAACCCATATCCAAAATAAATGTAAACTTGTAGTTTGATCAAAAATTACTACCCCATACCCTAACATGTGATTATTGGGATAAAAATTCACCGATCCCTTTTTCCCCAAGTGAAAACTACATCATGGTCAACACTTGATGCATTGGGTTTTGAACCTTAGATTCCCATAACTTGAGATGTCGTTGATTTCACCATATGAAGAATTTATAGGTTCTCAACACACTCAATTCCCATATATTTATAGATATTCCAAACATTACAATCTTCTCTAAATGAAGGGTTTACCCTATTGATACATAATTAATTTAATTAACTGGAATCAACCTTAAGGTAACTCTATGAATGAGTTTCAGTAAAATGATTCCAATAAAAGAGGAATAAGTGAACTAGGAAATGATCTCCAAGGAGTATTCCATTGAAGGAGGAACCATCATCCCATAATCCTATTTCAAACAAGGAAGAAACATCAATTATTTTTGAGATGGAATCCACTCACCCTTGGAATTAGGTAATGAATTACATGGAAAATAACCTAATAACACCAATGAATGAACCAAGAAGAAATCATTAGGTGAAATGATTCATAAATTCATATGTGTATATTGAGATCACAAACATAGAATTGGTAGTTGGGGGTCCTATGAGATAATAGTTTCTGATTATTTGAAGTCAAGGTAGTATCCCTTTGAGTGGTTTTGTGAAATATGTACTATATTTTATAATTTTTATATGTTTCATACACCCGATTTGGTTGGGAAATAAATAAATAAAAGGTTTGAGGGTTTTGGACCCAATATTTAGTGTGGTGAATTAATTGATGCATGATTTATTTTTCTCCCACTGCCTCCCATACAAGTTTGTATCATGTATTGGCATATTCAAGTTATAAGAGATTATTTTATAAGTTATAGTACCATAAGTGATGTAATGGATATTAGTTTTACAATAGATTTCTATGTGGGATGCCTTGTATTTATTATATAGAACATAGTTATATCTACACAAAATGTCTTCAGTTTCCCATGGGTGTACTTGAACAGGATATAGTGTTTTAGGAATAAGAAATTTACATGTGTATTAATGGATTCTGGGATAAAACTTGGTTACTGTATGAAATTTATGCATACAATGTGAAAAAATAAGTTTATGGGGATATGGTTATGTGTTTCATTAGGTATATGGTGATATTGTTTGGTGGATTATTTTATGTATGGTATGATATGATTTCATAGTAAGGTTAAGATGATTTTTGGAAGGGTAGAGAGCTCATTATGTGTGGGATTTGGTTGTGAGAGTGAAAAACCACTAGGGAAGTATAAAAATTGTACCATAATTATTTATATACATGATATGATATGGCTGAGTTTACTTCCATTCCTTGTATGATGAAGAATTTTTTTTTGAGGATGAACAATTAGAATACTAGATAAGATGATACGTGGGTTATATTTATTTACCTTCTAGGATTTGGTATGCTTATTTTATATTTTTCATGACAGGCTTCTTAGAGAATCTTATTTGATATGATCACCCAATTTATATATAAACTATATTTTAGCTTTATAAGAGCTCATAAAAGATTGAGTCATACATTACGATATCAAGAATATTTTTGGAAGATATTGGGATTTTTTTATGTTAAGGATTTAAAATTCTATTTTAGTTTTAGAAATAATTTATTTCATTTAATTTAGGAATTAGGATTATAATGTATTATAAAATGATGTTATTATTTACGATTTTTTTTATGATTATTATCATAACTTTTATTAGTAAGAATATTTTCATAGAAATAATTCATACATATTTTTTATTATACGCTCAATTATAGCCACCAACCCCCAACACAATAGCAGTGAGATTGGAGGGACCACTACATGTCACCACTATAGGCCCTAGAGGGGAACCAATGGGGGAGCATAGTGAGAAAATAAATTCCAACATATTCTCCATCACCATTTTTAACATGAATCTTATCCACAATAAACTCAAGAACATTTTCACTAATGTCTCTATATAATCCATCCCCTTATACTTTTCTCTCATTATATCATTCACCATCATGAGATAACCAATTATTCTCCTTACTGAATTTTCACAATAGTTTCTACTTTTTCCTCCTTTTAATGGGGTCTTTACACGATCTTCCTCCCTATCATCATCATGAAATTTAGTAGGACACATGGAAACAAGATGATAAACTATTCCACATATGAAAAAATAAATTTGAAGATTTCCTTAGAATTTTCACATTCCACTCCTAAAAATAAATAAAATTAAGGTTATCATGACAAATAATTATTAATAAATGAGATATTTTTACAATGATACGTTCTTCATAAACCTAAAAGAATCCTCATAAGAATTTTCCTTTGAAATTGTCTGATTTTCATTATTCCTCAGCTCATATGAAATTAGATAACAATAGATACAATCCAATGTTAACTCCTTAGGGACAATATATTTCAGATATAAAACCATATTATTGAAATCTAGAGGCGGACTTCTTGAGATCCTCATAATATCTTTTACATCATGAAGATTTTATTTATCCCATGCATATATTCCATATCAATAATTAGTTGATGAAATAACTCATATACTATCTTGTTATAGATCATAATTATGTCTCAAAATTAAACAAACAAAAAATTCAGTTTTTCCCCTCAAACCATGGATTTTCCTTTAAATAATATAAGGATTTCATTCCAACATTAAATGAAAAGTTTTTCATGAAATCATTTTAGTGTATAAGTAATTTCCCAATGAACCCCAAAAGAATTAATTTCTGTAATATCATAATAAAATTCTTTTTGATCCCTATCAGATGGGGTTCCACTCTTAATATTTTATATGATCAATTGAATAATATACCATTACACACCCATTACTAAGGATAAAATATAGTTCACTATTCATTTTTTCCAAAGTAATAAATTTATTCCTTCAAAAATGACTATTACTTTATGGTGGAAAATCATTTCCATGGATCCTAAGTGAGAGAGGATTATTTAACCCAAATATCACCTTTGATAACACTTTTTGGTCAAATCAATGAATATACCTATTTAGTGTGGTGAATTAGGGTATTGCATATTTTAAAAAATTCGAAGATTGTGATATTTCACCACTTATTTGGATGTATTCATTCAATTAGTATTTATTTTATAGTTTTAGATTCATTGACAAATTGAGATTAAATTAAAACATAGATAGTATGACTTAGAGTTTGTTAGTTGTTTTGTTTACTATATCAATAGTTTCTTGAGGAATTATAGTTACTAATGAAGGGAATTATGGAATCTAATATGGGAATTAGTGATATTATATAGGTATATTATCAAGAGATAGTTCATGATGGGGAGAGCGATCCCAAAATTTATATCCTGATTTTTCTCTGAGGAAGTGAGTTAAAGATGTATAAAATATCATGAGAGATTATTCTGTAGTAATTGTTTCAATGATATATTATTAATGAAATATTTTTGAAAATCATGTTTCTGATAACATCAATGTACCTTCCCAAGAATGATGAGTATTGAATTAGATCCAAACTACACAATTTCCATGACAGATTTCATGGATAGTTTTTACAATGACATGATCTGAAAGAATGGTTTTGGAATTTTTTTTATTGATTTCAAAAGTTTCACTGATAATTAAATAAGATTAAGGGTTTTCAGGTAAGTGTTGAAATTATGTGTATAGACTTACTCAGATCCACTATATAGAAAACTTAAGAAGGAATTAATTTAGTATTATATTGGTAGAATCGATAAAATAGAGACATGAAAACATTGAAACACAGATCTATAATTTTTTTATCATGGGTTATATTTTCATGAAATATGAATTTGGATATGATAAGAATCAGTAATGGAACCCTAAAAATGTAGTTTTATGCACTGTAGAGTAAGATAAATATGTAAATATGTAAATCTGTCATGAATTAATCGAATAAAAATTTATCAAATAATTATATTATGAGTTGCAATAAGGTTGAATATTTTCCTATGAAAATAATATGAAATGATGAGTATTTGGAATATAATGATTCTTGAGACAAAAAAATTAAGTTTCCACTAGTAATATTTGAAAATATAGATACATATGTCATTGAGTTCTGTGGGTGACTTCCATGAAATAAAGAGTTCTAAAAACCAACTATTTTCAAGAACCAATATTTTATGTGAGGGATATAATAAAATAAAAGGACTACCTCAAACTTGTTCTTGAATAGGGACAAAAATGTTATAATTTAATGACGGAATGAGTTTTTAAAATATAATATTTTTAAGAAATTAAAAAGCCAAAAAAAATTAAGAGTTTTTAATTTTAAATAAATAAATTATACATAGAGTGATTGGAACTCATTGATGATCTTTACAGAGGAACATGTTATTATATGATGAATAGTTTTATAGGTAATGTCATGTTTCTAAAATGATGATTTTAATAGCTAGTCTGTGAAGATTAGTGTTATGATCAACAAAAACCTATCAGTGCACTGGTAGAGAAACAAGGAAGCCTTTAATAATCATATGTGTCAATGATATTTCTTTCCCAAAGAAGTGGACCCTAAATCTTCTATAGTATGTAACCCCAATAATAGGGGTAAAATAGATAAAACCCATTGATGAAATAGATTTAGTGGGTTCTGGTACATAAAAACATTATCATTTTATTTCTCTTGGAATAGCCTTGTGCATGTGAACTATGTAAAATAACTATGTTTTGTGTGTATTATTTTATTAAATTCCACAATATTGAATGCAATTTATATGGGTTATAAATGCACCGATTTAATAATATAAAGTATAAGGTAAGTGCATCATCTATCAAATCATCATCAAAATAGAAAACAAAAGAGTGACCCTACTAAAAGTGAGAAAAAAAATTTATAAGGAAGTGATATTATCTGGTTTAGTTGTGGGAGTGAGAATAAATTTTAAATTCTAATTCACCCCAATGTATTCCCTCACAAAACACCATTTTGTTTCCAACAACTCGTATAATAAAATAAATTTATCTTATTGTATTATTTTGTTTTGAATTGATTTTATTGGTAAATTGTGTTTTAATTAGTTATGCTAGCATATTATGGGAAATATAAATTTTTTAAAAAATATATCCATATATTAACTCATGTGTGTAAATTTTTTTTTGTAAAATGATATATTCATATGGGATTCAATTATTGTTAAAAGGAATTTCTAGATAAATTTGATTTAGTAACTATGTGTTAATTGAATGATATTTCAATAATATTTTAGGAGTCTAATATACCAACTAATTTCTGGATCTTCTGACCATGATGATTTTTTTATAGATCTAATGGTGTAAGGAATACACATATCATAGGATTAAGATCATGGTTTGAATAAAGACATATATAGTGTTTTTTATAGATCCAACGATGTAAGCCTTCCACATATCATAGGATTAAGATCATGTTTTGAAGAAAGACATATATAGATGAGAATGATGAATGAGTCTTAAGGGACTCAAGTCAATGTTCTAAAAATTTTACATGTCAATTTGAATGGAATTAATCAAAGACTAATTAGTTTGGATATTGATTTGGGGGTGAATAATAATTCATAGTCATAGAATTAGAGGAGACACCTTCCAAAGTGAAAGACTAAAAATATGGTTCTAAATAGAAGATCCTTGTATCAATATACGTTGATAATCTATGGCCCACCAATGTTGAATTGGTTACACAGATGAAAGAATTTGTAAATAATATCCAAAGGATGAGAAAATTCATGGTGATCATAAGTTATGTGTTTATAAATATGAATAGGAAAACAAATAACCCAAGAGACCAACTCAAGGAAATTACACATTAGATAGAAGAAATAATGGCCACTTATAATGATATGAATTTTGTAATTATTTATTAAAAACATGAAGAGAGATTCAAATTAGGATAGGAGTCTATAAGATGAATGGGGGAGATGAGTTCCCCTCATAATGATAAAGTTTGGAAGATTAAAGGAAGGTTTAAAACCTCAAAAAATATAAAAACATATCTACCATGGAAGAATCAATTATTGGAGTATACAAGTGTGGAAATATGGATTCAGAAAGAAGTAAGAAAACATTTTCAAATTCCAAAATAGAAGAATCACAAATGTTGAGTTCTATAATGATTTACTATTAGGGAATTCGGTTATATTCCATGAGTATTTTTTAAAATACTATGAGATTAAAGTAGTATATGAACTTTTTTGTTACAACATCAAATCCGAGACATGACTATGTGAGGTGTGGGTTTAATCAGAGATTCATTATTTTTTATATATATGTTTATAAGGATATAAATTATAGAATTTGGTGAATCAATAATTTCATAAGGAATTACACCATTTATAAGACCAATTGGAAGAATGTTATCATAAAAATAAAAAATTAATCTTCAAATGGATTAATTTATCTTGGAAAAAATAATGGATCACAATAAAAATTTTACCAAGTAAAAATATCTGTTTAATCAAGGAAACCGACAAGAAATTTGAATCAAATATGTGGGGAAAGAAGAAATTTTCTCAAATTTTTAGAATGAATGATGATAATTTAAAAAAAGCCCCACCAAGAATGAAATTTTTTGAGGTGACCCAAATAACTATAATAGATAATTAATAAGAACAATTAGGAATTTGTATCTCCAAATGTACCATAAAAATGAGATGAATATAATTGTGGGAGTTACAATGAAAAGAAAAAACTTTGGTTTGATGAGGAGTTCCAAATCTTGTGTTTAATGTAAGGATTATTACACTGGTATAAAGAATATTTGGAAATCATAACGGACACCATAACCCACAAAAATGAAAGAAAAATCATGTAATATGTAATTATTGGTGAAATAGAATAAATAAAATAGTGATATGAAATCTACCAAGATTTAATAGAGAAAAAAGGGACAATTAACGATATTTTAGGAGATTTGTGATAGTAAAAGTACCCATGAAAGAAAATATTAGGATTTGTTCCACTAATAAAATAAATTTCCTAAGAGATAAAAAGTGACGTGTAAATAATATATCTAAAAAGATCTTTTTGTAAGTAGAATCACGAAGGGTATATCAAATTTCTTGGAGTTGAAGAATCTCTATACGGAGAGAGATCGAGAAAAAGAGTACATTAATGCAGTTATGGTATTTAATTATGTAAACCTGAAAAGTGAAAATGGAATGTGTGATATCAAACAATTGGTTGTCCAAGAACAAACTCATTCCTCAACTTAAGTTAGTATTATGTACCCTCTCTCAATGCGTTTAAATTATATTAACTATTTTTTAAGTTTTTATGGTTGTGTGGAAGATATGATATATGGATAAGTATTATCAACATATAAAAAAAGATTTTTTCCATGATGTAGTGTTCCAAATGATAATTAAATTATTAGAGGGGTATATATTTCTAAATCTAGAAATTTAATACCTCATAACAGAAGAAGCATCAAAGTAGTAATGATTTTTTGAAATTATTGTAATATAGAGATAAATGTTGATATTATAATTGATATCAAGTGGTATCTAGGTCTATTTGAAGAATTTTAATTAAGATAACATAATTTTTCATGAATAAAACAATGAGTATGGAACAATGGAGGAGAATCAGAAAACAAATATCTCTCATGATTTATTTATTTTAGATTAACATGAGTTGTCATCTGACTATTCCTATGATATCAAAAGAGGTTACAGATTGATAAATCTAATGTTGAATATTAATGAAATATTATATAGTCAAACTCCAAAATTGAGGTTTATTTTTTAAAATAAAATTGGGCTTATGGTATCCCAAAAAACAAATGAAAAACACTTACTGGATAGAAGAATAAATCAGTAAAAATGTGAGGTTTTAGAAAAATGAGCTGGCCACTATTTAAGAAATTTTATCATTCCTCGCATTTGTATCATTGATAATTGATCTCATCTTCAGTAATTGGTCTCAGCTTGGTCTCATGAATATATTGATAAAGAATAATTATGGAAGAGTTACCTGATAGACGTTAATGTTCTATAGATAATTTAATAGTTTAAAAGTAAGTGATTGTACTGGATAGGGATGGTTTTATTAACATTATCACTTTTCTTCCACCACTAAGTGGTGGAATATTTGAATTATATTTTTGTGACAACTCTTTAATTAGTGGAATGTTTAGCCACTAAAAATCAATATTAATGTTTCTATATTTGGATGATATTTGTTGATTTATAGTTTTCTCAAAATAGATGTCGATGAGGGATAAAAGATGCGGGAGGATAAGTGATATTTTAGGACTAACAAGTAGAATTAACATGTGGATATTGTCTAAGAGATCTATATTATGGGAGGAGAATAATTTATATTTTTCAAATTAAGGACGTAGGAAATTTTTTTACAATAATTATATTCCTATTGCAATTATTGATAAAATATAAGGATTTCAATGAAAATATTCATGTGACACCCCAGGATTTTAATGGATCATTAGGTTTGACAGCGTGTAAAATACGCAACACCAAGCATAAATAAATAAAATCTATTATTATTTATATATGACCATTGTAACATTACCATTGGATTGGTAGGTATAAATAGGGTTAACCACATTATGAAAATATTTATAATGTTTCATATAACGTATTTATTAATGATAAATAGTTTAAATAATGATTATTATTGAAAATTTTATTTATTATTTATGAATTTAAAAATTTGAATTTGGTTTTATAATGGGTTTAATTGAATTTAATTTATTTTATATTATTAATTATCCAATTATGTTAATTAGAATAAATTTCATGGGTGAATTTTAAATTAAAAAATTTATACTTAAAAAGGACATTTTCTTAAAAAACAAATTCCTTGAGTTTTTCATATAAATAAAAAATATATTTTTTCCAACTCTAAAAATTGAATCATGAAAATTGATTTTTAATTTGGAATCACAAGGTATAAATTTTTTATTTATGTCTATTTTATTTTTGGTCATTATGAATATTAATCTTACTAATTTTTTATCACCGCTAAAAGTATAAATCATTTAATTAAGGATATATTTATGTTGATATGGACATAAAAATGATCTTAACACTTGATTTTATCCTATTATGAATTTTTTTCAGCCATTCCCTTCCATTTTGATAAATATTGGAATATGGTTTCATATTTCATTGATTATGACAATTAAATTATTTTATGTAAGAAAAGTAAATAACGACATTATCATTGTTTTATTATCACAAATTTTATGAAAAATGGATAAATAGAATCTATCTTTGGTTGTAAATGGTTATTTTGGGGAAAAAATTTATCATTTAATTTTATTTTAATTTTATATTATATAATTACATTAAATGCATACGTAACAATGGTTAAGTATTTATTCAATAAATTGAAAAAAATAAATTAATTTAAAAACTGTAAATGTGTTTTTTTTGTTATTTACATTTACCCATGGATTATATATATATATATGAAATATTATATTTTTAAATTTTATATTTTAATTCCACATTTTTTATAGGTATTTAAAGTCAAATAAACTCAATATTGTTAAAAATTATATAAATTATATTTTCTAATGAATAAATTTTTTTAAATGTTTCAAAATTTGAAAAATTAGAATTATGAAAGGTATATTGATCAAAATGTTATCCATTTTTCAATTTATGAGTTATTTTTCATTTTACCACAACATTCAAGACACTATATAGGTAGAAAACATTAATATTACACTATTTTTCAAAAAGGGTTAACTAAGGTTAAGACTAAAGGATAAGGGTGAAATATTAAGTGAAACATATCTATATTTTATTTTATGTGACTAAATAGTCTTATAATATTATATTTATCAAACTATATCAATTTTTATCCATTTGGTCCAGAATAATATTTTGTATTAATTTAATACTTTAAGAAATTCCATGAATTCCACTCTTCACACTTATAAAAGGACACCCATACGCTATTTTCTATAAAATATTTTTGGATCCTAGATCAAAAAAATCATCCCAATAGCCATATAAACATTCTTATCCATGTTATACATGTTCTGGTCCTTCCAAAAGACCCTTCAATGGTCTGTTAATAGTAGATTTAACAAAAGTCATCTTGAAAAGAAGTAATTGTCTTTACCGACTCATTCTTGTTGATTTAATTTTCTACATCCAAATAACTTCATGTAACGATCATAATATTATATATATAATATAAAAAATATAATGATAATTTATCTTCATTAAGAAATAACAATATTCCATCTCTAATCAATCTTATGAAAAGTGAAATCATCACTCGGGTGTACGTATAGCTTACCATCTCCAATTAGAAATGTAACTATTTCTTCATCACAAAATTAATAGGATGGTTAAATATTACAGAATAATGAATATATAATATATTTATTAAATATTTATACATCTTAAATTATAATATAATATAAACATTTTAACCATTCAATCTTTTTTGGAAAATTTAACGTCGCTCGTGTGTCCGTGTGGACTAAAACCTCTAGGAAGTTATGTGATCTATTTCAAATTTATGCTTTACATGGATTTTAATAAATATATATTCAATAAATATATAAAATATAAATGGTATAATAATGATTCTTTAAACATAAATTATTTTTTATCTTTCTCTTGTTCTATCCAATGAAAAGGGAAAACAGTGTTCACGCATGTGTACGGATGACCGTCTCCATGAGAAGTATAATTATTATTTATATATGTTTCTTATATCAATGATATATATATATAATCCATACTATATTTATATATTTAATAAAATTATTGATATTTTCAAACCATGAACAATATGCAGGGACCAAGACTACTGAATCAAAACATACAAGAAAAATAGTGTTGTTAACAACTGAAATAATGATAATAATGTATTGATTATTTTAAAAAGGTAATAAAATGATATAAATATATCATATATCCTATTATAAACATGAATAAATATATTTCAGGTATTTATAAATAATTAATACAAATTATACAGTAGGTTAGGTCACCTTTAAGTAAAGTTCAATATGTTGTAAGGGTTTATCATCTAACTTTTACTTGTGAAACACATATTCCATATTCAGAATATTTTTTTGGGTGTATATAATGATCATATTTTATTATATATCAACACCCCCTTTATAATCAATGTATTTATTGATTAATTTTATGTTATAACTCTCATTGTAGGTTTGATTCAAAAGTCACCTTAGTGGTAAGGGATTTCTTAAGTCCATTTAAATTCATTAGGTTATACTTCTAATTCCTTTACTCTATTATGCCATTACTATATGTGAAATATCTTAGGATTTTATTATGTTTAATTTAATTTATATATACATTTTTTTAACACATAACCACTTCATTAATGAATTATCACATAAATGATATTATCATTAAAAAAATTTCATAACTCATTTTATTTTCATTAAGTAATTTTATTTATTCATTATCTATGATATGATAAGATTATGAGGATAATGAAAATTGATTATTTTATTTTTTATTTATACTTTTTTATTTATATTTAATGTTTATAAACATATTAATGTTATTAATTAATGGTCACTTCAATGAGAAGATATTTTTAAGGTATTTCATCTAAATTTATACTCCATTAAGATATATTTGTTATTATGAACAAATTAATTTTTATGTGTATTATAGAATTCACCATTATGGTTTTATACTAGAGAATGGATAATAGAAAACTCACATGGGCCAGGGGTTAATTCAATTCCTAAAAATATTAATTACATTAAAACCATCCTCTTTAATGTATGTGATTTCTAATCTTTTCATTAATTGAAATAAAAATCCAAAATATAAACTCTTAGTGGAATGAATCTAATTAAAAGACATTTATATTTTTTGGGGAACTTAAATCCAATAGTATGGTATACCAACACTCTACTTGATGAGTTTTGTAACTTTCACTATCATATCACTTTTTCTAGGGGCTCTCTATTAAGTACAAGAAGATGTTATTTGTTACATTGGGTTGAAAACATTTATATGGGATCAACAATTAAAAAACCAATACATGTTCATAACACACTCACTTACATTGATTATATATAAAATAAAGATTAGTAATATTTATTAAAATATTACATCACATAGTATTAATAAGTTATTGAAAACATATATAGATATTCCTATAGAAGATACTAATCTTCAAATCACATCCCTGGATGTTCATTGATTATAAAAAAACAATTAAGCACAACTTGAATTCATTTTATGATATTTATTCTATGTACATGTGTTTCTCTTTATAATTAATAAAATTTTCATATTTAAGTGTTTATCTCTATCTTTATGTCTGTGAATTATATAACTCTCCACATTTAAATCACCTCTTGGATTTTAAAGATTACCATATGCGAAATTCACAATATTCAAGTAAATAACACATTAAAATGACTATGAAAAAGTATTTTAATGGAATGTCCTCATCCCTTAAAAACATAGAATTGAATTATGAAATGGAATGTTAGAAATATTCTTCATCAAATAATTTCATTCCTTCCAAAATTACATTTTATAAAAATCAATCATTACATAATTAGGGAAATCATTTTATAGTATACATAAAATCATAAAATAAAATATGTAGAAATTATTATACCATTTTCAAATTAATAAATATGTTATTCACAACAACTTATTTTCTGTATGATAACTAACTGATAATAATTTTGTTGAAAAAGTGATTTTTAAGTAGGTCTATAATTTATAACAGATCATTGAATTCTATGGCGTGTAAGATAAACTGAATTCAATATTGTGTAGATTAATTTATCTTCATAAGATAATTATATTACTGAAGTTTTATACATAAATATAATAAAATCCATTTTTCCTTGTGAGAAAATATTTTTGAAAATATCCATTACATAATGTGATGAAATTCCATAAACTGTTTGGACTAAGACAATTATCTTTGAACAAATAATAGCTAATGTACTATATTCATAATATAATATCATAAATAGTAAGATATGCATGATTTACTATGTTTTCAGACATCAAATAATCATATGATTTTGATTTCTTTTATATAAAATAATATTCCACAACATGAATACTTTACTCAACATAATATAATCACTTATGGTCTGTATATGATAAATTATTTGAAACAAAAATAGATCACCGCCTATAACTTAATAAAATCTAAAATGATTATTATAATTTCATTAGAATAAAAATTTGGATATTCTAAATCATAAAAACATATAGATAACGAGATAGGTTGGAACATCCATATTATATCCAAATATATCCCCCAATTTGTTGATCAACACCCCATTTAACAATAAAAAAATTAAATACACTATTTTAAATGAAATTTTAATTTTTTAATTATTATTTTTCTTATCCCCTATTTTTTCATATAAAAAAGGATAGGGATAATGGGAGATAAAAAAATCAGTATGGGACATGAATATGTGTAAGAAGATAACGCTAATGAATATTAACATAATTTGGAACTTATTTATCAATGGAAAATAATTTTGGTGACACAATATATTTGGTTACATGTGTTCTATATTCCATTTCCCTTGTTTCGTGTTTACTCCTTATACGTTTTTTGGTATTTGTATTTTGTAAAAGTGAATAATATTTTATTAAATGTCTCATGGAAAATGTTTTCAGAATTTTTTACAGTCTCTTATTATTTTTAAATAAAGACACCATTCTTTATACTCTCTTTCTCTCCCTTTAAAATTCAAAACCTTCCTAATTTTGGGAAATGAAACTTACTATAAATAAAAAGTCCAATAGAAAATGTTTTTACAAAAAATAAATGTATAAAAACCAATGTTTATAATTTTTATATCATACAAGTTGTAAATGATATTTAATTCAATTGAAATTCATTATGAGTAGAATTATTTGTGCAAACCTACTGAGTTTTAATACACACACATGTACTTTCATTATTTTTTAGCCTCATGTGATGGTTCTAGATTCATTTTCATCATTCTATAACTATGATGGGTTTTGTATTGGATACTAACCAATGAGGTCATGTTGAAATTTGGTTTGTGGTCAGATTTAGTTGTTTGAACATTCATTTTTTGTTTAGATTCCACGTTTTTTTCATTTTATTTATATTGGTGTGCTCTATTTACTTCCAATGATTAAGTTCATTTGTATTGGGAAAAATAATGTCCTCCATCGCTCATTGATTCTTATGGAACTTTTCACCACCTAGGATGATTGATAATGTTTGTCATGGATGTTATGGGCTAGCTTCTTTTACTAGCTTGGTGTTGACTCGGACTGGTTTGTCAAAAACCTAGGCACCTTAAGAGAAGATCTAATGTAAGACTACTAAAGAAAAGTAATTGTCATTACTGACTATTTCAATTTAATTTATTATTATAATTAATATTTATGTGTTGTACCCATTTAAAAATTATAAATCCAATATCACGTATATTATAATATATATCTCTTATTATGATTCATCCATATTCCCTCTAATCATCATCCAAAAAAAGAGAAACATCGCGCACACATACGTATGTTTTACTATCTCCCCATAGTAGTGTAATAAATAGTTCATCCCCACATTATTTAGATGGTCCAAAAGATGTTAAAATTTAATATATATGATATTTATGACTACATTTTCTTTTGAAATTATAATATCATATCTATATTATTAACTTCAAATCCATTGAGAAGTAATAACATAGGTTTTGTGTACTTACAGACTACCACCTCCACAAAGTGATGTAATATGATTTTGAATTATGATTTACATGATTGGTAAATATGTATAATGAATGAATATATTTGATATATATAATATTATAAGAATACAATAATTTTTAATTATTATTTACCTTTCATTTGATTCATCTATCAAAATATGAAAACATCATTCATGTGTATGTGACGTTCACTGTCTCCATGAACTTTATAATTAATCTTTTTCTGTCATCAATGAATGGATGATTCTAAATACGTATATATTGAATATATATGAAATTTATTTCAAAAATAACATTCTAGAGAGTATTTTACCATGATTTTGATGCAAGGGATGATTCCACCTAATCAAAACATTCATGAAAACAATGTAGTTAACTCCAAAAATAATTATAATAAGTAGATATTGTAAAAAAATGGTGATATTAGTTTATAAACATAAAGTATATGATATAATTGATATTAATATAGATTCATTATGAATGTTTATTAAATTAAAATTTATTAGAGAGGATGTTAGTGTAAATACTAGGAAATTTAATCTTTGTGTAATGGTTTTTCATCTCACTTGTACTTCTATAATACATATACCATATTCACCACTTGTTTCTTTTCTGTGGTTTATATACTAACCATTTTCAAGTTATATTAATAATATAATAATATTAACGGTATTTAATGTTTCTTCTTTATTTATAACTCTCATGGGGTTATGATTCAATTATTACCATAATGGAAAAAAGGATTGTAAACTATATTTCAATTAATTGGGTTATACATCTACATGGTTTATTATGTTATTCCATGATAATGTGTAAATTTGACTATGATTTTTTATTTTTTAATAATCTATTTTGTGATTTTACTTTTATAAAACAGAATTACATCATTTATTAATTATCACTTCAACGATGCGATCATGGTATGTGATTTCACATCCTAATTTCTTTTATGTGTGTGTTATATTACTTCTTAATTTTATTTGATAAGTTAATATTATATATGTATGGACCTTACATTATTTTATTTATTATTTACAATTTGTTTATTTGGATTCACTTTTTACACACATAATTAATTTAATTACTAATTATCGCAATAATTATATGATCTATGTAAGATATTTCATCTCAATTTATAATCCATTGAGACATATTAATTATTGTAAAACAATTTATTTACATGTGGTCTATATAATTACCATATAAGGTATCATAAATGATTATATATTTATTAATTTTGATTAAATTTCTTTTCATGTTAACCCATTCTAAGTGTTATAATTTTAAATTTACCAAATATTGAAGAATGTATTTTATAATCTCACGTTTTTTGTGATTGATCTTATTTTAATTAAAAAATATTACAATCCATCAATCATAAAACCTAAATATTTTTTTATCCTAGGGATATTAAATGGGTTACCCGAATTTATTCAAACTTTCCCTCTCAATTGAACATGAATCAAGAAAGGTAATGTTTAGAAGAAAAGTCAATCTCTTTGACTATTCAATTATGTATATTTCTCATCCATGTACATATTTTTAAAAAAATATGTTTTAAAGTAGACCATTTTATTTACAAAAAGTATTTATCGAGGAAATTTTATGCTTTATTTTACTTATTAAATGGATTTAATGAAAAATTTATAATGTTTTTGAAAAGTTCGTTCTCAATTTTCTTTATCAAAAAGTCAAAATGTATTATTTTTAACTTGTACAGCATTACCGGACATTCTGGCAGCCATAATTATTTTTTTTGTACTTATCTTATTTTAAAAAAAATTAATTTTTCTTTCAAATAAATTCATTTTTAGAAATATTAATTTTTTCAACTATATTTTCTTTTTTCTCTGAAATAAATGATTTCATCTTCAAAATATATATTTTTAATAAATTAATCATCATTTACCATCTCATAATTAATTTTTCAACTATTAAACTTCGGTTGAAATATTCATATTCTATTGATCAATTTCCATTAGAAATTATATTTATATTATATATTCATATTATTTCTGTAAGAGATATGATTATTTTTTTAATTATTATACCATTTATATATACATTTTTTTACATTGAATGTTATTTGATTGAAAGGGGAAATATTGAAATCCTATATTCATTAATAATTACATATATTCCTTAATATAATATATTTTTATGTATTAATTAGATCATTTCATATATGCTGAATTTATTTTACATGTAGTGATAGGTGGTTCAATTAATTATGTAACCCATCGATTAGTCAACATGAATCATACGATAAACCTTTTGGATAATTTATATGGGTTTTTTTCATTTTAATACCAATAATTTAGACAAACATGGAACATAGATTTGATATTGGTAATATTATATTTTTCTCAAAACATCCAATATAATGTATTTACATCCTTGAGAATTCCATTATTATTATCCATGTGATTTTATATTTATATTATTCAGGGATTTATTTATTTTATAGAGTGATTATGTATATGGTTTGGGTTTTATGTTATTTCTCATTAAAAATTTATGATACCTTATTTACTCATCCTATCTTCTTGTATACATAACTCCTACTTTGGATTTGAAATCCCACAATATTTGTTTTCATTTCTCAAATAAATAATGGAGTTGTTGAATGAGTTCAAGGATACCTAATATTTAGTTTCACTGTGACTTATATTTTACGGTTTTGGAATGCAATGAAAGATTCCAATGTGTATCTAGTTTACTAATAATACTAATCAATCTAATATTTTGGGATAAAAATTCTTTAATATGGTTCCAATATAATAATGTAACCACTGACACGAAGATACTAGATTTTGGACATGTAAAATTCAATGTCTCGGTGGATTAAATGGAGTGAAGATTATATTGTTTAATTTCATGATGATAGGGGATAAATGATAACGATACTAAATATGACATAATTATTTTGTAAATAAATTCATGAGATTCTATATTTTTTATATTTAGTACATTGTATACATTTTATTTCACCTCAATGGGGGGGGGTATACAATTTTATTCTATATATATGACTTTTCCTCACAAGGGATACAGAAATCATAGTAATTGGTTACTTCATGATGAATGAAGGATCCTCATATTAATGATAGGGTTTTCAATAAATTTCCCAGGGGAAATTGTTAACTTCTAATGAGTAGTAGTTACACACTATTATATTTATTCATAGTTATGGATTTATTAAGAACCTAAATATGCGGAATTAGAGTTTGTTTGATATTCTTGTCACCATATGAATATCTTCATGTGGAATTATATTTTATAATGAACGTAAAGATAACATATAATATAAAAATTGGTATTATTATATATTTAGACTGTAAAGTTATATTTCACGATTTATAGTTCTATAACTAAATATCTATTATGAATATTATATATAGAATCAGGATTAAGTAGTTTGAATGATCATTAGGCAGTATCCAACGGTATGTTTTAGACTGTGTTGTGACTGATGATCAATCTATGAAAATATTATTTTTTGAGAATATGGGTTGAATTTCCCAGGAAGTGTTGCCCTTGTAATGGATCTACATTATAAAACGTTTGTGATGGTGTTTAATTACAATATAAATCTTGATATACTCATGAATGAATTGTTCTTGATGTTTTTGAGAACTCTTAGGTGGTTTCAACGAAATATTGAACATAGTAAGATTTTTTGTGCAACTGAAAATTATTCATGAACCACATGAATTAGAGCCAGTATAACGAAACTCAGAATTGGAAGGATTCATATTGAATATTGGAAGAGTTTCACAATTTAGTGTTGTAGGAACCATTGGATATGTATTTACCACTTTTTCAGGAAATGTATTGATACTCATATAATATTTATTTGTGTATGATAAGAATCAATGGAATTTCCACACAAAATAATTATTATTAATTATATAAGTGGAAATGTGAATTAATAAATCATAACATACATTAGTTGGGGTTATGTAATCATTGAATTCATGAGTGTGATTTTAGGTAAATATTTTCTTATAAATAATAGATACCAAAACAAGATATGATTATGAATTGGATGAAGAAGATTTTGCATTGTAAAATTATCTGAATTATACATAGTGTAATTATATAACTATAGTTATGAAAATCCATATGCTCGAAGAGTTACTTACATGAATCATCAAGATTTTTGAATAAAATATTTGTATAAAACATTTTTGATTGTGAAGCAAATATTTCCGAAAAGTACTAATAGGAATAGGTTCATGCTTAGAGACATACTAGGACATACTTTTACGATGTTATGAGTTATATAAATATATTATTTTTAGGAAAGTGATGTGTTTCATTAATTTGATTTGGAGATTAAAAATATGTAAATTGTATTGAGAGATATTAACACTTATTTCAATCATTTCCAAAGTAAGAATTTATTACATAAAACATTTTTCCTCAGGGAATGTGAAGATGATAAAAAAATAATGTTCATAGATAGTCTATGAAATATTAGTATAATTTCAATGGTAATATATTTTTATATAAATATAGATATATATTATTCTTTTAATTCTTAGTTTACCAAAGAGAATTACCGTATGGAGAATTCTGAAAAAGGAAGATTAAAAAGTTAGGGACCCTTGGGTGGAGGTTTTTTGAACCAAAATATTTTAAGGGGAGTGACCCCTAGAATATGTGTGACCTAGAATAATCTAACAACTATTGGAGATTTAATTTATTCTAAAAACTGTACATGTTGTTTTCGTACTCTCATTGAATTTTCCATGTCCCGGTCAACTATGTAAAATTAATTTTTATTTTGTGCATCCTTCACATACATTATTTTTCTAATCATATGTATTATATGTGGGGAATTATTTCATCTATATATTATAATTAAGGATAAGACAAGTAAATAATCAAATGGATCATTTTGAAAATGGAATACAAAAGGCTAACCCTTTAAAAAGTGAGTTCAATATTACATTGGTGAGTATATTTTTAATGTTTCTATGTTGAAATGTGAATGAGTTCCATATCTTGATTTACAAAAGCCCACATAAAAATCTTGGAATCATTCACTAAATTCCCTTTTGAATATATACAAGTAAAAATATTATATATTCATCACTATCACCTTAGTGTAATTAAAGTATTAAATAAGAAAAAAATTGTGATTTAAAATTGGTTCACCAAAAAAGGGATATTATTTGGAGTAATAAATTAATAGTATAATGATTCGTATAATGCACAAAGATTATAACTTCATACATGTTTAAAAGATAGAGTGGTTCCACTGAAAATGATGATTCACAGTCCCTAAAACAATTTTTGAGAACTCACTAGTCTTTTTCATAGATAGGTGTGCATTGATCCTTCTTTGACGATCATATTCACTTCAAATATATTATATAAAATTCACCTGATATAGTGTAGCTCATCTAAATTTCAATATGAATATTGAAAGTGAATAACTTCTTGAATGACTTATTCTACACCATTAGTAATCTAGAGCATGGATTGAAAAACAATCCACTTTCTAGAAAGATGATTTCAAGTCATTCATATTATATCCAAAACATAGATATCTCCATGAATATCTCATACAATGTCTTCATCTTATTCTTATAGTAAATTGTGGATTTTAATATTTCCTTATAACATTCATAATGTAAGTAACCAGTTGAAGTCATTTAATGGCTCTTAAAACCACATATTATCCTATTATAAAGATGTGTATATTTTTCATCATGAGATTCCATAGATACTGTTTGTGTGATAAATTCATTTTTTATTGATTTTTGACTATGAAATATCACTATAATCACCGAAATATAGCATAATAATAGTTGAAATTCCCTTTTATAATTCCGGATCAATGATTACTACATATTTCATTTTCTGACATTGGATCGTAATCCTTAAAATAATATAGACTAAAATGTGTTGTATTTCTTACATCTCAACCAAAATACTCACACTTGATTCCTCTATAGTAGCAAAAACCCCTATATCGAGATTTCAAAATTTTAATGGTATATAAAAAATGCACTACGACTACCAATGTAGTATGGTATACTTGTTGTTATCATTTCGAGATCTTACTGTCTCCATGTACTTCATGCCTCTAAAACTACCTCTACCTAGACCATAACCTTCTTTACAGATGAGCTTTAGCCCCATATTTTACATGGAAAATATTCCATATACAAACACTTCCTCTACCACATGGTGAAAAACATATGGATATTTTAAACTCAATAAGACTGTGGTTCTTTAATTATCACCATGGATGTTTATCTGCTCAAATAATTTATCTCATTCCCCATTTAATGAAATCAGTGCCACACCTTATTTATCCCATATTGAACATGTGTATCTTTCAAGGATTGTTGATAATGTAGGGCATGGTATCCATATCTTTATCATCTCTCACAGTTCCACACCAAACATCATCCACTATGAATTTAACTACCCTACTACATGACCTAGATAAATTATGTTTTCATGGATCAGTTCTAGATTCATACCTGTCGAGCTACCCAAGCATAGACTAGTGGTGTATCATGGGGTTTCAACATGATGGAATATTTCCCCTACGGTCCTAAAAGGATATGATATTTATTTTATTGTTTTTTTAATTATTTATCATTTTTTTCATTGAAAAAAACATAATTACATATCTAGGATCACCACAGAGTGGTGATCTTAATCATTTTTGATTGATAGGTTTCTATTTTTGAAACATCAACTTGAATGATCATTGAAGTTCTGTTATATCAATTTAAAGAACATTATGGATTAGACTCAATAACCATAGCCTATTACATGCCAACGTGAATGATTAATTCACCAATATACTTCTATTTAATTATAGATCATCCATTATATTATCTCAGTATTAATGAGAATATTTTGAAATTCATTTATCACATTATTCAGTAAACACAACCAATAACCCATTAGAATGGAATACTTAATAATAATCAGAAGAACAATTTAAACAAAATGATTACCACTCACCCCTATAGTCTATACCCAATGATTATCTCAATAAACACTCCACACCCTCTGAAAAAAATGATTTAGGGGTTACAAATTCCATGAATTATATTATATTATTACATTAACAATCACAAAACTAAGATAATATAAATTAATTTTTTAAATTGGAAATCATTCATTATAGGATGTCTCAAACTTGTGGATAACTATCAATATATCTCATATATAATCACATTATAAGGTCTCAGTATTGAGCAGAACACAAAACTCCACCCATATTTCATCATCATCATATTCTTAAATAAATTACACTTGTTAATATCCTGTGATTTTTTCTAGTGAAATATAGAATTTATGTTAAATTCTTATTGTTAAAATCTAGAAATCATTATAAATATAATAATGATAAATGATTATGAACCATAATAATAAAATTCAGGGCATAAAACATTAAATCATCAATATTAACGTGTCATCTACACAAATAATACCCATTGAATCCTCTAAATGATCTCATCATTCAGACTCTGGGTGATACCATTGGAAACTAAATTATTTATATGGGGAACTTTCCCAATAATGATTATATTCATTGTGATAATACTACATATATATTATGATCACATATCATTTAATCTTTGAAATATGATTTGAAAATTGTGATAAAAATGTTTCCTAATCCCACATAATCCCTTTATAATTTCATTAATCTCATTACCTCAACTGATCTATCAAAGTCATCTAAAAAATATTTTTTAAGAGAGTTTTTAGAAAAACATATCTATCATGATCCTCTAAAAAGTCTCTCCTAATATATTAAGTGAATATATAACTTATCATAGTGAATTAGTCATAAGTTAAAAAACTAATCTTAATCACCAAAATCATAGGATGTCTAATACCCTCTTAACTCATTAATTCACACTTCATGAATATTATACACAAGATTGATGTCATAACATGACTATAGAGTGTATTCGCATCAGAAAATAGAAATGAATCATGTGATATACTTTGAGTATTCTCTATATCATAATCATGGATCAATGAACTTTTTTTAAATTTGTAAATAATGAAAACTAAAAAAATAGTTTTCTTTAAATTTCATCATGAAGGTCATTTTAAAACCAATTCATCATTATAAAACAGTAACACAACTAGTTTTTTACTGTAAAAAACATTTTATCATGTTAAATGTAAGATCCATCTTTATTGTAGTTTTTTAATGATTCATAGAATAGGCCATCCTAATTGATCCACACTAAATTGTGTTCATTGAAATTCAAGAACCCAATTATAACTATGGGATAAAATAGGTATGAAAATGGCCCATGTTCCCACTAAAATAGTGGTACATGAACCCAAGAATGTTTATTAAATATATAAATAACTATGAATATTTCATTTATTTTAAAAATAAAACACATAAACCTGATTTTTAATACAAATATATGATATCTATTTTAACCATGAACAACATAAATTTGTTTCATTTATTATTTTATAAATAATTAAAAATATTGTTTTTAAATTAAATAAAAACCCACATTGCAGTGACGGTGTGGAGTGTAAGTTCAGAAAAGAATGATTTGGGTGGGGGTTATGGGAGAGTTCAATGATATAATGATATGGTATTAGTAATGTTAATATATTGAAAAAAAATTTATTTTAAATATTAGTTGATTCATAGTTGAAAAATAATAAATAGAGCATGTGATTTGTTTGGATGGTTTCGGGATTCTTTTTTATTTATTTATAATAGTTAATTTTACTTACTCTATGCCACTCGTCATTGGGGAACCCCATAAATTCTATACTGTCATTTTTTTATATTTTATTATTAAAATTTTAATAATTATTATATTTAATATTAATATATTAAACATTATAGTATTCTATGACACATATATTAACCATACACATACCTCATGACGATAATTATTTTACTTCCCTATCCAATTAGCACAACAATGGATTCAGCCATTAAAATCATGTCGAAACTCATTTATTATGAATTTTAAAGTGTGGGTAATTAGTGAAATAATAAAGGGAAATTTGTTCATCATCACTGAAAAAGATGTGACAAAAGTGTCTTTTATATATTCTAGTGTTAGAAATAATAAAATTTATGTTTTTTCTATGAGACTTTTTTTGTTGATAAAATCATCATTTTTAGAATTAAAGTTAGCACTAGTTTTTAACATCAATTGAAATAGTTTGTTTCTAGAAAAATAACAGACTGTAATATATAAAGAATTATGAAAATACTTAATTCTAAATAAAATATTTTCATCTAGCAAATAATATAATTACATCAATCAATATGTATACAAATAAATTTACATTAAAACATTCCAATATATTTCAATTACAATAATATATAGAATTCATTTCAAATAATTACAATTTCCTAACTAACAAAAGAAGAATCTATGTTCTAAGACACATTATCTACTGATCAACCCTACCATATTGAAAAGATGTGTGTATCATTAAAAAATGATTTTCCTTTATAATATTGCAAAGATAAACTAAAAAATCATTAATAAAAAATGATAATTTATAAATAAAAAATAAATAAGAAGGATAATATTAATGTTTAAAAACAAATGAATTAATATTTAGTATTTCATAATACAAAAATAATACTAATCACCAAGTAATATTAAATTGTGCACATTTTCATAATTTTCAGAATTTGTTGTGTTTTTGGAACTAAAGTGTAACTTTTAAATTGATAACATATTCTTTCTGTCCTACTGGCCTCAACACATATTAGAATTATTTACAAATAATTCCAAAAAAATCAAAAATGAATTACCAGATATTTTAATAGACAATCATGAAAATTTTATTGTGTTTTCATAGTTTAGAGTATGTGATACAACCTTTGAAATAAAATGTTCCCTTTAAAATGGAAACAAACATTTATAGTCATACTAGCCAAACCACATGTCAGAGTGTTGTGAGTATATATCCTATATTTCATAGATGACTTATCAATTTTTTTATAAATTTATAATAATAAAATTACCTCATTATCTTAGTTTTGAGAGTCTGATATATGTTTTAAACAAATGTATAGATCAAAATCCAATTTAAAACACAAATGTTTTGTTATACTGGAAGCATAGCATGTCTTATTAATGTGAGAGTAATTTATACATGTTATTACCAAATATATAGTCATTATAATAAATTATCATAATAATTCAAAACAAATTATTGGTTTTCACTATTTTCACAAGTTTTGAACAAAAATCACAATTTTAAAATCCAAACATAAATTTTTAGGTATACCGACCACACCATATACATTATTTACATGAGGAAAATTCCTAAATGTCACAAATGAATATATAAATATTTTTATAATTTATGATGATAATATAACCGTTTTTGGATAGTTATGACTATGTGTCATAAATTTTGAATTAAACCCACACATTTAAATTGAATGTACACACTTAACATCATACAAATCACATTATGTCTCATCTTGATTTGTGATTAACTCCATATAATCACAAATGAATAAAAAACAATTTTCCTAATACATCATGATAATTTTATTATGTTTTATTAGTTTTTACAATGTGATGAAAATTTTTATCTAAATCATCACTATTAAATTGAAAACATGCATATTTAAGCAATTTAGCAATGCCCAATGTTGGATTTATGTATGTCTAGATCATATAACTCACAACTGATGAATTTATTATTTATTAATAATTCATTAAACTAAAAGTTTTTTTTCTTTAATTATAATTTATGATGAACATTTTCGAACCAAAATATCACATTTAAATAGAAAACATACATTTTTAGTCATACCAACCACACTGTTTATCAGATTAACATCGAATTCATTCGTGCATGTAAGAAATTAATAATTTATAACTTTTATTAACTTTAATGACAATATGAAAATTATTTATAACTTTTAATTATGTATGGAATTATTTTAACTAAAACCTCACTTTTATATTTAAAAGAATCACTTTCAATCATATCAGAAATAGCCTAAGTCCAATTGAATTGTAATTAAATATTACATGTCACAAATGAATCATTGATAATGTTTGTAATCATTAATGATAGTGTACGTTTTATTTCTTTGTTTTGATTTTGTAACACATTTTTTGATTGAAAATGTACCTTTTCTACTGAAAATACAAGTATTTAGTCATATCAACAACACTATGTGAGAAATGGTTGTGAAGTTAGTTCCAAATATTCAAAAAAGAATAACATTTCATTTAAGTAATGTATAATAAATATAAAATCATTTTGACAAGTTTTAACAATGTGATGCATGTTTTGGAATAAAATCTGACATTTAAATTGAAATGAACATATTTCAAATCTTATTAGCCACAACACAAGATTGATTTTTGTGAAATTAATTCCTACGAATTGAAAATAATTAATTGATTAATTGATTATGGTGTCATCATATTATGAGTTATTCTTATAGTTTGTTACAATGTGATGCCTGTTTTGAAATAAAATTTCCCCCATAAACTGATAACACATACTTCTAGTCCTAATATCCACACTAAGTGTCCTAGTAATCTATGGTTATTTCCTATAGGCCAAAAATTAAGCCTCCATCATTTTTCAGAAATATCAGGGCAATCCAAGTCTACATTCTCATTTAAGAGTCTGAGCAACTATTTTTTAACTGAAACCATTAATTTTTAAATGAAATAGTAACATATTTAGTCATACAAGGTTGATAAAATTCCATATTGAGGTGAAATTATTTAATACATGTCTAAAGTGAATTATTACAATTTTTTTAACGTATCATGACAATCTAATCATGTTTTCGATTATTTAATTATGTCACACAATTTTTAAACTAAAATATAATAAATTTTTAAATTGAAACATTTATTACCATCCAAAAGAATTTTAATTGTAATTTTATTGAATAAAAATAAATATTATCTATAATGACAGTCAATAATATGAAAATTAACTATATTAGAAAATGATAAACCACTGATTCCTCAAGTATGTATACATTCTGACACCATGTAACTTTTCCAATCCTTCCAAAACAAATATATTTAGTTATTTGAATATGTGAACTATCAATATTCTTATTTGTATAAGGCCCCTACCTTAAACATTACATGAACTTGATTTATGTAAATAATACACATTGAATATATTTTCTAGATTATAATTTTAGCTAATTAGGAAATAATAATTACATTACATCTCAAATATTATAAGCAGACACTTCTACTCCGTATCCATTTTTTTCATAAAATAAAAATTCTTAAAAGAAAAGAAAAATTATTTTATTTCTATAAATCTTCTTGAATTATTCTTTTCCCTTACCCTTCCTATACCCTGTGAAAAACATTTCAAAACCATTGGATGCGCATAAAAATTTCAGTAATGGTTATAAAATAATGAAAGAAAACATTAGTCCTTCAATAAATAAAAATGAATAAAATCATAATTTTCAATATTTAACATACCACAATAGATCATATGTTTTATGAATAACACATGTAAATCATAAATCATAAAGGTATGTTATGGAATCCATATCATACGTACATTATAGCTTTCACAACTACATAGGGAGTTATGTTGGAATGCCCATCATAGTATATTCCTTAAATCTATTAGGAGAAACATTGACGTTTACCTCCATCACGTTACTCAATGCATTGAAGAGCTATATCGGGCTCACCCACCCAAGGTTTATCATGGAACAACCCATATACATAAACAATGCCCAAGAACCATAACATATTCAAAACTCATAAACCAAACATAAAGGAAAGATAAAATTTACACATTAAAATCAGAATATATCATTTAATAATATTTAAATAATCAATCCATTATGAAAACTATTTTCAATTCAAAAAAAAGAGTATATGGTATTTATTTTCATTTTAAAAACATTATGGATTGTTAAGGAATCCAAATATCAGATAACACATGAAACAAAATAAAGGTCATTGTCATAGTGTATGTTAAAAAATAGTCCCTTTGTAGTTTAATAAAATGCAACATAGAATAAGATTCCCTTTGAATGAAATGAAAAGACAAAGGGTTTTTTACATTGTATAAAATAATTTCAGGTGTAAATAAATATATGCCTCAATGAAAGGAGATTGGGATGAAGTCCCTTACAATATCATTTTGTAAATAGAATATATCAATTATGTATATTAACTATAAGTACACATAGGAAATGTATAAATACATGATAGTACATAAAAAGATATTTCTTACATAATCATAGCACGACATAATTAAAATCATAAGATTAACCCAAGGAATAGAAATTGGGCTATAAGTTCCCTTACAATTATTATACAATTAGGTTAAGGATAAATCAATCAAATAATTATGTGTGAAAATATAAATACACCCAATATAAGTGGATATTTATTTTAAAACAATCTGTGATAAATCATATATATTAATTGCATGATAAAATCATGAAGTATAATTTTAACCCAAATAATGGAAATTGGGTTAAGACGTTCCCTTATGAAAATTCAGCAGCCTAATGGAGTCACTTAAAATTTAAGAAAATGAGTTGATGAGAGAGAAAATGGTGTCTTATCACATGGAAATAAAATTTACATCAATAATAATATAAAATAAAATAGCCAAAAATTTGAAAATTGAAATTTAAAAATAAAGCATAAAATAAATTTTTGACTAAAAGAGAAGGGTGAAAGGTTCCCTTATCGATTTGGTAAATTCCAAAACACACACCACATGAAAGAAGGATCATACAATGAAGATTTAAATAAACATAAATTATATTATATTACACAAATAATAAAATCATGGGATGTACATACACCACACAAAAAGAAATAGTGGAAAATATATCATGAATCTCATGGGAATAAAAAGTGAGTTGAAAACCCCTTATCTCAAGTCTGACTTGGCTAGTATGTTTCTTATTATTCAAGAATAATAAACTTATGTAAATTAATAATTGATTTAGAAACTTTTTAATTTTTAATATTCCATTTATATCACTTATTACCTTTTTATAAAAATAATTTAATTATTTGAGTTCATATCAGAAATTTTGTCGATGTTCGGAACTTGAGTAAAAAATGAACATGTTATAATTTAAAAATCATCAAATTTTTAAAAATTAAATTATCTCCAGAATGAAATTAATGATTTAGATATCATATATATCATATATATACTGTATATATTTGTATTTACAATATTAAGTAACTATTGGAGATAAGAAATGAAATGCACCATTTATGGATACAGTGAGTTGTATGTACACATGAACGATACATTCATTTCTATTTCATTTTTTATTGGGATGAAAACATAATGATACATAGATATATTTTAATTCCAGTATAATATCATATATAATTTATTAAATACATCTTTTATATTTTCCATGTATTGCATTAATGAGTCATATCACTATGTGGGTTGGCAGTTCGCACTTACTCAAAGGAAATTATAGTATTTAACCATTATAGAAACCATAAAGGAATGCGATAAATGAAAAATAAATAAGCATAGAGACAATATAAATATAATATATATCACATATAAATATAGATCTATCTTAATTGCCACCATAAGAGGAGGTAGGAGATGATTGAACAATCATCTTTTCATGAGGCATTAGTTCCCCGTCCACAGAAATAGTATGTTCATATCAATTAGATTGAGGTGTGTGGATGTGTAGTTCAAATATCATAAAAAACTTATTATATTAATTATATTGGTGTTGTTATGTAAACAAACAATAATAAGATTATATGGAGTGAAGAAGTAATATAAAATAAGAGAACTTGAGGGAAAACGTTACCTTTAAATCGGGTAAGTTCCTTTGGTTTTAACGAAATCGATTTCTTGAATTTATTTATTCATCATGGAATTATTCTAAGAGGAATAGAGTGATTTTTTGAGCTTCTTTGAGTAGATTTTGGATGATTCAAGGGGATTTAGTGGTGTGAGTAATGTCTTAGAGTTGGTGAGCTTTTATAAGAGGGAGGAGGGGCTCTTTAGGGTAGTTTGAAAGTATTATTTTATTAGAAACTTATTTTATGTTTGAAAAGGTATAAAACTTATTAAATTCAATGATAAGGTACATATAAGTTGATATAAAATCATCAAATTATAATTTTATAGATTTTTTATATTTTTTAATCCTTATCTTTTTTATTTAACCATTTTTTAACTTATATTAATTCTACCATGTCCACTTATATATTCATATTATATGGTTATTATATTTAATATAAAATTAAAAGTTCCCCAAAATGGATATTTTATGTCATTTGTAACATTATTTAAGTCATTTGGCAGAATATTATATTTTTTGAATATTTTATCATTTAATAAAATATTCATGGTTTTAAAAACTCATTTATGTCAATTTATAAACTGTTCATATCAAGTTTTTTTAAATCTATAACAACTTGGTTATTTCAAAAAACATTCATTAATTCAAAGATAACATGTCATTATTATCCCTAAAATTCGTGGATTTCCTAAAAATATTCAAAATAAATTTATTTTTAAATTTATAATATCATTTATTTGAATAATTTATTAAATAAATAATTACTGCATCACTATTGTGTCATAATTAAATTTTTTTTATAAAATGAATAAAAATTATAAAAAAAATCCATGATGTAGTATTTCTTTTTATATTTATAATGGCTATTTATAGACTTAAATATCACTTATATAACTGATTATAAAAATTGTTTTACCAAAATATATAGGTGTTTGTTATTTTTTCACGTACTTTAAAATAATTAAAATAAAATGTCATTATCACACTAATGTGGCTCCATGGGGTCCCAAAATCGACCCAATGATGCCCATGGTCAGATATGTATCAATATATTGTATTAGGATACATTTTAGAAAATTTTAATATTATTATAATATTATAGTTTTCCCTTATTTACCATATTTAACCTTTAACCATGGTAAATAATATATTTATTGAAGTTACTATTCATAATGTCTAAAAATAAAAGTTAAATATTTACAAAATTTAGTCCTATTGATACCAAATATGGAATCCATTTTTCCAAATTCCAAAAATAGTATTTACAGAAATTCATTTAAAATTATTTCATGTTTTCAAAACAAAAAACGTGTTTCTAAAAAAATACTAACTATCCAAATATTGACACTTATTTATGTCAGATTTAAATGTGAAATTACTTCTGATGACCAACATTGGATTAAATAGGTACAATATTATCTAACTAAACTTTAAAAAAAATTAAAGGTATATTCTATCTATATAAATAAATTAGATTAAAAGGCAGTTTTAAATTAAAATGCATTATTTTTCACTATTTATTAAAAAATGAACATTATCTGAAAAATACAAAAAATTCATCCAATGTAATTTTTGATGTCCAAATTCTAAATAATATTTTTACCTTGTCATGTATAACATATAATAGTGACAAAAACATGATTTAAAAAGGGTTTACTTTTAATAGGTTGTAACTCGACCTTTAATAAAATATTACGATTTTTATGATTAAAATTGTATTCATTAACATTTTAGGCCTCTAAATTGTATTGGATAAATGTAAAAAAAATTAACAAACATGTGTAATAATATTTTAGTTACTTATATTCATTCCCACCAAAAAAATGGCTATTTATTAACTACTATTTAAAATAATAATATTATATTATTATTTTTTAGTATAACTCAACATTGTGTGCAACTATGATTTCAAATAAAAGTATTTTTGCATGTTGAGTATACTATCATACATAGAAACCACCTCAAAAAATTAATATTTAATTCAAAAATATTAACGAAGATTCCATATTCTATATTTACCTAGGATGTTACTTCCTTCCCCCCTTTTGGGAATTGCATCCTGTAAATTTTAAAATTGGGCTTAGAAACAACATTAAATGTCCCACATCGTAAAAATATTCAATAAAACAACAAATTTAAAAAATTAAAGAGAAGTTCAAAGGTCACTCGAGATAATTTATACGAGGAATCCATGAAAATATAGATATGGAGGAGAAAGTAATTTTCATGTTCATATGGAGAGGGATAAAAAACATGATCAGGAAAAAGTTAACAACAGGATAACCACAAACATGGGATGGGTTAAACGGTCATTGGTTTCCCATTAGGAAAAGTAAATGGAAAATGTTTTTGTTTTATGTTCAATTTCCTATTGTAGTACAAATTTAGTTATAAGATTTAATAAGAATGTAACGAAATATACTTACCTTTCAATTGTAGTTTCATCCTTTATTATGTTTCTACCCAAAAATAATATTATCTCCAAACAATGAGTATTGATGATATCCTGGTAAAACCTGAAGCACTAGAATCAACTTCTAGAGAATCACATATTCCACCAAAGTTGAACTATATATTTCCCCAGTCTTTAGACATTAACCAACACCAAAATGGATAGTATAAGATTAGATAATCCCCAAAAAGTATAGTACTTTATATAATGAAATACCTCTTAATATCCAAAATTGAACAAACAATTCCCAAAAGATCAAAAAATATGATTCAGTGGACAATTGTCCTTAAAATCCTTCAATATAATCAAAAGTAATATTGAAACCCAAAAATTCAAAAAGATTTAATCACCTTTTATTCCATGATAAATCTTAACATTTATCTCCAAATAACATTGACTACTATTAATGTCCCACATTTAAAAGTAATTAACCTAATCACATACTCACTAGGATAGGTTAATCATTTCAATTAATAACCCATATCAAAATATGTTCAAAATAAACACATAGATTCTTCAAAAATAAAATTTCAACCATTACTCCACAAAAAAATCCCATTTCATTTTATTTTCCTTAGGTATATAGTTTTCAAAAAAAAAAGAAACCTCTTCCAATATAACCTTTATCACTTAATCGCAAAATCACTTTCCTATACTAAGGATATCCATTTTTAAAGAAATAATTTCACAAAATCAACTAATTCTTGATCAATAAAATCAATTATCAAAAAATAATAAGTTATACTAATGAGGGACTTAATGTAGGACAATGGTAGGTGATGATCCCTTGTTTCACTTCAGTTGTCGTTTCAATTCCTACGACCTTGTCGGACACGATGAGTTATCACCCATCATACATGTTGTCCTTTTTTATAAAACTCATAATTAACTCAAACATGATTTTTCCTCAATGGTTGTATAATACCTCTCATTTTCATCCCAACTCATAATAACCACAATATCATAATTCATGAAGCCTTATATATTTATTGAATTTGTTTTTACCATCATTAAATAACAATATTCCTAAAGAAAAAAAATTGAATCTTTTTCATGGTTTCCACCTGGTTTCATCACCATATTTTACACATAGATAGATGGTCCTTTCATTGAAAAAAATATTTAGATATCCTTCAAAATCATCTACTTACATTATCTAAATACACCTCATACAACGTGGATCATATGGGTGTTTATAGAAAAATAGTTTTGGAAAATAATCATGAATGACATATAATTTCAAAACATCTGATAAGATATTCATTCTATAAAACTATCAGACTACGTTTGAGATGAAAGATTCAATGAATGGTACTTTTAAAATACCATAAGTATGTGACAAAAGACTATAATTTAAAAGAAAATATAAATAAGTTGCACAAGGGTCTCCTTCTTCCTCACCTTTTTCAAAATCATAATATGATTCAAAATCTTGTGATAAGGTAAAATATTTAGAAATGACTTACTAATATTTAGTTTTCTTGAAAATATGAGAATATTGAAAAAATATTTTTTGATTAAATAAAACCCATGATCCAAAATGGTAAAGAGGTATAGAGGAGGTTTTTGATATCTAAAATAACTACTGGAAAGTGAGTTGTATGTTAGAAAATGTTTTAGAATAGTTTGGACATGACTTTGCAATAATTATTTCAAGAATGTAATCAGAAAGAGATAGGAATGTCATTTGAGATCCTCCTCCTTCAATTTGTTACAGTCTTTTATTGATCTAAAAAAGTTGCAAAATAAGGATTTAACTTAAAGAGTAGATGTAGAGACTAACAAATTTTCTAACAAAAACTCATAATATCTAAAGTTATCTAAACAGACCACTAATACCAACTATAAGGCCACGGACTTAAACATTAGATAATATTAAATTAATTTAATAATTCACATTGAGGATCTTTTAATATTTAGAGTTTTATATATTTAGCCCCTAACTATTAAATTACATTTGTAATATTAAAATTATACACTTCTACTCAATATATTTTTTTTAATAAAATTAAAACAATTAAAAAAATAATTTTTTTTGATATAAATATTTTTGAATTCTTCCTTTATCATAACAATCCTTATACACTGTGAAAATCATTTCAAAAACATGGGATGAGTATTAAAATATCACTAAGGTTTATAAAATAGGGAAAGAACACATTTGTCCATAAATACAAAAAAATCAATGAAATCATACATTTCAATCTTTAACAAACCACAAAAGATCATAAGATTTATGAATAACACATGGAAATCATAAATCATAAATGTAACTTATGGCATCCATATCATACATACATTCTAGAGTTCATAGCTACAAAGGGAGTTTCATTGGAATACACATCACAGTATAATCCCTAAATTTCATTGGAGAAACATTAACATTTACCTCTATCACGTTACCAAATTCATTTGAGAGATGTCTTGGGATCACCTGCCCTATGTTTATCATGGAACCATATGTATACGTAAACAATGCAAAATAACCATAACATATTCACGACACAAAAAAACGTAAACGAAAAATAACATTTCCACATTGAAATCACAATATATAATCTAAATATATTGACATAATCAATCCATTATCAAGTCCATTTTCAATACCAAAATATTTAAATTAGAATATGGTATTTATTTTCCTTTTTAAAACATTACTGATTGTTAGGGAAGCTAAATATCATATAACGCTTGTGGCGATGGAAAGTTCATTGTCCTTGCATACATTAAAAAGAAAAATTCCCTTTCTCATTTAGTAAAATTATATGTAGAAAAATATTCCAATAGAATGAAATGAAAATTAAAAGGGGTTTATACAACGTATAAGATAATTTCATGTATTAATCAAAATATGCCTCATTGAAAGAAGATTGAGACGAAGTCCCTTACAAGATCATTTTTTAAATTTAATAGATCGATTATGTTGATTCACTATAAGTACAAATAATTAATTAATAAATACAAGATAGGACATCAAAATTAATTTCTTACATAATCATATCATGACATAATTAAAAGTAGAAGATTAACCCCAAGAATGGAATTTTGACTAAGAAGTTCCCTTACAAAGATTATACCATTAGGTTAAGGATAAATCAATGAAATAATTATGCATGAAAAATATAAATACCCCCAATATAATTAGATAATATGTTTAAGAAAATCATAGGTCATTCACATATATTCTTCGCAAGACATAATCAAGAAATGGAAAATGAACCCAAATAATAGAAATTGGGTTAAGAAGTTCCCTTAGGAAAATTCAGCATCATTACAGCGTCACTAAAAAAATTCATAAAATGATTTTATGAGAGTGAAAATGGAATATCATAACTTGAAAATAAAATTTACCTCAATAAGGATATAGAATAAAATATCCCATCATTTGAAAATATAAATTAAAAGACATAACATAAACGAAATATTTTACTAAAAGGGGATTGTGAAATGTTTTCTTACTTATTTGGTAACTTATGAAACATACACCAAAATAAATAAGGGTCATAAAATTAATATGTAAATAAGAATAAATTATATTATATTACCATAATAATATAATCATGGTTTGTAAATACTACACACAAATGGAAATATTAGAAAATATATCCGGAATCTAATTTGTATAAAAAGTGAGATGAAAACCCCTTACCTTCAGTCCAACTTATCTTGTATGTTCATTTATATTCCTAAATAATAAAAATAAGTTAATTTATACTTTATTAATAAATTTATTAATTTTAATTAGTCATTTTATTTTACTTTTTAACATGCTATAATAATTATTTAATTATTTGTGTTCATATCAGACACTTTGTCGATTTTCGAAACATGAGTCAAAAATGAACGTGTTATAATTACAAATTATCCATGTTGTCAAAATTATATCATCTATAGAAGGATATTAACTATTTATATATCATATATATCAAATATATATGTGTATTTATAATAGTATATAACATTTGGAGATAAGAAATGAAATACACCATTCATGGAGACGGTAAGTCATACATATATATGAACACTACTTTCATTTCTATTTGGTTTTAATTGAATGAAAACATAATTATAAATAGGTATATTAAAATTCCAATATCATATCATATATAATTTCATTAAATCTGCCATTTATATGTTTAATATTTGGAATTAATGAGTCATATCACTTTGAGGGGGTAATAGACCTCACTTCCTCAAATGAAATTAACGTATTTAACCATTATGGAAACCATAATGGTATGATATAAGTGAATAATAAAGAAGTATGGAGACAATATATATAATATATATCACATATAAAAATAGTTTCATCTTAATGGCCACTATAAAAGGTGGTAGGAGATGATTGAACAATAATCATTTCGTGAGGAAGTAGTTCGTCGTCCATAGAAACAGTATGTTCGTATCCATTAGATGGGGGTGGGTGAAAGTGTATATAGAATACGTATAATAAAAACGTCCCGGTATATTGGGGATACTTTTGTTTCTTTGAAAACATGAATATAAAGATCATAGGTAGTGAATAAAAATAAAATAAATGAAGAAAACTTGAGGGAAAACATTACCTTTAAATCGGATAACATCCATTGGTTTTAACCAAAAGGCTCTCTTGAATTTCCTTCTCTATAGTTTAAGGTTTCTAGATTGAAAATAGGGATGTTGGGAGTTTCTTGGTGGAGATTTTGGTCAATACAAGGGGCATGAGATGTTTGAGTATTGGTTTAGAGGTGGTGTATTTTTAAAAGAGGGGGGGGGCTCTTTTGGAACGTTTGAAAGTATTATTTTATTTTAAAATGATTTTCAATTTCAAAAGATCCCAAAATTATTTAATTTGAACATAAGGTACATAAATGACTAAATAAAATCATCTAATCTGAATTTTATATGTTTTGGATATTTGTTAATCCTTATCGTCTTTATTTAACCCTTTATTAACTTATTTAATATTTACCATATCCTCTTATATGGTTAATATATATACTATATTATTAAAAGTGACCCAAAATGGATGTTTTATTACATTTTTATCATTATTTAAGTCAATTGGAATAATATTAGATTTTTTTATTATTATATCATTTAATAAAATATTAATTCTTTAAAAAACTCATTTTTGTCAATTTATTAACTATTAATATCAAGACTTTTAAAAAATCTATAATATCGTTATTATATAAAAAACCATCATTAATTAAAATATAAAAAGTCATTATTATCCCAAAAATTATATAATGTCATAAAAAGTTTCAAAATAAATTTATTTTAATATTTATAATATCATTTATTTGAGTCATTTATTAATGAAGCAATTACTGCATCACCATTGTCTCATATTTAAATGTATTTTTATAATGTTTAAAAATTATAAAAAAATACCATGATTTAGGATATATTTTTATCTTTCTAAACACTATTTATAGGCGAAAATATCACTTATATAACCCATTATATAAATTGTTTTACTAAAAGATATATGTTTATATTATTTTTTCCCTTAAATTTTTATTATAAAATATCATTATCACTCCAAAGTGGCTCCATAGGGTCCCAAAATAGACCCATGGATTCCCATGGTCAAAAATGTATCAGAAAATAAGATTAGAGCACATGTTAAGGTAATTTAATATTATTATTATATTATTGTTTTACCCTTATTACCAGATTTACCCTTTAACCATGGTAAATAAAATATTTACTGATGTTACTATTAATATTTTCTAAATATAAAATTTACCTATTTACAAAATTTGGACCACCTGATAGATGATATGGAATAAATTGTTTCAAATTCAAAGCCCATAAGATGCAGAAATTAATTTAAAATTAACTCTCGTTGTCAAAACAAAAAGCGTGTTTTTAAGAAATAATAACTATCAAAAGATTGACAGTTGTTTGTATCCAAAATGAAAGTGAAATTATTTCCATTGACAAAAATTAGATTAAATGGTAAAAATATAATCTAATTACACCTGAAACCCAGTTAAAATAGAATCTAACCATATAAATAAATTATATTAAAAGACTTTTTTTAAATTAAAATGTTGTATTTCCACTATTAATTTAAAAATGAACATTATCAAAAGAATACAAAAATTTCATCCAATGTAAATTTTAATATCCCAATTCTATGGAATAATTTTATATTGTCAAATATAACATATTAATGGGACAAGAACAAGATTTAAAAATCATTCACCATCAAAAAGTGGTAAATCAACCTTTAAAAAATTATTAGAGTATTTATGCTTAAAATAGGTTTCCTTCACATTTTAAGCTTCTAAAATTTATTGGATAAATTTAGAAACATTTATCAATCATTTTTAGTCATATTGTAGTTAGTTCTATTCATCCCCCCAATACAACATCTATTCCTTAACTACCATTTAAAATAATAATATTATATTATTAATTTTTTGTATAACACAATGCTGTATGCAACATAAGATTTCCAAGAAACACGTTGTTGCATTTTGAGTATGATATTAGAAATATCATCCCATTTAAAATAATATTAATATTTAATTCACAAATATTATTGAAAATTCCATATTCTATATTTACCTAGGATGTTACAGTTAGTATAGAAATATATAAATACAATAATAATTAATAAATATTTTTAATGAAAATATAATCCCTCTCAGATTTACCATATTGAGAACGCATGTTTTTTGGATAGAATATGATAAAAGTTACAAATATACAAACATGATAACAACATATGATGTTAATTTTTTTTGAAAAATTACATAAATAAATGATTTTTTTTAATTATTATTACAAATTTGTTAATGGAGTAATATAATTATATATACCCTAATTCATATCTATATGTAAAATTTTTTAGGTTTATTTTGTATGTAGACTACCCTCATACAATGATTTTTATGGAATATAAACACATCCCATTAATTAAAAATAATTTATAAAACATAATAAAAATATATAATTTCAATTTTATTTCTGTCTTTTTTATTATATTGTATTAAAATTTTGTAAAGGACATCATTCTTGGTATATTTTTTGGATATATATTAACTAGATCCAAAAAATATAATATTAGTGTGTCTATGTTGATCAATGTGGGAATCATGTATGCTTTGAAAATTTGAAAATGAGTAAATAAATGAAAAAATGAAAATATAATTCATAAAAAAAGAGTTCATTATCTTACCCTACATAATAGGTCTTAATAATAATTTATTATCTATTATTTTCTTTTAAAACACTTTAGATAATTGGTGGTCACTATTTGAGATTTAATTACTCACCATTTCTATTTTTTCTATAAAAATGAAATTAGGGATAACAAAAAGAAACATCATAAGTTTATATTTTTATATTGTCATTATATATACAACTTTATAGAACATGACCACTATTAAACTATAATAAAAACATTATATCATGTATTTGAAAAATGAGTTTTGAAAACGTACCTCAAATACACTTTCGCAACGGAGACTCCCAACAATTCATGTTTGATAATTTCATTTACATTCTAAAGAAAAATATTTCATTAATGAAATGTCCCTATATTTTCTCTTGAAATTAAATATTATTTTTTTATCTATATTATAATTTTATATTTATAATAACATGTAACATTAATAAATATGGAATTTGAATTGGTCATGTAATGGTACCCTCATAGTTATTTTCAATCCAATAGATGATCATTTAGATTTTCTTCAATTCCACTTCGTATTATTTTTCATTATCTATATATGTAATAATATAACATAGTTCATAATTTTATTCATTAAATATAAAAGTTTTATCATATGAAATAATTTGGAAATGACACACACATATATGAGATTCTTCTTTATAATATTAAACAGTGATGTAATGAATGTTCCAATAAAAAGATTGAAATTGTTAATATTAAAATCAATAAGGGTGATAGGTATCTTAGTTCTTGGATCATGATCCACATAAATCCATACTCTAACATGATATTTTTTAAGTGTTTTATTATGTTGAATATCACCCAGGATATTGTACATTTTACCTTTGAAAACAATGTGATGAGTCGGTGTTGATCAATATAAATCCAAACCAGTTTAACCATTAAACCATTTAGTAAAAGAAATGTACTATTAATTTTTTGACTAAAATATAGCATAATATGTTGTGAAAAAATGATTACCTTGAGGAAGGAATTCCATTAAAGTTAATTACTACCTACAAAACTATGGTTGTGTTTCTCTTCAATGTATGTTTGATGTTGTGTTGATTCTTCTCATTAATCCAATTAATGAAATTAGTTTATTATTTCAACCAGAAAACTATATTTTTAATATTACTGTATTTATATCTTGTTATATCATGTTCATTTCCTTATTTTATTCCACTTTTTTTCTTTCTCGAATTATTCTCATTGTGGAACATGAAAAACATTACCTCTAATGTGGCTATACTAAATTGGAAAATTAAAATACACCTTATTTTCATTATATTTGGATAAAGAATATGAGAATTCATATGACTTTACTGGATACTAATAAAGGAAACTTTGTGTCACATACATGACTTATTTTGAAGTTAAATTTCATTTATTTTCCTTTCATTCTTTGTTTTGGATGGTTTCCAAAGGTTTTATGGAGAAATAGATGAGTTTTCATGAATTGGGCAAAACCGTGAGCCAAATTCCATATTTAAAAATAAAAATTGTTTCCTTTATAACATTTTCATTTTTTAATATTTTTCCTTAATTCCAATTCTTAAATGGTCTCCTCTGATCTATTAACACCAAAATATAAATTTGGAGGCTTTATAAATCCATAATCATAGTGGATATGGGTTTTTATTTAAGATATTGGACCTTCCCGAAGGCCCATTTCCTGCATTAAAAATAATTTTTAATATTTTTATATCTCCTTCAATATTTGCGTTTTTTCAGTGATTCCACCACCCACTCGACCCTAAGAAACCCAGACGCGCTCCCATTTCCTTCCCCGCCTCCTTGGAGCTCTTTGATATCGCGAATTAGGGCTGATCTGCATATGGTGTTTCAAATCGTCCAGAATTGAAGAGGTAACATCATCCCTTCTTAACTCTCTCAATTATTACTCTTTTCCCTCCATTCCAGTTCCAAAATTACCTCCTATATCTTGTTCGAAGAATACCTGAATTTTGGCTGTTTTCAATTTCAAAAACTATTGTTTTTGGAGTGATTAATTCCGGATACTTCAAGTAGGTGAGTCTATTTCTTTCCTCTTTCAAATTGCTTAGGGTTTCTTACCTAATTCATGAATTATAAAAAATTCCAGAAGTTAGGGTTCATGCATAGGTTCTAAATTACTGTATTTTGGGTGAAATATTGAGGTTTTAGGTTTCTTTTAACTTCCTTGAGGTGCGGCGGTCATGCGGTTGATGTTTCGCCCCAATATTTGAGGGGTTCGACACATTCGGTAGGTGATTCCGTGGATAACCATTTAATGATGAGTTAGTTTGCTTGATTAAATAATTTTACATGTTACTTATGTTCTGTTCATTATGAAGAAACCATTTTTGATAGCAATAGTAAACCATTTGTTTTTAAAGTTACATTTTTGCTTGAAGTGTGTATTTTTCATATGTATTTCATGTGTTATCTTTTGTGGTAGTTTTGTAAAATGTAGAAGTGGTTTATTAGTTGTTTAAAGGGGCTGCCAATTATGGTTGGGAAATGATATAGTTCCATTTGGGCCTAAAAATGGGGTGTATTTGAATTCTTTTGTTTGTATAACCCTCTCATACTCCTTGAAAGTGTTTTATGGATTTGTGTGTTCTCATGGGTATCTTTTGTGATATTATTCAAGGTGATTATATAACATTTGAAAGTAGATTATTATAGGTTTATTGGGCTGCCAATTATGTTTTGTAGGGTCTTGGTGTGCTTTTGGCTTAAAAAGAGGTTTTTGAAATGGATTTTATGTGCAATTTTTGGGTATACTCTTTATAATTGTTTTATGAATGTTTTGAATGGTTTATTGGGTTGTGTAATAGGTGAAACTATATTAGCAAACTGTTTTGGTAGAAGTATATTTTTAAAAGGTCCATTTCATTTGTGAAATTTTTTTTATGTGATATTTGTCATCCTGGAAATATTTTATTAAATTTTTTGAAGGAGATATTGAGGAGTGAAAGTGATGTGAAAGTGATGTGGAGTGTTTTGTGTGAGTGTGATGTGAAAAATTGAATTTTTGATTATGAAAGAAGTGTTACATTCCATGTGTGTGGGCTGTTATATGAGTTTAAATATGTTATAATTGTTTTAAAAAATTGTTTAATGGTTTTTTGGAAGTGTTGAAGAAATGTGAAACGTGTTGTGGGCTATTTTGGTGTGATTCGGATTTCAAAATCATGTTGAATGCAAAATGGATTTTTGTGACTTGTGTGGTATACATATGGGATGTTTGGTGAATTTGTGATGTGGAAATGATATTTTCATGTTCAATGTATATTTCTTGACTTGTTGAACTTGTTTTAGCACAAGGGGAAAACCTGGGTATCTAGGTGGGTGGACGTTTACTAGTATGCTAGTTAATCCGTGGGGGTTGGCCTCAGTTTCACTTAGCAAGATTGACGCTTACAACTCTAACTAAACTATGATGATGATGATTGGGGACCACTAGGTTATGGGTATTTCCCTACTAGTGGCTCGTGCATGAGAATGTATATTTGTGATGGTTACACTCACCGAGATACGAGGTACCTGGGACCCACAGCTAGCTAGTTCCTAGGGGTTACTTCCTATTTCTTGTGCTCATTATTTACTTTGTACTTACCGTCAGCATACGGTATAGTTGGCTGGAAAATTCAGTAGTGTTGACATTATTTTTAAAAGTGTTGATTCTTAATGATAGCCCACTTGAAAACAATTTTTCTTCAAAGTTGCGTCTTTTAGAAATTGTAACTAGCTTTTCATGTTTTTGAAAACATGCATGCTTTTCGTCTTTAAATGTATATCACATGAAATCTCATAGTGGTGGTATCCTAATGGGAATTGGCTCACACACTACATACAACCTTGGGTGTATGTAGACATGGTTGATTTTGTTGTCGCAGGTTGGGTACAGTTTTTTTGTTCCAGTGGTTCAGGTTTCAAGCAGGTCCTTGGTGGTGAAGTCTTGTGGAGGTGGCTTGAGGGCGGTGCCCCTTGCCATGAGGGTTCTTGGGCTATCCTTATTTGGATTTGTACCTTTGGTATAGACCTTTTGAGTTGTTTTAAGCCATGTAATTCAGTTCTGAATTTTTGTAAAAGATTTTTTGGTTTGAAAAATCCAGATTTGTTTCATTGGATTCTTTTGTATTTTCATTTTATGATACCCGGGCACTTGTGCCAGCCCGTGGGGATCGGGAACGCCCTTCGGGCCTTGTCACGGGAAGGGTTTGGTGCCATTTTTGGTGGTGATCGATTCGGTTTGTGAGAAAATGGTATCAAAGGAGGTTCGCTCTCTTTGGGTCATGTTATTTAGGTAAGAGTCAGGGTAATATGGAGATCAGATTCTAGGGACATGGTATTCTAGTTATGGGTAGTGTGCCTGATCACCACACCTCATGGCATGATTCATGTTTCCAGGGGAAGTTGGGACCTTTCAGAGTCCTTTGGTTTTCTTGGTTTAACAATGATTTGGGGAAATGAAAGGAGAGTTGTGATAATGGTCTCAGTAAGCTCACAGGGCCTGGAAAGCCTTGTGGAGCTGGGGATATTCCCTATAACACTCTCTATCACAGTGAAGTGATTGGAATATGGCTTCCAACCATATGTCCAAGTCACCCAATGAGACTAGTTTTCTCTCACATTGTCTTGTGTTCTTTAGTTTTGAAATCATGGAACTTTGGTTTTAAACTGACATGGTTGTAAGAAGTGTAAAGTTTTTGTGAAATTATTTTCAAATAAATATGGAATGTTTTGATTTATGAAATGGTGGAAATGAATTTTCAGAATTGTTTTGAAATGGAAAATAGTATGCTTACACCTATTTTGAAAGTCGTAACCATATTGAAGTTGGTTTTCAAAAGTGTTTCCAATATAGTTTTCTAAACAATCAAAGGGTGTTTTAATGGGATGAGATGTTTTGAAATTGATGTATATGAATTGAAAGTGATTATTCATTTGAATGATTGGTTTTTTTGGTTAGTGGTTTTTGAGAAAGGAAGTATTGGTTGACCGTTTTGGTTTTGAAAATTTGAAAGAATCTTTTTTTTAACCTTTGGTATTTCCGTGAGTGACCACATGCATGGGGTTATATGGGATGATGGATGGTTGATGGCATGACAGGATGAGTGCCAGGACGTATATGAGGAGGGTGCCCGGTGTGGTACAAAAACATTCATGTGTGAGGCCCATGGGGTACCATTGGTGCATACGTTTACTTCTAAACAATTTGTTTTCAAAGAATTTATTTTAAATAAAATCATGATATCTAGATGAATTGTTTGGGATGGTGTATATTGTGTGTTTTTGGAAAATGTTGATGTTGTGGGATGTTTTGAGTCCAAGAACCCCTCCTGTTCGAACTGTATTTTTGGTTTGTGTTTGGTCGGTAAGTTGGGTAGAAGGACAGGTTAGTAGTCACCTATGAGATATGTTTCCGGACACCTTTATTGTGGTTCCATTAATGTGTTTGTATCTGTTTTGTGTCATGTTTTTACCAATGGAATATCTTGTTTGGGTCCTTGGGTTCTCCCGTTGGATAGGGTACACCCCCATTAAGGGTTAGGGCACACCTGAAGTGCAACCCGGATTGTTTCGCCGTTGGAAAATCCTCCAGTTGATCAATGTAAGTAATCTTCTCTTGAGCATTGTAGAACGAGTCTACACCATTTACATTCTTGGTTTTTTTTTCAGATCCTCTTGTTGCGGAAGAGTGCTCGTGGATGGTTTAAAGAGACCTTAATTTCTTAAGCTACCCGATGCTTCGAAGGTGGAAGTTATCTAGGGTTATCAATATGGATAGTGTCTAAGAGGGTCTGTGAGTCCTTCATAGTCTCTTCGAAGAAGGGGTTTATGTTAAACCACCTGTGTGGGAAATCTGGCCATGAGAGGCTGTTATGGACACTTTATGGAATGCTGTCATGTTTGGGGATGTTGTACAAGGCCCCCTCCTTGTATTATTTCTATCAGTCGCTTTGGTCATGTTCGTTAACGCGTTGTGATGTTGCGTGCTCGTTTGATTGTAAAGGTGAAATTGTACAATATTTTTTGATTCTATTTTTTAGCAGTGTTTCTCCTTTCAGGAGATCTTGTCATCCTCTCTTTTAGAGGAAGGTGTTTATATGTGTCCTTTATTTCTGATGATTCTCACCTGAAGAAAAAAGGTGTGATGTGAGTGCATCCTCTAAACCCTTATTTCAGTGAAATCCCATGTAAGGGGAAAGTTAGTACTGGGGTGTGTTATGTCTTGGTGAACCCATCTAGGATTTTATGTAGTTTTTTGTAGAATCGGAAGAATAAATTATATTCGGGGGTTTCCAAATCCTAACTGTGAGGCCAAAGATGCTTCAATCATTCCAGCTCCAGCCATAGGTCCCGGAGAGAAGTTGGCACGTAGTCAGAGGAAATCCCAGTGTTGTTTTTATCCTTGTACGAAGAAATATTCTTATTATGAGAGATGGTAATAGTTTAAAAATTTGTTGTTGTCATTTTTCTTCATTTGTTCACGTTCGGTGGAAAGAGGTGGTGGGCCTCATCCCCATGTTATCTCCCAATGACTTTCTTTTCCCCTTTGGTTTCTTTTGGGTTCGGGGGAAAGGTTTTAGATATTTCTAGACATGTTGAGTGAACATTTTTTAGTAACCATTCCCTTGAAAACCATGTAGGTATAAGGATCCACATGGTTAGCGCACAGTTTCCCAAACTGTGCGGGCTAACTGTGTTGTCATCCCAACTCTTTAAGTTTTGGGGTTTTTCTATGCCGGCCCATATTGGTCAGTTAAGATGGATGGTTCTTATGGTGGGGAGACAAACTATGACTCTCATGTATATTACTTTGAAAATTCCTAATGGTATTCTACCCCTTGTACTGGGGAGTTTGTTCGGGATCCCCTGATAGTGTCTTGATTCGTTCTCAGAATAAAAAATTTAGTTGTCTCTTATGGTTGGGGAGCCCATTTGTGTATCATTGTACCAGTAACTCACTTTTGTACATGGTCTTGGATTGGACGTGGGTAGCCTCTTTCGGAGATATATAACCACATACATCTTCCTTGGGTAAATTTTGGGATTGGAGAGTTCCCAGTGGTTTAGTTATATCAAGGTAAGTGTAACCTTGTTCGATGTTCTTGTTTGTTTGGGTAAATTGCTTGAGCCTTGTTCAGATAGTTTTTGAGGAGTTTTATTTTAGGATAAATCCTGAATGTTCTTGATATTTTAAGTAATGAGGTGTATGTTTTGGTTGTGAAGTATTCCTTCCTTAATTGATCACTGGAGGTGTTTTGGCCTTTGGGGGCGAAACCTGGAAAGGGAGTACATCTTGGTTTATTAGTTCGGTTTGGCTTTCGTATCTGGCCTTTCTGTAGCTTTACGGGGACGGAAAGTTTTCATGATGGGGAAAATTGTCACATACATGACTTATTTTGAAGTTAAATTTCATTTATTTTCCTTTAATTCTTTCTTTTGGATGGTTTCCAAAGGTTTTATGGAGAAATAGATGAGTTTTCATGAATTGGGCCAAACCGTGAGCCAAATTCCAGATTTAAAAATAAAATTTTCTTCCGTTATAACTATTTCAGTTTTTTAATATTTTTACTTCATTACAATTCTTAAATGGTCTCCTCTGACCTATTAACACCAAAATATACATTTGGAGCCTTTATAAATCCATAATCATGGTGGATATGAGTTTTTATTTAAGATATTGGACCTGCCTGAAGGCCCATTTCCTGCATTAAAAATAATTTTTAACTTTTTTATATCTCCTTAAATATTTGCGTTTTTTCGGTAATTTCACCTCCCACTCGACCCTATGAAACCCAGTCGCGCTTCCATTTTATTCCCCCCCTCCTTGGAGCTCTTTCATATCGCGAATTAGGGCTGATCTGCATAGGGTGTCTCAAATCGGCTAGAATTGAAGAGGTAACTTCATCACATCTTAACTCTCTCAATTATTACTCTTTCCCCTCCATTCCAGTTCCCAAATTACCTCCTATATCTTGTTCGAAGAATCCCTGAATTTTGGCTGTTTTCAATTTCAGAAACTATTGTTTTTGGAGTGATTAATTCAGGATACTTCAAGTAGGTGAGTCTATTTCTTTCCTCTTTCAAATTGAATAGGGTTTCTTACCTAATTCTTGAATTATAAAAAATTCCAGAAGTTAGGGTTCGTTCATAGGTTCTAAATTACTGTATTGTGGGTGAAATATTGAGGTTTTAGGTTTCTTTTAACTTCCTTGTGGTGCGGAGGTCATGTGGTTGATGTTTCGCCCCAATATTTGAGGGTTTCGACACATTCGGTAGGTGATTCTGTGGATAACCATTTAATGATGAGTTAGTTTGCTTGATTAAATAATTTTACATGTTACTTATGTGTTGTGCATTATGAGAAAACCATTTTTGGTAGCAATAGTAAAGCATTTGTTTTTAAAGTTACATTTTTGCTTGAAGTGTGTATTTTTCAAATGTATTTCATGTGTTATCTTTTGTGTTAGTTTTGTAAAATGTAGAAGTGGTTTACTAGTTGTTGAAAGGGCCTACCAATTATGGTTGGGCAATGATATAGTTCCATGTGGGCCTAAAAATGGGGTGTATTTGAATGGTTTTGTTTGTATAACCTTGTTATACTCCTCAAAAGTGTTTTATGGATTTGTGTGTTCTCATGGGTATCTTTTGTGATACTATTCAAGGTGATTATATAACATTTGAAAGTGGATTATTACAGGTTTATTGGGCTTCCAATTCTGTTTTGGTAGGGTCTTGGTGTGCTTTTGTCTTAAAAAGAGGTTTTTGAAATGGATTTTATGTGCAAAGTTTGGGTATACTCTTTATAATTGTTTTATGAATGTTTTGAATGGTTTATTGGGTTGTGTTATAGGTGAAACTATATCAGCAAACTGTTTTGGTAGATGTATATTTTTAAAAGGTCCATTTCATTTGTGAAAATTTGGTTTTGTGATATTTATCATCCTGGAAATATTTTATTAAATTTTTTGAAGGAGATATTGAGGAGTGAAAGTGATGTAAAAGTGATGTGGAGTGTTTTGTGTGAGTGTGATGTGAAAAATTGAATTTTTGATTATTAACGAAGTGTTATATTCCATGTGTGTGGGCTGTTATATGAGTTTAAATATCTTATAATTGTTTTATAAAATTGTTTAATGGTTTTTTGGAAGTGTTGAAGAAATGTGAAACGTGTTGTGGGCTATTTTGCTGTGATTCGGATTTCAAAATCATTTTGAATGAAAAATGGATTTTTTTGACTTGTGTGGTATACATATGGGCTTTTTGGTGAATTTGTGATGTGGAAATGATATTTTCATGTTCAATGTATATTTCTTGACTTGTTGAACTTGTTTGAGTAAATGGGGAAAACCTGGGTATCTAGGTGGGTGGACGTGTACTAGTATGCTAGTGAATTCGTGGGGGTTGGCCTCAGTTTCACTTAGCAATATTGACGCTTACAACTCTAACTAAACTGTGATGATGATGATTGGGGACCACTAGGTTATGGGTATGTTCCCTACTAATGGATCGTGCACGAGAATGGATATTTGTGAGGGTTACTCTCACCGGGATACGAGGTATCTGGGACCCACAGCTAGCTAGTGCCTAGGGGTTACTTCCTATTTCTTGTTCTCATTATTTACTTTGTACTTACCGTCGACATACGGTATAGTTTGCTGGAATATTCAGTAGTGTTGACATTATTTTTAAAAGTGTTTATTCTTAATGATAGCCCACTTGAAAACTGTTTTTCTTCAAAGTTACATCCTTTAGAAAATGTAACTAGCTTTTCATGTTTTTGAAAACTTGCATGCTTTTCGTCTTTAAATGTTTATCACATGGAATCTCTTAGTGGTGGTATCCTAATGGGTATTGTCTCACACCCTACTTACACCCTTGGGTGTAAGTAGAGATGGTTTTTTTTGTTGTCGCAGGTTGGGTACAGTTTTTTTGTTCCAGTGGTTCGGGTTTCTAGGAGGTCCTTGGTGGTGAAGTCTTGTGGAGGTGGCTTGAGGGCGGTGCCCCTTGCCATGAGGGTTCTTGGGCTGTCCTTATATGGATTTGTACCTTTGGTATAGACCTTTTGAGTTGTTTTAAGCCATGTAATTCAGTTCTGAATTTTTGTTAAAGATTGTTTGGTTTGAAAAATCCAGATTTGTTTCATTGGATTCTTTTGTATTTTCATTTTATGATACCCGGGCACTTGTGCCAGCTCGTGGGGATCGGGAACGCCCTTCGGGCCTTGTCACAGGCTGGGTTTGGTGCCATTTTTGGTGGTGATCGATTTGGTTTGTGACACTTTGTATAAATCATTATTTGATAATTAATCAATGAAATAAAAATTTCTATTAGAACATAAATATAGTGGATTTGTATACATTATCTATGTTTTCATCTATTATTTATACAAATTAATTTTTATGGGCCTCCTTCCATGTAACATGAAATAAGATAGATGTGGAAAGATTTTAGGAATTATTAGTCAATATATAAACAAATAATCATAATTCTATTGTTGTTTCATGTCACATATATTGCTTATTGTATTTTTTAAACACATACCTTTTTTCAACAAGTAAATTGTACCTCATCTTAGTTTTTTGGAATTAGTATTGTATTTTTTATTCATGAAGTTTATTATCTAAAAACCATTATTTTTTAAAAAACATAAAATTGTGGATAAAATTTCTTAATATGCATAATTAAAAATTAATAATATATATTAATATTTATCTTAAATTCATACTCCTGATGAACAATTCCAACATCCCTTGTTTCATGGTCAGTGATGTATGTTTTTGTATAGAAAGGTGGTGGAAATCTAGTCTTTCCTTTTTCTATTTCAAGTAACCATTACTATTAATTTCATCTTATAATTATCTAATATAAATATCTTCTATAATAGATATTGAAAAATAAATCAATGTTTTATTATTTTATTTTAGGATAAAATAGTGAATTTATATTATATTGTTAATGTCAGCCTAAATTATTATATTTTGTAGAGGAACAAAATCGTTTCATTTATCTAAATCAACCATATTTTTTGTTAGAGTAATATATCCAATGGAAAAAAATGAAAATGTACTTATTTATGTTAATAGGTTTTCCATGTGCATATAACTCAAATTGTTTACCTACAGATCTTGTGATAATAATGTTTTCTAACACTATATAACTAATATGATCAAATATTTTTTATTCTTTATCTTATTTTTCCTCTTTCATACATTCAAACTATAAAACTATATTATAGGATATATCCCACATTGAAATTTTTTCAATCCTTTTATAATTTTCAAAATTTCAACTATGATAAACATAAAATTATTTTTTCTTTATTTTACGAGGTAATTTGTTTTTTTATTCTGATTCTAGGTTTCATCCATGAATTGGAAACACAAATTCAATTAATATGGTTTAAATGTTCTTAAATGATTTCTTTAAAAGAGTAGAAATTCCTAGATTGTAGTTTTGGTTCTCAAGGATGATGCAAAGTTGGTCCATCTAGATGTATAATGAATTTTTGCAACCTATAGTGGATCAAAATGTAAACCAAATGGATCACCCAATAAAAATGGACAACAAAAGGGAGACCCACTGAATGATAACATTTTCACTCTGATAAGAGCTGATAGTGTGGGTTTTTACCATCACTGGGATAGGTAGGTCCCCCTAATTTAAATAAGAGTGATTCAAGCCATGATCTTTTTTTACTCCATAAATATGTTGGGGGAAGTTTTCATTCATGATATGATCAATTTCTAATGATTAAAAGCCCTTATTAACATATAGACGACTCTTAGGATTTCTTATAAATCATGGGTAGACCTATATTTTTACAGTTTTACTCTTTTGTGTTTAATGTTTTAGGAGGAACTTCTGGATGACCATTTAGATGAATCCTCCCTGTTTTCCTTCCTTATTCAATTCCCCCTTGAAATGGGAGGAATTTTGCATAATTACCCAATATGATTAAGTGTTTACATCATTTTTTTTCCTTCTATTTTGGTTTTTTAATTAGACACATATTAATATGAATTCATATTTTTTGGTATTAATTTTACTAAATCATAGTTGAATCATTTTATTACAATGGGACTATCTATAACACCCCAAATCAAGATGGCACTGAAGGTTCCCCAAACCAGGTTGGCCACATGGTCTGAAGTGTATCTATCTAAACTCTAGAGGATTACTTCTATAAAAAAGTTCCTTGGGTGTGTCTGTGGGGTGACTAATCCCCCATTACCTGAGTGAATCACTTTTGATTCGTATAATATAACATATAAATAAAGATAAAATTATTGAAAGTAATGTAATAATATTATGGCATAATTGAAGAAAAAAAGAGTAATAAACAACTAATAACCAACTGAAAAATAAAACAATTGATCGTGATATATTTAATTTCACTAGAATTTTAGATAAAATGGATATAATGTATCAGAAAATAATTTTATATTAAATTTTAAAAAAGAAACAAAAAAATATCCCAAGAATCATAATCTCCAACTCATCCATCTACTACCAGCTTCATCCTATGAAATCTAGCAATCATGTGTCTATAGGGTCATGCTTTCCTTTCTCAACCCCTGAATGCATATGATATTTTATGGGACCAGTGGAAACCTTATAGGGTTTGAAATAAATTTAAATTTTCCACCAAAAACGGTGTCTAAAATATCTTTTCTCTGTAGTATAAATTGAACTGAATTGAAAGCATGCATATATAAATCTAAAGAATTATAGTAAAGTAAAGACCCAACTAAATTAATCAACCCTTGTCAGCTGTTTGAACATGTAACCATTTAATTAATTATTTTAAGATATTATTCATATAAAAAGGTCATGTGTGGCATATCTAGAACTGACATCACATTGTGACTGTAATAGTAGGGTTCTAATATATAATATAGTAACTTGAAATGTTATTTAATAATGAAAGGGTTCCAAGGTAATGAAATAGGAAACCGAGACCTCAAAGGTAACCAACATAGTTGTAACTATATACTGGAAAAAGGTAAGTGTGTAATCTAAAGAACATCATCCAATAAATTCCACCATATTAAGATCTAATTGAATACAAGGAATACATCCAAGGTAAATGGGATAATGTATGACTAGGCCCAAGGATATATCCAAGGTACCTAATGTCCATAGAATCCCTGATGGATCAAAGGAGTGTATCTAATGAATCATGTAACAGAAATGGAGAGATCCTACAATGTCATAATAGGAATCCGCAGATAGTTGAGTATTGGGTTCCAAAGGGGTCACAACCAAGGAAAACGACATCCTTGAATTAGAATGGCATCTGTAAGTTCTCAAGGAATTCCCATGGGAATCCAAAAGCTAACATGTGTCTGAACACCTCTGTAGATAAGTTTTCAAGGACCATATGTGTAATTAGTTAATTACATTCAATTAATTTAATCAATTAGAACATATTATAGTTATTTCATTTAACATTCCAAAAGGTTTAATATATTTACTTTCATAGTTTTGACAGGGTCAATTTCACATGAAACCAATCCATTTATTTAATTCATATTTAAATATTTAGGTTCATTCCACTATGTTCAATAATAATTTTAAAGGGCTGCTACATACATGAATACAACCATTCTATTATATTCAATTAGGCTAAGTCATATATATACAATACACAAGACAATTCTATTTAACATCGATTAATCAAATTATAGCAATTACCTACGATGGGTTATGTGGAAAAAAGCATGGTCCATGATATTCATAAATTCACAATTCAAAGCCATTTAATTAATGTATGCTTACTATTAGTATGGTAAAGCTCTAGTCACACATGAACAGTGGCTAAATGGTTCCAAAACACTAAAAAATCAACTATAGTAAAACACCCAACATGGGATGGAGGATGTTGTGGACAAAACCATCCATGGTGAATAACATATATAGAAAGTGTTTTATAATAGGATCCCACTAACTGTAATAATAAACATAAATTCAATAGACAATGACTAATGAAATCAGAATGACGACACATAAATTTATGAAATGATGAAACTTAATGAATTATTAATAGACTAACTACCTCATACTTGTATGACTCTACTCATCTAGTATTATTCTCTAACACATCAAAAATTTGAAGACATCTAAACAAAGGTTCAATTCCATAAAATTTGTGCATATAAGCTAGCATCTAAATATAAATTTTGATAAAATAAGAATTATTAATGATTAAAAATGAATCAAGAATGTATTTGTGTAGATCCAACGAGATGAATGATGATCAATTTGGACTCTAGACCGAATTTATATCTGAATAACTCTAATATATGGGGTTTTTGGATTAAAAAGGAGTTCAAAAAAGATTATTTTATATTAGAAATTCATGGGAAGAAAGAAAAAGGATTAACATTTCATTTAATGTAAAATTGGTAATTTACCCCAAAAATATCCTTCATATGGTTTGGTCACATGGATTGGCCAAGCCATTCAAAAACTATGCATTGGTAGCTATAGGAAAGAACAAAACACATATTTATGACACATAGTTAGAAAAAATATAAACCAATCAAGTGAAATTCGACAATCAAAATTGAATACATTATTGCCCAACCGTGAGGCCGATTTCACATTGTTATTTCCATCTGTGTCAGTAATTATTTTCATTCTATAGCCTCCCATAGTTAAATTTTACAATATGTCATGCCTTGAATTGATTATTCTAACCATGAAAGAGACCATTTTATCCAAAAAAATCATGTTTTCAAGCTCCAAAAAATCCCCAGACACCCATGAGCCCTTCACTAAATAATATTTAATCTATATTAGGTCAAATTAAAGAATTAGACCAAAATTAAAATATCTATACCCGTGTCAAAAAACGGTTAATATAGTCTACCCCTTTAAAGGAACTCATCCAAGAGTTATCCTTTAAGGGAGATAAAACACTATATTAGAACATCTCTGGCCACTGGGCATGTGCGTCGGCATCCCGCTTCTATGTGTACTTATGTACACAGTCATGCTACCATTGCACCCATTCAAAGGGGATAGACCATCCCTGAAGATACTTCATGCTCTTTTGAAGGATGTTTATATGATACACCTAAATAAGAATAAACATCTATCCCATCATCATTGGGATCAAAAGAAGGGGATGGTTTTCGTGGTACCGAAGAAGATATGAAACATGTATAATGATTTTCATGGAATGGTAAATCATAGGTAATAGAAATAGAGCAGCTACTGACTCAAATATATAGAGTATATGAAAAAACCCAACAAAGGGAGATGAATGATTCCCTTACCTCAATATCCATGTATGGCCTAGCTTGGGGGATACCCATAAGAAAACATGATCCCTGATCATGAACTCCAATTGTCATATGTGGTGATCATCATATGATATCTATCTAGAAATAGTAGTATACATAATATTTTCGATCAACTAATATTATTCCGACCTCTTTGGAATAAGATGAGGAACCAGTAGGGTTTCCTCATCTGCCTCTGACCAGTATCTGGGTGAATGGAACATGTAACATACATGGCATCAAAATGATCTGTCTTAAATTTATCTTATAATCTATTACTATAGGTAAACATGATGAGATGGATATGATTCTCCTAAGAACCATTGAAATCAAGGAATCATGGTCATTTTATATCATCTAGAACTTGTACTTGGGGGTGAAATGTTGTGCTCCGAGTCACCTATGTACCAATATCCTTCTACTACCCCTAGAGAAAATAATACTTGAAACATTCATCCCTATATGAAATAAAAGTATGAGGTTCCTCGTGGAGTAGTATAAAATCATGGACATAAAAGCATCCCAGCTCATCAACTGAGAAGGAATCATTGATAGAAATGAAATGGGAATTTCTTTTTGTCTATCAATAACTTCCCATAAAACATAGTTACCTCTAGGTGACCTAGGTAAACTAAAAAAATCCATAAAAACATATTCCAATTTCCATTTGGGAGTTGAATCAACTATAACTGGCTTGCATGTCTCTGGTTCTCCCCCTTCACCTGTAGATAGCACAATCACCTAGTGATAATTCCTGTTATCTGATGGTTCATCCAAGGCTACCAATTTTCGAATCACATATCACTATACATCATGGAGATTATGGGGTTAACATCTCACTATGAAGCATGTGATCCACACATCAACTCCTCTTCATATCTATAGGATCCCTGAAACATCCATGAATATAGATGATGTTGTCACATTCCAAAAACCAATCAAGAGGTGTGTAAGCTTCTCAAATAATATCAGAGAGAAACAAGCCCTCAGGGTCTGAAAATTCCAGGCTCATCACCTTCTGAAAGAGGGAAAATATATCTTACAAGGTTGTGAGGTAACAATTCTATTGACTGTCATGAAACCACAAATGCTACTCAAAAAAGAGATCCAAAAAATTTTATTCATCACTAACATCTCAAACGGCGTGTGCCTATGTATTCTGACATGGTGCATAAGATAATTCATTTAAATTTCCAAGTGTATAGGCAATATCAAAAATCCAATGAGTGTATATATTCAACCCATCATTATTGTATGAGATTCAATTGATGTTTTATAATGATATATTTGAGGCTCTTTTGGTCTCTATACTCCACAAATTACCCATCCAATAGATAGTGTCTCAATAAATTTAATCGTGGAAAAATGTTTCTATCTCAAGGAAATTCATTGGGTAGTTTCTCAAATGAGACATCATCAATTGAGATTCATATTCAATAACGTTGTCCACCAACATTTGCACAACTCTTAAGCCCATTCCAAACACATCATAGAAGATCATAAATCCTTTTATTTTCTCTGTAAGAGTCAGTACCTGTACCAAGACATGCCTCCCTTTTAGCTACTAAAATGATTTATTGTGATCTTTTGACCACATTAAATTAAAACCCTTAATTGTAAGACAAGTAAGATGTTAAGAATGGTGTGATAATTCATGTATAAAATGTATATAATAACCTTCCAACCCCAATAATATCCATATACCAAACAAGTTCTTGGGATGCTCCTAGGAAACCACAACATTCACCTTCTCTGGTTCAATAGATACACATAATTTTGAGATAATATTACCAAATAAGGGAATTTTTCTGATCTCGAATTGGAACTTAGCAATCTTGGTTTAAATGTTATTCGATCTCTGTGTACTCAGAATGATCTCAGGGCGATTATCATGGTTTCTATGAGTGTGTTTATGCATAGATATTTCACCCATAAATACTATGATAGAGGAATATACATAAGGGTGTAACACCATATTCATTAGATCCTTTAAAATAGTGGTTGTATTCATAAGGAAGAATGGAATAACGAGTTATTCATATGGACTATACGTACAACGAAAAGTTGTAAGATGCATGTTTAATGACCTGACGCACACATGATGATATCCCGATCTCGGTTAGATTTTAGAAAACACCCTATATAATCAATGATGGTCAAATAGATAATCTATTTGTGGAAATGGATATCATTTCTGACTTTATGAAGGTTAAATCATCTGTAATCCTTGTATTGATGAAGGATCATATCCACCTTCTTAGAAAAAATCATAGGAGAACCACGAGAAAAAGTATTGATCCATATAAAACCTTAGACCACTAGGACCACTTACTACTACATGAGCTCCAAGAGCTTAGTAGGTGACATTATGTATGGAGGAATAGACACTAGAGCTTCTCCTTGAACAAGCTTGATAAAAAAATACATATATCTCAAAAGGTAATATTGAAAAATCAATTCGAAAGACATCCCTAAAATGATCTACCACTAGAGGGAACTCATCTTAAATTAAACCCTGATCCTCCAGGAACAGATAGGTAATCTGGGAAATTAGTACACCAATCCCATGATTCTCTAGTCCATATCTAATATCCTGTATAACTCACTCACCAATGTGTAGATAATTTCTTCCCCCTAGGAATTTAAACGACACCTTATGATGATATCAGTCTAGCAAGGCATGATATGGGACCAACCAATATGTCCTTATAATTACATAAAACCCTATCATCATGAGAGAACAAATGATGTCCTATAAGAAAGGGTAACTACCTACATCAAGGGGACATTACCTGCGCTAGCATATACCCTGCTACGGTATGAATGATTGTGTATCTTTGGTTATCACACCATATTAATATCGTATTTCCCTCCCAAGGATCATCACATTTGATAGAGAGATAAAAGAGTGTCAATCAATTACATCAAATAAAGTAGTTATTATAGTGGATCCACCTTGAATATCAATTCAAAATGTAGATGGTCAGGGAGCCTGATCCATGGGTATAAACTGTAATTCATAAAATGGACATGATTGATGGACCTATGAAATAGTTGTACTACCATGATAAAATCCACTCTGTAATCACTACTAGTGATCATGGGTTTCACTACTTTAGCCACCCCCATCTCCTTGGATGGTTCTATCTGTGATACTCAAACTACCCACATGATGTGGCATAAAAGAACCTACTCTTGAAGGTGGCTCTAGTGAAGAACCTCTTCCATAAGAAGCTGATGGAAGGGTCTGATAGAATTAATGGAGATACCTCGTATATATTCATGTATGGAACTCCATAGGGTCTCTATCTCAATGATGCATCATATTCCTCTATCATCCACAATGGTTACACAACATAGAGCTATAGGAAGAGGTACCTTTGTTTCTAATACCCTGATGAGAAACCCCTAGAGATCATTTTCTACTACCGCAAGAACTGTTTCCCTACCTTGGTACTGATCCATTTTTCCAAATACTATCATCATCCCTCAAGTTATGATTAGTGACAAGATCTAGTTTGAATATTTTAAAAATTTTATAGATCCAAAATACAATCACTTGAGTATATATTTTATACTGGATCCCATCCTCAAATCATCCAGCATGAATAAGATCTTTAATGGCTACATGCGGTGAAAATCATTGAAAATCAGTAAAACATGATGAATATTATATAATAGACATTGAACCCCACTCTAGATACATGAACACTGTAGCTCTATCAGATCATAGATTCAATGGAATGAACTGTTCATAGAAGGATGTTTATAAATCATCCCATGTCAAACATAGATGTTGACCTGCCTAAGAAATGACATCCCACTAGCCCTTGGCTGAATCACGTTGAAGTTATATATCATGCATGGACCTTTCTTATATAGGAAAATCCAGATTCATAAATATAATCACGGTGGCCTATAGACATCTCTCTACATCCTATGGACCACCATCCTCCAAGAAGGTAGTAGGATGCTGCTACTGCAACTCACGGTTCAAATATTCAATCATAAGTGCGGGACATAGAGCACCATGCATGGACTACATAAGTTTTAAGAAACTATCTTTAACTTGTTTTCAAATTCCCAATTCAATTACAGTTTGTAGTGCCTCATGTGGAACTCCGAGATGTAAGACAGGAGGCCCTGGGCCCACCACATTTAGAGCATGGTCATCACCGCATTCCTAGTGTACAACTTGAGGATGTCATAGAATACTTTGTCTGTAAATTCCAAGAACACACCTCATAAATAGATGTAATAAGATATATTAAAATACTACTGGAATATGAATTCAAGAAAGGTCTCACTACCAATGGAATACTAATCCAACTACCAGATTAGAAGGTTGGATATCGGTATATTCTCATGTATAACTTCCTGAGGTTCCAGTTGATTATAGCTAAAATATACCCTTCCTCGTCATTTATTGGAAGGAATTTAATTCATTTCGTACATACTTTCCAGTTTATCTCCCTTACCATTCATAAACACAGAATAGAAAGATAAGGATGTGAAACCATTACATTTTAATGAGTCATGTTTCACTTTTCAATTTTCATTTACATATTTTAATATATAATTGTATGTACAAAATGGATCACAATTCCAAATCAATATAGGACCATACAAATTATCACTGAAATAGACACCCAATTCATTTTAAATCTTATGTCTCGACTTGATAAATTACACATTCCAACCCATGAGGGCCTATAACACATCCAGAATTGAAATTTAAAATCACTCAATTTTAGAAAAAAAGTAGAAAAAGAATAAACATATACAGATAGGTCTCACTCAACTGTCAAATTCATACAGATACATACAATAAGTGAGATGCACCTATAATGGATGGGAATATGCATGGCATCGGAATTATAGGTACCTATAATAATGCATGTAACAATGTTACCTGCCCTCATATGATCAGACTGAGTATGAAATAAGATCCTTAATCATAATAAAAATTAACAAAACCATATAGAATGTACATCACCCAATGGTTAAATGATATAAAATCTATTTGAAAATACATAATAAAATTTGTTAATTCTAGAAACGTGTCATTTAAACTAAGCATGGGTTCGTGAGTCCAAATCACAACTTATTACAAAGTTCGAAGCCTTCTGAATATTGAATATATTATCTCTAAATAGTAGATTACTAAAGTAACACATCTTATACCACATTGTGATGTCCCAGACCTAGATTCCACTAAAGGTTCCCTGATCCTATTTGTCCACATGGCCTCAAACGCATCTCCTCGAATGCTGGAGGATGCTGACTAGTAGTGAGGGCCTAGGGTGAGTCTATGACGAGACTATTTACTGATTACTAGAGTGAATAATAGCATATTAGATTATAATAACATATAAAAATAAGATATAATTAGCGGAATAAATGTAATAATCTAATGGCACAATATAAGAAGCCTTGAATACTAAAAAACTAAACAACTGATCAAAAGATACAATAACAGATGATGATCTATTTAATTTTACTAGAATGAAATAAAACAATGATAGAAAGATGCCCCAAATTATAATATAAAAAGTATCAAAAAGAAACCCAATCTCATCCCCAACTTACTGAGGTCCAACTCCTTTATCTCCTACCAGCTCAATCCTGTGCAATCAAGCAATCAAGTGTATGAAGAAACACACTTCCCTTTATCCACAAAAACATACATATGATCTTCCTAGTTATCTATAGCACCTAGATAGGGCATGAGATTAATCTAAATATTCCACCACCAATAGAGTATATAATATCTTGGATGTGTATTTTAAACAGAACTATTGTGCAAGCATGCACATATAAGAGTAATGTTGTATAGTTTTGTAAATACACATGTACCTACGTCGTCTCTCGACTAGTTTTTGAACATGTAACCATTTCAATAATTATTTTATGTTCCATTTTATATAAAATTGTCATTTGAGACATATCTTGCACTGAAATCACCTTTTGAATATAATAGTAAGGTTCCAAGATATAATTAGGATTCTAGAAATGTGATTTAATTACAAAAGGGTTCCAAGGTAATGAACAAGGAAATGAAGACCTCAAGGGTGTCCAACTCAGTAGTAACTACACCCTGGATAAGGGGTAAGATTATAATCCAATGAGAATAATCCATGAATTCCCCAATAGTATGATCTAACAAAGTCTGAGGAATACATCCATTGTAAAACGGGGCAAGATATGGCTAGTCCCAATGATATAACTAAGGTAAGTCATGTCTGTAGAATGCATATTGGATCTAAGGACTATATCCAAGAAAACATATATTAGTAAAGGAGGGATCCTATGGTGTCATACTAGTCATCCACTGATTGATTTGGAATAGGTTCTAAGGTGGCTATCGACCCCGACAACAGACATCCTTGAATCAGAATAGAATTCATGGGTGATCAAGGAATTCCCTTAGGAATCCAAAATGTAACTCGAGTCTAACCATCCAATTGGAGGTTATGTAAAAGTATATATATTTAATTAATAACATTACATTCAATTAATTAAATCAATTAGGTCATATTATAATAGTGATTTTTAACATGTTAATGGGATCAATTCATTTCTGTTCATTGGTTTGAAAAAATAAATTTCTCATGAAATTATTACATTCATTTAGGTCAGATTTTAATCACTAGGACCATTATGTTATGTTACATTATAATTGGAAAGGGGTGATAAATATATTCATCCATGAATTCAATTACAGTCTATTAAAACAATTAACATATATACATTATAATTTTCATTCCATTAAACATTTTTTATTCAAATTATTGAACATACCTTAAGTTGGCCAATTGGTAGTAACAACATGATCCATTCCATTAATAAATTCAATGTTCAAAGACATTTAACTAATGAAGTATTATCATATGGATGGTAAAGCTCAATTCACACCCGAATAGTGGCTCAAATGTGTCAAAACACTGAAAACTCAATAATGGTAAAACAAAGAACACAGTAAAGATAGATTTTGGTACATAACCACCATGGATGAATAACATATAATGAAAGGGAAAAATAATACAATCCTAAGGACTAAAATCAAGACACATAAAATCAACAAATGTTGACCGATGAAATCATCACAATGTCAGTGCTTTATATGAAACAACAAATAATGAGGAGTGAGTTATAGGCCATCTACCTTATTATCTTATGACACTTGTCATCCAATATTAGCCACTATTTCAGCTAGGATCGAAAAAGATCTGAATAATAGATCAATGCCCTAAAATTGGGGCATAAGAGCCAGTATCTAAATAGATTCTTTGATATGAATAAAAATAATTAGTGATGAAAACGGAATCCAGAACATACCGGTGAGGATCCAATGAGATGATCCATTCATAATCCAGAAAGAAGTTATATCACAATTCCTAGAATATATGGGTTTTTGGATTTAAAAAATGGAAAAAAACTAATGATGTCATATATAAATACAAGGGAATAAATAAATAGTTTTAAATTTTTATTTAAGGATAAATCAGTAATTTTACTCAATAATTTCCTTCACATAGTTTGGCCACTGAATTTGTCCAAACTATTACATATCATGAAAATGTAGCCATTGGAAGGGGTATATTAATTGTTTATTCCACATAATTAGATAAATCATGCACTAACAATGTGAAATGCCTTTCAAAATTATTGACATTCTCACATGGTTGTAAGGCCCATTTCATGATGTTAGGCCTAATCGTGCTCCCTCTTAATTCTTATTTTCCACCCTCCCATGGTCAAATCTAACCATGTCTAATAGATCCCATAGTTTATTCTGACTATTGGAATTGAAAATTTCCTTCAAAAACGTAGGTTTTGGGCTCCAAACAATCCTCCGGCACCCATGAGACCTTCTCTTACTCAATTGGAAACCACATTAGGTTCTAAATAAATAATTAAAAAAATATAAAGGGTCCATAACTATGTAATAAACCCACGACTTATACTTTCTTGTACAATGGTTTGAGGAGATCATTGGAGGTTGATAACACATTATTGGAGGTAGTTTTTGTGTAAAGGTGATGCATATTGGGTTTTCTATCTAATATTAATCATTTTATTATATTAAATAATTAATTATACATGTTAGTTGATAATTATTTATGATGATTTACTTGAGATTGGAGTTAAGGTGGTTGTATGAGCATTAATGATGCCTAGATGGGCATGCATGAGGATTGATGGAGTTTGGTAGCAATTTTACTTCATATTTAGGGTTGGTGGACCATATAATACTATCTAACATGTATAATCATTTAAATGCATGCACACATAAATAACATTATGTTTTAATGTATGAGTTTTAGGGATTAAGGGTTCCTTGTGTTGGTGAGATAGGATAGTGTTCGGTGTCTTATTCCTAGAATATGTTCTCTTTTTTACTTAAGAGAATTAGGATTTACCAAATCATTTTTCATAATGGTGAAATTGTTCAAAGTGATTAGATTTAAATCTTTTGTTTTATCCCAGTGTACATGAAGATATACAAGTATCCTAAGTGGGTGACAAGTGCTAGTGGGAGGGAATGAAAGTCTTGGGGTAGAGTGATAATGGAAAAGATGGTTGTATATCTTGAGGGATGATTCACTCACCCATGACGATGAAGGGATGTCTTGGGGTTTTCTTAGTGTGGGATAAGTCCATTAATATTTTCCATATGATGGTAAAGATGGTTTTTATACTAGTGATGAGTTTAGGAGAACTGATATGTGACCAAATTTAGGTTCATGGGATGTAATTGCGATTTTCTAATAAGCATTATGTAGTTATTTTTAGTAGTAATAATAACACATTAAATGATTATTCGGTCAGTACGAGCTGACAAGGTACATTGAGGGATGATTGAAATTAGATTTTATCAATGATGTGTGACTATTATGGGTCTATATGACCCTATATGATGCCTTCTGGGGTGTGATGGGTTGGGATCATAGAGAGGATCATGGTTTTGAGTTTCTTGTGTCCTAGGATTAGCTACTCAGATATTTTATGGGCTGTGGTACATATGTGTGATAGAATTACTTTTCATTATTTTAATCATGATAGAAAATGATTTTTCATATCAGTGATGGATCTCCCAGACTTGGATCAATATGGGTGAGGTAACACTAGATAAAAAACCATGTGTTAGAGGGATTCCATATTTATTATGATTTATTGTTTAACTATGAGTCAAATATTGTGTTTTTAAGACTACATTGAATGTCAGTGAGTTTGATGGAATGTATAGGCCATAATATGGGTGATATGGTAGTTTTCAGACCACCATTAGTAATATGGTATCCTCTATGTCATGTGATGGAATCATAGTATAGACATACGTCAGTGAGATAGAGTTCTGGATGATATGGGATGTATGATCATAAGATATACTACCATTAGTGAGGTGGGGGTTTGGGATGGATTGAGATGCGAGAATAAGAGATAGGACCACCATGAATATGATGGGGTCCAAGTTGGAATATGATGATAGATGGTATATTTATAGACCCATCCTATAATGAGAATGTAGTGGTTTAACCTTGGATGTGAAAACATCCCAATGAGAATGGTTGGTGGGGATCTTTGGTATGGGAAACTATATTGTGGGAGTAGTGGACAATAATGGTACAAAACCATATGATGTTTCCTTGATTATGGGCAAGTACTTGTGGGATTATATGAAAATGTTTTGGCATGGTGTCATGGAAGGTATGGTTGTTCATATTGGGGTCTATTTAACTCCCAGTGGCCTAAGAGGAATTTGTCTATCATCATGTGTTGTGGTATTCTAATTATCACATTTAAAATATTTGAAAAATATTTATTAAAATATTTTTTTCGTCGTACATATTCACACATAAAAAACATGTATTATTGCTATTTTTTGAGAAACTTTTTTCTTATATGTTCACACCCTAAACAATCATTCGTGTGCACACACAAACCATTTTTCTTCTTTTTAGGCCAGATATAAAGTCATGTAGTTAATCAATATATGGAGACTCGATAGGTAAGAGAGATTGGGATTATTCCTAGGGGTAAACGTAGGGAGAATTTGAATTTGAATTTGAATTTTATTATTTTTTATATGTGATCAGAACTGTGGGAATCCTTTAAATGTATATTTAATAACTTGTTTTCATTCTACATTCCATTTCGATATAATATTTTATTTATTTATTTTTGATCTCATTTGTCATGGTATGTGTTGTTTTATCTAATAATAATGTGTTTTATGAATCTAATATGAGTGAATAGTCTCCCTACTATTTGGATTAGGCCATCACCACTAGTCAAAAGCCTCTAGATCATAATGAGGCATGCATGAGGTCATGTATCACTCCATCTTAAATTTTTTATTTGGGAAATTGAAAAATGGAATCAAATAAACTATTTTATATTACAATTAATAGTGGTTGATTAATATTGGTCTACAAATGTGTCATAGGTTGTCATAATTGACTAATTTATGCTACAAAAACACTTCTTGAGAAGGAATTTCTTGTTAATAGTGTATAAGATTAATATTAATTGTTTCAGTTGTTATGATTGAGGCATTTATTATGTATGATGAATTAACTATCAGATTTTATTTATGGATTTGGATCTATCACCATTTTTTGGAATCCAATAAAATGAATCATATTTTCCACATAATATTCAAATTAGATTTGTGTACTTGTGCGTGGTTTATTTTACTAGTGATATGTTTACCTATTTACATTTTGAAAACATCTTATGGTCTTTTCAAAAATAGATTATTGGTTTCATTTTACTCATAAATCATGATTTCACACATTAGTGGTTTTCTAATGACATATCATATGAATTTTTTATGGATTCATTCATTAGTGAAAAATCTATCGTCCCTTATGTGAAAGATGAATTGAGACCCATATTGGGACAACATATGCATCTAATTCCTGAGGAACGGCCTAAGCAGGGTCATGATATTCGAGGAGTGTGTTGGTAGTATTACTTAACGTGTCAACAATAACATATAGGTTTCTGCCCCTTATATATTCTTGGTGGAACTATATATATAACTTAACCTAGTGGTTGAGTATGAGTATGTTAATTTCGTGATATTTGATGATGTAAAGAAACATGAGTGATTTTGGTATCACATACAGTTCTAGAGTGTTGGATCGATAGGATTTATCAAACTAGTTATTTTTGGTCAAGATTCTTGATGATATAATGGAGTTTTAACCTATATTGTTATAAATAGGATGGGTAGAGTGTAGATAGAAGATATCAATTTTGGAATGATGCTTATGTGATTGTTTATCATTTAATATACAATTGCATGTCTGAGATTCCATGATATTGATGAGGAGAACCGAGGGAGTGTCTAGATAGATGATATTGAAAAAATTAGGATAATTATCCATGTTTTAGGCTTGTGATCCTTGTCCAATCTTATGAGCGTCATGGGTTCTTTGGTTATATTCCATATTTTGGATTATACTAGGGCATACACTCGTTGGATTTACATGACTTCAAGGATGTGAATGGTAGTTACACAATCCACTTTTTCAATTATGTAATAGCGAGAGACTATATACATGTTTAAGGATGATTGATTTTATACAGTACCCACATTCATGGAGTTCAAGTGGCTTGTGATAATTATAAGGTTACCCTCTGTGAAGATTATTATGACATGGAGGGATGGTGTCAATATTAACAATACGGGTTAGTGTGGATATACATGAGAAACACTTTGGTCCTGATGGAACCTATTAAGGATACACTCATGGATTGTTATATGGTATTCCATATATTGGCGATTTTACTATTTGTTTTTATGGGGTTTCCATCGTTATGGAAGGAAATTTAGTGGATGAGGGGGATTATGTCCTTGGTGAGTTGAGAATGGTTAACAATTAACATTTTGAGTTGGTTCTCATGTATGAGTGAGATAGAAACAGAAATTCATTATGTTTTGTAATGGATAGAAGATGGGTAATCATGGTATGGAACTTTTATTGTAAGAGTCATCGGTGTGATGAGACTAACCACTTCATGGTCTTGGTGGATTTTGGATTTCGATGAGAAGGTGAATCTGGTCTTATCAAATTAATGGAGAACACAATATCTGATGATTTAGTATGTTACAGGATAGAGGTCATGCATTAAAAGTTGGTTCGTGATAGCATTGATGTAATTTAAGTGAGTATTGGGGCGATTATGTGTTGATGATCATGGTAAGAGCATTGATTTCAGTCTGCATCGTGGTGATCTAACAATAAAATTACACTGAGTCTCAGGTTTTAATTTCAGTGTATGTTTTATGACTATCTCCTCTAGGAATAACATTACCATGATCATTTGAGTTGTTATAATGATGTGTCAACCTGATAATCAAAGAGTTTATAGGATAAGTCAACTATGGGAGGTCAACCCATCTGTTTTTGGGCATTGAATTAGATATGGTGTGGTAGAAATTGCATAAGAGGTTTTATTTCAAAAACTATTGGAATTTCTGTGGAGCATAAAATGTGTGTTTCTAGAAAAAAGTTTTCCTATATTGGGGCATACCATTTCATGGAATTGGACATTCTAGGTGGGGCCTTATAGTGGGGATAACAACGAGATTAGGATGAAGTGTTTTCAAACTTCATGGTGTCATGAGAGAGACTAGTTTAGTGATAACTACACCTATATTAATATAGATGATGACTAGGTGGATTGGATTAAAATTAATTTTATTATTAAGTATTGAATTAGATTATATAAACCATAGATGGAGTTTAAAGGTGGATCACCGAGAGTTCATGGTAATTTGTTGATCGTTGTGGGTCTTGGATACGTCTACATGACTATCAGAAGATTTGTGGGGATGATAAGCCAATGGTACGATGGTTTTAATGACCCAAAAATTTATGGGTCACTATTTTGAGAATGAATTTCAGTTTTTAATCTATATCTGGATTCATTCTATGAACTATGTTTACAATTGGAATTTTGAGGGTTTTTACAATTGTAAATTATTTTTTACTCGTATGAGACAATGATAAAAATTAAAGAAGAGGCATTGAATTTCATCCTTTATAAGATATTGAAAAATTTATATCATCCAAACTGAAATAAATAAATATTTTCCTTTTACAATTATATCCCATAATGATGTTGAAAATAAAAAAATTGATCCATAAATTATTATGTATAGTGTTTCATGGTGTGGATATCCCCTAGTCTACTCCACCATAACTCACTATATGGGCATCATGATTATCACAAATAAGGACCTCTTATTCTAGGACCATGACAACTGAGTGTAAGAAAATTCTAAATGGTACAAGTCATCACTAATGACTTAATGTTCTTCTACATAGACCTTAGATAGTTAGTATGATTATATAATACTAAAAAATGAATAAATTCAAGTTGTCGACACTTCTATGGGATGATATGAGATATAAATATTGAAGATGATCTGACACATTGTTATAGAAGTAACTAATAATAGATTAAAATCATCTTTAGATAATAACTTCTTTAACTAGGTACATCTATAAGATGGTATTTTTTTCAAAATTGGATCAATGAGTGAAACAAAAAAATTAATTATAATAAAAAACCATTTCAAAATCATTATAATTTTATTGTGTCTTGTACCCACCATATTTGATCTATATTAAAAAATAAAACCATATACAATTTAATCATTTTCTTTAATAATTTAATAATAATTGATTCAATGGGATTATATAATATTCTCTATATTTGTAACATCATTGTTGAAAAATTCCAGTCATAATTATAAAAAAATAAATAAAGCAGATAATAAAAATATTTGAAAATTAATTTTTTTTCATTTTCATAAAAATTTATTCTCTAAAATAATCTCCAAGGCAATAATCACATTAAAATTGTAAAATTTAATCATTTTTTAATTTCAATTTTTATGAATATATAGTAGAACATTTCCTTGATAACTCAATAAATGATCATCAATAAATCAAGAAGATATTAAAAATTTTCATTTGATTATTGATTCCCAAAATATCTCAATACATAATTTAATTAGTGAACAGTTTCTCTGTAATGATCTATAAATTGGATCTTGTAAATAAAATCTATATGAAATTTACTTGGAAATCCATTTACTAATGTATATATTTAATTTTAAAAATCATATCTTCCATTATGGTGGCTAAATAAAATTTAATAATTATCACACAAATTTTTTTTAGAAAGTTATTATAGGCTGATATTACATGATTCATTAAATTTTTATAACCTCAAAAATACTTATTTAGAATTATTTATAGTTAACATATATTTAGATAATTTCAAGAGAAATCTAACTAACAAAAGATCACTGTAATTGGGCTTCTGGCCAAAAAAGAGAATATAAACTGATTGATCCGGCTTTCATCATAGATCAGTCCATAATATAAAATCGTCCTATCTATATAATGTAATAGGATTTGTAGAATTATCTATAATGTTTATCATATATAATCAAAAAATATAATCAGTTGTTCACAATGTAATATTATGACAGGAGATTTCCAAATGTGTGGTTCCCAACGTACAATATCATACAAATGAAATCATCGAAACACACTATTCATGTACAATTCATTGTTTAAAACATGCGATATATTAAAATTTTGAGAGTCATCAATAATGTACCATTTATTAAATTTTAGTCAATCAATAATGTGGGGTTCTTGTAATTCCCCTGGTTTTAGGAGATACTTTTATAAAAATTATGTCTAACTATGTCTATAAATATAATGAAAAATTATCTATTATTTTAAAGGGATTATAACATGATTAGAAAAATTTTCTTATAAGATCAAAACCTAACTAAAAACAATTTATTAATTAAAAAGATGGACATTAAAATAGAATCATAAAAATAATGTACTACACACCAAGGATTATAACTCTTCATTGATTGAGTAAACCCATTTAATGTATATAAATAAATAGTGATATTCAATGGAAAATAAAAAAATCATCATAACTAAGAAATATCTTAGATCATTTTCAACAATTTTAATCATCAATATCCAAAAAACTATAGTCAGGAAGAGTAGCATAAAATGAGAAAGCAATAGGAAAAATATCTAATATAAAATAAGAAAAATTCCTTGAAGAGTTATTGAGAATTGAATGAATGATTATTAAGTCTTTATATTGGTATGTAATCATTCATTTATGAGTGTAGTAAATACAATGTGGTAATTGTTCATATATCCAATATTTATACTAAAGTCGTGTATTGTTAAGTGTAAAATTAAAATAACATAATTCACAATGAAATAAAAATATGATATGATAAATATTATCAATATATATTATATGAGTTATGTAAAAATATTAATATTATTATTTTGAACGTTTTATATGATATATATAAGAATAAAATAATATTTTTATTATCAAGGGTGTAGTGGAATTAAATTTTGGAATATGAATAATTAAATATAATTGTTTTTGTAAAAGTGTATTTAGTGTAAATCATGTATTTCTATTCTGTTAAGTATTGTATATTTTATCTTAAAAAATAAATAATTTTTTTAAAAAATTATTAATATCTAACATACAAACAACCTTTAAGTTAAAAATTGATATAAAATAATTATAAGAACACTTTATGTTTAAAAACATAATTTTTTTTTATAAATTTACATTTCATTATACTTCAAAAATTAATTTAAAAAAGAATTTTATAAATATTATAACATCACAAATATAAAAAATATTCAATTTTTAATTTATAATTTCAAAAATACGTTATCAATATTTTTTTATTTTTCAAAAAATATTGATTTTTTGGTTAGTAGAGGAAAATACTAATTTTACAAGTAACATGATGTTTATGCGATTATTTTTAAATAAGAATGAATTATATTATTTTGAAACAGTTTTATTAGAAAAATAGGTAATTTATAATTTAAATTATAATTTTAAAATATTTATTGTAGTTTACAAGACAATGGTTGAAATTTTATAACTCAATAAATATTTTTTTTCTAACATTGTCTTAATAAATTTTAGATTTATTATATAAAATTTATTTTATAATAATTTTTTAAATTGAATTAATTTTTTTTTCAGATTCAAAATCGGTAGTAATAATTTTCTAATTTGAACAACATTCTTTTTAGGCATATATATTACTTTTCAAAAGGTAAAAAATAATTACCATGGTGTAAACCAAAATGGTAAAATGAGGAACCTATAATGTAATGGTCCAAACATATAAAAACATATTTTAATTGAGTTTTTAGGTATTTCATAGTTGATATATCTTATCCTCTGTATTAAATCATAATTTTGGATCCATTTTACTTGACCGTAACATTCCATTATTGAAATGTTTTGGGTTTTTAAAAAAATTCCACTCCTTTTCACTTATAATAGGGGCTCTCCTATCCTCATATCCCATTACTACAAAACCCCATAGTTTATTAGAAAAATATAAAATTCATATTTTTAACAAACTTAGTCACCTTAACTAGGTTCTTTTCATCTAGTAATATCATCCTTCAAATGATTACCCCCATCACAATGGAGACAACACAAGTAGTGAGGTATTTATTTCTAACTGCTTCTTCCACTTTTATTTTTTTTACTTATGCGAATTTAGTAATTTTAAAAATTAATTTCATAATATCTAAATGATAAAATCTTTATAATTTTTATAATAGTATGTTATTTTAATGATGGTACTATATTTAAAAACCCTTCCGTGTTTCCCTATGAAATGTTAGAACAAAAGTTATGTATGTGTGCAGACTACAGCCTCTAAAAAACATCATGTGTTGTTTACATAACAACTTGACACTACTGGCCATAAAATTGATGTTAATAAATAATTATGATTTTTATATAATATTCATATTCCAAAATTTTAAAACTTATTATACATTTCTTCGATTATTTGAAAAATGAAATCATCTACCACCCAAGGGTGTGGACTATCACCTCCAAGTGACAAATGATATCCATTTTAAATTTCATAAACTCCTTACATGGATGGACATGAAAATAGTTTTAGTGGATAATTTTGTTTGAAATCATTAAATTCATGTTATATAAAATAGGTTAAACAATTAAAGATATCATTAACAAAAAATTATCGTTAATTTAATAGATTATAACAAGCCAACTAAGAGGAAAATATTTTATCCAAATTATTTTATATTTTCCTATAAATTTTATATTCTTATGATTTATTTATAATTATGATATATGATACTAATAAACCCTAAATTATTTTAATATGATACTGGTTTAATGACCAAATAGTCATCATTAATCATAGTATTTTCATTTAACTATTTGTTTATTTAATTACAAATAAAATATTTTAACGGTGTCATTATTTTATTCCAAGTAGATTTTTACATAAGTGTGCATTATGGTTTTTTTGTCCTTTATATAAATTTGACACCATTTTAGTGATATATTGGATTCATCCACTAAAATGAAAAATTATTTGTAGTTCAAAAAATAAACTTTTATTAACCTATGATATCCTATGAATGGATAAAAGTAATAAACCCTCTAATAAATAATTATATAATTTAGGAATTAATAATAAATAATGGAAGACTATTGGCCCAATTGGATTGAAAGGAACTCAATATTTGGGATAAGTTTATTCTAATGAAATATAAATGTTTTTCCAAATTGTGTGAGGTTGTTATCCTTCAATAAATTAAATCCATAATAGTCTCAATAATTTATATTCCACTAAATATTTTTTTCTTATGTGATATTTATAATATATATATATTTATTTATTTATTTTTTAGATATAAATATTATTATTGTTGTTGTTAAATATTATACGATGTATATATAACATTAAAATAAATATTTTAGTATTATTGGAGTAGTAGAATTAAATTTTGGAACATAAATAAATAATTTTATTTTATTTATTATTGTCTATTTATTATAAAAGTAATATTTATTTTTTAAAATTATTTTTAACTTTATCCCATTGAATTAAAAATAAAAATTTTAAAATATTATTATGAACTATTATATGAACATATTTTCAATTATAAATTGATATAACATATTATTAAAAACACCAAATGACAATAAATTTCAATTTTCAAGGAAATCAGTTTTTATTTTTATTATTTTCATTATTTATTTTTTTTATAAATTTCAGAATATCAAATTGATAGAAAAACACCATATTTATACTTATATTTTAAAAATAATCTTATCATAATTTTTTGAATTTTTTAAAAAACAATTTTTTTATATGAATAGTAAAAAATACCATTTTTAAAAATAACAAGAATTTCAAGCCATTGTTATTATATATTTATGAAATAGAAATTTATGAAATATTTTTCCAGAAAAAATATGTATTTCATAATTGAAAATTATTCTTTTGAAAATATATATTTGATTTTACAAACATATGATTGTTATTTTTTAACTCATGTAATTGTTTTATGAAAAACATTAATACAATATATAATTATTATAATAAGAATTACTTGTAAAAAATTTAAAAATTGAATGTAACACCCAAATATTATAATTTAGACCTTTCTATTCAGTTGCGTGCAAGAGATGAATCATCAATCCCATAAGGGAATATAATATCATGAGCTACTACTATATATTTAATATTTTAAATATATTCAATACATTTTATATAATTTAATGAACATAACACCAAGTTAGCTAATGTTTCAAGAAAGATTAGCCAGCCTGGATATCTTGGGTTACACACAAGACTGAGGTTCACCATATAAAAATTTATTATTAAAACATTATTATATAATAAAATATGATATATCATTTTCATTAGGCTACTGGTTATGAATAGTATTAACAGACGTATGCAAATGTATGTATTATATAAACATAAATTGAATTCAATGGTTACCAACTAATGAAAAACTAAAATAAGAACCAATTGGGTATAAAAAAAAATTTTATTATTTTTATACTTATAAAAGAGTTTTTTCTTAATAAACATAGTTAATTAAAATTTGTGAAGGATTTTAATGAAATATATTCTATATATTCAAAAAAAATTATCCATTTTTTTTAAATTCATAAGATTAGAACAACCCCTATTTTACACATATAAACCTATATTTTTATAAAAGAAATTTTACAAACTTTTAAAGGAAATATAAAATTTCATTTTATAATTTTTTTAATATGTTTAAATAAACATAACATTTGAAATAAAAATAATTATAATAACGTTATGGTTATTTTTTGATATTATTTGGAAACATATTTTTTTTAATGAATTGATAAAAATACAGTATTTTATTTCAAAACTAGATTTCCTTATAAATTATTTACAAGGATAAGATAATTTTTATATTGGTTTTAAAGATTTATTAGATAATATTTTTATAAATTAATCAAATTTTGGTTACAAGAGAAAATTTCACTTTAATGTTTTTTATAAAAATATAGAAATCGTTGGGACGTTTTTACCTTAAATACTCGTGTTGTCGTCCTGCTTACAGGATGGATTTTTAAACAACTTCTTACACTTTTGTGATCAGAATATAGAAAAATGGATTCCATATTTTTAATAATAATTATTTATATTATCTAATATGGTTAACAAAGTTTTTAAATGTAAATTTTAGTGAATTTAATTATAATTAATTATTAAGGAATGATTATGCTTAATAATTTACTAAAACTTTAGCATAAGGGCCCAACTGACCTAGACACTTGTCCAACACCCGTTGGATAGAAATATATCCTCCATAAACCTAAAATTATTATATATTGTAGGCTTGGTAAGTCTTTTTTAGGTATTAACATGTACATACCTAACTTGATTCCAAAAAATCAATGTGACTCTATTTCCTTCATTATAAAAGGCCACAACCTATCCCACATCTTTACACCTCACAAAACACTTAGGCATAGATAATATCTACCCAAATAACATAAAAAATTCCTCCCCTATAACTTTAACCTTAATTTTGGTAATAAATCCATCAATTTAAGCCTTTTGGTATATACCAAAATAAGTTACTAGATTAAGAGGTCACATCTTCTCTCAAGTTTTTTAGTTTCATTTCCATTGTGCTCTCCCAATACTCATATTATTGTATGATTAGAAAATAGAACAATTATACATATTATAATAGGATATTTTTATCCTAATAGTTAAACCCACACTTACACACACCTCTATCTATTGTGTAAAACCATATTTTTTCTATATACGATGAAATACTCCCTCATGAAACGTGGATTGTTTATTTTTCCCTTAAAAACTCTCATGTTGGTCATTATAAAAGAAAATCAGTTAATAAATGATAGATATGATATTTATAATGTCTTTATGAATTTTTAATTTTTATTTAGATCATTCCATTACACATTACATCTTGTGTAAATATGACAGTTCTGTTTGAGGAAGTGTGGACAACCGCCCCCTAAAAAGGATATTCCTCATTCATTCCATACATGGTACATATATAAGTTCTATGTAATGAAACTATGTAAAATAAAAAACATATATAAAATTCTATAATTAAAATAAACTTATGTTTAATTTAGTTTTTATTTTTCAACACAAAAAATAAATGAAATTAGTGTTCATGCGTATGTACGACCTACCTTCTCCGGAAACAATGTACTTCACTTCTAATCTCAATATATTATGGAATATTATAAATTCATATTCGTAGAATATAAAATATAATTAAGTAATTTTTTACATTTTTGAGCTTATTAAATCTTGGTATGAGAAATAGGAACAAAAAGTAACATGTCAAAACATACATGAGAAAACTAGGAAATTAATGCCTGAAATAGTTAAAACATTAAGAGTGTTAACAAAAGGGTAATAAAATATTTCAATTAGTTAATATGTGATATTAAAAACATAACTACGGTTATTATATTAGTTAGTAACAAATTTTAATCCACTATACATGAGTCTAAAGAACACATATCAAAAATTAAGGATATAGTAATGGATTTTCATCCCTATTTACATTTCATTGAGACATATTTGTTATTATGACTAAATTCACATATATTTGGTTTTTATACTTCTTGTATCTAACATTATAATAAATACACTTATTCTCATGATATTCTATGTCACAACCCCCACCCTACAAGGTGTACCCCTCCTCGGTCGGCAATGTGAAAAGGGAGACAATGACCCCCCGAGTCCCGCCTCCAGTAGGCCCCGGGTTGGAAACTTGCACCGAGGGTATAATAAGCACACAAATGGGAGAAATTTCCATCTAAGATTACACATGTGGAAGAGAGAGATAATATAGACACCAAAAAACTCCATCTCAGAACTGAAATATAATAGAAACCCAAGTACACATATGCAATGCCATGCAAAATTACCACAACTGAAATGGGAAAAACTGTAAGTACCCCAAAGAAAGTAAAAATAGCAGCAACCACAAGCCCGAACTGCTCCTGCAACCACAAGCTAGTAGAAACCAGCTTGATCTCCAACCTACTCCAAATGACCTGAAAATAGTTTATATATACATCGGGTGAGTATAAAAATATACTCAGTAGGATCCTCCCCTAAGACTCGCATGAAGAAGTAAGGAAATCATGCTAAATCATAGTGAACAACAAGTGAAACCAACTCATCACCTAAATAGGTATACTACGTTCCCAAACTCACCATGGCTACTCTAAACAAGTAATTCATACAAGAATATATCATATAATAAAGAATAACAAGGGTACCCCACTACTACTTCCCCACTAGTTTTCTGCTTTTCCGCAACATCGCACTTCCTGAGCATGTCCCTCCAAAAAGGTTTTCCCATAGACACCTGGGCGAAGCACCACAATATACACCTCGTGCAACCCAAAGGATGGACGTAAGACACTACGTTGAAGCACCACACCATCCTCAAAACCAATAGTAACCAGGTAGGTTCTGGGAGCCATCACAACTTGTATAACATGTATCATACATCAGGTATTATACCTTAAGCCATTACAGCCCATACACCAAGTAAGGATCCTCAATCCATCACATCCTATACACATTACACCTATAGTAGTCTATAGGATATTATATCCATAATATATGTGTGTGAATAACCACAATATATTACATCCCTCAACACACATATAATGGGAAAACAAACCATTGTGCCTACCATCACAAGTATCTACCAAGAAGAGATAGTAGGGCCAAAGGGGGTATTCAGCCATTCATCCCCCCATCAAAATGTTGGGAAAATACCCCCAGGGCTCAGAATCCCAGGGGTTTCAGTTTCCCTTAATGACAGTGGGTAGTAGCATATAGAAACAATAAAAGTACAGATTATATTATATCTCACAACCACACTATGGGCGTTACCTAGTCTTAGAAACAACTACAGCTAACGACTATCATGCTATAGGATAATACTTCCAAGAATAGGTTTCCTATAAGCACACAAACATTTAATGTGATTTATTAGATTACATCATTACCTTTTTATTAGTTCCACTTTACGTCAATTAATTCTTTAAACATTAATTAACCATGAACAATTCCACATTATATTTCATTAGCAACACACCCGAAGTCAATTTTTCCTTAAAAATTTACAATCTCATCATTATGTTTCAGAAACACCAACCTCATCAGTTAACACCATTTAGTCAAACATTCATTAGAGAAACCCATTTCCATATTCCCAAGCATTTTTGAAAATCATTCTATGCTCATAACACAAAGGTGATCAACATAGTGAGTAGACGTACTACTCATCGAGTCTTTACCACCTAAAGTAAGAGCATAGACCCATTCTCCCTTGTGAAGCTAAACATGGAAAGAACGTGGCATACCCCGCGTGTCGTCGCATCAATCAGAAGAAGGGAAAGAAAGAGTAGGTTCATTGAGAAGTGGTGAAGAGTAAAGAAGATAAACAACCAATGAACCAATAAGAATCCAACAATCACATCCATCCCATTACATCATCCATGGTGTCCTCCCCGACAACCACATGGATAATCCGATGCAGCACACCACTCTAGGCGTCATCCACTACCATAACCAAAAAGTCTTCTATGCCCCCACATATCACAACACCCCTCCAGAGTCACATCTAAACACAAGAAGCAAGAAAAACAACCATCACATCAATTGGGATATGGACCTTTAACAATGAAGAGGGTAACTCAGAACCCTTCAAGATATTATCAAACAAGAAAATTCTTTAATCCATCTTGAATTAACAGATTTATAATCTGTTGGTTCCAACATCGGGAAACCTAACCAGTAAGCTATCATAAATGATTAAACATGCTTACTATGACAATTTGATTAACATCAAATTACAATAAGAACCATATTCATTTCCTTAACTCTTTATCTTTATCCAAACAATTATCAATTAATACCGGTTTACATTCTTTACTGATTTCTATCAATATCAAATATCTAAGAAAAGAAAGCTTAGATATCACACAATATAGAAAAACAAGAGGCAATAACATTCGATCACTTACAAAATTCTTTATCCAGTTCAAAATATTTATTATGTCAATTACATTTTCATCCTATAGGATTAAACATGCTAACAATACAAATTCACATAAAATAAATAGAAGCAATGAATCCCCTACCTCAAATGTTTTTGAGAAGACCCCCACAAATGATGAATGCATAAGAAATCCAGGTTGATTCTCCCAGAATTCTCCTTATATCTCTTCTCCTAACACAACCAAGACCAAATATCATCATATTTGGCATCGAAACACTTAGATATACCCATAACAAATGTAGGTCTAAGAAACCGAGAGAAGAGGGGAGGTATATCCATGTGTATATAAGAAACAGATCATGAATGAAGAAGAACGATGTTAACCATTCTTATACCTCAAGAAACCAGCTTCGATTCGCCAAGAGAAGCCTTTAGATCGCCTCCAAAACCCCTGGGAGAGGATCTCTTACCTTTAAGGGAGGATAATCTCAAGTTATGGCTACTTAGGAACTTAAAAGAGTAATTTAGAGACGAAACAGTTGAGATACACAATTTTAGGATCTAATTTATGTGCCAGCATAGTTTGATCGCACGGTTAGACAAACTAAGTGCTAACCGTGTGGTCTCTACTGACTTGTCAAATACTCCTCGAATGGGTAGGCCGCACAGTTAGGAAAACCGTGCACTAACCATGCAGCAACCACAAACTTAAACATTAACCACGCATGGTATGACCGAAGGTTTAGAAAAACCATTCATAGCCCGTGCGAAAGCTACTACCCTTTAGTTTTCCATATAGATTCACCCAAACTCACCCCCAAGTCACTACTCCAAAACAAGGGTAGTTAGAGACATCAAATGTACCTGAAGAAGTAACCTGATGTTACAGTTCACAACTTTCTACCGTTGAAATGGTTCATCGAAAAGTACGATTTTGGAAAAGTGTTGGGTATAAGTTACCTTGACCTCCCGAAACGCCTCATACACCACATTTTCACAATGTAGTGGATCAGAGAGGTCCGGGCCATTACATCAAATACCTATCAAAACATTCTCATCCTTAGGAATCCATAACCTACATAAAGAGAAAACAAAACAGGGTCTAAACAACCACCTATCGAGAGACGTGTCAAAAGAGATCAAGACACCACAATAATAAAGGGAACCATCTCATAAAAATAAATGTTTCATAACCACAAAAGCTACATTGATACATTGAAAGAGTTAAACAACAAACAACTCTGGGTAATGATAGCATATCTATGACTCACATTCCCATGTACTCTCCTCCAAGACACCGTGTCGCCACAAGGCACGAACTAAACGAATAAAACGCTCGCAAAACACCTTATCCTTGCAGTCTTGGATCTTTATAGTTCTAACCTCAATGGTTGAATCATCATCAACATCGATATTTCCCCAATTGATAATGTGAGAGTCATCATGAAGATAATGACAGAGCTGTGATACAGGGAAAACATCATTTATCTGACTCATATGTGGGGGAAGTGGTACTCGATATGCCACAGCTCCAACATGGGCTAACACCTAGAAAGGTCCAACAAACTAGGGAGAAAGCATAATTCCACAACAAAACCTTCACTACACACGACGAGGAGTCACCTTTAGAAACACATGATCCCCAAACTTAAACATTAAGTGCCTCCTTTTTTGATCAGAAAATTATTTCTGACGATCTTCCTCTTTCTGCATCCTCTCGCGAATCACTTGAACCATCTCTTTTGTATTCTGCACTAGTTCCGGTTCGAGAATTTCTGACTCTCTGACCCCAGTTCAGCATAACGGAGAACAGCAAGGCCAGCCAAACAAGGGTTCAAACAGAAACAAACTGATGGTTGAGTGAAAACTATTATTGTATGAGAAATCCACCAAGGTTAAGTGCCTTATCAATGAGCCTCCAAAATCATGAACACAAGAGCATAACATTTCTTCAAGAGTTTGGAAGGTTCTCTCTGTCTGACCATCTGTTTGATGTTGAAATTCAGTGTTAAGGCATAGTTGAGAACCAACAGCCTGTTGGAGACCACTACACACTCTAGGGGTAAAACAAGGATCTTGATTAGAAATTATCATCCTAGGGACTCTATGAATTCTCACCACCTCCTCTAGATACTGCCTCAACAAAACATTCACTTAACACGACTCATTGATAGCTATTAAGTGGGCCTATTTTGTTAAACGACCCACTACCACCCAAATAGGATCATGTCCTCCTGGAGATCGAGGTAAACCAGTAACTTATTCCATTGATATGTCCTCCCACTTCCACTGAGGAATCACTAATGGCTGGAGAAGACCACCAGGAACACGGTGTTCGGCCTTCTCCTTCTGGAAGACTAAAGATCGGGACACAAACCCCGCAACCACACACTTCATCCCAGGCCACGAAAACTAGATCCTCAAGGATCAGTACATCATTGTCATTCCAGGATGTACTACTAAAGGAGAAATATGGAAATATTTGAGAACCATCTCTTACATCGTAAAGGGGAAAAAATACTTCCCTGATACAATACTCGGTGTAGTTCATTCTCAGACCAACAATCAGGGGTCTCACTATGAACAACTCGATCTCTCCAATCTTCCACCTCTAGATCTCCCCACTAGGACTCTGCCACATTCTGCATCAGGGATGATTATACTATCATCTGAAAAATATAGCCTCTTCCCACAACTTCTCGAATATCAAGATGTAATGTTTTTAGTACTTCCATTACTCTCCAGGAATCAACGGATTCATGCACAGCATCAGTACATGACTTTCGGCTCAGCGCATCAACTACAACATTACCTTTTTCAGGTGTATACGTTATTTCAAATTAATATTCCTATAAGAACTCCATTCAATGACTTTTTCGTATGTTTAGGTCACACTGGGAGAAAACATACCTCAAACTCGTATGATCGATGAAAACTACAATGCACTCACCAATGAGGTAATTTCTCCACAATTTCAGAGCAAAAACCACAGCTGCCAACTCAAGATCATGGGTGGCATAGTAGCATTCATGGGGAAGTAACTACTGAGATCTATAAGAATCAACTGACCTCTACTACATGAGAACCCAACCTAACCAAAGATGTGAAGCATCGCATAAAACATCAAATTGAACCCCTTCAGATGGAAGACAAGGGACTAGAGAACTTACTAACTTCTCCTTTAAATACTCGAAAGATTCATGCCACTAATCATTCCATATTAATGATAGATCCTTCCTGGTCAAAGCTGTTAGAGGGGTCACAAATCGTGAGAAATTGGCTACGAACCTCCGATAGTAGCCTGCGAGACCAAGGAAACTTCGCACCTCTGACACGGTCTTGGGGCTTCCCAAGACACAAATTATTCCATATTCAATGGATCCACGAAAACTTCCTATAGGGACACAACATGCCCTAAAAAAGGGACTGCCCGAGCCCAAAAATCACTCTTAGGCAACTTCCCAAAACAACTGATGTTGGTGAAGAACTCCCAAAATGGCTTGTTGATGCTCGACATGCTCCTCTTCCGATTTGGAGTAAAAAAGGATATCGTCGATGAAAATGCCACAAACATGTCTTGGAACTCATGAAATACATCATTCATCAATACCAGGAATACAGTTGGTGCATTTGTCATGCCAAATGGAATTACAATGAACTCTTAATGCCCATGACGGCAACAGAAAGCAGTATTCGGGATATCCTCATCGTTCACATGCATCTGATGATATCCCGACTGCAAATTTATCAATGAAAACCAACATCCACCCTTTAGTTGATCAAATAAGTCATCAATCTGCAGAAAAGGATAGTGATTATTTATTTTCACTTTTTTAAGCAATGATAATCGACACACCACTGCAAATTATCGTCGACCTTCTTCATGAACCAAACTGGTGCACCTTACGGAGACACACTTGGCCGAACAAAACTGCACTGTAACAGACCATCAAGATGTATGCATAGCTCTAGTAACTTATAATGGGCCATCCTATATGGAGACGTAGAGATAGAAAATGATCTTTTCGGTAGATCGATCCAAAACTCGATCTATCATTGAGGGGGTAATGCTACAACCTCTTCTAGAAAGACATCAATGTACTCCTTTATGACCCTAGGAAATGCCAACTGTTGAACCTATGAAGAACTAAATAGCATCTCAACCATCACGGATGATAAGGATGCAATGCACCTTTGACCCTTATGGGGATCTCACTCACCAACAAACAACACTTGCTCTCCATCCACACCAAGGAAAATGACTTTCTCCTTGAAGCAATTTACAATACAATGCACCGAATACAACCAATCCATGCTGAGGATGACATCATATGGTTGTATTCTTAAACATAAGAAATCTCCCCAAGAGCGGTGTTTCCCCAATAGTAGCTCACAGTCTCTAGATACTGTAAACAAGATAACTCGACCTCCAACTGGCGTAGTCAACGCCAAGGGCACTAGAAGACCTTCTACCTAAATTTTGAAATCACAAACAAGGGTAGGTGATATGAAGGAGTTTTTTTCTCCTAAATCAAAAAATAAATACACCAAGGTAGAAAAAAAGTGAAGGGTACCTCGAACAACATCTGGCTCGCCTGGGGCTGGCAATGCTTGTGCATAAAGCTGACCAAGACCTCCTCCATGGACTCTCTTACCCTGATGACGACCACAAAGACAACTGTGCTCTGCTCTCTGAGGATGGGGAGCGTCATGGGGTTGTCCTTTACCTAACCCATCTACCCTCTGCTGATCTAAAGCTGGTACAAACAGATGTTGCTGCCTTGGATGGAACTGTTTCAACGAAGGAACCTGGAGTGTATCACTTGGTTCACAATGACCTCTCTAAAATGTCGAGCACTCCCGCTACTAATGACCATTAACACCACAATAAAAACAAGTGCATGATCCCTTCACATAGGCCTGAGAGTTGCTGCCTCTTAAAAAACGAGATGTGCAGGGCTGGGGCCTACCCCGGGCTGAAAGAAAACTCTTCTGTCTTGAAAACCGAGATCCCCGTACCATATCTCTACTTCTTGAGAAATAATGATAAATATCTTATTGTGATGATCCAATATTGGACAAAGTCTTATCGACAACCTATTCCCTCACCAGCACCTCAAGATATGTCTTTAGCATAAATGGGGTGACCTAGCACTGGATCTATGGACGCGAAGCCTCCTCAAAATGACTCTCCCTGGCCTCCTGAGATGGTAAGAGGTCCGAAGAATATCATAAAAGGTTCTGAAATGGATTCCAAACTCTTGAACACTGGAGCTCCCCTATCGAAGGGTAAGAAGATCTTGCCGACTAGATGCCTTCGCAGTCGAAGAAAGGAACTCTACTTTAAACCTGTCTCGGAACTCCTCCCTTGAGATTGCTGACTCCTCATGATCCCCGAGGTACAAGAACCACCACTACCTTGCTGCTCCACACAACATCATCCCAGCTAAGGACACCCAGTCTTCTGTGACTGTATCTAAAACGGAGCCATCAATCTTTTGCAGACTCTGGCACTAAAACACTCGGAGTGTCTTCCTCCAAGTGTTGTCATCATCAACCTCTACCCTACGATGACCAGCTGGATATTTTCGGCGGAAACCTGACATGGACGTCAAACTTGAGCCATACCTTGAAAATATAAAACCGTTAGAGCTCCAAAACCTGGAATATGTAAAAATCCACATTAATTAATTAATAATTTTCTTTTATTCATTTTATTTTAACCTATCCCAAGGTCTACCCATTCAAACACAAGCACAACGAAGAATGATGCAAGATACTTTCCTAGGTCTCTACCCTGCAACTACTACCACCTTGATTAGTAGCCATTTTAAACTTAAAGGTTTGTACATCAGATCAAAGGGGAGCCTAAATGCCTATGTCTCGGCCAATCTCTAGTTTTTACCTCACTTGCTAAGCATGAATGACACCATTTCCCTACCAACCCATGAAACCTCGTGTGTGCCTAACTCCAAACTCCATCCTATCAATCAACTAGACCATTGATACCACTCTATCATGACCCCCACCCCTCAAAGTGTACCCCTCCAAGGTCGGTAATGTGAAAAGGGAGATAATGACCCCCGAGTCCCACCTCCAGTAGGCCCTAGGTTGTTGACTAGAACGGAGGGTATAATAAGCACACAAATTGGAGGAATTACCCTCTAAGAGATCACAAGTAGAAAAGAGAGGTATGATAGACACAAAACAACTCCAACTAAGAACTAAAATTTAAAAGAAACCAAAGTACACATATGTCATGCCATACAAAAGTACCTCAACTGAAAGGGGAAAACTGTAAGTACAAAAAAAAAGTAAAAACAGCCACAACCAGAAGCCTGAACAACTCCTGCAACCACAAGATAGTAGAGACTAGCTAGGTCTCCAACCAGCTCCAAATGACCTAAAAAACTGTTTATATATACAATGGGTGAGTATAACAGTATACTCAGTAGGATCCTCCCCAAATACTCTCATGGAAATGTAATGAAAGCATGATAAAGAACAGTGAACGACAAGTGAAACAAAAATCATCACCTAAACAGGTATACTAAGTTCCCAACCTCACTATGGATACTCTCTCCAATTAATGCATACAAGAATATATAATATAATAAATATTAACAAGGGTACCCCACTATTACTTCCCCACTGGTTTTCCACTTTTCCCCAAAGTCGCAAGTCATATGCATCTCTCTCCAAAAAGGCTTGGGCGCAGACACCTGGGTGAAGCTCCACAATATTCACCTCGTGCAACACAATGGCTTGCCCGCAGACACCTGGGCGAAGCACCAAACCATCCACACAAACAATAGTAACCAGGTAGGTTCTGGGAGCCACCATAGCTCGCATAACGTGTATTATACATCGGGTATTATACCTCAAGCTACTACAGCCAATACAAAGAGTAGGGATCCTCAATCCATCAAAGCCTATACACGTTACACCTATAGTAGTCTATAGGATACTATATACAGAATATATGTGTGTGAATAACCACAATACATTACAGCCCTCTACACACATATAAGGGGATAACTAACCGTTGTGCCTAACAACACTAGTATCTACTAAGAGAAGAGAGCTGGGCCAAAGGGGGTAGTCATCCATTCATCCTCCCACCAGAATGTTCAGGAAAACACACCCACAGGGCTCAGAATCCCTGGGGTGTTAGTTTCCCTTACTGACATGGTGGAGTAATGTATACAAACAAAAAAAGTACAGATTATATTATATCTCCCAACCACACTATGGGAATTTCCTACTCTTAGACACAACTGTAGCTAACGTCTCTCAGACTTCGGGCTGCTACTTCTAAGTCTATGTATCCTATAAGCACACAACCATTTAAAGGGATTTATTAGATTACATCATTCCCTTTTTATCAGTTCCACTGTACGTCAATAAATTCTTCAAACATTAATTAACCATGAACAATTCCACATTAAATTTCATTATCATCACACCAAAAGTAAATTGTTCCATCAAAAAATTACAACCTCATCATTATGTTTTGGAAACTCCAACCCCATGAGTTAACACAATTTAATCAAAAATTCATTACAGAAAGACTTTCCCATATTCCCATGCATTCTATGAAAGCATTCTATTCTACTAACACAAAGGTGCTCAACATGGTGAGTAGACGTAATACCCGTTGATTATTTTCCACATAAAGAAAGAGTGTAGACCCATTCTACCTTGAGAATCAAAACACAAAAAGCACGTGGAATAACCCATGTGTCTTCACCACTTTCAGAAGAATGGAAAGAAATACCAGCTGCCTTGAGTAGTGGGGAACAGTAAAGTAGATAAACTACCAAAGAACCAAAAACCATCCAACAAACACATCCATCCCATTCCATCATCCATGGTGTCCTCCCCGACACCCACATGAATAAACTGGTGCATCTAGCCACTCTAGGTGTCATCCGCTGCCACAACCAAAGAGGCCTCTATGCCCCCACATATCACAACACCCCTCTAGGGTCACGTCTCAACACAAGCAGTAGGAAAAAAAATCACATCAATTGAGATATGGCCCTTTAACAATCAAGAGGGTAACTCAGAAACAATCAAGGAATTATCAAACTATAAAATTCCTTAATCCATCTTGAATTTACAGATTTATAATCTGTTGGTTCCAACATCGGGAAACCTAACCAATAAGCTATCACAAAGGATTAAACAGTCTTACTACGCCAATTTGATTAACATAAAATTACAACAAGAACCAGATTCGTTTACATACCTATTTATCTTTAGCCAAACAATTATCAATTAATCCTGGTTTACGTTATTTACCAATTTCCATCAAGAACAAACAACTAATCAAAGAAAGAATAGATATCACACTATCTATAAAAACAAGAGGCAATAACATACGGTTGATAAAAAAAATCATCTCTTTCAAATTATTTATAATGTCAAGTCCATTTTCATCCAATGGGATTAATCATGCTAATAATACAGTTGAACATAATAGAAAGAGAATCAATGAATCCCCTACCTCAATGGTTTTTGATGAAGACCCCCACAAATGATGAATGCAATAGAATAACGGGTTGATTCTCCATGAATCCTACCTATATCTCTTCTCCAAACACAACCAAGACCAAATATCATCATATTTATTGTCGACACACTTAGATCAACCCATAACGGATGTAGGTCTAAGAAAACGAGAGAAGAGGGGAAGTAGATCCAAGTGGATCTATGAAACCTATCAAGAACGAAGAAGAATGAAGAAGAACAATCACATACCTCAAGAAACCATCTTTGATTCACCAAGATAAACCTTCAGATCATCTCTAAAACGCTTATGAGAGGTTCTCTAACCTTCAAGGGAGGAAAATCCCAAGTTATGGCTACATAAGAGATTAAATATTCTAGTTAGAGACAAAATGGATGAGATCCACAATATTAGGATCTAATTTAAGTGCCCGCATGGTTTGATCACACGGTTAGACAAATTGTGTGCTAACCCTGTAGTTTCTACTGACTCTTCAAACGATCCTTGCAAGGTTAGGATGCATGGTTAGACAACCCATATGCAAACCATGCATTAGCCACAACCTCTAACTTGAACAACACATAGTATGGCTGCACAGTTTAGACAAATCGTGCGCTGCCCGTGGGAAAGCTACTGTGCTTTAGTTTTCCTTACTGATTCACCCAAACGCACCGCTCAAGTCACTACTCCAAAACAAGGGTAGATAGAAACATCAAAAGTAACTGAAGATGTAACATTATGTTATGGTTCACAATGTTCTAGCATTGAAACAGTTCTTTAAAAAAGATGATTTTGGCAAAGCTTTGGGGAGATGTTACCTTGGCCTCTCAAAACGCCTCTAACACTGCATTTTCACAAAGTAGTGGACTAGAAAAGTTCAGGCCATTAAATTATATGTTTGATTTAATTTTATACCATTCAATAGATTATGATTAAAATGTTTTAATGTTCTTGGAACACTTTAGAAAGTTTAAGGATTACTATCCTTATAATTTTTCTTAATGATAATCTTTGATATATCACTTCCATTTTTGATTTTTAACCTTATAATGAAAAAATCACATTATTTAAATAAAATTAATTGTAATATTCATATTATGATTCAATAGACATTAGTTTCTTAAAACATATACCATTTTCAATATAGTCTCTTCTTGACAGTTATTTGACATTTATAATTCTGTATTCATTAATCAATATGGATATTTGATAAGCTATATTGGATATTGATAAAATTTGTTGTTTAATATGAGGAATACATATTAAATGTAATTAAGGGTGGATATCAAACATTATATAGCTCCTAGATGCATCGATAGGTTCTCATGAGATGATTAATTTGGCCAAATTAAATAGTTTTTGACTACAAGTTTTCAACTATCCAGAGAATGGATCATAACAGTATAGGTGCTAATGTTCCTAAGACATGAAATCCAATAAATATGCATCTCCTTCATATATATTTCAGTTATTATTCATCCATGAGATTTTTCATTGATATATCTACACAGACATTCCATTTATGTTCATTGGTAAAATGGCATGTGTATCTGTTTCTTGCTGTTCCATATTGAATATTCCTTATCTACTAATTTTAATGGCATGTATTATTATTAATTTTCCATTACATGTTAATTTATTCATGCTGATTCATTTTTTATTCCAGTTTACGTAATCCTATTGAGGCTTTTACCTCACCCTTATAATGTTTCACTATCCAGGTTATGAAGAAGTAATCTTTGAATAAGCTTTCAAAGATGCATCTTATTTTATTTTATTATATATCATGTTTTTAAATACTATTTTCCAATGCATTATGGGTATTGTATATGTAATTTGTAATTCCAAGATAGCTAAATGGATGGGTTCTTCTGGTATTTATTCCTTACAATCATACAAATGTAAAAAAGTAATGCACTAGACTTGGGCTTCTATGGTCTAGGTGTTACTATTGTTATGAAAGGAGGTTTAGTAATAACCATGGAAGATAGATTTAGAGGAAATATATTAGAGAAAATAACCCTATGATATTCATCGAGTATGTGTATAGAATGACATCCTAGATTTTAGGTAAGGTATATATTATGTGGGTATTAGTTGAAAAACATCCTTTTATAGATACTACAAGTGAATGTGGTTTTTGCACAAATGTATATACGAGTAATAACATAGAGAAGGTGTTTCGGGCCTGACTTGGGGTAACAAGGTACAAAAAAATGGGCCTTACTGTTCACTTGGTTTGAATCTCCATTGTGATACACTATATATAATTCACATTCACATTACCTACCATCGTGAAGGATTTGGAAGTAATGATATCCCCGTTGAAACTATAGTTTTTGCTTCCTAGATTCAAGATACATAAATTTAGGATATGTTATATACTATATTTATAGTTATATAATGTTCACAACTTTATAAGATAATATTGTGTATACAATTTTTTATAAATGTTATATGGAAGGAAGAATGGTATCAGTACTCATGGAAAATGTAGATATTCCCAACTGAGGAAATAAATATAGTTAGTATTGGATCTGATAAATTTTTGGATACATTAGATCATGTTATTTTGGTTAGTAGAAATAAATTTAATCTAATGGAGAAACCTATTCCACATAGAGAATCTCTTATACTGGATATCTTTACATGGTAGAATCCCCCATCTGTTGGTGGGACTACAAATCCAATTGTAGCTGATCAATGGATTAAGTCTCTGTAGAAGATATTTATAGAATTAGAATGAAGTGTAAACGAAAAAGATACAATTATGGTATAATTTCTCCAATGTTACACTAAGCATTACATTACTCTGATATAGAATACAGGGGAGGAAAAAGAAACTGAACACATGGAATAGTGAAATTATAGGGATACATTCATCAATATATATATTCCTCATGATCAATAAATTGATATGAACAAGAAGTTCTTGAGCTTAAATAAAAATGAAGAATAGTGTTTTTTAGATTATTAAGATACGTTTCCAATGTTATCCGGGTATTCTATGAATTATATATAGGACATGAAGTGCAATATTGACAACTTAATTGTAGTATTTAATCCAATTCTACAAAGATCACTTGTGTCTCAAAACATTTATACATTTGCTGAAATATTTTTATGTGCAATTAAGACAGAGAATGAATTATCTAAGTCATATGGATTTATATGAAACTAAGAGACTAAGCGGTCTTATGAACATAATAAAAAGTGTAATGAAGCAATGAATATGATGGGAAAGTCATATTTTACAACATGTGATAAATATTGAAAGAAACACACTGGTAAATTTTTGAAAGGATTAGGAGTTTTTTATAAATGGGATGAAAAGGGTCATGAGGAAAAAGAATAAAAATGAAAGAAGGAAAATATATCTATTAAATGTCACAACTACAATTAAATGGAATACTATGAAAACAAATTCCCCAGCCATCAAGATAATATACCTTAGAATAAGTTTATTGGATCATGGTCAAGCTTATGTTTTTGACACAACCTAAGTGGAATCGTTAATGTACTTATATATTTTAATATATTAAATATATTTTAAAAATAGTTTTCTCACATCATATGACTTTTAAAATATATAAACATTGTACTAAAATCCTTTTTCAATAAATATTTGAGTTCATATATTGAATGGTTCCAAAAAAATGGTATTAAGTAAGAAGATAATTTTTTTAAAAAACACATGATTGTTTGAATGAAGACTAGTATTATTTTCCGAATATTGAGATAATGGAAAAGAAATGATTGATTTGGACAAGTGCTGAAAACCTTGGAATTGATTTATAACATGTCGAAATGTGGTCTATTATATAATTAATGGAGTTTACAATATGTTTCAATTTATGGTTTATATCTAATAACCAATGTCTTACTTAAGAAATAGGTATGAATTCATGTTTCCAATAAGTTTATATGTTTATTAGAGTTATTAACATATTTTGATAGGATAAGTGATTTTGTATTCAACATGTTTGTAATGTGAAAATTTATAGACACTTCATGTTTTTTAAATGCAACAGGTATGTTTAGTTTGAAAATTTATTGAATCTCCTTTAAAAGTGATTAGATCAAAATATATTGTAAAAGATAACACTTTATAAAACTATATAAGATGATTATTCGATAATATTTTGGATGTAAATGTGATACATTACCATATGATTCATCATGAGATAAGAGATGAAGTATAAATTGTTCAAGTTATAATAAAATTAAAATAATTTGTGTATAGAAATTTATATGTACATATATTCTTAGAGGGTGAAGCGATTATTTAACAATAGAAACAAAATGGTTCTGAAACAATAATGTTGCCCTATTATCATCATTTTTGAGGGTATCAATTACCTTTATTCACACCCATGGTTATGTTTTTTCATTCAAAAACATTCATTTGATCATGTTCCCTAGCACTCTCCATTATAAATTTATCGGTGTACTTTTTCTTCCATATCCAAGTTGTCATTTCACACCACTGTTTTCATACTATGAAACCTAGTTACATTATAGTTGTACTTTGCATTATCTATTATTATGAATATGTTATATTAAAACTTTTTATGATATGGGTCTTTAAAAAATAGTTCATATTAAATCTCTAGATTTATGATATCATTTTTAAATTGCGACAATGAAATTTAATTCTGGTGGGAAAAAATATAACACCCCTACATTCAAATGCGCAACTTTGTATTCGATAGCATGAATGACATGAATAACCAAGCATGTAAGGGAATATGATATCTTGAGACTATAATATATATTTAATATATTATTTATATTCAATACATGAGAAGTCCAGTAATAAATGAAACACTGAGTTAGATTGCATTTCACAGAAGAGTAACCTTCCTCGATAGCTTGTGTTACACCCAACTAAAAGTTTCACAAAATAACAATACATTCTTAAAAAAACATTATATAATATAATATGATATATCCTTGGAATTATGTCAGAGGTTATGAATTGTATTAAATTACATATGAAAATTTATATTTTATATAAATATAAAATAAATTAATTGGTTACAAACAAATGAAAAAATAAGAACCAATTAGATATAAAAAGGTAATATTATTATCTATATGCTTCCAAATTGAGTTTTTTATAAGTAAGAATAGTTAATTAAAATTAGTTTATGATTTTATGAAATAAATTTATGTTATATATTTAATGAAATAATTTTTATTTCCATCCATTATTTCTGATATGAATAAGATAAGAAGAAACCCTATTTTACAAATAAAAACTTATATTTTTATAAATGTAATTTTGCCTCCTTTTAGTGGAAAACCCATTTGAAATATGTATTTTGAAAATTTAATTTACAAGATATTTAAAAATAAACATCATATTAAATATAGATACATAATAATTAGGTTATGGTGAATTTTTGATATTTTATGGAAACATATCATTTATGAATGAATAGTTAAAAATAATGCATTTCAATTCAAAACTACTTTTTCATTTGATTAATTTATAACGTTAAATTATGATTTATATTGGTTTTAATGAATAATTAAATAATATTTTTATCAATTAATCATATTTAGTTTAATTTATTCAATTTAACTTTGAAATTTTCAATAATAACCTCGAAATCTTTTGGACATTTTTACATTAAAATCCATTATTGCTTCCCCGCTTACGTGATGAACTTTAAATTAATATCTAACAAATTTATTATTAGAATTTGGAAAATAGATTAAATATTTAGAATCAGAAAAATTTATAATTTAAAATATGGTCCAGTTAGTTTTTAACCAAAAATATTAGTGAAGGTAATTAAAATTATTTACTATTATTAGGGAAAACTTATACTTAATAAAAGACTAAACATTTAACCTAAGATTCCAAACAAACAATAAAATTATAAAACACCCATTTTTGGACATATATTGTCCATATAGATTCCATTATTTCATTATGTTAGTTTTGTATGACATTTATTAGGTAACAACATGTGTACACCGAACATGTTTCAAAAAAATTCCATGTCAGTCTTTTTCCTACCCTATAAAAGGTCCCCACATCAAACACTTATTCACACCACTCAAACCACTTGGGATAAAAAAAATCTGGCAATATAACTTCTCAAAATCCCACCCCTCATCATTGATTCCTTAGTTTTGTCATAATTCTTCCTAATTAAGCCTTTTGTTACAAACCAAAAGAAGTTACTCGATTAAGAGGTGACATCATCTCTCAAGCTTTTTTGTTCCATTTCCATTTTCATATGACTATACTATTATTATATTCATAAATAAAAAAAAATTATCCTAAATATATTTGTATGTTTTATGTTAATATTTAAACCCACACATGCACACCCATCCATCTAATAGGAAACCAACAAACTATTACTTTGTACAGAGAACTACTTCCTCTTGAAATAATGATTTTTCATTTTCCTTTCCCAACTATAATGATGGCCATTATGATGGAAAATGTATTTATATAAGATATTTATGGTATTTATAATTTCATTATTTTTTTAAATAATTATTTATAACATTACTTTATACTTCCCATCTTGGGTAAATATGATAATTTCGTTTGAGGAAGTGTGGACTACCGCCCCGCAAAGCTATTTGACTCATTCACTTCATGCATAAAATGTATAAATTATGATTTTCATAATCCGATGAAAAGAAATATATCATATATATGATACTATAAGTATAATATTCATATTTATCATTTATTTTTCATTCTTGTAATAAAACAATGAACTGAAGGTAGCATTCATGAAAACGTATGACCTACAATCTCCATGAATAGTGCAAATAATTTATAATTTTCATATATTATGGACTATTAGTAATACATATGTAATGAATATATATTATAATTAATTAATTTTTTTCATTTTGGAGATTATTAAAAAATTATTTTAGAATTAGGAAGCTCTAGTAACAAGTCAAAACAAACATGCGAAAACTAGGAAACTAACACCCGAAATAGTTTAAATAATGAATGTGTGTTAAAAAAGGGCAATATCATATTTTAAGATGTTAATATATGTTATTATAAAATTTATTATTTTTATGATATTATTTAAAAATATAATTTATTCCACTATACACGATGATAAACAAAACACAACAAAATGTAAGGATGTGGTGAGGGAATTTCATCTCAATTTACATTTTATTGAGGCTTAATTTATATTATGTGAAAATTCACTGACATTAGGTATTTATACTTATTTTTTCTCATTATATCATGAATCCACTTTTTGTCAAGAAATTATAAGATTCATTTATTGTCATTATTTTCTGGAGAAGATGATTCAAAATTTTCAAAGTTGTATGGGACACTTTGGAATGTTTTGGGATTATTATCCTCATGATTATTTTTGAAATATCAATTACATTCTTGATTGTTAACTTTCTCTTGAAACAATAATTTTATTTTAATAATTTTTCATTTTAATATAAATATTCTCATACAATTTATATTATTATTTCCTTAATTGTATACCATTTTATGTATGATGTCTTCTTTGAACTTTATTGGATATTGATAATTATATATTCTTTATTCAATACATATATTTGATAAGGCATATTTCCTATTGATAAAATTTATTATTAAATATGAGGACTAATTTGGACATGAAATTATTTTTGCAACATGGACTTAAGATAGTTCTTCAATGCATCGATAGCTTCTCATGAGATGATTAAGTTGGCTAAATTAAACAGGTTTCTACAAGTAGTTTTAAACTGTCCGGATGATGGATCTTGATATTATAGGTTCTCATGTGACTAACACATAATAACTAATAATTTATTATTTATTAAATAGATATATCAGTTATTATTTATCCATGATAATTTGCGTTGACATATCTATGGATACATTTCATTTCTGTTCATTGATTAAATAGAATGTGTATCAGTTTCTTTCCTTTCCATGTAGAATTTTCCTTATCTACTTATTTCAATGGCATGTGTGACAATTTAATTTCCATTCCATGTTTATTTAGTCGTATTTATTCATTACTTCTTCCAATTTACTTACCCTTGCAAATCATTTGAGCTCAGCCTTATTATGTCTCATTTATCCAGGTTATGAAGAAGTAATCTTTGAATAAGATTTTAGTGATGCATATTATTTTATTTTATTTTATATCATATTTTTAATTTATATTTCCCAATTTATTAAGGGTATTGAATATGTAATAAGTATTTCCAATACTTTTAAATAGGTTATTCCTTTAGGATTTGTTTCTATATAATTATGTCAATATAATAAACTAATTCACTGTCTCTAATCTTTTGGGGTCATGCCATTTCATTTTATCAAAAACAATTATTCATAATTTATAATTATATTATAAAAATTATATAATCTTAAAAAAATTAATCTTAATGGTTAAATTACATATGATAAAAACAAGTTATCTTGGTTAAAACCACAATGATAAAAATGAGTAACCTAATAGGTAAAGGGAAAATAATGTTAAAAAAATGTTTTATATAGACACCTAGGATGGATTGACAACCGAGAGTGTAGAAAGTCATTGGTTAATTTGAGTGAATTTATTTTATTCTAAATTTATCATCTCAAAAATTTATAGTTCACAATCAATTTAATATTATCTCTTAGTTTCACTTCATCTGAAGTGGTGGTAATCTAGAGAGTAGCATGTAATATTTAAAATTTCATATACAAAGACATCCTGATTTCCATGTTGGTCCCCCACATGGATTTTTCTCTACCAAAAATGTGATTATAATGCTCCATCTCCAACCATGAGGATATATTTTCTTATATATCCAAAAAAAATTCTTCTGATCCTACATCAACCAAGTGACTCTTTCTCCTCCTAAATCATACTATATGAATCTAACTACTATAAAAATTAACCTCTAGGCTTCTCATATAATGACATGACCTTAAACATTACATAATCATGAGTTTTTTCAATAATTTCAAGTATCTCATATTAAGAATCTTTTTATGTTTATAGTTTTATAGAATCATGAAATAGTTCATATATAACATGACACATTATTACAAAGTGGATAATACTAAAACAGTATCTTTTTAGTAGAAAACATAAATCATTTAAAATAAAAAATTATTTTCTTTCATGAAAAATATTCATAACATTAAATTTATCTTTATTATTTATCTTACCCATCATTATACCCCATAAAAATCATTTTCAAACATGGGATGATAAAAAATAACATTTAGGGACATAAATAAAGAACTCATTAGTCTCGTGAAAACATGAAAATTATTAAAACACTTTCCTTAAAAAATCATTAGCATGCAAATAAAAAATAATGAAGGTGAATTGGGACATCATTACCAAATCACTCTTATATTCACCCTTAGAAATGGAATAACCTTCCAACAGACATCCACCACTATAGTACACAATGTATCAGAGAGCTATAATGGGGCTCAACCCATCATAACTTCAGCTATAATGGGGATCAACCTATCATATCATTAGCAATAATGGGTCTCGACTTGTCATATAATGAGAAATAATGAGATCAAACCATAATAAACAATTTACAAGGAAAATATCAATAATAAAACCCTTGAAAACAATTTTAAATAGATGATAAGAAAAATTTTAAATATCCAAATATTGTTTTCTTGTATAAATATATTTTAAAATACAAAAAATCCGTACAAAATAATGAAGTCATTTTCTTCAAAAATAATTATGAAAAAATATAAAAAAATTAATGTAATAGAGAGTCATGATGGTGTGGTGACCACTCATTCTGTATATGTTAGAAAATCATTCCCTTTTACATTTGTAAAAAAATAGCTGAAATGAACATTTAAAATATTTTTTTGAATAGAATGTGTGTTACCCTTGTCCAAAAATATCACTTATAGTCTTTATAATAAAAATTATAAACATTGTATAATTATTTAAATTCTTTATGAAATTTAACATACTATTATTCTAATTATTTTCATCATATACCATTACTTTCTTATTTATAACCATATCAGACGATATGATGATATTTGATACATTAGTCTAAAATGAATTTGTTATGATGTTAACTATCAAAGTGTTTATAATTACATAATTTCCAAAATAATATTCACGGAATAATAAAAAAATTTATAAATCAATTATAATTTTAAATCAAACCATTTTTGTATTTTTATGATAAACAAACTACTTTATAATAATTGAGAGAGTATGTCATACGTATGAATGAGTAACATTTCAATTTTATAATGATAATTATAGAAATAAGGTAATGAAAATTTTGTCATTAAATATTCACCATAATATCATAAATAATTAATTAATATTTTAAATATACTTATATATCATCCATGTGATTTGGTGATGAAAAACAAATCTTATCGCTTCATGGAGGTGACAGTTCACACGTACGCACGAATGAAGTTATCATTTTTATGTTCATGGAAAATTAATAAAATAAATAATATATTATTATTTAATAATGATACATATTTAATTAATATCATATATAAACATTAATTCTATCATTATAATGTGTCTTGAGAGATATTGAAGGAATATGAATTTTATCAGTTCATTGGGCCATAGTTCATCTTATGCATAAACTATTAATTATGTTCCCCTTATTGGAATTGGATATAGATGTAGGATATGATATTAAAAATAAAAAATATCTGTATATTTAGTATAATGTATTTATTATAAAAATTTTGGAATACGTTTTTAAGCAAGTGGAAGAAGAAATAAAAAAGAAACACATAATTATAAATGTTACATCTCCTTCGGATGACCTCCTTTGATTACAAACTTAAATCCTCTAAGTAGGGTGTTATGCCTAAAATAAGGGATTTAGATTTTGAGGAGGTATTAAAGTAATAGTTTTATTAATATTTTTTCTGGTAAAAATAGGGTTTTAATTTTGTATAAAAGAGTTGAAGGGTTCCCTTTTAAAATAGATAGGAGGGTCACTCTTGGAATTTTTCAAAATATTAAATTAATTAAACATAATTTTATATACAAAATGGATGAAAAATTATGTATTTAGAATATTGTATGATTATTTTTCGATATAAATTCATCCAATTAAAATTATTCAATTTTTAATTATTTTTTAGTCATTATTTGTTTAAACCCTCATTTGACCTTCTTAATTCTTACTATTATTTTAGGTACTTCACACTTTTACGGTTAATATCACAACTATAATATTCCAAACTACCAATAATTGAGTAATTGATGGAATTTTATGAATTATCTGAACCAACATTATAATATTGAGATTTTAAAAAAAAATTATATCATTCAATTGTATGTTATTTATTTTAAAATATCATTAGTGTCGATTTTTAAACTATTCATTAGATGACTTTTAAAGAAAATACTAACAACCTAATAATTCCAAACCCTTACTTATAAAACATCAGTAAAATGTCAAATTAATCTAAAAAAATCATTTATGAAATTTATTTTTTTAAATTATGTTTATTTTAGTATTATTAATATCATTTATTTGATATTTCCAATAATTAAACAATTACTATATCATCATTGTGCATGTCATTAATTGAGTTATTTCATAAATAAAAAATAATAATAATTTTTCATGAAAAATATAAAAAAATAATTCTAAAAAATATAATTTATATTCTAATAGATCCCCTATATAACTCCATATTATAAATATTTCACTTGTTAAAAATAAAAGTGTGATAAAATTGACTTTCCTTTTAAGATAATATTATAAATGTCATACTCTCCTTCAGCTGGATTCAAATGGTCATAATTTATGAACAATAATTATTTGGCTAAAAAAACTCATACTTTTAAATTAGGATACGTTTTTGTGTAATTTCATTATATTTATAATATTTTTTTTACCCTTTATTATCGGATTTACCTTTAACTATGTTAATAAAACAATTTATAATGTTACTATTCATATTATAGAAATAAGAAAAGGGATATTTGTAAAAAATTTACCATATGATTCCAAATATGAAATCCTCTTTTCAAAATTCAAAATGCAGAATTGGTAGAAATTATTTAAAAATTAATATCATTGACGGAATTCGAAAACGATTTTTAAAAGAAAAAGAATTCCAAAGACCACAATGTCTTTTATTTCTAATTTAAATTTAAAATTTATTCAAATTAAACGAAATTGATTTAATGTTAAAAAATAGATCAAATTATACTTCAAAACCATTGAAATATATAATTTAGCAATATAAATAAATTTTATGAAAAATAACTATCAATTAAAATGCAATATTTTTCGATATTCATCAAAATATTAAACATATCTGAAAAATAAAAAATATCAAATGAATGGAAATTTTAATATTACTATTCCAAATAATACTTTTATTATTACAAATTAAATTTTTAAAAGATTTAAAAACTAGATTTAAAACAAATGCACAATCAAATGGTGGTAAAACTGGCTTTTTTAAATACATATTTTATTACTAAATGTGGATTTGTTCTGATATCATGTCTAGACAAAACGTAGTATTGATATTAAAAAATATACTGAATATATATATATATATAATTAATATAATAAAACAGCAGTGATTTTTTATTTATTATTATGAACCACACATGTTCACATTAAAATAGTTTTTCCAAAAAAACATTTCCTTTTATTTAAAACGGGTTTTTAATTCATTAATAATTAATTTGTGATAAAATAATTATTTGTATATACTAGTTCAAACCATATTTTCATTATTAATTAAGTACTATTCATTATCCCATTTCTAACGAACGGGTTATAATGCTAAAATTTAAATAAAAATATTTTGTTTCTCACTTAATATAGATGTGGAATATATTTCATGATGTCAAACATTGTATTTCTTTTTAAAAAAACTCAAGATGTTACATTCCCCCAAAGAATAGTTTCTAAACAAAATATTGATGGTTATTGCAATATTGGCATCATGATAGTAAGTGTTGTTGTTTGAGTCTCAAGAGGCATAGTGGTCATTTCCCTTAGTGCATTCTATGGCCACCTTACTACCGAGGCTAAGGATCGACTTAGTGGAATGGGCATTTCCCAATATTCTAACATTACACCCATGTATATTGAAACCAATTATTCAACCATATAAAACTCTATTCAATAATGAAATGAACAACCTTGGTCTGTTTCTTATGTCATTAGAATATGTTGGAACTACATTGGTCGAGCAAATCATTGCCACCCCCAGCACAAAGGGAATATTTTTGTGGATTTCCATGCCATGATGTTTGTATAAATCAACAATCTAATTCTTTATTCTAATATCGGTTCCCTTCCCCCCAAATATTCCTCTTGTGTTTGTGCAGATTCACTTGGTCTCCACTATTTTAGAAAGCTATAACCTTTATTCCATGATTTTATTTTCTATATGGAATTACCTATATTGACCCCACATCGAAGAAAGTAATATTTATACTTCCACATTAAAATAATTAAAGTTATGTTTTAATGTCTCCTGAGATAACAGTAATGATATTTCCATGTTGGAAAACATGGACATGGAAGAAAAAAATATCATGTTCTCATATAGAGTGACTGATAACATAGTTATGTGAAAGTTGACAGTCATGAAACCACAAATCATTGACATGTTAAAAGTAATTATCTTATTAGTATAGAAAGTAAATGAATAATTTTATTTTTGTTTTAAGATTATTTTCAAAGAGTTGTGTAATTAATTTACTTTATAGACAATAAATTTAAATCAATATAATTACATTATAGGTTTAGTTTAATAATTAATAAATTTAAATCACACAATCCAATTTTTCTTATAATGATTAGTATTTATGATGAATGTTTCACACCCTAAGCATTAGAAAAAAACATCTAGAGACTCAAATAATCCAAAAAATATTAACAATATATTTCTCTTATTAGTAGACATTAACCAAAACCATAATAGTTAGTAAAATAAAATATAAATTCAAAAAAATAATAATCTTTATATGGTGAAAAACAATGTTAATCATCAAAATTTAACTGTAGTACCCAAATTTCAACATAGGCCATTCAAAAAATAATTGTCCTTAAACATGCTCAAAAATATTCTAGACTAAGAATAAAACTCCAAAATCATTATGATTTAATCAAATAGTTTTCCAAGATAAAATTTAACATTTATCTAAAAATAACATCAATTACCCTCAAAGTCTCAAACTAAAAATGATCTTCCCTAGTTATCTTCACGAGATGCGGATCATTTCCCTAATTCAAAATCATGCCAAAAAAATAATTGACTAGTCAAAAATATAATTCAACCTTTATTCCTAAAATAAAATTCCATATTATTATATTTACCTTGATCACATAGGATTCCAAATATCATGATCGTCTCCTGAAATAACATTATTCAATAAATAACTATAACCTTTTCCAATGACCATGAAATATATTTGACAAAACACAAGTTACCAAATCAAATTCATCTTCATCTTTAAAATCGTTTAACTAAAAATAAAAATTCTCACTAAAAGGGACTTCATATAGGACAATGATAGGTGATAAACCCTTGTCACCCATTCGTTGTGGGTCGATTCTCACGGCCTTCCCCAAAACGATGGGTTGTCACCCATCTGATGGTTTTTCATTTTTTCTAAAAATATGATAAATTCCAAAATAAATAACAATAACATTGTTTAACATCAATGGTTTTAGTAAATCTATTATTTATCATCTCAAAATTTAATAACCCACATTACCTCAATAATTATGATCATATAAACCCTAAAACATTTTATATACCTTTATAATTATGTCAAAAAAAAGGAAATTCTTGATCGACAAAATTTTCAAATAAGAATCTTAAGGAATATATATAACAGATTTTTTTAAAAAATCATACAAATTACTCCCTCAAAAAAATAGTATTAATACTTTTAAACATTCCATCAATACAAAATCTAACATAACTCCTGATTAGTCACTAAAAGTGTCTAATATTCATTGTTAAGTTCTTAATATTAATGTGTTTATAAGTTCATAAACATCAATTTTAGTCCAATTCTGAAATTGAACTTCATTTCCCATCATTGTGCAATTCATGCTTAAAATGTCAATTTGGGCCCACTCAATAATTTGCTTGTGTAAATTAAAATATTCATCATTTTAATTTGAAATTTTGGGATATTATTGATCACTTTGTTTGGAACATTTTATCTTTTAGGTCCGATGGATTAATCCCAAAGGAAGATGGAGAATTTTGCGCCTGAAGGCAGAAACATGCTGGAAAAAGCATAATGGGCCTAAGGCCCATCAAACAAATGTGGGGCCCAGAAACCAAGCCCAATGAAGCTCAAATTTATATAGTAGAAATATAAAAATATGAGGATCATTTTATTCAACTGTGGCCGGAGCTAATTCTGATGTTATCATGATGATAAAGGGATCTGAAGTTTAGATTTAAATGGTGGACTCGTCATTAATGCGCAGAAATCTGTTCCACCATTTCGACCATAGCTTCCAAACGGCTAAGCGAAATTTCCTGAAAGTTTTACAGCTCATAGAGGACACATGGACGAAGATATTTTATATTTATGACACCTCCGGAATCGGCTTTCTTCAATTTAGAATTCATACGTCAAAATGGAGGACGAATCTGGACAGTTTTCCGGGTCAACTTCGAAATGTCAATTTCCTTTTGACTCTCTTAATTGTTGAGGGGTGAATTAATTGTTGGGGGATGTACCTAAGGCTCCTAATATTCCTATATAAGGATCTATTGGTGAAGGGAATGGGGGTGGAATTTTTTCTTATCATCTTGGATGCTTTTTTTCATTGTAATGTTTTGCTTCCAAATTTCATTTGTAATGTTTTCCATTTCCATGTAAGTTTTTCTTTTTGTTCTTAATCAACTTCTTCTCTTATATATTTTCCATTTCATTTGTTAAAACTTTATAATCACAAAGCACAGTGTTATCTCTGTGTTGTTGTGAATTAGTTCACACATAGGTGTGAATTTCATTCACACACACGGAGGAGTGGTCGTTATTTCTGCGGTTTTAATTTCTTCAATCCAATTCTTGTTAGTCATCTTCCGCCCACCATTGAGAGTATACCATCAATGGAGGGCTAAACCCTTAATGGGTTGATCTTAGGAGGATTAAAAGGCTGGGTTGAATGTTATTTTATGAACTAATTGTTGTTAAATGGATAATTAATTTAAGATATCCATTCTTCAGTTATTTCTACTCTTCATCTTTACTGTGTTTGAGCAAAATAAATTCAATTACTAAATGACCATATACCTCGGAGAGATCATGAATTTGGTTCTCTAAGTGTATAGGGGATTAGTAATTGTGTTTAGTAAGCACCAAACCAGAAAATGATAAAGGTAGTGTTATTTTTGAAGAATGGATTCATCAAGAATTAATAAAACCAAAATTGTTTAAAGAAGTAAAATTCATTCATTCCACCCCAAGCATAATCCTAGATCAACCCATTTTCATTAAATTGAATTCACGTAGGTGTCTTAGTGTTATTTAAAACATCTAAATCAAAACCAAAGTTGGCTACTTCATAGCCCATCCTTCACCAAATCATAGCGTCTCAAGGTTACTTCTTCGGTCCCTGTGGACTCGACCCCTACATGTACTACATCGATCGCTTTTACCCGTTGGGTAAATTTGGGCGCAACCAAATTTTGGCGCCGTTGCCGGGGACCAAGTAAGTTCCTTAGATCAAAAACCTTCTTTTCTAACCCCCATTCTTCTATTCTCATCCCAATTCTCTTATCTTTTCCCTTTCTCGCTTTTTTTTTCTTTTGGCGCATGTCCGCCTACACCCGCGATAACTCAAACAGATTAGTTAGGGTGGATACTCCTAGGGCTGGGGAGTCAAGCACTAAAAGAGGTCTATTTCCTTTAGATCCAAATCTTCCTAATACTCCAAATTCAGACGTTGAGTTCGATACAATGGAGAATCTCCCACAAAACCAAATCATAAACCGGGGAGGGAACCAAAATAACGGGCAGGACCCTAACTTGGGAATTGTTTCAGACCCGACCATGAATGACTACCTCACACCAACCTGGACCAATGCACCCTCATGCATTAGGCATGATAACATAGGATATGCCCAATATGTTTTCAAACCCCATGTCCTGAACCACCTTCCAACCTTTCATGGGATGGAGTCTGAGATGCCTTACCTTCATGTTAAAGAATTTAATGACATTGTCGAAACCATGTGCCCACCAAATCAAATTGAATCTGCTAAAATGAGACTTTTCCCTTTTTCCCTTAAAGACCGAGCAAAGAATTGGTTAAACAATTTGAGACCATCATCCATTCACTCTTGGGACCAACTTCAACGAGAATTTTATAAAAAATACTTCCCCCATCACAAAACAATTGCACTTAAAAAGAGCATACAAAACTTTTTTGAAAGAGAGGGAGAAACATTCTATGAAACATGGGAAAGGTTCAAGGACACATTAAACATGGTACCACACCATGGTTTCTTAATGCCAGAACAAGTGAGAATTTTCTATGAAGGGTTGGGTCCCGGAAACAAACAATTCATTGATATGATGTGTAATGGAACCTTCAAAAACAAAGCCCCAAATGATGCTTACGAGTATCTAGAAAATCTTGCTGAACAAAACCAAACATGGGGAACATCACCATACTATGAGAAGCCACCCAAATCTGGTGGAATGTACAATCTTGGAGAAGAAGAAAACCTTCGAGCAAAACTTGCTGCACTCACGAGGAAAGTTGAGGAGATTGATCTTAGGAAGGTCCACAAAACCCAAACTGTTGAGCTTGTTTGTACAATTTGTGACAAGAATGACCACAAGACTGATAATTGTCCAACCATTCCTTCCATCAAGGATGTACTTTTAGGAGGACCACCAGAAGAAGTTAATGCAATGAACTTTCAAAAGCCACAATTCACGAACACCTTCAATCCAAGGTATAACGACCATCCGGGCTTTCGTTGGAAGGACAATCAACAACCAACACAACAACAATGTATCAACCCATACCCTCAACAAAACTTTCAACCTCATAATCAGTTCCAACCACAACCGGTCCAATTCCAAAATCCTCATGTCCAATATCAACAACCTATCCAACAACCAAAGTATCCTCCTGGAATAAGCCCACAAGCTCAAGCACCAACCCAAAATGTTCCACAAAGCCTTCTAGAACAACTGTGCAAACAAATGGACAAAATGAACTCAGAATTCTCATCCATTAAACAAGAACTTCAAACCATAAAAACTGGAAAGGCACCCATGCCCACACATGGCATTCCACAACAAACATCAAGGGGAGAGACAAGTTTCACTCAAACAAATCACGAACAACTAAAGGCTGTGACAGTTTTAAGAAGTGGGAAATCAATTGAAAAACCTGAACAGATAAAACCATGTGAAGCTTCAAACTCTAATGAAAATTCAAATGAACTACAAGATCAAACTGATGAAACTGATAATAATGTGAATGAAACAACACTTCAACAAACAACTCCACAATATGCACCATTTCCTCAACGCATGAGGGGGAAAACTAAGCCTGAATTGAGTGAAACATTGAGGGAAATCTTCTCACAAGTCAAGTTGAACATTCCCCTTCTCAATGCCATCCAAACCATACCTTCCTACTCAAAATATCTTAAGGACTTGTGCACTTTTAAAAGAAAATTTTCACATAAAAACCAAGTCCTTTTGGCTGCTAATGTGAGTACCACCATTCAAGGGACCATTCCTCCTAAGATGAAAGACCCAGGATGCCCTTACATAAATGTTGAACTAGGAGAGAACAAAGTTGTCAAAGCCTTGTGTGATCTAGGTGCTAGTGTGAACCTCATTCCTTATGCCATGTACTGTCAGTTAGGGCTCGAAGAACTCCAACCCACATCTATCACTCTTCAACTTGCTGATCGTAGTGTTCGAGTTCCAAAGGGGATCTTAAAAGATGTTTTGGTGAAAGTTGAAAATTTCATTTACCCAGCTGACTTCATTGTTCTGGACAATCACCCAAGCTTAGGTCCTAGGGAGAAAACCCCAATCATACTGGGTCGTCCCTTCCTTGCAACAATCAACTCTGTAATCCGAGTCCGAAATGGGAACATGACCATCACCTTTGGGAACATGAGTCTAGACTTGAACATCTACAATGAAAACTCTCAAATTGGGGATGATGAAGAGATCCATGAGGTTAATTGGATTGGTAGTGTTGATAATGAACTCAATGAACATCAAGGAGTTACCGAAGGATGGTTAAGTCAAGAAGAGATTGATTTTCTTTATTCACATGAGGGAAATTTGCCTCCTTGGATTGAATCTCTTTCAGACACCTCTATTGATGAATTTCTAGAATCACCAATCAATGATACCATGGCTGAAATCAATAACATTGAGTCCATAGCCATTCATGACACTACTCTGGAAAATTTAGTGGACGAAAATTCTATTCACAAGGAACCAATTTTGTCAAGAAATCTGAACAAAGAAACTAAGTTCAATACAAAGTCTCAACCATTCATGGAAAGTCATGACCAATCTGATCTTGAATTTAAAGTCTTACCTTCATCACTAAAGTATGCTTTCTTAGGGGACAATCAATCCTTTCTTGTTGTCATTTCTTCCTCCCTTGAATCCGATCATGAGAGGATGCTTCTAGATGTTCTTAGGAGACACAAGAAAGCCATTGGGTGGACCCTATCTGATATCCCTGGGATTAGCCCACTTATTGGGACTCATAGAATTATTCTTGAATCTGAGTCAAAGCCATGTCGTCAACCTCAGAGGCGACTCAATCCTAATCTCATGGAAGTAGTGAGAAAAGAACTTTTGAAATTGTTAAAAGCCGGTATCATCTATCCTATAGCTGAGAGTGAGTGGGTTAGCCCAATCCATGTGGTTCCAAAGAAGGCTGGAATCACAGTAATAACCAACAAGGATGGAGAGAAACTTCCAACAAGGGTCCGTAGTGGATGGAGAGTTTGTATTGACTATAGGAAGCTCAACACTTGTACCAAGAAAGACCATTTCCCATTACCCTTTATTGATCAAGTCCTCGAGCGAGTGGCGGGTCATCAATTCTATTGCTTCCTAGATGGATTCTCAGGGTATAATCAAATCGAAGTCTCCTTAGAAGATCAAGGAAAAACAACCTTCACTTGTCCATTTGTCACTTTTGCCTTCAAACGCATGCCCTTTGGGTTATGTAATGCCCCTGGTACCTTCCAGCGGTGCATGATGGGAATATTCTCGGATATGGTGGGGGATTTTTTAGAGGTCTTCATGGATGACTTCTCCATCTTTGGGGATACTTTTGAGGGATGCCTTATAAATGTTGAAAAGGTTTTGTCAAGGTGTGAGGATAAGAATCTCATACTAAATTGGGAAAAATGCCATTTCATGGTAAGGGAAGGACTTGTTCTAGGTCATCTGGTATCTGGTAGAGGGATTGAAGTTGATAAAGCTAAGGTTGAAATCATTCGTCACCTTCCCTCTCCTAAAAAGGTTAAGGAAGTGAGGTACTTCTTAGGACATGCTGGTTTTTATAGAAGGTTCATTAGGAATTTCAGCTCTATTTCTCGACCACTTTGTGCTCTATTGGTAAATGATGCTCCATTTTTATGGACAGAAAGCTGTGAAGAATCATTCTCTACACTCAAGTCAACTCTTATATCTCCACCTATCATGCAATCTCCAAATTGGAAACTTCCTTTTGAGATCATGTGTGATGCAAGTGATTTCGATATAGGAGCAGTCTTAGGACAACGGTGTGAGAAAACTCCACATGTCATTTCTTATGCAAGAAAATCTTTAAATGATGCACAAATAAACTACACCACCACTGAGAAAGAGTTGCTTGCTGTTGTCTTTGCCTTAGAGAAATTCAGGTCTTATCTCTTAGGATCACCCATCATTGTCTTCACTGATCATTCAGCCCTAAAATACCTTTTCCAAAAACAAGATGCCAAGGCTAGATTGATTAGGTGGGTCCTTCTTCTTCAAGAGTTCGATTTAACCATTAAGGATAAAAAGGGTGTTGAAAATATTGTAGTTGATCACCTCTCTAGGATGGAATTCAAAGACAACTCACACCACCTCTCTGTGTCTGATTCATTTCCCGATGAGCACCTCTATTCAGTGAGTGATTGCCCTTGGTATGCTGACATAGCAAACCATTTGGTGACGGGTGACATTCCAAAATTCATGGGGACCCAAGATAAGAGGAAATTCCTTTCTGATGTAAAACACTATGTGTTTGATGATCCTTACCTCTTCAAGTTCTGTCCTGATCAAATCATCAGGAGATGTATTCCCGAGTCTGAGCAAGAGTCCATTCTAAAATTTTGTCATGGAGAGGCATGTGGAGGCCACTTTTCAACAAAGAAAACCACTGCAAAGATCCTACAAAGTGGTTTCTACTGGCCGAACCTTACTAAGGATTCCTTCCAATTCTGCAAAAGTTGTCCTCAGTGTCAGAAATTAGGATCCATTACCAAAAGGAATCAAATGCCCCTCACTCCCATTCTGGTCGTTGAAATCTTTGATTGTTGGGGAATTGATTTCATGGGACCCTTTCCAAACTCTAAGGGATACCTCTACATCCTCTTAGCTATTGATTATGTCTCAAAATGGGTTGAAGCCATTCCCACCAAGTCCAATGACCACCATGTTGTGATCCGATTTTTGAAAGAGCATATATTTTCTCAATTTGGAATTCCTAGGGCTATAATCAGTGATCGTGGAACCCATTTCTGCAACCGCCCATTTGCTTCACTCATGTCTAAGTATGGTATTACTCATAAAGTTTCCACTTCATACCATCCTCAAACCAACGGTCAAGCTGAGTTGGAAAATAGAGAAATTAAACAAATTCTTGAAAAAACTGTCAATCCCTCTAGGAAAGATTGGACCGAGAAACTCTTAGATGCCCTTTGGGCATATCGAACTGCTTTCAAAACTATCCTAGGCATGTCACCGTATAGATTGGTTTATGGAAAAGCATGTCATTTACCTGTAGAAATTGAGCATAAGGCCTTTTGGGCAATAAAAAAAATTAACTTTGACATTTCTTTGGCTGAAACAAAAAGGAAATTAGATCTTAATGAACTCGAGGAACTTAGGATGGAGGCTTATGAAAATTCAAGGATCAATAAATCTAAAGTTCAAGCCTACCAATCTAGGAATCTCAAAGTCAAACACTTTGAACTAGGAAAATTTGTGCTCTTGTATAGTTCAAAACTTCATCTACACCCAGGAAAGCTAAGGTCCAGATGGTCTGGTCCATACCTAGTGCATCATGTGTACCCTCATGGGGCAATAGAGATTCAGGATCCCACAAGTGGTCATGTCTTCAAAGTCAATGGTCATAGGTTAAAACCATTCATTGAATCATTCAATAAACAAGAAACCAAGGAGGATTTAACTGAGCCAACATATGAACCAGAGAAAAATTGATAGATTGAGGGTACAAGTCGGGCTAACGACGTTAAACAAAAGCGCTGCACGGGAGGCAACCCGTGGTTTTCATGTTTCCAATCACTGTGAATCATCTTTTGTTTCCTTCTGCTTAATTTTGTTATTTTTTTTATATAGAATGTTGACCTGTTCTTCTTTTATGAGTAAGGATGGGTATGAAAAGGGAGCACCGTATTCATCCGTGTCACGCGGTGTGATCCCTGAGTAATACCTTACCCAGAAATTTAAATAAGACAATGTATCATCAGTTTATTTTATTTATGTTTTTTGTAGGTTAAAAAAAATAATAATAACAAAATTTAGACTCTTGAACTGTTCTTCTTTTATGAGTATGGATGGGTATGAAAGGGGAGCACCGTATTCATCCGTGTCACGCGATGTGATCCCTGAGTAATACCTTACCCAGAAATTTAAAAGAAGACAATGTATCATTAGTTTGATTTAAAAAAAATGAAAATGATGGTACTTGGAATTAAATAAATCATTGTGTTGTTTGTTTTGTCTGCTTTGTCCTTCTTTTTATGGTTCAGGAACTATTTTGGGTGATACATGTTCAATCAAGGAGGTGCCTACATCCCCAAAGAGATCAAAGGAGTAATTTGGAGCATCATGAACCTCAACTTTAAAAACCAGGTGAATTTGTTCCATGTTTTTCATTCTCAATTTTATCTTTGAACTCCTCTCCTACCACCTTCTAACTTTTTTTCTTTTCTTTAAACACTGGGGACAGTGTTATTCTAAGTTGGGGGGGGGGATAAAAAATTGATTTTTTTTTGAATAAAAACTTGCATGAAAAGAAAAATTCCATTAACCTTGAACATGATAACACACATTGAAAACTCTAAAATGGGATATCAAATAAATTTTGCATGTCTTGATTCTGATTTTAATGCAAGTTTAAGTTCATGAGCATAGTTTTTGGAAAGTGTGGTTGTCCGATGTGATTTTTCAAAGTTTACATTTTCATCCTCTTAATAAAAATGCCACAATGCACGTCTTTTTGATTGTGGGTGTAAATTTGAGTTCTTGGGTCCCTTTCATTATAGCATAGGGTTCTGGGGTCACTTTTAGTTTAATTTGAGTATCCAAAAAAAAACAAAAGAAAAACAAAAAAAAATTGAAAAAAAAATAATAATGACCACGTAGAGCAATGTTTTGTCCAAATGCGTGGCGTCCGGCACTTGGGGATCGTGACTCCATAGTTGTCTTGCCCAGAGTTAGGCTTTATATCTCTATTGTAGAGCATGAAATTGACAAAATGCGTGGCGTCCGGCACTTGGGGATCGTGACTCCATAGTTGTCTTGCCCAGAGTTAGTCTTTTCATATCTATTGTGGTTAAAAAAAATCAAAAAAAAAATCAAAAAAAAAAGGATACTCATCTTAAGGTTTAATGTGATTCCCACCTAGCGCTTCCATTTTTTCCCCTTGAACAATAAAATGGGCCCCATATCTTTTATGATGCACAACACTTTATCATGCTTAATTTAAATTGGATGAAATGTGGCGATGAATTTGAACAAAGGAATGGGCTTGGGCTTGGGATATGCATATGGACCTATCTTGTTTTACATGATTTTTAAGGGTTCCATAATTTTTTTGGTATGATATCTTTTGAGTGAGAAATGTGTATTTAAATGTTTTTGGAAAAGGGGATTTCAATTTGATATTTGTAATTTATTTTGCTCGGGACTAGAAAAACTCAAGTTGGGGGGTGTGATTAGTCACTAAAAGTGGCTAATATTCATTGTTAAGTTCTTAATATTAATGTGTTTAAAAGTTCATAAACATCAATTTTAGTCCAATTCAGAAATTGAACTTCATTTCCCATCATTGTGCAATTCATGCTTAAAATGTCAATTTGGGCCCACTCAATAATTTGCTTGTGTAAATTAAAATATTCATCATTTTAATTTGAAATTTTGGGATATGATTTATCACTTTGTTTGGAACATTTTATCTTTTAGGTCCGATGGATGAATCCCAAAGGAAGATGGATAATTTTGCGCCTGAAGGAAGAAACATGCTGGAAAAAGCATAATGGGCCTAAGGCCCATCAAACAAATGTGGGGCCCAGAAACCAAGCCCAATGAAGCTCAAATTTATACAGTAGAAAGATAAAAATATGAGGATCATTTTATTCAACTGTGGCCGGAGATAATTCTGATGTTATCATGATGATAAAGGGATCTGAAGTTTAGATTTAAATGGTGGACTCGTCATTAATGCGCAGAAATACGTTCCACCATTTCGACCATAACTTCCAAACGGCTAAGCGAACTTTCCTGAAATTTTTACAGCTCATAGAGGACACATGGACAAAGATATTTTATATTTATGACACCTCCGGAATCGGCCTTATTCAATTTATAATTCATACGTCAAAATGGAGGACGAATCTGGACAGTTTTCCGGGTCAACTTCGAAATGTCAATTTCCTTTTGACTCTCTTAATTGTTGAGGGGTGAATTAATTGTTGGGGGATGTACCTAAGGCTCCTAATATTCCTATATAAGGAGATATTGGTGAAGGGAATGGGGGTGGAATTTTTTCTTATCATCTTGGATGCTTTGTTTCATTGTAATGTTTTGCTTCCAAATTTCATTTGTAATGTTTTCCATTTCCATGTAAGTTTTTCTTTTTGTTCTTAATCAACTTCTTCTCTTATATATTTTCCATTTCATTTGTTAAAACTTTATAATCACATAGCACAGTGATATCTCTGTGTTGTTGTGAATTAGTTCACACATAGGTGTGAATTTCATTCACACACACGGAGGAGTGCTCGTTATTTCTGCGGTTTTAATTTCTTCAATCCAATTCTTGTTAGTCATCTTCCACCCACCATTGAGAGTATACCATCAATGGAGGGCTAAACCCTTAATGGGTTGATCTTAGTAGGATGCAAAGGCTGGGTTGAATGTTATTTTATGAACGAATTGTTGTTAAATGGATAATTAATTTAAGATATCCATTCTTCAGTTATTTCTACTCTTCATCTTTACTGTGTTTGAGCAAAATAAATTCAATTACTAAATGACCATATACCTCAGAGAGATCATGAATTTGGTTCTCTAAGTGTATAGGGGATTAGTAATTGTGTTTAGTAAGCACCAAACCAGAAAATGATGAAGGTAGTGTTATTTTTGAAGAATGGATTCATCAAGAATTAATAAAACCAAAATTGTTTAAAGAAGTAAAATTCATTCAATCCACCCCAAGCATAATCCTAGATCAACCCATTTTCATTAAATTGAATTCACGTAGGTGTCTTAGTGTTATTTAAAACATCTAAATCAAAACCAAAGTTGGCTACTTTATAGCCCATCCTTCACCAAATCATAGCGTCTCAAGGTTACTTCTTCGGTCCCTGTGGACTCGACCCCTACATGTACTACATCGATCGCTTTTACCCGTAGGGTAAATTTGGGCGCAACCAACTCCTAATCATTCAGTTTTCATGATCCATTAACCATGATTTTTTATATTAACACTTAATACTTATTTCCTATAAACAAAAGAAAGTGAATCATGGTCTATGATTGTATAATTTCAACACATGGAAAAGAAATTTTCCATACCTTTCATATGTCATTTTTTGTTTCCTAATATTTAATTGTAATGGGATTAGTAATTTAAAATCGTATATTTGTATGGTCCTACTAATCTGATTCAAAAATATCCTCTTTAGGAAATAGATTTTAATAATTAACATACTCCCAATATTTTAGTCCTTTAATTTATTACTCGGGAATAAATAATTTCCCTTTATAGGAGTCAACTGAATGCTTCATTTTTTGGGGAATATTTATAAGGACCTAGCTTTAAAACATTACATAATCTGAAATTAAATAAATAATTAACATTGAGGATCTTTTCATGTTTATAATTTTAGAGAATTAGGACATAACATATACATGATGAGTTAAATAATACATGTAGACACATCTACCCAGTTTCCATTTTTTTCACAAAATAAAAACTCTTCAAAAAAAGAGTCATGCCATGTTCCATGTATAAGACATAATGACATTTCTGTGATCCCATACTTGACCCTATTCCACTTTATGTCCTATGAATAACACTTAAAAAAATTGGGATTATTATAAAAAGATCTGTAAAGGGATACACAATGAAGGAAAACTTTTAGTTTTTCAAAACAATAAGTAAACCATGAATAATTTATCATAAGTAATACTTTTCACCTTTATGAAGTAGTAAATACTATTAACTGAATAAAAGATCATTTCATACCCTTTTTAAAAAAAAATATTACCATAAAACCCTTATAAAGAACGAAGAACATATAAAGGTAACTGGGGACATAAACATACTTAAATGGACGAACCATATGGTCAACTTCCACACATATCACTAAATGGAATATCCCTACGGCTGACTTCCATCCCCAATGAATTGAAGGTTATAATGTAACCACCCATCCTAGTTTATCATGACACCACCCCTCATATGGATTATCAAGTATCCACCTGTCAAATGTCCATGTACCATTATAAAATCCTAACACATACAAAAAATATTATGGAATGAAAACATTTATACATTTCAATCACAATATATCACTTAAATATATTGACATAAAAAATACATTATCAATTCCATTTTCAATAGGAAAACACATAAAAGAGTATATGGTATTTATTTTCGTTTTAAAAACAATACGGCTTGTTAAGGAATCCAAAAATCAAATAATACTCGCAGTGGTGAAAAGGTTGTGGTCACCGCATACGTTAAAATAAACATTCCTTTTTTTTGTTTAGTAAAACGCTTTGTATAAAAAGATACCCATTGAATGGAACGAAATGTTAAAAGTCTTTATACATTGTATAAAATACAATCATTTATTAAAACAAAATATTCCTCAATGAAATTAAATTGAGATGAAGTATTTTACCTTGTGTCCGACTTGACCCGTTTGTTCTTTAATCTCATGAATAACAAACTAATGTTAATTTATACATGAATAAGAACTTTTTTAATGTTTTTTCTTTTATTCCTCATATTACCATGTTATAAACGTTATATATTCATTTAATTAATAATGGTTGTCTTGTCAATATTTGGTACTTGAGTCAAAAATGAACACCTTATATTTACAAGTTGTCTATATTGTCAATAGTACATTATATCAAGAATGATATTCATTATTTAGATATCATATATATCATATATATCTAGTATATATATATTTATAACAGTACATATCATTTGGAGGTAAGAAATTAAATGCACCTTTTATGGAGACGGTAAGCCCGTACGTACGCATGAATGCTACTTTCATTTATATTTCTTATTTTAATGGAATTAAAACATAATGATACATAGGTATATTATAATTACATAATAATATCATATATAATATCATCAAATCTATCCTTTATAAGTCCCAAATATCAAATGAATTAGTAATATAACATTGAGAGGGTGGTAGTCTGTACTTCCTCAAATGAAATTATCGTGTTAACACATAATGTAAACCATAAAGTAATGATTTAAAAGAAAAATACAGAAGCATAAAAAAAATAAACATAATATATTTAATATATATATACAGTTCAATCTTAAATTCCACCTTGATCGGTGGTAGGAGATAATCGAATAATCATCGTTTCGCGTGGCATTAGTTTTCCATCCACAGAAAAAGTATGTTCTTCACCCATTAGATGGAGGTGTGTGTATGTTTAGTTTGAATACTTCTCGTAACCACACATTAGTATATTTAGGACACTTTTTATGTTATAAAATAAAGTAAGTAAAAGAGTTTAGGCGTTGGAGATGTAAAATAAAAGAAAATAATTTAAGAGAAACGATCACCTTTAATTTGGGTTACTCCGATTGGTAAGAACCAAAAGGACTTTTTAAGTGTCTTCTGCCTATGGTAAGGCTTCTAGAAGGATGATAGAGATCTTGAGAGCTTATTTGAGCAGGTTTTGGATGATCAAATAGGCTTGAGAGGTGTGAGGAATTGGATAGAAGTGAGGTATTTTTATAAGGGGGAGGAGGGGCTCTTTAAGAAAATGTGAAAATACTATTTTATTATATAATGATATTCGTTTTCTAAAGGTAAAAAAATAATTAAAGTCAATGATATGATGACTAATGGTCTAAATAAAATCATAAAAAAATAATGGGCAGGTTTTGGATATTTTGTTTTAATATTTATATTCTTATTTAATTAAATCATTTATAAATGAGGTAAAAACTGCATCATTATTGTGTCATAAATAATTTAATTTATTTGATGTCTAAAAATTATAACAAAAATACAATGATGTATATTATATTTTTATATTTCCAATTAATATTTATAGTCAAAGTGATAACTTATATATCCCCTTGTAAAAATAAATTAACTTAATGATATTTGTTTATGCTATTTTTGGCTTTACTTTAATTTAATTAAAATAATGTGTCATTATCACTTCAATCTGGCTCCATTAGGTCCCAAAATCTACCAAAATATTCACATGGTAGTAATGGACTCAAAAAATAAGGTTTGAAAAATTGTTATGGTAATATGTTATTATTATAATATTCTTTTTACCTTGAATTGCCTAATTTACCTTTAATCGCGGTATATACAAGTCAAAAATTACAATTCACCAAAAATTATTTTCATCTTATTGAACCACATTTTAAATATTAATAATAACTATATAAGTTGGAATTTCAAAATTTAATCGACAAAAGTGGTAAAATTTCCTTTAAATGAAAATGTCAGTTTTTAACTATTACTTAGTGGTTTCATTATTCATCAAAAATTGATGTTTTTCATAAAACTACAAAAAATTCAGCCAATTCTATTTTTGATATTACGAATTCAATAATGATGTCTATTTTAAAAAATTCAAAACATATCAGTTGGATTAAATAATTTAAAAATAATCCCCGTTTTCAAAACAAAAAATGTGTTTTTAGGAAATAATAACAATCAAAAGATAGACAGTAAATTATGTCCAATTTCAATGTGAAATTGATTCTAATGACCAACATTGGATTAAATGGTAAAAATATAATATATTTACACTTTAAAACGAATTAGAAGTATAATATAATGATTTAATAAAATATATTAGAATGAATATTTGAATTAAAATACAGTATTTTTCACTATTCATTTAAAATGAATCTTATCAGAAAAATACCAAAAATTTACCCAAATTAAATATTGATGTCATTATTCTAAAAAAGAATTTTATTTTAACTAATATAACATATAAAAGTGACCAAAATTATATTTATTGAGGTTTCTCCATTAAAAATATGTAAATCTCCCTTTTAAGGTAAATTATTCATAAATTATAGTCATTCCCATTTTAAGCCTCTAACTTTTATTTGGTAAATGTAAAAAGATTTAATAAACATATATAATCATATTTTAATTATTTATATTAATTCCCGCCAATATAATGGCTAGGCATTAACTACCATTTAAAATAATAATATTATATTATTAGTGTGTAATGTATGATTTAAAAGAAACCTGTTGTTGTGTATCAGGTACGCCATCAAACATAGCAACCCCTTTATAGTAAAGTTAATATTTAATTCACAAATAATAATAATTATGAAAAATTTATTGTTCTTTATTTACCTGGGATGTTACTTCCATCCACTCTTTTGGGAATTGTGTCCTCATAATTTTATTCACTTATTAAATAAATGAGCATACTTATCCCTCATAGCATTTTTATATTTCCACATTTCCTCTCCAACCATTTGGGTTTTCCGAAAAACCTTTACCTGGTTAATTACCATATTCCGTAACACATTCTCTCTATGGTCAATAATCTGGATTGGCTCTTCCTCATAAGAGAGATTATCTTCCAAATGAACTACCTCTAAAATTAAAACATCATATCGATATGTCATATACTTTCTCAACATTGAAACATGAAAAACATTGTGTACCTAGGACAAACATTGAGGTAAAGAAAATTTGTATGCAACTAATCCAAATTTTTTCATGATTCGAAAAGGTCCAATGAACCTCAGACGCTTCTTTGCCTTCTTACCAAAACACATCACAATTTTCCATGGAGATACTTTGATAAAAACATGATCACCTACCTCAAAAAGAGATCCTTCCTCCGATTATCTGTGTACCTTTTATGCCTGCTCAGTGCTGTTCTCATGTGCTTATAAATCAATAGAATTATTTCTACCATCTCTTCTACCATTTCTTGAACCATAAACATCCTTTCACCTATTTCATCCCAAAAATCTAGATCTCGACACCGCTTCCCATATAATGCCTCAAATGGAGAAATCTGTATACTAGAGTAAAAAATGTTATTACAAGAAAATTCAAGAAAGGAAATATGTTTGTCCCAACATACCTCATAATCCATTGAGAAAGCACGTAGAAAATTCTCCAAGGTATGAATTTTTCATTCTGATTTACAATTTGATTGAGGATGAAAAGCTATACTAAAATTTAATTCAGTACCCAATGACTTTTGAAGGCCTTTCAAAAAAGTTATAAGTAAACCTGGGATCATGATCAGATACATTATAGACAAAAATCCATGAAACTTGATAATCTCATTAACATTCAACTGAGAAATTTGATCTAGATACAAAGTATCTCGAATAGGTAAGAAATGATACAATTTAGTCAATCGATCAATAATAACCCTGAATGAATTATTACCTAAACATGTCTTCGGTAATCCCAAAACAATATCCATGGATATATTTTCCTATTTCCACTCTGGCACCAGTAAAGACTGAAGCATCCCTTTATATAATTGACGCTCTTCTTTAACCTTCTAACAAGTCAAAAACTCACAGAAAAATTAGCAATATCTCTTTTCAATCCATCATACCAATAATACTCTCGAAGATCTCTGTATATCTTAGTACTTCTAGGATGAATTGAACATGGGGAACAATGATATTCACATAACAACTCATTCTTCAACTCTGAATCACAAGGCACACATAATCTCTTCCTAAACCTCAAAACAAAATCATTATCAATATTAAAATCAGGTAACATAGCCTTCTGAACCAACTCTACCTTTTTCTGTAACTCAATGTCTTCCTTCTACACTTTCATAACTCTGTCTGAGCGAGATGATTACACTGAAACCTGAAACAAAACAGAAGAATTTTCTACACCAAAAACTTCTTTTCCAAAGTTCATCAAATAAAAAACCAAAGGATCTCATTCCAAACTTATCATGGTTAATGAATTATTTCTTTTTCGACTCAAAGGATCAGCAACTTTATTTGCCATTCCTGGATGGAAATGGATCGTGCAATCATAATGCTTGATTAGTTCCAGCTATCTCATCTGTGTTATGTTCAATTATTTTTCAGGGAATATATACATTGAACTTTTTTGACCAGTATATACTTCCCACTTTACCCTATACAAATGTTGCCTCCAAATTTTTAAACCAAAAACAATAGAAGTTATTTCCAAATCATGTGTATGGTAATTTAACTCATGAGGTTTCATCTGACGTGAAGAATATGAAAATACCTGATCACTCTACATAAGTAGACAACCAAGTACATTTAAGGAAGCATCATTGTAGATAAAAAACTCACCATCTCTGGAAGGCAATGCCAAAACTAGATCATTCACCAATCTTCTATTCAATTCTTGAAAATAATCATCTCATTCTTTTGTCCAAACGAACTTAACACATTTTTGAGTTAACTTTGTCAGTGGACTAGATAACCATGAAACATTTTCAACAAACCTCTGGTAATATCCTACCAAAACAAGAAAACTGTAGATCTCAGTTATATTTGTTGGTCTTGGCTATTCTTTAATATCTTTTGTTTTAGCAAGATCAACAGTTAGGACATTTTTTAAAATAATGTGTCCAATGAATTAAATTTGTTGTAACCATAAATCACACATTCTGAATTTTCCCTAAAATTTATTTTCTTTTAAGGTTTGCTATACAACCCTTAAATGACTTTCATGCTCCGCTTTACTTTTTTAATAAACCAAAAATATCATCAATTAGCACATCCAAAAACATATCCAAGAACATACATAAAATTCTATTCATAAGATCCATGAATACAGTAGGTGCATTAGTTAACCCAAAAGGCATAACTACAAATTCATAATAGCTATATCTAGTATGAAATTTGGCCTTCAAAATATATGATTCCTTTACTTTCTACTGATTTTAACCTGAACTCATGCCAATATTCGAAAAATTCTGATCTCCTTTGATTTGATCAGTCAAATCATTGAAATGAGGAAAAGGATACTTGTTCATAACAGTGATGTTACTCAATTATATATAATTATTGCAAAGTCTCATTGAACGATCATTATTTTTAACAAACAAGATAGGAGCACACCATGGTGATATTCTAGGTAAAATGAAACCTTTAACTAATTACTCCTGCAATTAGTTCTTTAATTATAAAAGTTCAATTTGAGCAATTCAATAAGGGGCTTTTGAAATTGGCTTAGCATCAGGAACTAAGTCACTGCTAAATTCAACTTCCCGATCAGGTATAATACCATGAAAGTCATCAGAAATAACATCAAGATACTCATTTTCCTGTGGAAAATATTTAATATGAATAGTTCCTTTTTTCAACAATATGTGCAAGGTAACATTAATTTCCATCTTTTACTAGTTTCTCAATTTCGTGATATTTTATCAAATGTAATGGTTAATTCTTGTGTACAAACTAAAAATATTTCTAAAAAGTGACCGCTTTAGCTATATAGTCAATTTTAGCATGATAAACAGACATCCAATCCATGCCAAAAAAATAATATCAAACACTACTAGAGGCAAAACAATAATGGTTTCAGGTAGATTATTCGTGCATATGAAGACATGAAGCTTTTTATAATTTATTTCTATCTCCACATTTCCTACAGGTGTTGTTACCATATGTTCAGTAATCATTTCCTGAGATCGAATTCCCGATATACAAGAAAACTTCATAGAAATGAAAGAGAGTGTAGACCATAAATAAAACGACACATTCGCATAATCTGAACAAACAAAAAGTGTACCTAATATTACTTCATTCGATGGACCAACATCTGCTGAAGTAGTTGAAAAGTATTTCACCACACCTTTCTACTTGTATTCTTGTAGCGTTCCCTCTGTTGAGTTATTTTCTGGACACTCATTTTCATAATGACGAATTTCATTGCACTTAAAACATATTACCGCTGCCTTTTCATTTTGTGCTTGGTCATATTCCTTATTGTTACATGAAATATTACTAGACTTACCACATAATAAGAACTTCTTAGACTTTGATACACATTATCCAAGATTCTTTTTACCAAACTTCTAAAAATATGATTATTTAGTTTTCTTACATCCATGCTTCTTTGATTAATTCTTTCCCTTTTCCTACCAACTAGACCTCTTATTCTGTTGTTTTTCAAAGAACATGTGATTATCAGTAAACTCCATTTCCACCTTCTTCGCATATAGAACAAGTTTTTCACAACTATTGAACTAAAGAGAAGCTAATTCCCTTCGATACATTGGCTTTAATCCTGATTAAAAATGTTTGATTTTACTATCAATATGTTGTATGAAATTTGGAGCATATCATGCCAATCAGGTGACCTTTACTTCATAAATAGCCACTGAATCATCCTCCTGACTCTGTTTAAATAATTATATTTCTATCCTAAGTCAAACCACTTTAGGAAAATATTTCTCATGGAACATTCCTTTGAATTCATCCCAAACAAGAGAATAAATCTCCTCAATATCCCTGTTATTTTTCACTATCGACCACCACTAATCAGCTTCACCTTGAAAATATTAAACAGCAAGACTATCCTTTTGATGTTCTAAACAACCCATGACAACAAAAAAATTCTCCAGTTCATTAATCCACCCTTCTACTAGAATAGGGTCTAATTATCCTCTGAAAGATGGGGGATGCTACCTCTTGAAATGCTCCACTACTGACATGTTCCTTTGGGGTTGATCCGGATGATCTCATGCATGGAAACCACAACGATTTGTATCCATAAGAATATGTTTCATCACTGCAAAAAAAAAATATTCGGTTCTAATTCTGAAAATCTCTGGTTTTTTATTTGGAAGTTTGTCTTCCTCTTGATTTCGTCCCAACATAGTTTCCCTATTTCATATGCGGAAAACCCTTCTGAACAGAGAAATATTTCATACAAAGAAACATGGTAATCTGTAAATGCTATGTCATTTCAATATTACCATAAATTAATTTAGGGACATTAATATAACAATATTCTTACTCCTAATGTTATGTAAACCAACATCTGATAACAACTATAAGGAACCAGTCGTAGAACATTACATAATCTTGAATTAAACGAATAAGTCACATTGCAGATCTTTTGATGTTTAGAGTTTTAGATAAATAGTCCATAACATTTAAATTATGACTTGAATAATAAATCTAGACACATCTAATTAGTTTGCTTTTTTTTCACAAAATAAAAACTCTTGGAAAAAAGAGTCATGTCAAGTTCCATGTTTTAGACAGTAGAAATTTCCTTGATCCCATCCTTGAACTTATTCCCCTTTATATCCTATGAAAAACATTTCAAAAACATGGTATGAGCATAAAAATATCAGTAAAGGGATACACAAATATGGAAAACTGTGAGTTTTTCATAACAACAACTCAACCTTGAATAATTCATCATAAGTAATACTTTTCACCTTTATGAAGATTTAAATACTATTCACTGAAAAAAAGATCATTTCTTACCCTTTTGTAACCAAAATATTACCCTAAAACCCTTATAAAAAAACACATAACATATAAAGGTAAAATGGGACATAAACATACTTAAATGGAATAACTATATGGTCGACTTCCACACATATCACTAAATTGAATAGCCATATGGTCGAATTCCATACACAATGCATTGAATGTTATAATGTAACCACCCATCCGGGTTTATCATGGCACAACCCGTCATTTGGTTTATCACGTACCCACCCATCAAATGTCTAAGTACCGTTATAAAATCATTACACATACAAGAAATATAAAGGAATAAAAAAATTTCCACATTTCGATCACAATATATCACTTAAATATATTGACATAACAAATATATTACCAGATCAATTTTCAATATCAAAATACATAAATTGTTATATGTTATTTATTTTCCTTTTTAAAATAGTATGGCTTGTTAAGGAAGCCAAAGATCAAATAATACTTAGGGCGGAGGCAATGTCGTTGTCAATGCTTACATTAAAAGAAACATTTTTTTTTTCATTTAATAAAACACTTTTTAGAAAAATATTCCCTTTGAATGAAATAAAAAGTCAAGGTTTATATACAGCGTATAAATGAAAATCTTGTCTTAAAACAAAATATGCCTCAATGAAAGGAGATTGAGATGAAGTCCCTTACTTTGTGTCCGACTTGACCCATTCGTTCTTTAATCTCCTAAATAATAAACTAAAGTTAATTTATACATGAATAAGAACCTTTTTAATGTTTATTATTCTTTTAATATAACTTTTTACCATTTAATAAACATTATATAATCATTTAAGTTAATAATTATTGTTTTGTTGATATTTGGTACTTGAGTTAGAAATGAACACCTTATATTTACATGATTTCCATTTTATAAATATTCCATTATATTAAAAATTATATTCATTATTTAGATATCATATATATCATATATATACAATATATATATATATATATATCTATATTTATATTTATAACAGTAGATATCATTGGAAGTAAGAAATAAAATGCACTATTCGTAGAGACGGTAAGTCGTACGTACGCACGAACGCTACATTCATTTATAATTCTTATTTTAATGGAATTAAACCATAATGATACATAGGTATATTATAATTCCAGTATAATATCATATATATTTTGATTAACTCTATCCTATATACATCCCACATATGGTAAGAACGAGTCATATCACTTTGAGGGGGTGGTAGTCCACACCTTATCAAATTAAATTATCACATTTACCCATAATGGAAACCATAAAGGTATGCTTTAAAAAAATAACGAATCATAAAGAAAACATAAAAATAATATATTTCATATATAAATATAGTTCCATCTTAATGTCCACAATGATAGGTGGTAAGAGATAATTAAACAATCATCGTTTCATGAGGAGTTAGTTTTCCATCCATAGAAACAATAAGTTTTTCACCCATTAGATGGAGGTGTATGAAAGTGTAGTTCGAATCCTTCTCATAACAACATTATAGTATACTTTGGATAATTTTTTCATTATAAAATACTGTAATAAAAATATTTTAGGGGTTGTAGAAGTAAAATAAATGAAAATAATCTAAGTGAAAATGTTACCTTTAAGTACTGTAAATCCCTTTGGTATGAACCAAAAGGACTTCTGAAGTGCCTTCTACCTAAGGTAAGACTTCTAGGAGGAGTAGAGGGATATTGAAAGCATGTTTGGGCAGGTGTTGTATGAGACAAGAGGCTTGAGATGTGTGAGGAATTGGTTATAAATGAGGGCATTTTATTAGTGGGAGGAGGGCTCTTTAGGAAAATGTTAAAATATTATTTTATTATATTATGATATTTGATTTAAAAAGGTCCAAAGTAAAATAACGTCGAATATAAGATGACTAATGGTCAAAATAAAATCATAAAATAAGAATTGGATAGGTTTTGGATATTGTTATAATATTTATATTCTTATTTATTTAAATCATATATTAATGAGGTAAACACTGCATCATTATTTTGTCCTTATTTATTTAATTTATTTGATGTCTAGAAATTATTAAAAAATTACCATGCTGTAGGAAATACTTTTAAATTTAAAATGAATACTTATAGTAGAAATTATAACTTTTACTACCCCTTCTAAATATTAATTTACCAAAAGATATTTCTTTATGACATCTTTTCCTTTTACTTTACATTAATTATAATTATTTGTTCTTATCACTCCAAGTGGCTCCATGGGGTCCCAAAATCCTTCCAAAGATGACCATGGTCGTAAGTGACTCAACCAATAAGGTTGGGAAAAGTGTTCATGTAAATTTTTAATATTATAATATTCTTTGTACCTTGAATTACGCTATTTACATTTAAGTGCGGTATATAAAAGTCAAAAATTACTATTCATCAAAAATTATTTTCATCTTGTTGAAACACATTTTACATACTAATAACAACCATGTATGTTAGATTTTTGAAATTCAATCCACAGAAGCAGTATCATTTCATTTTAATGAAGATTTCAGTTTTTAACTACTACTTATTTGTTTCACTATTCATCAAAAATTGAAGTTTTTCAAAAACTACCAAAAATTCAGCCTAAGCTGTATTTGATATTCCAAATTAAAAAATGATGACTATTTTACAAAGATCAAAAAATGGAATTTGGATTAATTAATTCAAAAATAATTCCCATTGTCAAAACAAAAATTGTGTTTTTATGAAATGATAACCATTAAAAGATTGACAGTTGATTATGTCCTATTTCAAAATGAAATTTCTTCCAATGGAAAAAATTGGATTAAATAGTAAAATGATAATATATTTACACATTAAAAACAATTAAAAAGATAATATAAATATATATAAATAAATTATATTAAAAAAACATATTTGAATTAAAATACATTATTTTTCACTATTCATTAAAAAATGAATCTTATCAGAATAATACCAAAAATTTAACCAAAGTAAATTTTGATGTCCCGATTCTAAAGAAGAATTTTATTTTCTAAAATATAACATGTATAAGTGGCCAAAACTATATTTAAGGAGTGTTCTCCATTAAAAGGTGGTAAATCGACCTTTTAATGTAAATTATTCTTAAAATCAGATTCATTCCCACTTTAAGCCTCTAACATTTATTGGATAAATGTAAAAACATTTAACAAACATATATAATAATATTTTAATTAGTTTTATTTATTCCCACCAATACAATTTCTAGGTGTTAAATACCATTTAAAATAATATTATTATATTATTAGTGTGCAATGTATGATTTCAAAGAAACCCATTGTTGCATATCGGGTACGCCATTGAACATAGAAACTCATTTAATGTAAAATTAATATTTAATTCACAAATATAAATAATTATGAAAAATTTCTTGTTCTTTATTTACCTGGGATGTTATAATATTATTGTTTTATGACCTCCATTACTACATTTTAATCATTTTCATATCCCTTTATGACATTTTCCTACGTGTTTTTTCAACATCATTGACACATATGTCATTGAATATATTTTAATTTGTGTTTATTATTACCTGATGTTCAATAAGGGATAATTTCTCTCATATAATATTTATTAGAAAACTCACCAATGATTATGTGGTTAATCATTACTCCTGATAGTTGGTTTATCGTAATCACAATATTTCTCAATTCAACACCCATTTCATTTAGTTGATAATTCAAAGAACCACTAAATTTTCCTTCACATCTATTGTTACATTAGTTTCATTTGGATAAAATAATTTAACCAAACCAATAATGTTAGTGTGAGTATATCCATAAAATATGGCCCGCTCACTCACACTCCCCCTAACCTCCATGGCATAGGTCATGGCCACGCTTCTGCCTCCCTTCCTTGGTCCCCTTCGGCCGGGGATGGAGGATGATGCACCTTCTCCGCTACCATTTCCATCTCTTGACCCTTCGATTTCTCCTTTCACGAACCCGTATTCCCTTCCATTCTTTCCCTCTATCAAAGTGATCCATAGTGTTCATGCCTCTGTGGATGGAGAGCCATCACTTCTGTTATCCTTACTAGAGTACATGAATGCATTTGCGCTGCTAGATATCACGCTGGATGCTCGCTTTGGGAAGAAACTACCCACCGTTGAAACCATCAGCAGGTTTCTCTTCACGTCTTTGCACATTCAGGACTGGGTTGTTATTGGGCTTCTGGATTCTAGAAATTTTGTGTTATGCTTTTTGAATGAGGATGATATGATCTATGCTTGGCCTCATTCTCCACATGCTATGGATGGTATTCACTTATACCTATTTCATTGGTATTTTGAGTTTCATCTGTTACGCGACTCTCTAACCACAGTGATCTGGATCTCCCTACCTAGTCCCCCATTTAAATTATAGAATCCATCAATTATGCATCTTATTGGCAATATGATTGGTCGATACCTTTGTTTGTACTCTCTTACCCTCGCGGTTTTCTATCCGTTTTCTCTCAGACTTTGCGATGAAGTGGATCTATCAAAGAGACCATTGTATTCCATTAACACTGAGATTGAGGTGGAACTTCACTGCAACCAGATGGTCTGCTACTATTCCTTGGTGCACTTCTGTCTGAGTTGTAATCACTTCGGTCATGAAGTTGGAAGATACAGTCGAGGCTCCTCTATTTTTCCTAGGAGAGATTCTCCTCATGTTCAAAAGGAAGCTTTTTCTATTATAGCGTGTAATGCCTATGAGTTGGTTCAGCTGACTAAGGGGGAGGTCAGATTTACATCCTCCTCATAGAATGTTTTCAAATTGGTGATTCCAGAGCTGAGGGTAGTGGATGTCTTTGATATACGGAAAAAAGATCTAGGTTTAAGTAATAATGTTCAGAGTGGGAATCATGGAGAATGTGAGGAGAATAATTAGTAGACCAGGGGGCTCTTCCTGGGCTCCCTCCTCTTTTTTCATAGGTTTTAAAACTGGTATCCAGTGTTACACAAGTGAAGGCTATGGAGAATGAAACGGTTGGGGTGGGTGGTGTGATCCTGAAAAATTATGGATATGTCAGACATGTCGATCTTCTACCAGTTGGTGACAAATTAATTCCCATTGGTAGTTATTCTCAAAATCAGTTTGAAGTTCTAGGATAAGAGTGGTATTATTTTGGGAAGGAAATGATTTAGAGGTTATCTATTAAGAGAAACCCCTTATGAGGGTGGATGTTTTTCAAGAGCATTCAGATTCTTCCTCAGACTCTCCTACTGAGTCCAAGGAAGTGGAAATTGCGAAGGACTATCTTAAATCCTCTTCAAGGATGCGAATGATTACTATAATAGATTCAAATGGATTTATTAAGCACACCCAATGGCCCAAAAGGACAAAAGACTATTCAAATTTACCTAGTCCTCCTATTACCAAATCCTCAAGTAAATGTAAACTCCTTCCAAAGGCTTCCAAAATTGAAGACAATAGTTCCACAAGCATGTACGAAGGCTCCGGAAAACAAATCACTAAAGAGTTGGAAACAAAAGAAGGTGAATCACGTATCATTGATTTTGTGAATGTGGAGAATGACGCTACTGAATCTGATATCCCTCAATGAGTAAAAGAAATTATGGGGTGTGATGATTGGGATCCTATCTTCAATTGCAATAAAGAATTCCTAGAGAAGGAATTAAAGGTCAACACCACCCAAGAGAAGTTTTACAGGATGGTGGGGTGACATATTATGGTAAACATTAACAAGGAGTAGGGTTTCTGGATCCAATTTTTTTTTTCATATTGGTTCGTGGATATAATGGAAACTAGATTACAGTGGAAGATTTCATCCAAACTTGGGCCAAGATCTATTACAATATTGAAGACCTCCTCAATGATGATCCAGACGGAAAGGATATCACTCTATAATGGATTATTTATAGAGGTAAGGTTTATAAAAGTCTTAAACTGAAATTTAATGATTCGGTGATTTCTTATGACGCTAGATGATCGTCCATTTGTGTACATTTAAGATTTCCCACTTGGTCGTTAAAAGTTCTTCTCTTAATATAAAAATATATTTTGGTGGTATATCCATAAAATACTCATATTCCATCATATAAGAAAGATAAACACTATGATATCTTTATTCATGTTATCTCAAAAAAATTAAATTTATCTAATATAACTATGACTCTTCCTACAATATTAAACTGTGTGGTTACAAACAACTTGTAACATATGGTTAAAAAGCTCCCTAATTGTTAAAGTTATCTAAACCGACGTTTGATACCAACTATAACGCTCTAGCCTTAAACATTACATAATCTTGAGTTTTTTTTGTAATATACATTATCTTATATTGATGATATTTTTTGGTTTAGAGTTTTAGAGAATTAAGAAATAGTTCATTCATAACATCACACACTTATACAAAGTAGATAAAAAACCAGTATCCCTTTCCGAAAAAATTTAAAACCATTAAAATAATAAATTATTTATTTTCCATGAAAAATATTCATAAACTTAATATTGACTTACTTTATTATCATACCCATCCAAATTACAGATGAAAAACATTTTTATGCTTGGTATTAGAAAAAAATCTCAGTAAGGTACATAAAGAATGAAATAATTAGTCAACTGAAAATATAAATACTATTAAGATGATTTTACTCCAAACACATTAGCATGACTTGAAAATAATCATACATGTTTCCTTGGACATAATTAATATATCACTTTTACATTCTCATTTAATAATTGAAAAACATTATGGTCAATATGCATCTCCGGAGCACCCAATGCATTATAGACCAATAATTAGGTTCACCTATCATATCATGAGCTATAATGGGGCTCAAACAATCATATATTAATTTATAATGGGGCTCAAACATTCATATCTTGAGATATATTGGGGATAAAACCATCATATATTTATCTCTAATGGGATCAAATCATAATAAAATTTTTAAAAGTGAAATAGCATTAATAAAACCCTTGAAAATCATTTAAACACAAGATAAAGAATTTCAGTTATCAGAATACATTTTTAATATAAAAATAACAGTTAAAATATAATAAATGATCGTATAATAATGAAATAATTTTATTAGAAAAACTATTAAAACATATAATGAAAAAATTAATGTAAAAAAGCATTATGAAATAGGAAGAATCCTCTAATTCTATATAAGTTAAAAAATAATTCCCTTTTAATTTTATATAAATAGTTGAAAAATGAATATTAAAAGAGGGTTTAAAAAAGTAATTCCCTTACCCTGGCTCTGAATCATCATATACAGTCTTTATATTCCAGAATAATAAATGTTGGATAATTATTTATAAGCTTTTTAACATTAATTATTTTATTAATATTTTTATCAGGTTATATATTTACTTAATTATTTATTTTCATATCAAATGATTTAACAATATTTAATAATTTAGTCCAAATTGAGTCTATTATGATGGAAATAGACAAAGTGGTTATAATTCAATATTTACTAACATAATAATCACCTTTATACATAAATTATACTTTTAAATCAAAACATTTATGTATGGTTATGAATAATAAACAATGTTATAATCATGGAGTGGGTATGTAATACCTACACATGTGTAACATTTCCATTTTCAATTATAAGTATGGAGTGAAGGTAATTATTATTTTATCTTTACAGAATAATCATAATATCATAAATATAATATTTATAATTTAAATATAATTATTTATGTCATTCATGGGATGTGGTGTTAAAAAAGTAATCACATCACTTCGTGGAGGTTATAGTTCACACATATGCATGAATGACATTATTGTTTTAATGTGCATGTAAATTTTATAAAATAAATGATATATTATTCTTTTATAATGATAAATATATCATTAATATAATATATAAACATTAATTCTATAATTATAACCATCATTGAAATATGGTGATGGAAGAAAATTATATTGATTTGCAAGGTAGTAGTCTACTATACATATGAACAATTAATTCAATTCACAGTTAATGGAAATTGGATATGGTTTTAGGTGATGATATTAACATAATAACATATAACCCTATTTATGAAACTAGATTTATTATTTCATCATGGTGTAAGATTATTTTAAGGAAGTGGAAGAATAAATAAAATTGAAACACTTAATTAAAAACGATATAACTCCTTTGGATGACCTCCTTTGATTATAAACATAGCACCTCTAAAGAGGCTGTTACACCAAAAATAATGCCTATTGAATCTAGTGTAGGATTTGGGGAATGTATATGGGTTGATATTGACCTAACAAAATAGGTTTTTAAGAGTGTAAAGAGATAATTGTGGTTTCTCATTTATAAGAGAGGAGAGGGGGAACTCTTGGAATTCGTCAAAATATTTAATTAATTTAAATAATTTTTTAATTCCAAATGGATAAAAACTAATTTATATATAATATATGATTAATATGGGTTGAAATAAATTAATCCAATATATAATAGACATGTTTTGATTATTCTTATCCTTTATTTATTTGTTTTAACCCATATTTATCATTTTTAATTCATAGCGTAATGTCTTGTAATTTAAACATTGGGTTTCTATATAATTACAATAAAATTCCAAATGACCAAAAAATAAGTCATTGATGAAATTTTAATTCTTATCACTATTATTTGGTCTATATTGAGTTTTTATAAATTTTATAATATTTAATAAAATATTATTTATTTTAAAATATCAATAATGTGAATTTTGATAATATTTATTACATTCCTTTTTAATAATATCAAAACAGAAAATTAAATTCCAACTAATAATTATAAAAACTAACTAACATGTAAAATAAATATAAAATTTCATTTATGATTTTAATCATCACAAATAATAATTTTTTAGTATTTTTAATTTGATTTATTTTAAATTTACATTAATTAAACAATTAATACATCATCATTGTGTAATACTTAGAAAACTTATTTCATATATAAATGTAAAACATAAATTATCTTTAAAAATATGAACATTTTTATTTGAATATAATATTTATAGTTTAAAATATCCCCTACATTAACCCGTATTAAACATATATCACTTGTCAAAAATTAACGTCTGACAAAATAGAAATTCCATTGAATTTAATATAAAAAATTTCATACTCTATTCCATGTGGATAAAAAATATCATAATATAGGAATAAGGATTATTTTTATTTAAAAAAACTCCACCAATGAATTTAGGGAATGTTTTAGTGTATTTCAATAATATTTATAGTATCATTTCTACCCATAATCAACCAATTTTCTTTTGGTTGTGCAAAAAATATACTAATGTTTCTATACATATTGTAAAACATTAAAAGGGTACCATTTATGTAATTTGAAAATTATCATTCCAAATATGGAATCAATATTTAAAAATTAAAAAAATTAATTATTGAGTAATTAATTAAAGATTAATCTCAATGATGGAATTTGAAAACGAGATTTAAAAGCAAGAATGGTCAAAAGTTCATAAAAAATTTGATATCTAATTTCAATGTGAAATTAATTCCAATAAATAAAATTTTACTAAATGATAAAGAAGTATATAATTATACATTAAAACCATAGAAATATATAATTTAACACTATATAGAAATTTTATGAAAAACATATTTGAATTAAAATATAGTATTTTTTTAATATTCATAAAAATATGAACCATATAAAAAAATACCCAAAATTGAAAGAAATTAAATTTTTCTATTAATATTAAAAATAAGAAGTATATTTTTTCAGAATGAATTTTAAAAAATTTCAAATACATTATTTCAATAAAATGCGCCATTAAATGGAGGTAAAACTACCCATTTTTAAACAAATACCTCTAATGCCTATAATTGGATTATTTATTATATATTTTATAAATAAAAAAAATTTCAATTTTAAACATTAGATTGAACATATTATAATTTTATATATAATAAATATAATTAAATAAGTGCTATTTTTAATTTTTTGGAAAAAAACACTTCTTCACATTTAAATACTTTTTAAGAAAAACATTTCATTTTATCTAAAAGGGGGTTTATCTTCCTTTACAATGAATTGGGAACCAATGAATTCATTTTATATACCTGTGTAAACAAAATTTTTTAAATTCATTAATACTATAGATTCCCATAATTCAAACATCGAGGTGATAATGGTAATATTTAACTAACAATGTTCAATTGTTCTCAAAAGATCAATGTCAGATATCATGTGTTCTATTAGGCATACATTACTAGAAATAAAGGCATTAGTGACCACTAAAAGCCGTATCTAAATCCCTTTAGTATCCTCTTAGTGTCTTCCAATCTGCAGATGTTTTTGGCATTTCTCTAATTCCATTAGAGTCCGTCATGTGGTGGACGCTCGATCCGGGATGCATTAGGCGACACATGTGTAGTTAGAGGGTTTCCGCTTTCTTGCGTCACCGGCCATGAATGATGAATAGTGATTGGGGAGGGTCGACATCAGTTAGGGGTGGTCTTTGTGTGGTGGGTTGGTGTCAGGGGGGGGAGACCAGAGGGTTGTTAAAGGTGCATTGGTGTGCCGTGGATGACTACTGGTGACAAGGGAAGGGGTGGGGTAGTAGGGGGTGGCGGCAGCGGGCGGTGAAGCGGCGTCAGGGGTGTTGGAGGGCGTGTCGAAGAAGGCAAGAAAAAGGAGGGGAAAATACCATGTATTTTTAGTTTAGTATTAGAGACCGCCATTTGGTGGTCACATATACACCCTTTAGAGACGACTCTATGGCGGTCGCAAATACACGACAACAAAAAAGTGGGAAAAATTCGGCCGAATTTTATTTCAGTATTAGCATCTACCATTTGGTGGATTCTAATACTTCTTTTAGCGATCACCAAATGGCAGTCGATAACACTCTCCTGCTACCACACACGCAATTTCCCATAATTCTATGTATTTAATTTTTAAAAATCTAGATATTACTTTACCATTTAAGAAATATTGATCTTTTATATTATGATCATTAGTCTTGATCCATGATCTTGTAGGATATAACTTTCTCATGTACTATTCACGTATCATTTACAGCCACTAACGATTTCGGTCATCCGTTCGCAATTAATCTCGAACGCCTGTAATGACATGTTACCTCAGTGAAATAATTCTCATGTGATGATTCCATCTATGTTAAGTATTTAACTCAATTAAATGTTTGAAATATGTTCCCACAAAGTTTTCAAAATATCAAAATGCTTTATTATTAATTATGAACTAAATTTAATCCTGTAAACTAAATTCATGGGTTATATGGAATTCGAAACATGAAAAAAATATGTTTATTTGTTCAATTACATTGTGTGTTTTGAAAATTATTTTTTGGGGTTCTCAATTATTAATTCTTGGATTGAATGGGTATAACAGGTTTCATACAACATTTTTCATCCTTTTTTATTCATTTTATCATTCAAATCACATGATACAACCATCATTATGCATTATATTAAATCTCTTTAGGTGAAAGATGTGTGGATCACCAAATTTATTCACATATCTCAATAGAAACTTCCCATGATCTCAGGCACCACATGAAGGTTGTTTAATCAGTCTCCTCACTAGACCTGAATGTCTCATGGTTGTGTCCTCAATTGACTCATATAACAAAAAAGGCGATGTACATCCCATGATAGTGGGTGTTTTTATGGGATCCTTCTCTACTAGTATCACAAGACTATCTCAAAATCCATTACATAATAATGTTTTTGAGAGTTCCTTCATGAGATAATAATTTTTTATTCATGTTACTTGACATGAAATGATATTTCTGAATGTTCACTTTTGCGAGACACAAGTTTTGTTTGCGGGTTGTCTTTCACTCAACATAGTTTGTGTCTATATGTTATTCTACATTTCGTTATGTGATAATTCTGTTGTATGTGGTTGAATCTTTCCTTCACATGAATTAATCTTCTAATTTTCCCCCTTATTATTTTGACTTAACCAATATAGTTTTCAAAAACCTCATTCTAGTGATATAGATCATGAAAGTAGCTCTCTTTTGATAGTTACTCTCATGTTCAAAAGAAAACCTATAGCATCCTTCAATTCCATTTTCATGATTTATATAAGTAGAGTTTATATGTTTTTAATGCAGGTTGATTACCTCTTTAATTAATCAAGGCTCTTAGGATCTCATGAATTATGATATTCTTGGAATATCCATTAATTACTTCAAGGATCATGTGGTCTTCATGATGGATTCTTCGTCTTCGCATGATCACTCCATTGAACATGTGATTCCTCATTCAACATCATCTCAAAAAATCAAAATAATCCAAAGAATTATTCATGTAAAATATTGGATCTATCATGGTCATAGATCATCATGTGAAGGCTTAGGGGTTTTTTTGTATTCCACCATGAGATGTTTTGTTTCCTCAATTAATTTTCTTCAATATATCACATGATGAAGAGATCATTTAGTGATTCCATAATGAGTTGTACTCTTACACAGATTCATGATCTTGTGAAATTTTCATTAACTATTTTTTATCATCAAATTCATGCATGAATGTTAATTATTTTATCAATTTTCTTGGATAAATCATCCATACTCATGTTCACTAGCTTGTCATGAACACTCATGATGGATACTGTCTTCATTCATGCGGGAAGAATCATCATAGTCATAAGGTGGAAGATGGTGGCTCAATAAAATAACCAAAAACATTGGATTGAATAGATGACCCTGATCATCATGATCAAATGTTGCATTTTATTTACATAATTGTACTAATTTGTTAATAGTAACTGATGTGTCCACATCCCACCACGATCTTGTGCAGAAGATTATCTGTACATTAGATGAAAAAACACAGCTATCCATTTTCTTGAGACTGATATGGGGTTTAATAACTATTCCATCTACAAATAGCCACCATCTAGCCTCATCCTTGTAGACTTCTAGCCCATAATATGTGCTACTTCTGTATTGCACACACTACAAGCCTTATACTTGAGACCAACTATGAATACTAGGAACTACGAACGTCATGGATTATACATGGTCCTTTCCACTTTGATTTACATCATTTGGTAGGCTCTTCCATTTGGATTGAACCCTTGGGCCCCCAATGAGTGGTTGAGGTCAAGAATATTGTTTATTATATGGTTGGTCTAAAATATTTAGTAAATTAATATTAATTATATTCTATGTTAATAATACTCAATATCAATAAACTAAAACAAATAATTACCATCATCTTCATCATCATCATGATTTAATAATTTTTTATCACGGATACGTTCTTTATTTCCAATGTAAATATTTATTATAAAATAAAATAGAAATATTCATGGACGTTACATGTTGTATAGAATGTGAAGACTTCTTACCACATGTATTTGACAATTTAAATCCACACAAACAATTTTATAATTTTTCCAAGGAGAATTTTCTTAGCATGACGTCCAATTCCATCTGATGAATCCTTAACACTTCGCCAAGAATCTCCCCTTCATCCCCATGTCACCAAAAAAATATTGAGAGAATGTTGAGAATAAATGAATCATTTTCCCAAAAATCCCCCCTCTGTATTTTTTCATTAATATCATTTTCAAAATTAATTAGGTGTCCTCAAAACATTATCCACCATTGACAATCAAATGAAAATGATATGTTGGTAATTTTTCTCATCTCATTGTTCTTTAAAAATTATGATCATATAACTTATTATAAAACTCCATGATTAATTCTGGTATTGTAATGATCTCATATGGTTCTCATATCAAACATACTTTAGTTAATCAACACTAAGTCTAAATGGGCTCACCCAGTGTAAAAAAAGAGAGAGAAATAATGAAGGTTGTGTAAGATATCCAAAAACACTATGCATGTGAAATAATGTTCAGAATATCTAATTACTATTAAATTGGATTTAAATAATCATATTTATAAATAATTTCTAAATACAACACAATCTTCAAAAAATTCATCAAAGAGTTCAGGTGGAGAAGATAATGCTCCACCATTGTCTTATTGTTTCATCAACAAAACAAAACCTCTAATTAATAAGATAATACAATTTGGAACAAGGTATGAATGTGTGATTGGAATACCTTGACCATTAATGTTGAATTTGTACAGTGGTTTTCATTTTAATTAACATGTTTTATCCCACTTAATAGATGAATGTTTTAATTTATTTTCATTGAAGTTGGTAGAATCTGAGGAGTACAATCTCATCATTCTTTCGAAAATTGATAGCCTAAAAAACACTATAAATTACCTGAATTTTTAGTTGAAAAATACTATAAATAAATATTAATAAAGAGTCCCATATTGTATTATGAGAAGTAACATTCATATAGAGAGCATCCTCTCAATCTGGTGCATTATTATTTGAAAATCTCATCCTGGGAAAATTTCAATAGAAGATTTATTATGGATTGGGTATAATTAGTTTTACTACCTTCTACCATCAATTAAACTTCTTCTTTCTATTGAATAACTATTTCAACCATAGTTTTATGGATCTTCATACACTTATTTTTGGAAAAATTCTCATGAACATCCAACTCATTTTTTGGCCACCTGATTTCATTTATATTTATAAAGTTTCTCATATTCCACAAATTTATTAGATATATTCAACCGATATGAACAAAAAACTAGGAAATCATCCTTTACATGATAAATTTTCTGAAAATCATAACATGAATTTTTATTCATTTTCTTTTGGAACATATCCTATTTTACAACACAGGGAACATCACATTCAAACTATTTCATCTATACATCAGCCATGTGACCTTCAAACCAAATATAGAAAAAAATTATTCTTGAATAAGAAATTTGTTTTTAGAAATATGTTGATAATATTTTCACCCTACATTAAAATGGGGTGGCACATGTGTATGGGGGATGGGGATGAGGTTGCGAGGTCAATCCCAACACATGGGTGTGTGTGTTGTACATAACATTTAAAAAAAATAGGTGAGTAAAATCTACTCACATGTTATAAAATTTGATATTTTTTCCTCTATTTTTATTTTCAACTCCTGCATAACTCTTGATTTATTATTGGTAAAGAAATTTTTAACCATAAATAGTAGGATTTATGACCTTTCTTACCAAAATACCTAAAAAATCCATGAAACATTATTTTCCAATATTGGTTCTAGATTTTTCCAGTTTTGTATTGTTTTTCTGTTTTATTGGGAGATTCTATCCTTCTTGGAAAGTTATTCACTTCCCCATATATAGGATATTTCATCTCCTTCTACTAGGAAATCATATTATCATCTTTTCCTTTCAAACCTTCAATATTAAAAGTAATATAACCATTAAAATTATAAAGCTAACTTTTAACTTTCTTTAAAATAACTTGATACAATTATCCCTTCCCTGCAATATATTTACTAAAATTTTATTCGTCCATATTTAACATGAGTTATACTGTCAAACATATGGATTCTGTCTCAAACAACTCTTCTTCTATAACAGTCATCTTCTATTCAAGATCACATATCATTTTATATTGTTAATAAATTTTTAATTATTTAATATTTATCTAAATTATAAAAGATACTTAAATTATAAACAAATACTTTTTTTATTCATCAACATGAAAATTTTCTTCTTTATTGTTTTTAGCTGTTAATTACATTTTTCCTTTCTCAAGATTCATTATTTATTTTCTGATCTTTTGGAATAGTTCAATGTATAATTCTAACTATTTTTTATCTTATACTAATTTTCTATTATTTACACTTCATCATCACCACAAATTACTGAATTATTTCATCTATTTTCTTTAGAAATTAAACCATCTTCATTATCTAAAGAAAAACATGATGAATATTTCTTATGCTTTATCATAAGATTTATCTTCATGAAACTATATTTTTTATTCTTATTCATTCCACATCTGTGTTTATGGTATCATTCATTGTCTAATTTTGATTCTGATTCTTCAACCTTCATCATTACACACTAATTTAAAAAATGCGTAGTTCTACCATATTTTAAGAATTAATGTTGTTTCTAATTCAAACCCTTACATATTTCTTTTATAGAACCTTTTTATATAAGGAAAATATTTTTATTGAAGTTATCAGGATCCTTATCTTATATGAATTTTCCCACTATCCTGGATTCAGAGGGAACGTAAATTTTTTAATTTTTTACGAATGTTATAATTTTCTACATCTAGTATGTTTTAGGAATATTATTTAGTACATTATGAGATAAATCATCTATTTATTTCAAGTATGAGACCTATTAATGAATAAAATCCATAAAATTACTCAATAGCATTTTTATAATGATAGAGTCGACGAAATTATCATCAAATCCTCATATGTTGCTGACAAACTCATTTACAATAATGAAATAGTCATAAAAACATTATTCATGATTAATTATAATTCCCTAAACCATATTTATCCGAACATGTAGTTTGGATCCCTTGAATTTGATATTTCATTCATAGTTATTTTAGAGTTTATCCCATATCTTCTAGGAAGTTAGGAGACCCATGAATTTTGTGTAGATTAATTATATTAGAGACAAAAATATATAATTTTTGGACTTTCCATCAAACTAAATATTTTCCTTTTCATCTTGGGTCATTGTTTTATAGTAACCAATGGGTAGAAACCCCCTTTTGGAGTATCTCTCACTTCTAGGATGAGTGATAGGGGATATGATAGTATCAGTTTCTTACAACAATGAAAATTATTCCCATAAAATGTTAGAAAACCAATCTGATTAAAAAAATTATTATTAAACATCTATCAGAGTTCCTCATTGATGTTTAGAGGGAAAATTACCTTCTTATATCACTTATAGTTATCCATTCAAGATTAACTACTGAGTGGGGAGGGGTGAATTAATGGATTATTTTTATACATTCCACTTATTTCTATTTCAAACTCTAGAAATTTTTGAGGTTATATATAAACTAAATAATATCTCTCGAACTCCATTCATGTGAAGTGGTATTAATATAGATACCAATATTCAGTATTTATAAGGTTTGGTATAATGACCTACTACATTACATTTTTAACACCTAACATGGAATCTTCACTATCAAACTACTGATTGAAATATGCCATATCCAACCAAGACACTCTAAATTCTTACATCTCCAACTGAAAGACATCTACTCAGGATCCCACCAAGATAGTCCATCTACTCCTCAATCTAAGCACAAGACATCTACTGATATCATAATTAACTGAAAGCCTTCACCTTTAATAATGGATTAATCTATAGAGGTATGATCTCTAAAATTCCTAACATATCTTTTAGGATAACAATTTTTTTATAGTTCAATTATCCATGATATCACCAAAATATATATTTTCATCCTTTCTTAATGAATTATGTTCACATAGAATGGCATAGTTTCTCACTAAAACAATTATCAAGATCTTATTCCTTATATCTGAAATCATGTTCTAAATTAAACTTCTATAAGAGGTTCACACTGTGTTATTCAAAATCTCTGAATAATTCATCATGAATTATCAAATCAATTCATTCAAGTACACGTAATGCATGGGTTTCATGCCTTCATAAATTTTATAACACTTTTTTATTTGTTTGATTACTTTATGTGTTATTCAATTTATTATTTCAGGCATCTTAATTATTCTTTCATGGATTGTGTTGGTTTCACGGGTTTCAGGAATCCTTTTTCATCCTATCTTATGAACTGTATAATGAAAAGAACATGATCAAACCAAGGTCATGCAACATGTTTACTATCTTCTTGTGACCCATGTTTGGCTCACCAAATGTCTTCACATAAAAAATAGACAATTCACAAGATCTCATTCACATTCTATGGATTATTTTATAAATGTATTTGAAATTTCTAGATGTCTTGTGTGTATTTTGCTCTTGTTTTTCGGTAAAAAATAAGGCTACAGTAGAGGCCCTTCACATGATAGTAGGCGAGTTTGTGAATAACGTCTCTATAAAAACCCAATTATTTATTTGACATAAATAGATGATTTATTTCATAAAATAACAGAAAAAAACATGAGAGATGGAGAAGTATAATTTAATTGTAATTAAGTACATTGTATAACATCTTGAACATGGTATACAATAATTTTATTAACAACATCTAAAAAAGCCTTCAAAAAGTCCATGGCTTCTAATTAATATGGGATAAATTGGGGACATAAATAAGAAATGGGGGATATATAAAGTGTATTAATGGAATAGACATGGCATAATGTGATACATTTAAGTAAAAATCCACATCAATGGGGTGTAAAATAAATAGTTGTCATAAACAAGAATTATGAGACATGATAAAGTAAGATAATCATTACATTGGTAAATGCAGAAATAACATAAAACAATGCATCATAAACATATGTCGTGGATAAAATGCCAAGAAATAATGGTGGTAAAAGTCCCATAAAGGAATCAGGTTCACTTACCATCCCAAAATTATGTATCATGATACTAAACATTACTAATGAAACAGAGTGCTATCTAATTCCAGACACACACATCACATATATTTCATTCTCATGCATAATTATTCCACATTGATCATACAACATAGATTCATTAATCATAATAATTTATTCCATGAATAATGAGTGTGTAATACATACTTAGAAGCCCACAGTATGATGATTATGTACATAAATTTGGACACCCGTGATATGAAATGAGAATGGTATTCAGTACACAATTATTTTGGCATGGAAATTATGGCGATATTTTAGTAGAATAATAGAGCCACTTAATGATACATAAATATTATTTGATGAGAGAAAAATGGGTCTCTAATCACATATATGTCAAATGGTATGTAATACGGTAAATTAAAACCATATCCCAACATTATAAATTATGAATTAATGCATAATGTATTGAAAAATCTAGAAAAAGAAGAAGAGGGTCCTAACTATATTTTAGAATGGTAACCGGTGCATGTAATGGATCATTGGAGGATTAATAGATTATAAGGGGTATCATTATTTTTAAATCAAATTGATAGTATGGTTAATAAGTAATAACATTTCACAATATAATAAAATTGAATTTAAGTGATATAACCTAAAATAGGTTCTTGAATAGAAGTGAGAAAATGAAAATATATTATGAAATTTAATTATAATAACAGCTTGAGTAATAGTAAATATGAGACAGAGTATACTATATATCATTAAAACAAAACAAATTTTATATTAATGGTATGTTTATAAATAAATTACACTATAAACAATTTAAATTTGAAGAAAAATTCCAAAAAAATGTGCTTGAATTGATGGGAGGAGAGGAAGGTCCCCTACATGATTGTGTGACTCCAAATCCTTGGGAGGGACTACAAAAGAGCTTGGGGTCACCTTTGGAGGACTATTGAGGCTTTATTAGAAATTATGGACGTTCTCAAAAGAGTTTTAGTGAAGACAAATGGGAGCTTGGGTGGGTTTATATATGAAAACAGGTGGATTTCATTATTAATTTTTTTGGACTCTACATATTAAAATAAAAAAACCACAAACCATGTCATTTTTTCCATGGATTATACCAATTGGGAGTGATTCTAATTATTTTATAAGGAAAATTTTCAAAATTTATAAAATATTTCCGTTTATTTTGTGTAGGTGAGTCATACTCTTAAGGAAATGATTTTAATACACTAAAATATATTAATGGGTTTGGAGGATTCATATAATTTTATTAAAATTAACAAAATCAATATAAAATCACATTATTTTAAATATATAAAATATATTTTTTAATTCATAAGGTTTATAGTATTCACTATATCACTTTTTTTATTTCATTATATCATAATACACAATGTATATTTATACTGTATCTAAATTTTACTAGAAATTTCAAATGTCTTAGAAAATCATGAATAATTCACCATTGGATAATTTCAAGGTTATAATTCCAAAAATAATAATCTTTTTTTCTAAAAAATTTATAAATATTTAAATTTTCAATTTTAAAATAAAATCAACATTTATTAAGAACTGTTGGGTTTTTTGACAATAACAGTTTTCAAACCCATACAAAAAATTACATTTGTCTTCATAAAAATTATAGGATAAATTATACTTGATATATATTATTTAATTAAATAATTTAATTAAATTAAAATTTCATTAAAAATCCATCAATTCGTGAAAATAAATTCATCAATTGAATTTAAATATTAAACAAAAATACTTTTTGTGTTTAATATTATCAAAATAAAAATAATTTACAATGTAACAGTAATAGGATGAAAAAATATTTATTATTATAAAAAATAATGTACATACTCAAATATCTAGTGTCCTGAATCATATCCATTTAATACACCTACAAACGCCCTAACGGTATAGTGTGAGATGGTGGGACGTTCTTGGGGTGGTTCGACGATCATGGTTTGGGTCATGATCCTGATGAGCTTGAACTTCTCTCATATATGGTTTTTATCATTTTAAAGATGAATCATCTCATACTAGTATTAGATAAAGGAAAATCAAAATGTTTATATGCAGCATTGAATCTATGATAATTGTTCTTCATAGGGTAAAATCCTACTAGTGCAGTCCATAAATTCATTTCTTTGTTTCAATTGGATTTTTAAAAACCCTATATTTATACTAATTAGGTGATTAATATTCAATGTAAATACCACCAATGGTAATTATGATTAATATTTTCTTAAAATTGACCGAATATAATAAAACCAAATAATTTTATTTTTTTTATAAACATACTACATAATATTAAATTTAATTAAATCATAAGGGAAAATGTTATTCATAACACTTCATGTAATTACAAAATTCACCCCTTAACAAAAATTTCCTTGGAAATTTTATTTTTCTATAATAAAATATATTAGGTTAACTCTACTTAAAAAACTTCTATAGTTCCCAAATTTCTTCTTCCAACTTGTGGTTTCTCCAAAAAACTTTGATCTGGTGCGTTGTCTTACTTTGTATAAATTTTTCACTATGTTATAGATCTTAAATAACAGCTCTTCAAAAAAAATATCATTATCCAATGGTAACACCTATAAATTGGGTGCATGTTAGAGGTCAATTATTTTCATCCTCAAGAGGGATTGATGGAATCTTGAGATTGTTTTGTTGGGAGTGCTAGTCAACATGCCACTACTCTGATGTGATCAAGGATCTCAAAGGGGTGGAAGTGTCTTAGAATAATATTTCCCTTCTTCCAAAATCTCACCTCTCTCTTCCATGTAGATTTGTTGTGAAATTCATTGTCTCTAACATCAAACAATCAGTCTCATCGATGATTGTGGGCATGTCTCTTCTTTTGACTCTGAGCTTCATTCTGGTATAGATTAATGGTTATAAACATTTACACTATTTACATGATCATTTCAGGACCTAGAAGTTTTCATTCCCCAAAATAGTACTAGTAGGTTAGTGTTCTCTACCGCCACCCATAAATAGCTTTATATGGGGTCATTTGGATTCACCAGTCAAAATTATTATAATAATAGAACCTGACTAGAGATATATGATGATCCCATCCTCCTTTTAGGTAAATTTAGAATTATCTTCACATGTCCTCATGTTTTTGGATAGTTCACTCAGATTATCCATTATTTTATGAATGATAGGCCGTACTAATGTTAAAAGAGGGTTTTGGAAAATTTTGGAGACCATTCCAGTGGATAGAGTTGATCCTAAATCCCAATCAGATACAATAGATAGTGGTACTCAATGCAGCCTCACGACTTTTCTAATGTATATAGTCCAGGTTGATCCAGTGAGACATCCTCTCAATTTTTAATGAAGTTTTCATTCTTTATATGATTATCCATAACAAAAAATATATAATTGTATCATTTGGAATTATTCTGATGGACAATGGAAATTTCTATGGTGATGTTTTCCCCGTTCCATGTGGGTTTGGGTAATGGTTGAATCATCCCCTTAGACTTATCCCTTTGATCTTTCACATACTAACATAATGGTCACTTCGATGTATACATACCGATCTCCTACATCATGTTTTCCCACTAATAGTGCTCTCAATGTCCTTAATACATCATTGTGCTACCTGAGTGATTGGAGTAATTCGAACTATGTGAATTATAAAATAGTTCATTTTTAACTCAAGAATTTATGAAACCAAATTTTTTTGACCCAAATATCATAATTCCAACTTTTTTATCATTTGACTCCAATGATTTCAGTAACGTCCCAAACATTTATTAATAAAAATTCCACTTGGCCTAATTAAATGTATTATTATGTAAAATGGTTATTTAAAACAAATGAACTTCCTTGGATTTATGTTTTTGGACTCTAAAATACCATTCTTAATTGTTATCATGGATAATATAGTCGTCTAGTAGTGATCACATGATTAGTATATATGTGGGGATTTATCGAATCAAATTTACTCAGAAAAAGGAATCCATGGACTCATTAAGTAGAATTTCTCCATACGAAACCCGTTTGTCAGAGCTCAAAAAGGTGGTAGCATCACGGGGCTTCGCTCTTGAGCAAGCCCAAGATGAGCTTCAACATGTTAATCTTGAATGGAATCTCCTATAGGAGAAGTGGATGTTAATTGAGATTTCCACCCATGTGATGTGGTCAAAGCCACCCCAAGAGTCAATCACCATTTCACACCTTACCCTTAGGTATTTTTTCAGTTTTATTAGTGGTTATATAATAATACCCTAGCACTATTATTTTGTGCATTACTTATCTATAATGAATATACCATTATTTTATTATTGTTACTTTATAAATGGGTATTAAACCACAAAGAGTATTTTCAGTTAAAATTCAATTAATAAATCCATTTAAATGAATTAATTCCCTTATTAATTAAATAAAATTTAATTAAAATATTATTACTAAATTAATTTTTATTAAATATAATTGATCGTATAATTTTTATACAATTGTAATTTTTTGTATGGTTTGAAAGCTGTTTTGGTCAAAACCCATGAATTTTCTATTTTTATATTTTTTTATATTAAATGATCAAACTGAAAAAATTAGAAAATTACATATGTAAAATGAATATTTTTTTTTTCGATTCATGACTTTAAAATTATATAATTTTGAATTTTTCATAATTTTCCAAGACAATCGAATTTTTGTGTAAAAATTAAATACCGTTTAAACATATAATTTGTTTTATGACATCATAATTACCCAATAGTGATGTTATAAAATACTATGAAATGGAGATTCATCCAATATGTGTTTTAACTCTAAAAATATTGTTATTTTAAATTTTCTGATTAATTTTATGGTGCCTTAGTGGACCCTCCAAGACTTATAGAATATTTTATCTTTTTAAAATGCTTTCCTTGTATGTGGGATACAACTCCTCATAAAAAATCCACATATTTTAATAATTTAACACATTGGACTTATAATATAATGTTAATTACTCCCCTTTGGAAAAAAACAATGCATAAAAACTATGTTTTTGTTTGTGGTTTGGAATTTTTAATTATTTTTATTCCAAAACTGATGTTTGTGAAATATTAAAGAATTACCCACTCTTTGCCAATATAAAAACTCCCAAGCTCCCACTTACCTTCACTAGAAAACATTTTATTACATACCAATTCTTCCCTTATTTCTCTATAACCCTCCCAAATTTCCCCAATCTCTCACTAAGACCCTACTCATGATCATGGAGTCACACACTCATGTAAGGGATCCTCGCTTTCCATACATCCTTATTTATGTCCATGTTCCCTTGTATTGTTATTACCCTTTTATTTTCAATTAAAACTGATGGGGTATGATTTTTCAAAACCACTATACTTCCATCCTTATGTATTAATGATGAAATACCCATTTCTCTCTCATTAAGGCTTCCCATGTACACCCATTACCATGCCAAAATTTCATATGGGATGTTTCCTTTATCATTTTTGTTTAAGATTCATTATGTTGATATAAAATTTTATATTCAATTAGATATTATGTGGAATGATTTAAAACCTCCCCCATTCATTGATACTTATGATTGAAATAAGATTATATACCATTTTCAGTATCATTAATCCATCCCATGTACACCCTTTACCATGCCAAAATTTCATAAGAGTTATTCCATTTCACCTCTATCTTCAAGTTTCTTTATTATGTTATGACTTATATTTACAAATTACATGTGTTGGGACAGGTATCTATATGACCCCATTACATTCCATTTCATTTAAATGTTATATTAATAAACTTTCTCTCTCATCAAGCAGTTTTATGAATTTTTACGTCACACTGTTATGCTGCAGAAATTGCACCACGATTTTCCAAGCCAAAATCATTGTGTAGAGATTTCCATACCCATTTCTCTATCAAGAGTGTTCATAATTATGATAATATACATATTTAATTGTATAAATATGTATTTATTTCAAATACCTTAATCATTGAATAACTTATGATGTTGAATGACTCCATGTTATATGATCCACATAGATTACTTATGCATGAAGTGAAATGATTATAATCGGTGCACCCGGATAGCACTCCAATGCATTGGGTATAGTTTTGTATCATGAAACTCAATGTGAAATGAGGGTTTACTCATGAAAATTTATGTGAAATTATGGTTTTCTCATTCCATGTAATGTGAAATGTGAGTTTACTCATAATAATTCGTGTGCAATGAGGGTTTACTCTTGTTAATCCATGATCAAGGAGCCTGGGAACATGGTAATATTGTGTTTTATATTGTTGAAACATGTCCATGTTAAGATAATCATGCTATATCTTGCCTTTATGTTCATGTTTCACTTAGTATCCATCAATATTCTTATTTCCTAACATGTATTTTATTCTTCATGTTATTCCTTGTTTATTCCTTACTGGGATTTATAACTCAACCCTTTCTTATATATGTCCTTAGGTTATCCCATTCAATGATAAGTACGAAGGAATGTTTTCTTCATGTAAAATAAGTTTTCAATAAATATTTTGAATTTCATATCTTCTGTTTTCATTTAATTTCCCTAATTTCCCACGATACTAAACCTCTCAATCCTCGATGTTGTCTTAAGTGAATGTTTATTTGATAAATAATGTTTAAATATGTAATAAAGAGTGGGGTTGTTATAGCTATTATCAGAGGATATGTTTAGATATTATTTGGATAAATATTATAAAACCCTAGTGATTTCCTTAGTGATAAGACTATGTATTATAAAAACATCCCAAAATTTATGTGATTATAGAGTAATTGGTTTATCAAGAAAATGCATCCCTATATGGATATGAACAAGTATAGGTAGCTCAGAAACATATTTATCTAGGGTAAAACCCAAAAACACCACACTGATATAGGCTATAATGGTAACTAGTTCAAAAAAATAGGACTTGCTGCACTCTGGGTTCGACACTCTAGGAGGATATGCTTTGGTAAATTAATAAGATTATAATAAACTATTATAAAGGGAATAAAAAAACCCGAAGAACATATTTTTTGTATTAGATCATGGATAACATATATTGAAGCCCCTTAATTCATATGTTAAGTAAATAAATGTAATTTATAAGTTATCTGTAACACCCCAAGCTTCCACGGTACACTTCTCTTTGAATAATACAGTAGCGTGTGTTGTACGCAACTTCGAGTTCTAACACACACCACAACCAATCAAAGTAGCTTTTATGAATAGTAATACCTAATTTTTGAAATTATATAAATTTTATCTTTCCAAATGGACTTCTGAATATAAATGTTATCCTATGTTGAAATTTTTGTAATTTTCGGAGAACTTCCAAATTTTTATGAATAGTGAAGAATACTTAAAAACAACTTTTTTAATCAAAATAATTTATAGTGATAAATTATACTATTGAGTGGTTTTAAAGTATAATTAGAATATATTTTTACCATTTTATCTAATGGTGTTCATTATAATTAATTTTACTTAAAAATTAGACATAAACAATGGTCAATCATTTGATATATATTGTTTCTTAAAAACACACTACTTCTTGTGAAAGCGGGAATTAATTATAAAATTAATTAATTCAAATTATATTTTTGGAATTTTTTAAAATAGAAATCATTTTTGAATTTGGAATATAAATTATAGCTTAGGGTGAAATTTTGGCATTGTTCTGAAAAACTTCAATTTTTGATGAATAGTAAAACCACTAAGTGGTAGTTAAATAACTGATTTTTCATTTAAATGAAATATTACCACTTTTGTGATTTTTTTTTAAAAATCCGACATACATGGTTGTCATTAGGAAGTAAAATGTTGTTCAATGGGATTAAAATAATTTTTTTGGTGAATAGTAACTTTTATGTTTAATTAATCGCGATTAAAGGTAATTAGTGAAATTTAAGGTAAAAATGGTATTATAAAAATATGAAATGACCCTTAAACTTGTCCTACCCCTTTTGGATGAGTCATGTCCGACCAATAAAACCCAAGGGTCAACTTGGGGTCCCCATGGAGCCACTTTGGTAGGAAAATGACATTAAAAACCTTTTATTTAATATTAAAATAAAAATTTCACAAACATGAGTCGTTTTACTAAAGAAATTTTTAAATGGGGAAATACAAGTCATATTTTTTACTATAAATATTCATTAGAAATATACAAAGATTTCCCACATAATTATATTTTTTTATAATTTTTATACATTAAATAAATTAAATTATTTATGACACCATGACGATGCAGTGATTACCTCATTAATTAACGATTTTAATAAAATGGAAGGATAATGTTAAATCTAAGCATTAAACTTTCCCAAAGCCTATTGGATGAGAATATTTTGAACCCTTATCACCTTATCCTCGAATTATATATGTGTGGGACTTTTATAATCCTAAAATCATTGTATAATAAAGTACATATCAGTACTTTCCAAGAGTGCCCCTCCTCTCCACTTATAAAAGGCCGCCACCACTACCACCTTAATCACACTATAAAAGCCTTTTGGCTCGGCCAAAATCTTCCCAAATACTCCCCCAACATCCCTCCCTTACTCCTAGAAGCCTCACTTTGGGCCTAATACTTCCCAACGAAGCCTTTGGATCTAATCAAAAGAGTTTCCCGATTTTAAGGTAATGTCTTCTCTTATGTTATTTTGTTTTATTTTGATTATCCAACCACATAAACTCTTTTTATTCATTTATTTTGTAACAAAACCAGTATCTTCAATATACTAGGATTTTTTTATAAGAAGTATTCGATCTACACTTACACACACCTACATCTAATGGTTAACGAACATATTGTTTCTGTGGATGGTGAATTTCTTCCTCACGAAACGATGATTGTTCAACACTCATATAACACCTACAAAGGTGTCCATTATGATGTAACTCTATTTATATATGATATATAATATGTTTATGTTTTACTTAAGGTTCTGTATGTTTCATTTATGTCATACCATTATTGTTTCCATTATGGGTAAACGCGATATTTTCATTTTAGGAAGTGCGGACTATCGCCCCCTCAAAGTGATTTGAATTGTTAATGCCATATGTGGGATGTATAAAGGATGGAGTAAATGATATTATATATGATATTATACTGGAATTATAATATATATTTATATCATTATGATTTAATTTAATACGAAATAGAAATGAAAGTAGCGTTCATGCGTACGTACGGCTTACCGTCTCCATGAACGATGCATTTCATTTCTTACCTCTAAACGTTATGGATTATTATAAATGCATGTATATAATGAATATATATGAGATATATGATATCTATATCATGAATATAATTCTGGATATCATGGACATATCACCACATTACCAACTTGTAATTATAAGAAGTTTATTTTTGACTCAAGTACCAAAGATCGGCAAAATGACCGTTATTAACTTAAATAATTACATAATGTTCATAACATGGTAATAAGTGATATTAAAGGAATACGAAACATGAACAGGTTCTTAAAAAACTATAAATTAACTCTATTTTATTATTCAAGAGGTTAAAGAATGGTCGAGTCAAGACAGGATGCAAGGTAAGGGAACTTCTTAACCCAATTTCCATTCTTTGGGTTAATCTCCTACTTTCAAATTATGTCATTATATTATTATGTCCAATCTTGAATTTGTACTTTCTTTATGTGTACATATAGTGAATACACATAATAGATATATTTTATTTAAAAATGATCTTTTTACAGGACTTTGTCTCAATCTCAATTCATTGAGGCATATTTGGGTTTATACACAACTTTCCTTTATACGGTGTATAAACCCCTTTGACTTTTACGTTTATTCAAAAGGAATCTTTTTATTCGAAGTGTTTTACTAAACGATAAAAAGTAATGTTTTTATTGTCATACGTATGCGGCGACAACGACTTCTCCACCGCCATGGCCATTATTTGGGTTTCGGCTTCCTCTACATGCCATAACTTTTTTTTTAAATGAAAAATAATTACAAAGTTTTAATTTTCTTTTATTTTGGTATTGAAAATGGTTTTGAAAGTGTTTTTTTATATCAATGTGTTGTATTGATATCTTGTGATTTAAATGTGGAAATTTTATGTTTCCTTTAGGCATTTTTTATGTGATAAAATTATGTTATGGTTTATGATATGTTTAAACCTATTCATATGTGGAATGCATTGGACATAATAAGTGACGGGTGAAGCCCACTATAGCTTCTCGATGCATTGATAGGTCTCATGAGACAAAATAGTGTCTTGGCACGAGGCCTTGACAAAATCTTATTTGTGTTCTTGGCACGAGACCTTGATTACATTGTTATGATAGTCTGGCATTATGCATTCCATCATTATGAAAGTGGTTATTGATATTTCATGTGATTATTCGACTAGTAGAATATCCATTTGAGTAAGTAAATAGAATTATTTCATTTTACTTTTTCCATATTATGCTAATGTTCAAGTTTAAAAGGGTTTTTTAGTTATAAATTTCCTTAAATGTTAATGTTTATTTATAAAAGCTTCCGCTATATTGTTATCCTTACTGAGCATCTGAGCTCACCCCTTTCAATGTTTTAATTTTTCCAGTATGTGAAGAAGTATATTATGAATGACCAGCAGGGATAATATAAGGGGATATGAAGAGAATATGTTGTAGTTTTGTTTTACATTATGATGTAATGTAAGACTTATGAATGTATCTAGTGTTTCCAAGGCTACTAAACTAATCGGTCTTTCGAGACATGATCTTTTGTGATCATTCCAATGTTACGCAATAATGCACCGACTCTGGGTAACTGGGGTCAGGGCGTTATAGTTGGTATCAGAGGCAGTTTAGTACTAACCTTGGAAGCTAGATTTAGATAAACACTGATTAGAGCACATATCCCAAAGATAGACTTTGAGGATTAGTATAGAAGAACTTCCTAGAATTTTGGTATTATAGATATTTTTTGAGTTTTCCAAGCAATACATCTCTATCTGGATACGAGCAGGTAGAGGTGGCTCTGGCATAGATGTACCTAGGGGTAAAACCCGAAAACACATCTTTGAGCTAGACTCGAGTGGGAACTGGTTCACGACAATGGGCCTTGCTGCACTCTTGGTTACGACATTCCCTGGGGATATGCTTAGGATAATTGTTGTTTTATTTACAAACCACTATGAAGGGTTATGAGTATATACTTCCTCAAAGAAAACATTTTTATGATTATGGATTATATCCATAAATAGTTCAATTTATGTTATGTATTTTATAAGTATGGAATTATGTATTTTGATTCATAAACTAATCTAGTTTATGCCATTGTTTAGAAATGGCACCTAGTGGAAGGAATGGAAACCGTATCAATGCACACACTCCATGTAGGGATTGCCCTCCTACTCAAGATAATTATTATGGAGCTGGAGATAAAACTGGTTCTGATCAACTTATTACCATACTGGGAAAACTCACTCAGGTTATGAATAATAACCTTGCTCATATGGAGCACCCTGATCCTCAACATGGAGGATCAATGTTAGACTGCTTCATGAGGAAAAAACCGCCAACATTTAATGGGGGTACAAATCCATTTGTAGCTGAGGAATGGATAAAATCCTTAGAGAAAATATTCCACGCCTTGGGGAGTAGCGAAAGGGAGAAAGTTGTCATGGCAGTCTACCACCTCACTGGAGATGTCGATCAATGGTGGTCACTGATTCAAAACACAAAGGAAGATGAAGAAGTCTCAAGTATGGAGTGGAGGGAGTTTAAGGATATTTTTTTAGAAAAATACTTTCTGCATGACCATCGAGCAGATATGGAAAGACAATTTCTGAGTCTGAGGAAGAAGGAGGATGAGAATGTCATAAAGTATGAGGCTAACTTTACAAGGTTGGCGAGGCATGCTACAGATTATATATATAACCCAAGAAGTAATATTGATCATTTCTTTGATGGGTTAAAACCATTTCTCCGTCGAGCATTAGTTTCACAAACCTTCTCATCATACGAAGATATTGTCTCGTGTGCTCTCAAGATGGAAAAGGAATTCTCTAAGTCTCATGACTTTAAAGCAAAGCAAGAAAAGAAGAGATCTTCTGATCAGTCTGGAAATGGAAATAAGGGGAAGAAGGGAAGAGTTTAATATCAGTACTGCAGTAAATGTGGAAAGAAACACCCCGATACTTTCTTGAAGGGAATGGGAGTCTGTTACAAGTGTGGTGAAAAAGGCCACCATGATCATGATTGCAAGGGAAAGAAATTTTTTGTCAATGTAAAATGCTATAATTGTAGAGAGATGGGGAATTATGAAAATGAATGTCCTAAGCTTCAGGGGAACTTAACTTAGAAGAGGCAAAGGGATCAAGGCCAAGCTTATACTATCACTACTGCTGAGGTTGAATCTCCGAAAGACGTGGTGGCAGGTAATTAAATGGTTTCCTCAAGTTTAGAAAATGCATTATTTGATTCTAGGTCATCACATTGTTTAATATCTTCCCAGTTTGCTAATAAAATTAGATATTTCCAATTTGATTTAACAAGAGAATTGTCAGTCAAAACTCCTAAGGGAAGTATTATTGCAACAAAGTTTTATAAATCAGTCCCCATTAGTGAACATAACTGTTATTTATCCGCGGATATCATTGTCATACCTATGATTGAGTTTGATATAATCCTTGGTATGGATTGGCTTTCAGACTATGATGCAAAGATTTATTGTAAGAAGAAGGAGTTTATGATTTTTGATGATGATGATAAGGAACACCTTATTTTTAGAGCAGAATCGTCACCACCTAATTCTTATTTAGATCCACCCCCAGTAGCTCAACTAAATTCAATTTTTGCGGAGGAATAGAATGAAATGACTAATGGCGTGGAAAGGAATATTCAAATAGAGGATGTACCTATTGTGAAATAATATGTAGATGTGTTTCCGGAAGATTTACCTGGACATCCTCCAGAACGAGAAGTTGAGTTTTCTATTGATTTAATTCCTGGATCAAGGCCCATATCGAAGACCCCTTATAGGATGGCCATCGTGGAATTAGTTGAACTAAATAAACAACTAGAGGAATTGATTAATAAGGTATTTATTCGCCCTAGTTTTTCTCCTTGGGGAGCCCCTGTCCTTTTTGTTAAGAAGAAAGATGGATTTATGAGGTTATGCGTTGACTACAGGGAGATCAATGCTATAACAATAAAGAACATGTATCCCCTACCTCGCATTGAGGATTTATTTGACCAATTGCATGGAGCTCAATACTTTTCAAAGATTGACCTTTGATCTGGATACCATCAGTTGTGTGTGAAGAAGGATGACATTCCGAAGACAGCATTTCGAACAAGATACGGGCATTACGAGATTACGGTAATGCCTTTCGGATTAACTAATGCACCCTCTGTATTCATGGATATAATGAATATAGTTTTCAATGAATATCTTGGGGATTTTGTAGTGGTATTTATTGATGATATCTTGGTATACTCCAAAAGCTACGAAAATCATGAAAATCAATTGCGTGTTATCTTGAAGACTCTTAGAAGTCAAGAATTATATGGGAAGTTTAGTAAGTGTGAATTCTGGATTCAGGAGATTTCTTTTCTTGGCCATATTGTCTCTAAATATGGAATTTTCGTTGATCCTTCTATGACCAAGGCAATCCAATAATGGCCAGCACCAACGAGTATAACTGAGGTACGCAACTTTTTTGGTTTGGCAGGTTATTATCGACATTTTGTCCAGAATTTTTCCCGATTTGCTAACCCATTAACGAAGCTCACACGTAAGGGGTTTAAATTTTTCTGGACAAAAGAGTGTGAAGAATGTTTTGAAGAACTGAAGAGAAGATTAGTCAAAGCTCCTATATTGACTCTACCATCAAGAAATAATGGGTTCCTTATTTATAGTGATGCATCAATGAAAGGACTTGGTTGTGTCCTTATGCAGAATGATAGGGTTATTGCATATGCATCATGACAGCTAAAAATTCATGAACAGAACTATAATACTCATGATCTCGAGTTAGTTGCTGTAATATTTTCCTTGAATATATGGAGACTTTATCTCTATGGTGAAAAATGTGAGATATATACCGATCACAAGATTTTGAAATATATTTTCTCACAAAAAGAACTCAACATGAGGCAAAGACGATGGCTTGAACTACTCAAGGATTATGATTGCATGATACAATACCACCCAGGGAAGGCAAATAAGGTTGAAGATGCTTTGAGTAGAAAAGATCATGGATTTTTGAACATGATGAGAGTGGAAAGGGATCCTATTTTCATGGATCTAGTAAAGATGGATATGGGAATCACCATGGAGGGTGAAACATCAAAACTTTTTCAAATGGTTGCCAAACCATCTTTACTAGAAAGGATAATGAGTGCTCAGTATTATTATGAAGTTTTGAAAAAGAATATTAAAGCTGTGAATGACGGGCGGTTGAGTGACTTTGTTTATGAAGATGGAATTTTGAAATTTGGGAGGAGACATTGTGTTCCCGATGTACCTGATTTAAAGAGGGAATTGTTGGATGATGCTCATAGTTCCAATTTCTCTATAAACCCTGGGAGCACTAAAATGTATAGAGATTTAAAGGGAAATTTTTGGTGGGACAACATGAAAAGGGAGGTTTCCGATTTTGTGTCAAGGTGTATGGTTTGCCAACAAGTGAAAGATAGTAGGCAACAGCCTGGTGGAGTATTGCAACCTCTTCCCATACCTGAGGGGAAATGGGATAATATTACGATGGACTTTATCATGGGACTACCAAAGACCCCTAGAAGGAATGATGCAATATGGGTCATTGTTGATCATCTCACCGAGTCAGCACATTTTCATGCTATAAGGGAAGATCTGCCACTTGAACTTCTAGCAAGACTATATATTAATGATGTTGTGAGACTTCATGGAGTACCCCTGTCAATTGTCTCAGATCGTGATCCCCGCTTTAAATCAAGATTCTGGAAAAGTCTTCAGAAGTCCTTGGATACTAAACTTCATATGAGCACTGTTTGCCACCCTCAAACAGGTGGACAATAAGAAAGAACTATTCAAACCTTAGAAGACATGTTGAGATCATGCTCACTTGACATTCAAGGAATGTGGGATCAATATTTACCTCTGGTAGAATTTTCCTATAACAATAGCTTCCATTCAAGTATTCATATGGAACCATATGAAGGTTTATATGGAAAGAGATGTCGCACACCAACCTGTTGGGATGACGTTGGTGAAAGAAAACATGTAGGCCCAGAACTGGTGGAGGAAACGAAGGAAAAGGTGAAGGTAATCCAAAACCACATCAAAGAAGCTCAAAGTAGGCAGAAGATCTATGCTGATAATCGAAGGAAGGATTTGGAGTTTCAGGCAGGAGATCATGTTTTCATGAAGGTATCACCATGAATGGGAGTTATAAATTTCGGTAAGAAGGGTAAATTGAGTCCCACGTACATCAGACCCTTCGAAATTCTAGAACGAATTGGTGTTGTAGCTTACCGTTTGACAATGCCACCAAGTCTCTCGAAACTCATTATGTATTCCACGTATCACTGTTGAGAAAATACATGTCTGACCCAATGCATGTACTCACCAATGAGGAATTAGAACTGGAACCTGATCTGTCTTATTACTAAGAGGCCGTCAAGATTCTTGATACAAGAGAACAAGTGCTGAGAAACCGGACGACTCGACTGGTAAAAGATCAATGGAGAAACCATATGATGGAGGAGGCAACGTGGGAACCCGATGAACTTATGATGAAGAATCACCCAAGTATTTTTATACAGTGATATTATATGAAATTTTGAGGACAAAATTATTTGAGGGAGGGGAGAATGTAACACCCTAAGCTTCCATGGTACACTTCTCTTTGAATAATACAGTAGCATGTGTTGTACGCAACTTCTAATTCTAACACATACCACAACCAATCAAAGTAGCTGTTATGAATAGTAATACCTACTTTTTGAAATTTTATAAATTTTATCTTTCCAAATGGACTTCGGAATATCAAAGTTATCCTATGTTGAAATTTTTGTTATTTTCTGAGAACTTCCAATTTTTTATGAATAGTGAAGAATATTTAAAAAAGAACTTTTTTAATAAAAATAATTTATAGTGATAAATTATAATATTGAGTGATTTTAAAGTATAATTAGAATATATTTTTACCATTTTATCCAATGGTGTTCATTATAATTAATTTCACTTTGAAATTAGACATAAACAATTGTCAATCTTTTGATATATATTGTTTCATAAAAACACGCTATTTGTTGTGAAAGCGGTAATTAATTCTAAAATTAATTAATGCAACTTATATTTTTCGAATTTCATAAAATATAAATCATTTTTTAATTCTGAATATCAATTATATATTATGGTGAAATTTTGGCATTGTTCTGAAAAACTTCAATTTTTGATGAATAGTGAAACCACTAAGTGGTAGTTAAATAACTGATTTTTCATTTAAATGAAATTTTACCACTTCTGTGATTGGATTTTTAAAAATCCTACATACATGGTTGTCATTAGGAAGTAAAATTTGTTTCAATGGGATTAAAATAATTTTTGGTGAATAGTAACTTTTATGTTTAATTAATCGCGATTAAAGGTAATTAGTGAAATTTAAGGTAAAAATGGTATTATAAAAATATGAAATGACCCTTACACTTGTCCTACCCCTATTGGATGAGTCATGTCAGACCAAGACAACCCATGGGTCAACTTGGGGTCCCCATGGAGCCACTTTGGTAGGAAAATGACATTAAAAACTTTTTATTTAATATTAAAATAAAAATGTCACAAACATGAGTCGTTTTACTAAAGAAATTTTTAAATGGGGTAATACAAGTCATATTTTTTACTATATATATTCATTAGAAATATAAAAAGATTTCCCACATAATTATATTTTTTTATAATTTTTATACATTAAATAAATTAAATTATTTATGACACCATGACGATGCAGCGATTACCTCATTAATTAACGATTTTAATAAAATGGAAGGATAATGTAAAATTTAAGAATTAAACTTGTCTAAAGCCTATTAGATGAGAATATTTCGAACCCTTACCACCTTATCCTCGAATTATATAAGTGTGGTACCTTTAAAATTCGAAAATCATAGTATAATAAAGTTACATTTCATTACTTTCCAAGAGTGCCCCTCCTCTCCACTTATAAAAGGCCCCCACCACTACCACCTTACTCACACTATCAAAGCCTTTTGGATCTGACATCCTCTGCCCAAATACTATCCCAAATTCCCTCCCTTACTCCTAGAAGTCTCACTTTGGGCAGAATTCTTCCCAAGGAAGCCTTTGGCTCAAATCAAAATAGTTACCCGATTTTAAGGTAATGCCTTCTCTTATGTTATTTTGTTTTATTTTGCTTATCCAACCCCCTAAAATATTTTTATTAATTTATTTTGTAACAAAACCAGTATATTAAATATACTAGGATGTTTTTATAAGAATTATTCAAGCTACACATAGACACACCTACATCTAATGGTTAAAGAACATACTGTTTTTGTGGATGGCGAATTTCTGCCTCACGAAACGAGGAATGTTCAACACTCATATAACACCTTCAAAGGTGGCCATTAAGATGTAACTCTAATTATAAATTATATATGATATTTTTATGTTTTACTTAAGGTTCCGTATTTTTCATTTATGGAATACCTTTATTGTTTCCATTATGGGTAAACGCGATATTTTCATTTTAAGAAGTGCGGGCTACCGCCCCCTCAATGTGATTTGAATCGTTAATGACATATGTGGGATGTATAAAGGATGGATTAAATGATATTATATATGATATTATACTGGAATTATACTATACATTTATATCATTATGATTTAATTAAATAAGAAATAGAATTGAAAGTAGCGTTCACGCGTACGTACGGCTTACCGTCTCCATGAATGGTGCATTTCATTTCATACCTCTAAACGTTATGGAATATTATAAATGAATGTAAATACTGGATATATATGAGATATATTATATCTATATCATGAATATAATTCTAGATATAATGGATATTTCACCACATGAACAAATTGTAATTATAAGAAGTTTATTTTTTACTCAAGTACCAAAGATCGACAAAACGACTGTTATTAACTTAAATAATTACATAATGTTCATAACATGGTAATAAGTGATATTAATGGAATAATATACTTGAAAAGGTTCTTAATAAACTATAAATTAACTCTTGTTTATTATTCAGGAGGTTAAAGAACGGTCGAGTCAAGACAGGACGCAAGGTAAGGGAACTTCTTAACCCAATTTCCATTCTTTGGGTTAATCTCCTACTTTCAAATTATGTCATTATATTATTATGTACTATCTTGAATTTTTACATTCATTATGTGTACATATTGTTAATACACATAATAGATATACTTTATTTAAAAATGATCTTTTTAAGAGACTTCGTCTCAATCTCCATTCACTGAGGCATATTTGGTTTTATACACAACTTTCCTTTATATGGTGTATAAACCCCTTTGACTTTTATATTTATTTAAAAGGAATCTTTTTATATTAAGTGTTTTACTAAACGAAAAAAAGGAATGTTTTTCTTTTCGTACGTATGCGGCGACAACGACTTCTCCGCCACCATGGCCATTATTTGGGTTTCGGCTTCCTCTACAAGCCATAACTTTTTTTTAAATGAAAAATAATTACAAAGTTTTAATTTTCTTTTATTTTGGTATTGAAAATGGTTTTGAAAGTGTTTTTTATATCAATGTGTTGTATTGATATCTTGTGATTGAAATGTGGAAATGTTATGTTTTCTTTACGCATGTTTTATGTGATACTATTATGTTATGGTTTATGATATGTTTAAACCTGTTCATATGAGGAATGAATTGGACTTAATAAGTGACGGGTGGAGCCCGCTATAGCTCCTCGATGCATCGGTAGGTATCATGAAACAAACTAGTGTCTTGGCACGAGGCCTTGACAAAATCTTATTTGTGGTCTTGGCACGAGGCCTTGACTACGTGGTTATGATAGTATGGCATTATGCATTCCATCATTATGAAAGTGCTTATTTATATTTCATGTGATTATTCGACTAGTAGAATATCAATGTGAGTATGTAAATGGCATTATTTCATTTTACTTTTTCCATATTATGATAAAGATCATGTTTAAAAGGCTTTTGTTTTAGTTATAAATTGCCTTAAATTTTAATGTTTATTTATGAAAGCTTCTGCTATATTGTTATCCTTAATGAGAATCTGAGCTCACCCCTTTCAATATTTTAATTTTTCCAGGATGTGAAGAAGTATATTATGAATGACCTACAGGGATAATATAAGGGGATATGAAGAGAAGATGTTGTAGTTTTGTTTTACTTTAAGATGTAATGTAAGACTTTTGAAAGTATCTAGTGTTTCCAAGGATACTAAACTAATCGGTCTTTCGAGACTTGATCTTTTGTTATTATGCCAATGTTACGCAATAATGCACCGACTCTGGGTAACTGGGGTCGGGGCGTTACATTATCCATTTTTTTCATTAGATTACCTTTTATGTGTTACCCCTAAAATTCCTTTAATTCCAGCCAACGGTCAGTAATATGAGGACTTAGGCTAACAACGGATGCAATTATCAATGTTATGACTGTTCTAATGAGATTCCCAATCTAATAGGAGTGGGATTCGTGAACATTTTCATAATAATATCTTAGTTAACACATGATGTGAATTTAAACATTGGTCAAGTGGATCATCCACCCCATCCCCCCCCACCCCCAATGATAGAACAAGACCCAATCAAGAGCTTCATGAGACAAAGGCCACTTACTTTGAATAGATCATATGATCCCTCCATTAATGAATGATGGATCAACTCCTTTGAGAATATCTTCACCATACTTCAATGTTCTAAACAAGGGATGTTTCTTCTAGCTGCTTATCATATGGAGAGTGAAGCTGATCAATGGTTGACATTGTTAAAAAATAAGATGCATGGCAAAGAGATCGAGGCATTGGAATGGAAGGTTTTTTGGAAAATCTTTTTTGATAAATATTTTCCTTGAACCCTCCAACTTAATAGGGACGTGGAATTACATTCCCTCATGAAAAAAGAAGATGAATCCTTCATATTATATGATGATAAATTCACAAGGATTGTACGATACACCTCAGTCTTTTTCATTACTCCTAAATGAAAGTTTGACTATTTCTTTTGTCAGATAAAACCTATACTAAATAAATCCCATGAAATCCATGACATTGATATCTATGAGAAAATTTTCTGATGTACCCTCAATTTCAAAATGGAGATCGATGAATCTCAGGGGTATCATAGCGATATGATGCAGAAATTGGACTCTAATTTGGGCGGTTCAGAAAATAAATCCAATGGTGATAATAAATTATCGCACCCACTTTAGAAATGTGCAGAAAGAAGAACCCAATAAATTATCTTAAGAGGATGAAGAAATACTTTTGGTGTGGATGATAAGGTAACCTAGAAATTAATTGCTGACACGAAAAACCCGTTGTTACGATAGAGGATAGGATCACTCCATTCACCCTAAATGAATCACTCATTTCCATAACAACAGATAACCAGGACACTTTGTAAACCAGTTCCCTAATCCAAGGGTTTTTTGAGGAAACCAACAATATCCAAGGCAGTAAGGGAGAGATATTTTAATTACTACCACTAATGAAAATCCAGACAACAAAGTGGTTACAGGTACACTACTTATTCATTCAAAAATAGAGAACGTACTTTTCGATTCTAGTTCTATGCATTCATTTTTATCTAAATTGTTTTTTATAACAATACCAACAATACAAAAAATCATATAATTAGAGATGCTGGTTAGAATGGAAAATGGGAAAATTATTGCATCCCATGAATATAACCCCACCCCTATCATAATTTGTGGATTTAACATCTCATAGAACCTCATCACACTCCCTCTGGTGGAATTTTATGATATTCTTGTCATGGATTAACTCTACCTATATAGATCAAACATAAATTTCCATGAGAGGGAAATCAATCTCCATTTGGAAAATCTACCCCATATTCTGTACAATTTCAAGGAGGAGGATTAATCTTCTTTAGCACCACCATATCAAGTGTGGATATTACTGCACTATAAGCACCTGTATCATGCTCTGATGTTTGTTTCTATGGAAGGAACCATTCTGGAAGACATGCCTATTGTGAGGGAATTCAGTGAAGTGTTTCCTGAGGAATTGCATGTTCTTCCTCCTAGAAGAGATGTAAAATTATTTATTGATCGTATACTAGGGGATTCTATAATTTTGATTACTCTATATAGAATGGATATTGTGGTGCATGAGGAGGTAAAGAAATAACAACAAGATAATCTGTATAAAGGGTTTATACACCCAAGTGCATCACCATGGGGTGCACCAGTCCTCTTCGTCAATAAGAAGGATGGGTCAATGCGCCTTTTCATTGATTATCGTGATCTCAAAAAAATCATGATAAATAAAAAGTATCCTCTTCCCTAAATTAATGACTTTTTCGATCAGCTACATAAAGCACAATACTTCTCCAAGGTGGATATGTGGTCGAGATATTACCAGGTAAGGGTGAATAAGTAGAATATCCCCAAGACTACTTTTCTTATAAGGTACGTGCACTATGAATTCATAGTAATTCTTTTTGGACACAGTAATTCTCCTACAATCTTAATGGATATGATTAATAGTCTTTAGAGAATATCTCGGAAAAAATTTTGAAGACTTTATAGACGATATTCTAATATACTCAAAAACCAAGGAGGAGCATGAGGATCATATAAAAAACTATACTAGAGACCAAGCGAAAGAATAAGATCTATGAAAAGTGAAAAAAGTGTGAGTTCTAGTTGAAGGAAGTATCATTTATGGGTCATATCATCCTATCAAATGGGATATATGTCGGTCCCTCCAAGAAATATGCAATTGGGGCATGGCCAAGGCCAACGTCTATGATAGATATCCATAGAATCCATGGGTTAGTTGTTTATTATCGCCAATTTGTGAGAAATTTATCATGATTCTCAAACCCTCTTATCAAGACAACTCAAAAGGGAGTCATGTTTTCTTGGAGTGATGAATGCAATGATAGCTTCAAGGATATGAAAAGGAGTCTTACCACTGCATATGTGCTCACACTTACCACAAGTGGTGAACATTTCATGGAATTAAGTGATGTTTTGAAGAAAGGAATGGGTTGTGTGTTGATGAAAAATGACAAAGTCATTTCCTATGCTTCAAGGAAATTGATTGTTTATGAGAAAAACTATCCAACACATGATCTGGAGTTTGATTTCGTAATCATGAAATTAAAAATTTGGAAACATTACCTCTTTGGGGATATGTGTGAAATATATATGGATAACAATATCATCATATATATATATATACTCATAGAGAAAGATTTCAATACGCATCAATGAAGATGGTTAGAGCTGATCAAAGACAACTAATGCTCATTCCATTACCACCTTGGGAAATGGAACACGTTGGTAGATGCTCTATATATATTGGATGTAGCGATTATTTCATTTTTGAGAATAATAAAGGATCCAATACTCTTATATTTGATGAATATAGAAATGGTAATCATAAAGATTGGAACATCATCAATCCTTTCACAAATGATTGCTTAGCCGTCACTTTTAGAAAGGTTAAAGGATGCGCAAAAGGATAATGTGGAAATTAAAAAGAACGTGGAATCTATCAAAAAAGTGAAATCCTCAATTTTCAATGTTAATGAAGATGGAATTTTGAGATTTGGGTCAAGACTATGTGTTCTCTCAAGTCCAGAGTTAATGAATGAACTTTTTGATGATTCACATAGTATAAATTTCTCCATTCATCCAGGAAACAAAAATCTGTATCGGGATCTCTAAGAGAATTATTTATGGGTTAACCTGAAGAAAGAGATCACTGAGTATACATAAAAGTTCGTGGTATGTCAAAAAGTGAAGGCTAAGAGGCAGAAGTATAAGGGGATGATGCAAAAATTACCCATACCAAGTTGGAAATGGAAAAAATATACCATTGGCCTTGTCACCAGACTTCTGAATACATCAAATGGGAAAAATTCTATCTAGGTTGTTGTGGTCTGCCTTAAAAATTCATCGAACTTCATTGAAATTCCATAATCTTTATCATTGGATCAACAAGAATTGATATACATCAGATAAGTGGTAAGGGTACATGGTGTACCACTATCTATTATATTCGGTTGAGATCCAATATTCACCACTATGTTATGGAAGATTCTACAACACGCTCTAAATACTGAGATGAACATCAATTCATCTTATCATCCTCTAAATGATGTCCAATCTAAGAGAATGATCCATACACTTGACGACATGTTGAGAGCATTTTCAATGGAACTCAATGTTGGGTGGTATAAAAATCTTATTCTGGTTCAGTTCTCTTACAATAATAGTTTCCCCTCAAGAATCCATACGGCTCCTTGTGAAGTACTTTATGGGAATAGGTGTAGAACAACAACATGTTATGATGAAATTTGGGAGAGAAAACTCCTAGGTCTAAAGATGGTTGATTAAATAGAGAAAAAGGTTAAGACCAGCATGAAAAAAATTAAATTTCTCAGAGTTTTCAAAGGAGTTATGATGATAATCATCAATGATACATAGATTTTGATGTTGGAGTCATGGTATTCCTCTGAATATCATCTTGGAAGAGAGTTATGAGATTTGGGAAGTAGGGAATGCTTATTCCTAGATACATTGTCCCTTTTTAGATCATTTATTGCATTAGAGCAGTGGCCTATCGACTAGAACTCACACTAAACCTGTCCAAAGTACATGATGTATTCCTTGTACCAAACTTGTGGAAGTATATACCTGTCCAATCACATGTTCTCAATCCAGAGGTGGTACAATTGGAGAATGACCTCTCTAATTCAGATAAGCTGGTGATGATCTTAGATCATAGGGAAAAAGTTCTGTGCAATAAGACAATTTCCCTCATGAAGGTATTGTGGAAAAACCAAAAGTTTTAAGAGGCATCATGGGAATTATAGGAAGTGATGAATCAAAGTTACCCTCAACTCTTGTAGGGTGGGAAAAGGAAATTTAATGTGACAAATTTCTTATTGGGGGAGATTGTAATGAATCGAAATTTTATTAATTGAAATTTATCTTGGTCTAATTAGATGTCTTATTTTGTAAATATGTTATATAAAATATATGCACTTCTTTGTTTTATGTTTTTGGATTTTAAAATACCATAATGAATTTATAAAATTGAAAATATAGATTTTGAGGAGTGATCACATGATTATAAGGCTTTAAAAACTTAAATTTACTCAAAAAAAAAAGAAACAATGGCCTCATCCCAATGAATTTCTCCATACGAAGTCCATTTATCAGATATCGAAAAAGTGGTATTGTCACTGGGCTTTGTTCTTGACCAAGCCTAGGCTGACCTTCAACACGTTAAGCTTGAACAAAATGTCTTATAGGATAAGTGAACGTTAATTGATATTACCACCCAAGATATGTTATCTGAGCCTACCCAAGAGTCTATCACCATCACACACCTTAGCCTTATGTCTTATTTAGGTTTCATAAGGGGTTGTCTAACAATACACTTCAACAATGACTATTTGCATTACATTTTTATAAAGAATATACATTCATTTTAGTATTGTAACTTAGTAAAGGGGTTATTAAGTAAAAATTGTTTTTTAGTTAATATTAAATTAAGAAATCAATTTGGTTGAATTAATGGATTTTTTAACTAAATATTTTTTAAATAAAATATTATTTCTAAATTATTTTTATTAAATATAAATGATCACATAACATCTAAAATTGTAATTTTTATTAATGATTTAAAGTTGTTTTTGTCAAAACCCATGAATTTTAGATGAATGATTGTTTTCATTTTGAAGGAATAAATTAAATTATTTTGAAATTTATTTAAATAAAATGAATGTTATTTTTTGGATTCGGGATGTCGAAATTATCTAATAGATAATGTTTAATAATTTTCTGAGATGGTCGATTTTTTGGGTAAAAATTAAATATCGTTAAAATATATTATGTAGTTTATGATATCATAATGACCGAATAGTTATTTAATAAAATATTATAAATGGTTTATTTATAGAATATATGTTTTACCTTTAAAATAATGTTATTTCATATAATTTTATTAATTTTCTGGTTCCTTAGTGGACCCTCCAAGACTTATAAAATATTTTTAATTTTTAAAATTATTTCCTTGTTATTGTGACTCACCTCCACATAATCAAGCCATATATATTAATAAGTTAGTCCATTGGCCTTATAAAATAATATTATCCACTCATCTTTTGGAAAAACCATTGGAAAAAACCGTTGGTTTGTTTTCAGATTTGAATATTTAATTATTTAGATTCCAAAACCTATGTTTGTGAGATATTAAATAATTACCCTCTATTTTCATATATAAACCCACCTAGTATCCCACTTATCTCCAAAAAAACCCTTTTATCACTTCCCCACTCTTCCCTGCTTTCTCTATAATCCTCCCAAGGCTCCCCAATCTCTCAGTAAGCCCCTCTTCAATCACTTGAAGTCACACACTAAATTAAGGGATCCTCACTTTCCTACCTTATTTGTGTGCAAAATTCCTTATATTGTTATTCCCCTTTTAATTTAAATTAAAAATTTTAGGGTATGATTTAGAACCAACCCTATACTTACCTCTTTATTGTTGAATGATTGTATACCCCTTTCGCTGCCATTAATGCCTCCCATGTACAACCGTTACCATGCCGAATTCCGTAAGGGATTTCTTCCTTTCTCAATTTTATTCATGTTCCTTTACGTTGATATAACCGTTTATATTAAATTAAATATGTTGGGGTATAATTTTTCACATCCACCATAATTCACTCCTTATTTTTTTAATGATGATGTATCTCTTTCTCTCATATGAATCCCTCCCATGTACACCCGTTACCATGCTGAAATTTCATTAGAGTTATTCCATTTGTCCTATTTCTTCACGTTTTTTTATTATGTTACACCTTATATAGACATATTCCATATTCTAGGACATGTATATTTCTGGACCCATTAATTTCAATATCATGTAAATATGATGAGATACCATTTTCTCTCTAATCAACCATTTTTATGAATTTTTATGTCACGACGTTATGCTGCCGAAATTGTACGGTGATTTTCCAAGCCAAAATCATTTTGTAGTGAATACCATACCCATTTCTCTGTCAAGGGTATTAAAATTTTTGCGTGTATACATATTTAATGGTACAATAATGTATTTATTCCACATTCCTTAATCATAGAATAACGTTTGATGTTTAATGAATCCATGTTATTTGATCCATGTGGCAAACTTATGCATGATATGAAATATTTATAAAGGGTGTGCCCTGATAGTGCTCAAATTCATTGGGTAATGTTTTTTATCATGATAATTCATGTTCAATGAGGGTTTACTCATAATAATTCAAGTTTAATGAGGGTTTACCCATGATAATTCATGTGAAATTAGGGTTTACTCATGCTAATTAAAGTGTAATGAGGGTTTACTCATGCCCCATGTTCAAGGATCCTTGTCTCATGCTAATGTCATGTTAAATCATATTGCCACATCTCCATGTTAGGATAATCATGCTATATCATGCCTTTATTTTCATGCTTCTCTTATGCTCCATTGATATTACTATTGACTAACATGTATAGTATTTTTCATGTTATACCTTGTTTACTCTCTTAATGGGCTTTATAGCTCACCCATATCTTATATATGTCCTCTAGTTATCCCATGAAATGATAATTATGAAGGAATTTTGTGGCGACGTAAAATATGATTTCAACAAATATGTTGTATTTTATGTCTTATATTTTCATTTAATGTTCATAATTTCCCAAGTCACTATACCTATTGATCATAGGAGTTGTCTTATATTCATGTTTATTTAATAAATCATGTTTGAATATGTAATGAAGAGAAGGGTTGTTATAATTTTCATTTTCATATAGTTTACACTTTCCTCGGAATTCCAATAGCATCCATTTTCACATCCTTTGTCTTTTCCAAAAGAGATATCATAATAATCATTTGTGAAAGTATTGATGATGTTCCATTCATTATGATTCACATTCCTATCCTATGCAAGCGTAATAATATCGAATCCTTATAAATTCTAATTTTTTTTGATGTTTTTATATCCTTCATACTTAGAGATTTTTCCATATTATTCTATTTCCCATGATAGTAATGAATTGAGCAGTCATAGTCCATGATCTTCTCTAACCCACTTAATTAAAACATATTTACATCTTTCTATGTGAATATATAAATAAGGATTTTGTTATCCGTATATATTTCACACTTCCCACAAAAGATATAATGAAGCCATATTTTCAAATCGAATATCACTACAGAAAACCCTAGATCATATGTTGGGTAGTTCTGTTCATTAATATTCTGCCTCCCAAAATCATAGGCAATGACATTTTCATTCTTCAATAATATATAACTTAATTCATTTTTTTGGCATCACTAAATACCATGAATGGTTTTCCAGTAGTGGGTTGTGTGATTATAGGTACAATGATAAGACTTCTTTTCATTTCCATGAATATCTCTTCAAATTTATAATTCTAATAAAACCTAACTCCCTTCTATGTTATCATGGTCATAGGTTTTGAAAATAATACGAAATTTCTCAGAAATCAACAATAGCAACTAGATAATTAAAAGAATCTACGAATATCTATCACAGATGTTGACCTATTTAATCCTTCAATTATATATGAATTTTAACGGCCCACATATATCCCATTTCATATGTTGATATTCCCAAAGTTTGATACTTATTTCAACTAGAAAAAAAAATTTCTACTTGGAATAATTCTTATCCTTTCACAAGGTCATTAGAATAGTGTTCATATGTTTTTCATGCTCCTCCTTCATTTTGGAGTATTTTAGAATATTATATATAAATAGTACCACAAGTTTTTCATGGTAATATCATGGAGAAATATAGTGCTCCACATAAATAATTTAAAAGTCATAAATATGTAGAAGATGTTACTTTTTCTTTATCCTAACATAATCGAGCTCACAATAATCAATGTAAAGGATTATTGACCCATCCTTTTTCTTGATGAAGATGACTTATGAACCCCATTGTGAATGATTTGGGTGTATGAACCCTTTACCCATATTCTCCTATAGTTTTTTCTTCTGCTCCTCATCATCAATATAATAAATTCAGTATATATTCATGGATAATTTCTACACCGCATGTATATTATTGATTTAAAATTCAACTTCTCATATATGAGGAATTAAATAAAATTCCTTGATAAAAACATCAGCATGTTCCCTCACAATGGGAATGTATTCAAGGATAATTCTTTCTTCAAAATCCATTATTTGTGAAATATAATATTTCTTATAAGGAAATAATTTCCATTCTTGAGATGTTGGTGTCAAATAAGACTAATCCTCTTCTTTTCTCTTCTACAAAATTGAGTATCAGTTCAGAATATAGAGAGTGATATCCTTCTCGTATAAGTTTATATTGGATCTATATAGGGAAAGTCATTCCATTCAAAAAATTGCATAAAATTCCCCCAAATGGATTATGAAAATGTTTTTTTGGTAAGTATAGCTCAAAAACATTGACATGGGAAGATTTATATATCTGGAATGCAATAATTTCTATATTTTCTTTTTTCCTAGATAGATCTACATCCATTCCTTGTGTGGGTGTTTGAATAGTTCTAGTATGATTTTTTGATATGAAGGAATACATATAATTTTTATCATGAAGTAATTTCTCTATTCATGAATGTATAACTAGCATTCCAATCACTAATTTGATGTTGGGATCCACTTCAGGGGTAGTGATTGAAAAATCTCACCCGTGCTCCTCGTAGGTTATTGGATGTCTCCAAAAACCGCTGGATTACTGAATTGGATTGAAATGTTTCTTGGTTCCTATAGTTGAAGAATTTGAAAATGTGTTGATGGTTGATTGGAAAATTATGTTCCTACATCGTATTAGTTGATTTAAACTATTGTAAATTTATAGATATTTGTCCTTCCTTCCTACACCTAAAACTTTTCATCATTCCCCTTGGGAAATTTAAGAGGTGCTTCTTTAAAAAACATTGACATGTGGGATTTTGGAATCTATTGGCACCATTTTATCTCACCATCAGACTTTTAGAATTAAAATCCACTTTCCACTTTTTATCTCTATGATACCCTTGAGATTTTGTGACCCCCATTTCGACATTAAGGGTACATCCGAAAATTTCCAAATAGCTTTCAAAGTCGCAGATCGATAGGGATTTTTGTAGACTATGATTTATCCCAAAAACAAGTGGTCAACCTTTAACTTTTGGGTAATGACAATGTTAGAGGAATATTATGCAAGTCTTCAGATTTTTATCTTTTATACCCTAATAATTTGTTCATATTTTTTCTTGTGTGAATGAACATACCTTTACATTTTACATTAGAGAGTGTGAGGAAAATATTCTTCAAAAAACAATTTATGGAATTTTTTCCAGTCCATTATTTTGATCTCTTCCTTGGGATTAATATTTTCTATTAATGTACACCAATAATAATAGTATACATCCATACAATAAAAACCAACACAACCATCTCTTTTTTAGAACATTCATTGTGGGAGAAGGCCATCTCAAGTAGGTTGATCCATTTTTCTATGTTAAAAGGATCATGTGATCCATTTAAAGACGGGGGTTGTTGTCGCATAAAGATTTAAATCACAACTTGTTAACGATTTTGAGGATTTGGATTTTCCAATTGATATATATTTTTAGAACCTTAGTCATATAGGGGAATTTTTTCATGAAGTTTCTGATTCCCACTCCCATCGGGTTGGGTATCTAATTAGGGTAGTCATCACATTTCAACTCGCATTGATAGTTTACTTGATTCATAATATTTATGTACATTGAAATAAAGAAAAGGAATATTTGGGATGATTATTTTATAAAATATTAAATATATAATGGAGAATTCAATGAAATTAAAGGGATAAGTTATAAATTACATTTATTTCCTTAACATATTTAATTTTAGGCTTTAATTTATGTTACCCCTGATCTAATTCCTAACTTATATTCTTATGGGAGTTTTTTATTCCATTAATAATGGTTTTAAATGAGATTATTAATTTACCAAAGCATATTCCTCAATACTGTCATACCAGGTGCATATTAAGGCATGTTGTTTTGTATCCGGTTACACCATGTTAGGATCATCCAACCTTTTCAGAGTTGTTACCAATATATACCTCTATTCTTGAACCATGTCCACTTATAGAATCCAGATAGGGATATGTTTTCTTGATGAACAAAATAATCTATACATAACAATATTTAAGGGTGTTTACTTATCCTTAGTCTTATCCTATAAAGATTTCACTATATTTTTTTAATCCTAATACAAAAAATTACCATACTTTTTCTCTAATATGAACAATAATAACCGTAATCTTTATTTCACATTAATACATGATTTATTACGTAAACTTTCACATAATACAACCCAATAGATCAATAAGGATATTGTTTTTGGGAATTTTGTATAAATAATAACATCTAGAGCATGGGATATAATATCATTATTGAAAACATCTTTAGCATTCTTCTGAAATTCCATGCATTTGAAAACATCATTTGATACCCTACGGATATACATAATAAGGGGATAAGTTATAATGTCAAGAAAGGGAATAAAAATGGAATAAGGTGATACATGTTAGAAAAAATAAATATAAATGGGGATTAAAAAGAATAAGATTCATAAACATGAATAGTGATACATGATATATCATGATAATAACAACATGGGGAAATGTGGAAACAACCTAAAAAACTACATCATAAACACAGGTTAAGGCTCAACTACTACGAAATCATTGTGGGAAAATTACCATAGGGGAATCTTGGAAAATCCATTTCCCAACATGATGTATCATGATACAAAACAATACCCATTCCATTGGATCCCAATTTCATTCCGGGCACACCCATCACAATCATTTTATTTTCATAATTAGGTGTTCCACATAGATCATGTAACATGGATTCATTCATCCTCATAATTTATTCCATGATAATAATGTTTGGAATATATACATGTCAGTCCCCAATAAATGTATACATACATAAACCTGAACACCCTTGATAGGAAATATGTATGGTATTCATTACACAATTGTTTTGGAATAAAAAATCATGCTGATATTTTAGTTGCAAAATGACCCCACTTAAAGATTCATAAAAATTTGATAATGAGAATTAAAGGGGTCAATAATTACATAAAAAACCAATTTTCAGTAATATGTTATTATAAATTCATTACCATAATTTGAAATTGGAAATTTCGTTATAAGGTAATGAAAAAACATGAAAAAATAAGTGAATCCTAACTATATTTCGACATGGTAAGAGGTGTCCATAATAAATTATTCGAGGATTAATGTGAGTGAAAGGGGGATATCCAAATTTTTAAATCATATGAAAATTATGGAGAATATGGAATAATATATCCAAAAAAATGTAAATGGTATTTAAGAGACATAATATAAAATAAATTCTTGAATGGAAATGAAGTGTGAGAAATATCTTGTAGAATTTCAGCATAGTAATAGTATAGGTAAAAGTAAAAATTAGAGAGATTATATGATCTATTATTAAAACAAAATCAATTTTATATTAATGGGATATTTATAAATAATTTACATAAAAATTTCAATTAAGAAGAAAAATTCCAAGGAATGTAATAGAATTGAAAGGAGGAGTGGAAGGTCCCTTACTTGAGTGTGTGACAACAAATTCTTGGGAGGGGATACATGAGATCTTGGGGCACCATGGGATGACTCTAGAGAGTGTATGGTACATTATAGATGTGATAAAATGATATATAGTTATGATAAATGTGGGCCCGGGTGGGATTATATTGGAAAAGAGGGGGATTTCATTATTATTATGGTTTTGGACTCTATATAATCAAATGACCAAAACCACAAACCAACCCATGATTTTGAAAATGGTTTATTCAAAATGGTGATTGATCTCATTGTTTTATAATTCCAATAACCAAACATAATAAATTAAATCTCTTTCTTATGTAGAGGTTATTCATACTCTTAATGAAAGTATTTTAAAAGCTTTAAATCTATTAATATTTTTGGAGGATTAATAAATGATTCAAAAAATTATCCAAATAAATATAAAATCACATTATTTTTTATTTAAAACATATATATTGCGTTTTATAAACTTTATAATATTTATTACATCACTTTTTGGTTATTATGATATCATAATAATTAAAGTATATTTATATGGTATTTAATTTTAACCTGAAAATTCGACCACCTCAGAAAATATTAAAAAATTCACTATGCCATAATTTTGACATTATGATTCCAAAAATATTATTTATATATATATATATATATATTTCATATAAGTCTATAAATTTGTGAATTTTTAATTTTTTTTAAAAAATTTGATGTTTATTATTAAATGTTTGGTTTTTCAAAATAATAGTTTTCAAGCTCTTATAAAAAAATTACATTTCAGTTCATTAAAGTGATATGATCATTTATATTTGATTAAAATTATTTAATAAAAATGTTTATTTGAAATATCGATTATTTATGAAATCCATTAATTCACTATGAAATTCATTAATTTAATTTGAATATTAAACAAAAATATGATTTTTGTTTTATTGTATCAAAATAAAAATCATTTACACTGTAATAATAAGTAGATAAAATTATATTAATTATTTTATAAAAAATAATGTATATACATTAATTTCTAGGGTACTGATGCATATCACTTTAATACACCAACAAATTCTTGAAGGGTAAGCTGCATGATGGTGGGACTTTCATGGGATGGTTTAACGAACATTGTTTGGGATGTGATCTCGATGCGCCTAAACTCCTTCCATAATTGGGTTCACTAATCCATTAGTTATGGGATCATAGATAGGGATTGGTTGAGGTAAAATCCAAAAGAACATATATCAATCTAAATCATTCATAAATGGGATACATAGGGTACAATCTTGCTGGTTGAGGTTTTCACTTCCATGGTCTATTTTAATTGGATTTTCCCAGACCCTATATTTATACGAATCATGTGATCACTGTTCAAAAAATATATCACCAATTATAATGATGCTTAATCTTATTTCTTAAGTGATATGATATTATAAAACCAAATGATTTCATTAATTTTCTATACCCATAATTTATAATAATACATTTATTTAAATCAAAAGGGGAACTTTAATTTATATATGTTCATGTCATTACATTCTAGACATCCTTTATTTTATTGTCTCAAAAATATACATATAAGAAAGCGTTTTTGAATACCTTAATGATAGAGAAATTTTGTTTGTGTGTTCCTTATCATGATAGGAATTATCTATAGGCTCTCTTTTTTGAGAAACAGGTTTGGTATATGGTTTTTCATTCTCCTAACATAGGTTGTGAATACAGGTTATTCTATATTCCTTAATGTGACATAGGTGGGGTCTATGGTTGACTCCATACTTCATGTTAATGAATCACATGAGGGTTTTATTCCTCCTTACTTTTTATCAACCAATATTGTTATCAAAAATATCATTTACATGATTTAGATCACATAGGATCCACTATTTTGAGAATTAATTTCTAGTTCTCAAAAAACTAGAATCTTCCTTCATCTACTAGGAATTGGATTATATAGGTTGAGTTTCTACATTTTTAAGGTGTTCTACGGACCCCATATAAATTTCATGGATATCTAGATATCATGAATTATTATATTTTCAATATATATATTAACTTCTAGAATGATCACATGATCTGTGTGATGACTACCAATTCTTCACAAGATTACTCTATAAACCATGCGATTCTTCAGAAGACGTCATCTAAAAACTTAGAATACTCCAAAATAGGATTCATGTAAAATATGGGAGCACTGGTGGTAGAATATCATCATGTGAAGGATTCAGTGATTGTCCGAATTCCATAATGTGATTTTGTGTGTCCTTAGTTTATTTTTCATAAATCAATCATGTAATAATGGGATCTTTATACCATGGATTCAAAAAATTTATAGACACAATACTTCTAATTCTTATAAAATATTTTTGCACTCTATTTTGTATTCAAATACATGCATGAATGATATATATTGCATTAATTTTTTTAGATCAATCAATCAGACTCATTCTCACTACATTGTGTGATCACTCAAGATGGTAAGTGTCTTTGTTCATGTGGGTAGAAGGTTCATCATTAGAACGTTGAAGAAGATGGAACATTTTAATTGGAATAGTTCATGATTTAACATATGGCATAAATCAAAATTATTTAATGATGTGGATTATTTTTTTTTCATTTTAATGATACTGTAGTGGAACACTAAAGGTCTGTATCCCCCAAAAATTTTATAAAGTGGCTCATAGCCACATTATAGGAAAAAAGTTGGAATCAATTTGATAAAGCTGACTACAAGTTTTAATACCCATTCTACCAATACTCACCCACCACCGGGCCTCATCCCTACGAGAGTTTTCCTCATACTATGCACAAATGCGTGCTTGTGCACTCCACAATCACTATACATGGGATTTACCACAAATAATTGGAAATTTGAGCTTTATGGATTATAAATAACCTTGGACACCATGATCTACCTCCTTGGGAAGGATCTCCCTTGATGGTTGACCCCATGGGTCCCCAATGACTATTTCAAGGATATCCTATTGGGGATTGTGTGGTTTTCCCTTAAATTTTTTTTAAACTCCCATAAAATATATTTAATGTATGGAATACTAAACCCCAAAATAAAAATAGACAACCCAACCTTCCCTTCGTTTATCCCGATGAATTAATAATTTCATTTTTTGTATGGAAATTTACATTATTTTTCATTGAAGTATTTTTTATGAAGAAAACAGATATTTTCATGGACTTTTCTTATGGTATTTAACGTGATAACATCTTATAACATGTCATTTAAAATTAAGATAAGCCCAATCTGTAGTCCTATTTTCACATGTATATTTTTCCAAGAGTGAGATCTAATGTAATTGGATGGATCCCTAAATTTTTTTGATGAATGTATTCTTTATCCAGATCTCTCAAAACACATATTGAAACATTAATGAAATCAAATGTAACACTAGTAAAAAATAATTAATTTATTTTTTGAGGTATAGATAAACATTATAAATTATACTATATATTATTTATCAATTTTTGATACTTTTTCAATGAAATTGATATAAAATTACTGAAATTTTTTAGGTATTAAAAATAATGTGACCTTTCCACTTATACAAGGTGAACTTCTCTCTTCACATAACCTCACAAAAATCCCCATTTTTAAACCAAAACACAACAAAAAATACTCATAAAAACTATTATACACCATAAAGTTGTTCTATTATTATCCAAATACCATCCCTAAAATTTCTAACCCCTTCTCAATAAAGATAAACTTGATAGTGAGTTATAGTTTTCTATTATTTTATTCTTATTTAATTTTTCCCATTGGTGAAAATATTCTATCTCAAATTTTCTTTCAGTATTTAAAAATTATATATTCAATATCCTTTATGTAAATCATATTTATTATAATGATGTTAAAATCATTAACCCTCCTTCTATTTTTCTGTACGAACAGAAAAAATTACATTTTTTTTGTGCAAACAACCACCTCTACAAAATACCCTGTTTTATTTTCCATAAAATAAATATTTGGATAATATTAATAACTAATTTAATAAATAATTATGATATTTATAATATATTTCAAATTGTGAAATGAAAGAAAATATGTTACACATTTCTCATATTCTATGGGAAAATAAATCAATAACTATAATTATGTTTGGACTCTTATCTCCATGGATTTATTGGTTTATATTTATTATTTTCATCACTATATAACTAGTGTGGTCCGGATAATGGTTTCATTTAATAAATAAGAAATTTTTTATATCATTAAGGTTTCATTAAGAAATATTATATAACTTGTTGACTAATATGATCACAAATTATTATCATTAAATTAGATGTTTTAAGCACGATTTCTAGGATGAAAATATTTAATTAAAATTATTTAATATTTCCATATCCATTATTTATTATTATAAATTCTTTTATAATTATGTTATAACACACTAATAAACATAAAATTATATGATAGATTTCATTCGATTAAGAAATGAGAAATTATATTAAATTATTTCATAGATGATTTAAAAAAATAATTACTTGTATAATATGGTAAAAATATTTGTATAATGATTTTTTTCATTCATAAAAATATATATTAATATTTAACTCATAAATTAGGAAAATAAAATTCATAGGTTAAAAAATATAGAGAAAATGTTTGTTGTAGATTTCATCCTTCTCGATAAATAATAAATTATTAATGAATTGATATATAATATTAATAAATCAATAAAAGTAATCCTGTCTAGTAACATTAATTAACATAATATGATGTTTTTTTTAGAATAATTTATAAACCCCGCTATTATGAAACTAGTTCAAAATGATCAGGTTGCCCACACATGATATTGAAAAAATGTTACAAATGATTAAAAAATGTAGAGATTAATAATATATGACGATTATACAAGGTTATTTATATGATAAGGTTTCTGAAATATATTCTTAAAATATTTTTTTATACTTTATGATAGATTTCATTCGATTAAGAAATGATACAATGTATGCGGTTCTTTTTATCAAATTTAGTTTCCATAAATTTACATCTAACTGTATACCATTTTTCCATTAATATAGAGTTATAAAATCCTAATGAATGTATTTTAAAATATTTATGTGTTTTGAAGTTATATATCAGTTTTTAAAATTTACATCTATTCCAATGATACCAATCTTTAATGTTTGTTGGGTCAAAATGTTACCCAAATCGTAAGGGTTTATTTATAAATATTACTTTTAAATGAAGATTGTTCTTAAGGTAAATCCATCAAAGTAATATTTATTATTTATAAAACATCTGAGAATTCCCATTATATATTCATGGTAATTTATATGTATCGTTGATATTTTATTTTCCCATTATTCAAATTTTACATGAAATGTTTTTATAAGTAAAAATGACCATATATCTTATTTTTAATATCGAAACCAATCTTCCATAACCTAATTAGTTTTATGATTGTGAAAATTTTATTATATTTATCTAAATAATTTATTTATATCATTTTCCACAAAAATATATTCATAAAAAATGTTTTTAAATAATTTTTTAATGTTTTATGAATTTTTTGCATCAAAGTGTAAAAAATAACTTCTTTATAACATTTTCTATTATAATTCTACTTTCTGCGATAATTCAAATTTTATATGATAATACCTTTCTAATATATTGTGTTTTTATAAAATAAAATCATATTATCTTTTATTTTAAAAGAATTTAAATATTTGTTTGGAATTATTACCAATGGTTTGTAACTACTACCTATCAGAGAACTCTGGGGTTGGATACACCTATTAAAATACACTCTTACTACCAACCCTAGAAGAAACCCTTTACTCATAAATCAATTTAGTGGAGATACATGTTTTTCCTATTTCCCACAAAAGATAGTTCTCGAGGATCAAATTATTTCCTTTCACTGATACCAACTATAATAATAAATACATTATTTACCTATATATCACACATTAATAGATTACTATTAATTACATTAGAAAAATTCCATGATAGAATCATATATGTCTAGTGACATTATAATCATGGATATATATATAATTACATTATAAGATAACTACATAATCTCCCACAAATTTCATCATAATTATAGCCCTTATTACACTTATCACACAAAAATTATTTCTTCATAACCTGGGGAAGGGAAATCTATGAAAAAGTGAGATCTTTTTACTAGTGAGGTCAAAAAAGAGAGATACTTAAAAAAATATTGGTATAAGTGTATCATAGATTAGCACAAAATTTTAAAACCATAACCTGGATATCCAAGATCATGATTTTTAGTCATGGAATAATGTTTTTTGTTCATAATACATGAATAAATGGGTTTCATAAAAAATTTGATAAGAGAAAATATCTATATAATAATATATATTTTATCATACAAATAAATAAAAAAATTATGTCAAGGCTACCCCAATACATTAATAACAATTTATTTTTTTTATAAAAACCAAAATTCTTCTTTTTAGCATGTTATATTCTCCTATATACCGGATACTAGAAATGGGATACCCTCTAGTGTACCCTCATTTTCTTCCATATTGGGACAACCCCACATAAAACATATTATTTTCTTATTATAACGTCTTCTGTACCCTTTTTCCTCAAAGAAAATTAATCCTTAACCAATGAATTTGATGGAAATTCAATTCATGGAACATGGATCACATAATGAAAATCATACAAATATATGAACCATTATCCTAAATCAATCATCATATCATAAACAATGAAAATAAAAAAATGGTTTTATAATCATTTCATCATATCAAAATTCATTGAGAAGAAAGGAGTTTTTAATCATTTTGTCAATTCATAATGGCATATACCATAGAAAATGAATGGGATTTCTAAAAAAACATCATAATTATAAACCAACCATAGAGATAAAAATGATGGTATCATTGGATAAAATTCCTATTAATGATTAGGAACATTTCATGGATTCCATCAATGATAGAAAATTATTTTAAAATATCACATGAGTCAATTACCGGGGAAAATGCACTTTTATATCTTAAATAACTTATTTAAAGTATAATTATTTATCAAATATTTAGGGATTAATTTTATTTTTAATGAACCCAATTTTTTTTAAATGAATAGTCAAATCATTGAGTGATAATGATAGGGAGAAATTCTATTCATTTCGTACTTGTTAAAAATAGATTCCATTCACATACTAGAAAAATTCATAGGTTCGTTGTCTGGAAAATGAAAAAAAAAAGAACAATTCAAACTAATTTAACAATAAAAAACATTTGTGTCTTGAGAGATAGATCATACTATTTCATCATCAGATTAATAATCATAAACCATCCTGATAAATAATGTGATTGTAACATAAAAATACATCTGAATAAGTAACCTTTCAATTTCAATCCCCATGAAATAAATAAAATTATATGTATGTGTATATACCATAATTTAAATGATGATGATCATAAAATAAATTCTTAGTACGTACACACACTACACAAAAGAAACATGTAGTGATTATGTCATTTTTTCCTCAAATATATATGTGATATGAAATCCCCCTTCCTCAAGTCACAAAAAACCATCATACCCAATCAATAATACTATATAATAAAATTAGGTTTACTATAAATATATTAAAAACTAATTACCACAAATATGATACCATTTATGACTTTATAAAATCCATTTAAAACTCATTTACTAACAATAATTTTTAAAAAACACTCTTTCAAAGGATATCTGGTTCATTTACAGTATATGTTTTATTTTTGTGGTTTTAGTCCTTGTAAATTGATTATTATTAAATAATATCCCAAATTTTAATAATTATTTGAATATAATATATATTAATTATATCCATATTTATTTTCATCTATAAATGTTAGAGGAAGACATGTTTTTTACATCTTTCATGGAAACGATGGGTCGTACTCCTGCATGAATGTTGCTTAAAATTTCTCAAAGGATGATGTGAAATAAAAGTAATCATTAATGAAATGTTAAAAAATAAGTTTTATATAATGCATATATTATATATTCATTAACTCTATCCTTATTACCATCTATGTCTAAAATATAATTAAATGAGTATCACATCACTTTGTGGAGTTTGTAGTACACACATACGCTAGTGAAGTATTATTATTTTCCAAAGCATTAGATGGTCAGAAGGTAGATAACGTATTATAGTTATATAAATATAATTAAATCAAACACACACACACACACACACAGATATATATATATATAATTTAAATTCATCTTTATATAATTCTATAAGAGGCAGTGATTGAAAATGAATTACATCGGTTTACGAGGCTGTTGTTTTCCATACACATGACCGATGAGTTTGTTTCCCATTTTTGATAAAAAAATGAGACAAATATAGTTTATTTCATTTTTAAAATAAAATATCATTATATGTGACATAATAATTTTATTATCTCTGAATAGTTTATGTCTATTTTATGTAGATAGAATAATAAAAAAAACACTTAATTAAGAACAATACCACTTTTTAGACAACTTCTTCAGGATTTCTCCAAAAGCATTCCATTGAGTGGTTGTACATAAAAAAATCAAGTTCATGGAGATACATATATGAAAATTATTTTCATAGGTATATTTCATATCATAAGGATTTATATGTTTGATTATGAGAGGATAGGGGACTCCCATCTATCGTTGAGGTGACTGTCTCACTTGTAATTTTTCATTTTTTCCAATAATTTCATGTCATTTTATTATAGAAGAGATTATAAAAAATAGACATTTAATGTAAATTATGAGATATAAGGCCCAAATATATCCATAACGATTAATTTAGATATGTTTCGATCTATTCTTTTCCAGTTATCTTTAGTTTAATCCCTAGTAACTCTTTTTTAACATTAGGCATGGTAACCATTTTTTACTATTTTTACTATTCATTATGAACAAGAAATAACTTGAAAATATTATGTAATATTAATTATGATTATTTTAAATATTAAATCCATTTTTTAAAATTCAATTCATAGAAGTGGAAGAATTTAATTTTTAATTAAACCCATAGACGCGAGGAACAAATTAGTTTCCAAAGAGAAAGTCTTCAGAAGTATAAAATGGTTTTATATGAATGTTCAACATCAAACTCATTAAAATGATCTAAATTATATTAATAATAATATTTTTTTAAATAATTTTACATATAAAACAATTTATAATATAACTTATCTTGTAAAAAGTTTAAGAAAAAAAAACTTTAATAAAAATATGTATTTTTAACCAGTCGTCATAATTTTAATATTTTCATTAAATTATCAAAAATTAACTACATGATTGTAACACCCCAAGCTTCTGCGGTAGACTTCTCTTTGAATAATGTGATAGCGTGTGTTGTACGCAACACCGAGTTCTAACACACCATAACCAATCAAACTAGCCGTTATGAATAGTAATATCTACCTTTTGAAATTATATATATATTATATTTCAAAATGGACTTCATTTTTGGATTCGGAATATCGAATTTATCCTATGGTGAAATTGTGGTACTTTTAGGATAACTTTAATATTTTGATCAATAGTGAAAATTAATAAATTTTAATTAAAAACAACTTTTTTAATCAAAATAATTAATAGTGATAAATTATGAATTTGAGTGGTTTTAAAGTATATTTAGAATATATTTTAACCATTTAATATAATGTTGGTCATTGGACATAATTTTACAATTAAACCGGACATAAACAAGTGCCAATCTTTTGATAGTTATTGTCTCTTAAAAACACGCTTTATGTTTTAACAACGGGAATTAATTTTAAATTATTTTCTGCCACTTCTGTGTTTTGAATTTTGAAAAATGGATTCAATATTTGGAATCAGGATGTTCAAATTGTGTAAATAGGTAACTTTTATTTTTAGTCATTTTGAATAATTACTGCGGTAAATATTTTATTTACCATGGTTAAGGGTAAATCCGGTAAATAAGGGTTAAAAAATAATATTATAATAATACTAAATTACCCTAAAACATGTCCTAGACTTATTGGTTGATACAGGTTCGACCATAGGCATCTTTGGGTCGATTTTGGGACCCCATGGTTCCACGTGTAGGGGATAGGGACACTTAATTTTAATTAAGTTAAAATGAATACAAAAATGACACAAGCATATATCTTTTAGAAAAACAATTTTTACATAGGGTTATATATGTTTTATTTTAGATTATAAATATTAATTAGAAAGATAAAATGATTTCCTACATAATTATATTTTATTTATAATTTTCAGACATTAAATAATTTAATTTATTTATGACACAATGATGATGCAGTAATTACTATAATAGTGAAAAATTATAATAATTGATATTATAAATACCCAAATAAATATAATATTAAACTTTTAATGAATTAAACTAATTTTCTAGGATAATATGTTATATTAGTATTGATTTTATTTACTTTTTTTGAAGTAATAAATCAGTTATGAGTTTCACAAAAATCAACTATTGAATAGTGTCAAAATTGACATAAAAGAGTTTTTAAAACAAATATTATATTATTAATTGGTATTAAATTCCTAAAAATCTGAGGTTCGGCCAAGAGACTTATATTATGATATTTTTATCATTAATGGACCACTTGGTGGTCTCTTGGATGTATATGGTAAGTTTATTTACAATATAATATAAAAATACAAAGAGACATTGTAAAAGTGAAACTAATTAACTTAGAATTAATACTTAAAGATAAGGTTAATATAAGTACCCAAACCTGTCTAAATTCATTTGGTTGAGTTGTTTTCGACCCCTTCCCACCTTAAACTTTTAATAATCAACTTTGGAGCCATTATAAACCGAATATGAATTTATTATAAATTAATAGTTCTAGTTTTTTCAAAGGTGCCCCTCACCCCTCTTATAAAAAGGCACTCCTCCTTCTCTTTTCTTCACATCTTCAAAGCCTTTTGGTTCGGCCAAACTCTGCCCAAATACTCTTCCAACTTCCCTCACTACAACCTAGAGGACATATTTTGATCAGAAATCCAACCTAATGAGCCCTTTTAATCAAATCAAAAGGAAGAACTTGAAGAAGAGGTAATGATTTCACCACCCTTTCCAAGTTCCTTTCTTCTTCCACTTCTTCTTCCTTTGTTTTTACCATTCCAAAATAATAACTCCAGTATAATATATATACTGTGATGTTATTATAAATATGTTACAGCCATATTCAGTATTCTATCCACCCTTTGAATAACATGTCACCATACGTGCGTACGTACGGCTTACCGTCTCCACGTCATGGTGTAATTGTTATTCAATATATTATTATTTGGATGGGTATAATAATGATGGGTAACACATGTAAATAATAAATATAACATGTTAATTATTCTGTATATATGATATACCATCCATTTATATATTATTTTAATATCAAAAGAATGATATTGTCGCTCGTGCGTATGTACGGACTACCATCTCCACGAACGCGATAAGATTCATTTTCCATCATATCCATTCAAGTATAATTATCATTTTATGATTTAAAAATAATGTTTAAGGACTTAATATCATTCTGTATATGATTAAGATACAACCTATCCATTACAAACATGTCTTACGTAACAAAACATACAAAATAAAATGAGTAAGTTAACACCCGAAACAACGATAATACTAAGATATTATTAAAAAATCAATGTTAAAAGATCATATATTATATCATATTAATGTATATGATTCTTGTATAATTTAATAACAATTATTTCACCATTATACAGGAGTTTAACCTACCCCAACCAAGGAAAAGTACATGGTAAGGGTTATTTCACAGTCTGTTCATTATCCGCAGTTGTTTATACGTAATAATGTACTGGGATCTCTTTATCACCCACATCCATGTTTCTTAAAAATGTATTTCAAAACATTTATAATATTTAATAGAATATGGGTTAAAGTTATTTATACCCTTGTTTGACTTTTTATAAGAGTTTTATGAAGGAATATTTCTGTCGTTTTCCAAACAATGTGCTTTTTAACCTTTTCGACAGAATTAAAGTAAGAATGTTTTTTTAACTTATACGGTGGGTGCGGTTATTTTCCACCATTATAAAATCGTCTAAGCTTACCTTACAAGATTATAAAAATATTTTCAAAGAAAATGTTTTATTTTATATGGCTCTTAAATGATTTCAAAAATAGAAAGTGATATTTCTCTAAAAAGAGTTTTGATTTCATCTATGACAACATCCTTTGATGGATTTTACGCTTTTTTGAAGTTGATTTATTATAATACAATATGTCTATATTGTATTGAAGGTTTTGAGATATATTTGACTATGGATGTTCTATTTTTCTACCATTCATAGTTTATGGTGAAAGTATTGACATTTCGTATGCTAGTTTTAATACTAATGTTTATGTTATGTTTAAACCTTTTCATATGGGAATGCATTGGACTTAATATGTGAAGGGTGGAGACCGCTATAGCTCCTCGATGCATCGGTAGGTCTCATGATATAAACTAGTGTCTTGACACAAGGCCTTGACAAAACATTTTTTGTAGTCTTGGCACGAGGCCTTGGCTATGTGGTAATGATAGTCTTGCATTATGCATTCCATCATTATGAAAGTTGTTATTGATATTGCATGTGATTATTCGATTAGTAGAATATCCATGTGAATAAGTAAATGGAATTATTTCATTTTAATTCTTCCATACTATGTTGAAGTTCATGTTTAAAAGGCTTTTGTTTTAGTAATGCATTGCCTTAAATTTTAATGCTTATTTTTGAAAGATTCCGCTATATTGTTATCCTTACTGGGCATTTGATCTCACCCCTTTTCTATGTTTTATTTTTTCCTAGGATGTGAAGAAGTAAGTTATGAATGACCTGTAGGGATTTTATGTGGGGATATGAGTGTGGAATATGGAGACTATGTTGTTGTAGTAGTTTTTCAGTTGTGATGTAATGTAAAAATTTATGAATATATCTAGTGTTTCAAAGGCTACTAAACCAATCGGTCTTTCGAGATTTGATTTTTCTTGTGATCATGCCAATGTTATGTAATAATGCACCGACTCTAGGTAACTAGGGTCGAGGCATTACAGTTGGTATCAGAGGAAGTTTAGTACAAACCTTAGAAGCTAGATTTAGATAATCTCTGATTAGAGCACATAGATTTAAGATGGACTTTGAGGATTAGTATAGAAAAACTTCCTAGAATTTTGGTATTGTTGAGATTTTGGGAGTTTTCCAAGCAATACATCCCTCTATGGATATGAGCAGGTAGAGGCGGCTCTAGCAGAGATGTACCTAGGGGTAAAACCCGAAAACACCGCTTTGAGCTAGACTCGAACGGGAACTGGTGCACAAAAACTGGCCTTGCTGCACTCTTGGTTACGACACTCCTGGGGGATATGCTTTGGATAACTCTCATTTTCATTACAAATAATTATGAAGGGTTTATGAGTAAATACTTCCTCAAAGAAATTTTTTTTATGATTATGGATTATATCCATAAATAGTTCAATTTATGTTAAGTGTTTTATAAGTATGTGATTATGTATTTTGATTCATAAACTGATCTAGCTTATGCCATTGTTTAGAAATGGGGCCTAGTAGAAGAAATGGAAACCAAATCAATGCACGCACTCCATGTAGGGATTTCCCTCCTGCTCAAGATAATTATAGTGGAGTTGGTGATGCAACTGGTGCCGATCAGCTAATCACCATACTAGGACAACTCACTTAGGTTATGAATAATAACATTACCCGTATGGAGCACCCTGATCCACAGTGTGGAGGATCAATGTTAGATTGATTCATGAGGCAACAACCACCAACGTTCAATGGGAGTACAAATCCCGTAGTAGCTGAGCAATGGATATTTTCCCTAGAAAAACTATTTCAGGATTTGGGGAGTAGTGAAAGGGAAAACGTTATCATGGTAGTTAACCGCCTCACTGGAGATGCTGATCAATGGTGGTCATTGATTCAAAATACGAAGGAAGATGATGAAGTATCAAATATGGAATGGAGGGAGTTCAAAGATCTATTTTTAGAAAAATACTTTCCTCGCGACCATCAAGCTGATATGGAAAGGCAGTTTCTGAGTATGAGACAAAAGGAGGATGAGAATGTCACAAAGAATGAGGCTAACTTTACAAGGTTAGAAAGGTATGCTGGAGATTATATACGTAACCCAATAAGTAATATTGATCATTTCTTTGATGGGTTAAAACCATTTCTCCGTCGAGCATTTGTCTCACAATCCTTTTTGTCATATGAAGACATTGTCTCATGTGCTATCAAGGCCGAAAAGTAAATCTCTAAGTCTTATGACTCTGAAGCAATGCAAGAGAAGAAGAGACCTTCTGATCAGTCTGGGAATGGCAATAAGGGGAAGAAGGTAAAGGTTGAATATCCATCCTGTGGTAAATGTGGGAAGAAACACCCTGGTACTTTCTTGAAGGGAATGGGAGTCTGTTACAAGTGTGGTGTAAAAGGCCACCAAGCTCGTGATTGTAAAAGGAAGAAGGAAGCTACCAATGATCAGTGCTACAATTTCAGGGAGATGGGACATTATGCAAATGAATGTCCTAAGTGTCAGGAGAACTTACCTCAGAAAAGGCCAAGGGATCGAGGCCAAGCTTATGCTATCACTACTGCTGAGGTAGAAGCTCCGAAAGACGTGGTGGCAGGTAATTTAATGGTTTCATCAAGTTTAGAAAATGCATTATTTGATTTAGGATCATCGCATTGTTTCATATCTTCCCAGTTTGCTAAGAAAATTAGATATTTCCAATTTGATTTAACAAGGGAGTTGTCAGTTAAAACTCCTAAGGGAAGTATCGTTGCAATAATGTTTTGTGAATCAGCCCCCATTAGAGCACATAAATGTTCTTTATATACTGATCTCATCATCATACCTATGATTGAGTTTGATATAATACTCGGTATGGACTAGCTTTCGGACTATGATGTGAAGATTTATTATAAGAAGAAAGAGGTTACGATTCTTGATGATAATGATAAGGAACACCTTATCTTTAGAGCAGAATCGTCACCACCTAATTCTTATTTAGATCCACCCCCAGTAGCTCAAATAAATTCAATTATTGGGGAGGAAGAGAATGAAATAACTATGGGTGAGGAAAGGAATGTTCAAATAGAGGATGTACCTGTTGTGAAAGAATATGTAGATGTATTTCCAGAAGATTTACCTGGACATCCTCTAGAATGAGAAGTTGAGTTTTCCATTGATTTAATTCCTGGATCAAGGCTTATATCAAAGACCCCTTATAGAATGGCCACTGTAGAATTAGTTGAACTAAAGAAACAGCTAGAGGAATTGAGTAATAAGGGATTTATTCGCCCTAGTGTTTGTCCATGGGGAGCCCCTGTTCTTTTTGTTAAAAAGAAAGATGGATCTATGCGGTTATGTATCGACTACAGGGAGATCAATGCTATAACAATAAAGAAAAGTATCCCCTACCTCACATTGATGATTTATTTGACCAACTGCATGAAGCTCAATACTTTTCAACGATTGACCTTCGATCTGGATACCATCAGTTGTGTGTGAAAAAGGAATACATTCCGAAGACAGCATTTCAAACCAGGTATGGGCATTACAAGTTTACTGTAATGCCTTTGGGATTGACTAATGCACCCTCTGTATTCATAGATATGATGAATAGAGTTTTCCAGGAGTATCTCGATGGTTTCGTGGTGGTATTTATTGATGATATCTTGGTATACTCAAAAAGATATTAAGATCATGAAAATCACTTGCGCATTTTCCTGAAGACTCTGAGAAGACATGAATTATATGGGAAGTTTAGCAAGTGTGAATTCTGGATTCATGAGATTTCTTTTCTTGGCCATATTGTCTCTAAAGATGGAATCTTTGTTGATCCTTCAAAGACCAAGGCGATCCAAGAATGGCCAGCACCTACAAGTATAACTGAGATACGTAGTTTTATTTGTTTGGCAGGTTATTATCGACGATTCGTCCAGAATTTTGCCCGATTGGCTAACCCATTAACGAAGCTCACACGTAAAGGGGTTAAATTTGTTTGGACAAAAGAGTGTGACGAATGTTTTGAAGAACTGAAGAGAAGACTATTCAATGCTCTTATATTGACTCTACCATCGGGGAATGATGTGTTTGTTATTTATAGTGATGCATCGAAGAATGGACTTGGTTGTGTCCTTATGCAGAATGATAGGGTTATTTCCTATGCATCACGACAGTTGAAAATTAATGAACAAAACAATCCTACTCATGATCTCGAGTTATCAGCTGTGATCTTTGCTTTGAAGATATTGAGGCGCTAACTCTATGGTGAAAAATGTGAGATTTATACTGATCACAAGAGTTTGAAGTATATTTTCTCACAAAAAGAACTCAACATGAGGAAAAGGAGATGGCTTGAATTACTCAAGGATTATGATTCCACGATACACTACCACCCAGGGAAGGCAAACAAGGTGGAAGATGCTTTGAGCAGAAATGATCATGGAGTTTTGAACAATATGAAAATTGAAAGTGATCCAATTTTCATGGATCTAGTGAAGATGGACATGGGAATAACCAGGGAAGGTGAAACATCAATTCTTTTTCAAATGGTTTCCAAACCATCTTTACTAGAAAGGATTAAGAGTTCTTAGACTGATGATGAAGAATTTCAAAAGAAGATTAAAGCTGTGAATGATGGGAGATTGAGAGACTTTGTGTATGAAGATGGAATTTTGAAATTTGGGAAGAGACTTTGTGTTCCCGATATACCTGATCTAAAAAGGGAATTACTGGATGATGCTCATAGTTCCAATTTCTCTATACACCCTGGGAGAACCAAAATGTATAGAGATTTGAAGGAACATTTTTGGTGGGACAACATGAAGGGGGAGATTTCTGATTTTGTGTCAAGATGTATGGTTTGTCAACAAGTGAAAGCTGGAAGGCAACAGCCTGGAGGAGTCATGCAACCTCTTCCCATACCGGAGTGGAAATGGGACAATATTACGATGGACTTTGTCATGGGGCTACCAAATACTCCTAGAAGGAATGATGAAATATGGGTTATTGTTGATCGTCTTACCAAGTCAGCACATTTTCTTTCTATAAGAGAAGATCTACCCCTGGAAAATCTAGAATGACTATATATTAATGAAGTCGTGAGACTTCATGGAGTACCACTATCGATTGTTTCTGATCGTGATCCCTGTTTTACTTCAAGATTCTGGAAGAGTCTTCAGAAATCCCTGGATACTGAACTTCATTTGAGAACTGCCTACCACCCTCAAATGGATAGACAATCAGAATGGACTATTCAAACCTTAGAGGACATGTTGATATCCTACTCACTTGACTTTCAAGGTATGTGGGATCAATATTTACCTATGGTAGAATTTTCTTTAACAATATCTTCCATTCGAGTATTCAGATGGCACCATATGAAGTGTTATAAGGAATGAGATGTCGCACACCAACCTGTTGGGATGACGTTGGTGAAAGAAAACATGTAGGACCAGAACTGGTGGAGGAAACGATGGAAAAGGTGAAGGTAATCCAAAATCACATCAAAGCAGCTCAAAGTAGGCAGAAGAGCTATGCCAATAATCGAAGGAAGGATTTGGAATTTCAAGTCGGTGATCATGTTTTTCTGAAGGTATCTCCCTGGAAGGGAGTCACGCATTTTGGTAAGAAAGGTAAATTGAGTCCCAGGTACATCGGACCTTTCGAAATTCTAGAACGAATTGGGGTTGTAGCTTACCGATTGGCAATACCGCCAAGTCTCTCCAAAGTTCACGATGTGTTCCACGTATCTCTGTTAAGGAAATACATGCCTGACCCAATGCATGTACTCACCTATGAGAAATTAGAACTGGAACTTGATCTGTCTTATTGTGAAGAGCATGTCAGGATTCTTGATACGAGAGAACAAGTACTGAGAAACCGGACGACGCGTCTGGTAAAATTTTTGTGGAAAAACCATAAGATGGAAGAGGCAATGTGGGAACCCGAGGAACTTATGATGAAGAACCACCCGAGTATTTTCATGTGATAATTTTTCTATAAATTTTGAGGACGAAATTATTTGAAGAAGGGGAGAATGTAACACCCCAAGCTTCTACGGTACGCTTCTCTTTGAATAATGTGATAGCGTGTGTTGTACGCAACACCGAGTTCTAACACACCATAACCAATCAAACTAGCCTTTATGAATAGTAATTCCTGCTTTTTGAAATTATATATATATTATATTTCAAAATGGACTACATTTTTGGATTCAGAATATCGAATTTAGCCTATGGTGAAATTTTGGTACTTTTCGGATAACTTTAATATTTTGATGAATAGTGAAAATTACTAAATTTTAATTAAAAACAACTTTTTTAATCAAAATATTTAATAGTGATAAATTATGAATTTGAGTGGTTTTAAAGTATATTTAGATTATATTTTTACCATTTAATATAATGTTGGTCATTGGACATAATTTCACAATTAAACCGGACATAAATAAGTGCCAATCTTTTGATAGTTATTGTCTCTTAAAAACATGTTTTTAGTTTTAACAACGGGAAATAATTTTAAATTAATTTCTGCCACTTCTGTGTTTTGAATTTTGAAAAATGGATTCCACATTTGGAATCAGGATTTCAAATTGTGTAAATAGATAACTTTTATTTTTAGACATTTTGAATAATTACTGTGGTAAATATTTTATTTACCATGGTTAAGGGTAAATCTGGTAAATAAGGGTTAAAAAATAATATTATAATAATACTAAATTACCCTAAAACGTGTCCTAGCCTTATTGGTTGATACATGTTCGACCATATGCATCTTTGGGTCGATTTTGGGACCCCATGGTGCCACTTGTAGGTGATAGGGACACTTAATTTTAATTAAGTTAAAATGAATACAAAAATAACACAATCATATATCTTTTAGAAAAACAGTTTTTACATAGGGTTATATATGTTTGATTTTAGATTATAAATATTCATTTGAAAGATAAAAATCTTTCCAACATAATGATATTTTATTTATAATTTTTAGACGTTAAATAATTTAATTTATTTATGACACAATGATGATGCGGTAATTACTATAATAGTGAAAAATTAAAATAATTGATATTATAAATACCCAAATAAATATAATATGAAACTTTTAATGAATTAAACTAATTTTATAGGATAATATGATATATTATGATTGATTTAATTGACTTTTTTCGAAGTAATAAATCTGTTATGAGTTTCACAAAATCAACTATTGAATAGTGATAAAATTGACATAAAAGTGTTTTTAAAACAAATATTATATTATTAATTGGTATTAAATTCCTAAAAATCTAAGGTTCGGCCAAGAGACTTATATCATGATATTTGTATCATTAATGGACCACTTGGGGGTCTCTTGGATGTATATGGTATGTCTATTAACCATATAATATAAAAATACAAAAAGACATTGTAAAAGTGAAACTAATTATCTTAGAGTTAATACTTAAAGATAAGGTTGATATAAGTACCCAAACCTGTCTAAATTCTATTGGTTGAGTTGTTTTCGACCCATACCCACCTTAAACTTTGAATAATCATCTTTTTAGCCATTAGAAACCGAATATTAATTTATTATAAATTAATATTTCTAGCTTTTCCAAAGGTTCCCCTCACACCTCTTATAAAAAGGCACTCCTCTCTTTTCTTCACACCGTAAAAGCCTTTTTGTTCGGCCAAACTCTACCCAAATACTCTCCCAAATTCCCTCACTACAACCTAGAGTCCTTATTTTGATCATAAATCCAACCTAAGGAGCCCTTTTGATCAAATCAAAAGGAAGAACTTGAAGAAGAGGTAATGATTTCACCACCCTTTTCCAAGTTCCTTTCTTCTTCCACTTCTTCTTCCTTTGTTTTTACCATTCTAAAATAATAACTCCAGTATCATATATATTCTGTGATGTTATTATAAATATGGTACAACTATATTCAGTATTCTATCCACCCTTTGAATAACAAGTCACCATACGTGCGTACGTACGGCTTACCGTCTCCACGTCGTTGTGTAATTATTATTCAATATATTATTATTTGGATGGGTATAATAATGATGTGTAACACATGTAAATAATAAATATAACATGTTAATTATTATGTATATATGATATACCATCCATTTATATATTATTTTAATATCTAAAGAATGATATTGTCACTCGTGCGTACGTACGGACTACCGTCTCCACGAACGCGATAAGATTCATTCTCCATCATATCCATTCAAGTATAATTATCATTTCATGATTTAAAAATAATGTTTAAGGAATTAATATAATTCTAGATATGATTAAGATACAACCTATCCATTACAAACCTGGCTTACGTAACAAAACATACAAAATAAAATGAGTAAGTTAACACCCGAAACAATGATAATACTAGGATATTATAAACAAATCAATGATAAAATATCATATATGATATCATATTAATGTATATGATTCTTGTATAATTTAATAACAATTATTTCACCATTATACAGGAGGTTAACCTACCCCAACCAAGGAAAAGTACAAGGTAAGGGTTATTTCACAATCTCTTCATTATCCGAGGTTGTTTATACGTAATAATCTACTGGGATCTCTTTATCATCCACATCAATGTTTCTTAAAAATGTATTTCAAAACATTTCTACTATTTAAAAGAATATGGGTTAGAGTTATTTATACCCTTGTTTGACTTTTTATAAGATTTTTATAAAGGAATCTTTCCATCTTTTTCCAAACAAGGTGTTTTTAACCTTTTCGACAGAATTAAGGTAAGAATATTTTTTTTAACTTATGTGGCGGGTGAGGTTATTTTCCACCATTATAAAATCGTCGAAGCTTACCTTAAAAGCATATAAGAATATTTTCAAAGAAAATGTTTTATTTTATATGGCGCTTAAATGATTTCAAAAATAGAAAGAGATATTTCTCTAAAAAGAGTTTTGATTTCATCTATGTCAACATCCTTTGATGGATTTTATGCTTATTTGAAGTTGATTTATTATGATACAAAACTTCTAATTGTATTGAAGGTTTTTTGATATATTTGACTATGGATGTGATATTTTTATACCATTCATAGTTTATGGTGAAAGTATTGACATTTCATATGCTAGTTTTAATATGAATGTTTATGTTATGTTTAAACCTTTTCAAATGGGAATGCATTGGACTTAATATGAGGCAGGTGGAGCCCGCTATAGCTCCACAATGCATCGGTAGGTCTCATGAGACAAACTAGTTTCTTGGCACAAGGCCTTGACAAAATCTTATTTGTAGTCTTGGCACGAGGCCTTGGCTATGTGGTTATGATAGTCTGACATTATGCATTCCATCATTATGAAAGTGGTTATTGATATTGCATGTGATTATTCGATTAGTAGAATATCCATGTGAATAAGTAAATGGAATTATTTCATTTTAATTTTTCCATACTATGTTGATGTTCAAGTTTAAAAGGATTTTGTTTTAGTAATGCATTGCCTTAAATGTTTATGCTTATTTTTGAAAGTTTCTGATATATTGTTATCCTTACTGGGCATTTGAGCTCACCCCTTTTCTATGTTTTATTTTTTCCCAGGATGTGAAGAAGTAAGTTATGAATGACCTGCAGGGATTTTATGTGGGGATATGAGTGTGGAATATGGAGACTATGTTGTTGTAGTAGTTTTTCACTTTGTGATGTAATGTAAAACTTTATTAATATATCTAGTGTTTCCAAGGCTACTAAACCAATCGCCCTTTCGAGATTTGATCTTTCTTGTGATCATACCAATGTTATGTAATAATGCACCGACTCTAGGTAACTAGGGTCGGGGCGTTACATTGATAATTTTTAAATTATTTTTCCAAAAATGATGTTAATTTTTTATATTGAAATTTCAAAAATTTGATAAAATTAATTTTAAAATAAGTGTTCAAAATGGGAAGATACAAATTTTTAGAAAAGAATATTTTTTAAGCATAAACCTAAATTTATTCTAATCTCATGCGTATAAAATATATTAAATGATTGATAAAATAGTTTATTGAATATATAATACATATATTTAATTAAAATAATTTATAAATAGATAATAATTTAATTTATTAACATTAAAACACATTTCAAGCATAAAAAATGTTTTCCAAAAAAATATTTAACATTCCAATGAATTTTATTTTAATTTCTATGAAAATTGGTAGTCAATTTATTTATTTTCTAACTATGTAATAACAAACAAGTTAATAATTTTTCAAAAAATATTCCTACACATCAATGTAATTAATATAATACAATGGTAAACTATATTACCTTTTTTTTAAACATGGTGTTTTGTTTAACATAGTCAATCAATGAAATTATATTTATATGACATAATATATTTCAAATGAATTAATTTGTGATACATTCTACCGCCCTTAAAAAGTTCTATAGAATATAAATAAATTTGATAAACTAATAATATGCTACTTTTACGACATTATACCATCAAGATCTCATATAGCCTCTTCAAATAGGTTGTTTCTTTAGAAAACATTGACCTAATGAGTGGTCTTGATTAATAGAAATTTCTCCCTTGAATCCAAAATCTCTATATATTGATCCTAAAAAGATAAATCTGAATATAGTGGTATGAAATTTTATTTAGTACATTTTAAGGTTTAGTAATTTACTTCCACGTGAAGAGATTCATGGAACACTTCATGAAAATAAGATTATATTGGTGGATTTACCACGCACTAATCTATAATCCACACATGATCAATAATATTAAAAGGGAAAATATAAATATGGATAAAATTTAATTATATAAAAAACTAATAACTTTTTTAAGTGGATAAATTCAAAGAAAAATTATCTCACCAATATCAAATTGCATCTTACGCCAATGATTCGAAGGATCAATTTTCTATCAACTCTCAGCTGACTTGATGTTTTGATAAATGGCTATTACTTTCTGTACCATTTACATAGATATTTCATGTGCTAATATCTTCTATTAGGAAACTTTATCCCAGTACATTTTATTTCAACCCTTATGTAATGTAAGGTCTTCATAAGAATCCATTTAAATTCTAAAGTGAAATAAAATGTTGTAAGAATGATCGTCAAAAAGAATGTTTTTGATCCCAACCACTATTGAAATCTGAAGAACAAGGTATCAACATATCCAATTGGGATTGGTTTTTTATATCTATATGACCATCTATATATGGATGATACATAGTTCTAAAAATCAATGCTTTATCTTGAGCTTGCAGAAGACATCACTAGAACTTGGAGGTAAAACTCAAATCCCAATCCAATACAACATAACATGGTACTACATGAAAACATACCACTTATTTAACGTATATCTTAGTATGTTATTCCAAATATAAATATCATCAAATATAAATTATTATTGTTTCCTTTTTAGGTGATCGATAACAACCCATATAGAGATAATACTTTTAAATGTTTTGGGGTGTTCGATGAAACAATCTAATGGGTTGTTCTCTCATTTCCCTTCTAGTGTGGGTAATGGTTGGGATATCATTCTATAATTTTTTCTCAAATCTTTAACATGATGATATATTAACTTCCAATATACATAGTATACAATATATCTCTTCATTATATCCCACTAGAAAATATCTCTCTGATCCCTATACAAATTTGTACTTCTAGGATGAATAGAGGATGAAGAACTACAAGAATCCTCTAACAATACATCATTAAAATTATGTATGTTTAGAGGATATATAGGGTTAACAAACGTTATCAATCCTTCACATATATGGTTGAACTCACAAACACTACTCGCTATATTTTTTAGCTAATCTTCAATTTTTTTCACGTATTTAATATTAACATAGATAGACGGTTGAATACTTAATTAGGAAAGATAATATTTCTACCATTCCTTAAATATTTAAATATTAATCCCTTTAAAATCCAAAAGTATTGGATCTATTATGATACTCATCATATATATGATAGAATGATCCTTTTTACTGAAAGCATCATCCACCTTGATCACTACCGTTGCTGTTATTTTATTGAGAAGTAATAATATTAAATTAGTTCTGACCATCATCAATTCAACATATTAAACTCATTATATGTGATAATAAACTTTAATCTTTTCTGATCAGTATATATATCAAATATTTATTAATAATGATAATTACACCATATCATTATCTGAAAAATTAATCTAGATAACTCCAATCCATGATTTGGGTAATTTTTCTCATGATCCTTTAATTTTCAAGAGGCATAAGATATCCCCATATCATTATTCAAGGGAATTCATCATTATACCTTCATTTTGTGTCATTATAGATTGAAAACACATCTCCATAGTTGGGTAATGTAATAATATGTTCATCGACTAACCTTCTCTTCAATTCCTTGCATGTTTCAACACAATCATATATCCATAGGAATATGTATCCTTTTTCAAATTACATGATTAGATAATTATATTTTCATTGAAAATTCTCCAAAAAGTATTGATAATATCAATTTAATGTAGGAAAACTAAATACTTGACTGACTAAAAAGTGGTTTTTATTTGATTCTAAAAAGCCACTTTTTGGCTGATCGGTAACCTACACAACAAGCGGGAACCAAATTACCCAAATACAAATATCAAAGTTCAAAATTCAAAACACACCCACAGGTCGCCACTAGTTTCTTACGTCGTCACCACTTTCATCATCGCCATTGTAATCGTCGCCATCCAGCACCATCGTCCAGTCAAGAAAATCACAGAACCACACAAAAACCCAAAATCCACAAAATAATTTTAAATTTCAAGTAAGAGAAAAGAAACACATCGAGCTCTGTGCCTTACGCAAAACAAGGACACACAAAGCCGAAGACATCATCATCACCTCTGCATGTCGGCGTTCACACCATCATCGCCAGACTCTCCATCGATGCAGCACCACACCATCAACAAAGCCACAAACCATCACCGAATCAATAAGGGTCGTCAAACGCCACAATCAACAGAAACATGGCAACTAGAGATCGACATTCTCAAAAAAGGGTAATGAAACTATCTCGCCGAACTACGAAATTGAAAATTTGAAGACCAGCACCATACACCATCAATATCACTAAACACTGCGAGCTCCTCAAACACTGTCGACCACACAAACTCACCTCCCAAGTCACCTTTAGAGCCACCACGCAAATCCGACTAGGAGTTGAGTGGTGGAATCTTGGAGCAAGAGCATTGTAGAAACATACATCGGTGAGAAAAAACACCAAAACCGAGAACATATGTTGTCGTCGTGGATGATAATAGTGAACAAAACCAAAACAACAAATGACCAAACAACAATCATGACCGAAAAACACAACCAACATGGAAAGACATCCAGAGAACAGAAATGACCAAAATGCAACCAGAAAGGGAACTTAAACCCTAAGGTAGGAGTGAAACTACACAAACCGCAACTACAGGCCCCAACAGCAAGCCACTTTCGAGGAGAGACACCCAATCGGGACAAGTGGAAAGAGGGAGATGGAGAGAATCGAAGGAACACATGAAGATATCGGCCTTGAAGAATAACCAAGTCGTTAGAGAAGATAACCCCATCCAAGAAGGAGATGTCAAAACCTGCAAATAAATGAAAAAGATCCAGGGGAAATCAGCTACGATTGAGATGAGAGGGGAGAAGAGGATATCAGAATAGGACAAGCCATCGCCCTGGGGAGAAACCCTAGATGGAGGAGAGGATCGGTGCTCTCGGGAGAGAAATTCCGGGAGAGAAGGGAGCCATCATCTATCCAGAAAACTACATACCTCACTCCTAGTAGTTATTATATGCCAATGATCAATAATCATCACATCTCATTGATCTATCTATATGGCCAATCTTTATATTATATAAAAAATGATTACTTTGGTATCTAAAAGTCAAACGTGCAAAAAATTTCAAAAAAAATCTAATTCCTACTAGTCTAATGAATAATTAACAAGTGCTATTATTTCTCTTATTTCATGATTTAATATATAAGAATATTCTATATAATGATTTCCATAAACTGATTAAGGTAATATCTAAATGATCTATTCATTATGTTTAGGAAGATGGTGGGAGGAATTACTCATACCAAATGGAATCAATATATATTCATAGTTTGTATATGTTGAAAATAATTTTTGTCTTGGGTATATCATCCTTTGTGACCCATAGTTGACGATTTCCAAAACAATTGTAAATCATGGGAATGTGTTGATCTCTACATAGTTGCTCAATCATGTCATCAATACATGATAGGGGATACCTATTTTAATTATGATCTTGTTCAGTTCCTAATAATCAATAAAGAGATTCATCGATCAACCATTGTTCTTATCCAAAAGAATTGGTTTACCCACAGTGACACACATGGCTGAATAAATCCCTTTTCAAGATTCTCCTTGAGTTTTTCAATCAATTGATTTTACTCAACTTGGTCCATTCTATATGGATTATTCAAAGAAGGTGTTTCTCTATTAATGATTTATAACAAAAACATGAGTTCATGATATGGTGGAAGACTATGAATCTCTTCCATAAGGATATGAAAAAACTCTTTTATGATATTCCTATCATAAATCATGATTTTCTTTGGAACCATATTAGATAAACACAGCTATTAAATTGAAATCAATTCTCATACAATGGATGATATTTTCATATGATGATCATATTTATCATCACCCAAATAGAAGATCATAAGGTCGGTATTAATACCCAATACAACTTATGTTCCCCAGAATTTGATCTAGGATTTAAGTCATAAAATCCAATACATGCCTATAATAGTTTCAAATTCAACTAGGGGGAGAATAATAATATTGTTAGGAAGAAAATTCCCTAAAAAATCAACCCAATATGAATCATATACATGATATGAAATCATCATTCCATTAAGAAATTTTATGTAATTCATCATCTATTTTTTGGTTGGTATTTTTATATCCTTATTAAATTATTTAGATATAAAAAAGTGGGTATATTTATAGAAATATAATGCAATATTAGTTCAATAGTGGATTGAAAGGGTGCCTAACAAATTGTCGTTATCGTACACCTCATAATAATTAGTGATTGTAATAGATTTATTTTTTTCTCCAAATGTAATTGGTTTATGACATCTTTCATCTTAATTAAAATTTTTATTTGAGAATCGATTATCTTAATTCCCATATTTATTGTATTTGAATCACAAGAGTGTGGTTAGTAAATTTTGTAGATATTTCTCTCTATTTATATCATTAGTTAACTTCTTCCTATTTCGTTAGTATTCATTCTATCCATGAAATTCATTTCCATATATAAAATATATACTATACCCCTTAAATAAATTTCCACTATGTTTTCATCTACACATTTATCCTAAAGGAAAGCCCATATTTTTTTACCCATTGTTTTTAGAGTTTCCATTGTAATGCATATTTCTTTTTTATCTATGCTATGAGAATAATAGTTAACTCCAATATTATTTACAAACTTTATAACCCATCGATTAATTTCTTCATTGATAAAGAAGCCCCTTAAAAAACTCTATTAATAGATTTGATTTTAATCTAATGAATAATTTATCATCCTTAATTTTATGTTAGATGTAAATACTTGTAGGATACCTCAAAAATCGTGTACAATTTTCCACCTAGGTACCAACATATTTTTCATCCTTATACTTTATCACAAAGAAATCATTCACCATTTTCATATACAGAATAGAAAGAAATTAAATAATAAAAACTAAATGTTTAATCTCACCCCAATCCTAAGAGGCAATTTTTTTTAATTGCCTAAAAGTCTTTATAAGAGTCCAATATTGAACTGTTTCACCTTCCACATGATAGATGACCAAAAGGAATCTTCTATGTAGAAATAACTATGGAATGGAAAATATATATTTTTAGTGGTACTAGATAATTTCTCAACTACTATTGGATATGATGAATCTCTAAAAGAATGTGCTAGTTTCCTTATAAATAAATCTACAAAACATTGTTCCCTCTTTACCTTTTTGGGATGTTTTTCATGATTCATTGATTTAAAATTGTTTGTGAGCATAGAAACAAGATCATTCAATATTTGATTATTTTTTGTTACTCAGAATGAATCAATTCATATTCCATAACATCTAGCACTATAATAGTTTCTTCAAGTTCTGTCCATTGAATAAAACCAAAAATCATAGTGCGAGAAACAATAATCTTAGTTGGATACCATATAATAATGAAACATCATTTGTAGTATAAATTAAATCATGAAAAATTATTTTGAATTTATGAAACCATATGTTTAACCAAGGTAAATCATGGTAATAATATCTTCAAATTGCACATTATAGTATGTAAGGAGATTGTGAATTTATAAAACATATCCCCCGGGAGTGTCAAACCATGTGTGTATAAATGCTTTATTCATAAACTAGGTAACGATCGAGTCAAAGCTCATTGCACCATTTTCAAAGTTATTTCTCTTAGGTACAACTATGCTCGATCAAAAACCACTTGCAGTATCTAGAGAATGATTTAATTTGTTTTAATCCACTTTATCTATCATTTTACAGAATTTTGTAAAATTTTAATATTCTTTAACATATACCTAGGGTTTTAACTATTGTATTTTCATCCTAGATTCCAAATAATAACTATAAAATTATATAATACCAAATTTAATGGCCTCTAATTTTCACCATTAAAAATAACTGAGACTTATAAAAGAACTCCATGGGTGGATAAACCTCCTAGGTGGCACTCTAAGAACTATCTCTAGTGGCATCCCTATCATCTTGAATTTCTTAGGTGGAGATCCATTCTTCACTAAAAGCTAACCCATAAATAGTTCATCAGGATCATAATCCATACTTTTCTCTAATAAAAACAACATTGACACATAATTTTCTAACATATATGTCTCATTTCAAAAGATGGATATTTATTATAAATCTTAATGAACTATTCGACCATCATATTAGTCTAGTTCATTTAGAAACATCGATACATATATAAATATTTTATTAGAGAACTGAATCATCTCCCATTATGTTATTCTTAACTTTTACCCTTCTTATAATTATCACATATAAAACAATTCTTCATAACATGGGTAAAGGAACCCTGTGAAGGTTTGATTTTTGTTATTGTGTATATATGAGAAATGGGGATATGTTGACATTAAATGAGAACAATGGTATGAGAATGTGTGTATAACATTTTAAAACCATACCATGAATATCAAATATCATAATAATGAGTGATTTCATAAAGGTTGGTTGTTCCAAATACATGAATCATAAAGGTATTAAAGAACATGATCCATAAGAGCATAACATTGGAATAATACAAATTTTGTGTAATATATAAATCATAAAAACTTAATTGTGACAGATACCCACTATGAAATTCATAATGTCTTACTCTTGAGATGACCACCTATATTCCTTAATCGAGCTTGTGATTACCACTCATATATCACCCTTTGTTCTTGGGATAATCATCTCTAAAACCTTTTTTTATTCGGTCCTAGGACAACCTCCCATGTATGCTATTTTAGACTTGGGATAACCCCCCATGCCCCCACTAAACTTATAAAACATTAATAATTTTCCATTTTCATTTATGGGATATATAATGTTAGTTTCACCCATTACATAATTAAAATCATGCAGATGTGTTCCATAAGATCATAAAACATCCATTATACCAAAACCATTGAAAAGAAAATAGGCTTCATAATAACTAAATTAAAGAATAACCTATTTAAAATAAATGGTTTTCATAATCCTTTCCTCAATTTATCATAGCATGACCTACAGAAAAGAAACATATCTTAGAAAAATATTTTCCATCATAATAATAATCCATCCATATTGTAAGATGACAATTTTGGTAAAAAAAATAGACCGAAGACAAAAATCAAAAGGTGTGGTACAACAAAGAAAATTGAAACAATTATTGAATATAATCAGAAAAAGACATACAATGACAGTAAAAGAGTATATGAAATAGATACAAATAGGTTTATACAGTCCATGACTAATTTGCTAAACCAAAATATATAAATAAATGAAGAACAACATGTCTTCCATTGACCAAAAGTCACCTCTAAAAGAACCTCAACTAAGTGCATCAATAACAAGAGAATCCAATATGATACAATATGCCTTTACCTTTACCTGAATCTAGTAATACATCACCAAAAACCACCCAAATGAAAATGTTGTGTGTATGAACAAAGCCTGGTAGGATAGCCCCACAATTTTAATACAAGGTCTAATATCAATAATAAAATAGTTATACCTTTTATAATAAAAATAATTTAAAAAATAATTTTCACAAATTCAATCAATTTTGAAATCATTTTCTTTAGTTGTTCATAAAATTCATTCATATTATAAAAAATAATATTATGACAAGAAGATGTGATATAGTAGGGATTTTAATCCATTCCACAAGAGGTAATAAGGTAAACACATATCTATGAAATAACATATAATGATAACATATGTGATACAACCTGACATAAAAAACAATAAGAAATAATCAATGAAAAAACACATCATGAGATAAATAAATCATAAATAAAAAATCACCTCATATTGAGACCTAACCAGTAGAAAAATTCAATATAAATAAAGGATCCTAAATAGTCATAATTCTTGTACTATCTAATATCAAGTCTTACCATGGTCCATAGATAACCTAAGGGTTACCTACTAGTAGTTCCAAACGCACAAATGTTTCCCATACATATTTCCCATTGCACCCAAGGTTCCCAATGTTTTAATTTTCAAAATACAATTCAAAACCATGATCACAATTTGTAAAACATTTTTAAAAACAAAAAATACATTGATGTTTTAAAAAAATTTCAAAATCAATAAAATCTATTTTTAAAGATAATACCATAAAAACATTTATCATTCAATGAATTCCCTTGAAACCACAAATAACCTCATTTAAATGGAAAACATAAAATAAATTATCACAAATTTTAATAAATTCCAAAAATTAACCCATTATATAAAAGAATCTGCCTAAAAATAGTATAATCCCAGCTAGCATAGACAATGGTGATTGGAATCCAAGAGATAATCATTTGAAAGAAAACTCACCCTAGGAAACTATAAAATATAAATATGAAACTCTATACAATCACAAATATTAATCCTAACCTGGGACTACAACTTTTTTGTGAACAATGAAAACAAATGAATGAAGTATTGCATACCTGGAAAGGCACACCATTCTAAGTCTTATGCGCGATCATTGATTGAGTGACCCATAAGGAGAGGATATCATCAAAATCACATGGGTCAATCACTATGTCAACATACGGAGGCTGCATAATCAAATGAAATGTTAATAACTCATAAAATTCCCTAAAACCACATCATGAGACAATTACATGTCATGTAATTCAATTATATAACATGAATTCCATGAAGGTTGAAAAAAATTAAAACCCCATCAACATGTTATAAAAACCATATATTTTCCACTTCATAATGTCAATTCCATATTCATGACATGTAAACCTTTCACACCATATAATATTTAACGACATCTTCCTAGTGATAAATACAATGTGTGTAACCACATTACATGGTGTGAAATAACGTTACTAACATCAAAAAACATAATTACCTAATAAATCATTTAAAACCAAACTTATGGTTCTCTAGAAAAAACTAACACCTTCTAATTCTAATTAAACCTTAATAAAATGAACCCATTATAAAAAACAAATATCCCTAAAAGTTAAGTCATTTTCCCCAGAAAAAGAAATCCATCCCCAATAATCCTACCAAAAAAACCAAACAAGGATGATTAAATAAAACATGGCTAAAGGTGTCCCTAGAAGACGTAATGGAATTTTACAATATCCCCACTATAAACATTTTCCCCTCATAAATACCACATGTTCCAAGATCCACAATAAGGAAGGACATTATTTCTTCAACAATTATTCTAATAATCGAGTCTTGTAGATATCTCATCGACAATTCCATAGTAACGGGATCATTGGAATTATTTTACCTTGTATTTACTTATCCTAGAGATACATATTCCGAACATGTTGATCAACCACATTGTTTTTGTCCTTAGTATAAACACCCTTGAAACCAATATCATGAGTGGGATATGGTATATACCTCATTAACTGGGTGAAAAGAATCATGTTTTGGATGAAAATAAAATGTGATGGTATATAAAAACAATAGTCATTATTCCCCAGTCCCCCTATAATAGTAAATGGGACCACAAGAAATGGAGCTAATATACCCTACATATACAAACAATGTTGTCTCATATGAGGTAGAATGATGAGAAAGACCCATTCACCAATCTCAAACTCTAAAATCTGATATAGATGATCCCTATAATAATATTGAAGTCTCTTTTAGATGACTAATCTCCTCCATAATGACAACACCATCTCTATTATCTCTTGAACAAGACTATTACCTTTTAAAAAATACTCTACAAACTATGTTAAGTAGAAGGGAGATATGCATGGATTCCCATAAAAAGCATTGAAGTGAAACATTATGATCATGGATTGATAACTATTATTATACAAAACAAAAATATAGGATCACGGATTTCAATGATCATCTAAAATCAAGCACACAATCCCAAATCATTTCCTCAAAAGTTGGATATCCCTCTCTATCTGTACATACATTTTTGGATGATATGTCAGGGTAAATTTAACTTGGTAACATGTAGACTACTTCAAACATTTCCAGAACCTGTACGTAAACCATGATTCTCTATTAGATAAAATCATAGAGGGAAACTGATGATGTCTCTAAATATATCTAATATACATGTCCCTAACTTGTTCAACCTTTTTCATCTCCATTATGGGTAGGAAATGTGAAAACATCATGTGTGATTCAATGATCACATAAATAGCATCCTTAAAATGTTGTGTCTATGAAAACCCAATTAAAAATCTATGGAAATATCATCTCTCTTCAATTCCATAATGATTAAGGGATGAAACAAACCCATAGGTCTTTAGTGTTCCACCTAGTTTCTATGATTCATAAGACATCGTCAATTTTTTTTTCAATCGACCACATAGTCTTAATCCACTAATACAGTTGTACCATATCCTGACACGTCTTGGTAAACCTAGTGTGAATAGACCAACAAGACCGGTGTCCACTGTCTGCCATCTCATAGATACGGTAAAATGATATACTCAATGTACTATAGAAGCACAAAGCTCCATTATGGGACCAAGACAGCTCATCCATGGTCTCCCCAACATTTTGTATTTTACTAAAACTCCATAAATCTATATCATACATATAATAAATATGAAACAACTCATTAAATGATGAGTCCTACCTCATAAAATCTTGATACTCCATTTTACCGACCACCTCTATTCCCAAGATCATATCAGAAAACAAACTCATTGGGGACCAATCCTCAATTGATTATTTTATGACATGTATCAGTAAAATTTTGTTTAATGCTTCAAAAACCACATACACTTTCCTATGAGTGTACAAAATATGAAAATCACAAGTAAAATGATCGTCCAACCATTTTATCTATATCAAGTCTAATTCATTGTGATAAAAAATATGATTCAGGATCTTATGACCTGGATACACTTTAAACCACTACTCAAAGATATAGTGATTCCATGTTTTCTGTGCATTCATTATCACTTCCAACACAAGATCATGGGTAGGATATTTCATAAAATTATAGAATAACTAGATTGAGCTATAGGACACCACTCATTTCCCCTTCCTCGAAACACATCCCAAACCCACCACCAAAATTATCATAGAAAGCGTCACATCCTTAACCCATTTTGGGAAGAATCAAGATTGCTACTGAATTCACCCTCTCATTCAGATCCAACAAATCTCTCTATAATTTGATATTCATTTAATATTTACAACCATGTGCTTTAAAGCAGTCATCAAATATTTGATCTTGGAGAAATAATTAATAAAAAATTTGTAGTAACCAGAAAAAACCAATAATCATTGGATATCAAAAATATTTCTTGGATTATACTAGGACATAACATCTTATACTTAACAATAATCTAATGATTCTACCCTCTCAATTTCAACATGCCCCATAAATTTCACTTATCTCATCTAAAAATCGCTTTTGGAATGAATTTTATACGGAATATGTTCCATCACATATCAAAGAATTTTATATAAAAGGTCATCAGGGTCCTAATATAACATGGAGTAAACAAATATATCTTCCATAAATACAATAAAAAGTGTTTCTAGTAACTAGTGAAAGATATGTGATTTTAATGTACTCTATAACATAAGATAATTAGTCAGAACAAATTGCATACCCGAAAAATCAAAATGAATATATCATCTTATAGACATTTCCTTTACTATATCCACTTTTTGGAATTTCAACTGGTGATACCTTGAGCTAAGGCCAATCATTGAAAACCAACAAGCCCCTAAAATTTGATCAAAGAGACCATCAAACCCAAGAATAAAAAATTTCATTTTACCAATCACAAGATTCGAATTTTGATAATAAAAACAAAGTCTAAGTCTCTTGTATTAATTTATAGAAAGTATGATAGGTGAAGGCCACAGTGACACTCTAGGATTAATAAATCCTTTATCATCTGGTTCCTCAATATGGACCTTTTGTTCTACCATGTTAGATATTTCCATTCTATATGATGGAATAGAAATGTAAATTATACTAGGGAGCATGTATCTAGTAAAATTGACCTATCTCTAGGGATGTAAACTATAAAAGATCATCGAGAAATACCTAGGAGAATGAACACATCACTACTTAAATTCACCAACCCCAAAAATAGTCAAATGCATCAATAACAATATCTAACAACTCGAATGAGAATACAACAATATAAGGTTCAACCGACCTTGCAAAAACCTGGGTTTTTTAAAAAAATAAATATTTCTTAAGAAAATGTGTGTTGTATTATGTAACAAATAAAAAACAATATCTTCTTAATACCGATAAAGTAATTAGTAATCTATTAAACCAGTTTAAATTCCAAACATTACAGCTGGACAAAAAATTAATAAAAATATAAAATATAAAATTGGAAAATATAGATTTTTCCAATCTATTAGAATCATTACCCCCATGAAAAACACTACCAAAATGAAAAAGAAAATTATTAATAAAATTAACATATTGGAAAAATAAAAATATGTAACCATGGTAGAAATTGTATAATTTTTTTGAAGGAAATAATGATTTGTGATTTATAGATTATAAAGGGAAATATGAAGGTCAAGATTCACCCAATATATGAATGATGGTCAAATATGATGCTTGGTCAATATGATTGTTTTTCAATATTAATGTTGCTAAATATGAACACTAGAATCTATAATCTTAGTAATAAATTAAACATTATAATCATTATTTATTAGTAATAATGAAAAAGCATCATTTATGTAGAAAGGAGAAGTGATTACCACAACCAGTAGACTAATGCTATATGAATCCCACATTACATAGCATGGGAGCGAGGTACCATCAATAAAATTCCCCCATAATATATACTAATATATTCTTCATCAAGTGAATCTATAAAAAAATTACCTATGGGAGAAGTTCAATTTAGTGGAAATTACAACTCAGTCGATGTTATTCGAGGAACCACCTGAATAATCAACATCACATACCATAATCATAGTTCATACGTTGGTTTTATAAGGGGTTATGTGTCAAGGCCTTAGTTAAATAATATGTAATACCTTTGTATAAATAAAATTTTTATTTAATCAATTCCATTTTAGTAATATATTTCTATAACAAACTATAGGTATAATTAGGTTGAATTTGATAAATTGATTTTCCAAAATCAAAAAGTACTTTTGGAAAATATATAAATATTTATAATAAGCTAATATATTCTAAATAACATTAAATAAAATAAAAAATATACTTAAACATCTCTAATTAAAATATAAATGATAAAATAATTTTATTTTTTCCTAGGAAATATTTATGTGTCCGAAATTTGACTATGCCTTACAGCCCGCTATGTTAATAATAAATAAAAAATTATATTTAAATTTTAAAATTATAATATATATATATATATAATTATTATAATAAAATAAAATTTATATTTTAAATTATAATGAAAAAAATTAGGTTATGAATTAATATGGATAAATTTCTAAATTACATAATTTTTCAGTGAATATTAAAAAATCAGTTTGGGTTTTTTCAGTATGATTGATGAGTTCATAATATTTTCATAATGATATAATAATTAATTAAACACAATTCAAGATCTAATACATGTTTTTTATTGATATAATGTATCTTTATAAATTTCAATCAATCATTATACCTGTAAGTAACATTACAATGTCTACAATGGAAACATTGACATTTCAAGCCTTACATTATGAAAAATTTAATTTTCTCTACCAAAAATATGCAAAAAAATGTTTTTATGTTTTATTATATTAAAATAATATGATATTTTCCCAAATTTCCCAATCCATGGAAAAATAAAGGGTAATCCAATGGTATTAGATTTTCAAAAAACATTGATTTCCATAGCCTATATTAGGAAATTATGAAACAAATACTCTAATTTTTTATAAATAACCACCCATTTATCCATTTCATTTCACTCCAAATACATCCTCCATGAATTTATCCTATTTATTACTTACATGGGGTCCCACCAAGTTGTTCTCAGTCCCCCAAATATCCATTCTCATGATTAAGGAGTAACACTTCAAGATAATGGAAACAATCTATCTTGTCTCTTCAATTCAATATACTTCTTTTATATATGTATTGTAAATGTAATATTTAATCATTATTTTTATTATTTTTATCATACACTTACTAAAAAATTGTTTTTCATCAATGAGAGACCTTTTTATCCTCTCATTTGACAATTTTATAAAATGATTCTTCATACCCATTATGTTTCTTAATTTACTTCTAAAATTAATCTCTTAACTTAAAAAACATCTTATATTTTCATTATGTAAATACCAAAACCTAATAATTTTATTGGTTATTCACCTAGATGTAAAAATTATTTATTTTATTTTTTGTATTACATTTTATAAACCCACATTACAAATTTTTCGGCTAAAAATGATGTGATGATCATGTCTTAAAGCATTTTGGAAACACTGTGATTTTGATAAGAAACACATTCCTTATTCTATATTCATTATTAATTAAATGTTTCATTATCATATATGTGGCTCGCATTAATTAATACATATGAAGGGTGTTCCTGGAAGTCATTATATTTCTTTGGTTGAAAAATTTAATCTCTTGAAATGACATGTTTTTCAATAACATGGTGAATGAACATTGTAATTTTCATTAAAGACACATTGGGGGAAACATAGTGTTATATTATTATTAATTAATCCTTAATATTTTTTTAAAAAATCTATTTTATGAATCATGTTATTTTTTTATTATATATCTCTTGTTTCCTTCCTCATTCCATAATGATATTCCTCGTGTTATTATTGATATTCCTCATGATCACAAGAAAACTCGTTCCATTACTTATTCCCTTATTGGGCCTCATGATAACCCATTTTCCATTGATATATTCCCCTTGTTTATAAAATGTAGTATATGTAACATAGGATGAACCAATGAAGAAGCCTTTCCTGTGGATCAGAAAAAACATTATTTTCACAAATTATGATCCTAATTTCTATGAAAATAATCATTAAAATATCCATTTTTTGTTTCATTTAATGAAACGTTTATGTAATAAATATTTGGGATTCTAGATTTGGAATCAAATAAATGTTCAGTTATTTGTGGGAATTATGAATATATATACTTTTTTTAAACCCTATATAAATTTTTTAATGTTGGAAAACATCTTGTTATTTTGGTGAAATATTTAGTATGTGGTTTCTATGAAAATAAATATTGGTCCTAATATGAACATGTGGATATTTCTCTAGAATATATGTATCTAAGGAGATATCTGAAAACCCCTCACTGATCTTTAATTGACAGGTAAATGGTACACAATAACGAGCCTTACTACAATCCAGGTATAACACTCCTTGGGGATATGTTTGGTTAATCACAGTTTTTTTAACCATTATGAAGGATACATTGAAAATGTTACTGTTTTTTAAGAATAAAATATTTAAAAATAATTTTAAAGACATAAGATTCCATTAGAATTATAATATTCTTAAAAATAGATTTCATATTTAGGTTTTTTTATTTTATAAAATGCTGGGAAATTGTAGCAATATTGTAAATGATGAGAATAATAGATGATGCATTGATGGAACTCCAATAGATTCAACAAGGGAAACAATTATGAGAATGACGAATCATCAATGTTGAGTTATGAATAATAACATGTACCATGTTGAGTAGCAATATTCACCTCGAAGGGGAAAATCTTATATGGATTCCTTCATGAATCAATTACCCTCCCCCAATTAGTGGGTCAACAGACCCATTGATTACTGAAAAATGTATTGAAACTATAAAAAAGGTCTTTTATATACTCTTATGTTCAGAGCAAGTGAATATGTCCTTTGAAGTATAACCCATAGAAGGAGAACCTCATCACTGGTGTACACTCATTAAAATAACAAATATACGTAGGGAGAATGATTCAGTTGAGTGGTAATAGATTTGGGGAATATTTTCGAAAAAATATTTTCTCTGATTGATGCGAACAAAAATAGAGAATGAATTCCTTGAGATGAAGAATAAGTAAAATAAATCAATTGGAAGCAATGAGATAAACATTACAAGACTTTGTTGATACACCTCTAGCTTTATTATGGAACTAAAGGGAATGATTGGTAGATTATTTAGAATATTGAGACCCCATCTATAGTGTAATTTAGATAATTAATACTTTGAAGGCTATAATAAGATCGTGCAGAGTTCTATGATGGGTGAAGTTGATTTTTCAGAAATTCAGTGGTATCCTAGTTTATATAAAAAATGATCTATGAAAATAATCTCAGGAAGAATCTTTTATCACTGAAGAGGATAAAAAAACATGAACATCAGACATTCAAAAAATTTGGGAAGAAGAAATCATGGAACTTCATTCTCTAGAGTGGAAAATGTTACAATGGGGGAATATATTTTCATATAGCTCGTAACTATCATGGTGTGGATAAGCCTCAACTTCTAACACTATTGAAAAAAGGAATAGGATGTATTCCTAGCCTAAAGTTTAATGTTTCATTTTTGTAAAATTTGGTTAATTTTCCTATCACTATCCAAATTAGAATATATTTTAATGTAATCATCATTAACCTATATACAAGTTAAGTGAGGATGGTCGGTCATTTTCTATCACAAAGGATGATGTTGAGGCTCTAAATGATGTGTTGGAAGGTAATCGTATTGTTATCTCAATGTTTACGTGAACATTATGTGATTCTAGTTCAACACAGTCCATTATTTCCCCAATGTTTTGAAGGAATATAGAATCAATCCATGAACATATAAAAGTAGCATTATCAATGAATAATACTAAAAGGATTATTCAAGCATCAGTACTAAATATAAATCTTGGATTTCATTTAGAGTGCACAATCTAATTGTTTAAGAATACATTGATGTATTTCTAGAGGAGTTACTTAGTCCTCCCCTTGAAAGAGATATATATTTATCCATTTTCCTAATTCTAGGGTCCAAGATGATATCAAAGACCTCATATATAATTAAAAATGTGGAGATAGGGGAATTAAAAAAAATTCCAGTTTTTTAGGGGATGGTATTTATCCAATAAATTGTGTATCCTTGGAAAGAACCTATTATATTTGTGAAGAATAAGGATATATCTATTATGTTATGAATTTGATAAAGAGAACTATGTGGGATCATAGTGAATAATAACTACCCTCTAACAAGGATTAATGATTTATTTGACCAACTTTTTGGGTTTAATTATTCTTCATGACTGATCATTGGTTTGGTGATAATCCATTAAGGGTGAAGAAATATGATATTCCAAATAATTCATTCCTATCATGATATTAGAATTATTAGTTTGTTGTTATACCCTTCACCTTGACTAATCCTCCTTATATATTTGTGTATTTTATGCATAGAGTCTTTAAGGAATACCTTGGATAAATTTTTAGTTTTTTTTATGAATGATATTATTATATATATTCTCAAATTGTTTAGGAGAATTTGGATCATCCTAGGGTTATATTAAAAACACCAAGGTAGAAGGATATATTTGGAAAATTCAGAAAATGTTAATTATGTTTACAAAAAGTTTTTTTCTTGGGGAATGTTGTAACTGATGATGGAGTATAAGTTGAACATACCAAGATAATTATTGTAGAGGAGGGGCCTCATCCTCCAATAGTAATTGAGATTCATATTTTCCTTGGTTTAGCTAGATATTATAGGAGGTTTTTGGAAAAAGTTTCCCAAATTTTGAATCCACCAAACCAAGTTAACTATAAAAGGAGATAATTTTACCTTGACAAAGGAGTGTGAATAATTGTTCCTAGATCTAAATAATATATTGGTTACTACATCTATTCTAACTATATAATATATCAGAAAAGGATTTTTTATTTTTAGAGATGCATCACCAAAAGATCTTGGGTATGTCCTCCTGAAATATTAAAAGGAGATTTTTTATGCATTTAGATAGTTAAATCATGATGTGCAAAATTATCCTATGCATGATTTAGAACTAGATGTGGTACTATTTTCTAAATAAAATATGGATTAAATATATTTATGAGGAGAAATGTGATATATACAAATACCACGAAATTTTTATGTATATATTAACATATAAGGAACTTAATATGAGACAAAGTTAATGGTTGTAACATATTAAAGACTATGATGGTTTAATTCTGTATCACCTTAGAAGAGATAACAAAATCATTTATGCGTAAAGTTGGCATGACCTTGTTATGCTGGAAATGATGTGGATTCAAGGAGATCCATTGGCCAAGGACCTACTAATGTTTTTCATGGGAATCGTGAGAAAAGGGATATCGTTAATCCAATCCCAAATAATTTCTCAACCATCATTACCATAAAATATAATGAAATATTAAATATGATTTCCAGGGTTACAAATGAATATTGGGGATGTGAAGAATTGTAATCTTCGTCACATCAATATTGATCAAGATTGTGTGAATAAATTTCATACAAGTATTTTTGTTCTATTTATTCCATATATAAAGCGGGAATTTATTGATGAATATCATAGATATACATTCTCTATACATCCAAGAATCACTAAATTTTATAGGGACCCTCAGGATAATTTTTGGTCAGATAATATAAAAAGGAAGAGTGAATACTAAATAGTAGTGTTCTCAGTATGTCCACATGTTAAAAGAGAGAAAATATTTTAAAGGGATATTGTAACAATTACTAATTCCATCATGGATGTGGGACAACATTACTATGTAATTTGTTACTGGTCTCCTGTGAATATTCAATGGAAACAATGGAATGTGGGTTATATTGAATAAAATCCCCTAGAATACCCATTTTATCACCATTTGGGAAGATTTCACTCTTGCCCTAATTTCTAATACAAAAATTTATGAAGTGGTTAGACAACAAAGGGTTCCAATTTTTTTCATTTTTTCCATGTTCCAAGGATCACATCAAAATTTGGGGGATGTATTCAAAATGCTATGAAAAAAAATTTAATTTCTGTATGGACTATAACCCCAAAACTGATTTCCAATCTGAATGGACTACATAGACACTAGAAGACATACTATGAACAAGATTAATAGAATTTAAGGGTGGATAGGATAAATTCATACCAATACTTTAGTTCTCATAAAACAATATCGTCCACTCGAGTATTCAAATGGAATCCTATGATGCTCTATATAGTAAGGGATATAGAACTACAACTTGTCGGTATAAAGTTGGTGAGATTAATCTACTAAGACCTGACCATGTTAAACAGATGATAGAAAATTTTCATGACTTTCAACAAAATATAAATCCTATATAAATTTGAATGATTATTTGTGATAATAACCATTAAAAGTGAATGGAGTTTCATTTCGGCGACATAGTTTTCCTTTGAATATCACCATAAGATATAGTCATTTAATTTCGGAAGAAAGGGATGATTTTCTCAAGGTATTTTGACCCATGTGAAATTCTAGATAACATATGATAAGTGTATTATTAGATTTAAAACTCACCAAATATGGACCAAGATCATGAGGTTTTCCATGTCTCTCTCTTAAGGATGTACGTACCTGATCCCTTTCAAGTATTGATTTTAGAGATGTCACAACTGGAACATGACCTATCTTATGAGGAGAAGCTAGTTGAGATCTTAGACCATAGTGACAGGGTTCTACATAATTGGACTACCCACCTTGTCAGAGTATTGTCGAGGTACCATATGTTAGAATATCGAAAGTGGGTTCCAAAGGAAAGTGGGAAGAAGAAGTATTGTCACCTATTCTCAATTGAGAGAATGCGTTGAAATTTTAGGGCTGAATTTTATGAAGGTGGGGGGAGAATGTAATGACCCAAGGATTATTAAATGATATTTATTTCCCAAAAAAAGTGGTTTTATATTATATTCTAATAAAAAACCATATCTCTTTAATAATTATCAACACATTAGTCATCTAAAATACAAATTGTAATTCCAAAAATTAATACTAGAAAAAATAAATAACAGAAATATAAAAATGGAAAATATGGATCACTCCAATCCATTAGAATAATTTCCCAAATAGAAAAAACTACATAAATAAAAAAAAATATTACAAAACCAATTAATACCTTAAAAAATGAATAATATGTGTCCTTGTAATAAATGGTAGATACTTTTTGAATGAAATAATGAATTTTTATTTATAGAGCATGAAGGGAAATGTGGCCATCAGGATTTGACCATTATATGATCATTGGTCAAATATAAATATTTCTAAATATGATCATTATTCAATATGATCATTTGAAACTATACTCTTGAATATAAATAAAACGATATAATTAGTGTTTCTATATATTAATGAATAAGGTTAATTAATGTACAAAGGATAAGTGACGACCTCAACTAGTATAGTCAGGACGTATGATACCCATTTTCTAAAACATGGGAGGGAGGTTGTATCATTGGGGTTCACCATTGACCCAGACCATGATAATCTTCAAATAGTGAATCTATAATGAAATATCGTACCTGAGAAGTTCAATTTAGTGGAAATTATAACTCAATCAATGTTAGCCAAGCCATCCCTTTTAATCTATCACCATCTCACACCATACCCTTTGGTCATAAGATAATGTTATAAGGTGTTAAGAATCTCGTAATTAGTTACATAAAATGTAATTCCATTGTATAAAATTTTTTCCCATCCATTCAATTTCAAAAAATATATTTTTTTTAATTAAATATAGGTATATTTTAGAAGAATTTAATAAATAGATTTTTCAGATGCAAATTGTTCATTTTAGAATGCATATTATTTTTTATAATAATATATTTCATCTTGAATAAAATTTTATGTAATTAAATACTATTTTAAAAACACTATTATTTAAACATAAATAATAATATAATGTTAATATGTTCCTAGAAATCTTTTAGTGTCAAAAATTTGATTGTGCCTTACAACCCAATATTTTTTTAATAAATAATAATGTTTCTTAAAATGTTAAAAATATAATATTTAGATAATTATTTTTGTTGAAATAAATATCATTTTTGAAATTACAGTGGTGAAATTAGGTTAGGGTTAATTTATTAGAATTTTAAAAAATACATTGTTTGCTATGAATAGGAAGAAATATAATTTGGGTTATTTGGTTTGTTTAATGACTTCATAATTATGTCATAATTATGTAATAATTAATAAAACCGAATTAAAGACCTAAAATATGTTATTTTATTAATATAACTATTTTAATATATTTTAATCTATTTTCGAGCCTATAAGTAATATTCTAATGTCTAAAATGGAAACATTTACCATAAAAACATTACATTTTGGAAGCTACATTTCTCCATGACAAAATAAGTAATAGAAATGATGGTTGGCACTAGTGGATCAGAATAACATTAAAATTTTTCCAAATTTCAAAAACCATTGGAAATCCCATTGGTAGAACAATGGTTTTACATTTTCCACAACTGATATTTCTGAGGACTATATTTGGAAATTATTAATCAAATCCCACACTTTACTTATGAATACCACCTCATTTCCCAATTTCCTTTCAGTCTCAATACATCATCCACAATGTAATGCTTGTTTTTTCTCTAAATCCCCCCCAAGTGTTCTAAGACCCCAAATATTCTATTCCCCATGATTTTGGGGTTACTCTTTACGTTAAATGAATTAACCTTCATTTCTATTCAACTAAATAACCAATTTTTTAATAGGACTTCTAAATTGTATGGTCACTATTTTATTTACCCTTTTTATCATACCCTTACTAAATATTTTTGTTATATCAATGGGAGACCTTTTTCCCCTCTCATGTTTCCCTTTTCTAAAACCACTCTTTATAACTATCATGCTAGAGAATTTACTTGTCAAATTTTACTCTCTACTTAATAAATTCTCTTTAATTATATTTTCTTTAAATGGAAACAGGTATATTTTCCCAGGGTAATTACCTATATGTAAAAATGATTTATTTTATTTAAGGACGTACACATAATAAACCCTCATTACCTTTTAATGGTCTATAAATGACATAATGACCATGTCTTTAAGATCTTTTAAAACATCATGATTTTTTATATGAATTTTTTCTACATGTGTTATTAATGAAATGACTGATTATGATCTATGTGGAACACATTAATTAAAAAATATCAATGTGGAACCCTTATTGGCCTCCCATTATTTTAGAAAAAAATTAATCTCAAGAGATGACTTAATTTACGGTATAGTGGTGAATAACCATAGTAACATCAATTTATGACACATTGGTGGAAAACCATGGTGACATTATTATGAATGATTAACTTATATTTTTTAGCAATTCTTTTATGTTATGATTCATGTTATTTTTATTATGATATTATTTATTTTCCCTTTTTCATTTGATAATTATATTGCTCATTTTCTTATTGATATTCTTCATAATCACATGTAAACTATTTCCCTCACTAATTACCTTACCTAGTCTCATGGACACCGCATTACTTTGATATATATCACTAGGTTATGAGATTTAGTAAATATAACTTCAGATGAACCGATGAAGATTCCTTTCAAGTGGATTAGATTAATATGTTTTGTTTCCATTAAATATTTTCATGGTTTCCATGAAACTAATCATTAATTGATTTCATTTTTGGTTCCTTTTATTGAAAATTTCATGTAATAAAGATTGGGATGGCATATCCTCCTCCCTTCATGATCTATATTCCCAATCACCCTAAAACTGTGAGTTATTCCATCAGATGATTAATACTTATCCCGAAAGTGATAACCATTTATATAGACCTTAATAATGATCATTCAATCCATGTCGATAATCAATTCAAATATGTCAAGATCAAGAAGCATGAAGTCATACTCTACCACAAATCCAACAGTCATTAACTTACAAATGGGACACTATAATCCATTTTTAAACCTCATTCCCAAAGGTTTAAGATGACCCAACAGTAATTTAATAATATATGAATGAAATCCCAACATGTCTCGTTTCCTTTATGATTTAAAATAATGTGTACCACATGTATAATAAGAATAGCACCATAGAAGACGAAATAAACATCATACCTATAAAATTATTCATACCAAATTCAGATTACTCTGGTGCATATTCCAAAAAATAAAAAAATCTGGAATCAAATCCTCACTGGTGTTTCATAACCTCCTGGATATACCCATTCCCTAAGGGTTTGAGCCACCGCCCTTGGAAGAATCTTCACAAACTAGTGATCCCTTTGTGAATGTGTACCCTTAAATAATTCCCTAGAATATCCTATAAAAAATAATTTGATATGGATAAATAATCCAAATAGATAACATGTTTTTTTATCATCTACATAGTTTGTATTAGTATGACCTATCCATATACATTGGTAGCAAACAAACCATCTCTTCTGGGATAATTCCCCTGAAATCGATCCAGAAGAAAACAGACCACCATCATGCTTCCTCTACTTGATATAGGAAACATCGTGGCTAACAATTTAACATACTAATGCTCCACTTAAAAACCTATATTCAAATATATTTATACCTTATCCAAACATTATTTTTCAATTTCCACCAAAAACTTCCTAAGGAACATTGTAAATACTAGAAATTTCAAGGGAAATTTTTTTCCTAAATTTTATTTGGAATTTTACAAGAACGCAGTTTCTGACGGCGCCTAATTCTGAGGCCCGGTGTGCCCAGAATCAATTTCCGAAGTTTAGCTCGGGTACGTTCAGTGAACGAACGAGCGGGATTTTCTATCTTTTGAACCGGTGCTCGGAATTAAAATCTGAGGGCACCGATGAACTCGCAACGCCGGTATTTTCTTAAGGAGACTTTTTCCGTAGTTGCGTTTTATCGAGAGCGGAGGTTTGTTTTTTTGGGTTTTCTTTAAAAGTGTAATAATAAAATAACGTGCCATGTTGCACTTTATTTTATTTCAGCCGCCATTGGGAGTGAGGTGGTTGAAACCTCCTCATGGAGGTTGGAGGTGGGGCCACCACACCTTAACCTCCCTTGAGAGGTTATGGTGGTGGGGCCCACCCAAACTAATGCTCCCATGGGTGGTTTATTGTGGTGGGGACCACACGGGGCTTATCCCCCCAATTAATGGGAGGAGAGGAAACCTCCCAACTCTCCCTCATTAATGAGGGAGAGCCACTTAATTCCTCAACTCCCCATTAAATGGGGAGAAACTCCTTGGCACCCTCCCCTCTTAAGTGGTGCCAACAGACCTCTTTAATTGCGTCAACACAATTTATTTCACCCGACCCCCCCCCCCCCCCTTTTTTAAAAAAATTATGTAACCACGATGGTTACATACCTCTTCCCCTCACCTATATATAGGTATCTTGGGAGAGGGTTTGGGGGACGACTTCACCAAGCGACAGAACGCTAGTAAAGTACCGCGACGCCCAACACTTGGGAGAATTAGAGTTCTCCAACGAAGAACACCTTTTTCCAAAGCAGAAATACGACACTTCTTCTTCCTTTCCATGGCCTCCTTCCGTGTTGAATGAATGGGCATCATCTTCAAGGAAAATCGATGACTCTTCATCTTCGAACGTTTCTCGACGTCAACGAACCGGCACCGCTTAGATCTGTGACTTCGTCAATGACGATTACGGAGGCATGTTCCGTGAGGATGTCTTCCGCGACACCGATTTCCGCATCGGCGATGAATGAACTTCAAATCCGAGGTAGGGGTTTTGTATTTTTATCAAATTACGTGTTTCTTTCCCTCGAACATGAAAGAATAATCTGTTGGATGTTGTTCCTAATTTTATTAAAAATTGTGAAAAGTTCATCGTTGTGTTTCTACGATTGGCCGACTGTTATCGTTATAACGGGAGGAGACCAGACCGCACGAACACGGCCAATTCTCCATCCCCTTCTAATCTTTGGTGTTGATTTAGCGAAGACAGCGCGGTGTCGTCGCACCGCGCAGGAACAAAAGAAAACACAGCCGAAGCGGGCTGCGACGAAGGAACGCGGTGCCATCGTGTCGCGCCGTAGGTTTCAAACGAGGCCGCGGCCGGAGCCGGACCGCGACGGAAGGACGCGGTGTCGTCACGCCGCGTCGAACGGATTCACGTTCATCTTGGAAGTGGCGGCCGGAAAAACCAGCCGCCGGAAAACTCGAAGGAGGCAGCTGGAAATCCGGCCGCCAGCGCCGGAAGGAGCGGGACCGCGGGGTCCCGCGGCGAGAACCCGGTCGGCCCCGCGCTGGCCGGCCGTTATAGGGGGGGGAGCCCGTGGGTGTAACCCCCCCGACAATACACATGGTGCGGCCACTTAAAGGGGCCTCTGTTTTAAAAATTAAAGGGGAGAAATGCCCCCTCCCTTTAGCGCGCTGCGCTGGCCGAGTCGTCGTGCCGTCGAGCCGCCGCGCCGCCGAGCCGCCGAGCCGTCGCGCCACCGCGCCGCCGCGCCGCTGGCCGGGCCGAGCCGCCGGGTCGGGCCGCCACTCGGGCCGGTTTGACCCGGTTCGGGCCGGCCCAGGGGGTACTGGGCCGGGTCGGACCGGGCCCAGACGCCCCCCGTATTCGGACAGGATTGGTTCAAAATGCCCATAACTTGGGCTGCAGACATTCGATCGACGAACCGTCAGTTGCGTAGCGATCCTTGGATCGAGACGGTCGTTTCGGTATACTATACTCAAGGTGCACCTTCCTTTTCGGGAGTCTACGTGGTTAAAACTCTATAGTTAAGCGTGCTTGGCCTAGAGTAGTGATCAGGATCGGTGACCTCCTGGGAAGTTTCCCAGGGTGGGTGTGAGACGGAAAGGCCAATAACTAACAGACCGGGCATCTGATTGGCGCGCCGTCTGTTTCTTTGAATTTCTCTTGATGAGACAGAACTTTTGGCATACTCCGCCTGAGTTTGGACACAGTTGTATTATGGCCGGGTTTGGTTCGCTCACGAAACCAACCGGGCCCCTGGGACGAAAAGGCTAGTAACTCACAGACCGGGCGTCCGATTGACGCGTCGTCTGTTGAGTTGAGACCCCTATGACGAGGCAGTCCTTTGATATACTTCCTTGCAGAACATTGTGATACTTGGATTATCGACCAGTAGCTCGTGGAGCGAACCCTCCTGGAGACGAGCGTGCGGAGTACGGAGACCGTGTAGCCGGTTGAGACCTGACGACTGCTTGACCGACTCAACTTGGAGTGAGTCGACTATCCCAGTGGACGGAGCGCCCGATATTTAGCGACAGACCCACGGCGGACGGAGCGCTCGGTAGTGGGCCGCAGACCCGCGGTACTCGACAGGAGGAGTACCTCTGTAGGCTATTAGGGGGAGCGCCCGGTATTTGGCGACAAACCCTCAGCGGACGGAGCACCCGGTAGTTGGCCGCAAACCCACAGTACTCGACAGAAGGAGTACCTCAGCAGTCTTAGGTTTGTGAGCAGTACCTCGGAGTCGTGATAGGACCACTGTACACTCCAGAGACGGAGCTCTTCAGCAGTTACGGTTTCGATAATGAAAATCCTGGTTTGAGCTGAGACTTTTGACCTTGTGATTACCTAATGATTGAGATGGGTCACTTGATAACTTAGGTTTATGCATGGGCATATACCTGGGTAGTGGTTATCTGTTGATTTCACAATCATTGTGTTTCCTCATGATTGAGATAGGTTACTTGATAACTTAGGTATATGTATGGGCATATACCTAAGTAGAGGTTATATTTTGAGATCTTCTTGTGGTTATCCTTGTTGGTTATAGTGAGACCTTGAGGGTCTCGAGGTCCCTACTGAGTATCGTTATACTCACCCCTGCACGGGCTATGCCCGCACCTCGTTGTGTTGGTTGCAGACGACGGGAAGTGCTGACGGAGGCCGAGTGTTCGAGGACTGGACGGTACCCGGAGGTGGACTACATGACGAGTCAGTACCCGGAGGTGGACTACATGACGAGTCAGTAACCAGAGGTGGAATACACGACGTGACGACTCATAGAAGAGGTTGACGAATGAGAGTGTGGAGGAGGCTATCTGTACCTACCCTTCAGGTAGGATCTGAGGAGGACGACCCAGGAGCTGCTTCCTTCTTCAAGCTGTTTGACTTTTTGCTGTTGTACCTTGTTCAATTGTAGTCTTACTTTCTTTTGGGTTTGTATTCTGGCCCATTTACTTTTCAGCATTTATTTTGTACTTAGTGTTTTGCTTCAGCTTGTACTCTGTGGTGTTTTTTTTCTTTTATAAAGGCAATGCCTTCCCACTTATCGGGATTTTACGCCTTTGGTGCTAGTCGCCAGCCCCTAGCCTATGGAAGGCGGGCTTGGGGTAGTCATGGCACGGGCCCCGAGGATGGGTCGTGACAAAATGGTATCAGAGGAGTTCGGTTCTACCGCAGAACTTATAACTCTGATGTTTCTTTCTGTGAAGCAATAGTGTTAAGAGTACCGAGTGTGGTTTTCAGTTCAGGGAGTCCCGTGATGGTGCGGGCGGCTGACTTATCCATACACCAGGACCATGACAACTGATTTCCGACTATGTGCATGAAAACACTGATTGCGTGTGTGTTTCCAGAAGTTTTTAAATGTCATCTCAAACCAGGTCAGCTCACCAGGTATAATCGTTTGACCGTGTTACGTTGTTTCTTTCAGGATTCCTTTTCACGAAAGACCAGCTAGAGCCCAGAGGGATGTGCGTACTGACAGCTTGTCAAGCCACAAGGCTTCGGTACAGGGCCCTCTTGTAGTTGAGGCACCATTGGAGGCACCAGCGATACTACCATACGTTGGGCCACTGATGCCACGAGCCCCTCCAGTAGGCGATACACGCCACTTAAGTGCGCTGCATGAGTTCCAGCACCAGAGGCCACCCAGGTTCCAGGGAGAGATGGACCCGCAGGTGGCTGAGGATTGGCTTGAGGCTGTGGTGGGAGTCTTTAGGCTAGTGGGGACGCTGACAGACTTCATGGTGATCTTTGTTTCCAGCCTTCTTCAGGCAGCAGCAGGCAGTTGGTCGAGCCACTTGTTCCAGTTTTGCGATGGGATGGCCTTCACGTGGGAAGGCTTCGAGACCTTCTTCAGGGTGGAGTTTGTGCCAGTATCTCTACACCCCGAGCATGTACAGGAGCTTCTGCCTTTGCCGCATGGTTTTTGATCAGTTGCCGAGTCATCTTTGGGCAGTAGACAGATGATGCAGAGGTCCAGGAGGACCATACCAGCAGTTGTACGATCTCAGGTTTTAGGACCGGTGGTGCGGGGCACCCTGGGTGGGGTCAGAGCCAGGCGTGCCAGAAGCAGATTGTGTTACTTGTGCGGTGGAAAGGGTCATCTGGCATGTGACTGTCCGACTCCCTGTACAGTTGATCCGCAGGCTTTGGGGGAGCCACCGAAGCAGAAGAAGCAGTGAGTGCTTGAGCAACAGCCGAGCAGTGGACAAGGCAGTAGAGCTCTTGGAGTAGGTGGACATGAGCGGAACTAGTGGATACGCCCTTTGTACTTCTAGTTCCATTTTTCTGTTGTATTCGTGTCTTTGTACTATGAGCTGCAATAATAAAAAGACATTTATCAATGTGATGTTTGCTTTCATGTCCTTTTTGTTTGGTTGTTACTGAGTGGTCCTGGTTAAGACTGTTGACTTGACCCTCACTTTCGAGATTCCTACTGGAGGAGACCCGGTGACCTCACACTGATGCCGACAGTGTGACTCGACCCTTGGAGGCGAGAGTGACAGTTGGATCTCTTAGTAGTTGTGTCGAGGCCTTACGACGTCATCCATGGCATGAATGCATCATTAATGTTGGGATCGAATATATTAGGCAACGAATGTGGTTCATCCAGGGGATGAGACCAGATTTCTCTTATCGGCAAAGAAGAAATCATAGCAGCTCTTGTGAGACTAAAGGAGGTTCAGTTCAACCCGGAGCGGATGATGACTGCACAGTGCAGTAAGAAACAGGAAACCGGTGTCAGTCTTAGAGACTCAGACGTGTTAATTTTTTCAAGAAGAGGAAGCTTTAAATAGAGATGAGTCTGCGAAGCAGCAGACGTGGAGGCGGAGCTAGGAGAGCAGCATGAGGTGGTGTACATCCTAACATAGTACAACCACCCGCCTTAGGTATTCCCTCCAGGCTCAGTGAGCTGGAGGGCGGTGGAAGAATGCGGTTGCATGCGGTCAAGGAGTGTGACCCAATGGCTCTAGAAATGATTCAAGGGACAGTCTGTGTCCACTACTAGCTGCTGTAGTAACAGACGTCGATATGAATCATTACTCGCTTCCACAAATCTTGTTCCAGACCTAGAGTTTCCGATAAGCCATGGACTTGACCCTCACGTCTGGAGATACCTTGGGAGGAGGCTCGATAATCACACTTACACCGACTGTGTGGTCAGACCCTCTAGGCGAGAGTTTTAGTTGGAATCTCTTGGTAGCAGCGTCGAGGACTTACGACGTTGGTTTGTGTACGGACTGGGAAATCACAGTTCATACAAAAATTGACGGTATTAGGCAAAAATGTTGTGTTTTAACCACGACGTCGGGATGGGTTTTCCTTGGTCGGCGGAAAGGAAACCCCAGGTAGCACAGGATAAACTCATGCACAGTAGGGTGCGACCGATCAATCTTGAGTCGGTCAACCTCGTGGTAGCAGTTGTTTTGAGTTTCAGTTCTAGCAAGAATTGGAGACTTCTGGAGTTCGAGGTTGACGATCACATCCTTATACGGGCCTCACCTCGACGAGGTTTACGGAGATGTGGCTGAAGCGGCAAGTTATCTCCAAGGTTCAGTGGACCTTCTTAGGTCCTCAGCTGGGTAGGCATGATGGTTTACCGCTTGACCCATCCACCTCAGTTTCACTAGGTGCACGGCGACTTCCACATATCTCAACTGAGGAGATACGTGCTCGGCCCTTCGCATATCAACGACCATGAGGAGCTGGACGATGGTGATATGGCGACAAGCACGGAGGCTCTAGTGGGGATCGAGGATCGACAGGGGTGGTCCTATGGGGACGATCAATTCCTTGGGTGCACTTTCGTTGACAGTACGGGAACCTCCAGGTAAGCACATTGGAGGGAAAGGCTCAAATGCGTGCTTTCTACCGCTTTAGTGACCTTAGTTGTGATAAAGCATTACGAGGACGTAAAGCCCTGAGGTGGGAGTAATGTAAAGACCCAGAAATTTAAAAGGAAATTTTTTTCCTAAGTTTTATTTGGAATTTCACAAGAACTCAGATTCTGACGGCACCTAATTCTGAGGCCCGGTGTGCCCAGAATCAATTTCTGAAGTTTAGCTCGGGTACGTTCAGAGAACGAACGAGCGGGATTTTCTATATTTTGAACTGGTGCTCGGAATTGAAATCTGAGGGCACCAATGAACTCGCAACGCCAGTATTTTCTTAAGGAGACTTTTTCTGTAGTTGCGTTTTATCGAGAGCAGAGGTTTGTTTTTTTGGTTTTCTTTAAATGTGTAATAATAAAATAACGTGCCATGTTGCACATTATTTTATTTCAGCCGCCATTGGGAGTGAGGTTGTTGAAACCTCCTCATTGAGGTTGGAGGTGGGGCCACCACATCTTAACCACCCTTGAGAGGTTATGGTGGTGGGTCCCACCCAAACTAAACCTCCCATGGGTGGTTTATTGTGGTGGGGACCACACGGGGCTTAACCCCCCAATTAATGGGAGGAGAGGAAACCTCCCAAATCTCCATCATTAATGAGGGAGAGCCTCTTAATTCCTCAACTCCCCATTAAATGGGGAGAAACTCCTTGGCACCCTCCCCTCTTAAGTGGTGCCAACGGACCTCTTTAATTGCGTCAACGCAATTTATTTCACCCGACCCCCACTTTTTTTTTAAAAAAAATTATGTAACCACGATGGTTACATACCTCTTCCCCTCACCTATATATAGGGATATTGGGAGAGGGTTTGGGGGACGGCTTCACCAAGCGAAGGAACAGTAGTAAAGTATCGTGACGCCCAACACTTGGGAGAATTAGAGTTCTCCAACGAAGAACACCTTTTTCCAAAGCAGAAAGACGACACATCTTCTTCCTTTCGACGACCTCCTTATGTGTTGAATGAATGGGAGTCGTCTTCAAGGAACATCGATGACTCTTCTTCTTCGAACGTTTCCCGACGTCAATGAACTGGCACTGCTTAGATCCGTGACTTCATCAATGACGATTACGGAGGCACGTTCCGTGAGGATGTCTTCCGCGACACCGATTTCTGCATCGGCGATGAATGAACTTCGAATCCGAGGTATTGGTTTTGTCTTTTTTTCAAATTACGTGTTTCTTTCCCTCGAACATGAAAGAATAATCTGTTGGAAGTTGTTCAAAATTTTATTAAAAATTGTGAAAAGTTCATCGTTGTGTTTTTACGATTGGCCGACTGTTATCGTTATAACGGGAGGAGACCGGACCGCACGAACATGGCCGATTCTCCTCCCCCTTCTAATCTTTGGTTTTGATTTAGCGAAGACAGCGCGGTGTCGTCGCACCGCGCAGGAACAAAAGAAAACACGGCCAGAGCGGGCTGCGACGAAGGAACGCAGCGCCATCGTATCGCGCCGTAGGTTTTAAACGAGGTCGCAGCCGGAGTCGGACTGCGGCGGAAGGACACAGCGTCGTCATGCCGCATCGAACGAATTCACGTTCATCTTGGAAGTGGCGGCCGGAAAAACCAGCCACCGGAGAACTCGAAGGAGGTGGCCGGAAATCCGGCCGCCGGCACCGGAAGGAGCGGGACCGCGGGGTCCCGCGGCGAGAACCCGACCGGCCCCGCGCTGGTCGGCCGTTACAGGGGGGAGCCCGTGGGTGTAACCCCCCCGGAAATACACATGGCGCGGCCCTTAAAGGGGCCGCCGTTTTAAAAATTAAAGGGGGGAAATGCCCCCCTCCCTTTAGCGCACCGAGCTGGCCGAGCCACCGTGCCGTCGAGCCGCCGCGCCGCTGGCCGGGCCGAGCCGCCGGGTCGGCCCGCCACTTGAGCCGGGTTGACCCGGTTCGGGCCGGCCCAGGGGGTACTGGGCCGGGTCGGACCAGGCCCATACCCCCCCCCCCCGTCTTCGGAAAGGATTGGTTCAAATGCCCATAACTTGGGCTGCAGACATCCGATCGACGAACCGTCAGTTGCGTAGCGATCCTTGGATCGAGACAGTCATTTCAGTATACTATACTCAAGGCGCACCTTCCTTTTCAGGAGCCTACGTGGTTAAAACTCCATAGTTAAGCGTGCTTGGCCTAGAGTGGTGATCAGGATGGGTGACCTCCTGGGAAGTTTTCCAGGGTGAGTGTGAGACGGAAAGGCCAATAACTAACAGACCGGGCGTCCAATTGATGCGCCGTCTGTTTCGTTGAATTCCTCTTGATGAGACGGAACTTTTGGAATACTCCGGACGAGTTTAGACGCAGTTGGATTATGGTCGGGTTTGGTTCGTTCATGAAACCAACCGGGCCCCTGGGATGAAAAGGCTAGTAACTCAAAGACCGGGCGTCCGATTGACGTGCCCGTCAGTTGCGTTGAGACCCCTATGACGAGGCGGTCCTTTGAGATACTTTCTTACGGAACTTTGTGATACTTGGAGTATCGACCAGTAGCTCGTGGAGCGGACCCTCCCGGAGACAAGCGTGCGGAGTACGGAGACCGTGTAGCCGACTGAGACCTGACGACTGCTTGACCGACTCGACATTGAGTGAGTCGACTAGCCCAGTGGACAGAGCGCCCGGTATTTGGCGACAGACCCACGGCAGACGGAGCGCCCGGTAGTGGGCCGCAGACCCACGATACTCGACAGGAGGAGTACCTCTGTAGGCTATTAGGGGGAGTGCCCGGAATTTGGCGACAGACCCTCAGCGGACAGAGTGCCCGGTAGTTGGCCGCAAACCCACAGTACTCGACAGAAGGAGTACCTCCGCAGTCTTAGGTTAGTGAGAAGTACCCCGGAGTCGTGACAGGACCACTGTACACTCCAGAGACGGAGCTCTTCAGCAGTTACGGTTCCGATAATGAAAATCCTTGTTTGATCTGAGACTTTTGACCTTGTGTTTACCTCATGATTGAGATGGGTCACTTGATAACATAGGTATATGTATGGGAATATACATGGGTAGTGGTTATCCGTTGATTTCACAATCCTTGTGTTTCCTCATGATTGAGATGGGTTACTTGATAACTTTGGTATATGTATGGGCATATACCTAAGTAGAGGTTATCTGTTGAGATCTTCTTGTGGTTATCCTTGTTGGTTTTAGTGAGACCTTGAGGGTCTCGGGGTCCCTACTGAGTATCGTTATACTCACCCCTGCACGGGCTATGCCCGCACCTCGTTGTGTTGGTTGCCGACGACGGGAAGTGCTGACGGAGGCCGAGTGTTCGAGGACTGGACGGTACCCGGAGGTGGACTACACGATGAGTCAGTACCCGGAGGTGGACTACATAATGAGTCAGTACCCGGAGGTGGACTACGCGACGTGACGACTCACAAAGGAGGTTGACGGACGAGAGCGTGGAGGAGGCAATCTGTACCTACCCTTCAAGTAAGATCCGTGGTGGACGACCAGGAGCTGCGATATCTGTACCTACCCTTCAGGTAGGATCCGAGAAGATGACCCAGGAGCTGCTTCCTTCTTCCAGATGTTTGTCTTTTTTCTGTTTTACCTTGTTCAGTTGTAGTCGTACTTTCTTTTGGGTTTGTATTCTGGCCCATTTACTTTTCAGCATTTCTTTTGTACTTAGTGTTTTGCTTCCGCTTGTACTCTGTGGTGCTTGTTTTCTTTTATAAAGGCAATGCCTTCCCAGTTATCGGGATTTTACGCCTTTGGTGCTAGTCGCCAGCCCATGGCCTATGGAAGGCGGGCTTGGGGTAGTCACGGCACGGTCCCCAAGGACGGGTCGTGACACACATCATAATCAACATTGATAAAATATTATGCCTCAAATACAACTCAATCCTCAAATCCTTTAGGTTCTCATTATTAACAAGCTCTGATGCTAGATTCCACAAATCAAAAAAATGGTGGAATACTCAGGAACAATATGCTCCACCTTCTCTAAGGGCATAATCTAATGTATCTTATGTGACCATAATTTATCTGGGTAAAACTCTTAATTAAATATTTTCTTAAAGGAAGCCCACATAAGATCCTCATGAATCATTTCATTAACTATATAATCCCATAATATCAATCCTTGTTTATATTGTCAAATACATTACATACATATATATTAATACAATTTGAAGTATATTCACTAAAAAATGTAATAAATCCATGATAGAATCATATCGCTATAGTGTCTTTAGAAACTGGGAAAAATAAAAAAAAATCATAAAACATTTACATTGCCTCCCATTTATTTCTTCTTAACAAGAATCCTTTTTGACATATCTTACTTACTACCCTTCTTCATGACTGGGGGAATAGAAACATATGAAAGGTTGAGCTAAAATTCTTTGTAATGGTAAAGAAGGTAAATATCAATCATATCATAACCATAAGACATAATAACATAACATTTTAAAGTATTATCCAACATATAAAAAATCATGATATCATGTCATGTGATAAATGTTCAAAAAAATTAGTGCTAATAATCTGAAATTTTATAACAAAAGACATGATGTTTTCTGGAATTCACATAAGAAAGGAAAATTAGTTCATATTATTCTAGACTCATTTATAATACCATCATTCATGACAAATCCTATTACTGAACCAGGTGTACATTTCGTTATGTCCTAATATTAATAAACTAGATTTAATTTTCATTACAGTCATGTCTATCTCATGAGATATAAACCTTTACCCAATGCATGGTATGGAGATATAGGTGTCATCCATCTCATAATGAAATCATTTTTACATTTTCCACAAACACATAAATGATTCATCATATCATAACGTAAGAAATAAAATTTGATTCTTAAATGTCAATCCATAAAAAATATAATTCCATAATTCACATGATTAAATAATAGTATTAATAGGGATAGAAACGTAACCCTATTTAAAAAGAGTCACCTTAAATGGAAAATAATTTTGATAAAACACTTGAAATTAATTCTTGAGGGAAATATCTGTTTCATGTTTAAAAAATGTAATTTTTGAAAATATCGTGCAATTTTAAAATAGTATAATTTAGTTGAAAATAAATATCAAATCATTTTGAGGAAACGTCATGTAAATAAGGTGATATGAAAAAGTAAAAATATATTTCTTCCATATAAGTTTAAATAATATTCCTCTTAGTTTTTCTAGAAAATTCAAAAAGTACCTCGTATCAAATAACGACAGAATAATCCTTTCAAAAATATTTGAAAAAATTATAGGTTGTGTAAATTTTACTTTAAACAGTTCTATGAAAATATAAATAGTATTATATATTTATGGAACACATATGTGGATGATAAATATATGCTGGTAAATACTTATGAATAAATAATCTCGGTTAATAATGATATTTCAAAATTAACCCTTACCTTAGGTTCGATATCCTTTGTACATATACAAACCTCATGTATACTGATTTAAATGATTTTATTGAATTATTGTAGAATCATATAAATTTTTATGATATCATATATGATTACATTGTCATATATTTGTTAGTAACATTTCATTGTCACTAGTTATTCTGATATTTAGAGCAATATGTTCTTATGCATGTTTTGTCGGATAAGTTCATGTTCCACATCATAGGTTATTGTTATATCATTTAAAGAATTATATTATTATCATATATATCATATTTATTCATTATATTCATTTATATAATCTTGGATTTATTAATATCTTGTTGAATGAATCCCATCGCTTCATAGAGATTGTAGGTTGTACCTACGCATGAGCAACGATATCATTCCCATAATTATTGAATGGTATTGAATAGGATGGTGTATAATATTCATAATAATTATAATGTCATAATAATAATAATATATTGTTATTATTTCATTCATTATACACATGCAATTAAGATGCTGCTACAAAATAGATTACACTATGGCGTTGAGAGGATGAGCCGTACGTACGCACAAGTAGTGATTTCATTTTTCGTAGGTTAGATAGATGGAGGAATATAGTTTTTTAATAATTATAATAAAATATCATTATATGATTTATACTGAAGTTATTACTTTTTAATGAAACAACTAATGAGGAGGAATTAGAGAAAGAAATAAGTTCAAAAGAATCGGTATAAGAGTTTACCTCTTCCTCGACGTGTTTCATCTAAATCTCTTCTTAGAGCTATAGAGATGGTCTTTGAAGATGACCAAAATCTCAAGACTGTAAATAGGGAATTCTATAAGGAATAAGGTTAGGGGATGGTCAAACTTGAATGCTCAAAGTGAAGTGAAGAGGTGAGGGAGGAGGTTCTCATTTATAATTGAGGTGAGGGGCACTTTTGGAAACTCCGTAAATAATACTTTATAATAAACTGAAACCCAAATGAAAAACCTCCAAAATATATCAATTTAGAAGATCATATTATTTAGTGTTTTAATATCATCATCAAATAAATTTTTAAAAAATATTTCAATCAATTTAAACCTTATATTTTTATTTAACACTTATTTATTATAATTTACTTTCAACTACTTTAATAAATAATTCAATATCGAAGGGTTAAATATTTACATATTTGATGTAAAATAGACCATAAATAAATACATTATATCATTTTTACCATATTATCATTAGTATATATTTTTAAATATTGTTAATTATATTTAAATAATTCAATAACACATTATTTTGTGAAAAAAATTAATAGTATCAATTTTGACACCATTCAATTAATTGATTTTTAAAATTAATACTATAATAGGATAACTTCAAAAAAAAAATTATATTACTAGGATGTTAAGTCCTTAAATAAAATTCATTATTCAGGTTATTAATCCCAAATTTTATTTACATTAACATTTTTAATAATACTTTTTTGATATTTCTCTTAATAATATAAATATTTAAATAGTTTTGTGTAATTTTGTAATATGCTTATTTGTTGAATAAAAATTAATAAATAATACTATGATGAATATAAATGTACAATAGTTCATAATAATACTTTTAGTTTAAATTATCTTCTATAAAATATAATATTTAAAATGATATACTTATTAAATTAGGAAGGTGAAATCTTTAACGTCACATTAAGTAAAAGAACATAAGTGTGAAAATCAATTATATAAGGCTGCAAATGATCCATCACTCGACCCTTGGAAGATTATGGTCAATATATAGTGGACCAATAATATTTGGTTATGTGTTTGGATCATTTAATGGGTATTATTATTTTAATAAAAAAGATATTATTTATTTTTTATAAATTAAATAATTTATGCATCATTAATATATAAGTTATTAAGTTAATTATGTATTTCCTAAAAATTAAAAATAAATTATCATGATAAATTAAAATATTTTAGATTTAAAGTGATTGTTTGTAATCTAAATTATCTTTAGTATAACATTATAATAAAAATGATTTCTTTTTTAAAATTTGAGGAAGAAGAATTAGATTTTCATTAAATAAAATAAATTAAATGTCTTAATCATGTTCTAGTAGATTCAAATGGATACCATTTTGATCCAAGGACGATTTATCTTGATAAAAACTCATCCAATGATATTAAGAAAAGTTTTAGGATAAATTTTTAATATGATTCTTACCATTAATTAACTAGTTTACCCTTTTACCATATCAATAAAAATTACCAAATATATTATTACTAATACCAAAAAAATACGTTTAAATAACATGGACTAACAAATTAAAAATGTATAATTAATTTTTGAAAATTAAAAACATAGATGTTAAAATAACTAATTTAAAATTATTCCCATTTTCAGATAGAGAAAAAGTGTTTTAAAAGTGAAAACATTGGAAAAGATTGAATTTTTTTTAAAACTGAATTCAATGTAAAATTAATTATATTAAAATAGATAATATTGAAAGATAAAAAGTTATTTTATTTTTGAATTATAACAAAAAATATTATAATTTAACCGTATATATTATTTTTATGAAAAAAATTTATTTTTACAAAAAAAATTCTGTATTTTTATTTCTCATAAAAACTTTAACGTTATCAGAAAAATATTAGAAATTCATCTAAAGTAAATTTTTTTATCCTATTTCAAAATAATAATTTTATGTGGTCATATAAACATTATTAATGTGTAAAAATATTAATTTAAAATAGGTTCTCAATGTAAAGGCGTAAAATTACCCTTTTAAACAATGTAAGTTTATATACATTAAATGGGGTTTATTTATTCCCTATGAATAAAATAACCATTGTATTAATATAAAAAATATTTTAATAATAATATAACATATAAATCTCATTAATTTCATTACCAATTGTAATTCAATTAAGTAAAAATATCTTATTGATATATATTTTTCATAAATAATTGATAGCCCATGATTTCACATTGCATTTTACAAAGTTATTTATACTTATTCCCACTAACCAAACAATTAGTCTATAATGGTTATTTTATACTAAGGGTGTCTCATAGTTTATTGAAACTCATGACTGTGTGGAATAAAAAAACTAAGGAATGAAAATTATTAAAATTAAATACTTTATATAAACATCAAAGAGCTATATTTTACCCCCTTAAACTGAAACACTCCCGTGAAATTAATCACATTGAAACAAGCATATGAGGACACATCTCCCTCCTTATATCCACAAGATCCCATGCGTATTTTTCAAATTAGTGGTTCCTCCATAAAAATTAAACCTAGTGAGTCGCCTTGTTTGGTAGAACTTTTTTCCCGCGATCTAGAATCTCAATCGATAGTTCTTCCTAAGAATGGTCCTGCTCCTTTGGTAAGACATTTGAGTTTAGTACATGTGAAAGATCAGGAATTTACATTGTCATGATCGATACATGGTACCCATCCGGAAATTTAGTGAGAATTGGTGGAATCAAAAATCAGTACCATACCATCCCAACATGATCCATAATTAATAAATGACCATTATACTTAGGGGTCAACTTTCCCATCCTTCCAAATATCATTACTATCTTCTATGGATATATTCATTGAAACACCTTATCATCCACTTAAAACTATAGGTCCTTTCTATAATTGGAAGCATATGTTTTTTTTCAGCTCTGAGCTGCTCTAATGTGTTGTTCAAAATATCTTTCCTTTTATTCAATTTCATTAACATGATCTGGTCCTAATAGCTTTCTTTCACCAGGATTATCCAAACAAGTTGGAGTTCTGCACTTCATTCCATAGAGGGCTTCATAAGGAGCCATCTAAATATTGTATTAAAAGATATTTTTTGTAATAAAATTTCACCAAAGTAAGGTGTTGATCCCAAACACCTTTTAAATCTATAGATAAATCTCTCAACATGTATTCTAGGGTTTGAATTGTACTCTCAAACTGGCCATCTATTTGAGGATGATAAGCAGTGTTGAAACATGACTTTATATCCAGTGCATGCTAATGAATTTTCCCGAACATTAAGGTAAACCTCAGATCCTAATCATATATATTGGAAAGAGTTACTCCATGCAATCTTTCTACTTCCTTTACATGTGTCCTGGAATGGCGATCAAGAGATAAATCCTCTATAATTTAAATGTAGTGTTTTGACTTCATAAGGAGTTCAAATATAACTGAGATAGAATTATTGTCGTTAGATATTTTTGGAAGTCTAATGAAAATGTCCTTAGAGATGTTTTTCCATTTCCATTCAAGTATGGGTAATGGTTGTAACTTCACCTTAGACTACTATCTCTCAACCTTAACTAGCTGACAAAACAACCATCAAGAGCCATATTTAGCAACATATCTTTTCATTCCATTACACCAGAAATACTCTGTTTGGTCACTATACATCATTGTTCTTCCAGGGTGAAGAGGGAATGAATAACTATGAGCCTCATCCAATAATACCTTCTTTAATTATAGTATGGGAGGAATACAAACCTGATTCCCAAACCATGTTATTCTATCATAATCAATGCTGAATTCAAGGAGATTTTTTTCCTTCTTTTGTAGATCTACATCTACGTTCTGTGCCACCTTATTCTTATTTAGTATAAATGATTCATTATTCATTTGGGAAATATAATATTTCTCTACATTGTTTAGAATTTCAAGATCCATCTTTTTTAAATCCATTAATATTGCATCTTTTGTTATCCTCATCAAGGATAGCCTAGCATGGTCTTGCCGACTCAAAGCACCTACCACCTTGTTCTCTATCACATGGTGGTAATGTATTGAGAAGTATTCAACATTAATCAACTCCAACCATATTCTTTGGTGAATATTTATCTCCTTTTGTATGCATATATGCATTAAACTGTTATGATCAATTTAAATATCACACCTTTCACCGTAAAGATAATGCCTCTATATCTTTAATTAAAATATTACCAAAACTAACTCAAAATAATGATTTGGGTAATTTTGATCATGGATTTTCAACTATCATGAGGTGTAATCTATCACCATATCATTTTTCATGATAACGCATCCCATCCAATTCATGGATGCATCACCCTAGATTCGAAACCTTTCTCCACTACAATGTTGTGTGAGTACATGTTCACTGAATGACCTTATTTTTATCGTTGAAATACTCTTCATGCTCCTAAATCTATTGGAACATAACTCCTTTTCAAGTCAACTTGGTGAGTGGATTAGATAATCATGAAAATAAATTTCAAAATGATGATAATATCCAACCAAACAATGAAAACTTTTGTCTCAGTTACCATTTTTGTTCTCAATCGACTTTTAAAAACTTCTGTTTTTTTACGTATCTAGAGATATCCCATTATTTATGATTATGTGACCAAAAAATGAAATTTTTTGAAGAAAAAATTCACACATGTTAAATTTTTAATAAAGCTTCTCTTTTATCAGGGTCTTCAGTACAATTATCAAGTGGATTTCATGTTCTTACTTGCTCTTCGAATAGACATGAATATCATCCACAAAGAATACCACAAACATATCATGATAGTCTCTAAATACACTATCCATTAGATCGATGAGGATACTGGAGGAATTAGTATGTTTAACGCCATGACCCGAAAACTAAGAGTTGGTGCATTATTATATATATTTGTAATTTTTATAATGGAGAAATCCCGATGGAAAATTCTGTTTAGCATCCTTGGAAAGCCAGATTACATAAATAATACCCATAATAAAATGGTAAAATATAATGAATCATGCTACACAATAAACTAAAATAAAATCCATCCTTGAAATCATATTCAGATTCTTCTTATTCATAACCAGGGAAAAGAAACATAATAAGGGTGAGATAAAATGCTCGATAAGGGCAAGAAAAGTGGAATCAATAATGAATAAAGGGATGTAAACTAATATGGAATGTTAAATAACTGAAAACAAATTCTATTTAATGACTAGATAATGCAATGTCAATATGTCAAGGTAAGAAACTAGAAACACATTCCATTATATCAATAAACTAAAAACAAAACTCATCAACAGATATATCAATGAAGAATCGCATGGATAATAAATATTTGAATAATTAACAAAGGGAATGCTGGTCTATGGAACATAATGTTTCCCAATAACCTAATACCTTTACCATCAAAAGATAAATTAAACTATTTTTAAAAATAAATCACCTTAAGAGAATACCAATGAATTGAGAGGCTTTCATTCACTGATCCCCAACCTATAGGGATTTCATTCATTGGATCCCAACCGACGTGTTTCATTTCCATAGAATTCCTCTTATATTAAATTTATAACATTTCTTATAAATTTTCCATATTCAATAAATAATAGGAATTTATCCATAATACCTCAAAGGATGTTAAGTATAATAATTGTTGTTGACACTAATTCAATTTATTTGAGAAAAGTAATATTTAGAAATTACAATGTGTCATATACCACATTGAAGCATTTAAATAATAATTCATCTTGGATTATAGGAAACATGTAATATCATGATAACAATTTTATTCATAATATAAAATTTCAATGGGCAGTATACGTACAAAAAATTTGAATTGCTGCATAGGAAAAGTAAGTCTCAATAGAACGTAAATTGAGACAAAATCCCTTACGAATGTGGTAAAAATGATTTGGTAAACCCAAAGGTATTAATAATTAAATAAAAAATATAAATTCCATGAAGATAATATTGTTCATGATATTATATTTCAATTTTGTATTATGTGAACCATTTATATGAAATTATGTGTACAACAATTATGTATTCCTTGTGAATATAAAATGGGACAAGAATCCCTTACCTTATCCTTACTTTTTGTTGTGTGGTTTTTAGACTCCTATATGTTCGTTTAAAATATATTAATAACAATAAAAAGAACCATAATAATGTTTATAATAACATATATTAACATATTAAAATATTTTATTACCTGTTTGTTAACACTCATTCATTGTTTTAACTGTTTTGTGTGTTAATTTCATAGTTTTCTCAAGTACATTTTGACATGTTAATTAATATAGTCATCAAATATAACATTGATTCATAATATCCAGAATTTAATAGCCTACTAAATTATCATATAAATATTCATTACAATTTTATTTATTGTATTTCATAACATTTGGAGATAATAAATGAAGTGCATCGTTCATAGAGACGGTAGGACTTATATATGCATGAATGCTACATACATTTCATTATTGAATAAAAAGAATTATAACTTCAATATAACTATGTATATTATAAATTCCAATATCGTATTTATTTTTTATATTTTTCAAATATTTATTATAATCGACCAATATATGTTCCATGTATTTCATGAACGAGTCATATCGCTTTGAGGGGCGGTAGTCTACACTTCCTCAAATGAAACAATCATATTTACATAACATGGAAAGAATAAATGTATTCTATAAATAAATATTAAAGAAGGAGAAAGACATAATAAATGAAATATATTTATTATACATAAATATAGAGTCCATAATAATGGAAACCATGAAAGGTGGTAAAAAAATTGAACGATCATCATTTCATGAGGCAGTAGTACGCCATACAAAGAAACATTATGTTCATTACCCATTAGATGGTGGTGTGTGTAAGTGTTGGTATAAATATATAAATAAAATAATCTTATTATATTTAGGATAATTTTTATATAGAATTATATAATAATTATATTTTAGGTATTGGATAATGGAAATGAAACTTAGAGATCATGAGAGACAGTGTTACCTCTTAACCATGTAACTTCTTTTAGTGTATATGAAAAGAAACCTTGGGATTTCGTTTTAACCAAAGGGATTATTCTAGAGATTGGGGAGGAATGTTGGGAAAAAATTTTGGAAGGTGTTGTTCGAAATATTGTGTCTTGAGAGGTGCGAGGAATGGGTAGAACTGGTTTCCTTTTATAGGGAAGTAAAAGGACTCACTTGGTATTCTGGAAATGAAGTTAGGTGAACACATGTTATTACACAAAAAAAAGTCATAAAAACCACAAAACTATAGAATGGTAGGTTAATGGCCTAGATATTTCTAGTAAATGGTTTTTGGATAAGTGGATAGGTTATTTAGTCACTTAAACCTAGGGTTTTAGTACATTTTATGCCTAATTATAACTTAATCATTATAATTAATTTTAATCATTTTAAACAATCATTTTGTCAAGAAATTAATTCGACCCTATTAAACCACAAATATTATCTTTATTACAATTTTGTTTTCCTGATTTTTAAAATTCCAATAATAGGAGTGGGAAAATTAGGATTAATGAAAATCTTGAAGACACGCAGATTAACTGGTTTTAGTAGAAAATTGATCAATAGATCATTTTTTTATGTTCCATTTAAAAGTTAAATTGATTATAGTGAACTAAATTGTATTAATATATTTAAAATTTATTCAATGTGACATAAAAAAAATTGTATATAATTTAACATTAATAATTATTTAATTCAAAAGGCCATTTTTTGTTAAAACACAATATTTTTCACAATTCACTAAAAAACAAATTTTGTCCAAAAAAACCCAAAAAATCACCCTAAGAGGATTTAAATATTCATAATTACAAAATTCTATCTATTTTATAAAATTAAATTCTTATTTGTGTTAAAAATAATATTTAAAATTCGTTCTCTATTAAATGACATTAAACAAGGTTTAAAAATATAGTATTTTATGTGTAATATAAGGGTTTTTATTATCCTATTCCTATTAGAAAAGTGTTAAATTATCATTTTGTATATATATAAATAAAATCTCTAAAATTGTTATAATTTAATTGAATATGAAAAATTTGACTAAATAATGATTCATTTAAATCGGGTGTCATGTGTATTGAAAGATATCTAAATGAAAATATAGTAATGTATTGGGGTGATACATTCCATCCTCCAATAAATATTTTATCATAGAATTTTTATGGTTATTAACATTAAAATAACGTGGGGATTTTTCCTTTATTGAATCCTCTAGATACCAAGCTGCTTCTTCCATTTTGTGATTTCTCTAATGAACCTTTACGCAACAAGTAGTCTGATTCCATAATACATGATATTTAGTGTCAAGAATCCAGATAGATTCTTTACAATAACAGTGATCAGGATCCAACTCTATTACATTAAATGTGAGAACATTTGTTGGATCATGGTTGTAATTCCTCAATAGAGATATATAGAACAGATCGTGAACATCTGAGAGACTCGGTGGAAATGATAATCAATAAGAAACAACACCAAATCTTTCAAGAATCCTAAAAGGTCTAATTTTACTTGTACTTAGTATCACTTTCTTACCAAAATAATAACACCCTTACTTGGAGATAAATTCCGGAAAACGTGATCTCCCATTTTAAATTCCATATCCTCTATTTGATTATGGGCATAACTTTTTTCCCAACATTGATCCATTTTGATATATACCAAAACATCCGTAACATTTTTCATCGTCTCTTTAATAAGTTCTAGGACTATAAGTATCCTTCCTCCAACATCATCCCAACAATATGGTTCATGAAACCTCTTTCCATATAATGATTCATATGGTGCCATTTGAATACTTTAATGGAAAATATTATTTAAGGAAAACTCCACCAAAGATAAGTATTGATCCCACATTACATTAAAATAATGTGAACATGACCCCAACTTGTCTTCTATTATTTGAATTATTCCCTTAGATTTTCCAGTAGTTTTTGGATGGTAGGCAGTGCTCAAATGAAGTTTATTATCAAGGGCCTTATGATGACTCTTTAATAATTATTACATAATATTGGGATATCAATCAGATACAATTGATATAGGTACACCATAAAGTCTTACATATTTATTAATTTAGAGTCTTATGAGGAGATTGAGAGGTAGGTTTTCTCTTATGGAAAAGAAATGTGCAGATTTTGTCAAGAGATCAACAATAACCCATATTACATCATTATTTCGAGGAGTCTTAAGATGTCCTATGACAAATTCCATGGTAATTTCATCCCATTTCCACACAAGGATATTAATAGATTGATAAAATCCTTTAGGATACTATCTTACATCTTTTAATTATTAGAAAGGTAGACATCATGACATATAATCTACAATTTCCCATTTCATTTTATCCCACCAAACATGTTTCTTAAAATCCATATTCATATTTGTGCTACTAGGGTGTATAGATTAATTTTAGCTATGAGGTCTGTCCATAAATTTTCTTTTTATCTCTTATATAGATGCAAAATGAGTCTTTTTCCAAATTTTAAAATATCATCTTCATAAACAATGTTTGCTAATTTTCCATCATTCACACATTTAATCGTCTTCTTATTATCCTCATCATCATATTGAGAATTATTTATCCCCTCTATTAAATATGGTTTTGAAATATTTTGATAAATGATTTATGAATCTCTTTCCTTAGAAATTCCCATATTCATCTTCAAAAGATCCATGAATATATGATCCTTCTCAATCCTCATATGGGATTGAACTCCAAGATCTTTCATACTAAATACATATTCCACCATATTCGCTTTCCCCAAGTGGTTGTGTATTGATAAATCATAATCTTTGAATAGTTCAAGTCATCTCTGTTATCTCAAGTTTATATCATCCTATGAGAATATTTATTTCAATGTCTTATAATCCGTGTATATCTCACATATTTCTCTATAGAGATAATGTATCTTTATTTTCAAAGAAAATATTACATCAGCTAACATCAGATCATGGTTTGGGTAGTTCTGTTTGTGAGTCATCAATTTCCATGTTTCATATTCAATAAAATTTTAATTTTACATTATGACAAAACTAATTCCCTTCTTTGATGCATCACTATATATTACAAAAACATCAAAAAGAGATGGTAGAATCATGATTATTGTATTAACCAATCTTCTATTTATCTCATCAAATCATTCTTCACATTCCTTTTTCCAGAAAAATGTGAAACCTTTATGTTTAATCATGGATAAAGGGTTAGCTAATAAGAAAAAAATTCTTAATGTGACCTAAAAATAACATGTCCATCCAATGAAGCTACACCCCTCAGTTATATTTGTTAGCATAATCCATTCTCTGATTTCCGTTTTCATTCCAATATCAACTGATATTCTATCATTGGAGACAATATGACAAAGAAAAGAGACTTCTTGATGACATAAATCACATTTACATAATTTCCTATATAAATCATCCCTTATCAGAGTCTTAAGGATTATCTGAAAGTGATCCTCAAGATCCTCGTATGTTTTATAATACACCAGACTATCAACAATGAATACCACATAAAAGTTTTCATGATATTACTTGAAAACTCAGTTCATTAACTCTATAAAAACAGATGGTGAATTTGTCAGCCCAAATGGCATTACTGTAAACTCATAATGTCAATACCTTATCTGAAGTGATATATTCAGAATATATACCTTCTTTACATGCTATTAGTGATATCCAAAACAAAGATACGTCTTTGAAAAATATTGAGCTCTATGATGTTGATAAAAAAATTCAACAATACGAGGTAGTAGATATATGTTCTTTGTTGTAATGGCATTTATTTCCCTATAATCAACGCAAAACTTCATGGATCGATCATTCTTCTTGTAACGACCCAAAAATTTATTAATGAAATTTCCTTTTGGTATATATAAATGTATTCTTATGGTTATGTAAAACATATGCACTTATTTTTTTTATTTTTAAAAACCCTTAAAAATATCACTATTTCTAATATATCCATTGAACAATGATCACATGTTTAGTATAAATATAGGGATATAACATATGAAATTTACTAAGAAAAAGGAAGAGATGGCTTTATCCCATAGACATTCCCCATGCGAAGCCCATTAGTCTGAGCTTGGAAATGAGGTCGCATCATTAGGCATCACTCTTGACCTAGAGCAAGCGGAGCTTGAACATGTTATACCAGAGCAGAACCGACTACAGGAGAAGTGTAAGTTAATAGAGATTACCACCTGATTGATGTTATGTGAGCCACTCAAAGAGTCTTTCACCATTGCACACCTTACTCTTCGCTCTTATGCAGGTTTTATAAGGGGTTATGTGGAAAGACCCTAGATCTATTACTATGTACATTATATTTGTATAATTAATGTGCATTTATTGTATTATTGTCACTTTGTAAATAGTTTTTAAAGAACAAATAGTATTTTTAGTTATTATTCAACTAAGAAATATTTTTTGATGAATTAATGGATTTTTTAATTAAATAATATATTTATAAAATATTATTAATAAATTACTTTTTATTAAATATATATGATCATTCATTGTTGATGAATACAATTGTAATTTTTTTAATGATTGAAAGATATTTTTTGCAAAACCAATGAATTTCTGACAAATGTCAGTTTTATTTTAAAATAAAAAATTCACATATATAGAAAATTATTTAAATAAAATAAATATTATTTTTGGAATAAGGATGTTGAAATTATCCAATCTTGAATTTTTCATAATTTTCTTAGTGTGAGATTTTTTGGGAAAAATTAAATATTTTTTAACTATATAATGTGTTTTATAACATCATAATGACCTAATGGAGAAGTAATAAAATACTGTAAACATTATTTTCAGAAAATATATGTTTTACCATTAAAAAAATTTATTTTGGATTTGTTAGATTTATTTTAAAAAGTTTTAGTGGACCCTTCATGGCTTATAAAACATTTTGTCTTTTTAAATTGTTTTCCTTGAGAGTGTGACTCACCTCCACATAAGAAAACCTATTATTTTATGATTTTAGGATATTGGCCTTATAAATTATTTTCTCCACTCCCCTTTGGAAAAAACCATGGTCAAAAACTATGGTATGGTTTTAGGTTTTGATTACTTTAATGTGACGTGTCCCATACCAACATAATAAATAATTCCATCTCCTTTCAAATATAAACCCACACTAGATCCCACTTACTCTTCACTCAAGGCCTTTGAAGATTGTCCAACCTCTACCGTTTTCTCTCTATAATCCTCCGAAGGTGACTCAAGCAACAAATATGTATCTCTCAAGCCTCTCCCAAGACTTTTGGATCACACTTCCATGTAAGGGATTTCTTCCATTTTAAATTTTGTCAAAGTTTATTCATATTGTTATATCCTTTTTCTATTAATTAAATTCTTTGGGGTATGATTTAACACCTAACCCATTCTTCCCTATTCATATTTTAAAAAAAATTAGTGATCCATTTTCTCTCTCATTAATTCCTCCCACATACAATCGTTACCATTCTGACATTCCCTAAGGAATTTCTGTCTCCTCATTTACATTCAAGAAATTATTTTGGAATATGTATCTAAATTACATTAAATTTGTTGGTACATCTATCTATATGAACCCCTTACATTCCATTTCATGTACATTTTATGAGATACCCATTTTAATCTCATCACCAATTTTTATGAATTCTTATATCCCACTATTATGGTGCCGAAATTGCACCGTGTTTTTCCATGCCAAGACCATTATGTTTTGAATACCATACCCATGTCCCTATCAAGGGTATTCACTATTAGGCACATATAAAAATTGAATGGTACTTTGGAATATTTATTCCACATTTCATCATCATTTAATAACTTATTATGTGGATTGATTCCAAGTTATATGATCCATGTGGCAAACTTATGCATGAAATAAAATTTTTAAGAAGGGAGCGCCCTAATCACACTCCAATGCGTTAGCTAAAGTATAGAATCATGATATGTCATGTGAAATGATTTCTAACTAATGATAATTCAATTGAAACTAGGGTTTACTCTTGCTTCATGTGTAATGAGTGTCTACTCATGCTCCATGTGAAACGAGCCTTGGCTCATGCTAATTCCATGTTATGTGATTTTGCCATATCTTCTTGTTATTATTATCATGCTTTACCATGCCTTTATGTTCATATTTCTCTTATAATCTATTTATATTCTTATCTTATAACATGTATTTTGTTCCTCAATTTATTCCTTGTTTGTTACCTTACCGGGCTTTATAGCTCGCCCTTTTCTAATGCATGTCATCATGTTATCCCATGCAATGCTAAGTATGAGGGAATGTAGTGCTCATGTAAATTATGTTTTCAATAAAGATGTTGTGTTTCATATTCTAAGATGTTATGTAATGTTCCTATGTTCAAAAGACTATAGACTTATCAATCTTACATGTTTTATCAAGTGATGATTATGGGATAAATCATGTGTTACTGTGTAATAAAGAGTTGGGTTGTCATAGATGATATCAGAGGATAGGTTTAGTTATTTTTGGAATTAGGATTATAAAACCCTAGTGAATATTTAGAGACAATAATAATTATAATAAAAACGTACCTATGTTTTTTAAGGTATTTAATAAATGGTTTATCAAGAAATTACATCTTTATCGGGATACGAGAAGGTAGAGGTGGATCTGGAATAGATGTAACAAGGAGTGCAAACTCTGACAAGGAGTTTCAGGCTTCACCTGGGGTATCCCAGTAAAAAACAACGGACTTTGATACACTCTTGGTTAAGACACTCCAATGGGATATTCACTGGTAAATTCACAATCTTTGAATGAATAATTATTTATGGAATTAAAAAAATACCTTAGGAATATATGTTGGAAAACATATATTGAAGAAAATAGATTCATAACTTGAAGAAATAAAATTTATTTATAATTAATCGATATTGTACGTGGATTACCATTTATGTGTTACCCCTAACATTACAGTCATTCCAGCCAATGGCCAGTAATAGGAGGACTAAGGCTAACAGCCTAAGTGAATATCAATTTGATGATTGTGCTAATGAGATGCACAATCTGATGGGAGCAGTAATCATGAACATTGTCATGATAATATCTCACTTAACTCAAGATTTGAATAGAAACATGGGTCAAGAGCAACGTTAAACCCCCCCCCCCAATGAAAGAAAAATTATCTATCAAAAGCTTCATTAGACAAAGGCCTCCTACTTTTAATGGATCATGTGATCCCTCAATCACCGAACAATGGATCAACTCCATTGAAAAAAACCTATACATCCTTCAATGTTTTGATCAAGGGAACGGTATCTTGGATTCTTATCATATGGAGGGCGATGCTGATCAATGGTGTACATTTATCATAAATATATATACTAAGGAGGAGATCGAGGAAATATAATGGAGGTATTTCTAGAAGATGTTTTTGGATAAATATTTTCAATGCACCCTCCGACTTAAGATGTAAAGCGACTTTCTTTCTCTCAAGTAAAAAAGATGGGGAATCTGTCATAGCGTATAAGGTATACTTCCCAAGGCTTAAATGATAGACTTTAAGCTTTGTCGTTACCCCAAAATTAAAGGTTTACCACTTCTTTGGTGAGTTGAAACATAGACTGAAAAAGGACCTAGCAGTCCGTGACTTCGATAGCTATAGGGAAATTGTCTGATGTTCCCTCATGTTTGAAATGTAGATCAGCAGATCTCAAGTGTATCATGGGGATAAGAAGCCTAAGGTGGAATTCAATTTTAGAGGTCCAATGGATATATCCAATGATTCTAAAAAAATACATAACCCCACATGCCAAAGGTGCGGAAAGAAGCACCCCGAAAATTGCCTGAAGGGTATAAGGAGATGCATTAGGTGTGGAAAAGAAGGGCGCCTATCTATTAACTCTTGGAAAGAAAAACCCACAGCTACGACAGAGGAGAGGAACATTCCATTCGACTCTCAATGCACTGTTCATTACTTCAGCTCCAGAGAATCTGGGCACTATGAAAATCAGTTCCCTAAGCCAAGGCTTTTTGAAGGCAACCAATAACATCCAAGGCAGCAAGGGTGATATTTTTCCATAACTAATTCCGAAGTGAAACCCGACAACGAAGTGGTGATAGGTATGCTAGTTATTCATACAATAAAAGTGGACCTACTTTTTTGTTCAGGTTCAATGAATTATTTTATATCCTAAATTTTTAGTAGAACAATACCAATACCACCACAAATCATGGAATTAAAGATGTCGGTGAGTATGGAAAATGGGGAAATGATTGCATCCCATGAATATAACTCCTACCCTATCATAATCAATGGATTTAGCATCCTGTTTATCCTCATTATTCTCCCTATGGTGCAATTTTATGCAATTATTAGCATGGATTGGCTTTCCCTATATAGAGCCACATAAAATATCGTAAGGGGGGAAATCACTCTCTATGTGGAGAATCAACCAACGATTCCATACAAGTGCAAGGAAGAAGATGAATCTTATTTAGCTCCATCATCTAATGGGTGGATATTACTACCCCATTAGCAAGCATATCTAGAATATATGATTGAGTCTAAGGAGGAAACTATCCATGAAGACAAGCCTATTATGAGGGAATTCTCTAAAGTGTATCCCATGGAATTGTCTAGTATTCGACCTAGAAGAGATGTTGAATTATCAATTAACCTTATACCTGGGGAGTATCAATATCAAAGACTCTATATAGAATGTATGATGTGGAGATTAAGGAGCTGAAAAAACAACTACATAAGAATATAGATAAAGGGTTTATATGCCAAAGTGCTTCACCATGGGGTGAACCAGTCCACTTTGTCAAGAAGACAGATGGGTCAATGAACCTTCGCATTGATTATCATGAGCTTAACAAAATCATGATAAAGAACTAGTATCATATCCCATGAAATGATGTCTTTCTCGATCATCCATGTGGAGAACAATACATTTCCGTGGTGGATTTTCTATCAGGATATTATCAAATATGGGTGATGAAGGAAAATATCCCCAATATTGCTCTTCGTACAAGGTATGGGTACTATGAATTCATAGTAATGACTTTTGGACTCACTAATGCTCCAAAAAGCTTCTTGGACATGATGAATATAGTCTTTAGATATTACCTTAACAAATTTGTCGTAGTCTTTATAAATGATTTTCAAATATACTCCAAAACCAAGGAGGATCATGTGGAGTATCTACGAAAAATACTTAAGAGCTTTCAAAAGGACAAGCTCTATGAAATGTATAGAATGTGTGTGTTCTGGTTGATGGGGGTTTCATTCTGGGGCCATATCATCACAGCAATGGGATATCTATAGATCCCTCCATGACAAATACAATAGATGGATGTCCAAGTCCAACATCGGTAATAGATATTTGTAGCTTCTTGGGATTAGCTATATATTATGGAAATTTTTTGAGAAATTTCTCATGATTATCCAACCCTCTTACCATGCTCACTTAGAAGGGACTAATGTTTTCTTTGAGAGATGAATGTGAAGAAAGCTTCAAGGACTTCAAAAGGAGGCCTATCACTACACCTATTCATACTTTACCCATAAGTGGTGATATTTTTATGTATTTAGTTATGCTTCGAGGAAGGGACTGGGATGTCTGTTGATTAAAATGACATAGTCATTGCCCATGCTTCAAGGCAACTAAATTTTCATTAGCAGAATTATCCAACTCATGATCTTTTGTTGGCTGTGGTGATCCTCGCCTTTAAAATTTCATGGAATTATCTCTTTGGGTATAAGATTGAAATATATATGGACCATAAAAGCCTCATGTATATATTCATAGAGAAAGAGTTGAACATGCACCAACGAAGATGGTTAGAGCTGATCAATGACTATGATTCCTCAATCAATTACCACCCTGGGAAAACGAACCAGGTGGCATATTCACTATGTTGAAAGGACCCCATGATTCTATAATTGAGTATAATTGATAAGGATCCAATCTTTTTAGAATTTATAAAGATGGACATGGGAATCATAAAGAAGGGAACATCATCAATCCTCTAACAAATGATTTCTTAACCATCTCTTTTGAAAAGGTCAAATGATTCTCAAAATGATGGTGTGAGAAATCCAAAGAAATTTGAAGCTATGAGGAATGGTAAATCCTTAGAGTTCGGTGTTATTTAATAATGAATTGGGAGATTTGGGAAAAGACTATGTGTTCCATCATGTTTGGAGATAAAGAAGGAAATATTAAAAAATGCACATAGTTCAAATTTCACTATTCAATGAGGAATCATAATGATGTATCGAGATCACCGAGAACCTTATTGGAGTAATAATATGATAATTGAGATCAATGAGTATACATCAAAGTGCCTGGGGGTTAGCAAGTGAAGGCAGAGAGGCATATGCCTAAGGGTATGATGAAAACATTGCCCATACCAGCACGCAAATGGGAGAACATCACTATGGAATTTTTTACCAGACATCTGAAGACATCCAAAGGCAACAAAGCAATCTAGGTTGATGTGGATCATATTACAGTTTCTTCATAATTCCTTGCAATTCGGGATGATTTTTCATTGGATCAACTGGTATGGATATATATTATTTATGTGTTATGTCTTCATGGAGTACCACTATCTATTGTATCCAATCTAGATACAAGATTCACCTATATGTTTTCGAAGAGTCATCAACATGATATGGATACTGAACTAAACTATAGTACAAACCATCATCCTCAACCCGATTTCAAATCTGAGAAAACTATTCAGACACTAGAAGATATGTTAAGATCATGTTAAATGGAATTTAAAGGAGGTTGGGATCAACATCTTCCTCTAGTTGAATTCTCCTATAATAACAGTTTCCACTAGAGCATCCGAATGTAGCCTTATGAAGCCCTGTATAGGAAGAGGTGCAGAACAATGGCATGTTGGGATGAAGTCGGTGAGTGTAATCTGGTAGGACCTAAAATAGTCTATGAAATGGTGGAGAAGGTGAAAACCATTCAGTAGCAGATCAAGGAATCCCAATGTCGATAAAAGAGTTATGTAGATAACCATCCATGATAATTTGAGTTTAAAGTTGGGTACATGTAGTTTCTACACATATCTCATTTCAAGAAGGTCATGAGGTTTCAAAATAATGGGATGTTAAGTACTAGGAACATCATCCCCATCAAGATTCTTGATCATGTCGGGGTTATGGCCTATAGACTAGCACTTCCACCAACCATGGACAATCTGCATGATGTCTTTCATGTATCCCTCTTAGGGAAGTACATGTCGGACCCTTTACATGTACTATCTTTAGAGTTGGTACAGTTAGAGGATGATATTTCTTATGATGAAGAACCGTTGAAATTCTTAGATCCCAGAGAAAATGATCTACGAAATCAGACAATTCCCCTCAACAAGGTGTTGTGGAAAAACAACAAGTTTGAATAAGCGACGTGGGAATCAGAAAATGTGATGAAGCAGAGTTACCCACATCTGTTTTAGTGTGGGAAAATGAAATTTTGAGGGAGAAATTTCTTGGGGGGGAAGATTGTAATGTCCCAAAAATTTATTAATGAAAATTCATTTTGGTTTATTTAAATGTCTACTTATAGTTATTTAAAATGTATGCACTTATTGGTTTTTATGTTTTGGATGTTTAAATACCATTATGAATTGTGATTGTTTCTAATATAGTCATTGAATAGTGATCCCATGATTAGTATAAATATTGGGCTTTAACAAATCCAATTTACGTAGACAAAGGAAGCAATGGCCTCCTACAGTAGACTTTCCCCTTAAAAAGTACATTTGTCAGATCTCAGAAATGAGTTGCCATCATTGGGCTTCACTCTTGTGCAATCCCATACCGAGCATGAACATGTTAAGATTGAGTAGAACCGACTTCAGGAGAAAAGAATGTTAATAGATATTACCACCCGAAAAATGTTATCTGAGCCACCCCAAGAGTTTGACACCATCACACACCTTACCTTTTGGTCTTATGTGGGTGTTATAAGGCGTTATGTGACAATACCCTTGAACTATGACTATGAAAATTATTTTTCTATAAATAATGTGCCTTCATTTTTTTATTGTTACTTTGTAAATAGTTTTAAAAGCACAAATAGTATTTTTAGTTAATATTCAACTAAAAAAAATATATTTTGATAAATTCGTGAATTTTTTTAATGAAATAATATTTTAATAAAATATTATTAATAAATTACTTTTTGTTAAATATAAATGATCATTTAATTTTTTATGAATACATTGAAATTTTTTATTAGGGTTTGAATGTTATTTTTGTCAAACCCCAGGAATATTCGATAAATGTCAGTTTTATTTTAAGAGTAATAATTGACATATTTTGAAATTTATTTAGATAAAAATTATATTATTTTTGGAATCAAGATGTCAGAATTATCCAATGGTGTTTTTTTTGTAATTTTCTGAGAGAGTCATGTTTTAGGGTAAAAATTAAATACTATTTAGGAATATAATGTGTTTTATGACATCATAATGACCCAATCATGATGTAATAAAATACTATAAACATTATTTTCGGCCAATATATGTTTTAATATTAAAATTATATGATTTTGGGTTAGTTTTATTTATTTAACAAAGTTTTTGTGGACCCTTCAAGGCTTATAAATCATTTTGTCATTTTAAATTGTTTTCATTGAGTGTGTGACTCACCTCAATAGAATAAACCCTATTATTTTAAGATTTTCGTCCATTGTATATATAAAATATTGTTTTCCACTATTATATGGTAAAAATAATTGGCTAAAACCATGGTTTGGTTTGTGGTTTTTATTAGTTTAATGTGAGGTTTCCCAAATATAAATAATAAAGAAGGACCGCTCCTTTCCTATATAAACCCACCCAAGATCCCACTTCCTCTTCACTCAAAGATTTTAGATTTCATCCAACCTCCGGCCTCCTTTTTCTATAATCCTCCAAAGGTGCCTCAAGATTTTAATAGGCCAATATGAAGCCTCTCCCAAGCCTTTGGGATCGCACTGCCAAGTAAGGGATTTCTTCCAATCTAATTTTTTTCCATGTTTCTTTATATTGTTATATCATTTTTTGTTCAAGTAAAAATGATGGGATATGATTTAAAACCTCATCCATACTTCTATATTCATGTTTCAATAAAGTTATATACTTTTCGTCCATCATTAATGCCTCCAATGTACACCCGTTACCGTACCAAAATTCCATAAGAAATTTATCTCTCCTCATTTTCTTTCAAAAAATAATTCTATATTACTTATCAAAAATCAATTATAATTGTTGGTAAATGTATCTATATGTCCCCATTAATTAAAATTTAATGTACATATGATGATACACCCATTTCTCTATCATCAACCATTTTTATGAATTCTTATGTCACGCTATTATGGTGACGAAATTGCACCGTGTTTTTCTAAGCCAAGATCATTGTGTAGTGAATACCATACACATGTCTCTATCAAGGGTATTCAACTTTATGAGCATATAAATAATGAATATCACATTAATGTATTTATTACACATTTATTAAATGATTAATAACTTATTTTTTTGATTGATTCTATCTTATATGATCCATGTGGAACACTTATGCATTAAATGAAATGTCTAAGTAGGGTGCACCCTAATATCCCTCCAATGAATTCTATAAATTATAGTATAATGATAGCTCATGTGAAATGAGTGTGGAATCGTGCTTATTTATGTGAAATGAGGGGTTAATTTTGCTTCATGTGCAATGATGGTTTACTCATGCTCTATGTGAAATGAGCCCTGGATCATGCTAATACTAGGTTAGCTGTTGTTTTCACAACTCTATGGTATGATTATCATGCTTTATCATACCTTTCTGTTCATGTTTCTATTATGCTATATTTATATTCCTATTTTATGAAATGAATTGTATTCTTCATGTTATTCCTTGTTTATTCCATTACTAGGCTTTGTAGCTCACCCTTTTATTATGCATTTCCTCAGGTTATCCCATGCAATGCTATGTACGAGGGAATGCAGTGGTCATGTAAATATGTTATCAATAGATATGTTGTGTTTCATGTTTTATGTAGTTATGTAATTTTCTGAATCCCAAAATACACTAGACCTCTAAATCTTCCCTGTTGTATCTACTAATTTTTATGTAATAAATCATGTTTTAGTGTCTAATATAGAGTAGGGTTGTCATACATCTTAACAAAGAGGATCAGGGTCCTCAAGGTGAAAAACATGGGAATATAAATAACTTATTACTAAAATAATCATGTTGTTTATTAAAATCGACTAATTCCATTATTTCCATTATATAGAGAGTTTTTGATACTGGCATTGAATTTGGTATTAAATCAACAGAGAATTCAACGTCATGTTCTGGTGGATTTCATGCTAAATCCTTAGGAAATAAATCAATTTATTCCTGTATAATAGGTACCTATTCTATTTGGAGATTACCTACATTGTCACTAGGCATTATTTTCTATTCTTTTGCAATAATTTCATTCAGTATGGCTAATAAGGGTGGATCTAAATAAAAATCAAGTGAGGAAGCTTCTTCTCTAAAGATGAGGGATTTAAAATTTTCCTCAGAAATCATAACTTATTTTCTCATAATATAAATTTTTATATCCTTTTTTGAGATCCATCCCATAATGGGAATAACATCAAAGTTATAAATAGGTATGATTATAATGTTGGAAAATATTGTATGTTTATATTATATAATTGGGACCTACCGACACACTTTGTTGCAATGATACACCCCTTAGGTGTTTTCATTAAAAACACTCTGTGAGATCAAAAGAAAAATGCCTAGTGTTCATAGAAAACTAGGAATATATAAAAGAGTACAATGATCCATAATCAAATATTTCATTGGAAAAATTTTATGATAAAATTAATGTACCGGCCACCACATCATTTTCCATTTCAAACTCTTCCATAGAGATCACATAGGCATTTCAATATCCCCTTGAACTCTTATGTGGTAAATTCTCTTGATGCTTGGGGCATTAAATTGAGTAGTAACCCATCTACCTATAGGTGAAACACTAAATATAAATGTTATCCTTATTCCCATTGTAGTCTTTAATATGATGACCCTTTTCTCTACACTTAAAATAGATATCGAGTCCCATTAAGCATATCCTTTGGTGATTTTTCCCACAGTTCTCATATGTTGCGATTTAAATCAGTGCCTTCTTCTTCATTGACACATTACTTTTCTCATGATGCTCTGATGACCTCTTATTTCCTTGGTTTCCATTGAATACGTATTATCATGAAAATATGTTCTCATTATTTATGGAACATAAAACTATTACCTCATATGATGAGAAATTATGAGAAACTACTTCCCTTCAGGGATTTGGATTAAGAAATTAAAATAAGAGGTCAATCATTCACTTTGTGTTGTATATATCACCTATAAAATACCTAGATAACATTATAAATATAGATTCATAATCACCAACCAATTATTCATACTTTGATTCAATCTATGGACCTTTATATTCATCTTAATTTTTTGATAATGATGGAAGTATTTATCAAATAATGTCTCCTTAAATGTCGTCCATTCAATGAATTCAATTTCTTATTCCTCCCTTGTATCCTGGATTAAATACCACCACTGATTAGAATCACCATGGAGACAATATACCACCATTATAACCTTTTACTTTTCACTACATTCCAATCCTATAAATATCTTCTCCAGAGACTTAATCTCTTGCTCATCTATAATTGGATTAGTAGTCGCACTAAATGATGGGGTCCTTAGCCGCATATATTGGTCTGATATAGGATATTCCCTTTGTGGTATAGGTTTCTCCATTCGAGAAATTTTATTTTTCAAAACAATATTATGTTTCCCTACTATCTACATGAATTAATCTCCTTTAACAGTAGTTGTATTTATTTCCTCATAGTGGTAATCACTACATTTTCCATGAGTATTGACATTGTTCTCCCTTCTAGGTTCCTTTTCAAAATAATGGCATACATTGGAATATAACATAATATATAATACCAAATATGTAATAGAAAATAATATAAATTTTTGCATCCTAAATCACTGAATAAAAAAATTTGGTTTCATTGGAGAAATATTTACCTTTAAATCCTTTATAATTGTATGTAAAATTTTAATTATCATATGCATGTTCCCCAAAAGTGTCAAACCAAGTGCACAACAGGGACCATTGTCATGTACCAGGTTACCCAGAGTCAAGCCTAGAACACCTTGTCAGAGTTTCTACTCCTAGGTAAATCTGTTCTAGAACAATTTCCACTTGTAGTATCTATACAATGTTGTTTTTCTAGGAATACCCACATAATCTCTACTTTACCCAAATTATAGGGTGTTATTCTACTCTTATCCTCAATTGTGATGATAGGGCTATCCAACCTACTATAAATTTTCTAAATCTAGTTTACAAGGTTATTTATTACCCTCCCTCTGATGCAAACTGTAATACCCTGACCCCTAAACCAAGAGTCGGTGTATTATTAAATTAAATTGGCATTATTACAATGAAAAAAATCCCAAAGGACTATTAATTTTAACAACCTTAAAAATCCATATTACATACATAATACACATAATACATGGGGAATATATAATAAAACATTCTACAAAATAAATTGAAATAAAATAAATCCTTGAATTCTTATTCAATGTTCTCTTCTTCGTAACCTAGGGAAAGAAACATAATAACGGTGAGATACAATGATTTGTAAGGGTATGTAAAGCAGAATAAAGAAAGAAACAATGGATGTAAAATAAAATGGAAAGGTAAATAACTGACATCATAATCAATTAATAACTAGATAAGGCAATGCCAATATGGAAAGGTATGAAACTGAAAATACATGCCTCTAAATCAACAAACTAAAAATGAAGCTCATCCATTGATATGTCAAACCAAAATATCATGGATAATTAATAGCTGAATTCTCAATAATGGGAATACTTATTTTTCCAACATCGTTTTCTGAGGAACATGATACCTTTACCATCAAAAGGTAGTTTAAACTATTTTCCCAAATAATTCAACTTAAGTGATTATTTATTCATTGAGTGGAATTCAGTCACTATTCCCCAACCCATGGGGATTTTCATAAATAGTCCCCAACCCATGTATTGAATTTTCAAATCACTCATATATAAAATAAATAACGTTCCATTGAAAATATCCATTTTGAATAATTATTATAGATTTATAAATTTCATGACCCATCCCCTAGGGACTGTGTTGGGACTACCCCAAGCAAGCCTCCCGAAGGCCAAGGGATGGTGACTAGATCCTTATGCCTCAACCTACACGTGGGATGCTTTTTTATTATGTAATTTTACGCACAAACATGTCCAACCATGTACAACACAGAAAAATGAACCAAGTAACACTAAAATAGAGCCGATTACTTGTACAACTAATACAATTGGGCCAAAATACCAACCCAATAAAAGAACTGAAAAAAAAGTAAAAAAATGAAACTCTGATGGCCATCTGTAGAAACCCCCATCTGATCATGAGAGTAGTGTAGCTACTAGAATCCATGGTAGAAGGTATTTTCTACCCAATCCTACTAAGCCCCACCTGGTCCTAGGCCACCATGTCTACCATTGCAGCATATGTCATCCCTGTATCCCTGAACACCTCTGGTTCCCAGTCCACCAAAGTCTCTTTCCAAAGGATGATTTCATCCACTAGACATGACATGAGTGGGTGGAGCCCATGCATGGGTGAGTAATGTGATACTCAGTAAGGATACCGAAACAAAAAGGAAATATGACACAAAAATACTCAAATTAAAGCATGATACACAAGACAGATCACACTAGATATTCATTTAGTGAATTGATAGAAAAATAATCATTCACATTATCAAAATCCTAATTTGATGGATAACTCATCCTCTATAAAGTAAAATGGAAATGCTGGGTCACATAGTAGCCACTTCCCCCTATCCATGGACTGTTGAGGTACACGACCCCCATAAGTATTGTGGGTATGCTTGGCCACATAGAGCCACTTCCCACCATGGTCCTTTCGAGTCACAAAAGGACACTCCTCACATTGGCCATACTGGGATACTCCAATAGAGTATCATGGGTCTACCAGGACACACAAAGACACTACCTATTGTGGGCCTACAAGGTCAGAGAGATCCACTTCCCACTAGGACGTCAATGAGTCAAACTGATTTGATGGTCAGCAGTCTTCAGGTGTCAGCCAACCGTAGGGTTCCGTTCACAGCGCTCTTGGGAGAACTGCTTCAAAATCCATTAATTTCATCTCAATTTATATGACATCATCCTTAGGACATTCTAAATGATCTTCATCATTGACAGTGTCCAAAAAATAAAAACATCTCATCAATCGTACATGAGATTTGCAAGATACGAGGATTTTAGTAAATAGTGGGTCAGTTGTGTCTGGGTCAGGTTTGACCTGGTCAGACCATCCTAACCAAATTGGCATGAGGGTCAGATAAAACCCGATTTAAATTCGACCTATTCGACCTAACCCAGTTTGGGTCTGGGCCTATCAGTTCCGGCCAGGCCTATGGGCCAGGCCAAATGGGCCTCGTTTGACACGGCCTGGTTTGGGTGAGGGTCCAGCCAGCTGGGTCGCCAGGTGACCCGATCTTGTTCGGCTCTGCCCAAAATGCACAGTTCTAGACTGCCGACATATTTTCAGGTAACATGGTGTAGGTATAGTGCCATATACCATTGGAAAATCCCGACCCGGTGGCTGGGGGTGTGGCCTAATGGATGACGACATGACCCACTAGCTGGGGGTGTGGACTATCGACCGGGGGGGCCACACGCCAACCTAATGATTGGTTGTATGAGATGATGGTGGGGTGCTCTTTGGATGTGGAAGCCAGTTATATCCATATTCCCACCTACATCATGGATGGACAGAGCTCCTCCAATAGCGTCCAGGCATCCACGACTCACCAGCCACCCAGGTGGCCCGGACGTGGCCCACCCCTCCATGTAGCGCTCACCTAATATTACACCAACCTGCTACTGCAGCTAGCTAGATATAACCTCCTACCATTATGGCGGGCTGATGGGTGCAGTGCCATACTTTCCCTGTGGCCATCGCTGGCCACCACTAACTATGGCTACTGGTGTCGGCACACCGGTTGTCCCTTCTACGATCCACTTGAATTACTTTGGTGGTCGGTTTTCTGATTTATCAACGCCTATGGACCTCTCGGGTCAGTTCCATCCCTGCCTTGGCCCCAGATTCTACATTCCACCACATTGAGGATATAGACACAATAAATGCACATGGAGTAGTTTCTCATTCCTTATTCTTTTAGTCCCTTGAACTCCATGTTAGGGGTTATGAAATTAGAGGTCTAAGGATTTATGTTCAATCAAAAAATGATAACATTAATCCCATATAACGAAAATCCCATCACAAAAAGATACCCTCCATCATAAACGCATGATTCTCATATCATCCTATTTGTGGGTTGATATACATTCATTATTCATTGAAAATAATAGGGATGAAATTTAAATAAAATAACTCCTATTTCTTTGAAATTCGTTTCTGCACTGTTACATCCTCGAGGTTTCTAGACGTCGACATCATTTGTCGCTTCTGACTCCTTTCTTCATGGTGAACCAAATAATTTTGATGTTTATCAGAATTTTTCGTTCTTCATTGAATAGAATGTTTTTTGAGGTTCATCATAGAATCCTTTTAGTTTAATTCCTTATTCCACCAATGGGTCAACCAAAATAAAAGAAAAACACTTCCTAGTGTTTCTGTTACACAGTGATGTCACGTCATTATACTATTTAATTAATGAAACAACATCTCTGTTACATATCATTTAATTGGAATTATGCTATGAGTTAATGAACCATTTTGGAGCCCCATCAATATGCCTCATCTTTGTACTATAACGTCTCCATCTGCTACTCATTGGATGAGAAAAAAAAGAAAATAACTATTTAATTTTATATTTTTTTATTTTTTGAAATGTCTGAAAATTTACGTTTCTAGTAGGACCTTATCAGACGAAGATAATACTTCCTAAGAGAATCCTGAAATTCTCAATTAAGTAGTTCCCTTGGATTTCGATCTGATCATCAATTCAAAAGTAAAAAAACCCGCCTGCAAGTTTACTTAAGCATACTAAAAAAGATCAAAATTTTATTTCGGTCTCACCAAGACTCAAAATCAATTTTCATCAAAGCATTGGGTTTGATAATAATAACAACATTTTTTTATATAAAATTCAAGTTATTTTCAATACATTACAGTCTCCCCACCTTAGGGATTTACATCCCTGAATTTCAAAACAAAAACCAAACAAATAGATTGGGGTACTGAGCACAGAACTGAGCCTCCCGCTCTAATGTTCTCTCCTAGAGATTCATGTGCTACCATCAACCATTCACCTGAGAAGTAATCCTCCAAAATAGGACCCACTCCTTTTGATCATCTTTATCAAATGGGAACTCTAAAAACATTTCCCCATCCTTAATGTCCTTCTCACCTCAATCGATGAGATGCGATCGATCATGAAATTACCTCCTCAGCTACGTCACGTGGAAAACATCATGAACCCAGTGCATTAGTGGGGGTTGAGCTAGGTGGTACACCACCTCGCCAAGTCGACTCAGGATATTAAAAAGTCAGATGAACCTCTGGGGGAGCATTCCACCTCATCCAAATCTTTTTAATCCTCATTGGGGTGAGAACTGAAAGAATACATGGTCGCCCTCCCCAAAATCCAAGGGTCTTTATCTCCTATTGGCATAAGACATTTTCCTACACTTTATAGTCCAATCCTGCTCCTGGTTGATTTGAACCTTATCGTTGGAAGCCTGTACCTTCTTCAGACCCCAGAGGGTGGACTCTCCTTGGTCTTTCTTGTATAGATATGATCTACAAGTGCTCCTGTAAAAGGCCTCAAATGGTGTCATGCCAATGGTGGAGTGATAGCTATTATTGTATAAAAAATCCACCAGTGGCAGGTGGTCCTCCCAACTGTGACCAAAATCTAGGATGAAAGCACGTATCATGTAATTCAAGGTATGTATAGTCTGCTCTATCTAACCATATATCATGGGATGGAAAGTTGTATTCAAGTGTTGCTACATCCCGAACGCCTCCTGTAATACCCTCCGCAGCTAGAATGTAAAGAGAGCATCAAGATTTGAGACAATCATTTAAGTCACCCCGTTATGACGTACTATCTTCTAGACATAGAAGCATCTCAATCCCTCTAATGATCCCTCTTATCGGTTGTGTAGGAATTGAGCTGACTTGGTGAGTTAGTCAATGATCAACCAAAAATAGTAATGCCCCTAGATGTATGTGGTAATCCCATCACATATTCAATTGAGATACGAACCCATTTTCACTGTGATGCATCGAGTGGTTTCCCCAAGCCTACTGGAACATGATACTTGGCCTTCACTGGCTGACAACTGAGGCATTGTGAAATTTACATGGCCATAACATACTTTATCCTTGGATGACAGTACTGATGTAAGAGTTCCTGGTACATATTTGGCACTCCAAGATGTACCACCAAAGGGGTTGTATGGATCTCCCCCAACTATTCCTCATGTAATATCACTAGAACTATGGTGCACCCTCTATAAAGGATGACATACTCCGCACCTATCAAAAATTAATTAGGAGCCCATCCTGAGGATAACTAGGCATGTCGGGCCTCACCGTCAATATATACACGTTGTGCCTCTCTGACTCGATATAAGAGTGGGGGAGTAATAGTGATCGACTGAAGGTAAGTATCTCAACCATCATTTACGAAGGATATATGAATCATGGATAACTACTATGTAACCTCACTCAGCAGCTGCAATCTTGTCCTCCTAATGAGTGTGTATGCCACCACATTCTCCTTCCCATGAGTATGGACTATCTCAAAGTCATAGTCCTAGAGGAACTCTAGCCATCCCCACTGTATCATGTACAGTTCCTTCTGGGAGATGATATACCTAAGACTCTTTTTATTGGAGTAAATGGTAAACCGCTCACCAATCAAATAGTGTTGCCACATCATCAATGAAAAGACCACTGGTGCCAATTCCTGGTCGTGGGTTGCATAGTTCAGCTCTTGCTATCTCAATTTTCATGAGCTGTATGTGATTAATAATCACTACTACATCAGGACACAACCCACTCTAGTCTCTCATGTGTCTCAATAAACTGTATACCCCACGCCATCCACTAGTAGTCTCAAGATGGGGGATCTAGTTAGTCTCTGACTCATCTACGAGAAGCTCTGCTGACATTTAACTGCCACATGAAGGGCTATCTCTTCCTTGTCAAAGCTGATAAGGGTTCCTCAATACTAGAAAAGTTGCCCACAAACCTCCAATAGTAACCAGCCAACACCAAGAAGCTACAAACCTCAGTCATGATCCTGGTCGGCTCCTAAGCAAGCACTGCCTCTATCATCGCCATATCCACTACAACTCCAGCCTCTGAGATGATGTTTTATAAAATGTGAACTTCCCAAATCCTAAAAAGAATCTTCGAGAACATTCCATAAACCTAGTGCTCTCAGAGTGTATCCAGGACTATATGTAGGTGATTAGCATGCTCCTCCTTGTATGCCTAGTACACCTATATGTCATCAATGAAGACCACAAATTTTTTTTAAGGTAATCCTGGAAGATCCTATTCATGAGTCCCGTGAACACTACTGGGGAATTGGTCACATAGAAAGGAATCACTATCCACTCATAGTGGTCATACTAGCACCTTAAGGATGTCTTTTGTTCATCTTTATACCATGCCCGAAGATAGTGAAAACTTGATCTGAGGTCTATTTTTGAGAACCACTTCTCCCCCTTCAGTTGGTCGAAGGGATCATTAATTCTTGAAAGTGGAAAATTGTTCTTCAAAGTCACCTAGTTCAGGAACATAATGTCCCCACATAACATCAAACTCCAATATTCCTTGATGGAAAAATGAACCGAGGCTACCCATGGTGAACCGATGGGCCTTACAAACCCCTTCTCCTACATGTCCTATTGTTGTACCCTTTCTTCAAAAAGCTCCATGGTAGCCATATGATATGTCGGTGTGGGTATTTGTGTCATCCCAAGGTATAGGTCGATACAGAATTCTACCTCCCAACCAGGAGTAAGTATCGGATCATTTTTAGGAAAAACACCCACGTACTCATCCACCACTATAAGAAAACTGAAACTCGCCTCATCCACTACACTAAGGGTGAGGCTAGCCAACTGGTGAGTGATCGGCTAAAACCTCCTCTAAGAAAGTCTATCTTGCATTGTAAGGTTTTCCTTCTCATCAGTAAAGGAAAACATGGCCCCATATATACAGAAACACCGCACAGGTTACTTATAATAGTGGATCTAAACATGTACTGTGGATAACCAATCCATACCCAAGATGACATCGGAAGGACTCATCACCGCAACTAGGAGATCCCAGAAAAATATCTTACCTCCTAGAGTAAACTCACATGGCTGATACCAGTGTGTAATCATCAAATCCCCTCCCATAAGAGTCTCTAGATGTAATGATTGAGTCGATGAATCCATCGGAATCTTGGAGCTCTGAACAAGATCATTTTCAAAGACGTACTGACTTGAACATGTGTCTATATAAACTTCAACTAGGGTGGAGAATACATAGTTCATAACTCAGATCCTGTCTGTAGCCCCGTGGTCATAAACCTATTTTGCCTGATGTTGTGCTTTCTCCGATCCATCTGCTCCCTGATGTCAGGGTGGTCCACTTGGGAGTGGTGGCTATAAATCCTCAATTTGTCGCCCACCTCCTTCTTCTCAACTTGATCCCCTGCCACATTCTCCATCCTATAGACCACTTTTCTGGAACTGAATCCTCTGTATCAGCGACTCCTTTACCATCTTGTGGTCATCTAAATGGCGGGTTGGGTCGTGACATTCCATGTGTCCCAACCCTATATATGTGATGTGCTACTAGGATCCCTACTGAATCTCTCTATACTGGGAGCCCTACACTACCAACCCTATGTCCTATGGTTTTCTTCTAAAATACCTAGGACTCTTAGGCCCTCTCTTATGATATCTGCTTCTTGCAGAAGGCTCTGCCACCAAGGGTCTGCTAGTATCTCTAGCAATGGGTTCCTTCTCTACCAAGATGCTCAATACTAAAAGGGTTATATGTAGGACCAAATCCTCAGTAAGGATGTGGAGAGACCACAAAGATACCCCGATCTCCCGCATGAGTCCCTTCTCAACAGCTCGAGCCATGAAGAAATTGTCTCTCACTGTATATGTCGAGTAGTGAGAAAGCTGAGTGAACCTTGATGAGTACCTAGACACCATCATGTTGCCCTACTGTAGGTGAACAATATCATGAATTCACATTGGGAACAAGGTCACCATGAGAAAATTCTCTTGGAAAATACACATGAAGTCGGCCAAGCTGAGGGTCACCTCATCATGCATCTAGGTGGTCTAGCTCAACCATCTCCAAGACAAGCCATGCCGAAGGCTCACTGTGAAAATTCCATCTTGTAAGGTGATGTACTCACAATGCGGATGACCCATATACTTACCTCCAATCAATACTTAGAGTCCTAACGATTTGTCTCTTCCCTGAACCGAGGATGTCTGTGTCTCTGAAACTCGTGTAGGGTACTGTGTCATTGCACATCCTCTATGGGAACCTATGGTAGTAGATGCTGACCATAGGGTGGTGGTAGCACTAGTGCACCACCAGTTGGGTCCATCTCTAGAACTGGTCCATGAACGGAAACATTGTGGATATGCGGGATAGTCAAATGACCTTATTTTATGATCCTAGCTAGTTGTCCATGTGGAGGCATCCTGAGATAGAACAAGAAGTACCACTGTTATAATGTTATACATGGTGACCTGATATTTATTCAAAAGATCATAAGGATAATCTTATGTAACCAGGGTTTTCATGTATTGAGAAGAAAATAATAATTTCTTGGTCCTGGTGCATGGATACGCCGACCACCACACTAACACTAGACTCACCGAATCTGGAAGTCAAACTCGAAACACTTAACACGGTGGCCCAAAACAAAATAGAGACTCTCAATATTTGTGGGAGGTCTAAACCTCCCTCTAATAAAACTTTTTCATGACCCTTACCCCAGAGCCCGGGTCGTGACTACCCCTAGCCTACATCACAAAGGCTAGGGCCAGCGACTAGCACCGAAGGCATTGACCTAAATGTGGGATTAATTTTCCTAAGTTCCTAAACACACACACATGCCCAACCAAGTACCAAACACTTAAAAGGAAACAAGCATCACTAAAACATATCTAAGTATAATTACAACTAATACAAGTGGGTAAGAATACAAACCCAACAAAAGAACTAAAAATAGAAAAGTACAAAAAGGAAACTCTAATAGACATCTGCGGAAAACCCCAACTGATCGTGAGAGTAGTGTTACTACTGGAAGATGGAGTAGAATGTCCTGTCCTCGCGATCCTACTAGGCCCTAAATCCTCCTAGGCCACCATGTCCACCATTGCATCATCTTTCAGTCATGTATCCCTGATCACCTCTGGGTCATGGTCCACCAAAGTCTCAATTGAAACGTTGATCACCGGCGTAGGACACGACACGAGTGGGTGGGGCCCTTGCAGGGGTGAGTAACGTGATACTCAGTAAGGACCCAAAAACATAAATGAAAGACCACACAATAATACAAAATTTAAATCATGTAGAATAAGACATATCACACCAAGTGTAAATTTTGGGTAGTGATAGAAGAATAATCAGTCACATTATCGAACTCCTTAGATATTGGAAAACTATTCTTATATTGATTACAATGTATTTGTAGAGCCACAAAGAAGTTGATTCCCACTAACCTTGGTCTTCTATGGTACTCATCCCTGATTTGTACTGTGGGTATGCTGAGTTACACAAATCCGCTCCCCACCATGGTCCTGTCGGATTACACAGAGTCGCTTCCCACATTAGCCATACCAAGATACTCCTCTTGACGAGTATCGTGGATCAGCCATGTCACACAAATCCTCTCCTAATTTTGGGCCTTCCGAGTCACCCCAATCCATATTCCACTAGGCCATTGTCGAGTCACATAGATTTTATGGTCAAAAGTATTCATGTCTCAGCCAACCGTAGGGTTTCGTACGTAGCGTTCTGAGGAGGACTGCACCTCAATCCATTCTTCACAACAAGAATTCCATGAAAGTCTCGTAATGGAATTCCAAAACATCCTCCTCATCAATAGGGTCCCAACTCTACAAACAGAACTTCAATCCGACGTGCGGTTTTTATGATACAGATATTTTAGTAAAAGGGGTCCAGTTACATTTGGGCTTTGTCTGACCTTGTCATACCTACTTGACCAACTAGGATCAGGGATCCCAAATAACCCAGTTTAAATTTAACTAAGTCAACCTGACCTAGTTCTGTTCTAGTCCAGTCTGGTCTAGCCTGGCTAGTGGGATAGGCCTTATAGGCCTCACCGGACCCGACTCGGTTTCGCCGAGGGTCTAGCCCGCCTGGTCACCAGGAGACAAGATCTAGTATGGCCCGGATTGAAGGGTGTTTGTCTATACTACATCATGGGTGTGGCCCTCTATGTGGTGGTTTGACATATCGGTGTGGTTCCGGCCTACCGGTGTGGGTCCGGCATGCGGGGCACGAGACCGGCCCACTGGGCCGCATGCCTAGCCCGCCAGCCTGAAGACCAGCAACATGGTCAGCTGGTGGGGTGCTCCTGGAATGAGGCAGTTGGCCACGTCCGATGTCCCGCTAACCATGATGATGTGTGGTGATCCTCCATTCTCATTTTGGAAACCACATCTCACCAGCCACCCTGGCGACCTAGTCGCAGTCCACCCCTCAACGTGGTGCCTGCCTGGCACCACGTCATCCCACTACCGTGGCCTACCAACTGTGGCTTCCTTCCGCTATGTTGTGCCATTTGCAGTGTTGCCATCCTTTTCTGGTATCTACCGTCATCAACTGCTACTATCATTTACACACCGATAGTCCCTTCTACGGGTCACCATAACTGCTATGGTGGTCTATTTTCCTATCTTTCTGCACCTATGGCCCCCCAGGTTTCCACCATCCCTGCCATGGACCCAACTTACTCTTATCACAACATTGAGGATACAACCATAGTTAATGCACACGATGTAGGTTCTAGGTAAATGACCATGTCAGCATGTTACCTCTATGTTAGAGGTTTAGAAACATGGGAGGTCCAAGGATTTCAGTTCAATCAACAAATTAAATCATTAATCCTGGATAATTAAAATCACAAATGAAAGTGGACCTCCCAAATGAACACAAGATTCATGGATCAACCTATTAGTGGGTTGAACTGCGTTCATAATTTCTAGAAAAAATGGGGAAGAATATAAAATAAAATAACCCCTACACCATTTACGGTTTTTTCGCAGCATTACTTACTTAAGGTTTCAGGATGTCAACATTTTTCATCAATTCCAACTCAATTCTTCGAGGTGTGTCAAAGATGCATGATGTTATTCAGTGTTTGATTTTCTTCTTTAGAGTGGAATATCTTCATAGGTTAATTCATAAATTCTTATAGTTTATTTTTCCATTCCACCAACACATCAACCAAAATAAAAGGGAAACATATTGCAGCGTTTGTGTTACGTTGTGACATCGCGTTGTAACACTTTATCATTTAGGAATCATCGTCGCTATTATATGTCATTAATGTGTTTTTATGCTCTGAGTTAATGAGCCATTAATGAGTTTCATCAGTGTGGATCTTTTTTGTCGTGCAACATTGTCGTCCACTGCTCAACAGATGAGAAAAGAAAATAAAATGACTTTTTAATGTTATTTTTTTATTTTTTGAAAATTCTGAAAATTAAGTTTTCCATTCGGCCCTTGATAGCCATATTTATGTCCTTTATAGATGAATATATGTGTTATGAATTCAACGGTGCCCTCCGTTTTTTGATCCGATCAAGGGTCCAAAAGTTATAGAAACCCTTTCAGACGTTTACAGAAGCCTACATAAAAAATGGTCAAAATCTAGTTTTGAACTCACCTAGCCACGGAATAACGTGTCATCAATACGCGTGGTCTCATAATAATTCCATATAATATAAAAAAATACATATAATTTCTGATACATTACAATCGATAATACCTTATTGAATTTTAAGTACAATAATGGTTGTTGACATTAAATTTTTTTTGAGGAAAATTAATATTTAAACAATCCTACGTGCCCCATACAACATTTAAACATTAAAATCATAATTACACCTGAATTAAATAAATCATATAATATCATGAGAAGAAGTGGATTCATGATATAAAATGTCAATGGGCATTGTAGACACCAAATAAAAGTGAATTGGTGCATTAGAAAAGTATGTCTCAATGGAATGTAAATTTTGGTGAAATCACTTTCTAATGTGGAAACTAATGAATTCGTAAACCCAAAGGTATTAATTAATAGATAAAAATTTTAAATACTTTGAATATAATTGGGTTAATGACATCATATTTCAATTTGGTATTAGGTACACCACACATATGAAATTAGGTGTACAACAATTATGTTTGCCTCATTAAATGTAAATTAGAAAAGATTCCCTTACCTTATCCTTAATTTTTGTTGTGAGGTATTTAGACTCTTATATAGTGTCTTAAAATATTTTACTTACTAATAAAATAACCAAAGTCCTGTTTATGAAATCATATATGTACTTATAACAATATATTATTACCCGTTTGTTAACCGTATTTCATTATTTTAACTATTTTCGGTGTTAATTGGCTAGTTATCTCAATTAATTTTTGAATAGATATTTGTTGTTATCAATTAATTTATCATTTTTTCATAAAATAAATAATTTAAACCATGACTAAATTATCCTATATATTCAATACATATGTATTTATAATATTCTATATCATATTGATATTAGAAATGTAGTGCACCATTCATTGAGATGGTAGGTCGTACTTACTAATGAAAACTACTTTTATTTCATTATTGACTTGATAGAATTAATGATAATTTATAAATAATTATATTATAATTTAAATTACCATATTTATGTAATATATTTTTCATTTCTAATTATAATCAACATTTATATGTTATGTGTATGGAATTAAGGAATCATATCACTTTGAGGGGATGGTAGTCCACACTTCTTCAAACGAAATTGTCTTATTTACACAACATGGAAAGTAGAATATTACACTCTAAATAAAATATAAAAGGATAAAAAATTTATAAAGGATAAATATTTTTTATATAATTATATAGTCCTTCATAATGGCCACCATGAGAGTAGTTAAGGAAAAATTGAAAAATCGTCTTTTCGGGAGGTAGTAGTTTGCTGTATATAGAAACATTATGTTCGTTACCCATTAGATTGTGGTGTGTTTAAGAGTAGGTAAAAATAATAGCATAACAACATCCTAGTATATTTAGGACACTTTTTTTATACATGAATAGAATAAGAATATTTTAAGGGTTGAATAATGTAAATAAAACATAGAGTGATTAAGAGAGGCTATTACCTATTAATTGGGTAACTTCTTTTAGTGTATACCAAAAGCATCATTGGGATTATTTTTGGGCCAAAGGGAGGATTGTAAGTCATGGGACGGGATGATTGGAGATAATTTGGGAAGGTCTTCGCAGAACTTATGATACTTGAGCTGATATATCCATAATGAACACACATAGAAGAGTTGCTCGGGCCTTATTCTTGTCGGCTCATGCCCTCCATATTAGAGGTTATGAAAATTGGAGGTCTGATGATTTCAGTTCAATCCACAAATGATAACATTAATCCCAGATAATGAAAATCCCAACAAAAAAATTTACCCTCCAACATAAACGCATGATTCGCAGATTAACCTGTTTGTTGGTTGATCTACATTCATCATTATTTGAAAATAAATGGGTTGAAGTTTAAATAAAATAACTCTTACCTCTTTAACATTCGTTTTTTCACTGTTACCTCCTCGAGGTGTCAAGACGTCAACATCATTTGTCGCTTCCGACTCCTTTCTTCATGGTGAACCAAATAATTTTTATGTTCATCATAATTTGTCATTCTTTATTGAATAGAATGTGTTTTGAGGTTCATCATAGAATACTTGTAGTCTAATTCGTCGTTCCACCAACGCCTCAACCCAAATAAAAGAAAAACACTTCCTAGTGTTTCTGTTACGCTGCAAAGTCACGTCATTATACTATTTAATTTATGGAACAACATCGTGGATACACATCATTTAATTGGCATTATTCTACATGTTAATGAACCATTTAGGTTCCCCATAAATGCGCCTCATCTCTACAAAGCAGCGTCTCCATCCACTAATCATTTGATGAGAAAAAGAAAATAACTATTTAATGTTATTTTATTATTTTTTTGAAATGTCTGAAAATTTATGTTTTGAATAGGAACTTATCGGATGAAGTTAATCCTTTATAAGAGAATCCTGGAATTCGAAATTGAACAGTGCCCTTGGATTTTCGAACAGATCATCGATTGAAATGTAAAAAAACCTTCATGCATGTTTACTTAAGCATACTAAAAAAGTTAAAATTTTTATTTTGGTCTCACCAAGCCTCAAAATCAATTTTCATCAAAGCATGAGATTTGATAATAATTAAAAATTGTTCTTTTAAAAAAATCAATGAATTTCCAATACATTACATTCTCCCCACCTTATGGATATACATCCCTGAATTTCAAAACAAAAACTAAACAAATAGATGGGGGTACTGAGCACGAAACTATGCCTCCCACTCTAAAGTTATCTCCTAGAGATTCATGTGTTACCATCAAAAATTCACATGAGGAATAATCCTCCAACATAGGAACAACTCCTTATGATCCTCTGTATCCAATGGGAACTCTAAAAACATTTCCCCATCCTTAATGTCCAGCTCACCTCAGTCGATGAGATGTGAGGGATCATGAAATTACCTCCTCAGCTACATCATGTGGAAAACATCATGCACCCAGTGCATTAGTGGGGGTAGATCTAGGTGGTACACCACCTCACCAAGTCTAATCAGGATCGAAAAAGTCAGATGAACCTCAGAGGGAGTGTTCCACCTCTTCCAAATCATTTTAATCCTCATTGGGGCGACACGCATAAGAATACATGATTTCCCTCCCCAAAATCCAAGGTTCTCTATATCCTATCGGCATAAGACTTTTTACAGCTCTGTCTAGTCCTCTCCGGCTCCTGGATGATATGAACCTTATCATTGGTAGCCTGTACCATCATCGGACCTAGGATTGTCAACTCTGCTTGGTCTTTCTAGAATAGATGATCTACAAGTCTTTTTATAAAAGGCCTCAAATGGTGTCATGCCAATGGTGGAGTGATATCTATTGTTGTATGAAAACTCCAGTAGTGGTAGGTGGTGCTCCCAAATATGACCAAAATCTAGGATGAAATCATGTAGCATGTACTTCATGGTATGTATAGTCCACACTGTCTAACCATATATTTGGTGATGGAAAGTTGTAGTCAAGTGCAGATTCATCCCGAACGCCTCCTGTAATACCCTCCACAACTAGGATGTAAAGAGAACATCCAGATTTGATACAATCATTGAAGTCACGCTATTATGATGCACTATCTTCTGGCATAGAGGCATATCAATCCCTCTAATAGTCCCTCCTACCAGTTTGATAGGAAGTGAGCCGACATGGTGAGTTAGTCAATGATCAACCAGAAAGAGTAATGACCCGGGATGTACGTGGTAACCCCATCACATATTCAATCGAGATACGAACTCATTTCCCCTATGGTACCTCGAGTGGTTGACCCATACCTGCTAGAACATGATACTTGGCCCTCACTTACTGACAACTGAGGCATTGTGAAATGGACTCGGCCACAACTTTCTTCATCATAGGACACCAGTACTAACGTCAGAGTTCCTGGTACATCTTCGTCACTCCAAGATGAACCACCAAAGGGGATTTATGGAGCTCCCCCAACACCTCCTCCTGCAACATCACTGGAACTATAGTGCACCGTATAAAAAGGATTATATACTCCCCACCTATAAAAAAATAATCAGGATCTCATCCTGAGGATAACTGATCTAATCGGGCCTCACAGTCAATATCCACTAGTTGTGCCTCTCTTACTCAATATAAGAGTGGGGGAGTAATAGTCAAAAACTAAAGGTAAGTAGCTCCACCATTATTTATGAAGGATATCTGCATCATGGTTGACTACTCTATCACCTCACTTAGCTGCTGCAAACATGTCCTCTTAATGAGGGTGTATGCCACCACATTCCCCTTCTCATGAGTATGCACTATATCGAAGTCATAGTCCTAGAGGAACTCTATCCATTTCCACTCTATTAGGTATAGTTCCTTCGGGGAGATGATATACCTAAGACTCTTGTGATTGGGGTAAACCATAAGCATCTCACCCATCAAGTACTGTTGCCACGTCTTCTATGAAAAGACCACTAATGCCAACTATTTGTCATGGGGTGCATGGTCCAGACCATTTTATCTCAATTTTCATGAGACGTAGGTGACAACTAATCACTCCTACATCAAGAAACAACCTTCTATAGTCCTTCATAAGTTGCAATAAACTATATACACCACGCCATCCTCAGGTAGTCTCATGATTGGGGATTTAGTTAATCATTGCCTCATCTATTAGAAGCTCTGATGACATTTAACTACCACACAAAGGGCTATCGCTTCCTTTTCAAAGCTGATAAGGGTTCTGTTACACTAGATAAGTCCGCCAAAAACCTCCAATAGTAACTAGACAACACCAAGAAGTTGCACACCTTAGTCACGATCCTGGCCAGCTCCCAAGAAAGCACTGACTCTATCATCGCTGAATCCATTACAACTCTAGCCTCTGAGATGACGTTTTATAGAAAGTGAACTTCCCAAATCCAAAATAGAAATTTTGAGAGCTTTCCATAAACCTGGGGCTCTTGGAGTGTATCCATGACTATATGTAGGTGAGTATCATACTCTTCCTTTGACTCAGAGTACACCTACATGCAATCAATGAAGACAACAACAAATTTTTTTAAGTTAAGCCTGGATGATCCTGTTCACGAGTCCCATGAACACTACTGGGGAATTGGTCACATTAAATGAAATCACCATGAACACATAGTTGTCTTACTGGAACCTAAATGATGTCTTCGGTACATCCTCATCCCATGCCCAAAGATGGTGATAGCTTGATCTGAGGTATATCATTGAAAACCACTTCTCCCCCTTCAGTTGGTCGAAGGGATCATCAATTCTCAGATGTGGAAACTAGTTATTCACAGTCACCTAGTTCAGGCACTTGAAGTCCATACATAACATCAAACTCCAATCTTCCTTCATGGAAAAAATAATCAGGGCTACCCATTATGAACCGATGGGCATTAGGAAACCCTTTTCCTACATTTCCTATTATTGTACCCTTTCATCACAATGCTCCATGGTATCCATATGATTTGTTGGTGTGGGTATCAGAGTCATCCCAAGGTACAAGTTGATGAAAAAGTCTACCTCCCAACCAGGAGTAAGTCATAGAAAATTTTTAGGAAAAACACCCACGTACTCGTCCCCCACTACAAGAAAACTTGAACTCCTCTCATCCACTGCACTCAGGGTGAGGCTAGCCAACTGATGAGTGATCGGTTGAGCACTCCTCCAAGAATGTCTGTCTTGCACTGTAAGGTTTTCCTTCCCACCAGTAAAGGAAAAAATGGTCCCATATCTGCGGACACACCACACTGGGTGCTTATAATAGTGGATCTAAGAATTTAATGTGGATAACCAATCCATACCCAAGATGTCATCGAAAGGCCTCACCATCACAACCAGGAGATCCCACCCAAATATCTTACCTCCTAGAGTAAACTCACATGGCTGAAACTAGTGTGTAATCATCGAATCCCCTTCCAAAAGAGTCTATAGCTCTAAGGATTGAGCTGAATAATCCATCAGAATCTTGGAACTCTGAACAAGAGTGGTTTCAATGAAGTACGGACTCAAACATGTGTGTATAAGAACTTCAAATAGTGTGGACAATAGATAGTTCATACCTCAGATCACGTTTGTAGCCCCGTGGTTATAAACCTCTATTGCCTGAAGTTGTGATTTCTCATGTCCATATTCTCCCAAATGTCGGGGTGGTCCACCTGGGAGTGGTGGTGGTAACAACTCAATCTATCACCTATCACCTGCTTCTAAAACTATTCCCCTGCCACATTCTCCACCCTGTAGAACTCTTTTCTTGAACCACATCGTCTTTCTCAGTGGCTCCTTTACCATCTCTTGGTCATCTAAACAGCTGGTTGGGCAGTTACATCCAATGTGTCCCAACTGGCCGTATGTGAAGTACTACCAGGATCCCTATTGACTATCTCTAGACTGGGATCCCTACAATTCCAGCCCTATGTCCTAGGGTTGTCCTCTAAAAGACAAAGGCTTCTTAGGCCCTCAATTATTGTATCTTCTTCTTCAAGAAGACTCTTCCACAAAGGGTCTTCTAGTAGATCTAGCTATGGAAACCTGCTCTGCCAAGTTGCTCTATACTAGAAGGGATAAATATAGCACCCAAGCCTTAATAAGGATGATGAGAGACCATAACGACGCCCCAATCTCCCGCATGAGTCCCTGCCCAACGGCTCGAGCCTTGAAGAAAGGGTCTCTCACCATATCTGTCGAGTAGCGAGAAATCTCAGCGAACCTTGCTGAGTACCTAGCCACCATCATGTTTCCCTACTATAAGTGAACAATATCCTGAATTCACATAGGGAACAAGGTCACCATGATAAATTTATCTTCGAAAATCAACTTAAATGCAGACAATTTGAGGGTCACCTCATCGTTCATATGTGTGGTCTAGCTCCACCATCTCCAAGAAGAGCCCTACCGAAGGCTCATTGCTAAAACGTCATCTGGTAAGGCAATATCCTCGCTAAGTAGATCACCCATTTTCCTACCTCTAGTCTGTACTTATCATCCTAAGGATTTCTATCTCCCCTGAACCTAGTATGTCTGTGTCTCTAAAACTCGTGTATGGTACTGTGTTGGTGACCAACCTCTATGGGAACCGCTGGTAGTAGATGTTGTCCATTGGGTGGTGGTAGCACTAGTGCACCACCCGGTGGGTCCATCTCTAGAACTGGTCACTAAATAGACACATCAGGGATATACGGGATATTCACATGACCTTATATCACGATCCTAGCTAGTTATCCACATGGAGGCATCCTAAGATAGATCAATATGTACCACTGTTATAAGGTTATACCTGGTGACATGATTTTTATTTAAAAGAACATAGGGAGAATCTTATTTAACCAAGGTTTTCATGTATTGAGCTGAAAAGAATAATTTCAAGGTCTTAGTGCATGGATACGCCAACCACAACACTAATACTGGACTCACCAAATCTGGAAGTTGGACTCGAAACACTTAACAGGGTGGCCCCCAAAAAAACAAAAACTCCCAATCTTTGTGGATTGTTTAAAACTCCCTCTAATACATCTTTTTCATGACCCTTTCCACAGAGCCCGGGTCATGACTACCCCTATCCCACATCACAAAGGCTAGGGGCCGACAACTTGAACTGAAGGAGTTGACCTAAATGTGGGAGTCATTTTCCTAAGTACCTAAACACACACACATGCCCAACCAAGTCCCAAACACTGAAAAGGAAACAAGTATTGGTAAAACAAATCTATGTATAAGTATAACTAATACATGTGGGTAAGAATAAAAACCCCACAAAAGAACTGAAAATAGAAAAGTAAAAAAAGGAATATCCATTTGTGGAAAACCCCACCTGATCATGAGAGTTGTGTTTCTACTAGAAGATGGAGTAGAATGTCCTATCCACCTGATCCTACTAGGCCCTACTTTTTCAGAGGCCACCAAGTCCACCATTGTAGCATCTGTCATTCACGTCTCCCTGATCACCTCTGGGTCATGGTCCACCAAAGTCTCAATTGATTCATTGATCTCCTATACAGGACACAACACAGGTGGGCGGGGACATTGTAGGGGTGAGTAACGTGATACTCAGTGAAGAACCAAAACAAAAAGGAAATACCAAACAACAATACTAAAAATAAAGCATTTAGAATAAGACAGATCACACCAAGTATACATTTATGTTAGTGATAGAAGAATAATCATTCACATTATCGAACTCCTTGGCTACTGGAAAACTCTTACTTTATTGATTATAGTGGCCTTATAGGGTCAAAGAGAAGCTACTTCCCACTAACCATGGTATGTTGTGGTACTAATCCCTGATGTGTACTGTGGGTATGTTGAGTCACACAGAGCCGCTCCCCAACATGGCCATGTCTGGTCACATAGAGTCGCTTCCCACCATGGCCATACATAGATACTCCTACTATTGAGTGTCATGAATCATCCTGGTCACATAGATCCTCTACTAATTGAGGGACTTTCGGGTCACACCGATCTATATTCCACTAGGACATTTTCGAGCCACATAGATTTGATGGTCAAAAGTATTGAGGTCTCAGCCAACCACTGAGTTCCGTACGTAGCGTGATGGGCAGGAATGCACCTCAATCAATTCTTCACAAACCCAATTCCTTTAAAGTCTCTTAAAGGAATTCCAAAACATCATCCTCATAAATAGGGTCCAAACTATACAAACAACACATCCATCAGACGTGCGTTTTTAATGAAACAGAGATTTTAGTAAAAGGGGTCCAGTTACATTTGGGCTTTGTCCGACCTTTTCATACTGAACTGACCAACCAGGTTCCGGGATCCCAAATACCCCGGTTTGAATTAAACCGATTCGACCTGAGCTAGTTCAGTCTTGGGCCAGTCTGGTCTAGCCTGTCTAGTGGGATAGGCTTTATAGGCCTTGCCGGAACTGACCCGGTTTGGCTGAGGGTCCAGCTCACCTGGTCACCTAGAGACCCAGTCTAGTCTGGCCCAGACTGAAGGGTGTGGGTATAGCCTACCATCGTGGGTGTGGCCCGCTAGGTGGGGTTTCGGCATGAATGTATGGTTCTGCCCTACCGGTGTGGGTCTAGAACGCGGGGCACGAGACAGGCCGACCGGGCCTTAGGCCTAGCCCGGCAGCCCAAATACCAGCAGCATGGGCAGCTGGTGGGGTGCTCCTGGAATGCAGTAGTTTTACACATCTGAAATCCCGACTACCCTGCCGTTGCGTGGGTTTCCTCCATTCGTGGTTCGGCATCTGCATCCCACCAGCCACCCAGGCATCCCAGATGCAGTCCACCCCTCAACGTGGTGCCTGCCTAGAACTACGTCATCCCACTACCATGGCCTACCAACCGTGGCTTACTTCTGCTGTGATGCGCCATTGGAAGTGCCTCCATCCATTAATAGTAGCTGTCGTCAGGAACTGCAACTGGTATTGATGCACCGACAGTCCCTTCTACGGGTCACCATAATTGAATTGGTGGTCTGTTTTCCAATCTTTCTGCACCTATTCCCCCCAGGTCTCCACCATCCCTTCCATGGAACAAGATTCTTCTTTCCGCTACATTTAGGATTTTGACTCAATAAGGATTTAATTATGACTTTTCCATTCCTTCTTGTTTTGAAAATCACAAACACCTTAAACCTTAGAAAGTATATATTTTACTTCAATTATAAAAATTTCCATCACAAAGGAATATACCCCTACCATGTTTTAATTGTTCTTATAAATATTTTTCTTATGTGTAAGAATCAGATTCAAATATAAAACCTCGAAATCGTATAATACATAGACATGAAGAATTCTGTTTTAGGATCCAAATTCTGGATACGAACTCTAATGAAGTTCTACTCCAAACATTGAATACGAAATGTAATGAAAGTTAACTCCAAATTCTAGAGATGAAATCAAATGAAGGTTAACTCTGAATTCTGGATACCAACTCAAATGAAGATCCACTCTGAACTCTGGATACGAACATTAATGAAGTTCAACTCTGAATTATGGATATGAAATCTTATGAAGTTAAACTCCAAATTCGGGATACGAACACTCATGAAGTTCCTCTTCGAATTCTGGATATGAAATCTCATGAAGTTCCACACTTAATTATGACTCCAAACTTTTACTAGTTAGACTCCAAACTTCTATCAAGATCAACTCCAAACTCTATATTTTCAGGTTCTGAATTCTTGAGAATCTAGACTCTGAATTCTATTTTGGTTAGACTCCGAACTTTTATTTGTTTACATTTTGAACATTATTTTTACTGATTCTTACACTTGTTTCATTACAAAATGATGTTTTTCTTTCAGTTATTGACTAACCATTGGTTGAGTGACATGTGTACAGGTCCCTCTAAAATTCAAGGAGAAATATGACCGTTGGAGGAGGGAGATGACCATTGGAGCATCACCTATAAATTGGGGCTCATTTGAAAATAAGAGACAACTTTGACAAACTTGACATCTATGGTTACATTTTTTTGAAGTGTTTTCTAGAGAGATAGGCTCTAATAAACTCTCAAAGCTTCATGCAGAATGTTTGAACAACTTGTTCAATCTTTTAATTGTGCAGATTTGCTTCGTGCGACTCTGATTGTTACTGTGTACAATCGAGGGCTTCCGAAGATAGGAAGACATAGGTTCCAACACCTTGAAGTTGTGGGATTCCTTGTTGAGGAAGACCGAGGTGCCAACTACCGGATAGTTGAGGGCTTGCAGGGATAGCAAGACAGTCTCCTATCTTCGTATCGAGGGATTACCCTGGTGTGGGTTAGAAAAACTTTTCTTGGAAGTATAAATCAAGGGACCTTTATCCAAGGTTGTTTTATACCCTTCTCTTTGGGTGAAAAGAGTTATTTTTTGTTACATGTAGTGTTAATACATTGTTTTCAGTTGTAGATTTTTTATTTTTATGGAATTTATAACTTTCTTGTAATTCCTTACTTGTACTCTAATATAGTTAGATTCTATACGCTTTAAGGTAGAATCTAAATCTTTGTAACTTTTGTTATGTTTCATTTTCAGAACCACTTTTCCAGAATCTATCAAGTCTTTAGTACTCATAGAGGTCTTGTGAATTATCTTGTATAACATTGTTAAATATAACCATCCTAAAAATTTCCTAATGTAATTTTAAAAGGTACAATTCACTGCCCCTCCTATATCTGAGAATATCATTCTTATTTCGATCCTATATTTGGTATTATAGAGTATATCATACTCAGAGTCATACCATCCTAACAATTGGTATCAGTGGACTTGGTTTAATCTCAATTAATCTCATGATTAGATTCAGATATTTTTTTATAACATTCAAAAATGAACATTCGGATTGATATTTTCAGATTCATATTTCCGGATTCATATTTTTTTAGAATCATAGTTTGGATTCACTTTTTGCGTAGATATACAATTTTTCTTGCTTAGAATATTATCTCTTGTTTACAGACATAAAATACTAATAAGTTTATGTGCCAATGATTTCCCTAAGGATGACATGTTTAAATGTTGGTTCTATTGACAATCTTAATCCAACCAGACCACAAATTTTTGATGGTAATGAATATGAATATTGGAGAGATCGTATGAAGACTTTCATTAACAATACTGGGGTAGATGAATTTTTCATGCATACCGGAGGATACAAAATTCCTAATAATAAAGTTAGTTCTTTTACTAAGTATGAAAAGAATGAATACCAACTCAACTATAAGGTATGCAATACTTTAATTTGTTCAATGACTTGGAACATATATAGCCAAATTTCTTCTTGTAAAACTGCTAATTGTATATTGAAGAAACTTGATGTTACTCATTTTGGTACATCTAAAGTGATTAAGTCTCGAAGAGCCATGCTCAGACCTGAATATCATGGTTTCAATTTTCTTTATGAAGATCCAATTTGTATGATGCAATAGAGATTAATGGCAATCGTGAATAGCTTAAAATCAATGGGATAGAAAGGTCTATATGATGAAACCCTTGTTGACAAGATCATAGATATTATGCCCAATGAGTGGAAATCTAAATGGACTGCAATTAATGAGAACAGAAAGGTTACACAAATTTCACTTGATGAACTATTTGGAACTCTTCTTCAACATGAGACTAGAATGAAGATAGATGCTGACAACCTGAAGAAGAAGAATTGGAATAGTAGTGTTGAATTTACTACAACTTCATATTACATTAAAGCCTAGACTCCTGAGAGAGTTACTAGATCCAATTCTAAGAATGTTATTATCCAATCTGAATATAGTGAGAGTGAAGTCTCAGAAAATGAGGTAACTAACCTTTCTCGAAGGATGAACAAGATAACTGGATAGAGAAATTTCTAATCCAAGTATAAAAATAAGGAAATGAAGGATAAGAAAGATTCAAGGGTCACTTTCTATGAATGCAAGAGAGCTAGACACATAAGACCTGATTTCCCTATGCTCAAAAGAAATGAAAGAAAACAGAAGAATTCTAAAAGGAATATAAATAAATATTACAAGTCCAATGATAAGAAAGTGCTGAAAGCTAATGACACATGGAGTGATAGTGGTGGAGACTCTTCAGATTAATCATCGAATTATGAAACTTCCTGATAGAAGAATCATGGTCTTTTAGCTAGGCTACCTATTGATAATAACTACTAGATGTCTAAGGTACACAATGTTGAATCAATGGCCAATGTTTCACTGAATTCTAATGATAGTAAATATTATAACTCTTCTAATGAATAATCCTCTTTTTAGAAAGATAATACTTTACCTACCTATAAAAAAGTTTATAGGTTTTCCAAACTCCCTGAAAATGAGAATTCAAAACTCATGAAGAATCTCGATAAGGAAAATTCCAGGAATATTATTCATACTAAGGAAATATCGGATCGTTCTAAAGATCTTGATAAGTAAAATGATTAATTTAAATGTTTTCCCAAAAATCATGAGGAAGTATGTTTTGAAAATAATAAACTTTCTAAAGAACTAGAAAATATAATTTCTAAGACAAATGTTTTCGAGCCTAGCTCTAGTTCAAAATAACATGTTTTTGAAGACACGAATCTTGTTTTAAAACTAAAATTTGAAACATTTTCCTTGAGGAAATGTTTGTCGAACATTACCCAAGGTAAAGAAAATTTTGATAAAATGTATTCAGAAATCCGACCTTGAAGAAATACATCAGGTTTTGGTTACACAAGTTCTAAATTGATTTTTTGTTACAAATACTTTGTTCCTCAAAGTGCCCAATTTTGCACAAAGTTTCAATGTGGTGGTCACTGGACAAATAATTGTTCCTTAAACAAGACTCAATCTTTAGGATTTCATAAGGATTACATTTCTTAGAAGATGTGGGTTCCCAAAATTTTTCTTTATGAAATTTTCGGATCCACACAAGTCTGTATTCCGAAAACCAAATATTTTCTTATTTTCTGGAAAATAGGGAATGTACCCATAGCATTTCATGGTACATGGATAGTGGATGTTACCAGAATATGATTAATAACAAAAACTATTTAAAAAATATTATCAAGATGAAAGGAAGAAAAGTAAATTTCGGAGATAATTCTAAGGGGGAAATTACTGGTATAGGTAACATTGTTCTTCATAGAAAAACATTGATTTGAAATGTTTTGTTTGTTAAGGGTCATAAACACAACCTCATCAGGATAAGTTAGTTATTTGATGAAGGATACCTTGTGAATTTTAGGAATAATAAGTTCTTTGTACACAATTCCAAGGAAGAGTTTATTGTTTCTTCCAATAGGCAAGAGAATGTTTACACACTAAACATAGAAGACCTTAGGAGCCAAGAATTACCTTGGCATAGTGCAATGAAAGATCATTCTTGGTTGTGGCATAGAAGGTTAGGACATTGTATCCTTAGGAACATATGAAAACATTCTATGAAAGGTTTAGTTAAGGATATACCGGAGCTTAGATTTGATTCTTCAAAAGTCGGTGACCCTTGTCAATATGGCAAGAAATATAAATTAAGTTTTAAATAAATTGGTGAAGTTTCAACCATAGATGCATTACAACAAGTGCATATGGATCTTTTTGGTCCAACACAAACTGGAAGCATTGGGGGAAAGTACTATGTATTTGCCTTAGTTGATTATTACACTAGATTTATATGGGTCTATTTTCAAGAAAAGTAGTTTGAAGCTTTTTATTATTTAAAATGTTTTAGAGCCCAAGTTAAAAATGAGAAAAACATTCCATTGAAATCTATTCATAGTGATCATGGAGGAGAATTTCAAAAATATTATTTTGAAACTTTTTGTAGTAGAAACGGTATTACTCACAACATCTCAGCACCCATAACACCTCAACAAAATGGTGTTGTTGAAAGAAGAAATAGAATTCTTCAAGAGATAACTAGAACCCTATTGAGTGAGTTTTAAATTTCCAGTCATTTTTGGGCTAATGCTGTAAGTATTTCTTGTTATACTATAAATCAAGTTTTAGTTAAACCTTTTCGTAATAAAACCCTTTATGAGTTATGGAAGGGTAGAAAAACTAGACTTTAAAACTTTATGGTTTTTGGTTTCAAAGTATTCATTCTATATACTAAAGATAACTTACACAGATTCAAACAAAAATCTGATGATGGAATTTTGATAGGATACTCCACAACTTCTAAGGCTTATATAGTTTTCAACAAAAACACTGGAACTATTGAGGAAACAGTACATGTCAAATTTTATGAGACTAAACCTTTTGTTTTCAAACAACCCCAACATATATCCTCAGATGTGTTTTCAAAAACTGATTATCAACCTTTGATTGAAAATCCTTCTGATAAAGAAAATGTAAAAGATGATACATATGAAAGATTTAACCCGGAATACTTTCTATACAATGTTGATGAACATGTTTTACAAAACCCAAATCAGTCATTTCTAAAGAATAATCCCAGTGATAGTATCATTGGCGATGTCAATCAACTTGTAAGGACTAGAAATTCCTTAACAAATGAAGTAGAGAATCTAGAATTCCTTTCCCAATCAAAACAAAAAAGCACTGATGAAGCTTTAGGTGACGATGATTGGATTAAATCCATTCATGATGAACTAAATGAATTCAAAATAAATAAAGTGTGGACCTTGGTTGAGGGACCTAAGGAAGCTTATGTTATTGGAGTAAAATGGGTCTTCGAAAATATGTGTGATGAAAATGGAATCATCCTAATAAATAAAGCTAGATTGGTTTCTAAAGGATATAATCAACAAGAAAGAATAGACTATGAAGAAAACTAGGCTCTAGTAGATAGACTTGAATCTATTCGTATTTCACACGTCTTTGCAGAGTTCTTCAATTTGAAGATTTTTCAAATGGATATAAAATGTGCTTTCCTTAATGGTTATGTTCAAGATGATGTTTTTGTTGAACAACCTCCTGGATTTGCAGACAGAAAACATCCTGATCATGTTCTTAGACTTCCCAAAGCTTTTTATGGCCTCAAACAAGCCCCACAAGATTAGTATGATATACTTACAGGATTTTTGCGCCAAAATAACTATGTTAAGGGAAAAGCATATCCAACCATTTTTATAAAAAAACATAATAAAAATGTTTCAATTGTTCAAATTTATGTTTATGACATTATATTTGGTTTAACTCAGCAATCCTTAAATGATTCGTTTGTGGATCTAATGAAATATGAGTTTGAAATTATTATGATGGGTGAGTTAGAATTTTTCCTTGGTTTTCGAATTTCTCAAAAACCAGAGGGAATCTACATATCCCAACATAAATATATTAAATAGCTTCTCAAAAAGATTTTGTATGACAACACTAAGAGTATAAATACGCCTATCGGTACCTCAAAAACACTTGATCTTGATGAAGATGGGAAACCAGTACATCAACCATTTTTTAGAGGTATGATATGAAGTCTACTTTACTTGACAGCTAGTCATCTAGACTTGATCTTTTTAGTATGATTATGTGAATGATATCAATCAAATCCTAAGAAATCTCATTTAAAAGTAGTGAAAAGAAGTTTTCTCTACTTAAAGGGAACCATGGATTTAGGACTCTTTTATACTTATAGAAATGATTTTGTTATAAAACAAATTCAGATGCTGAATTTGGTGGATGTAGAATGGATAGAAAGTGTAAATCTGGAAATTTTCATTTCTTAGGAGATTCATTAGTTTCTTGGTCCTGCAAGAAGAAACACTCAGTAGCCCTCTCCACTACGGGAGGTGAATATATAGTAGCAGGAATTTTTTGTGATCAAGTTTTGTTGATACAACACACACTCACATATTATGGCTTGAGTTTCACTAAGACTCAAATTCTGTGTGATAACACAAGTGCCATTTCCCTTAGTAAAAACCCTTTATATCACTCTCGTGCAAAGCACATAGATATTAGGAATCACTTTCTTAGGGATCACACACTAAAAGGAGATATAATTCTTCAATTCATCGGAACTCAAGATCAACTTGGAGACATTTTCACCAAATCATTACCCTATGATAGATTTCAATATATTAAACAAAATTTTGGAATGATAACCATAAGGTAATATTCCTTAATTAACTTCTTGTTGAACCAGTCTCCATATAGTAATAAACACTTTTTCATAGGGGGAGTACATATGTTATGACGTCTTTTTATGTTTTTCATAATGGTGTAGTTCATGGTTCTTGTAAAAACGTTTTTTCAAAATTTTTCATAATGAAAAATCTCATAAGGAAATTTTCTTACTGGAAATTATCGTAATGAAATTTTCGTACTGGAAAATTTCGTAATGAAATTTTCGTATTGGATATTTTGGTAATGAAATTTTCGTACTAGAAATTTTCGTAATGAAATTTTCGTAAAGCAATTTTTCGTAATGAAATTTTCTTACTGAAAATTATCTTAATGAAATTTTCTTAATAAAAATTTTCATAATGAGACTTTTCATAATGGGAATTTTCGTACTCATATTTTTCGTAATTAAGTTTTCGTACTCAAAGACTTTGCAACAAAACTTTATCATAATGTTATTTTCGTAGTTAAATTATCTTCAATAAGAATATCACCTATTACGAATAATCATCCTAGCCAATTGGAAAGGTATGATTTCCTTACATATGTTTTCGTAGTCACTTTTACATACTAGTAGTTTCCTTTGTTTTTAAATTTTTCGGATTCATTTCTTCTTAAATCCGTATGTTTTTCTTAAAACCTCAAAAGATGGGATACAAAATTTCCTTGCGGGTATGTTTTAAACCGTCAGATCAGATCAGAGTGTTTTTCAACCATTAGATTGGTTTTTGAAGGTGAAAGGTCACCACCATCTCTTATATAAAGGGGACCCCAACGGTGTCCCACATCGATTTCAAAGCCCTCGCGTGTCGAAGCTCTGCCTCTGTTTTTAATGCATGTTCTGAATCGTTCAGTGTTCCTCCATTCGGAATTTCTGTAGAATCCACTTCTCAAGAAATGTCTACTATCAAGCCAATCTCATGTTGGTTAGTCTACAGGGCAAGGTTGGTCCATCTGAACTTTTTTCGAAAGTATGATTCTATTATTGCTAAGAATATCAAGCTCAATGGGTGGGGATATTTCTATATATCAATGAAAAATGATCAATATTTTGTTTATATGGATTTGTATGTTGAATATTATGAGTATGTTTCCTTCTATAAAGAAGATAGTATAGAAACATTCTCCTTTAAGAGTTATGGTAAGACATATAATCTTTCATACACCAAGGCTGGAAGCTTGGTGGGCTTATCATATGATGGTGAAACCGAATTTTTTTCACATAAGTTATCGGATGTGAAAGGAAGTTTCAGCAATGTAAAGGAAATGGAATGCCATGGACTCAATGATGAAAAAACATAAAATATTTCCCATATCTCCACCAACAACCAGATTCAACAGTTGTGTGTTCAATTGTTTTTTGTTCCGAGAAGAGGTGATAAGGATAATCTAATGAAAAGTGACATTTACATCTTGGATTTCTTGGTAAATCTAAGAAAAATCAATCTGAAGAGGCACATTCTTATTACAGTTCACAAAATCAAGAATGGGTCAATGAAATATCAAATTATTAGGTATCCTACTCTTCTCTACATGCTCATTATTCGGTGTCTTGATTCGTTCAAGGTTGCTTTCACTTCGATGGTGAGGAATTGTAAGGTGATTTTGATTAGTGATAACACCTTAAAAAGTATGAAAGTCAGTTTTTCAAAAGAGTCTGGTGAGTTTTATGATCTTCCAGAGGAGAGGGAAGAAGCAGTTCCAGAAAATGTAGAGAAAGTATAACCATCTAAGAAGGCAGGGAAGAAGAGAAAGCTGAAGGAATTGGTCGCTGAAGAAAATACCCCTAATGCTAAGAAAGCTCAGTCCGCACCACCCAACCCTACGAAAAAAGGCCAATCCATATGAGGTGGTTTATAAATGGAGGGATGTTAAGGAGAAAAGGAAAGAAGGGGAACCTCAGTTTGCATTGGACCCTACTGAAGCTAAATCCTTAAGGGAAAAGACTGTTGAATACCTTGAGAAGGTAGAAAAAGAAAAGAAGATGAAGAAGAAGATTTCTGAAGATGAAGCTGTACTATCTCTTTTGAGAGACACAGATGTAACTTTTGAGAAGATTCCTGTACGGGAAATTTTTGTTGTTCATCCATTACCGGAGACCCCTAGAAATAATAACTTCACTCCGAAAAAAATAAAGAGAACGAATTTTTTGAAAATGTAGAAGAAGAGGAGGAAGTGGAAGAAGAAGAATTAGTAGTAGAAGAAGACAATGGTGATCTAAATGACATGATTATAAAAGTTGAGGAATATCAAGGGAAGGCAAACCCATCAGAAAAACTACCAATCCGAACATTTGAGGCTGATTCCTCAAAGCTTGTAACTCCTAGAAAGGGAGGTAAGAAAGAAGGTAAGGAAGATGAAGACAAGGAGGAAGGGAAAGAAAATGAATTATCTAAGGAAGAAAGCTATGAGAGGCACATTCTTGAAGAAGGAGAAAAGAAGGAGAAACCTGATGAAGAAAATATAGTTCAACTATCTGAAAGTGAGGAAGAATCTCCTAATGAAGAACCCATTCCGAAAGTTGATAAGGGTAAGAAAGTGCTTATGGAAACCCCAACAAAAGATATCATAAGGAATACGGATGTTGGTGGCTCTTCAAGATGAATTTTGGTGTAAATTGATGTAGAACAATCCCCGAGCAAGGTGTCTGATTTGGAATCATCAGCACTTGGACATGATTTTGTGGTTGAGTCCATAAAAAATTGGTTGACACCATTCCTATATTTCCCACGATAGACTCCAAATTCTAGATGCTTTAACACAGCCTAAATTAGAAATTAGAATTTTTATCCATGGTTATGGATAAGTGTGTAACGATTGAGGCTGATCATTGAAATTTCCTTATCAATTATGATGTTCACAGAAAATCGTGCAGCAAAATAACTCTATGGTCAAAGAAAATTGACGATGACATGGTAGAGCATGATCATTTTATGAATAATTTTAAAAATCTATTGACACCATGGTTTCAGAGATGAAGAATCTTTAGGATAAGATGACCCTCGAGGAAAATACTTAGAATCAACAGGTCAGGGATCTGAATGGGATGCCTAACTCAGTTGCTCAAAACTGGAAATGGGAAACATATCTCTGGATTGAGATCGAAGAGAAGCATGTGAAGCAGGATGAAATACTTAAGGCTGATTATGAGTCTCTGAAGGCTCAATATTAAAGGATTAAATCCTTAAAAAACAAGCTGAGGAGGACCATAAAGACTTGAAGAAGCTGAAATCTCTATTTAATAAGTTAATCCCCAAATAAAAAAGAAGACAAATAGACCAATCTGATTTTTTTTGTAATGTCTCTCCTTGTAAAAATTCATTCAATTCTAATGAAATCTATGATTTTATGTATCCTGTGTTATTAGGTGCTAATGTTTTATGTACTTTATTTCTTTTCCATTCCCTCAATTATTTTTGAAAATCACAATGGGGGAGAAGAAAAAAGAACTACTCAAAGGGGGGAGAAGGAAAAATCTAAAAGGGAGAATAAAAATTGATATGATCTATCCTTAAGTAAGTGGGTGTTTCTCATTACAAAGTTTTTCATTCCCATGATAAGGAAAAATCCATTCCAGAAATCCAGAATATAATCCTTAGATTTCCTAAGCCTAAGGAGGTGTTAGTTTTATTCACCATCATCCATGAACAAAGAGAGATAAGATTTAATTTCAATGTCCAAAATTTTTTTTAATAAGTCCATATATTCTTTTTTGAAAGGTTGTTTGTGTTTTCCAAAATGGGGGAGATTGTTGAGTCAATAATGTTTTCTATATGACTTTTCAATTCCTTCTTGTTTTGAAAATCACAAACACCTTATAACTAAGAATATCTATATTTTACTTCTATAAGGAAAATTTCCCTCACAAAGTAATTTACCCCAACCATGTTTTCATGGTTCATATCAATATTTGTCTTAAGTGTAAAAATCAGATTCATATCTAAAACTTCAAAATCATATAATACATAGTCATGAAGAATTCAGTTTTAGGATCTGAATTCTGGTTATAAACACTAATGAAGATCCACTTTGATCTCTGGATACAAACTTTAATGATGTTCAACTCGGAATTCTGGATATGAACTCTAATGAAATTCCACTAGGAATTCTGGATACAAACTCTAATTAAGTTCAACTCCGAACTCTGGATACAAACTTTAATGAGGTTCAACTCCAAATTCTAGACACAAACTCTAATTAAGTTCAACACCGAATTTTGTTTACGAAATCTCATGAAGTTCCACTCCAAATTCTAGATACGAACTCTAATAAAGTTCCACTTTGAATTCTGACTCTAAACTTTTACTAGTTCGACTCAAAACTTCTATGAAGTTTAACACCGAACTCTTTAAGATCAGGTTTTGAATTCCTGAGAATATACACTCCAAATTCTATTTTGGTTACACTCCAAACTTTTATTTGCTTACATTCCAAACATCAGTTTTACTAATGCTTACACATGTTTCATTACAAAACGATGTTGTTCATTGTGTTATTGACTGAACATTGGTTACGTGACACGTGTACATGTCCCTCCTAAATTCAAGGATAAATATGACTTTTGGAGAAGGTATCCTACCATTAAATATTCGACTATAAATAGGGGCTCATTTGAAAAGAAGCGGCAACTTTTACAACCTTGAAATCTGAGCATACATGCTGTTGATGTGTTTTCTAGAGAGAGAGGCTCTTATCAACTCTCAAAGCATCGTGCAAAAAGTTTGAACAGCTTTTTAAAACTTTTCCTTCTACAGATTTTCTTCGTGCGACTCTGATTATTTCTGTGTACAATCGAGGGCTTCCGGGGATTGGAAGACAGAGGTTCCAACATCATGATGTCGAGGGATTCCTTGATGAGGGAGACAGAGGTGCCGACTACCTGATAGTTGAGGGCTTGCAGGGATAACAAGAGAAACTCTGATCTTCATATCAAGGACTTACCCTGGTGTGGGTAAGATAGACTTACTTTAATGTACAAATCAAGGGACCTTTTTCCAAGGTTGTTGGATACCCTTCTCTTTGGGTTAAAAGAGTCATTGTTTGATACTTGTAGTGTTACTACATTGTTTTCCACTGTAAATTTTTTATTGTTATAGAAGGTATAACTTTATTATACTTCTTTACTTGTACTCTGATTTAGATAGATTCTATATGCTTTAAGGTAGAATCTTAATCATTGTAACTTTTGTTATGTTTCATTTTTGGAATCACTTTTCTGGAATCTAGAAAGTCTTTAGTAATCATAGAGGTCTTGTGAATTATATTATTTAACCTTGTTAAATATAACCATCCAAAAAATTTCCTAAGAATTTTTTAAAATTTACAATTCACCCCCTCTTTTATATGAGAATCTCATTCTTATTTTGATCTTACGTTGGGTATTATAGTGTATATCATACTTAGAGTCATACCATACTAACAGAAGATATAACCAAAATTAATGCACATGATGTAGGTGTTAGGTCGTTGTTTATGTCAGCAAGTTACCTATGTGTTTGAGGTTTAGAAACAAGGGAGGTTCGGGATATCAGTTCAATCAACAAATTAAATCATTAATCCTTGATAATGAAAATCACAAATGAAATTTAACCTCCCAAATGAACACAAGATTCATGGATCAACCTATTAGTGTGTTGATATACATTCATCATTTCTAGAAAATAATGGGGATGATCATAATATAAAATAACCCCTATATCTTTTAAAGCTTTTTCAACAGCATTACGTCCTTGAGGTTTCAGGACGTCAACGTTGTTCATCACTTCCGACTCAATTATTCGAGGTGTGTCAAAGATGCTTGATGTTCTTAAGTGATTGTTATTCTTCATTATAGAGGTATATCTTCATAGGTTAATTAGAAAATTATCATAGTTTAATTTTCCATTCCACCAATATATCAACCAAATTAAAAGGAAAACATGTTGGAGCATTTGTATTACATTGTGACATGACATCGTAATGCTGTATCATTTATGAAACAATGTCACTATTATGTGGCATTAATGTTTTATTATGTTATGAGTTAATGATCCATTAATGAGCTTCATCAGTGTGGATCATGAAGGACCCCAGGACACCCAGAGAGGGGAGGGGTGAATCAGGGTGACAAATTTTTCTTTTAATGTGATGTATCTTGTTCCCACGTTGGTAGGTATTTGATGGACCTTGAAGATGAATATGATCAGAAAGAAAACATTCATATTCATAGAGAACACACATCTCTTTTTTACTTGGTTCACCACTAAGGGCTACATCTAAGGAGCATACACAGACAAGTTTTCGGTAGAACCTAAGTCCATTAATCTTCACTAGCTGTGGATTACAAAGGATTGGGCATAGTCACTCTTTCCCAGGCTCACTGCCATTACAAAGGTTCAGGGATAGCTCACTGCTTCCCTCGGGTCACTCCAATTAACTCCCCCTAGCTCACTGCCATAGGTGAAGTCCCACTCAGTTTATAGACATGAAGGTATCTTCATCATTTTATAAGAATGCATACTATGTCGTATGTAGATTCTTTGTTGAAGTCCAACTCTTACCAGAAGACTAATCTCACTTTGCGCTGAGGTTACCGGGTGATCTTCCAGCTTTCGTGCAACTTCTGAAGGACAGATGAACTTTAACAACCCTGGTGCACTTATCCAAGCTTGACACACATGTTTCAATCCTGGCTCACAAGTTACTTGCGCAGTACCAATTCGGCATGCAGGTGACACCAAAACTACTTGCGCGACACTGCATCGTTCAACACTAAACTTGCGCAATGTTGCACCTTTAACTCCCCAACTACCTTGGTCATGCAGCCAACAATCGGCGTGCAACCACTACTTGCACGACCCAAAAACCACTTGAGCGACTCAACCAATTTCCCGAAGAGAGCTCGAAAAATCTATAAGTCCTGAACATCATTAAAAATGAGGAGGGGTCCTCTATTTATAGGAAATCTGGACCCCCTACGCGGTGGTGCGCAAGCCTTCCCTCGGCGCACAGGTTCCGGTGCGCGACTCATCCTCCCTAGCCTCTATCGCCCTACTCACTTGAGCGACCTTCACAAATAATTGAGCGACCTTCCTTCCTTTACCATATTTTTAATTATGATATAGAAAAACAATTGGTGCGCAGGTTTCCAGTCCTCCTAGGCATTGGCGCCCAAGTCTCTTCACGTCGCATAGGTCACTTGCACGACCAGCCCAAAACATGTGCGGCCCTTATCCCTTTTCCATTTTCCCATATTCTGATCTTTAAAAACATATGGCGCACATGTTTCCTCTTCATCCAGTACATGGCACACATGTCTATTTTCCAAAAAGACTTTTCTCCATTTGTCGATTTTCAGGCCCAAAAAATTGGCAAACACAGGGAAACAGCTCCACCTTCAATATTGTTGTCTACTTGAACTGTATGATCTCTTTGTGGGTACACATTCTGAACTTCCAATGCTGATTGACATCAAACACAAACCATACTCTAAATCTTGCATAGAAGACCATGGTTCCAAAAATCTCCCCCTTTGGTTTTGTTGGAAATCAGAAAATAAATTCAATAGATCTCCATCCATCTGAAAACCAAAAACACAAGAATCAACTCATCCAACACTCTAAGACTACGTGAGAAATGCTCAGTTTAGAAAACAAGAGAGGAAGATTGAATTGGGTTCCAATGTTTTCCTTCACATTCTTCTCATCTCAGAAGAATTACTTTCATAAATTATTTACTTTCTCCCCCATTGACAATAAATCCAAAGACCAGTAATTTTTTCAACATTCAGCTCAAACCGTACTCCCCCTGGATAGTATCTCCTCCATGAACCTGCATCATAGCCATAAACAGATTTAAACAGTTATCACAAATGGAAAGAGGAGTATTGATAACCTCCTTATGCATTGGGAGGTGGCTGAACACCGAGTTTCTATCGATGCTTCTCAAACACAGCCGTGGACAGTGGCTTGGTCAGGATATCAGCCACTTTCTCATCAGTTCCCACAAGATCCATTCTAATCACCCCTTGTTCAACTTTTTCTATGATAATTCGATACTTGATTTCAATATGTTTCGTACGGGAATGCTGAAAATGATTCTTCGTAAGATCAATTGTGCTCTTGTTATCACAGTAAATCACCATGGGTTGCTTTACCTCATCACAAATATCTGTTAATTGTTGCTTCATCCATAGAAGTTGAGTGCATGCCTTTGTGGCACAGATATACTCAGCTTCAGTAGTACTATGATAAGTAATTTCTTGTTTCTTTCTCAACCAGCCAACACATTTCTGCCCAATATAGAAAGCTGCACCACTAGTGGAATTTTTTTATACTACATCACCAGCCCAGTCAGCATCAGAAAACACTGATAATTCACTGTCCCTACCCGCTGTAAAAAATAACCCGAAGTTATGTGTACCTTTAATGTACCTCATGATTCTTTTTACTGCCTCCATATATTCCTCCTTTCGATTACTCTGAAAGCCGGCTGCACGGCATGTGGCAAAGACAATATCTGGTTGTCTCGCTATCAGGTACAGTAGGCTCCCAATGATCCTCCTGTACATGGTGGGATCAACAGAGTCCCCATCCTCATGCATTCCAAGTTTAGTTCAAACTACAATCGGAGTTGATATTGGTTTGGATTTATGCATATTAAACTTCTTCAGCAGCTCTCTAGAATATTTTTCCTGAGAAATGAAATTGTATTCCTTCTTTTGAACCACTTGTAGCCCCATGAAATATGTGAGCTCCCCAATCATAGACATTTAAAATTCTGATTTCATGTTGTTGGCAATTTCGTCCACTAATTTCTGCCTACTAACACCAAATATGATATCATCAACGTAGACTAGAACCATGAATTGATCTTTTGGAGAATTCATGACATAGAGATTGTGATAAACTTCTCCTATTTTGAATTCCATCTTCTTGAGATATGAATCCAGTCGTGAGTACCACGCCCGTGGTGACTGCTTCAAACCATATAGAGAATTCTTCGGTTTGCAGACTTTTGTTTCATCAGTACCCAAAACAAATCCCACTGGTTGTTCAATGTAGACTTCTTCTTTGAGTACATAATTCAAGAATGATGTCTTGACATCCATTTGATATACTTTATATCCTCTTTGGAGTGACCTGGATTTGAAAAGCCTGATTGAATCTAGTCTAGCCACAGGAGCAAAGGTTTCTTCAACATCAATGCCTTCAATCTGGAAGTATCCTTTACATAGTAATCGTGCCTTGTTTCTGATGACACTTCCATGCTCATCAAACATATTTTTGAAGATCCATTTGTTACCAATCAAATTGAGACCTTAAGATATCTGGACATGATCCCATGTCTGATTCTTGTCAATCAGATCTAATTCATCATTCATGGCTCTCACACAAGATTCATCATTTGCAGCTTCTTCGAATGAGGATGGCTCTACAACTGATAGAAAAAGAGATTGCATGTTATTCATCATCATTCTTGTTTGAGTGGATGCACTTCTATCCCCAATTATGTTGGATGGATCAATCTCAGCACTTCGATTTCTCCTGCGAGGTTTATTAGCATTCTCTTCATCCATAGTTTCTTCTTCAGATTCTTCTTCTGAGTCAACATCATGACGTGACTGCTGAGTGTTTTGAACAACTTCCTCTATTTCTGCATTTGTATTTTCTTCACATTCACTTTCTTCAGTACATTCTATCAAATCAGCATATGACGTCCTTGTAGCTTTTGTGGTATTCTCTTCAATTATCTTATCATCACTGCTTTCCATAATCCGTCCTAAAGGCTTGTTGAAACATTTGTAGGCTTTGCTATTCATTGAGTAACCGAGGAAAATTCGATCATCTGCATTGTTTTCATATTTCCCGTGATTTCTTTCTTTGTTCCTGATGAAGCATTTACTTCCAAAGACACGAGATTATTTTCAAGAAGGCTTCCGTCCATGCCACAATTCATATGGTGTCTTCGTCTCACCTATATAATGTCCAGTTCGATTCTGAATGTATAGTGCTGCTTGAACAACCTCTTTATAGTAATTTCGTGGAATATGACACTCAATCAGCATAGTTCATGCCATGTTGTTCACCTGTCAATTCCTACATTCAACAACTCCATTTTGTTGTGGAGTTCTCACAGCAGCTACATCATGCTGTATCCCATGATTCTCCAGATAATATTCAAATTCAATGGACATGTATTCTCCTCCATTGTCAAATCGCAACACTTTTATTGTTCGTCCAGTAACATTCTCATCGATTCGCTGATATGTTTTCATGCATTCAAGGACTTTTAATTTCTTTTGAATGAAAATCAGACATGCCATTCTACTGTAATAATCTATGAAAAGGAAAAAGTACCTCTCTCCATGAGTTCCAACAACATTTATCGGCCCACATACATCTGTATGAATCAGATCAAGAAGGTGAAATGCCCTTTTCTTCTTTGGCCGATATGAACTACAGGCCAGCTTCCCACTAATGCAAGCATCATAAGATTTTTCATGATCATGCTTCAGGTTGGGAATGTACACGAAAAATCTCAATTTTGATATTTTCTCTATATCTTGTTTATTGATGTTTCCCAGTCTCTGATGCCACAAATTGTTTTCTTCTTCAACAGTCATGTAACAAACATTTTCTTCACTATCAACCTGATACAAGTTGCCTTCTATTCTGCATCCCTTCATAAGTGAATTTCCTGTCTTTCCCTTGATAGTGAAGCCGTTCTGATTAAAAGTAACTATAAGTCCCGAGTCACAGAGTTGACTCACGCTGTAGAGATTATGATGTAGGACATCTACGTAAAGGACTTCAGTCTTCTTTAGTTCTCCATTAGATAATTCGGTACTTCCACTGCCTTTGATTTTCAGAGCCCCATCATTACCAAATCGTAATGTACCATCAACCGTCCTTTTGATATCTGTTAGCAGGCCCGCATTACCTGTCATATGATATGAAAAAATGCTATCCAGAATCCAGGTACTGTTGTTCTTTGTAGCATTGAGGGCCACCTCTGCAATGTTGGATTTTTCAATCTTATTCCTTTCCTTCCATGAGACATTGGATTGAGAATATTGTACTGATGGCCTTTCAATTATCTCTTTCACATACGCAGGTTCTTCATAGTCAAAATCATCTTTGAGAGGAGAAAACCTGTTTGAAAGAGAAACACTATCTTGCTGACAAGACATGACTTGTCTTGAAATTCGGTATGAGGTGTCCATGTCCCTTCTCTGCCTGCAATTGGCAGCCTTATGACCAAAGTTAGAACAATGATACCAATATCCATAGAAATTTTTTCTTCTATAATAATTAGGATATGAATTCGTTCTCCTTTGCTGAACTTCTATATCTTCTCCATTCAGATTGCTTCTTGCCTCTTCGAAATAAGACATGGTATGGCCCAGATAGCCATAGAAGTGACACTTCATGAAAGGAAATTTCTTCTCAGTTGAATTTCTCCTCATACCTTCTTCCTTGGGAGAATAGTTAGACATTTTGACGTTTCTAAATGCTTGGGGATAATTTTTAGTTCTCCTTTTATTTTGGATTGAGGGTTCCTTTTTTGGCACTTTCAGTAATGTTTCAACATGTTCAACTTTCATCTTATCTTTATTTTGGATCTTTTCACTTCTAGCAGTTGATGCCTTAGCTTCACAGCCAATTCAACTCCATTACATGAAAGCGCGTCTCTGATCACTCAAGAATTTTCCAACCCCATCTGAACCACACATGGCTCTTTCTAGTAATTCTGCATATGAGAATCTTCCAAACTGTATTTTCTTCCTCGATTCTTTTGGAATTGATTTAGTCTCAAGTTTACTCCTTAGAGTGACAACTTCCTCTTTAATACCCTCAGTAGTCTTGGATTTTTCATCAATTCTGAAGGTGAGGTCATTAATGACCTTTTCCTACTCTTCAATTCTCAACTTCAGATCCACCACATCATCATTGCTTTCAATTATTTTAGACTGTACCTTAAAAAATTCTTCCAGTCATTCAATTTCAGCTTCAAGTTGATCAACATATTCATTTATTCTTCTACAATTGATTTCCACTTATTGAAACTCTTACAATTAATATTAAGCATACTAACAGAATTTTTTAGTTGCATCTAGGGATCTACACATGTTCTCCATTCTACTTCTACACGAGTATCTTTTGACTTTTCTACAGTGGCCATCATGGAATAATGGTTCCCAATTTTGAATTCTGGTTCGTCTTCATCACAGAATTCATTATCATCTTCTTCTTCTTCACAAACAAAACTCTTCCTTTGCATTTTCTTTCCATATTTGAAGTCTCCCTTTTTGAAGAACCTTCTCCGAGGATTCTCAAATATTTCATCTTCACTATCTTCATCACTGATCTTTCTTAAGCACTGAGAGGCAATGTGCCCAACTTTTCCACAACGAAAACATGTGAGAGGTAACTTCCCTTTGAATTTCCCTTTCCCCTTCTGGAACTTCTTTGCAATGAGAGAAAGAATTTGATTTTCTTCATCATCTTCACCACATCTATCTTTTGAGATTTTCAGTTTATCCATGGCCTTGAATGCCATTTCCTTACTCACATGAGTCATAGCATCTTTTGGTTTGAATCTCATTTCATATGCTACCAAGATGCTAAGTAGATCATCCAGAGAAAGTTTTGAAAGATCTTTTTCCTCAAGGGATGACACCTTTGGATTGTACAGAGGTAGAAGTCTTCTTAATATTTTATTTACAATATAAATGTCTTTTATTTCTTCACCTAGAACCCGAATTTCTCCAACCACTTCAGTAATTAGATTGAAGAAAGAGTCTGTATTCTCGTCTGGATGCAACTTCAGATAATCAAACCGATTGTGCAGCACTTGTAGTTTCACCTCCTTCACTTTTCTATCTCCTTCAAATATATTCTCAAGATTATCCAACATGGATTTTTTTGTGGTGAAATTCATCACCTTTAGGTAGATCTAATCAAAAATGGCTGCACTAAGTGCATTTTGTGCTTTAGCATCTGCATCAAGAATATTATTCTCTGTTTCAGTCATAGCCAGGCCTATTGGGTCAGTGACTTGTATTCCTTGCAGAGTAGAAAAGATAACATCCATTCCAACAGATATTAGATGATATCTCATTCTCTTATTCCATATCTAGAAATTACTTCCATCGAAGTGATGGACTCCCCTGACATTGACTGCATTCTCCATGACGACAACTGACAGATTCAACACCAACAACCTTTACACTCTAATACCACTTGAAGGACCCTGGGACACCTTGAGAGGGGAGGGGTGAATCAGGGTGACAACATTTTCTTTTAATGTGATGGATATTGTTCCCACGTTGGTAGGAACTTATTGAACCTATAAGAAGAATATGATCAGAAATCAAACATTCAAATGAACAGAGAAGACACAACACTTTTTACTTGGTTCAACACTAAGGGCTACGTCCAAGGAGCATACACCGACAAGTTTTCGGTCGTACCTAATTCCACTCATCTTCAATAGCTGTGGATTACAAAGGTTAGGGCATAGTCACTATGTCCTAGGCTCACTGGCTTTACAAAGGTTCAGGGATTGCTCACTGCTTCCCTCTGGTCACTCCCATTGACTCCCCCTGGCTCACTGTCGTTGGTGAAGTCCCACTCAGTTTATAGATGTGAAGGTATCTTTATCATTGCCTAAGAATGCATCCTATGTCTTATGTAGAAGTTCTGTTGAAGTCCAACTCTTACCAGAAAACTAATCTCACTTCGCACAGAGGGTACCAGGTGATCTTACAGCTTTCATGCAACTTCATAAGGACATATGAACTTTAACAACCATGGCTCACTTATCCAATCCCGATGTGCAAGTTTCAATCCCGGCGCTTAAATCACTTGTGCGGTACAAATTCGGCGCATAGGTGACACCAAAACGACTTACGCTACAGTGTCTCCTTCAACACCAAACTTGCGCGACATTGCACCTTTAACTCCCTAACTGCTTTGGTCGCGCAGCCAACAATCGCTGCGCAGCCTCTACTTGTGTGGCCCAACAACCAGTTGCGCGACTCAACCACATGCATGAAGAGAGCTTGAAAAACCTCTAAGTCTTTAACTTCGTTACAAAAGAGGAAATGGGTCCTCTATTTATAGGAAAATTGGACCCCCTGTGCGGCGGTGCACAAGTCTTCCCTCGGCACGCAGATTCCAGCGCACGACTCATCCTCCCTAGCCTCTATTACTCTACTCACATTCGTGACCTTCAAAAATACTTGCACGGCCTTCTTTAATTTACCATATTTTGAATTATGATATTGAAAAACAATAGGCACACAAGTTTTCAGTCCTCCTAGGCATTGGTGCCCATGCCTCTTCACGGCACGCATGTCACTTGCGCGACCAGCCCAAAACTTGCATGGCCCTTATCCCTTTTCCATTTTCCCATGTTCTGATCTTGAAAAACATATGTCGTGCCTGTTTCCTCTTCATCTAGTACATGGCGCACAAGTCTCTTTACCAAAAAAAACTTTTCTCCATTAGTTGATTTTCAGGCCCAAAAAAATGGCAAAAACAGGGAAACATCGCCACCTTCAATACTATTGTCTGCTTGAACTGTATGATCTCTTTGCGGGTGCACATTCTGAACTTCCACTGCTGATTGACAACAAACACAAACCATAATCCAAATCATGCATATAATACCATGGTTCCAACAGATCATTGTTGTCATGCAACATTGTCGTCCACTGCTCAACGGATGAGAAAATAAAATAAAATGACTTTTTAATGTTAATTTTTTTATTTTTTTTGAAAATTATGAAAATTAAGTTTTCCATTCAGCCCGTGATAGTCAATGTCAAGTCATTTATAGGTGAATCTCAGTGTTCTAGATTCAACGGTGCCCTCATATTTTCAATCCGAGCAACGGTCCAAGAGTTATAAGAACCCTCTTAGACATTTACATAAGCATACTTAAAAAAGTTAAAAATCCAGTTTTGGGCTCACCTTCAAATGGAATCATGTGTCGTCAATGTGTGTGGTCTAAGAATAATTCCATATAATATAAAAAAATACACAGTATTTCTAATACATTATAATCGATAATACATTATTGGAAGTTAAGTACAATAATGGTTGTGGAAATTAAAATTTGTTTTCGGAAAATTAATATTTAAACAATATAATGTGTCCCATACCACATTGAAACATTAAAATCATAATTACTCCAAAATTAAATAATGCATATAATATCATGAGAGGATGAGGATTCATGATATAAAATGTCAATGGTCATTATATACACAAAATAAAATAGAATTGGTGCATTAGAAAAGTTAGTCTCAATTGAATGTAAATTTTAACGAAATCCCTTACTAATGTGGATACAAATGAATTGTAAAACCCAAAGGTATAAATCAGTAAATAAAAAAATTAAATACTTTAAATATTATTGGGTTCATGAAATTATATTTCAATTTGGTATTAGATACACTATATATATGAAATATGATGTACAAAAATTATATATGCCTCGAGAAATGAAAATTAGAAAATATTGCCTTACCTTGTCATTAATTTTGTTGTGAGGTATTTAGACTCTTATATAGTGGATTAAAATATTTTACATATTAATAAAATAACCAAAATCAGGTTTATAAAATTATATATTAACTTATTACAATATATTATTACCCGTTTGTTAATCGTCCTTCATTACTTTAACTATTTTGGGTGTTAATTGGATAGTTGTATAAGTTAAGTTGTGAATTTTTATTTGTTGTTATAAATTAATTTATTATTGTTTAATAAAATAATTAATTTAATACATGACTAAATTATCATATATATTTAATACATATGTATTTGTAATATTATATGTCATTTTGAGACTAGAAATGAAGTTCACCTTCCATTGAAACGGTAGGTCGTACATACTAATGAAAACTACATTCATTTCATTATTGAATTGATAGAATTAAAACTAATTTATAAATATGTATATTATAATTTATATTATGATATTTATGTTATATATTTTTGATTTTTTAATTATAATCAACCATTATATGTTCTGTCTATGGAATTAACGAGTCATATCGCTTTGAGGGGGCGGTAGTCCACACTTCCTCAAACAAAATTATCTAATTTACAGAAGATTGAAACTATAATATTAAGATCTAAATAAAAAATAAATAATGATAAAAAATTTATAAAGGAAATATATTTTTTATATAAATATATTGTCATTCATAATGGACATCATGAGAGATGTTAAGGAAAAATTGTGCAATCCTTGTTTCGGGAGGCAGTAGTTCACTGTATATAGAAACATTATGTATGTTACCCATTAGATGGTGGTGTATGTAAGAGTAGGTAAAAATATTAGCATAACAACATCCTAGTACATTGTGGACACATTTTTTTATACATCAAGATAATAAGGATATTTTAAGGGTTGACGAATGGAAATAAAAATTAGAGTGTTGGAGAGAGGCTATTACAAGTTAACTAGGTAACTTCTTTTGGTGTATACCAAAAGCATCATTAGGTGTGCTTTCGGGCCAAAGGGAGGATTATAAGTCATGGGGAGGGATGATTGGAGATATTTTGGGATGGTCTTGGAGGAACTTAGGAGACTTTAGAGTTGTGAGGAATGGGTATATGTGGGGGCCTTTTATTGGGAAGTAAATGGACACACTTGGTATTCCTGAAAAGAAGTTAGGTGTACACTTGTTCAAAACTAAAAAACTCATACACAACCATAAAAACTAAATAATTGATAGTTAATGGTATATATATGTCCATAAAATGGGTTTTGGACAATTCTATAGGTTATTTGGGCCCTCAATCATTGGTTTTTATTCCTTTTTAATCCAAATTAGACCATAATAATTGTAATTAATTTTTATTGTTTTCACTAATAATTTTTTTCACAAAAAATTCTAGATCGTAATAGGCCAAAAATATTATCATTATTACAATTCTGTGTTTATGATTTTCAATATTAAAGTCATTGAAGTGGAAAATTATGATTAATGCTAATCTCATAGACAAACTGATTAACTAGTTTTAGTAGAAAATTGATAAAAAGATAGTTATGTTTTTATATTCAATTTAATAGTTAAATTGATTATAATAAAATATATTGTATTAATAGAATTATAATTTATCCAATTTAAATTTTTAAAAAAATTATACAACATAAAAATAATAATTATTTAATTGAAATGGAATATATTTTTTGCTAAAACGCAATATTTTTCACTATTTATTGAAAATGTTGTTTTTCGGAAAAATCCCAAAAAATAACCATCTATAATTTTGAAATTATTAATTCAAAATTGAATTTTATCTTAGAAAATGAAATTCATATGTGCATCAAAATTAATATTTAAAACAGGTTCTTTTTAAAAAGGAGGTCAAATTGCCATAAAAATACAATAATTTATATATAGTATGGGGTTTGTTCTTACCCTATGCCTATTAGAAAAATGTAATATTAATTTTTTGGATATATATAAATATACTCTTTAAAATTAATATAATTTAATTTAATAGGAAAAATGTGACTAAATAATGGTTCATTTAAATCGGGTGTTGAGTGTATTGAAATGATATCTAATGGTAAATATGGTAGAGTCTTGGGGTGATATAGTAAGACCAAATGGCATAAATATAAATTCAAAGTGTCCATATATTTTATGGAATTATATATTTGGTATATCCTACTTCTTGACCTTTATTTGATGATATCCTAACTGAATATTATTCATGGAAAATTATTGAGCTCTGCGTTGTTGGTCGAATAAGTCATCAATGTCGGGGAGAGGATATTTGTTCTTGATAATGACATTGTTATGTTCTCGATAATCAATTAAGAGTCTCATTGATCCATCATTATTCTAAACAAATAGAATAGGTTCTCCCTAAGGAGACACACTCGGGCATATGAATCCCTTATCAAGATTATCTTGGAGTTTCTTTTTTAATTCCTTCAACTCAATTGGGGATATCTTATAAGGTGAACTTGAAATAGGCGTAGAACTCAGTATGAATTCTTTTGAAAACTCAACTTTACAATTTGGTGGAAGACCTATAAATTCATCCCAAAAAGCATCAACAAACTCCTATAAAATGGGTGTGTTCTTAATCACGAGTTTCTCCCCAATAATTTGAGACAAATAACATAAATTTATTGGAATAATGACCCAATATATAGAAGAAATTACTATTGGAAGGTTATATTCATCAATAAATTGATTTATGATCATAGATTGATCTATAATATGAAATGTGGCTTCACTTTCTTGGAAATTTATATGGTCTCCATATAGAGAACGTCAATACATGATAAAAATAACATAAAATTACACTATAATAAGGATCATATGATTTCTAGGAGGCACTTTCCCATAAACATCAACCAGAGAAGAATTATAATCTTTTGATGAGACCATTGGGCCATTAGTAGTTGTCACAACTAACTCAACATCTATTTTTTGAGGCGATACGACTATACCCTTAGAAAATGTTTCGGAAAAAAGAGTTGGTGGATCAGGAATCAAATAAAACATTTTATACTTTTTATTTAATGGTAAGTGTACCTTTCACCACTTGGTTATTGTACTCTACATCGCCAATCGTGATTTCATGCGACTTTCCTTTATCAATCATCTTATGTGTTTTCTGATGACAATAAACATCAATAACTCTTAGATTTGGATATTTATTTCCATAATTACCTATATCATTGAACTTGTATTAGTGAAGTGTAGGAAGTTCCTTTTGTGTAGAGTTTTCTCTATTTGAAACATTATATATCTTTTTTCCATTAATTTAGAAATTAGCTTCCATAAGACCTTCTTTTCCAAACATAAAACATTTACTATTCCCTTTAATATAATGTCCTCCACATTTCATTACACACATAGAGCATAAGTGAAAACTCATCTTCTTTCATGTGTGGTATTTATATTTTTTTTAACACCATTTTATCTTCTAATCATTCCCATAGGACTGATGGGTTACTCCAATTTTCATCTCACCCTTGATAGCACATAAAATTATTTCCTCATAGATATTATAGTAACTTATCACTAATTCCATTCATAAAATTTGTTTTACCCCAGTAAACAATCGATATATTTTTCTCCCCTGTTGGATAATAATTACAGAAGAGTACTTTGAAAGTATGGTAGAATTTTTTTTTGTATTTACCAATGGATTCATGATCCTTTTTCTTTAGTTCAAGGAACTTCTTATCCATATTTTTTTATTAATATGTGAAAAGTACTTATTGATAAATAATTTCTTGAACTCATCCCATTCCAGGGACTCAATTTCATCTATTTGCCTCGTATTCTAGATAATACTCCACTATTGACAGGATTCCCCTTCTAGTAAGTAGACTACTAAGATGAATTTATCATATTCAGAACATTATAGAACAAGAAATATCATTTCAGTGGTATAGATCCACTATTCAGCCACTAATGGATCAAAATACCCACTGAAAGAATGTGGGCGCTGCCTCATGAAGAACTCAATAATATGTTTCACCCTCCCTTTCTTGTTTGGAAGTCCTGTAGGATTAATATCTTAATAATTTTTTGTGAAAATAACTACAAGATTCTTCATTCCCGCTCATATAACATTTTCTTTCTTAGGAGGAAAATCATTTAATTTCCCATCACATTCAATGTTAATGTGGTTCCTTCAGGTTATAACCATTGACTAAAAAAAATATTCATAGTTTTAGTAACACAAATTATATCATTAAAACAACATAATCGACAATAAAATTTCAATTTAGTACACATTAGGTTTTATCCTATGTTATTCATGGTCATTTCAAAAACACTAGGATTGTAACCAATACTTAAACATATCCTTATTGTTATTACTATGGATTTCTCATCCTTATTTCCAAAGGATAACTATACCTTTCCTCTGATACTATCTATAATGGACCATAATTTACAAACATTGATATTAAAATAAAATTTTTGTATACTCATTACAAAATATAATAAATCCATAAAAATATCATATAGGTATCATTCCTTAAGAAACTATGAAACATGAAGAATTGGTTCATAAAGCATGTACATTGTGTCCCACATATTTATTCCTAACTAGAATAATTTTTTCTATTTCTTACTTAATACCCTTCTTCATGGACATGGGAAAAGAAACATATGAAAGGGTGAGATGAAATTCTCATTAAGGGTAAAAAGGGAAATATCAATCATATCATAATTATAAGACATAATATCATAAAATTTGAAATCCTTATCTAGCATATAAAAGATTGTGATTTTACATCATGGGATAAAATTTCATATTAATTAATGGTAATAATACCAAATTACATAACATAATATATAAAGTTTTGTGTAATACACATAGTCATATAAAATCATGTCATATTAGTCAAGGCTCATTTCCAAGACCATCATTGAGGAAAATGTCTATTACTAAACCAGGTTTAGATACCATTCCAACATTGTATTACTAAAATAGACTTACTTGTTGTTCCATTTATGTCTATATCATGAGATATAAATATTTAACCAATGCATTGGAATGTGATATACATCCCACCCAACTCAAATTTAAATAATTCTTACATTCTCTGCAAAAACATAAATCATTCCTTATAGCAGGACCCAAGAAATAAATTGGGCTTCATAAACATCATTTGATCATAACATAATGCATATAAAATATCATTCCATAATTAACAAATTAAAATCATAGTAATTATTTGGATAGAAACATAACCCTATTTATAGAGGATCATTTTTGATGGAAATTTTTTTAAACACTTGATCTTAATTCTTGAGAAAAACAACCTTTATTTTCAAAAAAAATTATTTTCTCAAAATGATACAGAATTTTCAATGAAATGAATTTTGATGAAAATAAACTAGAATTTTTTCAAAGGGAGCTTCATGGAAATAATTAATTTGGTAGATGTGAAATTACTTTCATGTCATAAGGTTAAATAAAATTCTCCTTTACTTTTTCGAAAAAAGTCAAAAAGTACCTCGTATCGAATAACCAAACAAGATTTCTTTCGTACCATTTAGTAAATATTAACCAATGGGTAAAATTATAATTAAATTGTTTTAGATGAACATATATAGTATTACATATTTATGGAACATGGATGTGGATGATAAATATACCTTAGTAAATACTTACGAATAAATAATCTCAGATAATAATGAGATTGCAAAATTATCCCTTACCTGATGTCGAATACCGATATATGTATCTAAACCACTATTATAAAGATTTAGATTTTTTTATTGACTTATTATAGAATATATTAATTATTATGATATCATATATGATTATATTATCATCTGTTTGTTCGTAACATTTCATTGTCAGTTGTTTTTCTGATATTAACCGCATTATGTTCTATGCATGATTTTTCAGATAAGATCATGTTCCACTTATTTGGTTATAGTTATATCTTTTAAAGAATGTTATTTGTCTAATACATATCATATTTATTCATTCCATTCATGTATATAATTTTGGTTTAATGAATATCATGTATAATGAATCGCATCTCATCGAGGAGATGATAGGGCGTATGTACACGCGAGGGATGATATCATTCCATTAATTATTGAATGGTATTGAAGTAGTTGTTTTACAATATTTAAGAATCAGTATCATGTTTTAATAATATTATATATTTATTATTTCTATCATTATAACCCTCCATGAAAGCTGGTGAGAAAAAATAGATTACACCATGGTAAGGAGATTGTTAGTCGTACGTATGCATATGCGTTGATTTTATTTTTCATAGGATGGATAGAAGGTAGAATATTCTTGTTTCATAATTATATTAATATATATGTATAATATTTATATTTATTTTATTACTTTATAATAAACTATCTAATGATGAATAATTAGAAATAGAAAGAAGTTTGAATTAATCGGTAAAACAGATTACCTCTTCTTCGACATGATTCCTCTAAATATCTTTTTAGAGAACATATATGGTCTTTGAAGATGAAAATAACGTATAGTATGTAAATAGATTATTTTAGAAGTAAAAATTTTAAGGGTATTGACAACCTATAATGATCAATTATAAATAAAGTGGTGAGGGATGAGGTGCCCATTTATAATTAAGGTGAGGGGCACTTTTGGAATCTCCATAAATAATAATTTATAATAAAATCAAACACTACCAAAAACCCTCCAAAATTTATCAATTTTGAATATGATATGAGATTTTATTTTATTATCATCGACCAATAAATTTATGAAAAGTATTTATGTTAATTTAATCCTTATATTTGTAATTAACACTCACTCCCTTGAATATGTACAGGAAAATAACCCAGCATAGAATTTGTAGTAGTATTCAAGAATATCTTAATCCAATAAATATTCTCAAGACATTACTCATATTATTTGGGCCCCTTGTCACCATAGATGATGGGTGGATGCTGGTTAATGAATTCTAAGTGATGATCCACTACACATCCTTGGATCTTAATGCCAATATTACTAAGAGTCTGAATGATATAGATTACTAGTTTTACTCGGGATGGGCCTATTAGGGGATTAACCTAAAGATCATGTCTCATAGATTACTCACAGAGTCATGGAAGATATAATCTCATAATGAATTTTTAATAAACACATGATAGTAACCAATCAGATCATGAGAACATTCTGAAATCATAAGTCAACTCCAAAAAATAATACAAATTCATTAAAAGAACATTAATTTAATGTAATTGTGAATTATAAAAATTAAATAAAACACCTTAATAAAGAATATGTCCATTTAAATAATCATACAATAATTTTCACTCAAATAACTTCAAAACCCAAATTTGATACCTGGTGAAAATTATCCAACCAACCAAGGTAACTAGGGTTTAGTCACAAGAGTTTTCTGGTTAGGCCCCGGTTTGACACATTCTATCTAAATTATTACGGTCCTAACACCTATAAACCTAAGACACAAAACCAAAAATAGGTAGTGTTAAAACACTCTAGACTAAGCATACCTTTGGTACAAAATTGTAATATAACAATCTAGGTCAACCAAACGCCTCACCCATACAATATAACAGATTGTGATGGGAAAACAGAATACAGAGACAGGACTTTAACATAAAAGAGGAATACAACCAAAGTAAAAAAATTTATAAATACATAAAATAATGTTCACATACATTCTGGTTTGGATGGTTTGGATTGGATTGTATAGACCTGGTTTTATTTCATTCTTCTTCTTTTTACTCATTTTTAGGTTATATTTTTGTTTATATTCAAGACTTGTTTTTATTTTCCATTATTTATCAAAACATGTAATAAATTGATCAGGAGTATGGTTTGGTTGACCTAGGTTGTTCTATTACACTAAGTAATAAAAAGTATATTATTTTTGGATAATATCTCCTGAAAATATTAGAAACATTAAATGATTCTATTTTATTTAAAAAATGATTTTAAAATATCAATTGAAAGAACAAATAAAAAAAAACACTTTAACATTGATTTTAATTACTTCAAATCTAAAAATTTACCAAATATACAGGAAATAATTTTCCTTGAAAAGATCCATGAAAAAATATAAATATTGATTCAAATAAATGAGTTATCCTAATCATAATAAATTCCATTTATATGGTATATATTAATACACATATTTCTTTAACATTTTTGTAAAAAATTCAAAACATACTCATCCAAAAATCTAAGAGAAGATTCCTTTAAAACAATTATAAAAAATTATAAAAATGGTAAAATATATTTAATAGACCATTAGCTAGTATTAAATCTGTATTTAATAAAATTTATTGTTCACTAACATGGAAGTGAAATTTTTTCGATTGAATAGAGAAATAATAATGATTTATCTTAAAAAAATTCTGATGATTATCTTTAAAAAGAGAGAAAATTTAAAGAGAAACATTTATTATCTATATAAAATGAAATAAAAAAATCATGATTTTATTTATTTTCATAACATAATCATTAATTAACATAAACTTAATCATAAACATTCTTGATAAACAATTAGATGATAACATAAAACAATTACAACATTGGTAGAGTTTAAATCACAACCCACATGAAATCAAAAACCCTATATTGATATGTATATCCCATAATTTTATTTAGTAGGATGATAAAATAAATTCTTTGGTAGTATATACAACAAAAATAACCAAATGATTTTGAATATGGAATCTATCTCGTGGATATAAAATTGAGATGACAATACCTTACAGAAAGTGTTCAATTTCTTCGTACACATTAAAACCACATGTATTAAAAAATAAATTTATGTTAAATATATAATGAAACAATAATAATATATAACATAACATATATGATTAATTATAGCCCATTTGTCACCTACTTATTAATTTTTTTATATTAAAAAAATGTTTCAGTTGATATCTACTTTATTTTCCATGAATATATTGGTACAATGGTTTTAGTCCTTGTACATTGACTATAATATTAAATATCCATAATTCTAATCATGATATAAATATAATATAAATTAATTAAATATATTGAGTATTCTATTAAGGTTTTATACATAAAATTGAATTACATCACTTATTGAGACATTTGATCATGCATGCACAGGAATGTTGTTTTCATTTTTTCGATAGATGGAACAAATGAAAAGAAAATTTCGTTTCATTCTTTTATAAAAAAATTATATCAATCATAAGATATATATTCCTAAAATATTTCCTCATTAACATACATGAAAAAAATAAAATTAAAACTATATCACATCACTTCATGGAGGGGGTAGTCCAGACATACACAGGATGGACCTTATCATTTTCTAACGAATTATAAGGTAAAAAGGATGATATTATAATATAATTAAAAATAAAATTATTTCCTAAAAAATATATATACAAATTTAAATAATCATTTTATCAATCAGTGAGTGGAAGTTATGGAAAAAAATCACATCAATTCATAAGGTGGTAGTATACCATACACACATTTGACTGTTTTATTTCCAATTTTATAGAAACGAAGATGGATATGTGTCATGAAATTAATAAAATAATATATGAGTATATGGTAAAAATTAAATTTTGATATATCAGATTTTTTATGAATAATTAATGGTGGTATATAAATAAATAAAACAAAAACACAAAGTGAAAAACAATACCTCTACTTCGGATAACATATTTAGGTTAGAACAAAAATTCTTCTTAGAAGGGTTTTATAACAAAAAAAGGACTATAGGTCATGGGGAGGTATTTATGGATTTCATTTTCAATGGTTTAGGCTGAACCAAATTGATAAACAAAGAGTCTATTTATGTTTTAAGAAGATAGGATAGGGGTTGCCTATTAAAATTGATGTGAGTGGAACATTTGTAATCATTTAATGTTTTCCAATAATTACATGTTTCATTATTATAGAAAAAGGTAAAAAATTCAAAATTAACATGAATTAGATATTTTAAACTACAAATATTTCTAAGAAATGAATTTATACATATTTTTAGGTCATTTATCTCTAATCTATTTTGGATAACCCCCTATAAATCTAATTTCAATTTAACCGTTGTAACAGATTTTTTTCTAATCCTTATGGATATAATTTATGTTTGAAGTATTATATAATATTCATTAAGAGGATTCCAAATGTTTATTCTCTTTCATTAAAATCAAATCGAATAATTTGAATATTTTAATTTAAATTTACGTCATATATGAAAAAAAATTTGTATCTAAATAGTATATTTTCATAAGTAAAAATAGATTTTATATCAAAATTTAATATAAATTTAGTTAAAATGATAAAAATTAGATTAATAAAAATATATTTAATATTACTTTAAAAATATTTAAAATATAATTTAATATTACAAACACATTAACAAAAAAGAAGTACTTTATCAAAATATTACATTTTACTATTCACTGTTAAATAATTTTTTCACAAAAATTATCAATGAATCATTTGAAGAATATTTTGAAATTATGATTCCAGAAATTAATTTCAATTAATAAAATAATTTTTCTAAAAATGGGAAATATTAATTTTAATATTGTTGCTCAAAACGAGACAAATTCATTTTTTAGAGAAATATATTTTTAATGATAAAATTGGATTTATTCTTATCACAAACATAGAAAACATATTAGTGGAATAATAAAATATTTTATTGTATATATAATATATAAATTTCACTAAAATTATTCACTTATAATTATTAGTTTAATATAAAATTTTAAAAATTTATAAAAACACAAAAACAGTCTTCTAGAAAAACATTTCTATTACTTTCCCACGATTTTAGTTTTCCTATATAATAAATTTTTTATAAATAAATTCGTTTTATTCACATATAAACCATATAATTTTGATAATTTATTTATTCCTATTAATACGTTCCAATAAAATGACTAGGTTATAATGTTACTCTATTTCAATGTTCTTTAAAACATGTTATTTCATAAAACAATAATAATTTAATTAATTTAATTTATTGGAAAAAATATTTCCAAAAATATAATTGTGTTAGAATTTACATATAAAATTTAATGAAAATTATAATGGTTTTTTATTATTTAGAAATTAATTTTTTATTAACGCTCCTAAAAAAGTTTTTTTAAAATCCACATCCTTTGATTTACATTATTTTTAGCCATGGACAATCTTCTGATGCATCCATCAATCTTATTTCTCTAGATGACCAATGTAATAACATTTCCTTTTAGAGGATTGACCCATCACTACATTTGTATTGTTTAATCATGCATTATTTATGATCATACCTTTTAACCCAATGATATTACGATATGAATACACTATTTTTCATTCAATTTATTGAAGGTTATTCACCAAGATACCATACATCAATTAATTTATGGAAAATATTGACATAATTGTATACCCTTCATCTATAAGGTGTAAATACCGTATTCTTCATTATATTAAATGAATGGTATTTACCTTGAAATTTAGTGTATGTCATTGTGTGAAATATTTTTCCATGGATTTATTATATTAATATTATTAATGGAATTGTTATTGATTTCATTATGATAATCCACATGAAACCCATATTCATTCATGGGTTCATTATGAAATGTTTAATGAAAACCATTTTATTTCCATTGTTTATTTATTATGAGATAAGTGAATATTTTAATGTGTAAATAATATGTATGGATGTTGATCGGTGGGTTTCTATACATCCCTCCAATACAATGGTCAAATGTCTACATCTCATTAGATAAGTATTCAAGTGAATAGTTTAGTTTCACATAAAATAAGGCACAAATAGTGTGTATCATGATTGTAATGATCCTTTTTGTATTGTTTATTCCAAAGATGATATATGTTTGAATTTCTAGTATTAATCCTCATTATTTTTATGCCCTCATTGATAATGTTTGTTAACTTAGGTTTCAATACTCTTGTCATTGATGTCCTATGTTATAAAAAGTCTTATTCCCAGATTCATAATCTATTCATTATTGGGAATGAAATTTTATATATATCCTGACTATACATATAAAATAATCATGTGTTCACTTATGATATTTTATTATTATATCTTATTATTACACATACCAATCATTTGATGTCACCCCTTTCTTATGTTTCCATTTCCCCAGGTTTTGAAAATGAATATAACATATATGAAGCGTAGGAGGGAATCTTGTGTGGATCAATTATAGAGAAATGTTCATAATGATTTTAAATTAATTTTCATATGAATTTAGTCATTAATGAAAATAAATCATCCATTCATTGTATTTTGTGACTATTAGTAGTATGTAATGTTTACCAAATGTAAATTTTGTAAGATAAATGAAGTTATAGCTTAAGTGACTAGAGTTCCCAAACATTAGGATGATTAACAATGTGGAGTCCCAAATGTGTGAATGATTTAAAATTTGTTATCCCATATTTGGGTATCAATATAAACATAAGGATCACTTCCTTTATAAGAAAATTACAAATTTTTTTCAAAAAACATTATTTAGACTCTATCTTTACACTTATGATTTCTGAACAAAAAAATGAGAGTAAAAAAATATAACTAGAAAAAAATAAATAATAAATGAAAAATAAAAAATTTAAATTTTAAAATGATTAATTAATCAATAAAAATTAAATCTAAATAATAATAATTCATTTTATTATTTTTAAAAAGATAAACATTTTTTTAGAAATCATCAAAATATTAATAAAGTGTCAAGGATCCACTCCAACACATCCCCCTTTTTTTAAAAAACCTAACCATATCCAACAAAAAATCACCTTTTTAAAGTGATCATAAGGAAAAAGATATTAAGGGGATATTTTGTATATGCAAATAAAAAACAAAGCCAAGAATGATTAAATAAAATTATTTTCCAAAAAGAAGAAATTTTAAAACAATTATTATCTTCCCTTCTAAGAACATTGATTATTAAAATCGCGAACTCCTCCAGTGAAAAAAAATTATATACAATGTACCAAAAAAATATAAAACAACTTCTATATATAGAAAATGATTTCAAAATAATTATGTAAAATATTTTATTCAATTAAACTGACTCTTAAAATCACATTTTAGAATAACTCCACAAAAAAATTATAATATTATAGAAATTATAAATTATATTAGTTTATGGAATTTCATAACCTATTTTAGTATACACAATAATATGATATATGAATTTATAATTCAATTTAGTTGATCAGATGATAATCAATACAACATTTTCATGTAAGCTAAATATAATTTCACTAACCACATTCTTAAATGAAGAATAAATATTTTGACATATTATTATATTCAAAAATATGTTTAAATAAAAATATAATGAACATTCCTTTTTCCAATACAAATGATTATTTTAACATAAATACATAAACATGCATTAATATAATTATAATGCTTAATAACATTAATATTATATGGTATAATAATAATGTATAAATATTTTATATCTTCTCCCATATTTAAAAACATAGTCAAAATAATCTAAACATTAAAAACAAATAATAAATAATGTAATTCATGGATTTTTTTAATTTAGTCTCTATGAGACATTCATTTAAAATAAAAAACCACTTTAGATATAGTTTATATTTGTAAAAATAATTATGATTTTCACCTATAGAATATGAAATAAATTTTTTATAAATCTTCATATATCATGATCACCTAGTAAATGATATAAATTTTTTTCGTATGTAATAAATGAGTAAAATATAAAATACAAGTTCCTTTTGGAATATACATTTATTTCATTTTTTTAATTAAATACATTTTTTTCAAAACTATTTAATTTAAGATGAAATTATAGATTTAATTTTATGTAAATCATCTAAATAATGATCATGATTGATTCCACAAAATTGAAGGTTTATAAATAGAAATTATTAAAATGATTTCAATTAATACCATAATTAATAAATTAAATAGTATACATGAATTTAATTTTCAAAAAATTGAAAAAAACTAAATCCTATATATTTTAGGAATATATTCATTACTACCAACTAGAATTATGTTGTTACTAATTTTATATTTACCATGATTTTAATTAAAATTAGTCTTACCATTAGTAAACATAATTGATGAATGTTTTTAAGATTAAATATCATATAATAATTCCTTAATTATATAATTATGAATGTTTTCCTGATGTTGAACAAAAATTTGATATTAAATTTTAAATTTCTATAGCTAATATCTCTTTTCAAAAAAAATAGCATCATAATATTTTCTATGTTTTTATTTATCTATCATAAAATATTATTATTTTTCCTCAAGAATATTTAAATATTCAATAATAACATCAAGGGAAGTATATTCTGAACTAGATACATGTTAAAAGGATGATTATACTGCAAAAATGTTATCTATAAGACATATATTTTCTATTTGATTCAAATGGTCATCTTCAGATTGTAAAATTGATTCATCTCATGAATCATAAAAATAACAATAAGTAGGAATCATGGATTTTTTTATTTTTAATTTTATAATAATATTTCCTCAGATCCTTATGTTGATGGATTTCAAGTCATACATGACAATTCATCTTTTATTCATTGTGTTTGGAATCATTCTCTTTATTCCTCATTAATTTAACAGTTCTATTATTATAGAGAAAGCTAAATTATTTTTCACTATATTATAAATCATTAATTATTCCCCAATAACAAGATTCAAAATTAGAATATCCATATACATAAACATTATGTGTAAAATTATCACTTAAAATTGAAATATGATGTTCATATTCAACTTATATATGAGCATTATATACCACCACTATTCCAATAAATTTATTCGTTGTCAAATATTTAACATTTTTTGATTTTATATTTGTAGTAAAGAATATATTACTATCAAGTACCTTTAATTCCTGATCTGATTATGAAATTGGAATTTCTAAGGCAAAAACATAATCGACATTTTTTTTGTAAATATCTCACAAATCTGAGTAATACCTTCTTCCTAAAATATCCTAAAAATGTAACCTTTAATATTTAAAATATTATAACTTATTTTGTGACATTGTATTTCCCTTATAAAGAAAATAATATTATCACTAAAATCTCATAAGAATTAATACATTGATACACTTGTTTAAATTCATCACATCCAAATCTCAAAAATAATTGTATTCATAGAAAGAGAGTTCATATCATATGTATCTTCTTGAAAATTGATCAACTCTTTTGTTTCACCATAAAAATTTTTATATGGATTGGAAATTATAAAATAAATATTTAATCAAATAATCTTAACATAAATTGTCATTAAATATTTCTAGCATCCAAACTTATCTTAAGTGATATAAGGATAACTAATCCCTGAAACACATGTCTTCATCTGAATTTTTATCTCAATAATTTTAAGGATAAAAGAAATGTTCCATATTATAAAAAATTTTCCAACCACTAATACATTTTTTTATTAGTTGCGAACAATTAAATTTTATCAAAGATTTCATTAAATATAGACTCCCTCTTTTTACTAATTATTTTTTTATATAATTAAAAGGAAGACACAACATGGGAGTGAATTGTGGCCTTCTAAATATTTTATAAAATCTTAATCAACCCACTTTTAATAAATATATATTTTCTATTTTGTATTAATGTTTAATAATATATTAATAAATAAAATAAGTAGTAGTAGATTTTAATTTATAGTGGATACAATAAAAATGGTCCCTTAGTTCACTCTACAAATACTCCCACCTAAGCTTCGTGATTTTTATTAATTAGTTCATTTTTCCTGGGGACCTTGAGAAATGAGTACATGATTATACATCATGGAACATGGATAGTATGTGAATTTCCTGACCCTTTTTTAGGATCCATGATAAAATATTATAATAAAACAACAAATCGGTATGATTGAATAAAATAAAAAAACATTTGTATAAATAGATGAGTTTTATAAGTTTAATCATATTTGGTACACAGTTCCATTAGAAACTGACCTGACATCGATCATCTTCCTTACGGATTATGTGAATCAATTCAGTACAACATAAATATATATTCAATGGATAATATATTTAATGTTTCTTTCATAAAAATAATAATAATACAATTATTTTTCCAATAGATAATGTGATTGTTTAATCGTATCTCACATCAACTATATTTTCTATTTATTTATAGTAAAACATATTAATCAATTTTAGAATTTATATGTAATAATGCATTTTAAATAAAAAAACCATTACATGGTAAACCACTTAGAAACTGAAATTATCTTTTATGATTAAGTTTCATTGAAATTAGAAATGTAATTCATGGAAAACATAAACAAAAAACTCTTCAACTTGAATGGATACTTCATTGTTTCGTCAAAAGATACTTTTTCTATATCTCATATCTAAGTGGAATAAATTAAAATAATGGTGTGTGAATGAATCCCTATAATAGAATAAATAATTAAAATGGAACACGAATGATAATTATGAATAATAAATGAGGCATTACATGATAGAATATTCATAAGTACATGATACATAACATGGAAATGTGGTGAAAACATAAAATTGAAATACTCATAATCAAACCATTATCGATTATCACAAAGGATTTATAAATTATAATTTCCACTGTTATACAAAACTGTATCATGAATCATGTCATCTACAAAGAATGAATATTTACACAATTAATTGGTGTTCTATCATGTTACAACCTTCACATGTATTAATTTAATTGTTCAAAAAATATCCCAACAATTCCTTTTATCTATAACATATTGAAAATAAATAATGAGTTTCATATAAAATTAATTGGTATATAATCTTTTAAATAATTTAACATTACATAATTCTTAACCCATGGAAATAAAATGTGGGATTTAAAAATATAAATACATGAATCAATAAATTATGATTTCATTTATGTGAATACACATGCAAATGAAGTTGTTTGGTTATTAACTATATAATAATATTTCATGTAAAAGTGTGAAATTCATGAAATGACTTATGTAAAATGATGGTATACAATATGGATTAAGGAGAGGTATATTGTGGAAAAACGGTCTTCCATGGATAAAATAATATTTTGGAGGTAATGGGATAAATAAAATTTATGGGAAGAATGTAAGTCAAAATTTATAAGGCATACTACAAAGACAGTTCTTGAATGATAATTAATAAGAGCATAATTCCCTTACTATAAACCCCTATTCATTTCAATTGTTTTACACCTATTGAATAATAAAAATATTTTAATTAAAAAATGAAACCATAGTTGAATTATTTTCATTGATTCAATATTTTTCCATTATAATCATTTCATTATAGATATAATTTCCATTGTTAAAGGTGAAACTTTTTTGTATGATTTTTTCCTTAAAATTTCACTTGTTTATTTAATTTAATGGTTTTTCTTATTTAATATTTATAAATTTTTAGTATTAACTAATGAAGAATAGAAATTATTATATTTATAAATTTATATATTATAAATATTTAATTAAAATCCTCCTTTTGGGTGGTGATAAGAAAATAATTTACAGAATCCTCATTGGTGGTTAATAAAACATTAACTAGACATTTTCAAAAGAGGTTGAAGAAAATTATTAAATATATATTCATCATAAATATGGTCATTGGAATTGGATAGAAAAATTGATACAATTATATCATGATTCTTAATTTTTACAAAATATTTTGTATAAAATGAATTATGTAGAAGAGGAAGTGGTGCAGAAAATGAGTGAAGAGTTGATGAATATTTACTATTTCCATGTTTTTACTTCTTTTGGAATAAATAAACTCCCATTATATATGAATTTTGTTTTCCCTATAAAACTCAGTGGATTATAATTGGAATTAGAGATATAATTTAAGTGGAATTTTCAATTTTTTTAAATAACGGTGGAGTGTTTTGTCAAGGGGAGGGATAATGTTTATTTAAACCTGTAGAGAGGTTTTTTTATAAAATATTGAATTAATTATAATATTTTTTGAGAATTGTGGAATATTAACAATTTTTATGTAATAAAATATATTTTAATAAAGTATTATTAATTTAATACATTTTAATACTTAGTAATCAAAATTTAATAATATAATTTAAATGAATGGTGTAAAAATTAAAAAACATTATTGAATACTTTGGACTCTGGTTTAGGAAAATAATTTTTTGGTTTAAAAATATGTTTATTTAATTTTAATGGGAAATTTATCCAATTAAATAATGTTTTGGGATGAACCATAATTTCATCAATTGATTAAGTCATTATTATATCATGAATTATGTAATTTAGGAAACACTTTATGAAAAAATGTATTTTTTATTCACCTTTAAATTGAATTATTTTTTAATATTACAAAAAAACAAAACCTGGGAAATTTTTTAAATAATAATTCATAAAATAATAATTATTTTATAAAAATATGTTTATATAATATATAATTTCAATTTTTAATAAAAATTATGATTTTTCTGAATATAAATAAATACTAGTTATTAAAAATGTTATTATATTTTATTTTTATATTTATTATTGATATTTGTTTTATTGAATTATAATTTTTATATTTTATTAAATTAGTTATGATAAATAATATTTATATTAAATTTTTTAATTTAGAGTTAAAATTATTATTCCAACTATTAGGCTACTATTCCAAACAACCATGTCCCTATTGACAATTTTCATATTACAAATCCAATGTTCATATTACCTCTTATAAATAATACTTAATCCCATTATTTAAAATTCAATAAATCAACTCCCACGGTTATACATTTCATTATTCATAGAATGATATTTATTTAATAATATTCCATTTTATTTCAATAGTGTTGTTCATGGGGACGATGATTCTAGTAGATTAGAGGATCTAAATTTTCCTTTTCTACTATTCCTATTTCATATTTTCCCCCATTATAATGTTGGGAATTATTAGAGGGTTATTTTCACACAAATATATCATTATTGAATAATTAAATAATGCATTGTGTGTTTTTCTATGTCTTTCATTCATGTAATGATATTCTATATAGGGAAAAATTTTCAGCAAGAATGTGTTTATAAAAAAAAGTATTGGTCATTACATTCACCCCCCTTCAAGAATTTCACCTCCAAAATTTCAAATCATATTCTAATTTAAGAAATATGGTGGGTACTTTTATCTTATTTGTCCACCCAGTTCCCATATTTCCTCTTCATATTTATAGATTTAGATCATCTATTTGACCAGGTGAATTGTCCTATAGTGTAGAACATTTCCACTTTTGTTCATGATATTTCATTCATACTCCTCAAAAGAATGTTAACTATCCATTTCACCTGCTATTGATTAAGTACATTGAGGGATCAAGTGTGTACTTATTTAGGTGCGATACAAGGAAAAATCAAAATAATTATACATGTTTTGTGGAAGTTATAGCCTATAGGGCACTAAAGCTATGTTATCAAGGATCTAAAATGGGTAATTGTACCTAAATATAAGATTTAATTTCATTCAAAACAATATAACACTCTTCAATGTTGATATTTTAATGAAGATTTTATCTCCAACAATAAACTCGATGTCACTTAGATGGGTTTGAGAATAGGTCTTCTTCCATCTCTGAAAAGTTTTTGTATGCTTTTTTGGATGGATTGAAATTTCGTTATTATCACTTTTACAAGAATTAATATAAGTATATTTTTTCACCAAACTAATCAAAAAGTTAGTTGTTCTATATAACTTATAATATTGTGATTCATATGTAGTCATTTGAATACTCGTGTGGAAGATGTTTTTGTAAAAGAACTACAATAATGGGATATTTTTCAACAATTCACCATCAAATTCCATCAAGTATGATATTATTACATATTCATGTTTCGGAATGGTCCTTTTATATTGGACATCAGTTGGGGGGATTGACCATACTAAAATCCAACTCCTTTTTCATATAATGTTGTAGGATGATTGGTAATTTAGAAGTGAACCTTGGATCAGAATTGAAAACAATTGAAAGAAGTACCCCATGAATACTCACTACTTTATTAATATCATTAAAATATGGTAAAATGTGAAATACTCCAAAATATAATTGAAGAGGTCATTCATGTTCAGTGAATCTACAACATCACATATCAAATTGTTTTCTATGGATTTCTTCAAGAGACCAGTGAAAAAATTCTATGGTGATGTTCTTCGATTTCCATGTAAGTATCGGAAATATTGGAATCATCCACCTGGAATAATATTTTGATACATTAATATATTGACATACCAAACACTTCGAGGGATGGTTTACAATATCTTTCTTCACGTTTTCCAACCATATGTTCTCTTGAAGTCACATCACATCTTATTAATTCCATGATGGATAAAAATTATAGTCTATATGTATTGTCCAATATCTCTTTCTATATCTCAAGGGATAAAGGAAAACTAAGTCTATTTCTAACCCAAATGAAACATTCTTCACAAATGTGTATCTAATGAAAATTAACCTTTTTTATAACTTTCACCTTATTTTGGAAGCCCCATATCATCCCTTTTTCACTCATTGTTCCACTCTTGGATAGATGGTTTGGAAATAATTTGGGAAATGTATGATATTTTCCCAATCATCATGATTTCTAGGTCTATCCATTGAATTTCAATGTAGATAGAGTATTTTTCAACATGTATCTTTGATAGAGTTGTTGTTTATTTTCTACTAAGAGAATCATTAAACTTATTCACCAATCCATGATGGTAGTGAATACATAAATCATAGTTCTTGATTAGATAAAACCATATTTGATGAAGAATGGTAATATTCAGATTTGTGAATATATACCTCAAACTATAGTGTCCTCTGTATATTTCATATTTTCCCCATAATGATAATGTATCCATATCTTCTATACAAGGATGGATGTCACTAAATCATGATCATTAATAAGATAATAATTCTCACTAGTCATTAAACATTGAAATGAAAAGGTGATCACAATGTAATTTTTTCATGAAGACAAACCCTAACCCTTTTAGATATTCCCCACTAAAAATATATAATTATTTTTCATGAGAGGGCAATGATAGAACATGTTCCTGGAACAAACTCTTATTTATTTCATGGAAATATTCTTCACACTCATTTGATAATAAAAAATTAACAACCTTTTAATTTAATTTTTTAGTGGATTATAAATATAAGAAATGTTTATAAAAACATTCTATAGTATCATAAGAGACCAAAGAATCTATGAATATCAGTTAAAATAGAATAATTTTTCCAATCATCCATGGAATTTATCATGGAAGTATAAACTATGATTCCATTACTAGTCACATTGTTCCATAAGAATATATTTTGTTTTAAAGAGAACTCACTTGTACTAAATTTACCAAAAATAATATACATCATCATAGTTTGTAATATGACCCTTAGAAGATCCTTGATATCCTCATGACATTTTGAATATGTTATAATATTTTAAATAAAGACCAAAAAAATATCATGGAAATCGTTAAACACTTTATTCATTAAATACATAAATATACCATGAGTATTAGTTTACAGAAAGGGCATAAGAACATACACAAAATTCCCATAGATTGTTTGGAAGGTAGTTTCTCAAATATTTTATTTCTTCACACATAACTAATGATACCCTGATTAGGGGAAAATATTTGAAAATAATTGATCCCATGAGGTTGTCCGAATGGAAAATCAATCCTTGGAGTAGTTAATTTTTTCTTCAATGTGATCCCATTATGTTCTTTATAATCAATGTATATTCTCACTCAACTAATCTTCTTCGTTAGAATGAAAACTGATACTTCCCAAGGAGGCACACATGGTTAAATAAAACCATTCCCCAATAGATCTCGGTGATTCTTCTATAATTATTGTACCTATACATATTTCATTATATACGGTGTCTTTGACAATAGCATGGATCCAGGTACAAGATCAATAGAAAACTCTACCTATCTTTATGGGTGTGGTCCATGTAAATCTTTAGGAATTTAATAAATTGACTCCCAAACAATTTGGTATATTTTATATCTTTATACAGTTTATTTCTTCCTTTTAATCACTAATAATTTCTATAATGAATGTTATATGTGGTTCATCTAGTTATTGATCACACTGGGATTTCTATCCATTAAAATTAACTCTACGTTTTATATTAAATACCACTGAAATATACTTAATTATATAGTTTATCAAAACATTAATCATTTAGTTCCATTCATTCCCTAGTACAGAATTAAATTAGACCATGGGAACAAATACGAAATTTATGATGTTTTTTTACATTATAATGTTGATACTATAGTTTATATAATTTTTTAAATCATATATAATTCCACTAGATTTTTTACCAAATAACTCTTATTCATAAAGGTACTGGATTGATTATACATTCTGTAACGTCCCAGATCCAGAAGCCACACAATGGGTGCCCTGAACCTGGTTGTTCACATGACCTCAAGAACATTTTCCCAAATGCCAGAGGCTACCGACTAACAGCAAGGGCCCAGGTCTGATAGTAGTGAAAAATGCCCTCCTTTGTCAATGTGTAGCGTAGTGGAAATGATAAATAATATACAATAGTGGAAGTAGTAAACAAAATACAATTGAAATTGACAACTAAAGTAAAAGAGAACTATCAGTCATATATATAAAGATTCAGCATGTCACTAATTCTTTGAAAGTAGCTAGAACATGATACAATACAATAAAATACAATACAACTCAATGTATAAGGTACATCCAAACATAACAAAGCAGAGTACACAGAACACAGCAGCATCACAAGCCTAAGCTCGGTCCAATGCTCCCCTACTCCTCTGTAATAATCATGTACCTGTGTAGGGACCCTTTCCCCTGTCGACACATATAGAAAGATAGTCTGTTTGGGCCAAAGACATGTCCCAAACAGGGTGTGAGAATATTAAATCCTAGTAGGCACCCACCAAAGGCCAGTGCCCAACTGTCCGTGAAAAATATGCAATACTAGTGTGAAAAATTAAATATAGTAAACTAGTAAGTACTCAAAAGTATCTATCACTACCAGTTTCATTTCCATTTTAATTATTACTTATCACATCCAATATTGTGCTTCATCATGGTAGGAACTAAATCGAAAATCCCCATAGTGAATATATGAAATAAGCATTGTCCTCAGACATTCCAAACCATACCCTTAGGTTATCAGAATATTTCCCTCAGACTAATAGAACCACACCCTCAGGCTAATCATAATCACAACATCAGTAAATTTCTATCAGTAATAATGAATATTTACCTTAGGTGTATGAGATAATACCCTCAGGCATAGAAGCAACTTCCCACAGGCATAAGTAAGGTGGCCCTCAAGCTAAATGAATGCTTACACTAAGGCATGAGAAAAACTGCCCTCGGGATACACAATTAACCAGGGTAAGCCCAAAACATAAGAAAACAATTATATACATTTTCTCTCAAGAAAAAACATGCATGATAAATCATGGCACACCCTCAGGTATACAGGCCAAATGGATAAACAGAGGAACACACCCCCGGGGTGGTCCCGGATCCATGAAATGATCCCAAACAACAGTTTTAATTTATCAACAGATTATATATGAAATTAAAAATATCTTTCAGCAAAGGACTTAGCCATAAGATACCCCAATCATGGGTGCATAGCACAACAATACACAATTTCAACACAACAATTGAGAATAAACATCATACAACCTACCTTGATCATCTATGATCGGAATATAGGAATGAGGACTCCTGAATCATCCATGAGCGACGTAGATCTGGGTTAAACATTCACTCATTCAAACTCAAGTAACATTATATCAAAAAATAATTGGTAGTAAAAATGTAAGGAGATGGGAGGGCTTACCCGTATGATCCCAACGTGATCGACAATGGTCGAATCGGATTCTCGGTGCGCAATCGTGTGATCCTCCAAGGCTAAGTCATCCTCCTAAGCTCCAAAACATACTCAATGCCTTCTCTTCCAAATGAGGAGGGTACAACCCATTTTAAGCGAAAAAAAACTATACTCCATGTACTGTCAAGTACACAATGTGTACCTTCAATTTTTAAAACTGTTCCTCTGGAGACTTCTTTCCCCCCATGACACTCTTCATCCGTTAAGATGAGTACACGACGTGTATTCCTGATTACACAGCATATATGGTCTTTCCACTAGCGGATGCCTCCACCACCTTACTGTTAACCTTCCAACTGAGTACATGGTGTGTAAATAACAAGTACACGACGTGTAGTTAGTTTTTACACCCTTCAACACTGACAGGTATACACGCCCTGTGTACTCATCCCACACGGCCAAAGTACACGACCTTTGGAAAAGTACACAGCATGTACCCACTAAATTTGGTATTTTTACCCATTTAACTTATTTTCTCAAAAACACATAAGTAAAAAGGAAAATAAGAAACACGTACCTCAGGATTAAGAACCGGGTTCTTACAAACTTCCCCTCTTAAAGCAATTTGTCCCAGAATTTCCCTTCCAAGTTTAGTGAAGATACATCTGTGAAGAGTTTCATGGTGGAAAGAAGTCGTGAATGGCCTGATACCTCTATGGTAACTACAACCGGTAGGCAACCGATCCGACTCTCTCCATAATCTCAAACGTCCCCACATACCTCGGTGAACGGTTACCCTATCTCCTGATCCGCCTGTGTCCCAACCTCGATGTAACCCACATGAAAACCTGATCCCTGACCATGAACTCCAAGGGACTTCTGCAGCAATCATCATAAGATTTCTAACGAGATTGACTAGTAGCCATCCACTTCTGTACCAACTAGATCTGCTCTAAATTCTCATGCATGAGATGTTGTCCCAGAAATGTTGCCTCACCTTCCTCAAAACTGCACAAAGTTGATCGGCATGGCCTACCATATAAAGCCTCGTAAGGTTCCATCTCAATAGTTTCCTAAAAACTATTATTATAGGAAAACTTGACCATAGGTTTATGATTCTCCCAAGATCCCCCAAAGTCCAGGATACATGCACGTAGCATGTCCTCATGTACCTGTATTGTACGATATGACTAGCCATCAGTCTAAGGGTGTTAAGTTGAGCTCAGAAGCACATGTGTACCCAGTTCCCTCTAAAAACACTGCCAAAAACGAGATGTAATGTAGGTGTCCCTATCTGAAATGATAGAACGAGGGACACCATGAAGATGTACAACCACACGTATATACAACTTCCTGAGATTTTCAACACTGATGGTCTCCTCGATCGGCAAAAAGTGAGCCACCTTCGTGAGTCTGTCCACAACAAACATTAAAACATAATTTCCTCAAGGTGACCTCGACAACCCAGTCACGAATTCCATCGTGACATCATCTCATTTACATTCTATAATGGGTAACTATTGTAATAGTCTGGCTATCCTCGGATGCTCTACCTTCACCTGCTGACAGGTTGAACATCTCGCAAAAAAACCAACAACTTCTTTTTTCATACCCGACTACCAATACTAACGTCTCAGGTCACGATACATTTTCTTAACTCTAGGATGCACTTCCCATGTTGAATCATGAAACTCCTACATCAAATATGCATGTACAGCCCCTAGAACCCACAATCATCCATAGAACCATAGTACCTCATCATCTCCAATCGTCCATCCTGGAGGAGGGTCCTCACATGCCACCAACTCCTATAGAACTAGGCCTTCTGAATCTGATAGGTGTCTTATCCTCACTCTATAGAGGAGGGTAGAATTCACAGCTAAGTAAGAAAGATATTTTTCCCCTAACTATTGTGCTCCTCCAAATGCATCTCAAAAAATAAAGCCATAAGCTTCCACTCACCTCTGGCCTCAGGAACTGCATGTATCTGAGCATTCATGCTCAGTGCATTAACAACTGCGTTACCCTTCCCAGGTGAATAGGAAAGCTCAATGTCCAAGGATTGAAGGTATTCAACCCACCTTCGCTATATCAAATTCAGGTCATACTGGGTAAAGATATACTTGAGAAGTTTTTGGTCCGTGAACACCACAAAATTTTCTCCCAAGAGTTTATGTCTCCAACAGCATAACTTCTGAACAACTGCAGCCAAATCAAGATCAAGTGTCATGTTATTCCTCTCATGTTGCCTCAACTACCGAGACCCGTATGCAACAACTCAATCGACCTGCATCAACACTACTCCCAACTTAATACCTGATGAATCAAAGTAAACTGTATTGCTCTTTCCTTTTTCTGGAAGTATCAATATTGGGGCTTATGTCGACCTTACCTTCATCTCCTAAAAGTTGTCTCACAAGCTTCTGACCAAACACGCTTCACACCATTCATAGTCAAACCCATCAATGACATTGTTAAGCGGAAGAAGTCATGTATAAAGCACCTGTTCTAACTAGCCAACCCCAAGAAACTTTGTATCTCAAACACGTTCTTAGGCTACTCCCAAGAAACTACTTCTCTCACTTTCTCTAGGTCCACTGCAACTCCTACCTCTGAGATGATATGACCTAGGAAGTGTATCTGGTCCATCCAAAAGTGTCACTTTGACTGCTTAGCATATTGCCGATGCACTGTCAGTGTACTCAGTATGATCTCAAGATCTGTGGAATGGTCGAGTCGAGTGTGAGAGTACACCAAGATATCGTCCATGAAGACTGCCTCAAAATAATCCAAATAAGGATGGAACACACGATTCATTAGGTCCATGAAAACTGATGGCACGTTCGTGTGTCCGAACAGTATACCCAAGTACTCATATAGACCATATCTACTCTGAGAAGCTATAATAAGTATGTCTGATGGTCTAACGCGTAACTGATGATATCTAGATCTCAAGTTAATATTCGAGAACACTCGTTCTCCCCGAAGTTGATCAAAAATATCATCAATCGTGGGTAAGGGATATCAGTTCTTGACCATCAGCGAGTTAAACTTCCTATAATTAACACAGAGTTTGAGGGTACTGTCTGCCTTCTTCACAAAAAGGACTAACGAACCCCAAGCAGAAGTACTGGGTATGATAACAAATTTTTCCTACAACTCCTATAACTTCCTCTTGTGCTCCAACAACTCAGGTGTGGCCATCCTTTAAGGAGGAATGGACATAGGTTCCACTCCTGGAAAAATCTCAATAATGAAATCCACATCTCTCTCCAGAGGAAGACCAGAAAAGTTGTCCGAGAAGACATCCTTGAAATGTTCAACTACCAGAGGTAAATAATTCTGACAAGTCCCCTAATCATCTAGGTATAAACATGAAATATGGGTTGTCACACCACCTTGCCCACGATGCATGGGTCCATCCACTACTAGAAAAAGAGGCATTTCCAGCGGTTCACAACTGTTGGGAAAGGCTGCAGAACCGTTTGGAATATCTATCCCAACGGTTCTGCAAACTGTGGGGAAGCAAGATGTTGGGAAATGTTTTCCCAATGGTTTACAAATAACCATTGGGATAGGTTAGAAAAATCAACATATCCCAATGGTTAACATTAACCATTGGTATATGTTTTCCCAATGGGTTTAAGTAAACCTTTGGGAAAACCCAACAAAATCTCTAGCTTTTCCCAATGGTTCACCCAAAATTGCTTGAATAAAATCCAACTATACATCTTTTCCCAACGGTTTGAAACCGTTAGGAAAGAGTTTATACCAACGGTTCCATCTAAATCGATGGTATAAACCTCCTTATAAGACTATTCCAATGGTTTCAAACCGTTGTCATAGCCTATTCTGTGGAAATTGCACAGCAGGCTGCAATTTGCACAAGAGGCTGCAATTTGCACAGGGGAGGAGCAGGGTCTCCATTCACATGTGATTCTTCAATCCCTCTTCTTTACCTGAAATAACCAACTAAAATATACATATACAAAACAAATTCATATATATTTAACATATAATACATCCTGACACTATACACATTCAGAATTAAATCAGAATTCATAAGGTAATTATAAAGATACCTAATTTAGAATTCAATTAGAATTCATTTTAAAATTAATTTAGAATTCATTTTGAATTCATTTTAAAATTCATTTAGAATTCAATTTCATATTTAGATGACAATTATATGTGAAATTTGGAATTCAATTCACAATTTGTTCGGTTTTTTGTAAACAGGTGCTTTTACTATATATGATATCCATTTTAAACAAAATATATGCACTTGGAGTAGTACCGGTCGCACCATGACTCGTATTGAGGTACGATTGACTAGTTCATGTCACGCATGAACCATTGATCATTTTCCTTGAGTATCAACATATTATGAAAGGGTTTCATTGTTTTTCCGTATGACAGTTATTAACACTTAAAATGTGGTTCATTTAAAAAAATGACATTTTTGAGTGATCCTCGCCACACCTTGACTCTGATTGAAGCGGAGTTGACTCGTAAACGTCAAAAATAACCCATGGATTGTTTTCCTAATGTTTCAACAGAATCCGAATGTGTTTGGTCAGTTTTCTGTATGTTAGTTGTTCTTTTCACTTAAAATGAAGTCCATTTTAAACTATAGAGAGACACGTAGAGATATCCCGGCCACACTGTGACTCGGATTGAGGTGGGGTTGACTCTCACACGTCACAAATGACCCATGTATAGTTGTCCTAATGTTTCAACGGAATCCTATAGCATTTGGTCGGTTTTCAGTATGTCAGTTGTTGTTTTCACATAAAATGTTTTCCAATTCAAAGAAAAGTGAGTCACTTTGAGTTGCCCCGGCCACACCAAGGCTCGGATTGAGGCGTAGTTGACTTTTAAACATAAAAAATGAACCGTTAATTGTTTTTATAAAGTTTCAACGGAATCCAAATGCGTTTTGTGGGGTTTCAGTATGTCAGTTGTTGTTTTCACTTAAAATGTTTTCCATTTCAAAGAAAAGTGAGTCACTTTGAGTCATGGAGGCCACACCGTGGATTGGATTGAGGCGTGGTTGACTCATACATGTCAAAAATTACCCATGGATCCTTTTCCTTAAGTATCAACAGAATCCGAATGTGTTTGGTCAGTTTTCCATATGTCAGTTGTTCTTTTCACTTAAAATAAAGTCCATTTTAAACTATAAAGAGACACTTCGAGTGGTTCCGGCCACAACGCTCCTCGGATTGAGGTGGGGTTTACTCGTACACGTCACATATGACTCATGGATTGTTTTCCTAATGTTTCAATGGAATACGAATGCATTTGGTCATTTTTTCATATGTCAGTTGTTATTTTCACTAAAAACAATGCCCTTTTGAAACAAAAGAGAGACACATTGAGTGGTTCTGGCCTCACCACGCCTTTTATTGAGGTGGGGTTCACTCGTACACGTCACATATGACCCATGTATCGTTTTCCTAATGTTTCATCTGATTCGGAATGCGTTTGGTTGTTTTTCCGTATGGTAGTGGTTCTTTTCAGTTAAAATGATGTATATTTTAAACAAGAGAGATACACTATGAGTGGTGTCAGAAACACCATTCCTCAGATTGAGGAGGGGTTAACTTGTACACATCACAAATGACTCATGGATCGTTGTGCTAAAGTATCAACACAATCAGAACCTGTTTGGTCGGTTTTCCGTATGTACTTATATTGTTTTCCATTCTTAACAAATGGGAGATACTTAGAGTGATCCCGGCCAAACCATGACTCGGATTGAGGCGGGGTTGACTTGTACACATCAAAAATGACCCATGGATCGTTTTCGTAAAGTTTCAATGGATCCCGAATGCGTTTTGTTGGTTTTAAGTATGTCAGTTTTTGTTTTCACTTAAAATGTTTTCCATTTCAATGAAAAGTGAGTCACATTGAGATGTGGAGGCCACACTGAGGCTCGGATTGAGGTGCGGTTGACTCATACACATCATAAATGACCCATGTATCCCTTTCCTAAAGTATCATAAGAATCCGAATGCGTTTGGTCAGTTTTCAATATTTCAGTTGTTCTTTTCACTTAAATTGAAGTCCCTTTTAAACTATAGAGAGACACTTAAAGCGGTTCCGGCCACACCACGCCTCGGATTGAGGCAGGGTTGACTTGTACACATCCCATATGACTCATGAATTGTTTTCCTAATGTTTTAATTGAATATAAATGCATTTGGTTGGTTTTTTGTATGTCAGTTGTTGTTTTCACTAAAAATGATGTCCTTTTGAAATAGAAGAGAGACACTTTGAGTGGTTCTGGCCACACCATGCCTCGGATTGAAGTGAGGTTGACTTATACAAGTCAAAAATGACCCATGGATCGTTTTCCTAATGTTTGAATGGAATATGAATGAGTTTTGTTGGGTTTTAGTATGTCATTTGTTGTTTTCACTTAAAATGTTTTCCATTTCAATGATAAGTGAGTCACTTTGAGACGTGGCGGCCACACCAAGGCTTAGATTGAGGCGTGGTTGACACTTATACGTCACAAATGACCAATGGATACTTTTACTAAAGTATCAACAGAATCCAAATGTGTTTGGTCAGATTTCCGAATGTGAGTTGTTCTTTTCACTTAAAATGAAGTCTATTTTAAAATATAGAGAGACACTTCGAGTGGTTCCGGAAACACCGCACCTCGTATTGAAGTGGGGTTGACTCGTAAACGTCACATATGACTCATGGATTGTTTTTCTAACATTTAAACTGAATATGAATTCATATGGTCAGTTTTTCGTATGTCAGTTGTTGTTTTCACTAAAAATGATGTCCTTTGGAAACAAAAGAGAGGCACTTCGAGTGGTTCTGGCCACACCGCGCCTCAAATTGAGGTGGGGTTGACTCTTACATGTCACATATGTCCCATGGATCATTTTCATAATGTTTCAACAGAATCCAAAGTTGCTTGGTAGGTTTCTCGTATGCCAGTTGTTGATTTCACTTACAATTCAGTACATTTTGAATAAAAGAGAGACAGTTTGAGTGGTCCTGGCCACACCGCAGCTTGGATTGAGGCGGGGTTGAATCATAAATGTCACATATGACCCATGTATCATTTTCCTAAAGTTTCAAAAGAATCCGTTGGCATTTGGTCGGTATCCAGTATGTCAATTGTTGTTTTCACTTAAAATTAAGTCCATTTTAAACAAAACAAAGGAACTTTGAGTGGTGTCGCGCACACCGGGCCTCAGATTGAGGTGGGGTTGACTCGTACACATCACATATGAGTCATGGATCATTTTACTAATGTTTCAACACAATCAGAATATGTTTGATTGGTTTGGCATATGTACGTAAAATATTTTCCATTTGGAACAAAAGAGAGGCAGTTTGGGTGGTCTCGGCCACACCACACCTCGGATTGAGGTGAGATTGACTCGTACATGCCACATATGACCCTTGTATCATTTTCCTAAAGTTTAAATAGAATATGAAGGCGTTTGGTCGGTTTCCTATATGAAAGTTGTTGATTTTACATACAATTTAGTCCATTTTGAACAAAAGAGAGACAATTTGAGTGGTCCCAGACACACCGTGGCCCGTATTGAGGTGGGGTTGACTCGTACACGTCACATATGAACCATGGATCGTTTTAATAATGTTTCAACAGAATCCTAAGGCATTTGGTAAGTTTGGCGTATGTCAGTTGTTGTTTTCACTTAAAATTAATTCCATTTTAAACAAAAGAGAGGCACTTTGAGTGGTTTCGGCCACAACGGACCTCAGATTGAGGTGGGGTTGACTCGTACATGTCACATATGATCCATGGGTCATTTTCCTAAAGTTTAAACACAATCAGAATGTGTTTGATCAGTTTGGTAGATGTACGTAAAATATTTTCCATTTTCAACAAAAGAGAGTAATTTTGGGTGGTCCCGGCCACACAGCGCCTCAGATTAAGGCAGGGTTGACTCGTACACATCACATATGACCCATGGATCGTTTTTCTAACGTTTCAATAGAATCTGAAGTCGTTTGGTAGGTTTATCGTATGTTAGTTTTTGATTTCACTTACAATTTAGTCCATTTTGAATGAAAGAGAGACAATTTGAGTTTTCCAGGCCACACCGTAGCTTGGATTGAGGCGAGGTTGACTCTTACAAGTCACATATGAACCATGGAGTGTTGTGATAAAGTATTGACACAATCCGAATTCGTTTGGTCAGTTTTCCATATGCCATTTGATGTTATCCAATTAAAATGACGTACTTTTGAAACAAAAGGTAGACCCTATGAGTGGTGTCGGCACACCGCGCCTCAGATTGAGGTGAAGTTGACTCGTACACGTCACATATGACCCATGGAACATTCTCCTAAAGTTTCAATGGAAACCGAATGTGTTTGGCCCAGACATATGACCCACTTGGACATCCCAGCACCCCCCCACCCCATGTGGAAAACCCTACCCCCACCCCACTTGGAAAAACCAGCCCCCCACCATACCTTGACACCCCTACCCCCCAAAACCCACTTGGATAACCCAGCCACCCCACACCCCATGTGGACAGCCCTACCCCCACCCCACATGGAAAACCAGCCCCCCCCCCCCCCCCCCCACGCGCACACCACCTGGACAGCCCTACTGTCACCCCACTTGGACATCCCATCCCCCCCCACCCCCACTTGGACAACCCTACCTGGACACCCTCCCCCACCCAACATCCACAACCTCCCCCATCCCATTTGGACAACCCAGCCCCCTCACCCACCCTACCTAGACAACCCCCTCCACCACCCTACCTAGATAGCCCCTCCCCCACCCCAAACAGCCCTACCCCCACCCCATTTGGACAACCCAACCCCCTCCCCACCCTACCTAGACAACACCCTCCCCACCCTACCTAGACAGCCACTCCCCCACCCAAAATAGCCCTACCCCCACCCCATTTGGACAACCCAGCCCCCTCCCCCAGTCTACCTAGACAGCCCCCTCCCCCACCGTACCTAGAAAGCCCCTCCCCCACCCCAAACAGCCCTACCCCCACCCCATTTGGACAACCCAGCCCCCTCCCCCAACCTACCTAGATATCCCCCTCCCCCACCATACCTAGACAGCCCCTCCCCCACCCCAAACTGCCCTACCCCCACCCAATTTGGACAACCCATCCCCCTCCACGACCTACCTCGACAGCCCCTCCCCCACCCCACTTGTAGAGCCCTCTACATCCTCCCCACTTGGACAGCTCTACCCCCACCCCACATGGACAGCTCTACTCCCACCCCACTTGGACAACCCACCCCCCCCCCCCACTTGGAAAACCTAGCCCCCCCCCCCCCACCCCACCCCACCTGGACAACCCTAACTGTATATATGGATAACCAAAGAAATCAAGTCAATAGACCTTAAATTTAAAATAAATCAAGGATAAAATAACTCAGGATCATGTTGACCTCTTCAATATCAACCAAAATTATTCAATACAGATAAATCACAACAAAACCATAACCTAAAATGATATATTGATTGTGTTCATAAGGGAATCATAATACACAATACATTGTAGAAAAATGGAACGAAAAAATATAAAATAAAATAAGGCACACCTCCCGATTTAGAATGGAAGAACACAAATTTCTTGAATCAAAGATAGATGTCCTGTTGGAAATTAGACTTAGCACCCTCTAGGGAATGTTGTGAAGTAGGGTTCCAACCATAATAAAAAATTATATATGCCTTATTTTTGTAAGGGGGTCATAATACACACTATATTGCACCAAAATAGAATGACAGAATCTAAAATAAATTAACACACACAAACTGATTTAAACATGAAGAACAAATCTAAAATAAATGAACTCACACATACCGATTTAAACAGGAAGAAAAAATCATTGAAAACCAGACCTGTTGTGTTGGGAAGTAGTGTTTGTGTCGAGATTTAGAGGAAAACCATCAAGACGATTGTGGTTTAGTGAAAAAATTTCGAGAGGGTGCGTCCAGGTCTCGGTTAGGGAAAAATTTTCGAGGTGTCTGGAGTTGCAGATCGATGATATTTGTGGATTTTATTTCCCAAAAGTTTTAGAAAACTATTGGGAAAGTTATGTTATCCCAACGGTTTCAAAAAACCATTGGGAAAAACCTCTAAATGACATATATACCAACGGTTATGATAGAACCGTTGGTATAGGGGTCTTCATCTTTCCCAACGGTTTCACTAAACCGTTGGGAAAACTCATTTTTACCAATTATTTCCAACGGTTTCATTAAACTGTTGGGAAAACACAATTTTTACAGATCTTTACCAATGGTTTTTGGAAACCGTTTGTAAAGATTACCTATACCAACGGTTATTTGAACTATTGGAATACAAGAGCTGGGAAAAACATGATTTCCAATAGTGATTGCGGGTCACAAGGACATCCCACTCACCCTTGTATAGAAACTCACCACCCTCTGGTGGCGTGAAACTCACCCTGCGAAGATAGAAATCCACAAAGGCTCAGAAGGGTACCAACCAATCCATATAGAGAATGACATCATAAGCTTTCATCTCTATGACATAGAAGCCCCATAGGAAGTGACACACACCAACATCAATGGGGCACTCCTTGAACTCACGCACACCTGTCATCCTCACTCCCAATAGAGTGTCTAGCATCTTGATATCAGAAGAAGAAGAAGAAAAAAAGATCCCAAGGATCTCTATAATGGGTACAGATATAAAGATATGTGTACCACCCATATCGAAAATTACTGAAGATAAAACAGAAGCTACTAGAATAGTACATTCGACTATGGAAGGTCCGAGATCTTACTCATGTTGGATCTGTTGCACTACATATATTATTTCCTAGTGTCGCGGCCCTACGACACATCACGGCTACCCTGAGATATCCCACCCTACTGCCTCTGAGATCCTCGTGTCTGGCTACCATAGCCACATCCACCATCTCTGCCGGAACACCCTCATGTATTCCAGTTTCTCGACTGGTAAGAAGCTGCTGGTCCTGCTCCGGTAGGAGGAGACTGCACAGAACCCCTCTCACTAGCCACTGGTAGAAATTCCCTGAAAAAGCACTGTAGATGACCCATCTTTCCACAAGCTCGGCACTCCACTGGGTCTCGGGGACACTGAGGTCAGATGTTCCCCTCTCTACCACACTGGTAGAAAATGACCTGGCCACCTAAAGTATTCTTCTGGATAGTACTACCACTGTGAGATAACTCCATATACCACTTCCTATTACTGGTAGAAATAGTACCAGAATCTGGTGTTGAACCGCCCTGGACCACTCCACTAGCTTCTCGAAGGTTCCGCTCAGTAATCAGTGACTGCTTCATAATAGCATGCACGATAGGCAACATAATAAAGTTTACTAACGCTCAGATGTCATCACTAAGACCATACTAAAAGTGCCTATCCCTCAACACCTTATCACCCACCATAATGGGTGAAAAACGATTAAGCTTTGTGAAGCAAGAAGAATAATCCATCACTGGCATGACACCCTACTGCAGATTCATGAACTCTCGAGCTCGATCTCCCCACAGCATCTCCGGGGTGAAGAAGTCATAGAAGACTTCCGAAATCGGTGATTCTCAGACTGGGAGGTAACATCCCACCATCTCTGAGCGGAATCAAGTTCCATGTATGTGGAGAGCATGAACCTCCTCCCCGGAGGCGTCTCCAAATGCTCGAATATCATCTGCATCGAATCCAACCATGACTCCACAGCCTATGGTCCTCCATCCCCAAAAAATGTAGGTGGATGTTGCTGCTGGATGATATGCGTAAACTTTTCCATAAATGTGGCAACTAGAAGTGCTCCCTGGTAGGTCTTCATAAACTTCATGGATCCTTCACGGAACTGCACATCCACGCCTGTGTCTGGTATAACTTCTGGCGCCACATCTGGAACTGCTGGAGGGTCCTCTGGTAGGACATGAACCACAATATCATGAGTATAATTATTGTCGCTATCCTAGAAAACAACTGGTGGTTGTCTCAGTGGCATGAATCTACAAGGTCTAACACACGCCTTAAATAATGATTATCAAAGAATGAAAACGAGGAGATGAAGAAGGGAATAGGATAAACAATTCATTCAAGATTTACAAAACATGACCCCACGGTGTGTATAAATACTACACATCGTGTTCTCTCAGGCCTCCACATGGGCATGTACTCTAGCTAAACTGGTCGTGTAACACCCCTAGCGTGTCTTCGGAATACATAGTGTGGACTTGAATCCTCCTTCCCTGCTCGAGTCCTTATACATGGCTAAGCCACAAGGCTCTTCCAAAACAACACTACGCGGTGTGTCCCACCGACATACAACGTGTACTTGATAGTCTTTCTCCGCCTGTGTTGTTTGTCCCACGGCTTGCATACCTAGGTCACACTACATGATGTGTTCCAAAAAGACACTGCGTGTTCAAAGAAGCCCCAGACTGACATTTATAGCTCGCTACATGGCCAGCAACACAACTATCACTACACGATGTGTTCCAGGTGAACATGGCATGTACTAGGAATGATAATGTTGACCCGTGTTGTTCATGACATAGCTAGGTACCTAGGTCAGACTACACGACATGTTCAAAGTAGACACAGTGTGTATGTCTTATGGTTTCCTCCGTCTGTGTTGTTAGTTACATGGGAAAACACTGGGTCAACAAGACACAGCGTGTACCGTAGGTACACAAATTGTTCCCCCCAAAACATTCCTATCATGTGTCTCATCCCACATGGCCTATGACATGGTATGAGACTACACGACGTGTACATAGGTTACACGGAATGTACTTAAAAAATTTCAATTTCTTCCCGAACATAAGAACACACTTCGTGTGTCCAAAGAACTACACTGTGTGTATCCTAGGTTTTCTGGATAGTAAGCCTCAGAAACTACTTCAGAACCCATTAAAAAACACTGAAAAACACTTATGTGCCTAATTCCAATCCGTGGGGGCCCACACTCCCCACAAATCGAAGCATGTCATCATTTACTTGTTATAACAAAGTAAAAATGTCAATTATCCACCAAATTATGGTCATTGAAAGCCCATAATCCCCCAAAACCAATGTTTGGCATTCATTATATCATCAACCTCAACCATAAAATACCATATCAAATAGTAGGTATTTATCAATGCAGCTATTATAACAACATACTTTTCTAGCACAACAACTATCAGAACAACATGCAATTTCTAATGCACCTACAAGGAACATAAACTATGAATGACATGTTATTTCTAGAATGTGCCTAAATGATTCATGAGATGACATACACCAATATCATCGGGAGGAAAAGGAATATAACCCATGTATAAAATATATACAGCACACTACTAGTGCATCACCAATGGTGAAAATCATGAAAATTGTAAAATTTGAAAAACTAGAAATATTGCAATAAATGAGGTAGACTGGGTTTTCCCTATACACGGGTTATCTACTCCCTGGAATAACATATTTCCAACTACCATTCCCATCTTATCTCTGACTATGGCTCCAAATTGTAACTCAAAGAACATAACTCCTTTGATACCACTTTGTAACGTCCCGGATCTAGAATCCACTCAACGTGTGCCCCAAACCCAGTTGGTAACATGACCTCAAGCGCATTTCCCCAAATGCAAGAGGATGACGACTAGTAGAGAATGCCCATGTCTGATAGTGGGGAAACTATGCCCTCATTTGTCAAAATATAGATCAGCAGAAAACATAAATAACATACTAAAATTGAAGTAGTTAATAATATACAACTGAAATGGACAACTGAAGAAAAAGGGAACCATTAGTCATATATATAATGATGCATCATGTCACTAATTCTATGAAATTAGCCAGAACAGGATACACTGCAATACAATACAATACAACTCAATTTAAAAGGTACATCGAAACATAAAAAAGTAGAGTGAACAGAATGCAACAACATCGCAAGCCTAGGCTCGGTCCCATGCTCTCATACTCCTTTGCTATAATCATGTACCTTTATAGGGACACTTTCCCCTTTCGACACCTATATCAATATAGTATATTTTAACCAAAGACATGACCCAAAGAGGGTGTGACTAATAAATCACATTAGTCACCCACCAAAGGCATGTTCCTAACTGTTAGTGAAAAATATGCAATGGTAGTGTGCTAAAGTAAATGGAGAAAACTAGTAATTACTCAAAATTAACTGTCACTACCAGTTTCATTTCCACTTAAATTATTACTTATCACCACCAATATTGTTCTTCGGATTGGCAGGTACAACATCGAAAATCACCACAGAGAATATACGAAATAAACAGTGTCCTCAGACATGCCAAACCTTACCCTCAGGTAACCAGAATCTATCCCTCATGCTAACATAACCACACCCTCATGTTAATCAGAATCATGCCCTCAAGAGATTTTCCTCAGGCATAACGAATATTTCCCTCAGGCATACGAGATAATACCCTCAAGCATGAATGCAACTACCCACAACATAAGAAAAGTATACATCAGGCTAACTGAACGCTTTCCCTCAATCATGAGAACCACTTCCCTCAAGCTAAAAAAATGACCAGGCCGAGCCCAACACATAATAAATTTTTTTTATACATTTTCTATCAAGTAAACTCAAGCATTCTAAATGACGGTATACCCTCGGGTTTCCTGGAAAAATGGCTAAACAGAGGAATGGACACCCGGGGTGGTCCCAAATCCAAGCAATGATCCCAAAAAACAGTTTTAATTTATTAATAGTTTATCTATGAAATTATAAATATCTTTCAGAAAAGGCCTCATCCATATGACACCCCAACCATAGGTGAATAGAAAAATAGTACACAATTTCAACACAACAGTTGAGAATAAAATCAGCCACCTACCTTGATCGTCTCTGATCAGTATATGTGAACGATGCCTCCTGAATTTTCCAAGAATGATGTAGATCTGGGTTAAATGTTCACTCATTCAAACTCAAGTAACTTTACCTCGAGATTTAATTGGTAAGAATAGCGCAATGAGAGTGGATGCCTTACCCGTACGGTCCCAATGTGATTGACGGAGGAAGAATCAGATTCCTATTGCGCAATCGGATGATCCTCCAAGGTTCGGTCATCCTCCCAAGCTCCAAAACGAACTAAAAGCCTCATCTGCCTAATGAGGATGCTACTGCCTGTTTTAATAGAAAAAAACAAACTACACGCCATGTGATCTCAAGTATAGGGCTTGTACTTTTCATTTTTAAAATATTCCTCTGGCGGCTTCTTTCCATCATGACACTATTTATCTATCAACATGAGTACACGACGTGTATTCCTGATTACACGACATGTATGGTCGCTCCACTGGCGGCTTCCTCCACCATATTACTATTCATCTATTGACAGATTACATGGCATGTAAATACCAGGTACAGGGTGTGTAGTAAGTTTTTACACCCTTCATCACTGACATGCCTACACGCCCTGTGTACTCATCCCACACAGCCAAAGTACACAGCGTGTTGAAAAGACACAGCTTGTACCCACAAAATTTGGGATTTTTCCCCATTTCCCTTATTTTCTCAAAAACATTCCAGGAAAAATGAAAAGAAGAAACATGTACGTCATGTATAGGAACCGTGTCCTTACACATTATTTTAAAAAAATAGATGAAATAATTGTATTTGAAGAACTAGAGTTAGAAAATGTATTTTTTTCATTGAAAAGACAAATAATAAACCTACGACCAAATTGTTTAGATCCTCTACTTATTTCATTATGATTAAGAACCCATAAATATTTTATCTTCACATCTAATATAGTTGATGATGGTTTCCTTCCACTGTCATCTAATTTGGACATTTACCTAAATAGTGACCATGATTTACAGACATGAAATATTGAACATCAAGTTGTTCTTACACCATCATCCTATTTTCATACAAATTAATATATTTAGGATTCACCACACTATGATATTTCGTAGATATATGTCTATCTCTTCTACACTTTTATGAAATTAATCTCTCAAACACGCAGTTCCCAAAATTATTCTTCCCACATTTCTTTATTGTGCGAAGTTGTAGTTTATTTCCCAGAAATTCATTATCAATATTCCTCCCTGAGATTGAATCCATTTCTCTATAATATTCATGTCTCATATAACATCATTGTGTTACTCTAAAATCCTTTTCTTTCAAAAACGAACTCCATATTATCTACTAATTTCATTCATAGTCTTTATTATCTAGATTCCTCGCTAGATTGTGCCTTATTCTACAAAAGAACCTTTCAACCATTCCCATTGTATCCATCATAAAGATTTAGGTGTATCTAGAAATTTTTCTAATGTAGATTTCATAACATCATACTTATTCAATTTATTTACTATTCAGCTCTAATAATACCTACACTATTCATACTCTCATCTATAAAGTAAAATATTTATTAAAAATGAATCTACTAAACTATTACCACCCTATATAATTTATATCCCCAATTTGGATTTGTATATAATCTGTTTCCATCACTGATCAACTTCTCATTTTAAAAAGTAAACTACCATGGTTAATTTATCCATATCTGGATAATTGAGTATAGAAAGTATCATTCCTATATTGGTATTCCATTTTTCGATAATTAATTGATAAATGGATCCACTAATGTAATGTTGTAATTAATCCATCAAGGATTAAACTACATGTTGTTCCCTTTAAGTGAATATTGCCGCTCAATATGAATAATATTAATATTCATAAACTGAGATAGTTTGTTCATTATACTCTAAATCATTTCCATTATAACTTCCTTAACATTAAAAAGTTCATCAGTTCATCATCCATTGCAATCATCCTTTATGAGGTTCCATTTATTTTCCAACAATTATCTGAAAGAAAAAAACCATAATGAGAAATGTATTACTTTTTAGGAATCTCATAATTCTAAAGGTAGTTTATTTACTGAAACAACATGTTTAAAAAAATTATTTTCTATCCATTCTAATAATAATTAAATTTTCAATATTTCTATTATAATGGTTTATAAAATAATGTTATTGACCAATATTGTCTGTAGATAGATTCAAAATCGTTTTGCTATAAGGCTCATTATTATACATTGGGTTTTGATCGAGTCAATGCCAAATGATCTCCTTTTGGGATTATTACCCTAGGTACAACTATTCTTGATCCAAATCCACTTATAGTATCTATATGGGGATTTCATTTCTTTAAAGAAACTCACTTAATACTTGAATAATTTTCTAGGTTGTTTTCATAAATTTTTGTTTATATCAAGGATTTTTAATAACATTTTGTAATCATAATTTCCAAAAATAACTAAACCATGAACACATACCGAATATGGTATCCCGCATTCGTAATACATAAAATTTTGATTACATTTAAAATGATTAGAAATTTAAATTTTCATTAAATGATTAATTTATTAAAAATTATAAATGTAATATATAATTAATCTAATGAAACTTATAATACCCCTAAAATTACCCTTTATTGGTTCATCTTAAGTTACTTTTATGCAATATCATATCATGGGGACATACATTAAAATAAACGAGAGATTATAAACCCTTGTTTTGTAACAAGTAATGTAACTGGAACATGAATAAACATTGTAGAAAATAAATTAATAATAACATGGGATAATAATCATAAGTAAATGATAAATAACATGATATGTAAAAAATACATAAAATTGATACATTCAAAATTATATCACCATGGTTCATCATAAATTTTTAAATAAACCATCATTACAAATTTTATTCACAGCTGTATCTTGAAACATGTCATTCCATGTGATTAATTATTCACTGAATGAATTGATAACAATTATGGAACAGTCTTCATATGTATTAGTTCATATCTTTCAATAATATACTAACAAAAAATTTCATCAATAACCCATCAGAATTAATGTGTTTTCTTTATATAAAATAATTTTTTATATAAGTGATAAAATATTTAAACATTTCATCATTTTTAACCCATGAAAATAGATTGTGGGTTTCATTGACGTAATTTCACGAATTAATAAAATATTATTAAATCTAGGTGAATATTCATGGGTATGTATGGGGTTTAGGTATTAACCATATAATATTATTTCATGTCAAATATGGGAATTCAATAAATGAATTCGGTAGAATGATGGTATAATACATGGATTAAAGAGATGAATAATGAGAAAGAGTAATGTAATCCAATTTATATTGCATTATTTTTTTAGAAATGAAATAAATTAAAAAATAATTGATGAATTTAATTCAAAATTTATAAGGAGTACTACATAGAGGTTTCTTGAATGGAAAAGAATAAGAGTTGAATTCCATCACCTAAAATCCCACATCATTTCATCTCCTTTCCACGTCATGAATAATAGACATCGTTTTATTAACACATTGAACGAATTCCGCATTATGTTCATTTATTTCAATATTTATCTATTATAATGATTATATTATATTTCATAATTTCCATCATCAAATTTGAAACTTTTTTGATATATTATTTCCCTTAAAATTTTCTATTGTTATTACATTTAATGATCTTTCGCAATTTCTATTTATAATTTATTAATATTAACTATAGAAGAATATAAATACCAAAATTTATACATTAAATTTGATAAATAATTTATTATAATCATATATTTATGTGGTGATTAGAAATTTTTTTACAATGTCCTTAGGAGTGGTTAATTAACAGTTAATGGGTCGTTATAAAAATAGGATGAATATAGCTGTTAAATATGAATAAATTCTAATTATTATAATTTCTTTAGGTTAACATAATTAATATTATTCATTAATTATACATAATGTATCTTAGAATATTTTGGAATGAATACAATTGGTAATAATAGGAATAGAAGTGGAAAATGGGAGAAGAGTTTATGAAAACGAACTCATTTCACATTGTGGATTTTTTTTCATGGCACTAAAATCCGTTGATTTTTGGAGATTATATACTCAATATAATCTATAAGGATGATAAGGGTCTTGAGAGAGATAATATGGGTATATTTATTTCTTTGGTATGTAAGGGAGGATATGTTTTCTATGGGGAGGGAGATGGGTTATATATACTCAAAGAGGGGGTGTTTTTATGATATATTTTTTAATAAAATATATCATATGATATAAACCTTTGAATAGATAAATTTTTAAAATAATGAAATATATTTTTATAAAATAACATGATTTTAATACATTCTAAAACATTATAATCCAAATTAACAAATTTAATCAAAAGGTATGGTGGAAAATGTGAAAATAATATTTTAATAGAATACTATTTTTTTATGATTTTAAAATAATATGTTTAGAAAAAATATTTATTTTAATTAAATGATTCCTTAATAAAAAAATTTTTTTCTGAACCAACATTTATATAATTTATTTGGTCATTATTACATCACGAGTGATGTGATTTAACTTACACAACTTACATAAAATAGCATTTTTCCTATTAACCTGAAAATTTAAATTTTTAAAAAATTACAAAAAAATCACACATAAAAAATTTAAACATACTGATTCAAAAAAATGAAATTATTTTTATCAAAAAATTTCTATAATAGTTAATTTTATTTTAAAATTTTAAAGAAATATGGTTTTTTGGAAATATATTAAATTGAAGTTTATTAAAAATGTGATTATTTTTTCATTTAGATTTTAATCACGATATTTATTTTTTGGGATTATAATATATATATTTTATTAAATTACATAGGATATATATATATATATATTATTTTATTTTATTCATCGGTTAAATTATTATTCCAATGATCAGTTTATTATTCTCAATAGTCATGTTAGTATTCCAGAGAACCATATTACTATTCCTACGGTCATATTACCCCATATAAATATAAATAAATTCCTTAATTAACTATTTACTAAAATTCCTCCCATGGTTCTAAATTTTTCTTTTACTATGATTTTCTTCTATTTTCTATTATTCATTTTCTTTTCCATGGTATTTCTCATTGGGAAATGATTCTAGTAGTCTGGAATGTTAAAATGTTTACCATTGTACTTTTCATATTTTCTATATTATATCCCATTCTAATTTTTCAAATTTTTGAGGTATTAGTATTTGACAAATGTAAATTTATTTATTAATAAAATATATTTTTTTGTTTCTATATGTGTTTTATAAGTATAAATCTATATAATATAAGATAAATTATTCTAGAAAAAATATTACTAATAATTTCATAGTTGTTGCAGTTCATCTACTTCTTTAATAATTTTTAAATAATTGGGTAAAAATTCATCCAAAATATTTTCATAAAATTTAGTGTTAACATCGAATCAATCCTAAAATAATTCATCATCAAAATAAACTAAACAAATTAAAAAATATTCGGAAATTTAAATATTCTATTAGTGATACAATATATTCTCTAAAATAATGGCGAAGATAATCTATATATAAAAATTAAAAAATTCAAATATTTTGGATGTTGAATTTATAAAAACATCTTAATGATTGTTTCCCCAAAAAATCCATAATCAATCCTCTATAAATAAAACATATATTCAAATTTTGAGTTTGAAATTAGTTTCCAAAACATTTTCTAGACATAATTTTATCATACTTTTTTTCTTCGTAATAATCATCACATTGAAGCTAGTCAATGACTCTATTCATAAAATTATATGTCAAATCTATTATGTAATTTGAATTTTGAATTAGGATATTTTTTCATCCATAATTATCGTACTGAATAAATTCCATAATTATCTCAGTTGAAAATTCCATATAATTCATTGTAGGGTGTAATCATAATATAAAGTATGTTTTTAGAACCCTATAACATCATATTCAACATTAATTATTGATAAATTATATTTATATAATTTCAAGAGACTTAAATCAAATCAAAGAACATAATAATAGGAATATGGGACCAAAAGACAATATAAAATGACTGATTCAAAATTAATTATAGTTTAATGAAATGTATATTTTTTCATATATATATATATAATGAAATAAGTGTTTTAAAATTCCATGAACTATATGTAACGTCTTAAACAAGGTTCCACTCTATCTGGTGACCTGAATTGGATTTCCACATTCCCATAAGGAATCCTCCCAACACACCAGAGGCTATTGACTAGCAGTGATGTTCGCGTGGAATCTATGGGGGAGATTATGTCCTCTTCTCTAGATTAATCAAAAAACATAAATCAAAATAAAGATAAAAATTCAAAAATAACAAATTTCAAAGAAAACACACCACATTCCCAAACATGAGAAATACTAACAATCCTGTAAAATAAAATATTTCATTCCATGAATATCCATAGTATGATAGTTAAATTTATTATAAATACAACTAATGAACTCCAAATTCACATCCCAACACCAAGTCTACATTGTTCATCCACTGTTTAACCCAAATCAATTGTCTTCTATAGGTCCTTTTCCCTTACCTTATCTTCAAATCATGAGGTGTTCTCAAGTACACAATGGTGGCCTAACTAGGGTTTGATAAAGACTCAGTAGGCCAATGTCAGTGATGTCTTCAAAAATCTAAATTCAAATAAAATTTTATGCATATTTGTAATTATTAATAAAATGACTATAAAAATAAACTCGATTATTATAAAAAATTATTCATTATACTCTTGGCCCACATGTTCCATTGGTATATACAACTATTAATCCAACCCCAACCTATGTCGGAGGTCTAAACCACCCAAAAGGGGGTCAACACATTACATCCCATGGTAATTAATTTATAAATTCAATTTCACAATGTAACATGTAGAATTAGTCCTGGTATATATATCTGGTCCATACCGTTTGAACATGGAGAATCTTTTTAGCTTTAAATACCATAGAATAATTTTTTGGATCCTAAGCCATGTATCAAGGTTGACCAAAGGAATTTGATCCTTAGTATTGCATTCTATCCATACCGATTGTCTTTCATTCTAGTGTTCATCATTCATGACCATTTTAGCCAACAATGTCAACTAGGGTGCACCAATTCATTTATCCCATTACCATTTATAACCATATTCATCAAATTTCATTTTTATATAACCATCACATTTCAATATTTAATTTCAATTTTGACCATTGGTCTCCCCATTAAAACTATTTTCTCATATGGACATGCCTCCTTGACCTCCTATCACTGTTACCCATTAACATTTCATAAGTCATTTAACATCTATATGTCAATCCAAACATTCCCTTATTCCATGTTTTCATTATAAAGAAAATTATAATATGTTTAATCAAATAAACCCATCAATTCATCTATTAAAGAATCAATTTAAATGAAAAATGGAGTGACACACCCCTTTAGTGGCCCTTTAGTCTGTTTAATCATCCTTAACAGATCCAATAAGGATCGTGAGGGTTTAAAAAGTCTATTTCCACACCAATTTTATCATTTATTACCAATGGATAAAATTCTTAACCCAATAATACAAAAGAACTACTATATTCACATGAATAAACATAAAAATTATGGCATAAACATATAAAACAGCTAACACAGGTTCATAAATGAAATATCACTCAATCAAGGTCGTTTATTTGAGCTCAAACAACCTTCAAAACCAGGACATAGAATATTCTATAAAACAAAGGTTTTGTTTCTTTAAATGGAGATGAAAAATTATACAATTCCTCTCCCCAAAAATATTTGAAGGAGGAGTAATATTAATAACTAGAGATTTATTTTTCTCCCAAAAACGCTTAAAATGACTCAAAAATTGAGGGAATAACACCCTTTAAGGAGAAAAGACACATTGGCTTATCACCTTGGTTTCTGGAGTTGGAATGAGGAAAACAATTGGGTAATACATCATAATTACAGAGGGGGGAAAATGTGAAATTTCTCATTTTGATGAGGCTTATGGTTTTTTTGTAAGGTTTTCAAAACCATGGATTAACCCTAGCCACCCTCTATTCAAGGGGGCCTTGGGTCACACATTCTCCTAGAGAGCCCACGCAGTTTACCAAACCATGTGGAGGCCTTATGTATGTCTTTGTCCACAATCACATGGTTTAAAACATCCCCTCACATAGTTCGCCTACATTGAACCCTCTCCTATATGATGTATGGTTATGTTTAAGGGGTATTAATATCCATATACCAACCATACTCCCCACACACTATATGGTCCTATCATCCTTCTTCTATTCCCAAACACTAAGGCCCCCTAGAGGACAATTATATTCTAATAAAACATTTTATTAATGATTATAAATTTAGGTAACTCAAAATTTAAACAATTATATACCTAGTTGAATATTATGATCATAAAATATCTCCCCTTATAATAGCTCTTCCCTAATATTCACTCTTAAATATCACAATGAATCTAGGAAAAAATGGTTGGGCCACTGTGAATTCTTATTGAAATTCCTCTACGATGTTTCCTCTTGAATTTTATCATGCCTCCCTAAAAATTAGATCAACACCACAACCATACCATGAAAAACATTCTCATGGTGATTCGTAAGGAAAAATGGATGCTCTTTAAAGGACAAACAAACACAGTCTCTACAACATCAACATCTACCACTTGATATGGGATATGGTAATACTATTTGAGCTATGATATATGGAAACCATCAAGAATTACAATATTCCATTTTGGAAGAGCTAATCATTATGACACAACTCCTAAACTCTTCACGTTCTCAAATGGACCCACATTCCTTGGTTGAAACATAAACATTTTATGTATTGGATAGTGACCCAATCTAGGTGAAACACCAATAAACACATGTATCTCACCATAAACTCATGTTCATGATGAAATTGATCAAAAATTATTTATTCATATAGTGTTTCATTGTAATATTCTTCCATATCAAATGAACATTCTTTTATGTCTCATGCTTGTGTCACGATCCCAATATCTCTAATTCTCGTACCTCTGTCCTTGATATGAGTTATCTAGAATTCCTACCATAGAGAACCTCGTATGGTTCTATCTGAATATTCCCTTAAAATTTTTTGTATTAAATGAAATCAGTGAGAAAAATGTGATTCCCTTGGGATCCATCAATTTCAAGGATTAATACACTCAACATGTCCTCTAACACATAAATAGTATATTTTGATTTTCTATCTATCTTCAGGTGAAAATCTATACTCAAAAAACACTTGGGTACCAATTGAAATTATTAACTCTTTCAAGAAACATGTAGTAAATTAAGTATCATGTTCTAAAACAACATTATAAGGTACCCTAGGCAAGGGTACAATACCCCTCGAACATACAAGTCACCCAACTGGTCAATGGTTAATGTCTACTGAGTCCATAATAAATGAGATAACATAGTCAACTGATCCATAATCACCCATATTTCATCTTTCATATGAGTGATCCGGAGAATACATTCCAAAATATCCATTTTAACATCATCCCACTTCAAATATGTCAAGGGAAATATCTATAAAAAAACTAGTTTGTTGATGCTCTTCCTTCACGAATTATAGGTGTAGAATCATGTCACGATACATTAAATTTCATTTTAAATTCTTGATCACCAAATATTTCATTGAATATCAATCAAAATTTTGGTCAAACCAAGTTGTACTTCCTACTTTAAGGTATGAAAATCACAGATCAACACTTTACAAAGAAAATTAGGCACAACAAATTTCCCATGAAAATGAACGATCTCGTCATCATCAATAGTCCAATAAAAAGGTGGCCCCCAACCTTCCTAATTTTCTATCGAAGCTAAATATTTTTTATTCTCATATTGATGACTCATTACCCAATTTATAAAAGTTTTCTCAACTGATATGGAAGTGAGTTTCATCCTCTCATTGCCTCCTAAACAATTATATATATCTTAGAGAACAAATCCATTTTCTTACACTCAAAACATGACTCCTGAAGCACATGAATCCATGTCCTCTAACTCAACCCATATACAACATTGATTCCCTTTACAAATGTATATACTAGTTCGAATTCAAATTACTATAAAAAATAAATCCATATTTAGTGATAACGATTGAAATCCTACTGGGAAAATATATTCATAATGCTCGCATGGTTGGTATAAACAAAAAAAATAACCCAAATGATAATTCCAAAAAAATCATGTAATAAACCACTGTGGACAACTCAAGATCATTTATTGGATAGTTTGGTTCTTGTGGCCTCATTTTTTATGATCCATACACCACAACTCAGTCTCCCTACATCATCACTAACCCATGTCCAATCATAGATTCCTCACAAAACAAGGCATACTCCATACATGGATTGAGAAGATCAAAATCAGAATAGTTGTAAATCATTTTTTATATCCTCAAAAGTCATTTCACATGATTTAGACTACCAAATTTTATACCCTTCTTGTTCTATCTTGAATGTGGCATTTACAAGAATGAATTTTTTTTATTATTGTTCATTAATAACCTGCCAAACCAAAAACTATTTGGACATTACAAACATTCTTAGGCTTCTCCGAGGATAAAACTAATTGAACTTTATTTTGGTCCACCAAAAACCCTTCATCTAAAATGAGGTTTCCCAAAAAAATTAACATATCAATCCATAAATAAAATTCAGATAGATTGGAATATATTTTATGCTCTCTCATTTTACATAAGATGATAGATAGATGTTGATAATGATCATAAAGTTCCTTGGATTATAGTAGTATGTCATCTATAAAATATCCAAAAATTATCTAAGTATAAGTGAAATATTCACTTCATCAAATCAATAAGATCTACTAGGAAAACATCATTATGAAGAAATCATATAAACCAAAATTGCTTCTAATAAGAGTTCATTACATATCAAAAGTTATCAACCTCAATTGATGTTACCCTAACCTCAAATAAAATATATAAAAACACACATTCATATTTTATATAGTTATAATGATCACTAATATGTTTAATATGATATTTTTTTATCTACGTATTAAACATCCGATAATAAACTCACAACCAAAATTTTTTATCCACATTCATATCAAACATTAAAATTGAACCCCTAGTTGAAATAATTTTATGGATAAATCTTTTATTATCAAATTCCCTGAATTGTGTTTTATGCTCGTGATGCCCTACTAGTACCATCACATAAAGATGACTAGAAAGTAGAATTTCACTAGTAAACAACCCAATCAAAACTAAACCCCATTCTCATTTGAAAAACAAAATAAGTTTTTTGAAAATAGATCATTAAACTAATCCACCATAGTATGAAATACAATATGCTATATTTAAAATTTTTATAGAAATATAGTTGAATCTTGTGCTATGATATCACATAGTTTTGGAAGAACTGACCCTCCATGGCCTACCAAAAATATTGTATTCCCCACAATAGGCATACGTTTCACCTTAGAAGATGTAACACTTACTCATTAATAGTAAAAATAAATGTGATCCTGTTATGCAACCATCCAGTCCATCCCTAATATCAGATCAAAACCAAACATCTCAATCATATATATGCCCCAAAGGAGATAATTCGTATAATCATTTAGGTCACACACCTTACATTATTGGATACTTTCTACTCATACTATTAATGTTGTGTCAAATGACAAAACCATAGATATATATTCCACCTCTAGAACTAAAAAAATAAAAACATGATCAGATATAAAATAATAAGAGGCCCTTGTATCTAATAAATAACCATAAATTATGGAAGCTATTAAAATCATATCTCAAATAATTAATGGTGTAGCTTATCCACCAACAAGTGTATGAGGAACTAATAGTAGGTGAATAGCCCCTCTACTGTGGTATTTCCCATATATTTCTTTTTTACAATCCCCTACTGATACAGACTCTATTTACCTAAAGAACCTTGTTTTCCACCATAACCAATACATCCAGTAGAACTCCAACATCATACCTAATATGTGGTAGTCGACCCCTTCAAAAACTCCGCATTGGCCTTAATACTCTATCGCGGACTTCCTAATGAAAGTTCCTGAAGAACCTTTTTTCATTTCTCATCTGGTATCATGGTTGGAACATAACTGGTGGTTATGGAAACTGATTGTGGATACATCGTGTTTGCCATACTAATACCATAATATATGATCACTATCCTGGGAGGTAGATCTTATGAATTCTCTAATATTTCTACCACAACTCTAGTGAAAACTATCTAAATGATTATTCCTACTTTCGAAGGTCATACCAATAGACTTACTAACTAAAAGAGTTTATCCAACACCATAATCCTCCTTCATTTTCCCTCCAAAAGTGGGAGACATATCCAATACCACAAAATACATCTATAAACATAAGATATTTACTTGGGACTTGATCTGACATAAATTTCCACCCTAAAAACATCACATCATCCACTAGTTATCCCCAACAAATGATTAAACAATGAATTGAATGAATGTGAAGTGATCAAAATAATCCATCAAGAATATAGCATCATGATTCGACCTAATAAATATTTTATCTCCCTCTAATGCCAGAGTCAAGTGATAATAATGTTCTAAAAACATTTTTTTTTTGAAATCCTTTTATATCATACCATCCACCCACTGAGTCTGAACCCAAATTTACCCCTAATGCTTCTATATTACTCAAAACATATATGCGTCCATCATGACCCTCATATCCTAAGAGGTCTATATGTTGAAAAAACGTTTCAATATAGAATCTATGTAGAAATCAGTTCTCATAGGTACACCCTCTCCTATAAACATCTAAGGGTCATGTAGCTAAAATTTCCTCATCAAGGGATACAAACTCAACATAGATCTCCCTTGTTATGTCTCTTTAAACTACATAAAACAATGGGTGTTCTCATATAAATACTCTATCCCCTACCTCCAGGAATCAATAGGGTCTCTTATTAAACTACCGGATGAGGAAACTCGATGGTGTCCTCCAATATCCAAACTGGTAAACACCATCATTATGTTATCTCTTTACAATGAAATAAAAAACATCTAAAAACACATAATTCATGGTTCCCAAAACCATGAAAAAGAGGTCTCACTATTATCAAATAATAACACACTCCACATACACTTCCCCAATGGATATAGTCACAAATCAAACACTATGATAAGCCATCCACATCAAAGGAAATGGATAATAAATGGATACCAGACATTTAAATTCCAACTTTACATTAGAAATGTTAACATCTATATAAATTAAATTTTTTAATTAATTAAATAGTTCTGAATTTCTCATTAGAATGTATTTTTAACCATTCAATTTAATTATTTATATTTAACAGATTTCGTAATATTTATTTTGTACAATATATATAAATTTTATAAGTAAAAATGAAATAATTTTTTCTCTCAAACCCAGTATGGTTTTTCCCATTCGTACTTTTCATGATTCTTGTCTCATAAATATCAATGTCTTAATAATTATGAATTTATACACCACCTCGTTTCTTTCCACCCTATGATCAATACCATAAAGTAATAAATTCACACCTCAAGTGGATCACTGAATGTGAATCAAAGTTAAATTATTATAGTTAACACTAAGAAAAATTATCCCAACCCTGGGTACATGGGTTTTCCCCTGCACGTGGGTTTTTGATTACCTTGCATGTGCTCATGAGAAAGCCATGATCCATCGTAGTCTCATGCCTAACATTTTGAAATTATAATTCAATATAAAATAATATCACTATGATACGACATTGTAACATCCCTACCTAGGTGCCATTATATCTGATTACCTAAGATGATTTTCCACAAGACCTCAAGCATGAATACCCCTAAGACACATGTTTTTGATAATCATTGTAGGTGTAATGGAATTTTTCTTGGTTTTATACCAAATTTTCCAATGTAATCAAAAAATGGCAATCAAAATAATGATAAATATGAAATAATAATAAATAGTGAAGCAACATGCACCACATTACCAAACATGGGATGTACTAACAAACCAATAACACAAAAATTTAATACCATAATATTATACTATAAAAAAGGTTAATTAAAAATAAGGGCATAATGATGACCTCCAATGTAATATCCCAACACCATGTATGGTCCCCTATTCCATGATCCATCTTTTATTAACAATCTACCATAGGGACATTTCCCTTATCCTATTGTGCGATCATGAAGTCTTCTTGGGAACCCACCAGAAGCTTGATAAGGGTGTGATTTCAACTCAGTAATTCACCACCAATAGTCTCTACAATAATATCTAGATAAATAATATTTTATGTAGAAATAGATGAAAAAAAGCTTTTGAAAATAATCATGATTCCTATTACCAATTATTTATTAGTTAATTGGACCTTGTGTTCCACTAGGAAAATGAACTACTAAACCCACCTTGGCCTCTATCAGAGGTCTAAACCATACACATTAGGGGAGGGGAATAAAATACATAACATGGTATTTCATTTATAAATTCAATTTAATAATGTAACATGTGGAATAAATCTAGGTATCCATCTCATTTCTATACCCTAGGTTCTTAAAGAATTAAGTTGAATTTCTAAAGCATATAATACTCTGTTAGAGCCTAGACCTTCTGTTTACCCCTTCCTAATTTAGTGTCGCATTATTCTAATGTTGTAATCATACCATTTATCATTCATTCCATGGTTAACCTTTTGGTACTTTTTTAACCCACAATATCAATAAGGTAGACATTATTATTTATCAAATTATGATAGTTTATAACATTCAACTCTTTAATCATTTCAAAAATAATCGCATTTCATCATTTAAGTACAATTTCGACCAATGGTCACCCCTTTGAAACCATTCAACCACATATATAATCCATTTTAACCACATATCATATATACCCATTAACAGGTCATGACTCATATAACATATAAAAGTTAATCCCAACAACCACTTATTCCTTGTAATCATGAAAAACATAATCAATTTTTTTATTCACATAATCCCATAAATTCTATAAATAATGAATTAGTTTTCGTGTAAAATGGATTAAAAAACCACTTTGGTTACCATTTATAATTGGTATAAGGATCTCTAACAATTTCAACGTGCATCATGAGAGGTTCAACACTTTATTTACACACCAATTTCATTATTCCTTGACATGGTTTCAAATTCAAAACCCAAATACCCATAATAAAAACTATATACACATGAACAAACATAATGATTATAACATGTATAATGCCTACCTCAAGTCTATAGGTGAACTCTCTTCAAATAGGACTATTGATTCGAACTCAAAAAAACATCAAATCGCAATTATATATCCTTCTGAAAACAATGGTTTTGAGGCTTCATAAAGAGAGTAGAAATTATACAATGATTATACTAGAAATTATAGGAAATTCAATTTATAGACTCATATAATGAATCGATTTTCACCTAAAAACTCTTCAATAGACTCGAATTAGAGGGTGGATCACCATAGGTAGAGGTATGATACCTTGGTTCAACATCCTAGTAGTAGGAGGTTGAAGGATCACAGAATTTTTTTTAAACATATCATAACACCCATGAGGGAAAATAATAAATTCCATATTTTAATGAGGTTATTCTTTTTTGGATTCTTTGTTGGACAAACAATGTGATAACTGTGTGCCATCATAAATGCAGGTGGGGGCATGGGGTGCATGGTATCTTGGGGAGATTGCATCATTTTCCCAACCATACAGTGGTCATGGAATTACACTTATACACAAATTAATGTTTTATTGGATCCCATTTCATGGTTTTTGAACCATGACCCTTCCACCATCAGGTTATATAGTTAAGACACATGATTATTAGAAATTGTGTGCCAACCATTAACACTCAAAAATATATCCTCTTTTCCTCCCTTTTCATGTTCTAAACCACCATGACTTACAATATTCCTCTCATATTCTCGTAAATAATTTCATTAACCATTATAAAGGGTGTTAACAATATATTTAAACAAGGGTGTGCCTCATCTAAAAGTCAGGATCGTACATTGTGTGTCAAGATATTTTCAAACAAATAGAGGCAATTTATTCCACCATGGACTATGATTACTAATTTACATGCATGTGGATCTAAATGTTTGGTATATAATAAACACGAGTTTGGGAATTTTTTATTCATTAGAAATTTATATCTCTCAATATGAGGTGTATTCCAAATGTTTGGTTCAAAATTTCTTGTTCAACAACAACGTACTTTTCCAAATCATTTCGTTCATAACCAAAATAAGGTTTCAAAATGTGAGCATGAATACAAATTTGGTCTCCCAAACATGGGGATTATTACCAAAATGTTCTCCAAAATACGGAGATTATTAACAACATATTGATCATTTAGTTTAAGAATATATAATTTTAATTTATACCAATGATTAAGATGTTATCTAAAACATTAAAATTTATCAACATAAATGTTAGAGTAAAAATATAATATTATATGAAATAATATCATAGTAAATATCAAATATAAAATAGAATATATTAAAAACAAGTAACTAATAAATAATTATTAAGTGGAAATAATAAAGGGTGGAATTAAAATTTATTAGAAATATAAATAATGTGGGTTTTTTAATTATAAAAATATAAATACTGTGGAATAGATCCACTCAATAGTTATAGGAAGTGGAATGGAGCCTAAATTTTTTTATGTTCTTTTAGAAGTATAAAATTAGTGTCAAGCTAGTTAGATATTGAATTTTAGAAACCTAATGCAGACTATATTATGAACCAGGAAGCTCACACTATGATCGATATATAGTAATGGGTAGCCCCTATTGTCAGTTTCCTTTATGCTATAAATTTATATGAGTAAATGGTATCACACCACGACCGAGAGTATAATATCTTCCTTCTTTATGTACGAATTATCTTTCCTAGAAACCTCGATTCAAACTATGAGTTCTTTTGGAAAAGGTATCATTTTTCTGACAAACCCCTTCTTCACACCATGAAGGACTCAAGGGGGGTTTTATAAATTAAGGTAAATTACATATTTTTGGGGTTGGAAACATTCAAATTATGGGTCAAATAAGGAACTTGGTAATTTGTATTTAGATTTCTCCTCCCCCGCTTTATTTATTTATTAATTCCCCCTTGGATGTGGTAGATTTTTGGAATTTCCATGCTAGGTTAGGTATGTTCATCCTGGGATTATTCTTCAAATTTTTTTCTTCATTAACTAACAGTATATTTAATGAAAATTTCATAGGGTTTTATTTCTATTTTTCGTAAGCCACGGTGGAATTTTTGAGTTTGATGGGACCTTCGTATACAATGGATAGAGGATATCACATAAGGTTGATTGCAAATCGTTGAAGGAATATTTAGTGTAATAGTTATTGTAACGCCCTGACCCCAGTTACCCAGAGTCGGGGCATTATTACATAATATTGGAATGATCACAAGAGTTCATGTCTCGAAAGGCCGATTAGTTTAGTAGCTTTGGAATAACAAGATACATTCATAACGTTTACATTTAATCATAATGTGAAAAATAATACAACAACATCTTGTCTTCATATCCCCTCATAATTTCCCTGCAGGTCATTCATAAATTAACTCTTCACATCCTGGAAAAAATAAATCATTGAAAGGGGTGAGTTCAGATGCTCTGTAAGGATAACAATATAGCGAAAACCATTAAAAATGAGCATAAACATTTATGGTAATGTATAACTAAAACAAAATCCTATTTAACTAAATCTTCAAAATAATATGGAAAAGACAAATTGAAATAATTCCATTTACTTATTCACATGGATATTACACTAGTCAAATAATCACATGAAATATGAATAACCACTTTCATAATGAGGGAATGCAAAATTCCAGACTATCGTAACCACGTAGCCAAGGACTCGTGCCAAGACTACAAATAAGATTTCGTCAAGGCCTTGTTCCAAGACACTAGAATGTCTCAAGAGACCTACCTATGCATCAAGGAGTTATAGCAGGCTCCACCCGTCACTTATTAAGTCTAATACATTCCTCATATGAACAGGTTTAAACCTAACATAAACATCCGTATTAAAACTAGCATACAAAATGTCATTAATTTCTCTATAAACCATGAATGGTATAAAAAAGAACACATCCACAGTCAAAAATATCACAAAACCTTCAATACAGTATGGAAGTTTTGTATCATAACAAATAAACATCAAATAATCTTAAAATCCATCAAAGGATGTTGACATAGATTAAATCAGAACTATTTTAGATAAATATATCTTTTTTTAAATCATTTAAAAGTAACATAAATATAAAATTAAACATTTAAATTGAAAATTTCCTTATATTTTTGTAAATGGATCTTCTAAGATTTTACAATGGTGGAAAATATCCGCACCCACCGTATAATTTAAAAAAACATTCTTACCTTCATTCCATCAAAAATGTTAAAAGGACCTTGTTTGGAAAATGACAGAAATTTTCCTTTATAAACATCTTATAAAAAGTAAAAAAGGGTATAAATGACTTTAAACCATAGTCTTTAAAATAGTAATAATTATTTGCAATACATTTTTAAGAAAGATGGATGTGGATGATAAAGAGTTCCCAGTAGATAATTATGTATAAACAACCTCGGATAATGAAGAGATTGTGAAATAAACCATTACCTTGTACTTTTACATAGTCAATGGTATGATAACATAATTTATAATAGTTAAAACTTTGTTATTAAATTATACATGAACCATATACATAATTATGATATCATATATGATCTTCTAATAATGCTTTGTTAATAATATTTTTGTATTATCATCGTTTTGGGTGTTAACTTACTCGTTTTCTTTTATATGTTTTATTACATAAGTCGTGTTTGTTATGGATTGGTTGTGTCTTATTCATATACAAAATGATATAAAGTTCATAAATATTACTTTTAATAGTCAAATGAGAATTATTCTTTAATGGATATGATGGAGAATGAATCTCATCACGTTTGTGGAGACGGTAGTCCGTACGTACGCATGAGGGACAATATCATTCCTTTGATATTAAAATAATATATAATTGGATAGTATATCATACGTACAGAATAATTATCATGTTATATTTATTATTTAGATTTATTACACATCATTATTATACCCATACAAATAATAATATATTGAATAACAATTACACCACGACGTGGAGACGGTAAGCCGTACGTACGCACGTATGGTGACATGTCATTCAAAGTATGCATAGAATACTGAATATGGTTTTAGCATATTTATAATAAAATAAAATTATATATAAGATACAGGATTTATTATTTTAGAATGGAAATAACAAGGAAAGAATATGTTTATGAACAAAGGAACTTGAAAGAGGGTGGTGAAAACATTACCTCTTCTCCGGGTTCTTCCTTTTGATTTGATCAAAAGGGCTCCTTAAGTTGGCTTTATGACTAAATAATGGCCTCTAGGATAACTGGAGGATATTTTAGAGGGTATTTGGGTAGAGTTTGGCCAAACCAAAAGGCTTTGATAGTGTGAAGAATTGGATATAAGTGGTTTCCTTTTATAAGGAGGAGGATGGGCTCTTTAGGAAAAACATAAAGTATTAATTTATAATAAATTCATATTCGGTTTATAATGTTTCCAAATTGGATTATTCAAATTATATGGCGGGGATGGGTCTAAATCATTTAATCCAATAGATTTTATATAGTTTTGGGACATTATATTAACCTTATCTTTTAGTTTTAACTCATAGTTAATTAGATTGACATTTACCATGTCACTTTATATTTTTATATTATATAGTTAATAAACATACTATATAAATCAAACCGACCCAAAAATGGTCCATTTATGATACTTATATCATGATATAAGTCCTTTGGCTGAATATTAGATTTTTCAGAATAGAATATCAATTAATAATATAATATTTTTTTTAAAAAACTATTTTATGTCAATTTTGACACTATTTAATAATTTATTTTTTGTTAAAGTCTTAAAAACATTATTAATTCAAAACATATTCATTTAAGAAATAATAAAATGTCATATTAATCAATAAAATTAGTGTATGGCATCAAAATTTTCAAATTATATTTATTTTAATATTTATAATAAAAATTATTTGATTCTATCATTAATAAAGATAATATTGCATCATTATTGTGTCATAAATAAATATAATTATTAATTGTCTAAAAATTATAAATAAAATACTATTATGTGGGAAATATTTTTTTATTCTAATTAATATTTATAGTTGAAAATATAATATATATAACCCTATTTAAAAATTGTTTTTCTAAAACATATATGCTTATGTCATTTTTGTATTTACTTTAACTTAATTAATATAATGTGTCATTATCACTTACAAGTGGATCCATGGGGTCCCAAAATCTATCAAATGATGCCCATGGTCATAAATCTATAATCAAATAGGGTTAGGACACATTTTAGGGTAAATTAATAATCTTATAATAATTTTTTTTACCCTTATTTAACGGATTTACCCTTTAACCATGGTAAGGAAAATATTTTCCGAATTAATTTTTCAAAATGTCTAAAAATAAATGTTAAATATTTACACAATTTGGACCTCCTGATTCCATATATGGAATCCATATTTCTATATTGAAAACACAGATGTGGTTGGAATTAATTTAAAATTAATTCCCATTGTTAAAACAAAAAGTGTGTTTTTAAGAGATAATAACTATCAAAACATTGATTGTTGTTTATGTCTGGTTTAAATGTGAAATTATGTCCAATGAACATAATTGTATTAAATGGTAAAAATATATTCTAAATAAACTTTAAAACCACTCAAATTAATAATGTATCACTTTTAATTATTTTAATTAAAAATGTTTTTTTATTAAAATTTTGTAATTTTCACTATTCATCAAAATATAAATGTTATCTGAAAAGTTAAAAAATTTCACCCTAGGATAATATCAATATTCTGAATCCAAAAATGAAGTCCATTTTGAGAGGTAAAATTTATATAATTTCAAAAACTGGGTATTACTATTCATAACAACTAGTTTGATTGTTTGTGGTGTGTGTTAGAACTCGAAGTTGCGTACAACACACACAACTGTATTATTCAAAGAGAAGGGTACCATGAAATATTTGGGTGTTACAATGATGCCATGTTCATTTTACATTGAAAATACCACTTTGGTATAAACTAAATAAATAATAAATGATTTTTATATTTAATTATTTATGATTTTTGGAATGGTTTTGGATCTCATGTGGTGGTAAATTCTTGGAGAAGGATTCTACGAGCTTAGATAACACTCAAAAAACCATGGTGAGGGGTTTAATCCATGTTCTAGGTTGGTTCCCCTATGGTGAAAAATTCTATAAATGATTTTTATGAGGATTCATGAATGGATAACATCATGGGTTTTAATATGACATATGGGGATGAGGGTTTCATAGGTTGATGATATTTAAAGGTTATAGGTATATTATGCATATATATAGGTTATGTTTAGTACATATGTGAATTTGAATCACCCGGTAACTACATATCCTAGGGTAGAGGCTGGAGAGTTAGTTAAAAAAATTAAATAGGAATTTTGGGTCATTACAAAGTGCATATGCCCAGTGCATATGTCTACTATAAATTAAAACTAAACAGCCCTTACTACTACCTGAAATGGAGATATAGCTTCTAAAAAGGTAGATATAACAAAGTAAACAAGTCATACGGCCATGTCATGCATCCATATGTATCATGTAATCAATAGCCACATTGTAAAGTGAAGTAGCATCCCATGACCACACCATATAGTGAATTAAAAGACCTCATGGATTGTATCCAAGGTGTCATTAGATAAAGGAATCCTTGAAAATAGTATATAGGCCATGAAAGTCTAGATCAAAGAAGCGTGTCCAAGGTATCCCATCGAGTTCCATGGGAATCCTTGGTGGAAACTCACTTAGGCACTCATTGGGGTCCTAGGATCAAGGCAATATAATGTCCTACGTGAGCCCAAGAAAGCAGGATCCTATAGGGTATCAAGGCCCAAGGCATCCCATGGAATCAAGACCCAAGGGTCAGAGTCAACCAAAGGTGTCCAATACTGCATTATAGACCCATGTAGAGCAGTCCAAGTAACCTATCAAGCCTTTCATTCATGAATACATAAATTATAATTATGTATTTATAAACATGTGAATATACCCACTCACATTAACATGCATAATCCATGAGTATACACAGTCATGCAATCCATTTATCAATTACCATGCACATGTGCCTACCCTCCCATATAATCCATTTAACATTATATTTGTCATTTAAATATAGGTATACCCACCCATACAAACAAATTCCTATTAAGCCAAGCTATCAAATTAGAAGTGGCATAACATGATATCAAGAAGTAAGGAGGTAGTACCTCTTATAAGAAACATAATCAAGATGTAAAGGCATTTAAAGGGATCCTCTAACAAGGCATGCACAAGCACACAAAAGTTGGGTGGTTTAAACTATCACAAAAAAACAAAACACGAAAGGTACATCCCTCAGGTGACCTCGAAACGAGCTGCGAGTGCCAATGAGCCTAATCAAAACCCATTATCAATCCCACTAGGTCCAACTATAGCTAATAAAATCCACTTTCTCAAAAATGAGGCCTCATTGAAAAGTCCATCCAAAGGCATTTTGGCCGAATGCTCGAAAAACATAATGAAATCTGAATGACTGTATAGACAACCTACCTCACCTTGGAAGTAGACAGCTCGTCCAGTATTGTGTCCTGATTTGTCCTGTTTTTGAGTAAATCTGAATAATGGTAGAAGAACAAAATATTATGGCATATGAGAATAAATCCAAATAGTGTAATTGTAGTTCCGAAGAATCCAGAATGACTAAAAAGGAATGTAGGTCTTACCATTGTGGATTTGTAGAGATGAATGTCGATCAAAACAGAAGTCGGATGAACAAACAAGCTCATATCCTAAAATAGGTTCCAATGGGGAAACTCTATTGTGAGGAGGTTCTATGCATGAAGGAGAAAACCTGTTTGGGTTTAGAAAGAAAAATCTATATTAAGAATTTTTTTAAAAAAACTTATAGTCGGGTCACACAATTTACCCGCGTGGTTTCCCAAACCGTGTGGAAACTGTGCACACATCTCTACCTAAAAACGATGCTTCCTACGGTTTACCCTCATGGGTTGACTAACCATGTTCAAACCATTCGAAAGCCTCTGCCCAAAAAAGATTAATTAATTTACCCCACGCACGGTTCGTCCTAACAGTGTGCAGACCATGCACAAACCGTGTCTCAAGACATTTCCTACCTAAAACCTGTTTTCGACCTCTGAACAAGCCCCAGAATTATCCAAAAACCCATGATCAAGTTAAGAATTCCCATTATGCAATAATGGGCTATTTAAAATGAAATGAAAATAATCCGTACCTCGTACAAAAAACTAGGTTCTTACAAGTCCTGTCAGTGAGTCATCAACGATAGGTCATATTGGTGAGTCATCAAAAGTAGGCCATCAAAAAATTGATCATCCCTAACTCATGTTTGATGTGAACCATCCTCTTAGAATATAATTTATTAGTTAAAATGTTAGAAAGCTGATGATATGTGACAATTAATTCAAGATTTATATCATTTTTTTGATAATGATATCACAAAAATTGATGTCTTACAACAATATGTTTTGTTCTAGATTGAGAAACTGGATTCTTAATGATGATAATAACACTTTTATTAGAATATTTTATAGGTACATGCCTAATCCGATATCTATAATCCAGTAATGTGTATTTCAAACACACAATCTAATAAAAACAATTACCAGAATCTCTGTATTTAGCTTCATGGTATATAATGAAACATAATTTTACTTTCTACTAGACCAGGATACTATAGACATTCCCAAAAAGTTACATGTTCCAGAGTTTATTTTTCTATCTAAATTAAAACCACTAAACTGATCATCATAATAACTAACAAAATCAAATGGGTGTCCTCTTGGATAGAGAAATCCTATATTGCTAGTTTACGTGAGATATTAAAAAAATTATTTTAACTTGAGTTACATGATATTTTTTAGGATTGGATTGAAAAGGTGCACACATATAGACACTAAAAATAAAATCTAACCGTCTAGTAGTCAATTAGAGTATACTTCCAATCATCCCTCAAATATAAGTCTGATCAAGTGAATTTCCATTTTCATAAAAATATAATTTATAGGTGGTACTCATTAGAATATCACTACATTTTTGTATTGTTAAAGCCAACCCATTTCAAAATATTTTTAGTGTATTCATATTGATTTAAAAAAACAACTTCATTATTTTGAATGAAATTTAAATCCAAGAAAGAATTTGGGGTCACCCATTAAACTCATATCAAATTCACTTCACATTATTTTTGAGAAATCAATACATATGGAATTTTTTGAAGATCTAAAAATAATGTCATCGACATTGATTTGAACAACTAAATCAAATTTATAAATTATTTCTAAAACAATTATAGGATCATCTATTCCTTTGGTGAAACATTTTGAAATAAGAAATACAATAAGGATATCATACAATGTTTTTGGAGCCTATTTTGATCCATACAAATATTTCTTTTAATTTAAATAAATGATTTGAAAAATGGGGGTTTGGAAAACTGAAGGGTGGTTAAATGAAAACATCATCAACTATGTACCCATTTCTAAATTTACTTTTAGCATCCCTTTGATATAGTTTCAAATTGATATGTTTTGTATATAATTGAAGAATTGCAACGACTTCAAGATGGGAAATAGGTGAAATGGTTTCTTCATAGTCAATTCCTTATTATAGACTATATCCTTATGACAATATTATGGAATTATATCTCACTATGGTACCCACTTCATCGATATTATTTATAAAGACCAAATTAGTTACTATATTCATCGTGTATTTGGTACTTCATCAAGTTTCCAGAATTAATTTCTTTCAAAATGATTCAACTCTTCTTCTATATACATTTACCAAAATTCAGCATTGATTACATCATTGATGTTTTTAGGTTAAATCAATGACAAAAAGGATTGATGTTCAACTTCTTTCCAAAGAGAATCTCTAGTTTGTGTCCCTTTATCTAATTTTCCAACTACATCAATTAAGTGATGGTTAATAATGGTTATAGTAGATCTAGAAAAAGAAGGGATATTTATTTCAGGTTCTTCTATATGTCTATGTTAAAAATGATCATAGTCTAGAAATTTTCTAGAATTGGATTATTTTTATGCTTAATTAATATTAGAGTAAGAAGGTTTAGCATTTATGTACAGACTGTACAGACCATCCTCAATAGTTTCTAGGGATTTTTTTAGGTTTTTGTGGATCTGTTTCATCAAATATGATATGTACAGATTATTCCACATGCTTGGTTCTTTTATTGAAGACTCTCTAGGAATTTCTAGTTGATATATAACCTATAAAAATTCATTCATCACTTTTGGAAAGAAATTTTCCAAGATTTTTTTTTATTAAAGATAAAGGCTCTGGAATAAAATAAACATTAATGAAATTAAGCTTTGGTTTTCTATTGTTCCATAACTAATTTGTTGTTTTTTAAAGATAGGTCTAATTAAAATATATTAATTATATAACAAGCTATATTCTAATCTTATTACCAAAAGTAAAAAGGTAAGTCATACTCATTAATAATAGTTTGGGAAATACTAATAGGTTTCTATTATGTATTTATATAACACTATTCTACTTGGGTGTCCTATGGGAGGAGACATTATAACTATAAACACTCTATGAGAAACAAGATTCAAACTCTTGGTTTTAATACTCATGGTAATGGTAACTTCTTAAGATTTTAATTCTAAGACCACTTAATTTATCAATTATTCTAGCACACTTGGGGATGTATGAACATGATTCACTCATGTGATCTAAAAATTAAGTAAAAGTATATATAGGGAAGACATCTACTAGAACATAAATATATGATTACAATTTATTCTAGAAACTCATGAAGGTTAAAAAAATAAATTTGAACCAATTTAATAGTTTAATAAATTTAACACTGTGTCTTGGATTGAAAGTTATTTTTGGATGTTTACCCTTTTGACAAGGATAATAGCCATTTTCATTTGGAATCTCAATTTTAGGTAGATTATTGACTGTTTCTTCAGTAGTTATCTTTCTAAGGGAATTAATATTATAGTGTCATATTCACTTATTCCACATTCATGACTCTTTGTAAAGGGAACTAATGAAAAAACATTTTTATAAACTAAAGAATCTAAATTCACAGAATAAACATTTTCATTTCTAAAAAGAGTGAATAGTAAATAATTATTTGAATTGAAAATATTACAAGAATCATTAACAAATTTAACATTAAAACCATCATTACATAATTGGGAGATAATAACAAGAATATACTTAAGATCATAAATAAAAAAATTATAAATTAAAAGTGAATCCTTATTATGGGAATGGTTAAATATTTTGCCTTTTTCATTATCACCAAAGGTGAAATGCAAATAATCAATCTTAACAAAGTTCATAAAGCTCAAGTATTCCACTATCATATATCCTGAACTCCCAATTTCCATGTACTATAATATCTTAAAATAACGCTTTAGATATCTTTCCTATAAAAGAAATTAAAACAAGAAACTATTTTCATACCCAGACATGCTTGGGTCCTGTAATATTAATTATTTAATATTTGGGAACCTAAATTTTCTTTATCGATTTTCTATAAGAAACTTGTACAATATTAGAATAATAAACTATATTTAGTCCAGAATAACTAGAGGTTGTACAATAATTTCTAGTGAAGTATGTTGTAGTAGATTTTTCAAATTTGGGCATAAAACCAAATTTTCTAGATTTTGATACAAATTTATTTTTAATAAAATTTATTTTTCTAGGTTGATAAACAATACCATTAGTGTATTTTGGATCAATTTTTTTTCCAATAATTTTATCTAAGGATTATTTACCATTTTATATATTCTCAATATCCTTCATTAATTGCTCATTGGAATGTTTAAGTACATTATTATCATTGGGAAACTAAGAATTATTTTCCTTTTCAATAGTGAGTTCAGTTTGAACTGAAATAATAAGAGCATGTTATTTCTTGGGAGATTTATAATTATTCTTTAGTTCATTGCATGTTTCCTCAACCACTCTACAATATTCAATAATTTCTCCATTTTTCATATTTTTATAATCAGTTTCATTTCTATAATAGTAATAAATATTTTTTAGAGATTTAATAGCTACATTATAAGTGTTTGTTATGAAACACATATTGGATTTTCGAGCCTTCTCATCTTGTGAAGATTCAGATTCAGTATAGTTGTCCTTAGAGGCACTTTATTTTTATATTTTTTAACTTCTTCTTCATATTTACTTTTACACATTAACTTAGGACAATATTCATTCACATTTCCTCTCCTCTTACACTCATATCTGACTATTTTAATGTATTTTCATTTCTCTTCCAGTCCCTTTTAATGTTTCCTTTACTATCATACTTCTATTTTATAGCTATGTTTTTTGAAAAAATTCTTTTTTTATAAAAATTCTTAAATATCCTTTCTAACCAAGCCATTTCATCATCACATTCACTTAATTATTCTCCATTACTTGAGCATTCATCACAAAAATTATCATTCTTTTTTTTTTGATGCAATGGTTTTGAAATCCCCTGAAATTGTCTTCGGTTAATCGTCTTCTTCTCTATTATCCTTTAATTATTATTTATAAATAATAAATTTATCTATATTCTACATTACTAGTATATTGTGGATGTCACATGATTCCCTTATTGTCACTCGGGTTCCTCTCCATATTTCTGTTAATCTTCTAAAAATTCAAATTACTTATTCCTTGGAAGTGATTGTCTTTCCTAGAGAGTACACTGTATTTACTATCTCATTGAACTTTAGATAGATGTCATAGATTAGTTCATCATGCATAGTTTTGAAGGTATAATATTTTAAAGTATATTTATTAAGTCTCATTTCATTAACATTAGTGGTTATTACATGTGAAACAACCAGTGTATCCCAAATTTCAAATGATGTTTTACCTACAAAATTACTATTAAATTCATCACCCCCTAAAGGATATTATAAGAAATTATTATATTTATAGTTATTATTATTGGATTCCTTAGTGGAATCATCCCATATGTTCCTAGCAGTAGTAGAATTTTTATATTCATATAAAATAGAAGACCAAATTTTAAAACCCATACCTTCCAAATGAATTTTCATTTTAATTCTCCATTTGGAATTATTTTTTCAATTAAATTAGGGAGGTCTGTTGGTAGTAATACCTTTCTACAAATTTTCCATTTAAAATAGACATTAAATTATTTAAATAATAATGAATTTTTAACTGAAAAAAATTTATAGATCGTTAAAAACACAAATAAAAATCACTATTGAGAAGAGTGTTAAAAAATATTTTAATAATAAGATACCACATTTTGGTCGAAGTAGGACACATTGAATTATGGTGAATTGAGTTCCTATAAATATTTCTATTGAATAACATTATTTAAAAACTATTTTAATTTTCATCAATTTAAAACAAAAGGATCCAGTTATCCAAATTAGTAGACTTATAAAAGATTTTATTAATTGAAGGTTTTATTAAAGATTGATTTGTTCTTACTTAAGATAATATTAATTACTATTTTATCTTTTGGAAAAATTCTACTAACTCAAATTATAATATCAACACTCTCAATGATTTACTATTAGAGTGAAGTGATATTTTCCGAAATAATTATAAAAATAGAGAAAAAACTTGAAATCACACAGTGAAAGAAAATAAAAGATTCACTATTAAGCTAAGAACGAATCCTCATAACATGGTGATCACCATCCACCAATAATTTCATTTTAAATAATAATGATCCACACAATGGATTGGGGTATAAAACAACATACAAATTGTTCTGGTCAATAATACCACTTCTATAGTTTTGGTGGGAGTATAAAAAAAACATGACATATAAGAAGCTATTCCACAATTATTCATGGGAGTGTAAAAAAAATCAGACTAAATAGGGACCTCTTCCAAAATTATATATGGGAGTGTAAATGTGATGGTTTGTCACGATATCAAAGTATTGTTGATTTTTAATTATACTTAAATGTGTGTTCACGAAATAGATACTCACACTACTCAAAATGTAAATAAATTACACAGGTATAGAAAAACGATAATAAGAGTTTACAATGTTTTTTTGATGTTCTATGAATCTTTTTTTAATAATCTAGGATGGTAGAGTTGAAGCTAGAGTCCTATTTTATAAACAGACAACAGAAATAAAGATATTTTTTTCTTTTGTCTGTTGTGCCCAGAAAGGTAGATGCTTTCTTGAAGTGTTATTCTATTTTCATCAAAATATATTATATATTTAGTTCTTAGAAATTTAATTATTTATTTTCAGTATGCAGCTTATGTTTTATTCTCTTTAATTCATGAGTAGATTAGTATATTTTCATAGGTCTCTTTTCAATTCTTTCTTATTGATCAAGATATTCCCATTATATAGTTTAGTAAAAAAGTATCATGTTCTCTGGTACCTTATACCATATATTGGTAATTGGTTTCTTTAAATTTTGTCTAAAATGGATAAACAAACACATTAATATATTACGCAATACTAAATTTCATAAATTTAACAATTAGTAATAATTTCTGAATTAAGTGACTTATCATCTATGACTCAATATGTATGTTTGTCAAACAATCAGTGGCCCATGCAATTGGGGAGTCTTGTTGTCAGGGAGTCGTGTTTTCGATATCTCATTCTATTGGTAGATCACTATTGTTGGTAGTTCATTTCTATTATTAGATCATAATATCGGCGAATCACTATGTCGGTTGGTCAAACATTCATAAATAACTCGACATTCTTTAGGTAATTTATCAATAACTCTTCTTTTGGTTACTCAATATATTTGTGATTCATGTTTTCACTAACTCATACTTGTATAAAATTATGAGTCTCTCTATTGGTAGGCCGAGTTTTAGTATTTCATGTGTCGGTAGGTCAAACATCTATCCGTGACTCAGCTTATCGGTTTCTTATGTCGTCGATAGCTCATGTATCAGTGACTTGTGTATCCGAAAGACAAGAACCAGTAGACCATATATATTGGTGTCTCATAATTTACTATAATCAGTAATATTGTCTTATTATGTAAACACTAACATTAGAGGTCAATTTTATAATAGAACAAGATTAAACACAACGTATCATATGAAATCAAAATTTGCATTGTTAAGAATGATTTGTGAGCATTACAACTAGATTAGGACAACATTAATAATGTACAATAACGATAGTTACCTATTTACATAATTTGGATATTTTAATTCAAAATATGGAATCCATTTTTCAAATTTCAAAACAAATAAGTCACTAAAATTTATTTAAAATTAACCCTATTCATGGAATGAGAAAATGAGATTATAAAGTAAAAACAAGAAGAAGTCCACCATATTTTCATTTCCAATTTCTATTGGAAATTGATTACAAATACATAAATTAGATAGATTGATAAAAATTATGTTTAATTATAATTTAGAGCCAATTAAAATTATAATTTATCTATATAAATAAATTGGATTAAAAATTAGTTTTGAATTAATATTTAGTAATATTTAATCTTCATCAAAATATGAATGTCCTCAAAAAATAACATAAATTACATAAATTTAAATTTTGATAATCTAATTATAAAAGAGTATTTTATTTTTTATTATATAATTCATAAAATTTATAAAAACTATCTTTAAAATGGGTTCTCTATTAAATGGTGGTAAAAATGCATTTTTAGAAAAATACTCATTTTATGCTTAAAATTAAATTTGGTCTTATATCATGTCTAGAAAAAACATAATATGAATTTTAAAAATTAAATTAAATATTATATATATATAACTAATATTATTCAAAAAGATTTATTTTTTAATTTATTTATAGAAAACAATTTCTTGCATACTAAATTGTTTTTTAGAAAATAATTTCCTTTTAAAAATGGTTTACATTCATTTATAATTAATTATACCCCAAAAATTAATTATATATACCTTTGTAAATAAAATTTTCATAATTTAGTTAATATTTTTCATTTCTTCCATTGTAACGTCTATGATTTGAAGGTAACGTTTAAATAATAATAATTAATTTTATGTTTATGATCAATTTGGAATATCACATACCCAATTGTACATAGTGTTTTATATAAAAAAACTCATGTTTTATAGTAAAAGTCGGTATGGTTGGCCTTCATGATGTGTTAGATAGAATAATGTGGCCAAATGAGTGTTTGTATCTTGTCGAGTGTCATGGAAAAATGGTTAGAAAATTAAAACCCTTATATAATGATCATTTATATATTATTTTCCTAGTGCATACACACACATAAGATGGTGTATGTTATGGGTAAATTGTGAGACTCTACTACGTTATATTCTCACATCCTGCATGGGATCTCTAGTGCGTGTGTAAACCTTATTTATTCTTTATAGTCAGTGAAAAGGTTGTCGAGTAGATTTTGATTGGGAAGTTTGATGCATATCATATATTGGAATGATTCCTAGTGATTATAGAGAGGCTAGTGGTCATAAGATATTATTTTGGTTATATTGTAGTTGGGATCATCATATTTGGTGATAATAGTATTTTTCCATCAATGTTTTCTTGTATACAACATTATATTTTAATATATCCTTGTGTGTACCTATTTACGAATTCTCTAATCACACTCTGGACTAATTTAGTTATTTCCTCTATATTTTATGACTCTAATTCAATGGAATTGTCTCTTCATTATATGTTTTAGTCCCTCACTTGTAGTGTGTAGTCTCTAACATATGCGGAGGCATTCTTGAGGTCACATGACACACTTCTTCAGAAATTCATTCTAGACCATCGAATTACAACAACATCACCTTATGTCATTCCTTGATATTGGATACCTCATTAGGTAAAAACCCCTCACCAACAAAAAAATTATACAATTACATTATATTATGTTAATATAGAATGGAATACATAATATTAAGATGGAAAACATTATATATTAAAACCAAACCAAATTCATTATATTATTTAAAATAATTATTTTCATTAATTAAATTTTAAAGGGATTTATCCCCACTATCAAGAATAATAAACCCTTATCTATACACCCTCTGACCTACAAGACAATTTCTACATTTGGACCACTATGATTTGATAATTACAACACTACTAAATAATAAAACTCAATAGAACATTCATTTGATTATATTGTTATATTATTCACTAACATAACATTTGAATTTTTTTTATTTGCTATATCCAAACCAAAATATTATTTTATAGTCTAAAATTATACACATCCTCACTAAAATTCACAATTACAACCCCTAATTCAATGATTTTAATTATAATTTTATTAGATAATAAAATTCATAGAAATATTGACATTTGGAATGTAACAAAATCCAACATGTATATTTTTTATAATACCATTTTAGGACATATATATGTAAATTGGATTTATACCCATAGTATTAGTTATATAAACTATTTCATCAATAATATTAACAACATTATTTTTTGCCACACTACAATAATAATGTTTATTTATTTAAAATATATATCTATTTGTTATGTAAACATAAGAAGACAATACTTGTACTATTAATCCTCCGAATAACAAATAATGTAGTTTAGTAATTTTCTTTTTATTTTTATATTACTCCTTAACAAATATTTTCATGAAATAGTTTTATAATCTATTCATTATGTGTTTTTTGTATGCATCATTCAACCTCAAATAGAAATAAATAGCAATCAATCACATTGTGTGACATTATATATTTTGAAGAAACATAGTATTTCTATGTAAAATTTAATGGTGTTATTGCTCCAACTCTATGATGGCAATTGAAACAAAAAAATGTCTTAAAAAATCGTAACCCTCAAAGTGTCAATGGGGATGATAATTTAGGAGAACAATGGTATCCAAATTGGAAATATATTTGTTATTGAATTGAAATTAATGTTTAGAAATATATCACACTATAATACATTATTCATAAAGTATTTAATTTTTTGAAAACGCTTTCAAAATATATATTAATTATTTTATTGGGTGCATCCATTTGTATTATACATAACCACATATTAATATATCTCTATTCATGTAAACTGTAAAGATAACCATTATGAAAAATAGTGATGGTTCGAAGAACATTTCCATATCTTATAATATAAAAAAATTCCATAGTATTAAAATTATATGGTTCTATGAAATTACTATATATGGATCTAAAAATGAATTAATGATTATTTAATTCGATTAAAACATTTATAAGTCGAATGAAACCTTATGTTTCCATAAATTCCTTTCAAAATTGATAAGGGGTTGAATTAGTGGTATGTATTTTAAAATTTATTTTTAGTAAATTAATCTTTTTAAACTATTAATTTATGATCCACTAAAATATAATCCTCATGCATAACCGAATGAAACAAAAATTGAAGAAAACATAAGACATATAGAAGTTTTATAATGTACAAATACAGTGTGGGTAACTAATAATACTTATAATTGGATCGATATTAATTCATATATTTTCCACTAGAATGTACAAAAGATTACTTGTGTATAGGTAGGTATCACCCTATACCTAATGGTTATTATATAGACACATATATATCATCTTCAGAGGCCAACTGTAGTTAGTTTACAACGCATTTCAGAACATGATGAGTATGATCACTTAAATTTAGATCCACATTAACAATGTTTAATGATTTTCCTCTCAATAATTTAAATAAACAGAATTTTAATGTTCTAACATCTTTAATAATATTCACCAATGATATTCTATGCTGAATCGAGATTAATTTTCCTTCCTAATTGTTTTATAATCATCAGTGTTATACTTCTCTGTATCATTACACTAAATACTAAATTTATTAATATTTTTCATCACAATTTTATACTCTCTAGTCATAATATTAAAATAGACTATTTTTTTATACTAATTATCCACACAATCTAACATTATTCATTTTATTTTAGTTCATTACAATTATCTAATTAATTTAGAATTTTTGGATAATCTATAATTTTGTAAATTAATAAATTCATGCCAAATATTGATTCCAAAATATTCTCTCAACTAATTGTACATTATTATATTCCACAATATTTCTAACCAATCAATTCACATGGGTCCTTTCTCCATCATCATTTACTCAAATTCCAAAAATACCCATTACACATTTAAACTGGTTAATTAAAATTACTAGATAAATTATACTTCTTTAATCACCCTAAGTAATTTTTTTAAAACAAAATTGTAAATTATAAGAAAATAAAGTAGTGATATTCTATTTTAATCTCCCGAAAAACAAATATTAGATCATAGAATAATTATCAACTCATGATATTTGAATTTAATAATAGCAGAACATCACTGCTATTATCTTCTAGATGTACCATTCATAATTTATTCATCTATAAATAAAATTCAAACTAATGGAAACAATGTGACCCTTATAATAAATTCATTTCCCCATAAAAAAATTTAGGGTCTATTGCTTTGTCATATTTTCAAACAATTAATCAAACGAAAAAGTTAGTGACTCTTAGACAACATACTGTATCTCAAAATGAATCTTACTTACTAATGAATGATTTGGGACTTTGTTTCATTTATCATTACTCAACATAAATATCCCTTATAAATATATATTGATTTCTTATATTTTTTCAATCTTGTGTACCTCCATTTAAAATTAATTCTATGTATAATAAAATTTAATATTATATACCACTATGTTCAACAATTCTTAATCAATGTATATTTCAATGCATCCATGAAACTCTTATTCGTAGTTCAGGATACTATTATGTTCTAAATAAGGCTTAAGAATTTTTTATATTGTAGTTACCTATTATAGAATACTATTAAAAATTATATAATGGTTATGGAATAAGATAAATTCTTATACAACTCAATAATTTAAAAATAATTCAAAAGAGATCAAGTCCTCTTCAATCCTTCTCATAAAATTCTCGATCAATTCAAAATCAACTCAAAAATATTATTATTATTTAAATAATTATCTCATATTGTCGCAATAATCTAAAAACCTCAAATATTATATTGGGTTATTCAATTACCCCCATTTTATTTTGCTTCAACTTCAATAACTCTTTTCTAATCATAATAATTAACTTAAAAGTGTCATAAAATAAAATGTTTTCTCAAAATTAAGAGTCATGAATCCATAAAAAGAGTTAGGTTATGGAGTCTAGAAAATTTTACTGCAAGATGGAATGAAACATTTGGTCAGTTCACATAGGTTATCTCCCATACACATTCCAATATCTTATTGAATATTTAGCCTCTTTATTTATAAAAATCAAAACATTAAATTCATAATTATAAAATATATTTTTCTATAAATATCTATCATTTTTATGGTTCACTCTTCCCTCCATTAAACAAAAAATAAAAATCATTATAATGGGTCTTCTTAAATAGCCTCATGTGATATAGGAATGGGAAAATTGAATTTTCATCCTTAACATAGAATATATCTCCCTCTACATAGATTTTGAAAAAACACATTAATAATATGATCCGTTACAAATACATATTACATAGTTACATATCCATTAGACACATTCTTTTTGATAAAATTGTATTTTTGTCACGACCCGCCCTCGGGGTCCGTGCCGTGACTACCCCAAGCCCGCCTTCCATAGGCCAGGGGCTGGCGACTAGCACCAAGGCGTAAATCCCGGTAAAAAGGGAAGGCATTGCCTTTGAAAAGTAACATACACCACAGAGTAAGCAAGCGGAAAGTAAACACTAAACAAAGCAGAGTACAACTGAAAGTGCGGAAAAGTAAATGGGCCAGAATACAAACCCAAACTAAAAGTAAAGTACAACTCGAAAGGGAAAACAGCAACTGAAAAGTAAAAGCCGCTACTCCGAGCTGTCCACTGGAAATCCCACCTGTAGGGTGGGTACAGATAGCTCCTCTACTCCACGGGTCTCGCCGTCTGCTCCGAGCACGTCCCGCCCAGTGGTCCACCTCCGGGTACCGTCCTACTCTGCAAGCCTCAGCTAAGGTCAACGCTGTTCGTCGTCTGCAACCAACACAACGTAGTGCGGGCAAAGCCCGTGCAGGGGTGAGTATAAGCTACTCAGTAGGGACCCCGAGACCCCTGAAGGTCTCTCAAATCCACAATGGATAAATCACGAAGAAAGGTACAATCACGAAGTAACAACCGTCACTGCTTAGGTATATGCCCATACATATACCTAAGTCATCAAATTCAAATACGCTCCAACCTCCGAGCCCAAGTACAACTCAGTCCACACAGGAAAGTAAACGTATTCCACACAGGAAAGCAAAACATAATCCACACAGGATAGCACAACACAATCCACACAGGAAAACATCAGGTTTCAGCTCAACCAGGATTTTCATTAACGAAACTGTAACTGTTGAAGAGTCCCATCTCTGAAGTGTACAGTGGTCCTGTCACGACTCTGAGGTACTGCTCACTAACCTAAGACTGCTGAAGTACTCCTCCTGTCGAGTACTGCGGGTCTGCTGCCAACTACCGGGCGCTCCGTCCGCTGAGGGTCTGCTGCCAAATACCGGGCGCTCACCCAGATAGCCTACAGAGGTACTCCCTCCAGTCGAGTACCGCGGGTCTGCTGCCAACTACCAGGCGCTCCGTCCGCCATGGGTCTGCCGCCGAATACCGGGCGCTCCGTCCACTGGGCTAGTCGACTCACTCCAAGTTGAGTCGGTCGAGCAGTCTTCAGGTCTCAGCCGGTTTCACGGTCTCCGTACTCTGTACGCTCGTCTCCAGTATCGCAGGTCTGCCGCTACAACCGAGCGCTCCACTGCCAAGGATATGCTGCTACAACCAAGCGCTCCACCGCCCAAGGTAAATAGAAGATTCATCTCACACAGGTTCGGAAGCACTGTTCCACGTAGGATCGCTGAGTGCTGTAGTCGTCATCGTCGAATCCACACCAGATTTCTGTACTGTCGTCGTCGCAGTCACAGTAGCAGTAGTAGCAGTAGTAGTCACAGTAACAGTCGCAGCCAACACTAGGGTTCCCGCACGCAGCAAGCTCGTTCGGAGGGTCCGCTCCACGAGCCGAGAGGCTGATACATCAACTGTCACGAAGACCAGAGTTGATGTATCCAAAAGTTCCGTATCGTCAACAGGAACTCAACGCAACAGACGACGCGTCGATCGGACGCCCGGTCTGTGAGTTATTGGCATTTTCGTCTCCGGGGCCCGGATGGTTTTTAAGGCAAAACCAACCCGACCGTACTCCACCTGCGTCCAAACCTCAGGCGGAGTATGCCAAAAGATCTGTCTCACTAAGAGGAACACAACGCGACTGACGGCGCGTCAATCGGACGTTCGTAGCTCAAGATATGAGTGTTTCCGCTCCGAAGGCCGGGTTGGTTTCGTGAACGAACCAACCCGGCCGAACTCAAAGTAATCCGAAACCTTTAGTGCGATATACCGAAACGACCGTCTCGATCCAAGGATCGCGTTGCCGCAGACGGTTCGTCATTCGGAGGTCCGAGGCTCATGATATGGGCCAAATACCGATTCTGGTTCGAAACAGGGGGGGTCCGGGTCCGGGCCGACCCGGCCCGACCCCCCCCTGGGGCGGCCCGGCCGGACGGTCGGCCGGCGGTGCGGCGGCGCGGCGGCGCGGCGGCGCGGGGGCCGCGGCGGCTTGTCGCTGCAAGGAGGCCGCGCGGGGGGATCAATTCCCCCGCCTTTCAAGTGGCGGCGCGGCTATGCCGCGCCGTTTTTTTTAAAAGCGCCCCCCCCCCCCCCCCCACGTGGGGGGCCTGCTGGTGCGGAACCGGGGGGGCCGGCTGCCCCCCTCCCTTCAAAGAACCGCCCCCCTCATAAAGAGGGGGGTTTTTATGAGTTGGCCGGGGTATTAATTCCCCCGGTTTAATGGTATCCGGCCGGCCAGCTGGCCGGCCGGTTTTCTCTAACGGGACCGGAAATTCCGGTCCCCCCTTCGGCTTCCGACGCCGGCGGCCCGGCCGCCGGTCTTCTCTTCCGCCGCGGCCCGGAACCGGCCGCGGTCTCCTCGTCCCGCCGCGGCCCGGAACCGGCCGCGGTGTTCGTCGTCCGGCGCGGTGCGACGGCACCGCGCCCCTTCGTCGTGCCTTGATTCCTTTCAACGCGGCGCGACGGCGTCGCGTTCTTGAAGATTCTTCCTCGGCGTGGCGCGACGGCGCCGCGTAAAATAATTTCACGATTATACGCGTGCTGCGACGGCACCACGCCACTTTGCTTCCACCCGCAAGAATAAACAAGAACGATGGAGGGGGGTTCGGCCGTGTTCGTGCGGTCCGGCCCCCTCACGTTAAAATAATAACGCAACTTTAAAAATAATTCAAAGCCACTCGTTAGACTTTCTAAATTCATGATCAAGAATAAAATAATTAAACCAAAAAGAAAACAACAACCCCTACCTCGGGTATAAGGTTCGAAGATTTGTCTACGTTCCGTGGAAGACGACGTCGCGGAGGTCGGGCGTCGCGGTCGTCGTTCGTCAAATCCGTTGACGAAGGGATGCGTCTGATGCGATACGTCGTTGGCGAAACTTCTCAAGTCGACGAAGGAAAACCGAGGAGGAAGCGGTGTCTCCCTTTCTTTGACGTAGAGAGAAGATAGAACGGCGTGTCGGTGTTCTTCGCGTTCTTCAAGGAGGAAGATGAAGTTCTTCAAAGTGTAGAACTCTTCTTCTCTCAAATCTCCACACAACACAGCAACTCCCCAAAATAAAATAAGCTACACCTTATTTTATTTTCACTTTGCCAACTTTTCAAAATTCAAAAGTTGAATTCAACACATTAATTAAAATCTAGAGTTGTCAACAATTAAATAAAGAGTTAAGTTGGCAAGAATTAAAGTAGGGGAGTGTCACAAAATTTAAGAGGGGGTTTAGAGGGGTTAGAGAATTTGAAAAGGTGGGGGCTCGTGTGGGCCCCACCTCCCTCATAACCACACATGGGAAGTTGGGTGGTTGTGGGCCCCACCAACAACTTCCCATGAGAGAGTCTAACCACCACGAATAAAATAAAATTCAAACAAAATTTTATTTTACTTATCTTTTAATCCCCAAAACTGACTTTCAACCCGCAACAAACGCAACTCCCGAAAAGGTCTCTTTAAGCGAATATCGGCGCTGCGAGTTCATCGGTGCCCTCAGATTTCAATTCTGAGCACCGGATCAAAAGTTAGGAATTCCCGCTCATTCGTTCACTGAACGTACCCGAGCCAAACTTCAGAAATTGATTCCGGGCACTCCGGGCCTCGGAATCAGGTGCCGTCTGAAACCGCGCTCTTGTAAAATTCTAAAGAAAATTAAGAAAAAATTTCCCTTGAATTTTACGGGTCTTTACATTACTCCCACCTCAGGGCTTTACGTCCCCGTAAAGATACATCAAAAACTAGGGAAACAAATGAGGGTACTGAGCACGCATCTGAGCCTCCCGCTCCCATGTGCTCTCCTGGAGATTCCCATGCTGCCATCTGATGCGCACAAGAGGAATCGATCGCCCACGCTGGACCCGCTCCTGTCGATCCTCTATCTCCACCGGGACCTCCGCAAAAGTTGCCCCACCGTCAACGTCAAGCTCCTATGATCAATGATGTGCGTCGGGTTGTGCACGTATCTCCTCAACTGGGATACGTGGAAGACGTCGTGCACCCGGTGCAACTGAGGTGGTAGAGCCAGGCGATAAGCCACCTCACCAACCCTGCGGAGGATCTGGAAGGGTCCGATGAAGCGCGGAGATAACTTGCTGCCTTGGCCAAATCTCCGAATACCACGTCGAGGTGAGACCCGTAAGAAGACGTGGTCGCCAACCTCGAACCCCAGTGGCCTCCGCCTCCTGTCAGCGTAAGACTTCTGCTGGCTCTGAGCTGTCCTCATCCGCTCCTGGATGACCTGGACCTTCTCTCTCGTGGCCTGGACCATCTCCGGTCCCATCAGAGCTGCAAGATTTCTTCGTTGCCGATAAGAGAAATCTGGTCTCATCCCCTGGATGAACCACATTCTTTGCCTAAAACAGTCAATCCTAACATGGATGATACTAATCCATACCAAGGATGACGTCGTAAGGCCTCGACGCTACTACTAAGAGATTCAACCGTTACTCTCGCCTCGGGTTGATTCACCCTGTCGGCATCAGTGTGTGGTAACTGGGTCTCCTCCAGTTGATGTCTCACAAGTGAGGGTCAAGTCAACAGCCAAAACTGGAACCTCTTAGCAACATCATGAAAGAGGACAGGAACGAAAATGTCACAAAGGAATGCATCTTTTATTATTGCAGCTCATAATACAAGACGCTACACAAAAGCAACGAGAAACCAGAAGTACAAAGGATGTATCTACTAGTTCTGCTCCTGTCCATCGGCTCCCAGAGCTCCATGATCGAAGGCCTCGGCTGCCTGAAGCTGAGCTCTCCCCTGTGGTAGGGGTGGACCTCCTGGTGGTGGTGGTGGTAGAACCTCAAAGCGTCGTCCACCACCTGCTGCTCGGCCAGCTCCTCGGCCTCGTCCGCCTCCTCCCTGCGGACCGCCACGGTCGAACCTCTGCCTCTGCCTGGGAGGTTCTTCACTTAACTGCTGATCATCAGCATGGCGGGTCGGACAGTCACGAGCCATGTGACCAATCCCGCCACAAGAGTAACACTGCCCACTCTCGGCACGCCTGACTCTGACTCCACCCCGGCTTCCCCGCACAACTGAGCCTGAGTCGTGCAGTCGGCCACTGGTAGGTCTGGTCTGCCTGGAACCCTGAGTCATCCGTCGGCTATCTGCTGCAGATGACTCTGCCACGTGCCGCCCTGCGGTGGGTCGCTGTGCTGGTGTAGACTCAGCCAGGAAGCTCTCGATCAGAAGGGCCTGCTCCAGTACTCTTGTCTGAGTCGGTATGCTGAGGGAGATCAGTGATGCCCTGATCTCGTGTCTCAAACCCTGCTCGAAGGTCCGGGCCCGGAAGAATGGGTCCTGTACCATGTCGGTCGAGTAGCGCGAGAGATCGGTAAATCTCGCCGAGTACTGAGCGACCGTCATGCTGCCCTGCCGCAGCTGAAGAAGCTCCTGGATACGCACCGCACGAAGGGTGGCTGGGACGAACTCTGAGCGGAAGAGGCTCTCAAAGTCCGTCCAAAGTAGAGATGCCTCATCGTGCACCTGGAGCATCAGGCTCCACCATCGTCCTGCTGCTGCGTGTAGTAGGCTCGCAGCGAGGATCACCATGAGGTCTGCTGGTGTCCTCACTAGCCTAAACACTCGAACCACTGCCTCCAGCCAGTCCTCTGCTGCCTAGGGATCCGTCTCCCCGCGAAACCTGGGCGGTCGCTGGCGCTGAAACTCATGCAGTGCGCTGAGGCGACGTGCATCGTCAGCGGCTGCTGCTGGAAGCATCGGGGGATCGGCGGGTAAAGCTACCACCGGTGCCACTACTGGAAAAGGGCCCTGTACCGAGGCCTCGTCGCTCGGTGGGCTGTCGTCTCGCTCGACTCTCGGAACCCTAGCTGGCTGTCGTCGTGGGTCCATCCTGAAAAGGAAACAGTTGCGCCACGGTTAGAACAGTATACCTGGTGAGCTGATATAAGTAATCACAAGGAAAACTTTGAAACACACACGCAAACAATGTTTTCGTGCATTAAGTCGGAAATCAGAAGTCAGGGTCCTGGTGTACGGATACGTCGGCTGCCGCACCAACACTGGACTCCCTGGACTGATAACCACAGTCAATACGATAAACATTATTGCTTCACATAGAAAAGATCAGAGTTCGCGGTAGAACCGAACTCCTCTGATACCAATTTGTCACGACCCGCCCTCGGGGTCCGTGCTGTGACTACCCCAAGCCCGCCTTCCATAGGCCAGGGGCTGGCGACTAGCACCAAGGCGTAAATCCCGGTAAAAAGGGAAGGCATTGCCTTTGAAAAGTAACAAACACCACAGAGTAAGCAAGCGGAAAGTAAACACTAAACAAAGCAGAGTACAACTGAAAGTGCGGAAAAGTAAATGGGCCAGAATACAAACCCAAACTAAAAGTAAAGTACAACTCGAAAGGGAAAACATCAACTGAAAAGTAAAAGCCGCTACTCCGAGCTGTCCACTGGAAATCCCACCTGTAGGGTGGGTACAGATAGCTCCTCTGCTTCACGGGTCTCGCCGTCTGCTCCGAGCACGTCCCGCCCAGTGGTCCACCTCCGGGTACCGTCCCGCTCTGCAAGCCTCAGCTAAGGTCAACGTTGTCCGTCGTCTACAACCAACACAACGTAGTGCGGGCAAAGCCCGTGCAGGGGTGAGTATAAGCTACTCAGTAGGGACCCCGAGACCCATGAAGGTCTCTCAAATCCACAATGGATAAATCACGAAGAAAGGTACAATCACGAAGTAACAACCGTCACTGCTTAGGTATATGCCCATACATATACCTAAGTCATCAAATTCAAATACGCTCCAACCTCCGAGCCCAAGTACAACTCAGTCCACACAGGAAAGTAAACGTATTCCACACAGGAAAGAAAAACATAATCCACACAGGATAGGACAACACAATCCACACAGGAAAACATCATGTTTCAGCTCAACCAGGATTTTCATTAACGAAACCGTAACTGTTGAAGAGTCCCATCTCTAAAGTGTACAGTGGTCCTGTCACGACTCCGAGGTACTGCTCACTAACCTAAGACTGCTGAAGTACTCCTCCTGTCGAGTAACGCGGGTCTGCTGCCAACTACCGGGCGCTCCGTCCGCTGAGGGTCTGCTGCCAAATACCGGGCGCTCACCCAGATAGCCTACAGAGGTACTCCTCCAGTCGAGTACCGCGGGTCTGCTGCCAACTACCAGGCGCTCCGTCCGCCGTGGGTCTGCCGCCGAATATCGGGCGCTCCGTCCACTGGGCTAGTCGACTCACTCCAAGTTGAGTCGGTCGAGCAGTCTTCAGGTCTCAGCCGGTTTCACGGTCTCCATACTCTGTACGCTCGTCTCCAGTATCGCAGGTCTGCCGCTACAACCGAGCGCTCCACTGCCAAGGATATGCTGCTACAACCAAGCGCTCCACCGCCCAAGGTAAACAGAAGATTCAGCTCACACAGGTTCGGAAGCACTGTTCCACGTAGGATCGCTGAGTGCTGTAGTCTTCATCGTCGAATCCACACCGGATTTCTGTTCTGTCGTCATCGCAGTCACAGTAGCAGTAGTAGCAGTAGTAGTCACAGTAACAGTCGCAGCCAACACTAGGGTTCCCGCACGCAGCAAACTCGTTCGGAGGGTCCGCTCCACGAGCCGAGAGGCTGATACATCAACTGTCACGAAGACCAGAGTTGATGTATCCAAAAGTTCCGTATCGTCAACAGGAACTCAACGCAACAGACGACGCGTCGATCGGACGCCCGGTCTGTGAGTTATTGGCATTTTCGTCTCCGGGGCCCGGTTGGTTTTTAAGGCAAAACCAACCCGACCATACTCCACCTGCGTCCAAACCTCGGGCGGAGTATGCCAAATGATCTGTCTCACTAAGAGGAACACAACGCGACTGACGGCGCGTCAATCGGACGTTCGTAGCTCAAGATATCAGTGTTTCCGCTCCGAAGGCCCGGTTGGTTTCGTGAACGAACCAACCCGGCCGAACTCAAAGTAATCCGAAACCTTGAGTGCGATATACCAAAACGACCGTCTCGATCCAAGGATCGTGTTTCCGCAGACGGTTCGTCATTCGTAGGTCCGAGGCTCAAGATATGGGCCAAAAACCGATTCTGGTTCGAAACGGGGGGGTCCGGGTCCGGGCCGACCCGGCCCGACCCCCCCTGGGGCGGCCCGGCCGGACGGCCGGCCGGCGGTGCGGCGGCGCGGCGGCGCGGCGGCGCAAGGAGGCCGCGCGGGGGGATCAATTCCCCAGCCTTTCAAGTGGCAGAGCGGCTATGCCGCGCCGTTTTTTTTAAAAGCGCCCCCCCCCCCACGTGGGGGGCCTGCTGGTGCGGAACCGGGGGGGGCCGGCTTCCCCCCTCCCTTCAAAGAACCGCCCCCCTCATAAAGAGGGGGGTTTTTATGAGTTGGCCGGGGGATTAATTCCCCCGGTTTAATGGTATCCGGCCGGCCAGCTGGCCGGCCGGTTTTCTCTAACGGGACCGGAAATTCCGGTCCCCCCTTCGGCTTCCGACGCCGGCGGCTCGGCCGCTGGTCTTCTCTTCCGCCGCGGCCCGGAACCGGCCGCGGTCTCCTCGTCCCGCCGCGGCTCGGAACCGGCCGCGGTGTTCGTCGTCTGGCGCAGTGCGACGGCACCGCGCCCCTTCGCCGTGCCTTGATTCCTTTCAACGCGGCCCGACGGCGTCGCGTTCTTGAAGATTCTTCCTCGGCGTGGCGCGACGGCGCCGCATAAAATAATTGCACGATTATCCGCGTGGTGCGACGGCACCACGCCACTTTGCTTCCACCCGCAAGAATAAACAAGAACGATGGAGGGGGGTTCGGCCGTGTTCGTGCGGTCCGGCCCCCTCACGTTAAAATAATAACGCAACTTTAAAAATAATTCAAAGCCACTCGTTAGACTTTCTAAATTCACGATCAAGAATAAAATAATTAAACCAAAAAGAAATCAACAACCCCTACCTCGGGTATAAGGTTCGAAGATTTGTCTACGTTCCGTGGAAGACGACGTCGCGGAGGTCGGGCGTCGCGGTCGTCGTTCGTCAAATCCGTTGACGAAGGGATGCGTCCGATGCGATACGTCGTTGGCAAAACTTCTCAAGTCGACGAAGGAAAACCGAGGAGGAAGCGGTGTCTCCCTTTATTTGACGTGGAGAGACGATAGAACGGCGTGTCGGTGTTCTTCGCGTTCTTCAAGTAGGAAGATGAAGTTCTTCAAAGTGTAGAACTCTTCTTCTCTCAAATCTCCACACAACACAGCAACTCCCCAAAATAAAATAAGCTACACCTTATTTTATTTTCACTTTGCCAACTTTTCAAAATTCAAAAGTTGAATTCAACACATTAATTAAAATCTAGAGTTGTCAAAAATTAAATGAAGAGTTAAGTTGGCAAGAATTAAAGTAGGGGAGTGTCACAAAATTTAAGAGGGGGTTTAGAGGGGTTAGGGAATTTGAAAAAGTGGGGGCTCGTGTGGGCCCCACCTCCCTCATAACCACACATGGGAAGTTGGGTGGTTGTGGGCCCCACGAACAACTTCCCATGAGAGAGTCTAACCACCACGAATAAAATAAAATTCAAACAAAATTTTATTTTACTTATCTTTTAATCCCCAAAACTAACTTTCAACCCGCAACAAACGCAACACCTGAAAAGGTCTCTTTAAGCGAATATCGGCGCTGCGAGTTCATCGGTGCCCTCAGATTTCAATTCCGAGCACCGGATCAAAAGTTAGGAATTCCCGCTCGTTCGTTCACTGAACTTACCCGAGCCAAACTTCAGAAATTGATTCCAGGCACTCCGGGCCTCAGAATCAGGTGCCGTCTGAAACCGCGCTCTTGTAAAATTCTAAAGAAAATTAAGAAAAAATTTCCCTTGAATTTTACGGGTCTTTACAATTTTATTTTCGTTTTATTATATTTTTATAGTCTGATATGATTTTTTGATAGATACATTGTACATTTATTACCATAATAAATACTTAATATATTCTCAACTTCTATTTTTTTTGTCGAGTTATACTTTCATCCATATAATTTTTATACATGAATGTGTTATAGAATTATATTAGACCATTGTTTATACTCATTGTTAAAAAATTATTTATTGTGTAACCCAAATTAAAAAAATGTTCCCTAGGATATAGATATTATATTTTTAAAATATCTATCACAATCTAAATTATTGGATCCCAGGGCATTTGGTTCCTTAGTTATTCTATATGTATGACCATATCTCATTATTCCTTTTATATATATGAGTATTATTTTATCTTCCAATATGTATGAATACTATGAATCAATTTTATATCTTATATATTGAGTTAATATATATATATATATATAACATATTGTCATTATGATTTAATATATATATATATATATCATCCAATGATGTTTATTTTATTTTTTTAAGGAATACTATTGTTTCATGTATTATCTTTTCTAAAACCCATACTAATATTTATGGGTATTCTAAATTCATTTGAATTTTCAATTTCATATTTCTTTAATAAATAAATTGAATATTTTTCATAGGATGATTTGATTTTTAAATCATATTATAAATTTCTAATCCTATAATGTAGATCATTTCACCAAGTATGGACAACTCAAAATGCATATTTCTGTTCTTTTATAATTCCTTAAAATCATACTCTATTTCAACTACAAAAATTATATAATAAAAATAAATTATGGAAATTTTAGTACTTTTGGTTATTTCCATCATATTTATATTGTTATCATCTTATTTATGAAAATTTTAATTTCATTATGCAATGGTCCTTTTTGGAGTTCTAAGATTTGGGGTACTATTTTAACCTATAAAACGATTTCCTTAATAAACAATACATACTTCCATCTCCCTCATGTATGAAACCATCTGGTTTCTAAATAAATAAATTTTCTTACAATATTTTATTCAAAAGCTAAATTTTAGATCTATTTGATAAACATTGTAGTTCATTTGTAATAAAACATCAAAATATATTTGTAAGTTATTAAGAGTTTCAAATGGGAGAAAAGTATCATGAAATTCATTTCAATCTATGTGATAATAAAATTTTCATACTAATCTATCCATTTTCATTGAAACCTCATATATTTAAATTTATTTATTTATGAATAACAAATTTGTTTCAATGATATTTTTCCCTTTAGTCCAGGGAAAAAATCCCAAGTAAAATTCTTTTTATTTTTATATCACTCTTCATTTATAAAATTTAACCATTACTTGTGTTCAATAGATGCTCAATATGTTTTTTCTCTAACCATTAAAGTAATTTTTTTATGATTTTACACAAACAATATTCTTTTAATTTGTACTATATTATCTCAAATTCCATCTATATTTTATGATTTTACATGCTCTTACATTCCGAAATGATTGAATTTTTCTTCTCAGTTAGATTATTCTTCATCACCTATTTGGTCTGGGTAAAATCAAAGGATGTTGGTTCGTTAATAGTTTTTATATACTATTTTTGAAATCATTACATACATAATTTATAAATTTTCAAAAACAACATTGTTTTCCATATCTATGACGGGTTGTTTTTAAATATTATTCACATAAAAAAACTTTTTCAATATTTTATTCCAGTATTTGTAGCCTTTGTTATTAGATAAATGGCCAATGAAGATCCTTTATTCATTATTCAAATTATATTTTCACATATTTGACATTTTGATCTTTTTGGGGAACTTAATACCAAAAACTATGTAGTAATTTCTAGTATGATTTTTTATAGAACATGAAATCAATTTTCATGTTTATTTCATGTCTTAAAATATGCGTATTTTTTGTATCTACTATAGTAAATACACTATAAATAGAGAAATTATTTTACTGTGTGTTATCAGAAATTATTGTTTTAACCATTTCAACCAAATATTTATTTTTGTTTGTAATACATAATTTATAAGGGGAGTACATAGGTCACTATATTGGTATCTAATTCCATAAATTTCAAGATATGTTTCAAAATCATTACAAGAGAACAACCTTCCATTATTAGATCTCAACCTTTTGGTATAGACTCCCTACTCTCTCTCATTAGGTACTATTATTTATCTAAACATTTCCACAACATAAGAATTATTCTGCATTGAATTTACAATTTTCATTTTGGTGAAATAATAAATTAACATGAAAAGGTATAAATCACATATAGTTCACTATTTTCACATAGGACAATAACGGAATGTATGTATTATTTCAACTGGCCTAGTGTACTTAATTATAACTCTTTCATGAATTCCATAAACCATATTCCCATTTTATCACTCTCTTTAATTAGTTAGGGTCCCCTACTAAAACATAATTTGATATTTTTATCATATATATTTAAACATGAAGTGAATGAATTTTTTAACATCGATTTTTTCATCCTTTGAACACAAATAATGGCAATTGGATAGATCATTAAGTGAGAATAAATTTCCATGTAATATTTTTTACTTTAGTTTAATCCATCCGTACTTTTAATTATTCATGAAACACGGTTCATTATTGAAATAACTTCTTTTTCATCATTATTGATTTCCCTCATACATAATAAATTGTTTTAAACCCTTCAAAATATTTATTTGGATTTCAAATATTGGGATTGAATTTCAGAAGTTCCATTTTATTTAATTTATATAGAACTATAATTTCCGAAATTCATTACCCGTCCACCATAAAATTCAATAATATTCATGATTTTTTTTAGTAATCTAATGAGATTAACAAATACTATCAAAAATCCATGTATTCTGATTCTAATATTCTTTTAGAGTGACTTCAATAATAGTGGACTTTTATTCATTCTTCGTTTACTAAATTCTCTTTCCTATATAACTATAGTAAACCATTCCTTTAATTGTATTTATAAACTCTTTACCAAAATAGACCTAATGGTAATATCATCCAATCATTTTTTTAAAAATGGTTAAATCTATTCTCAATGGATTGATTTTATTGGATCTTCTTCATTGGTTACTCATGATTGTATTATTATTCATTTTACATAAATTGGTTATTTTTTCAGTGTTAACCGCTATCATTAATGTTTACTCTAAGTAAATTTATTTTTATACTAATAGTAATATGATCTATTCCGACAAATTTCACAACACCAACAATATCATCTGAACTATGATCATTCCATATTAAAACATTTCTATCCAGAAAATGGGTTTTGTTATCATAATAGGTTCATTGATTCCTTTTTAATAGGTATGATACACTTATTATATTAATCTTATATTATATTTAAGTGTTATAATATTTATCATCACATTTTAGTTTTGATTTTTCCTAGAAATTGCATTAGAACCTATATTTATTAAATAATAAATTTTCATTCAATTTTAAGTGGAGAAAATTTTACCTACCATTTAGGTAAATGATTCTAAATATCTTTATATGGTTATACATCAAATTTCATATCCATGATTAAATATACGTTAAACAAATTCAAAAAAAAATCATCTTCAAGGAATTTTTGATTCTATATTATTTAATTATTATTCAGTTATCTTTTGTTTTTCACAAAGATAATTGATCACTTTATTATACTATGTAACCTTTATCATGGAATTTATAATTCTAATAGTTTAATAATATAATTTTTTTTAATAATGTATTTTTTCATCCTTCTTATTTCATTATACTTCTTTAATAGCTTTATTTCATTCTTTATTATAATTTTCCACTCAAGATAAGATTTATGTTAATATTTCTACATAAAATCTGGATTTGTTTTCAACTTCTTCATTTCTTATGGATGTTTCCTTTTATTTTACATCATGATCCATAAGGTTATTTAATTTTAGGGAACATTTATTTAGATTGGGTACCTGATGTGGAGTATCCTTCAACTTCATTAATGGCCATACATATTCAATTCATTCAAGGAAAAATTATATTTATCTCACAAAATTTTAGAACAATAATTGAGCTTTAACCACATTTATATTTCATATGTATTTTTTATGTATAATCTAACACATACCTACCACCATTCCTATTTATATAGTTAAATGAAAAATTCCCAATTACTCAAAATTTAAATAATTTATGTGGGATTATTCCTTTATACATTTCATTTCCTTTTCTAATTATCATTAAGATATGTTCTATATTTTCTATTATTATTCATCCATTTCTTCTTTATCATCAATATCACTTCTGTACTTTTATTCTTTCACATAAATATTTATTTTCTTCTTGTCTCCAAAATCCCCTTCTTCATTGATCATATTATTGAATATTGGAGCTTTCTTCATTCTATAATCGATAAGAATATTATTCTATTAGTCTTGGGATAAATAATAAGTTTCCTCTATTTCATATTTTTTAGGACCAATCATGTTTGGAGTGTTATTTATATACTTCTTGACAATTATAGTGTCTTGTAGTTTTTTTTAATGAATAATTATTTTAATGACTGTTTTGATAACTCTTTTTAAGTAGTTGTTAATGATTTCATCATCAGTCATCCCCAAGTATTTAATGAATCTTCTCCATATGTATATATTTTATTCATTAACTATAAAATTCCATTCCAAATTACTCTTTAATTTTTCATAAATATTATTTATTGTTTCATGTCCCATTTAGTATTTTTACACTCTATTTCATAAAATCCTAAGAATATAATTTCATTCCTCTTAATCTATACAGTTAGCCATACTTTTCTTACATATATATTACATCTCATTAGAATGATATTCCTTTCATAACATAATGATCCATTGAATAATCATACATGTCAAATAAAATTAGATACGTGGATACATGGATAACTAGTTCATTAGAGAACCTCATCATCTCCCACTATGTTCTTTAAAACTATCACCCTTTTTATAAATATCATAAAATATAACCTTTTTCATATAATGGGGAAAGGAAACATAAGAAATGTGATCTCATAAGGGTTGTAATGGTAAAAAAATTATATATTAGTATATCATGAGCAGAAGGTTCCGATAAAATCAGATTATTTTTTAAAATTACTTCTATATCTTATAGCATAATAAAATTTCATAGAATGAATCATGGTAGTTAATAATACAAGATTCATAAAGGAATAAAATAAAATAATCTCAGTAGCAAAACAATAGCATAAGAAAAATATCTTTGGATTACAATAAATCATAGAAAATATTATGTCAATGCTACCCACTGGGGAATTCATAAAATTTTTAATTTCTGATAACCACATGTGTACCTATTTTGGGATTTGGATAACAACCCATGTACCCTCTTTTGGACTTGGGATATCCTCTAAAGTATATATTTTATTCTTTATTTGGATAGTCTCTCAAGTACCATTTATTCTCATAGAATATTAATATTTATCCAATACATTGGAGTTAAATATAATCTCATGGAAACCCATCACATAATGGAAGTCCTTGATACGTTTGAAAAAAAATTACATAGAATATATTCATATCATAACCCATGAATGCGATGTGGGTTTCAAAAATATTTCCTAATAGAATAACCCATGGAAAATAAATGGGTTTATTAATCATTTTATTATGGTAAAACCAATCAAAATAAAATGGATTTCATAAACATATTTTCATCATAATCATTAACCATCTAGATAAATAATTTAAATGATATCATTGGATCATATGCTTAATATATCAAATGACGAATGTAGGGTTTTATCTTTTATTAATATAAATATGATTAAAATATAATTACAACATTTATGCGGAAAATACCCTTTCTTCTATGAAAATAAATTTAGGAAATATAAAAAGCTAATAAATAATAAGTGAAACATTAAATTTTAAAAATAACTAGAAAATATTAATTTATGGTACAAATAATTATGTGTCTATGATAAAATTCAATTTTATTCGTAACATACACATTAAAATATTGATTCCATTGACAGTTTTAGTAAAAATAAATAGGTTCCATTTCTGGGAAATGACTAGGACAATCCTTTTAATTTTTTTATAACATTTATACATTGGGTAAAAAATTCCTAAAAAAGAATTTTAGATTATTAAAAACATTTTCTAAAAAATATGTTAGGAAAAGATGGACAGAGAAGAGAATGTATTTTTGACTACGGAGTGAAATAATGTAAAATTTTCATTAAATACCATTTGAAATCAATAATACAGAAAGTATGGAAAATTAATGCGACTATAACATGAAAACAGTAAAACATTGTTAATAATTGATTAATAAGATTACTAAAAGAAGTAATGTTATACGTATATGAATATTCCATAATTTTCATGATATTAATCATAAATGACATTAATTTATAATATAAAAACCACAAAAAAGAAACAAGTGGTGAATGTGGCTATTTTCTCATAGAAATAAATGTGAGATAAAAATCCATTACCTTGAGTATTGACTTAATTTATACATGGTCAAAACACAAGTATTATATATATAATTACTATAAATATATTATATAAAAATACTCACATATATCATTCCTTATCTGATAAAATTATAATCTTTTCTCACCTATTTATGGGAAAATTGCTGTTAAAATCATTATTGCAAGAAATAACTACTTCTTTTTTCATGTATGTCTTGGTTTGGATGTTTCAAAAATTATTAACATATGATGGTTTGGAAATATAAAAAATTTAAATATTGATATAAATGTGATATATTTTTATTATATATATATATATTATCATCCGTAAATTTTAGATATGGAAAAATTAAGTACATCATTCATGGAAACAGTAATCTATACGTAAGAATAAATATTATTTTCATTTTTCAAATAGATAAAATGAAATAAAGATAAATAATAATTATAATTTACATAATAATTATTATATAAACTAAATTATAATTATTGATAAATTAAACCTTTATTACATTTCAATTAAAAATAAAACAAGATACGAATCACATAGATTTGTGGAGGTGGTAGTCCACACATACGCATGAGAAGCATTGTCATTTTTCAATATGTAATAAGGTATATGTGATTTTTTAATTAAAAAAGTATAATTATGCTATAAATATAATATAACATATAAATATATTAAATATGTAGTTATCTATATTCATGATAGGTGGTGATGGAAAACAAATTACATTGGTTCATGAGGTGGCAGTCTGATGTGCAGACAATTGACTGTTTCATTTCTGATACGATGGAATTAAAGGTGAATATAGGTTATTAAATGAGCTTAATAAACTCTAATGATATGTAAGTTAATGGTATTATTGTTTCCCAATTCTTATGTAGATATGAATGATATAAAATAACAAATAATTGAAAAATTCTCAGTTAAGAACAATTCCTCATCTTCAGAAAACCACATTATGTTTCCACAAAATCATCCCTAGATTGTTTTTATAATAACAAATTACTATTGGACATGTTGAGAGAATTATGTTATGTATTTTTGTAGATTTTGTTTTGAAAAATGTTCGTCTATGTGTGTAGAGCAGAGGATATGGGTGGATTTTATAAGTCAGAATTTTATGTATTTTTTGAAATATGAATGACTATTCTATAAGGTGAAGTCACTCACATTTAAAGTGCCATAAAAATGTAGAAAATATGGTATATTGGGAATATAATTTTTACACACACATCATACAAAAAATAAATGTAATCATTATATTTTGTTCTCCTAACATCTAAGGGTACACACTTTTACCAATTTACTATTAATCATAGAAACTATTTTTTTCCTTTGTAATTTATCAATTAAAACTAAAAACAATTGGCCGTAATGAATAATTTGGAAATAGTTATTCAAAATATGAAATTTAACATATCATAAAAAAACCTAAATGAGTTTAGAATTAATTTTTACACGTTCACATTTAATGGGATACCCCGTTTTTTTTCCTTAAATGTGTTTAATTAATGGTTTTACAGTATTGGGCCCAAAACAGTTAAAATAAAACACAAAATGTCTAATAAATTGACCATTGTCTAAATACTTTTCCTTTTCCCATAAATGTTCTTAATATTGCATTTTTCTGGGTTTTAAATCATTTAATTAAACATTATTTTTTAAAAAATATCGTTAATGTTAATTTTGACACTATTAGTTTATGTTGACATTAAAAAATCATTACATGGATGCAAATGGAATCTATACATTTTCAAATTACCTAAAATTTAATAATTATCATCAAAATTTTCATAATGTAATAATTTTTTCTTGTTACATTTTTTTATTTTTTAAATCATTTATTTTTTCTATTTTAATTTAATAGTAACTACATTGATGTCGTATCGAAAATTAATTAATTATTTTATGACATAAAATTATAAATAATTAACCATGACAATAATGTAATTTATACATAAAATTATAATTTATAACTAAACATACATCTTTTTAATTCCCATGTAATCAAATAAGATATTTATTAAAATAAGAGAGTAATATTTTTTCTTTTCATTGTTTAAGTTGTTGTAAATATAATAATCCTAGTCATGTCCCAAAATGATATTTTTGAAGTTATTATATGAGATAGGGTATATATATGGAGAGAAAAAAAATATTTGGAAAATATTTATGTCATTATAGACCTTATCTATTTACTTTAACCCCAACAAAACATGTTTTTCCATAACTGTCGTCGCATATTCTTTTACTATTTTTAATATTAATTTTTATAGAAAATTAAGTTGAACTTGTTAACTAATAATAATTTTGATGAATAAAAATATTTAATATATTTTATTAAATTCAATTCATATATGTGGTGGAATTATATTTAAAAAAAATACAAAATCTGTAAAAAAACTTATTTTCCAAAGAAGGAATTTTTGAAGCATATGATGATATCACCAAATGAAAAAGACTAGTTATCATCTCCATATGGATTTAAATTCATATATATTGATTTATATTATATATATGTTTAATTTATATTAATTATTATTAATATCATTTTTAATTAATTAAAATAGAATGACATTGTTCATTCATGTATTAGTTTTTAATAAAAAATTTTAATTATCACTATTCAATGATAAATAAAAGATTCATAAAAATACCAAAAAATCAACCTATAATAATTCTCAAATTATTATTTTGAAAAATCTATTAATTTAATCAAATAAAACATCTATAAATAGAAAATTTTAATCATATTATTTTCTCATAAAATCTATTAAAAACCAATTTTTAAGATAACATATTTTTGATAAATAAAATTTCTTTACAATAAATTGTGTGATTATTTAATCAGAATTTATAAATAATTTTTTTTACTAAAACATATATATATATATATATATATATATATATATTAAAATAGTTAATCATTTTCATACACTAAGATATAGCGGCTAGGTTATTATAGAAATACTTTAATAATATATTTCATGTTTAAATTAGGTTATGGGTTGCATGACATAAATGAAATTGAACATAATGTTTTTATTTTGAAATATCATTGTGTTTCATTACCCCATAAATAATAAATTATATCCTCAAAATTTAATCTTCATATTATAAATTGAGGGTTTGATATTTTAAAAACCATTGTTGATATCCAACATCATAAAAAGTGTTTAAAAAACATACACATGAAAAGAGATAATTCTAGGTATAAAGGTAGTCTATAATAACACATGACTAGGATTAGATATAGGAACCATTAATGGGATGTGAATACAAGAACATTGAGAAAAACATAATGCCCAAATAATGATGAAATAGAAATAGAAATTTGATCTTAAGAAAGTGAATGATCATGAGAATGATTAATACCAAAAACCATTAAAAAATACATCTGAAAAGGAATAAAGATTCATCTTAAATGAAGGTAAAAAAATAAAATTTTATTAGAAGATCATTTTCCTAATGTTGAGGGATTATTTTACTATCGTGATATTGATCATGAAAACAATAATTTATTTCTTTTTGTCTAATAAGAAAATTTTATCATTTTGTTATTATTTGATTAATTTATTATTCATTTCATAATCAAATGAATGATTATCTAGGATGAATCTTTTTAATCCTAAATCAATAAAATTATTTTTAATAGATCATCAGAGTAATAAGAGATTTAAAATTCATTCCATTTTTCTCTAAATAGTTACAAGATCAAAAATGGATAGCATATGTTATAAAATACAAAAAAATATCTCATAAATATAAATAGGTGTAGTAAATGTTCTCATTAATCTATTTTATACTTTTTTATCTTCGAAAACCTATAAAAATACTTTTTACCAAATTAAAGATTCAAAATGTTATTAAAAGCGATGCTAAACATCAAAAATCAGCATAACAACAGTCGCTCGAACATTGTATTGTAACTATTAATGTTAGACACTAAATATATGAATGCAATTGTCACCATAAAAACTCAAAGATAAGATTATTTCTTCAAAAAATTAATTATAACCTTATTACATAAACAAAATTATAGATGATCAAATACACTCCCTGAATCAAAAAATGTAGTAAAATCGTTATTAATTTACTTGGTTACCAAATTACCAATCATTTTCATGGTCACCAATACTATCAGGAATAATTCATCAATTTATTTCATCTTTTTATAGAAACTAAACATTATTACTTTAATATTAGCCTCATATTAACTATTATCTTTCAGAAATTCACCGGTTTTACTGAAAATATCAACATCTTGTTAAATCACTTTTCAAGGTCATTTGTACCATTCTATTTGTTCTTTAAAATCGTTATATAACGAGTATTGTGTAACAATAGTTTGACATAAACTGTATATTTTATCCAAAATATAATTGGTACAACACTTATAAAATCTTATTTTGTTATCCCAATACATCAATATTTTTACCTTAATAATTAGGATATCATAGGTCATTACTTTTCCGTGGAGTTGAATCATAGATTTGGTAATTAACTCAGATAATTCCTGAGTTGCCAACAAAAAAATAAGTAAAACTCTTTGGATGTCTATTTCATTATTCCATTAATTTTCACTCATAATAAATTTTCCTAATACATTTAGACATTCTCCTAGGTGTGTCTTTTCACAATTATAATTTGAATTAAATTGAGCTTTAATTCCCCTATGGTAATTGCAAAATAAAGATTCATAAAATTCCCTATTCCAAATATTTAATGTCTTTGGAATATCACCAATGTTCAAATGGTTAATCAAATATAATGAAAATTGATTAAGAATAATGAAAATATCGTTATCTCAAATAATGATCTAATTTTTTTCTCATAATCCCTGAATTGTCCAACACATTCAATGTTACCATGATTTATTCTCGTTCTAGCCACTTAATAATTCCAAATACCATAGTATGAGTAGTAATAATAAATGTGGAAAATCATATAATAAAAAAATAAACTATAGGATTTATAAATCAGAATACATTACTTCCACTATATGACACAATATATTTAACCTTGGTTATTTATGATCATTATCTACAAAATCCTTAATGATGGTTCATAAATACTTTGTGAATTTCCAAAACATATCAGTGGGAGTGTCCAACTAGGTGTGCATTAGGGAACGTTTTAATTTTCAAGGTGATGATTGATTCAAATCTCAATGCACTCTTTTTGTATTTAATAACCCTATGTATAAATTCTCTAGATCCACATCCACTTGTAGTATCTATACTAGGTTGTAATTTCATTGAAACCACCGACATTATCCTTTAACAAAATTCCATTGAAATTTCCAATATATTGAATTATCCCTTGGGATATGACCATTGTTTTCTAGTACTTATTTAAAGTGGATAACTAAAAATTTTTCTAATAACAACAATCGTTACCCTTATATTTCATATATAGATATTACATCTTATTATATGAATATTCATTTCAGAACATAACAATAAACATCAGAATTGAATAGGTCTAGTATATTTTGAAACATAGATAAATGGATAATTGGTTCATAAGTTAACTACATAATCTCGAAATAAGTTCATCATAAATATTACCCTTCATAGAAATGTCATGAATAGTACATTTCTTCATAACTGAAGGAAATGAAACACAAGAAAGGTTGAGCTCATATGCTACATAAGGTTGAATAAGGGAGATATCAACATAACATGAACATAAGGTTGTGAGAACATGACAATAACATTTTAAAATCAATACATTAATATCATATATAGTTATATTAATAATTCTAATAAATCATGGGTTTTTAAAATAAAAGAATCATAATGGAATAAAATTACTTTATCCGTGAGAGCATAACATTAGCATGAGAACATGATTTATAGAATACACATAGGCATATAAAATATTAATTCATGGATACCCAATAAGTCATCAATAAATTGTTTCTATTGGATTAACCACCCATGAAGCTACTTTGAAATTGGGATAACCTCATAAGTACTCTCTTTTTGGATTAGGATAGCCTCACATATAGCCTGGTTTTTTTTGGTTTTTGATAACCTACCGTGTACCATTTAAGATCATAGAACATTAATATTTACCACATGCATTATAGGGTTAAATGATTATGGTTCTTCCTATCACATAATTAAAATCCTAAAAATGTGTTCCTAAATATCATAAAAATTTATCAAATAACTAAATATAAACAAAATAGTGGTTTCAAAAACATTTCTTCATACCATAACCCCTGGAAATAAAATAGGTTTCATAAACATTTCACAATTGAATGACTTATTTAAATGAAATGGGTTTCAAAAACATAGTTTAATCACTATATATCTAGTTAAATAATAGGGATGGTATCATGGTTTCATATACCAAATGGATAATAATTATATTCAAGGTTTTCTCTTATTTTTGATTAGAAATAACATTAAAATATCATTTAAATATTCATGAGTAAAACACCATTTCCACTTTGAAAATAATTTTTTTAAAATATAAAAACTTAAAAAATATTATACAAAACATTTATTTGAATAAAACAATGAAACATTATAATGGAATATTTAAATAAATTAAAGATCATGATGGTGTGAAATTATATTCAAGCCATTCATGTTAAAGAAATATTTTTTTTACATTTTCAGTAAAAAAACAACACTTCCTCATCAATAAAATGAAAATAAGATTTCTCATAATTTTTATAAAAAAATAAACATATAGGTAAAACCGGAATTAAAAAATCATTAGAGATTAGTAAAAAAATATGAAAATATTTTTATAAAATTTGAATATGGAAGAGAACTAATTTTTGACTGAAGATAGAAATATAATAAATTTTTCTCCAAAAGTTAATTTTGATCTATTAAATACTAAAAGTGAAGAAAACTAAAGAAAAAAATTTATTCTCTAGAAGTAACCATATTAATAAATTACATATTTTTTCATAGGTATATTATTATATTTCATCCTTATTAACATAATCTTAAAAATCCCAATAAAAAAGAAATTTTAACATAAAACCATTACCATTTTTTTAGACTTCAAATTGTAATCAAAGTGAAATAAACAGATTTATATGGATATTTATATATCAAAATTTTCATTATAATAATTATAATATAGGTAAATAGTTATTATATACCCCCACAAAAAAACAAGTGGTGAATATGGGATGTGTCCCATGAAAATAACAGTGAGACCAAAATCTCTTACCTCAAGTCTCAACTAGCATCAAACGTATTAGAAACACCTATATTAAGAATATATAATTTATATAAATCAATCCCTTAAATTTAATCATATATATAATATAATATATAGTTTAGATATAATCCTTTATCACTAGTTTATTGACAATTCATTTTTAAAATCAATTTTTCATGTAATAAATACTTCATTTTTTCAAGTAGGTTTTAGTTATGTCATGTTAAAATTTGTACTTTGTAATTGCTTTAATAATCTCCATAATTTAAATATGAATATAAATATAATAAAATTTCATTATATTCATGTTTTTTACCATCCGTATATTCTATATATAGAAAAATTAATTAAACTAATCATAGAGACGTCAAGCCGTAGGTATGCATGAATATAGTTTTATTTTTTAAAATATATGAAACAAAAGAAATATTAATATTAATTAAAATTTATATAATAATTTTTATATAATATAAATAATATTTATTCAAAAAATGAATACAAATTAGAATCCATGTTAAAATTAGACATAAAATGAATCACATCTCTTCGTAGAGGTAGTGGTCCACACGTACAGACACACAATGATATTGTTCTCCAATTGATTAGAATGTAAGAAAGTAGATTTCGTATTATAATTCATGATGTAGATTAATTTCATGATTATAATATATATAAATTAAATCCATCATTATCTCTATCATTTATAGGTGGTGATGGAAGATGAATTACATTTTTTCACAAGTCAATAATCCACGGTACAGATGATCGGTGGGTTCATTTCCCATTAAAGGAAGAGGAGATGTTTATGGGTTATCCCATAAATATAATAACAAATAATTATATTTATGATAATATAATAAAATATTAATATATGTATGAGAACATATTTTTTATTTTATTATATTTTAATAATATTTGAAGTATGTTAATGAATAAATAAAACAAAAATTATCTGTTAAGAATGATGTCTCTTCTTTAGATAACGTCTTTTTCTTTTCACCAAATCCATTCCATGTATATTTTATAATAAAACCAAGTCTTACTGGAAATGAGGAGAGATATAATAAAGTAATTTTGGAGGTTATTGGATGAACCAAAAGGTATTTGATTAGTTGAGAGGAGAGGATAGGGGTGGCCATTATTATGTGAGAATGGATGGCATTCCTGTAAATAACTATGACTTAATACTGTGAATTTTTTATCATTCCAAGTGAATAAAAATTGATAAACTATCTGGTGTATGGAAGATAAGGTATTTAAAGACATCCAGAAATAAAAAAAACATGACTAAAATGTGTTACTCTCTTATCATAAAATATTACCCACTTTTACCATTTTAGTTTTCAAAGTGGTAACATGAGTTTTTAACATGGTAATTTATACTTAAAGACTAAAAATAAAATTATAATTATTAGATAATTTTGATGAATTTATTATATATATAACATGTATTTTATCACATAAAAAGATATTTGTGTGGGAAATTAATATTAACACATGTGTATGTAATGCACAAAACCTCATTTTAACCTTCTCTATCGTAATTAATGTGTTTACTATTTTTGGTCAAAGAAAAGATTGTATAAAAATTAAAACAACCTAAAAATGGATTATATTTGATATTTTACACCATTTATCATTCACATAGAAGAATATATTATTTTTATTAATTTTAAATAATTTAAAAAAATTATTTATAAAAAAATACCATTAATGTCAATTTTGAAACTATATAGATAAATTGACATTAATAACATAAAGACAAGGATTGAATTCACAAATATACATTTAAAACATCCCCAAATAGATATAATATAATATGAAACATTGTTTAACAAAAAAATTATTAATATTTTGGTAATATTAATATTTTAAAAATATTTGATTTTTTTTTCTTCTTAAAAAATCAATTTCTACGTAATTAGAGTGTAAAAATTTACAAAAATTATTTCAATCGTAATTTTTTTTAAAAAAATTACCTTGATAAATAAAAATTCAAAATACATAAAATTAATATTTTTAACCCAACATACTGATGTTTTATCAATATCAGAACACACAAGATAATTTTAAAAGTAAGAGAGGGATATTTTATCCTTATATTTTCTCAAATTAGTATAAAGGACATAATCATTTCCATATGGATCAAAATGGGAATGTTCCTATAATTTTATGAGATAGGGATTAAATATGGCCATAAAATAGATATTAAAAAAATTTATAGTTCATTATAACCCTTATGTATTTAGTTTATCCCCAGGTAAACATGTTTTACACTTAAAAGTGGATGGACATTTTTTCTATTTTAACGATTACTTTTGACCAAAATTTAGGATAACATTATTAAATATTACTAATTATTATTATCAAAATTAGGGAATCCTTTTTATCAAACACCATTCCTATAACTGAATGAAATTAATTTAAAATTATTCACGTAAATTGTGTCATTGAACGAGTTTTCAAGGAATTCATTTTTCAAGCATAAGAAGATCATTGATTAACTATACGACTGGTGATAATAAACATATGGATTAAAATCCATATGTTTACACATAAGATATATAAAATAAATTAATATTATTCATTATTTAAGGTTATTTTCATTAACTATATGGGAAATACATTATTCCATTAAAAACACTTTTCAACAAAATATATTATTTTTACCTATTCAATGAAAAATAAAACATTTAAGACAATTCCAAAAAAATTAACCTTAAGATAAATTTCAAATTTTGACTTCCCAAATGAGGTAGATTTTATCAATAATACAATTTCAAAAAATAATAAAAAATAAATATAGTATTTTTATCACAAAAAAAAGTGAAAATATTTTTTGATGAAAATATTTTTTTGATGAATAAAATGAATTTAGATGAAATTAAGTGATTATTAACTATGAATTTTTAAATATATTTATATTTACTAATATGTATATATCAATTATATTTAATCCTATTCAACCCCTTCATTTTAATGAATATTTATACCATTAATATTTTAATAATATATTTAATGGGTCATTTATGCTTGGTGATGTGTGTCGTATTTCATATCGAACATAATGTTACTATTTTAAAATATGTGGTAGTTATAGTCTGCCATAAATTTTTTCTATTCCCAAAATTACATAATTTACTATTTATCTTGTTTTGAGAATCCCAAGATAGCTACATCTTTATCAGGTAGGTCGAGATAGATAAGATAAGATACCATTATATTCATTCTTATATTATATTTTTTACGTAGAATGATGGAATTTGTCTACATTAAAAAAAACTTAATCCCATATCATCAACAGAATAAAAATCTTATAGAGGGATCATGGTTTCCTTAATACCAAAAAATCTTTCCAAGATTATGTTTAACATTGGGGGATGAATAATCCTTACCAATTTTATAATATATTTTGAAGAAATGGACCTCTATAATTCATAAAATATGGGCAATATAATATAATTTTCATCCTTACTTGAATAAAAATTAAATGGAAAACCGACACATGATATATATAATATTTAAAAATTCATCTACCAAAGTGGGTAACTACTCTTTATTACGGTCGGGTTGACACTGAATCACATGTTTTAAACTACAATGTATAACCAATTACAATGGGTTTAGAGGTATAATCCAATAATATTAATAATTTACCTGTAAAAACAGAATCCCACTGGAATGACATTCCTCTAAAAGATAGAAAATTATTTCAGGATGGGGTTAGTAAGATAAAATCAATTTATTTTTTCATCAATAATATATGATGATCTTCTTATCAAGATATCAAATAAATAGAAAAAATGTGCTCTCCTCTTCATGAACATTAACCTCTAATATCCTATGTTGAATCAAGATACGCATTAGTTGTTCAATTCTGGTAGAACATGAATGTTAAAATTCTAAATTACATATATATAATTAAAAAATATTTGTAGATTTATCTTCAAACATATAAAATCTTAGTTCTCAGCCTAAAAAACTATTCTTTGTCCCTATTAGTTCATTAATAAATCCCTCATTATTCATATTTTTTTAGGAAAAATATCTAAATCAATTGAATTTTTTAGAATAATCTAGAAATAATTAAATTTAAAAAATTGTGTGTAATATCAACTAAAAAATATTCTATATACTGATTGTAATTCAAGATCCAAAATGAAATTCATCATAAAATAATTCATGTGGTTTTATTTCACATGAACCTATGTGAAAAGTGCAAAAAATACATTCTATGATTTAAACAATTTAATTAAAATTTATTTATAATTTCTCTAGTTTTGATGAGTCTAATTTTTTTTAAATATATGAAACTGATAATTTTAGAATAATATTGTACAAATATCAACATTTAATCTTATACAAACCCATCTTGAATCGCTGCATAATCCTCTTCTCATGACTTTTGAGCATGCAGAATAACAAAAAATCATCACAATTAATTTCCCATTGTATCTTCTAGAATTTCAATAACATCATTAAATTTTCTATATATTTGACTCAAGTTGACCCTTATGACCTATTACTACCACCTTTATTGTATATAGTGAGATTCAATTCATGTTTCAAACTATTTAAACAATAACTCACATGAAAGAGTTATTTACTCTTATACAACTCAATGTATCATAAAATGAATCTATGAAACTATAACATCATAATATTTTATGATATAGATTCTTTTGTATCTATTTTATGTCTTGTGTTCTACACTACCACAAGAATAAATTGCGCTATACACAACACTATATTAGCTTATAGTATATGAAACACTATTCTTGATTGTGTTTCACACAATTTAATGTTATTTTGATAGAATTAATTGAAAGAAAGTCCCAGTTTATGATAATACAAAAATTATGACGTAGTCATTATAATGGTAGGTATGAATCGTATTAACAATTTCAAAAAAAAATTGAATGAAAATAAGCGATTTTATAAAAATAATTAAATCACTATTTATAGACTTTAATGGTGAAATATATATGAAATATATTCAATTAAATGTTTATAATTTATCTTATATGTTTTCTAAATATTATATAATATAAAATTCAATTTTTCTTATAAAATAATTATTTTTCAAAAAAATATAGTTTTTCACCCTTTTGATGGAACACCCATTTAAACTATAGTTTTTAACAATTCTATATATTATATTTTAAAAAATAAACTTCTTCTTTGTAATTAGGATATCAAAATTTATATTGGTTTTATTTTTTTTTATTTTTGGGATAAAATTCGTATTTTAATGAACAGTGAAAAATACTACAAAGTTTCTTTTTCATATAATTTATTTCTATTTATAGGCTATATTTTTATTTGTTTTTAATGTCTAATTAGTTTATTTTTTTGTCAATTAATAATAGTTTGTTCATTTTCTGTAATTTAAAATTAAAATTGGACATAAAAACATGTCAATCTTTGGATCGTTATTATTTCTAAAAAACATGACTTCTTATTTTGACAACGGGAATTAATTATCAATTAATTTCTGCAAAATATATTTTATGAATTTAGAAAAATATATTCCATATTTGGAATCGTAAGATTCAAATTCTGAAAATAGGTACCTTTTATTTTCCGACATTATAAATAGTAACTTCTTTAATTATTTTTATTTAACATGGTTAAAGTGTAAATTATGTCAATAAGGATATCAAATAATATTATAATAATATAAAACTACCATAAAATGTGTCCTAACATTATTGTATGATTCATAGGAGACCAAATCAAACCTTATTCCTAATTTTTATCATATTATAATGAAATGGTTATGAAAATGACATGTTACAATAATTAATTTAATGTAAAGGGAAATTAACATAGACATGTATCTTTTTACTAAAACAATTTTAATGTGAGGTTACATAATTAATATATTTTACTATAGATATTAATTATAAATCTGAAAATATATCAGACATAACTGTATTTTATTTATAAATATTAGACATTAAATAAATATATTAATTCTTTACACAATGATGATATAGTGATTACCTTATTAATGAAATATTAAAATAAATGACATTATAAATATTACAAGAAATTTCAATTAAAATAATGATTCTATCCATTATATTTTGGATGAAATTTAAATTTAAGTAATGATTTAATGCCTTTTTCTCAAGGAATCAAGTTTTTATGAATTTAACAACAATTAATTACTATATAGTTTCAAAATTGCCTAAATAAAGAATCACTCTTCCAGTATAGAACATGTATATCTCCAAAATGTAGTCCTTCTTTCTGAGATGCTTGATCACTATAACACTGTAAATTAATTTTCACAAGAAAACTGTAAGAATAAAAATTATCGACACAACTAAGATATTTTTTTAGAGATACCGAACATCAAACATAGATATATATATATATATATATATATATATATATAATGATATATCTTACATCATGATTTCTGATCTATAAAATATGTCTGATAAATAGAGATAATTCAAATTCAATAATAAATCTCAAAGTAGTAGTAACACCCCTTAAGAATAAGATCAAAAATATCTATTGAAAACAGCTCATTATATCATTTATGAAGAAATTTGAATCATTCAAAAATGGGATTTAAATCCCCCAGATATTTAGCAATGACCATTTCATGAAAACTTCAATAAAATCATAAATTCAAATTTCTCGTATTGATAAGTCAAACATAAGGATCCTTCTGATAACTAAAAAAATTCCAAATCTATTGTTCAACCATGTCACGTACATTCTATGAATGTAATATTGAAAATTTAAAGATGATGATAAAAGTAAGGTTTATGATCCATATATTTTCTTCTCAAACACAGGGTTCCATACTAACATAGGGTTCTTGGACCATACATTTTCTCTTTGAAAAATGTATGGTTTCATTAAAAATTAATGTTATTTAACCATACATTTCATTCAATTTAAGGTTGATTAACCATACGTGATGATCCTTTATCATAAAATTTAATACAAATGTTGGGTATGACCCTTACATAACGTTCTACATCATAAGGAAAAACTGTGATTCTTAAAAACAACATAACACGAACAGTGTTTCCATGATACACTTAAGAGAATTACGAAAACATAAACAAATATTTATCAAGAATAAATACTTGAATATTATTCCTGAATAATAATTTTAAATAATATAAATTTCCATAAATACACATAAAATGAGATCATTAGTAAAAAAAAGGGTATTTGAGAGAATCAAAATCAATAATAGGTATAGAGTATTATTGTGACAATACAATTCCAATAATCTCCGAAATTTTTATGATCAACAAACCCGTATATTAGAAATATAAATGACGTAACATAATTTATAATTTTTTAAACATATATTGAAATAAATTTGATTTTCCTGAATTATTTCAATAAAAAGAAATGTCTGTGTCTCTCCAAATTTTTCCCCAAATACTTCATAATTTAATAATAATGTTGTGTTTAAATTTCTCCCCTTTTGAGATAAAAAATAGTAAATATGTAGATTGAAACACATATTTAGTGTTGTAAATATTATTAAGTGGGTTGTATAATTAACTGAAAAATATAATAAATATTGGATGTCTTGATATTAGAAAAATATAAAAGAATAGAATTATAAAGTACAGAATAAATAAATAAAGACTATTTCATTCTTTAGAAAATGAAAAAATACAATGAGGATGCGACCAAGATATATAATAGTCACTATCAGAATAAGGATAAAATGTTTCATAGTCATAGGTATTTAAAAGGGAAGAAAAATTTTAGGGATTGGCTAAGTAGGAATTCATAGTGTCTTGAAACATCTCCTTCAACTCAACCATCTACAACAATAAATTTTGAATAATAATATCACCCAAATACATTCTCAGAAGTATGGAATCAAGATTAACATTAAAATAATCGAAAAGACTGATTTTTAAAAATTCATGCAAGATCTCCCCTTCATAAATTTTTTCAACTTTTATATTAACTAATTCATAAGAAATATGATGTTGGGCTCACTCTAAGATTTTTAATCATAATGAAATTTATTATTGTCCAAAAAACTGATAGAGAATCACAGTTGAATTAAAGGTACTGAAAATTATCATTCATGTCTTCCATAACAAATGTAATGGCCTGAAATCTTCAATTCAAATATGAGCTGGTAGAAATAGTATAAGTAGATGTACTAGTTTGATTTACTAAACCTTTCACTGATTCAAACAAACATCCCATGTACCACTTCAAATCTGAAAAATCTATCTTCAAAATATATTCAGATCTGATCCTCATAATCTAATTTAAAATGTCTCACTTGAAGGAATCAATATCATTTCTAGAATCATTATTTTCATTATGTTCTTGGATCATTTTATTTGTGTTTTCAAGCTCTTTATATATAGTGGAATTCTCTTCCTGAGAATTGTTAAAATTAATCAAAATTTCATTAACATGATGCGATAATGTATCAAATTTCCCTTAATTTACATTCATTGTTCGATCAACAACATTTGGAAAAGGATTCGTGACTGATCTTTAAACATATTTTCCATTTGAAATTTTTTTGCATTTCAATCAATTTAGTATGTACTCTTGAAAAATGACATGATTTTCTGTAGTTTGATTGATAACTATATGTGTAAATTCAGTTACTAGTTTCTGTAAAATAATATTATTTTTGAGAAGATTCTTTCATAACATTTTCTTCTTGAATATTCATATTATCTTGAATATTCAATTTTATTTGATCATTGATCCTAGGTACAACATGAATCTCTCTAGCTAGACTATCCACATGTATATCTTTGTTAATAAAAAGTTCATTTAAATGAACTGAATAGGTCGCTTATCTAGAATCCAACACATTCTCTTCATCCTATTGAACATCTCTATTTATAAGATTCACAACAAGTACCTCTTGACTTGAATATTTCTCAACATCCTTTATATCGGTATTGAACCTAAGGCTTATCTTATATGGTTGATAAAATACATCAGTTAGAAATTCATCAACACCCTCCTTTCGAATAGATCCTTGCTCCACATGAGAAAATGATCTTAAGCTCTGTTCTTTTTTGGCACCAATTGGTAAAATATTTCCTTTCACTATACTCCACAATGATCCTAATTTCTGAAGAGTTCCATCATTTAAAAAATTTATATAATGACACATTATCCTCTAATATATTAATCAAATCATATCCTATTTAAACAGAATTCTAGCGATTATCCATCCATCTGGATACAAATTCATCCTAGAATCTGGTTGGCAGTGGTAATAAAAATATCAAAAAATATACCATGGAAAATTTAACATAACATCACATAGAAATAAAAACATGATGTAAAAATTAGGGTACAAAATTTTCTATATCTCTTTCATCCTTATCACAATACCCGTCTGAATGAGCATAACCATGATCTTATAATTTTCCTCGAGATCCTTAACAAATATTTTTTTAATGTGCATTGTGTTATATAGAAAATACATAATTTCATTGGAAGTTTCATTCTTATCTCCAATCTATCAAAGATCTAAGTGAAAAACTCTTTCATGAGGGTTGAATAATATTTTCGAAACTTCAATTGAAGAAATAAAAAAAAAATTCCTCAATACATGCTAGCATCATATCCTCCGAATCACAAAAAATGAATCGTACACTCTTATAAAAATAGTTCAGTTCTACCTCATATAGAAATTTGGAATTGATGAAATTGAACATTGTCTCCAACCCTTGAAGTTCTAACACGGGTTTTAGGAGAAAATTCATCTCATATAATCAATCAAAATCAACCCCATTTCCATGAATTATTTTTCTGCCGGTAACATGATGTTTCTTCGAATCACTTGTATCTCCTTCTTCGACTCACTTATTTTTTTCATTTAAAAAAATCTAAAAGTCATAAGTTTTTAGCTTCTAGGGATTGGAAGAAAAATGATCGTTTGATGTTAGACAAAATGGTTTAGTAAAATAAAGTTTATGGAAGATGATGGGTTTCTAAAATGCGACGCATATCCTCATTTCCTGTGTCATTGAGTAATTATGACAAAAAAATTAATAATTTTGTGTTGAAATTTTTTTGAATATTAAATAAAATAAATAAAATATATTATGATAAAAACAAGAAAAATAAATTATATTTGAATTAATAAACATAATACTAGATAAAATAAAATATAATAAAAATTAAAGAATAAAATAAAATAAAATATTTAAAAATTAATTAAACCAAGCTCCCCCTTTATAAAATCAAAACATTCAGTGGGAATTGGTTTAGTGAAAATATCAACTAATTGTTATTTAGTGATAACAAATTCTAAAGATATATACTTTTTAAGAACATGATCTCTTATAAAATGATGTCTAATATCAATGTTCTTAGTAATAGAATGACTTATTTAATTTTTTGTAATATTTATAGAACTTGTATTATCATATAAGATATGTGTACTGTTAAAATTATATATGAAGTCCATTAGTATTTTTTTTCATCCACAACACTTGTGCACATCAACTACCTATAGACACATATTCTGCTTCAGCTCTTGACATTGCAATGGAGTGTTGCTTCTTACTGTACTTGACACTATTGATTTTTCTAATTAGTGATATGTTTTTGAGGTGCTTTTTCTGTCTAATCTACAACCACCAAAATATTCATCTAAATATGATATTAAATTGAATTAGAAATTTTTTTGTAATGAAGAGATTGAAGACCAGTTCCTTTTATATATCTAAAAATCCTTCAGGCAGTAATAAGATGTAATTATTTTGGATTTGTTTGAAATCTGGCACATAAATATACTTAAAACATTATATCAGGTCTACTAGTAGTAAGATATAATAAACTACCAATAACACCTCTATACAACATGGTGACCACTGGTTTTCAAGTATCATCCAATTCAAGTTTAATATTAGTACACAAGGGAGTTCAATAATTCTTGTTGTTCTAAAGACCGATTTTATTTCAATAAATCAGTAATATATTGGATTTTGTTTAATAAATTTCCATAATCTTATTGATAAATTTGAAGTCCTAAAAAGAAATATAATTATCCCATCATGATCATCTAAAATTATTTTTTCGTGAGTTCTTATATGATCATTAAAATGTTTTTTTTGTTGATCCAAAATTAAAATCATTAATCTAAATTTTAATTAATAATAAATGATAAAAGAAATGTTTTTGTAAAAAGAGTTGGATCTTCCAACCCAGTAGTAAAACCAATTTTTAAGAGAACGTAACATATTTTTTCATACCATTCTCTGGGTGCTTTTTTAAGGTCATAGAGAGCTTTAGTATATTTAAAAAGAAAATATGGTTTTTGAAAATTTCAAAACAAGGAGGATGCTCAACCCAAACATCATCCATTAAATAACTATATTAAAAGGAAGATTTGACATCTATTTGATATAATTTAACATTCTTATGATATTCATAAGCTAAATTGATTCTAATATCTTCTAATATAGCTATGTGGGAAGAGATTTCATCATAATCTATACCTTTTTTCTGATTATAGCCTTTATCTACTAATCTAACATTATTTCTAGTTATTATCCCATGATCATCATGTTCAATTATAGAATCCCATTTTTTTCTCTAATTTGATAATTTGATGATCTTTTAACTAATTCACATACTTTATTTCTTTTAAAATGGTTCAATTATTCTTTTATTTCTAACATCCAACTTTCATATTCTAAGGAGTCATAAAAATATTTAGGTTCAAGTTATAAAATAAATGCAGAGAATTAATCTACGTTTCCTTTATTTTTTCTTGTCCATATTCTTATGTATAGGTATCTAATAACAAGTTTCTAAATGGTGATTCATTAGGGGTTTAGACTATCTTTGAAGAACACTTTTTGGTTCAATAGTATCATGATATTCTAAACTGGACATAATTTTATTTTCAGAATAAATTTTCGGGTTTTCAAGTATCATGTTGCTAGAAGATTCATCAATTGCATCAGTTCGATCTTTCACATTATTAAAAGTTCAGTGTCATCAAATTTCACATGAACTAAATCTCCAAAAACCCTTGAATTTTTGAAAAATAATCTATCCACATTAGAATTTGTATAATATCCTAAGAATATTCCTTCATCAGCTTTTAAATCGAACATTCCAAGAATATCCTTGGTGTTCCGGATATACAACATGCATCCAAAAAATTTAAATTACATTACCTTATGATTTAAATTATTTCAATGTTCATAAGGATTCATTTTTAAAATAGGACAAATTAAAACTCTATTTATTATATAACAGGTTGTGCTAATAGCTTATTCACATTGATATATAAGAAGTTTATATTCACATATTATATTCCTTGACATTTCCTGAATTGTTGTGTTTCTTCTTTCAATAACTCTATTTTGTTGAGGTGTTCTTGGTGAAGATAATATGTGTTTAATACCCATGTTTAATAAAAATGAATTTAATTCTTGATTTTTAAATTATACACCATGATCACTTCTTAATGAAATCATTTTAAAACATTTTTTATTTTTAACACGTTTTCAATAACTTTCAAAAATTGTAAATGCTTCATTTTTCAGTTTTAGAAAATGGAACCATGTATATATAGAATAATAATCAACTAAAACATATACTTATAATTTTCTAGCCAAACATCCAACTCTAGATTGTCTAAATATATCCATCTGGATAACTTCTTGTGGATTTGATGTAGGAATTTTGTTAACTGCTTTGATATGCTGCTATCCAATCGGGCATGCATCACAGAATCTATCAGTGTCAAACTTGAGACTAGGTAAATCTAAAACAAATTTTTCTTATATAATTTATGTAAAGCATAAATATTTCAATGAACATGTCTTTAGTGCAAAATCCAAGATTCATTTATCTTAGTTGATAAAAAACTCACTTTCTTTTTACACAATGAATTTAAGGACAAGGTGAAGTAATTATATTTTTAGGGTGATCTAAATTTAATCAAATGATCTTTAAATGTTGAAAATAAATTATTAGAAAAATAAACACAGTATCCATCATCAGAAAGTTGTGATACACTTATCATGTTTTTCATCAATCCATGTACATACAATACTTTATTTATTGAGACAAACATTGGATCTCCAACTGTTCCAAGTCCAGTTATCTTACCTTAAGAATTATCACCAATGGTGACTACTCCACCTTCCATATGTGTCAATGTATTAAAGTTCAATGGATTTTCACTCATGTTTCTAGAGTATCCACTACCCATATACCATATAACTTTTCCTTTTATATGACATGTTACCTACAAAGAGAGTTTTAAAAAAATTGGTTTGGTACCAATATATTTCTATTTCTAATACTGTCAGCTAATAAGGATTTCAGAATACAAATCAGCCCTTATTTTTTCATGATTTATGTAGTTTACACCAGATAAAACTTTTCTAATAAATGAACATTTAATACAACTTATTTGAGGATTTTTCAGATAATAATTTTTTGTTATATGTCCTTATATTCCAGAAAAATGACAAAGATAATATTTTTAGGAACAAAATAATTTCTATATAGTTTGTATTTTTCACCGTTATTGCCTAAACCAAATATTTCCTTTTTTGATGACATTTTTTACCTAGAATTTCATTCAGAATATTTTCTCCTTTTTTTAAATATAATATTATCACTTTTATTAGTTTCTACTTCATCCTTTAGTATTTTTAATATTATTTTTATGATCAATACAATTTTTAGTTGATGAGCTAAATTTTATAGCTAACTCTTGATTTTGTTTAAGTAAATTATATTCTTTTTTATAAAATATAATTATAAATATTTTTTAAGATTAATGTTTCTTTAATAGGGAGTAATATCTTTTTTCAGCATAGTATAGTAGGCATCCTTTTAATAATTTGAGTAACTAGAATCAGAATCAGATGAGTAGTCCAGTTGTACCTTATCTTCTTCAGCCATAAAGCACATATTAGCTTTCAGGTTTTATTCTTACTTCTCTGAATTTGAGATTGATGAGTTGTTGGAGTCCTTAGAAATAATCCATGTAGCCTTCATAGGTTTTTTTTCATTTTTTTTATGGTCAACATTTTTCTGAAACTTCTTCTCTATATTTATCTTTTCACTTTTTAATTTAGAACAGTCAGGTCTTATATGACTCATATTTTTTCATTAATATTATCTAACTTCCCTTGAATCTTTATCATTAAATTTTAAGGGTTTTCTGAATCCTCTCTTCTTCCAATAAAACTTGCAAAATTTTCTTGTTAATTGAGTCTGTATTATTTCATGAAATATATGAGCCTAAATTTTTGTCTTCTTTGACTTCATGTTTCATTTTTCTATTCTACTTTTGAGATGTAACCATTAAGGAAAAGTTATCCTTTTTAGTAGGAATTTTTTTATCATCAAATTTATCTTGTTTTTCATCACCATACATCATTAGAGTTCCAATCAATTCTCTCACTGTAAGATTCATTAGTGGTTTTCATTGATGAATTGCAGCTGAAATTCCATTCCAATGATTTGGTAGCACTCTCAGTACTTTCAATGCTTGATCATCTTATTTGATAGGTTCACTTAAGACTATAATGTTTTTTTAAATATTTATATGATAATTCCATTCATTTGTGTAATGCTATCTCCATCAACCATTTTGAATGTATCAAATTTCAATTTTGTTGTTTCATACCATGTTTATCCTATATGTTCAATACCGTCATAGGAAATTGCCATTGTCGGCCACATTTCATAAGCTATAGGGAACTTTGAGAAACAGTTGAATTCATCTGGTATAATACCACAGATGATAGATTTTTTATCTTTATAATTTATATCAAACTCAATCATTATAGGAGAAGTCTAGGATTAATGTTTGTTTGGGATTTCATAAGGAGTAACGATAATTGAGTATACTCTAAAACCATGATTTTTCAAATAGATTATCATAAATGATTTCCAGCATCCATAGTTCTCACCATTAACATTTGGACTACAAACTATTGACATTATTTCATTGATATTTTCAATTGATCTTTGTATGAATCATTATCTCTAGTTTGTTTGAAGCAAAGAAAATTTGTAGAGCCCAACCGTTGATACAACATTTTAGGACAGAATATATACGATGAGGACACAAGAGGGGGGTGAATTTTGTCCTTTAAAAATTTTCAAAATTCTATTGTTTCAGATCAACAGTAGATAGAGGTAAAAGTGTTTCTGTATCGGACTATACATAGTGGAAAAACATAAAACAGAGCAAAAAAATTTGTAGTGGCTCGGGGCACAAAGATACCATAGTTAACTCCACCAATCACCCTCTCTATGGGCTTGGAGAATTTCTCTAGTCAGGTACTCTTCTCATAAGACCGATTCACAACTGAGTGTATGAAGATTCCACCCTTACAAACAAGTCTAAAAATGGATATATCTAGTTATGTTATAGGGAACTAAAATATCCATAGCATAGCACGAGAAGTTGACACTCCCCCATGACTAAAATAGAGCAGGTGATACTCCAAAAATCAAAAGATATTGATTATATAAAACATTTAAACTACACAATTACAGCATCATGCAAATGAATGATGATGGATCATCATCTTCAAATGAACAATGATCTTTGAAATATTTCATAAGATTCGGGTTGCACAAAAGATCTTTGATTTTAACAACAACAACAAAAATAGAGCATCATGATTCTGAATTAAACATGTATATCTCTGGAATGTAGTCCTTGTTCCTAAGATGCCCGATCATTGTGTCACTAGAAATTAATTTTCAAAAGAAAACTCAAAGAATAAAAATTATCAACACTTCTGAGAGATATTATTTTAGAGATCTAGAACATTTGGCCTAGAAATATATATATAACGATATATCTTATAACATGATTTTAGATCTTCAAAAGAGGCCTGATAAATCAAGGGAATCCAAATTCAAAAATACAGCTTAGAGTAGTCATAGCATCCATAAATAATAGGAGAGAAATATCCTATATAAACAGATATTTAAATCATTTATGAAGAGAATTGAATCTGTCGAAAAATCTCTTTAAATCAGCCTGTTATTATGCAAATACTGTCTCACGAAAGCTCTGATACAATTGAAAAATCGAATTTCTAATGTCGAAGAGTCAAATGTATGGTTCCTTCATATAACATAAAAATAAAAAATGTAGGGTTCAACCACGAAATTTACATTCTCCTAATATAAGGATGACATCATAAGGTTGATTATAAAATTGAGGCCAATGATCCATACATTTGCTTCTCAGACATAGGGTTCAATACTTAAATAGAGTTCTTTGACCATACTTCTTCTCTTAAATGTAAGGTTTCATTCAAAGGTAATGTTCATTAACCATATGAATCTTTCAACATAAGGATTATTAACCATATGTTTTGATCCTTTATCATAAACATTAATACAAATTTTGGGTATGATACTTACGTTACATTCTTTAGCTAGTGGAATAAATAGTGATTCTAGAAAACAACAAACAACGAATAGTGTTTCCAGAATACACTTAAGATCATTTCAAACACGTTAATGAATATTTCTCACGAATAAATACTTTAATATTATTACAAAATAATAAATATAAAGAATATAAATTTCATGAAATATAATTATAATAAGATCATTATTAAAACAAACTAGGGTATTTGTGTGCATCAAAATCAATAATATTTAAATATTGTTGTTGATAAAATACATGAACAACATATATATCACATACATCATATTTAGACCAATATAATACATTTTTTGATGTCACTGAGTGACCAATATAAATAGAACATATCTTCATAGTAATTGATAACACATATTTTCTTGATTCTTTGAAATATATTTACTTGGCCAACTAATACATAACATATCAAGCATATAAAAAATGATCACATCATTTGATCCTAATCTAAGTGGAAAAGAAAAACATTTGTAACCTTAGATAACTATGCCCATTTTTTCCATAGACTCATTCAATCAGGGGCATGATGTATTTACTCATCATACATGTGGAATAATTCCGTCATGGGTTCACTCCAAATGACAACATGATCATAAATTCACCCAACTATCCACTAATTATCTAAGAATATTTAGAAATGCACAAGTAAGTTATAAAATATTGAGAATTATCATGATAGGTATCTCTCCAAATTAGGTAATTATGATTGATAATAAGTTTTAATCCCTACGTATATAAATGCTGGTATAATATTCCATAAGAAATACATTGAATGTAAATCCATGTAATGAGTATCTATTTATTACATCGTAAGTCTATTCTTCATATGTCTTATAAAATACATTATAGAAAGTAAAAGATTAAACTCATGTCATATTTAAAATATCATCACTAATTATTAGTCTTAATGGTGATCATCTATTAGGGATAACACCAAAATGTATTTTTTAGTTGGAATTTAATATTTTACTAATAATTTAATGTTACATTACTAATGAATGAATGATAAATGGGGATTTACATTATTATAAAATCATTATATATGTTATATTCTTAAAAAATATATAATATTTTACAATACCAAACATAAAAACCTATTTATCCTATCATATATGAAAAATTAAAAGTTTAGCGATTTTTATTGCCTTATTCTTGACAATGTTAACTCATTACATCTATCAATAATTATGTTCACATATCTAAATGAAATATTGATAAATCACCCCTACTAAACACCTAAGTGTGATTTATAATTAAATGTAGTTTGAATAGTAGTGAAACTATGGAAAATTATTCCTATCATTCAACAATTAAGATATATTAAAACTTCTTAACTTTAAAACTTCAAATGATACCTCGTCAACTTATTTTTTCTACCTAGAACACATTATATACAGAAATTATCATACTAAGTACCTATACCATAAATATTTTCCCTTAAAATCAATTTAACTATTTATATTATTAATAAAAACTATATAAAAAACATATTTCGGTAATGTGACGATCCGTTTATAGAAAATCAGATTCCATTAGAATTAAAAAAACTCATCTTCTCTTGGTAAATAAATATAACAAATTGGAATTTTTATTCACTGTCACTATCATAAGAATATTTGTTATATTTTGTGAAACCACATTAACATTAGAATGGTATAATCTTTTACTTGATAAATATATACTTCTATAATTCTAACCATAATCTCACCTGTGTTGAGACCAAAAATATCAAAAATTGATGTTAAATATTTTAGAATAATATTCATTATATTACACAAGAACTCTCTTGGTGATCATAATGGTTTATCACATTTAGAGACAAGGTACACAATCATCAAATTTGTGAAATAAATTCATTTTTTCCCAAAAATATCTTCCTGTATATTACTATTTAAAAAATTCTCTAATTAAATTGTTTTTCATAATTTTAGAATGAAAAGATAACAAAGGGTTGTCTTAAATTCTAAGTATGGGTAAACACTAGAAAATTTATAAAAATAACATGATAATGAGGTAATGAGAACATTATCATAACATATTAGAACTATTCCTTGGATATAAAATATATAAATCAGGAGTCATTGAATAAATATTGGTAGTTCTCAGGACATGAATCATAAGGAAATCACTGAACAGGAGCTATTATATCATAACATTCACATAATACATGGAATTTTTGCATACACACATGTATTGGAAATTATTTCCATTCTTTCCAAGGATCACATCAAATACTATAATAGTGGAATGGGTTCACCCATAATACTATTATAGTATCGAAGGATCACTCCCAATACCACTATAGCAGATAGAGTCCCATACTAAACTGAGTTCACTCTCTATTCCAATATTATCTATCTTATGGGATATAATCCTTTTCCCAATTAATTGGAGGATGATTTAGGTCTCACTTTTCACATAATTAAAATCATGCATATGTGGTCTACAAGATTCGAAAAAATTCATCATATCATAACCCATGAAATTAAATATGATTCATAAACATTTCTTCGTATAATAACTTGAAGAAATTATTTTGGTTACATAATCATCTCATCACTTCATCATACTATATCCCAAGAAAAGAATCAGGTTTCATAATCAATTTAAATTTTTTTATTCCATGGAAGATAAATGTGTTACATAAATATATTTTCATTATAAAAAATACATAGAAAGAATAATAATGACCTTTTTGGATCGTATCCCTAATAATTATTAATTAGAATAAATTTATACTATCTTAAATGGAAAATGATTTTTAAATTTCACATAAAACATTTCACGTTTCAAATAAATTTTCTCTAAGTATAGTTTTTTAAAATCATAACTTAAAAAAATATTCTAGTTATACTTTTCATTTAAAATAAACATGTTTATTTATAAGGGAATATTTCGAAATCATTTAAAACATTTCATGAGTAATATATCCTTTCTTATTTGAAAACACATTATAAATCATATAACACTTTGAAAATACTTTTATTTGAAAATATTATTGAAAAAATATAAAATAATCCTTAAAATAATTTTAAATTTTCATAATTAAAATTTCATTTTCTATTTAGAAATAATTTTAAAAAATCATAAATTTTTAGAAATATTTTTTAATGAAAAAAAACATGATGTCTTATAAAATAACCTTTAAAAATATTTCAATAAGTTTAATGAGGAAAATATTTGTTCTCCTCTGAAAAAAACTTTTGAAAACATAAAATACATTAAGAAACCTTTTTTCAACTAAAATTATATGATTATAATTTAGTTTTCAATGAAATTACTGTATATAATATAAGATAAATCTTTTCAAACTATACATGTTAAAATGGTGATTCCTTTCAAATTTTTAGTAAATTCTATGTGGGAATTGTTTAGAAAATGACATGAAATTTCATTTAAAACAAATTTATGAAAATTAAAATATCGTTAAAAGTTTATTTCATAAATAATTTGGATAATATTAAAAAAATTGATATTTTTTTAGAAAATGTGCTTTTGGAATTATAATGGGTTTTCTACCAAAGAGGTAGATAAATAAGTTTTTTATTAAAAATAGTATTTTTAACTCATGAGTAGATAAACAGGTGAAAATGTAGGTAATATACGTATTCTCAAGACATAAATATATAAGAATAAAATTCATTAGTATCATGAGAGATGTGTCGTAATACTTTTTCATATAAAATTAATCATAAACAATCTTGATAATCAATGAGATTGCAACATAGAATCATTACAACTTCGGTAACATTTATTTGTAATCCCTATAAATTAATAACATTAAATGAAACAAAAAATATCACGAGACTAAATAAATTCAGGATAATTCTTTTCCAAGTGGTTTTATATACACCTCATATAAAAATTTAGATGCACAACATTACATGTGTGTCATGGATGGAAAATTGTGTCAAATATATCTTACCACTTTAGGAACAATTAAACTATCGTCCCAATGAAAAAGAGATCCCAAAATAGAAATGAAAATACCTATAATTTTAATAATTATAATAATAATATAGATTCATGGTCATTATATACACCACATAAAAGAATCATATGGTGAATATGGATTTGGTCTCACATAAAACACAAGTGAGGCGGAAATACCTTACCATAAATCTCGAAAACCTTTTCAATCATTTGGACATACAATATAATAAATATATTTTTTTATAAATATATTACCAATATATAATTTTATATATCATACAATATATTATTTACTCAGGTCCATTTATTACTCATTTTTAGCAATTTCTTATTAAAGTCACATTTCAGGTAATAAATGCTTTGTTTTTCTTGAATGATTTGATTTTCTATTTATATTATTATTACAATGATCATGTTTTCATAAAATATAGAAGCACTTCATTGAATCCCTTCATGAAAGACTCACTTGGATCATTTTTCATAATACTTATGAAGTTATTTCCTTATTTAAAAATAGGTTTCTAGACAAACATAAAATGGGAAACTCGAAGTTCATTAACTCATATATCTGGCCCTCCACCAAAAAAATAATTCACTAATATTATGCATTACTCTAGATGGATGGTCTCCAAAGACTCCTCTATAAAATTTTGGTTGGATAACTAGACCGGAATGCATTTAATTTCATGTTGGCCCCTGATCAAACCCCAGATACTACCAACTACCCTATCATAGACTTTTTAAATTCCCAACACGATCACCTTCATGACACTATTCTTCGCGTTATTGAAAAATACTCTTTCTCTCCCACAAATGATTTCTTAACTTGGGAACTTGATCAAAATTATATGCTCATGTCAAGACATTTCTACAAATATTATTATTTTTAATTATAAAATGACTTTAGTGGGTTAAAAAACTTTAACAAACCTTTAATAAAACCATCACAATTCAACCTCATATGGATTCTTTCTCACAACTAAGTTCCCACTAAATATTGCCTCCAATATTTTGGAATCCATTTATTTTATAGACACAAAATCATTATTCAAAACAGGGATGATGCTAACCTCCTATTTCTATTGTGTGCTACTGCTTCTGCTCTCTGGAACTATATTCTTGGCATTTTTTACTGCAGATGGTTGAAGCCTAATTCTGTCAATGCTCAACATAAAAAATTTGCAGAAATTGAAGGCTCTCAACAAATCAGGAAACTCTTTCATGCTAAGGTTGATGAGATCTATCATGTGATTTGGAATGATAGAAATGCTATTATTCATCATAATTACTCATTCAATCAAAATGCAGGTCGAATGAGGATTCTCATTGCCATACAAAAAGTGGCCTCGATTCAAAAGGGACGTTGCCAAAACACCATGCATGACTTTGAGATCTTGAGGCATCTCAGGATTAAAAGAAATTTCTATCAGCCGCATCATACACTATAGGTGTTCTGGAGAGCCCCCCCTGCCAGGATGGATCAAGATCAATATCGACGGTGCCTCCAAGGGAAATCCGAGACCTGTAGGATGTGGTGTTGTCTTCCAAAATCACCACGGTCAGATCCTTGGATGCTTCAATGGTAAATTTGGCATTACCACCTCCCTTAAAGCTAAGATTCTGGTCATGATTGATGCCACTATCATTTCAAATCCTTTGGTTGGAATAACCTTTGTATCGAAAGCGACTCAACGACTATTTTCCAAGCAACTTGGAATGGCGTAATCCACCTTTCTTTATCGATTACTACCCGCTGGATGGATTTATGATGTTTTCTTAGTGATCTTAACTATATCATCACACATATTTATCGAGAAGAAAACGTTGCTACACATTGTCTGGAAAAAATGGGAGCCAATCATGACATTACTTGGTTCGAAGACCTCCCCATTGCTCTCCTTTCCTTTTATAAAAACGATTGTAATATGATCTCATCTTTTATAATCTTGTAATCTTTCATCCTTTTTAATAATATTTATTCTTTGGTCTTTTTTCACCAAGGAATATCCTTTTTTAATATATATATATATAAAATTTTAAACATGATATAAATATATTATATAATCATTATATATGTATTTATAATAATCTATAAAAGATATAAATAGAAAATGAAACATGCCATTCATAGACATATTTGGTGTTATATATGCATGAACGTGATTTCCTATCACATACATGGAATATCCTAAAGGTATTTTTCATTTAATTTACATTCTTGCTTTGTTTTTGGGGTTTTCCATGCATTTTTGAATGAAGGGTTCTCAAAATTTGGGCCAACCTGAGAGCACATTTCCAGTATTAAAAATATATTTTGTTTCTTTAATAACTCATTCGTTTTTCAACCTTTTTCACCCATTCAACTTCCAAAATGACCTTCATTTTACTATTCAAACCACCAAAGAAATTTTGGCGCCTTAAAAATTAATTAGCATCTTGTATTTAGGTGATCAAATTAGGTTTTGGGCCAACCCAGAATCCCATTTATAGTTTTAAATTTTTTTTAATACTTTCATAAAGAATTAATTTTTTATCTTTTTTTTGTGATTCCACCTCTCACATGTTCCCACTGAACCCATCCGTACCCCCATCTTCGCTGTCCCCTATTTGAAGCTCGGATTCAACACAAATTATGTCAGAACCTCTCCATCTCAAAAAAAAAATCCAGATTTCTCAAGTAAGTTGGTTCCCTTCCTTCCTCCTCCCTTTTTCTTAGGGTTTCATGTTTTTTTATAGAATAACCAAATGTCTAGATGCTAGGTCTTCATACCTAGGGTTTTAGTTTTGAGTTTCTTGGTCCAATCCTTTGGTTTTAGGTTCAATCTTACTCTCTTACGGTGCGGCTTTTTGGCAGGTGATTCCATATGTAGGTATTTTATAATGAGTTGGATTTTAGTATTTCTGTTTCCATTTTGTTCCTCCTTCATTATTTTGATTGCGAAAATTTATTTGTCTAGAATTTTCAAAGAGGTTGATTTTTAATTGCCAATTTTGTGTTAAAATGGGTGTTTTACATGTGCAACCCATGTTGTTCCTATTGGTGTTGTTTTATAATTCATGAATTGGATTTATAAAAATAGTTTGATGCTGAAATTTAGGGTTTGGTATAATATGGGTCTCCATTGGGTTTTAAATGTGGGATTTTAGAAAAATTTAATGTGCAAAATTTGATTGCTTTTCTTGAAATTGTTTTAAGGAAATTATAAGTGGTTTATTGAGTTATATAAAAGGTGCCAGGAATTTGTAGCTACTTTTTTGAATGTTTGTGACCAGAATTTATATTTATATGTGAAAATTGATATTGGTATCATGTGGTAACTATTTGAGCACAAGACGGGAAACCCGGGTAACTTGGTGGGTTAACGTGTTCTAGTACGCTAGTGAGTGGTGGGATTTTTACCATGGTTCACTTGGAAATTATAACATGGATAACACTAAAAAGATATAATGGAGATTATTGGAGACCAATAGGTTATGGGTGTTCTCCATAATAGTGGCTTGTGCACAAGAAAGAATTTTATTATGCTTACATTCACTGAGGTTCGTGGTACATGGGGCTCACAACTAACTAGTTTCTAGGGGTGTTACTGTGCTTGGTGCTCGTGGCCTTTTTGGTATCTATCTTTGCCTTTTGGTATTTTGGGATGTAAAAACACGTAGCTTGCATGTTTTATTAAAATTAACTCATTATTTAATGTTATCCCCCATTGAATGCTATTTTCATTTCAATGTTTCACATTTCGAAATAAATGATACCATTTTCTGTTTATAACTCTTGCATGATTTTTATTATATAATTCATATAACTTGGAATCATTGGGTGATATCCTATTGGGATTAGTCTCACACCATACTTACACATTTCGGTATAAGTATACTTGATCATATTTGACACAGGAAAAGGCAAGGCCTTGGGCGATGATGGTTCGGGTTTCTGGTTTCTCTCAATGGTGTGGTGTTGTGGAGACAACTTGTGGGTGATAACCCCTTGTCATGTGGAGTCTCTTGGGATGTTTTTATACTAATTTTATATACCTTTGGACCTCTTGTGTATTTTTTAGACCCATATAATCAGTTCTAAATTTTATTAAGTCTTGTTTGGCATTGTTTTTCAGATTTGGATTATTGTTTGTTATTGGTTATTTTATGAATCCAAACTCAGGTAAATAATTCCCAAATAAATTTTTATGATACCTGGGAACTTGTTCCAGCCTATGGGGATAGGAAACGCCCTTCGGGCCTTAACACGAGCCATGTTTGGTGCAGGTTTGATAGAGACCAAATTTTGTTCATGACAAAATGATATCAAAGGCAGCTTAATGTTTTTGAGTTATATTAATATTTTGGGATGAGTCAGGCTAGACATGAGATAAGACTATCGGGGCTTAGATATTTGTTCATGAGTAGGGTGCCTGGCCCGTACCCCTCGTGACAGACCACGAGTCACCATGGGATGTCTGAAATGTTTGTTTATCTTCACTTACAAGTGAGACGTGTGGGCTGTAGACTGCACGTGGACATCGAGGGTGGTGAAGTAGTTGTTTATTTTACTGTTGTAATGTGATTGGATTATTTATATCTGATGTTATTCCTAAAATTTTTAGAACTATTGTACTTCATTTTTTTCCATGTGACTGTTGACTTTTTTAGCAACACGCCTCCCCAGAAATCTCCCTCGCACCCACATGGGGAAGCCGGAGAGAGTTCTCCTACACCACTCGATCAAAGGATGATAGAAGCTGTGGTCCAAGCTGTCCAGGCTCTGGGATAGGGAGGGGTTATGGATCCAACTCTAGCCAGAGAATAGGAGTATGGGCCCAGGAAGGATAAGGCCCAGAAATTTATGAAAAATAAACCTCCTTGTTTTCGAGGTAGCTCGGAACCTCAAGAGGCATAGGAATGGATCGAGAAGATAGAGTGTATGTTTGATTTTCTGGACACACCTGAGGAGGTCTCGGTGAAATTTGCCTCTTTTCAGCTAGAGGGTACCAGCCGTAGGTGGTGGGAATCAGTGCTTCAATTTGGGAAGCATGAAAACATGATATGGAGAGATTTTAATGCCATCTTAAACGAGAAGTATTGTCCAGAGGTTCTATCCAATGTCAGATCTAGAGAATTCATGGATCTTTCTAAGGGAGATCATTCAGTAATGGATTTTACAAACCATTTTTCCGAGTTAGTGCATTATGCACCTGAGATTGTTTCATGTGAATACTTTAATGATCAGAAATTTGAGAAGGGACTCCAACCAGAAATTTACTCATAGTTCTTCCTCTTCAAGTTGGGATCTTATGCTAAGGTGGTCGTTCATACTTGTATAGTAGATATTTATCAAAAGGGAACATCTGGGATCTTTGGAGGGGTATCTACTATGGGCAGTGGTAGCTCTGCTGAAATGAAGAGTAAGCGAGATGAGTAGCGAAAGAAGGGAGGTGGTAGTTCAAGCCACTCTTCTAGGTAGTTTTCATCAGTGGCTTCAGATGCGAGGACTGTCATGTGCCACCAGTGTGGGAAGACAGAGAACTTCTGTCCAACATGCCATCAGCCGCCAAAGTCTTGTTTTCAGTGTGGATGTATGGGACGCATGTATCGCGTTTGTGGGATAGCGCGTCCACTTCAAAGTGGGGCATGATCTATTCCTCCTAGGGGAGTTCCAGTGCAGTCCAAGCCATCAAGGAGAGGGGGATCTTGGTTTGGTGGTCGTGGGGGTTGGGCTGGATCATCTTTTGGGTAGAGCCAATTTAGGGCAGAGGCATAGGCGGGTGGCCATTCTCAGGGAGGGACCAAACATTTTCTTTCTGTGGATCAGGCACCGGTGGGATCTGATGTAGGACCTTTTACTGATTGATGTACCATTATGATTTCATCTTCTATAGATACAGTTTTATTTGATACTGGTGCTTATGCTTCATTTATATCATCCTATCTTGTGAACTTGTTGAGCCTTCCAACCGAGCTTTTATCTGTGGTAATGGAGTTAGTAACACCGCTGGGTAAGAAAAAGGACAGGGTCTTAGGTTCCCATCGTGCACACTCTCTGTGTCAAGAGTCGAGATAGAGTGGGATTTATTGGTCCTTGATATGGACCTAGTTGATGTGATCCTCGGAATGTACTGGATGGTTCACTTCCAAGCGCATATTGACTGTTATCTGCATCGAGTTAGCTTTATGGCACTAGATGCAAGTCCTCAGTTATTTCATGGAGAATGGGATCCTCGAACGGGTCGCGCAGGACCTCCACTCCCTGAGTTGGGGAATATTTCTTATCATTTCTCGTTGCTCACACTGGAGGATGATGGTAGTGTCTCTCTGGTCGGGTTACCTCATGTAGTGGATGAGTTCCCAGAAGTCTTCCTAGATGATTTCTCAATCTTACCCCCAGAGCGGGACGTGGAGTTCTCTATTGAGTTAGATCCAGGAACACATCCTTTATCTCTTCCCTCATATTGCATGGCCCCCACCGAATTGAGGGAATTAACAATACATATTAATGATTTGGAATCCAAATGATTCATTCACCTGAGTGTCTCTCTTTGGGCCGCACCATTCTTATTTAAGGAGAAGGCCGATTGAACCCTCCAGCTGTGCATCAATTATTGGAAATTGAATAAGGTGACCATAAAGAATAAATAACCTTGGCCTCCGATTGACAATTTGGTTGACCAACTTATGGGGGAAAAGTTGTTCTCCAAATTCAACTTGCATTCGGGATACAACCAGCTCAGGGTAAGTGAAGAAGACATTATGAAGACGACTTTCCGAAGTAGGTATAGTCACTTCGAGTATCTAGTCAAGCCTTTTAGATTGACGAATTCTCTGGATGTTTTCATGGAACTCATGAGTAGGGTATTACACCAATATATCGACTCAATTTTAGTCATATTATTTTATGACATCTTCGTTTATTCTAGATCTAAGGAGGAGCATGAGCACCACCTGTGGGTTGTTTTGATAACCATGCGGGACCATCTCCTATATGCCAAACTCTCGAAGTGCACATTCTAGATCAGGGAAGTAATTTTTCTGGGGTATTTCATCTAATAACATGGGGTTTTAGTGGATCCTAAGAATATTAGGGCAGTTATGTCATGGGAACAACCGATAAATGTGTTTGAGATCAAGAGTTTTCTTGGCCTGGCAGGTTATTACAGGCGCTTTGTCCGGGACTTCTCACGGCTCACCTCCCCCATGACTGCACTCACCTAGAAAGGGGTGAAGTTTGAATGGAGCCCACAGTGTCAGGCGTATTTTGAGGAGGTGAAGCAGCGGTTGACCACGAAACCTATGTTGATTTTACCAGAGTCTGTGAAGGGTTATGTTGTTTATTGTGATGCGTCAGGTATGGGCCTTGGGTGCGTACTCATGCAGGATGACCATGTGGTGTCTTATAGTTCTCGCCAACTCTGACCGACTGAGAAGAATTATCTAGCCCACGAATTAGAGTTGGCAACGGTGCTTCATGCTTTAAAGGCTTGGAGACAATACCTCTATGGGGAGAAATTTTGGGTCTATTTTAACTATAAGAGCCTAGCCTAGATTTTCTCTCAGAAGGATCTCAATCTGAGGCAGTTCTGTTGGATCGAGTACTTGTAGGGATTTGACTTTGACATTGTCTATACCCCAGGAAAGGGAAATGTGGTGGCGACCTCTTTAAGTAGGATAGTACCAGTGCCGGCATTGAGGAAGTCCAGCGATGAGTGGAATTTTATGGGGTTCTTCGCCCAGACATAGAGGAGGTATATTATTGTATAGAATTCATTTGACTCCCGATCTTCTGGATTTGATTCAGTGGGAGAAGCCTTGTGATGAGCTGTGTCAGTGATCTATGCAGTTGCTTCATGGTGGGGAGACTCCTTCGGTTTAGTCTCTATCTCATGAGTGGATCTTGTGCTTCATGGGCCGTGCAGTGGTTCCTTTTTCTCAATGGAAGGTGGTGATGAAGGATAGTCACCAATCTCAATGGGTCGTCCATCCTGGTGCAACCAAGATGTATTATGATGTTCGTCGCCAGTTCTGGTGGCCAGGTATGAGACGGGACATAAACGACTTTGTTTCGAGATGCTACACTTGTCATCATGTGAAAGAAAAGAATCAGAGACCATCCGACCTACTTCATCCATTACCCATTCCTACCTAGTTGTGGGACGAGGTGGCCATGGACTTCATTATTGGATTGCCTCATACACCTCGAGGGAGGAATTCAATCTGGGTAGTGATTGACCATTTGACCAAGTCAGCTCACATTTTCCCAATAAGAGATACAACGAAAGAGGAGGATATGTGTCGTTTGTATGATCAGGAAGTGGTCATACTTCATGGTGTTCCATCAGGAGTTGTTTCTGATAGGGACCCCCGCACTACATCTCGTTTTTGGGGAGTTCTACAGAAGGCATTGTGATCGCAGATTAAGATGAGCATGACATACCATCCTCAGATGGATGGCCAGATGGAGTGGGTGAATCAGATTCTGGAGGACATGCTTCACACATGTGTGTTGGATTTTGGAGGTGCATGGGATACCATTTGGGATTCATCAAGTTTACTTATAATAACTGTTACCAATCCTATATTAGAATGGTACCCTTTGAGGCGCTCTACGGTTGGCCGTGTTGGTATCCTCTGTGTTGGGATGAGGTAGGTGAGACATCACTGTTGGGAACGAGCCTTGTGCAAGAGACATTTGAGAAGGTTAAGTTGATCAGGTAGTGTTTATTGATAGCTCAATGTTGCTATAAATCATATGCTAATAAGAGGCATTGAGATCTAGAGTTTTCTGTGGGTGATCGAGTATTTCTAAAAGTGGCCCCTCGTTTGGGTCATCGCCGCTTGGGGAAGCAAGGAAAGTTGACGTAGAGGTATGTATGACCATTTTAGATCACCGAGCGTATTGGTAATGTGGCATATAGGTTGTATTTTCCTTCCTAGTTGACACCCATCCATGGTATTTTCCATGTATCCCTGTTTTTAGAAATACAACTCGGATCTATCCCATGTGCAGGTTTGGGAGGAGTTGGATATAGATCCTGACATATCTGTTTTTGAGAGACCAATCCAAATATTGGACTCCCAAAAAAATGTTATTTGGGAAATTTTTATTCCACTAGTCCATGTTTTTAGGCAACATGGGAGTGATACACATGAGACATGGGAGCGAAAGTCATGGGTTGAGGAAGAGTACCCGAACCTGTTTTCCAATCAAGCATCGTGTTGACTTTCAGGGGAAGAAAGTAATTCATGGTGGGGAGAATTGTCACATACATAGAATAACATAAAGTTATTTTTCATTTAATTTACATTCTTTGTTTGTTTTGGGGGTTTTCCATGCATTTTTGAAGGAAATGGTGGGTTTTCAAAATTTGGGCCAACCCGAGAGGCCATTTCCAGTTTTAAAAATAAATTTTATTCTTTAATAACTCCTTAATTTCTCAACCTCTATCACACATTAAACTTCCAAAAAATGACCTTCATTTAACTATTCAAACCACCAGAGAAATTTGGTCTCCTTATAAATCATTAGCATCTTGGATTTGGGTGACCAAATTAGCTGTTGGGCCAACCCAAAATCCCATTTACAGTTTTAAAATGTGTTTTTATTCTTTCAAAAAATATTCATTTGTTTATCCTTTTTCAGTGATTCCTCCTCTCAAATGTTCCCAATGAACCCAGCCGCACCCCCATATTCGTTTTCCACTCTTTGAATCTCGGATTCATCACGAATTAGTGCCGAACATCTCCATCTCTAACAAAAAACGTCCAAATTTCTCAAGTAAGTTGGTTCCCTTCCTTCCTCCTCCCTTTTACATAGGGTTTCTTCTTTTTTTATTGAATACCCAAATGTCCAGAATATAGGGCTTCGTACCTAGGGTTTTATTTTTGAGTTTATGGGTCCAATCCTCAGGTTTTAGGTTCAATATTACTGCCTTGCGGTGCAGCGAAGGTGCGGTTGAAGTGACGCACAAGGATTTGGGGGTTTTGACTCTTTTAGTAGGTGATTCCATATCTAGGAATTGTATAATGAGTTTTATTGATGTATTTATGTTTCCATTATGTTCCTCATTCATTATTTTGATTGGGGAAATTGATTCGGGTGGCATTTTCAAAGCGGATGATTTTTAAGTGCCAATTTTGTGTGAAAATGGGTGTTTTACATGTGCAACCCATGTAGTGCCTCTTGGTGTTGTTTTATAATTCATTGATTGGATTTATAAAAATGATTTGATGATGAAATTTCTGGTTTCGTATATTATTTTTATCCATTGGGTTTTAAATGTGGGATTTTTTATGAATTTAATTTGAAAAATCGGATTACTTTTCTTGAAATTGTTTTATGGAAATTATAAGTGGTTTATTGAGTTATACAAAAGGTGTAAGGAATATGTAGATACTGTTTTGATTGTGTGTGACCAGAACTGATATTTATATGTGAAAAATGATTTTGGTATCATGTGGTAACTATTTGAGCACAATATGAGAAACTCAGGTAACTAGCTGGGCTAACGTGTACTACTACGCTAGTGAACGGAGGGGTTTTGACCATGGTTCACTTAGAAAAGCTGACATGGATAACACTAAAAAACTATAATGGAGATGATTTAAGACCACTAGGTTATCATTATTCTCCCTAATAGTGGCATGTTCATGAGAACAAATTTTATTATGGTTACTTTCACCGAGGTATGAGGTACTTAGGGCTCACAACTAACTAGTTCCTAGGGGTGTTATATGCTTGGTGCTTGTGGCCTTTTTGGTATTTATCATTGCTTATGGTATTTTGGGATGTAAAAAACCAGTAGCTTGCATGTTTTATTAAAATTAACTCCTTCTTTAATGTTATACCCATTGAAAGTTATTTTTATTTCAAAGTTTCACTTTTAGAAATAAATGATACCATTTTCAGTTTATTACTCTCGCAAGATTTTTATTTTATAATGCCTATAAAATGGAATCCTTGGGTGATATACTATTGGGATTAGTCTCACACCCTACTTACACCTTTGGGTGTATGTAGACATGATCATGTTTGACACAGGAAAAGACAAGGCCTTGGGCGATGGCGGTTCGGGTTGCTAGTTTCTCTCAATGGTGTGGTGTTGTGGAGACAGCTCGTGGGTGATAACCCCTTGTCTTGTGGAGTCTCATGGGATTTTTTATATTACTTTTATACACCTTTGGACGTCTTGTGTATTTTTTAAACCAATATACTAAGTTTTGAATTTTATTAAGTCTTGATTGGCATAATTTTTCAGATTTGGATTTTTGTTTGTTTTTGGTTATTTTATGAATCGAAACTCAGGTAAATTGTTCCCAAATGAATTTTTATGATACTCGGGCACTTGTTCCAGCACATGGGGATAGGGTATTCCCTTCAGGCCTTCCCAAGAGCCAGGTTTGGTTCCGGTTTGATGGCGACCAAACTCGGTTTGTGACATTTCCATTTTCTCAATGGAATGAAATGAAGAAAGGTAAATATTATATGACCATTACATAGTCATTTATATTTAATATATATCACATATTTTCATAAAACCCATCCATATTTCCTTTTGTTTAAAGCATGACCGACTCACAACTCTTCGTGAGGCGGTTGAATGTCGTACACATGAGGGACATTATTGTACTCTCATGGAATGAAATGTAAGGTGGTATATGTGATATTATCATTTATGAAGTATAAATATTTTAACAATATAAAATATTTTTTTTAAATCAATCCATATTACTATACCACTAAAATAGAAATGAAAAACACATCACATTAGATTCTGACACAGTAGTTCATTGTACACATGAGTGAATTCATTGTTTTCAAATGATTTTGAATTTAATGATTTAGATATGTTATTGTGATTAAATATGTATAATAATGTCATATATATATAATATATTCATTAAATTCATTATTATATACATCTGTGAATGGTGGTGATGGAAAAAGAATACAATCGGTTCGTGAGCCTGCAGTCTGTTGTAGACACAAATGATAATTTCGAATCCCATATGATAGAAGAGTAGATGGATATCGGTGATTAAATTAACATAATAAAATTTTATAATATTTAAGACAATATTTTTATTATATATTCATTTTTAATAATAATTTCTGGAGGTGGAGTATGAAATAATAAAACACCCAGTTAGGGGAATTACCACTTCTTCATACAACTTTTTACTATTGAAAAAAAAAACCATTTATAGTTGAGAGAAAAAAAGATTATATCGAAAATTCTTGAAATCATTTAAAACATTTATTGATGAAAAAGTAATTTTTTCTATGAAAATAACTTTTTTAAAACACAAATCATATCAAAAATTCTTTTATTTTAAAATAACCTTGAAAAATGAAATGTGATATTTAAAAATATTTTTAAAATTTTCTTGAGGAAAATAACATTTATTATTTTAAAAATATTTTTCTAAACAAAATCCATTTTTAGAATCCATTTCTTTTAAAATAAAACTGAAAACATATAAAGGGAGATTTAAATCTTATTTAAACGTTTCTTGAGAAAATATGTCTTTCAACTTTCAAAAACACATTTAAAAACATAATAAAATTTAAAAATACATTTATTTGAAAGTAAAATTATTATATTATAAAGTTATATTTATTGGAATTATTTATTATGATTTCATAGAATTCCATTCAAGTCGTACATATTGAAACAAATATTTCATTCTAATTTTTATTAAAATATAAATGATAATTATTTGAAAATAAAATGAAGACCCATTTAAAACATTTTTTGAAAAATTTAATCATGGATAAAAATTTATTTAATTAACTATTTGTATAATGTTAAAAACATTTTTTCAAATCATTTTTATTGAATGTGGATATAGAAAAAATGGGGTTTTGACCGAAGATAGAAGTAATGACAATTTTTTGTTAACAAATAATTTGGAATCTTAAGTAAACAAACAGAATAAAATAAATGGAGAATAATTATTTTAATTAAATTAGAGGAGGATAAGAAAATTGATGAGTTTCATGATATATAAATCATAATATTTTATAATCAAGAAACATAATCATATACATTCTCGATAAATGATGAAATTGTAACACAAAAATATGACTTTGGAAACATTGAATTGTAAGCCCCATGAAGAAATACCAATAAATAAAATACAAAATATCAGAAGAATAAATATATTCATGTTATAAAATATTAAAGGGTTGGTATATAAACGTCATTAAAATTGATTGGTGGATAACATACCATATGTGTCATGTAATGAAAATTGCAACCAAAATCTCTAACCACATTGTATATTTTAAACCATAAACCACATAAAAGAGAGTTCCTAAAATTTAAAATGAAATAAAAAAGCGTTATGGTGAAAAATAAATAAATACATTCTTTTTTAGTTTATAAATTAGATTAAACAAACACATGGTTAATATGGTTTGTGTCTCATTGAAAATAAAAAGTCGATGATAATACCTTACCTTAAGTATCAACATCATTCATACACAATAAAATATACTAAATAGTAAATAAATGTATATTATAAAAAATAATGGAACAAAAATTGTACATATAATATAATATATTATTTACTTATGAAGTTTAATTTATTTTCTGTTAACAATTCCATATTAAAATCATGTTTCGTGTAATAATTGCTTCATTTTCAAATATGTTTTGGTTTTCTTTTTGTGGTCCCATTACATTTAACATGGTTTTATAATATATAAAATTTCAACCATGATATATATATCATATAAATTCAATATATTTTTATTTATAGAAATACATAAAATTTATTGATAGAATATGAAATATTTGATTTGTGGAGATGGTTTTCTATTTGTACGACTAAATGTTATACCCATTTTCTAGAATAATTGAATGTAGGAAATGTAAATAGTATGTTACCATTATAAAATAAGGTTAATTATATATATATGACATGTTTTGTAATGTCTTTGAAATTACATGTAATTTTTATAAAAAATTTATGTGATTATTTTGGAGACTAGGCGCTTAGATGGTACTTGATTCCAAGGCCCAGTGAGCCCAGAATAAGTGTTTGAACATTATTTATGTTTAATTAAAATAACATTCTGATAATATTTATGAATCTTCTAAAAGGGTGCCTGGATAAAAAAACCGAGGGCACCATTAAGTCAGTAACGATGTCATTACCTATGAAAGGACCTATACTCAACTAGCACAGTTCAAGCGAAAAATATTATTTTCAGGCGTTTTAAGTAAGAATAAAATAAAATTAAAAGATTAGTTTATTCTAATTTTTTTTGAGACTCAATGTCACATAGGATGTTGAATTTCATAAATTAAACAATGTAATGACTTTGAAACTGAAGCGTAATTGAAATATTATTTCATAAATAAAATAGTGTAACGACATAGCCACTCAGTGTAACATAAATGCTAAAACATGTGTCCTCTATTTAATGGATTAATTTAATATAGGTTCATGGGAAAAAGATCCATGTTTGATTAGAACCTCTTGAGGATTTGTCATTGTGAGAAACAAATGATGAATCACCACCAATGATGGATTGAGGATCGAGGAAGGACATGCGAAAATGGTGCTTCTCGGATCTTCTCCATCGAATGAACCAACCCCAAAGCAAGGGGTTCTTTTCTATGTGATTTTCCCATCCCATTATTTATTTATAAAATACAAACATGGATTATCCCACTAACAAGTTGATATGTGGTTTGGTCATTTTTGCGGGTTTCGGAACTCTGTTATAGGGATTAAGGAAAGGGTGAAATGAATTAATAATTTTTTGATGTCTTTATTTTTTCTAACATTACGAATGAAATCCATACGAATACTCTAACGTTCATTGCATTGGGTGTTCCTTGTGATATCTCCACATCCTCGGGTTCTTCACTAACATATACACATGGGCACATCAGTATTTTCTAGGAGGTTTTGAGAGTGATTGGACCCCCCCCCCCAGTTCGATGGAAAGATGAGTAGGATACCACAGTAGGCAAGACGATGATATCATGACTCAAGAACACCCTTCGGATCGAAGAAGAGACTACCAGAGCAAGTCTTCTGGCCCACAGAAGAAATCATCGATGCGCCGGAGGTGGCACGCAGTGGTGGTGCACCAAAACAATGGAGGCTGTAGAAGTGTGAAACCGCGACGCCACGTCAGGACTAATGACCCGCAGGTGGGTCGCAGAATCATGATGGAACATGGTCCATGGGACTTCCACTGAGGGAGGTAGTCGTTTTGCTGCGGGCCACGTGATGCGAAGGGGATGGGGCCATTGTATCATTCGGTGGAGACCGAACCATCTTGCAGTTATGGTCGAGGCTAGAGAAGATGGGTCGCCCCTAGCGGCTCTGTCGGCTAGACCCAGGTGGGGAGACCCAGAGACTAATGGGTCAGACTCGGGCTAGGTCGGGTCAGTGAACCACAAGTCGATTTGTTTATGGTCGGCCCACCTAGGTTGGACCAGACCCTGACCCCATTACCCCTTTTTAGTAAAACTTTCATAACATCCAAACCATGCATCTGATTGATGATTCCCAAGAAGTTCACTTCTTGAATCTGGATGTTACATTTTAATTACATGCTATAATGTTATTGATTTCTCAATATCTTTAAATTTTCATTCATATGAAACACATGGCCCCCCATATTCAAAGACTAAACTAGGATTTCAATCGCACATATAACCAAAATCTAGTGAAGGAACTCATGAAATACACGATTCATTAGAGACATAAAACTACATGAGTATTAGTTATATCAAATGTCATAATTAGGTACTCATAATGGATATACCTACTCCTGGATGCTTTATTTAAATGTTAGATTTTTTTATTCTCAACTTTTTATAACTAGATTGATGATAAATATTTGAGAAACCATACAACCATTATGATTATTCAAAAATATCAGTAATCCCTGGAATGGATATTTATTCTTTATCATTAATTAATTAAATTTTCAATAATAAACACTTAGGAAAAGTATTCTATTATCTTTATTTTCAAAGGGAATTGGAATATCTCATGGAGTCACACTTAGGAATATAAAGCCTTCATCTAGAAGATCATCCAAGGAAGTGATCGCCTATTTACACTCTCATAGTTTGATATAGTAATATGGAATATACCTTTGATTAGTAACTAGTACTAATTCTATAAATAATTTCACATCTCTTACCAGTGGAATGAAATAAAAATTAGAAGGAAGAACATTGGGAAACTCAACCATTAATATAAGGAAATAATCAAACAAATATTATCACTATACGTTGAGTGTAAAATATGATATTACAAAATCCATCTCTAAAAATAAGCCACATACCTACTCAATCGTATGTACCATTTTAACTGAATGACATAACACACCCCATTGGTTTGAGTAACGGAGACCCAATAATGGTAATAGTCAACCCAAGTCTTATGATCAATCATCTAATCAAGATTGAATGTGATGTTAACGGTTTCTATGTAATGAACATGAAAATTGTTAGAACCTCAATCTCTTATAGAGATAAATCACAAGTAGGAAAATGATGTCACTACTATATCATTATTTCATTGTGTGTAGTAATATACATCACATAAGACAAATGTTCTGTAATAATATTCATAAACATAACAACATAGGTTAATAGAAATGAGTGAAATTAACTAGTATCAGATAGTCACTAAAGATGAATATATAGTAGTGTTACCTCCCAGAGTCATTGAACCAGCACCAGCTTCCTTAGGAGACTTGTCCACTGTCTGAAGATGCTTCATTCTTGTTGCAAATAGTTTGAACCCCATCTCTCATGATGCTTCTGATTTCACTATATTATTTTTTGGTGATTATGACACATTTAAACTATGTGGATTATAAAATAAGTGATATAAATTCTATAGGATTCCAGAGTAACCTTACAAACAATAGATATTGTGTTCTTCAAGAAAAACACATCATGAATGACCTACCATGAAACACTAAAATCTAGTTAAAGGGCTTATTCCAAGAACTGTATTAGGTATAGACGATTTTACCTTTCTAGAACCACTATAAATATTATTATCCATTATATTTTCATTAAATAAACTCACATTACTACTATTGGGAGAAAAATCAACTTCTATCTACTTGGAATTACCATCCTATTCAAGCTCAACCATCAATTCTATATCAAGTACATCCACATAGGTTATTATATTTATCAAGATAATATGAAATAAAATATCTAGTCAAAGACCCATATTGATCCTTTGTGCCCTCATATTCTCATTAGATACAGCCTTAGGTGAAAACTGAACATGCTCAAGAAAATGGTTGGCATATTGTGTCATGGTTCTATAACCTTGTTGAATGCTAATATACTCATATTTTTCTAGGTTCATTTATGCTAGATATAATTGATAATTGAAAATAACTCTAATGTCCTTCTGCTATAACCCATCATACTCGTTCTCCATCACTATAAAATGATAACATATCATACATGGCCCTTCCACATTAAAGGTTAACGAATTTTCATTTATCGTATCATAGGATACCAAGAACTCAAAAATTTAACCATTATTTTTCAAATAATCCTCAACCTCATGATGATCATTTGAACCATGGATATATGGTTTTCATTATTATTAATCTCATGATTAATAACATTCAATCCATCTATTTTATTTTCCAATACATGTTCTTGAATGAGAATGGGTGCAGGTACCAGTCCCAAAGAATGGACAACGTTCACCACTACCTCAACAATATTCAGTCCATTTATAGTATTCTAATAATAGAATTTACTAGTATCATCCTCTTGAATCCTATTAAAACAACCCCTATAATGCATGATGATCCACATTGTGAACATAAAATAATGGAAACTTCAACAAGGATACATAGATCATCAACTCATACAAGATCCAAAGGATAATTAATTCCATAAAGAAGAAATCAAAATTGGGGTTCTAACATACTCATATCATAAGTAGAAAAACATATAGAAAATATGGAAAAAATTCATCATTACATTTTTTCCAAACACCCAATGTGACCTAAGGCTCATTATGATGAAAGATGGTTAGACAATAGCTCACAAATACCTCTTATACACCATCAATTCTTCCACATGACTACCTGAACAACCAAACATCATACTAACATCAATGAATTATTAGAATCATACACACTTAATAAAAATTTGTCAAAAACAAGCTGATATACCCGAGTTCCCTGATATATGAGCTTAATTTCACATATCCTAAATGGCATTCCCTGTCTTCATGGTTTGCAACTAGCATATAAAATCACACAAGAATAATAACATAATTACTCTTCCCACATAACATAAAATGAAAAAAATATGAAATCCATTATTCCCAATACTCAAAATAGAGAAGGTACTAGAATCAAAATGGTAATTTGACACCCAAATGATACATCACTAAAAGACACCATGTCTTCTAAGACAGAAATCAGAAAAAAAAACCATGAAAACATAGATCAAATCTCCCCCAATTACCTCCATCACTCCATGTCCGATGGAATAAGAAAATCCATTACCACAATGTGGAACATTGCCCTTGGTTGGAACTGTTATAAGGGAATCTACAAATTCTTGAATTCAAAGGTTGGATTTTACAAATGGATTACAGTAGTGTCTCACCAAGTATACCATAATCAATTAAATAAAAATTAAACAATGTATGAAAACATTTTAAATAAAACATTTAATGGAATTAAATAAACATATTTTCCAAAAAAATAATTTTAATTCATGGAAATTGAATATATATCAAAACTATATTAAATGAATGTTTTAGATGAAGCATTTATATAAAATAGTTTGGATGTATAAAAAAATTATGTAAATCAATAGAATTCTATATTTAAATAAATTATATCATATCACCGTGTATAAAATCCATAAAATATGTTGATTTTTTTAATAATATTTTCATAGTATTTGTTATTTATAACATCTGAATGTGTGCACACATTCCATGACTTAGGCCATTGGGACTTAGCTCCCCATCGAGTTAAAAATAATTTTGATTGATGTTTATTATAGTGTTTCCATCATGAATCTAGTCTAGGGGGAGGATCCTGACATGAATTTCCAAAATTTCGCAATCACTACCGAGCCTCACAAGATATTCTTTTAATCAATCAATCTATCATGGGAAAATAAATTATTTAAAATTAGTTAAAAATAAAATTTCACACTATCAGTTTTTCACATTCCATTATCATCTAAAAAAACACAGTTTTCATAAATTTTTTCCATTCAAAATCATCTATCAATATATTCCATATCAATTCGTTTAACAAAAAAAATTCTTAAATCCATCCATCAATTTTCAAAAAAATCCACCAAACCATTCCAATTCCATTAAAAATTATGGTTTTTTATGATCTTCATGCATTTTATCTAATTCAACCATCAATCGTCAAAAATTTGGGGTTTAAAATAATTTATAATCACAATTGAAATATGTCATGAAATTATAGGTTTCCATTGAAGGGAAAAATAACATGGAACCACCTAGCTATGATCATTGGTCAAATAAGAATATGCATTGGGGGGAACACCAATGGTGAACAAAGGAGAACGAGACTAAAAAATATATATATGATCATAAACATCATGGTCAAACATTGAATCCATTTGGAAAAATGATATCATACTAATGATAAAGTGTTGTAGAAGATAGAAAGGGAAAACCAATGAGAGGGAACTTTGAAAAGATCAAATTCCAAACCAATACATCTGAAATGGTTCAAATCATTATATATTATCTTGGATTCAACTAGTGGATTGTGATAGTGGATTGCTGAAAAAAAAAATTTGGATTCACTATACAATAAATCACTATCATCATGGAATTCCTGACGTGATTCCATGAATCATCACGTGAATATCATGGATGGAGTATATACAAAAAAATAGGTCTCCTTAGGTTAAAAATCAAGATACTAACTATTTCACATTGTGAAAACCATTCACGACATGTATATCCTTCACACCATGAATTATTTCATGGATTCATCCAAGTGACAGATTCACATTTTGAAAAAATATCACATCATGAACCTTTCATGTAGATAGTATGATACAAAAAAAGAGGAAACCCCCCTAAAAAGCCTATAGATAAACCCGGATCCAAAGAGATTCCTCTAAATTCATTTTCACATTTATACCCAAACTCCACTAATTCATTCAAAAAAACTTCCCCTGACTTTCAGTCATTTTCCCTGCCAAAATATCTCAATTCATGAAAGTCCAATAATGAACCCAAAAAAAAAAGAATATAACAAGATTAGTGAATTAATTGAATAATGGGAAAATAATATTACACACCACATTTATCCTTCACCACTGAATAAATTCATCACATACACATATCATTTTCCACTATAATTAGCTTCATCACTATTTATGGCCATGTCATTATCATCCCATTTAATACACTTCATATCACTACTAACTAACACTACCATTAATACCTATCTAAACATATAATATTTATGAGATATAATTTCTTTAATTATACCCAGTTTAGTTTTACATTAAATTATCTAGAGAATCCGTGGATTTATAAATTTGTATCAATGAGTTGTGAAACCACTCATTGGAGGAGGGTGTGTCTTAATATAAATAGCAACAACTATTTATTCAAATAGTTCTGTAACCATTCAATTAAATTGGTATGAATATAATTTTATTAGTGATTTTAAATATATAATGAACTTATGTGTTTTGAATTGAGAATATCCTTTTCTAATCATAGAAAAGAATCATTCTGACATCCTATCATGGTTCATTCAATTTAGTTCTTCTTAGAATCTAGGAATATGTTGAGATTTCCCACTAGCAATGTGGGGGGGGGACTAAAATATTAAGAATATTGTTACTTCATGACTCGAAGAAAATATATATTCCTTTATCATCCTTAACAATCAAAAGGATTTTTTTCATAAAAATGGATATAGAGTCCTTGATGTTTAATAATAAAGACACGATAATGGTCATCAGGTTTTATGGAAATAACATCTCTTGGTTGAAATAAATTTTGAAGCACCATCTTATAGAGTTAAAGTTATTTTACATATTGGAATAAAAATATTCTCTTATCCCCAAATTATCCCACTCAAATCCAAGCAATAATATTTTTGATTTGACATAAGTTTAACACATTAACATAATAGGGGTAAATAGTGAAGATGATGGGGTCATTTATCAATGAAAATATTCTCAACATTGTATAAAATAATCATTATAATTTAATTCAACAAAATAATTCCACTCATGTTATTTTGTATTCACTATAATTAATGTAAAAATCCGTGTTTTAATGTACCAAAAAAATTCTTAATTCGATATATCTGAACATTAATGTGGTTAATAAAAATAATGTATCAAAGGATATTCATAAACTCCCATCAAAAATCACAAATTTCACTCCCTTAAAAATAATATACATGAAGTATTACAAGTGGTTGTAATTATTAAAAAAAATCAACCAATGTATAAATAATTTGGTAACTCACTCAGTCAAGAGTGTGAGTATATTTCCTTGGAGTAATTTCTAAATAATCATCCCTTTTAAGAAGATTCCATGTTCAGAAACTAGGGTACGACATTGAAATTAAAGAAAAAGGATAATATCATTGAGGGAATGTCACCAAAAAACACTTCCTTACATTTCAATAAGAAAATAAAATAATTCACGGGGAATGGAGAATATTAGAAAAATAATGAATAACATATTTATATTGAAATCAGGGGAATTTTTTAAGGAAATTTCATTTTTGAATGAAAGTGAAAAGAAATACAGTGGATAAATTGAATAAATAAAATCTACATATAACAGTATATGATTTCAATATTACTTCATTGAATATGGGTTGGTGGCTTAATTTTTGTGTGATGGCTCATCTATACTAGCATCATTCAATGGTCATTTCATTTTTTGAACATACAATTCTGAAGGAAGTACAAAATGAATATAATCAATACATCATTATTGTCAGTCAAGGAAGCATATAAATATAATTTACATCTATGAAAATGTGGATTCTTTTCAATTTGATATACAAACATGAGATAAAAATATATAGACTATGTTCATCTTCATTATTAAAGAGTATTTTGGGTTTCACTCATATATGAAAAGGTTATCATGATAAAGAGATGCATGTTTATGGTGATGGGGTAATCAAGTGATGAAATGTATCAACCATATATTAATAATACGATTTAATATTCTTCTTATTTCATTTAGTCCTCTGATCTATGTCTTCATCGTTTGGAACATGTTAGTTTTAATTCTATAAAATTTATTAATAAATTAATTTTAATTAATTTTGTAGGTAAATTTGATAAATTTTAAACATGGGTATAATCTAAAATAGTCAATAAACCATTTCAATGTGTTGATAGAAATTATTACATAATATAACTACGAAATTATAGATATATTTTAATGTAATGGTTTTTTAACATCATGTCGGAAAAGGGTATTTTATTACTTTTGATGATGCATGCAGTATATATTTAAATGTATATCTTCATTAAACAAAAGATTAAGTCTTTTATTTGTTTAAGAGATAAAATTCTAATGTTGAAAACCAAGTAGATCAAATGATTATTGTATTTTGATCATAGAGTGGCGGTGAATAATTTATGAATTAATTTAATATGTTATGTGATGAAAATAGAATAATTCAAAATTATAATATTCCTTATAAAACTCTAAAAATTTGATTACCTAAATGAAAAAAATCATTCACTAGATGAAATGGTAAAATGTACGATTAATAAATCTATATAACCATAAAATATATATTAAGAAGAAATTTATTAATGGAATCAATTTTTCATAATAGTTTTGTGGTTATGAAGAATTAAATACCACCTTTTAAAATTTTGGAAGGAATATAACTTAATCATTCCAATTTAACTAGGTTGGTGCTGTTTAGCCATTTATAATGTTACATAATAATAAAAACTAAAAGATTTACTTGACCAAAAAATGATGATTTTATGGTAACACAAAAATAGAAAAGAATATATATTTTTGTATTTAGAATCCAATGTTAACGTTGTATCAGCAGATGTGGTTATTTTTTAAAATAAATTTATAAAAGATATTATGGTTGAAGATATTCCTCATGATAGTATCTTATATAATTAGTAATGTTCAAAATATGATATTATAGTTTAATGATTAAACATAATTTAGTCCTAAATGGAGTATATGAACTAGTAATGTAAAACATCTATATCTATATTTTATATTTTCTGATTCTATAGATTTCATTATTGAGGTAGATCAAACTAAAAGCCTTATGAATAAATATCATATAGTAATAAATATCAATATTGAGATAATGTTATATAAAGAGTCTATGTATTCTATTGATGTTTTTTTGAGAAATAATAAATTAATGATGAAATATATTCCAATATAGGGAATAACACTTGGGTCATTTTGGATATACCAAGGGTGTAAAATATTATTGATTATAAACATGTATTTAAAAATAAGTATGATTACATGGGTAAAATTCAATATTCTAAATCAATATTGGTTTCTGAAGGTTTTAAACAAAATGAAGGCATTCAAAATTTCTATACTTATGGTAATATAGATCGAATTAATTCAATAACGATTCTATTTACATTTTATTCAATTGATCAATTATATATCTATTAAATGGATGTAAAAAATTAATTTATTTTAAAAAATTTATAAATGAATAAATTTATATTCCCCAACCTAAAGGATTTGTATCTAAAGGTTATGAAATTAATTTATGTAAACCACATAATTATATTTATGGTTTTAATAAATTTCTGAAGTAATGTAATGATAAATTTTATTTTATTATCATATTAAATGGTTTTATTCATGAAAATGTAGATCAATGAATTTATTCAAATATAAAAAAGAATATGGAATTATTTTGGGCTTATATTTGGTTGATATATTAATTATTGGAAACATTTTGTTTATTTAAAAGAGATAATGAATTTTTACCCTCTTTGTTTAAAATGAAGGATCTAGAAATAGTTCAAGATATTCATGGAATTGTTATTTTAAAAATAGTGGTGATTATTCTTTCTGTTAGACTCATTAAATTTAAATGTTGTTAATCTAATTTAATCACCTTGGTTTGAAATATTATCATAATACATTTTAAACTAGTTAAAAACTATTTTTGACCTTGGTAAGTGCTATGTCATAACATGTATATTCTAGTAGAAGTGGTTATTCACTGTATGAAGTACATTATACATTACTTCATATTTATATTTCATTAGGTAAAACAATTAGATATACTATTAATATAAGTGTGTATCATTTGAAATGTTAAACTATAATCATTGGATCCTTAAAATCGACTAAAAATTTAAACTTATACTACAATGATTACAAGGGAACATTAGAAGGATACACTAATGTCAGTTGGATTACTAGTATTGTGGGTAATCAATCCACATATTTACTCTTAGAGGTTATTATATTTCGTGACTAAGTAAGATACAAACATGTATTTCACATTCAATCATGGAGTCAAAAATTATTTTCATAATGAAAAGTGGAAAATATAATGAGTGGATTATGGATATATTTATAGATATTAACATGTGGCCTAATAAAATTACTATATTCAGAAACAAAATTATGGATTTTAACAGCTCAAAAATTTGATTTTATCATTGATAAAAAAACTGATAATCTATGTGCTATTAATAGGGGGTCCATTTTATCATAACTTTTTTAAAAGTGATAATAAATGATAAAAAATAAAATAAAAATATAAATTAGCATTCCCATTAATAGTTCTCCCCAACCAACTAGCACAAGCCTACACACCCACTTTCCCCGTCCCTCTCAGACACTCCTTTAATAGTTCTAGAGCCACGTACACCTACCCACGCACCACACGCTCTGCTTGAATTCGAACCCGATACCTCTCCCTCGCGAACCGGCAGCTCTACCACTCTCCAATTTTGTTTTGTTCACACATTAATGATATATCAATTATATATATACTTAGTTATATTTATTCATATATTAATATATATTTATATTAATATATATATATATATAGTTATATTTATTTGTATATTGGATGCTTGGATGGATGAGCAAGATGAAATAGTTTTCAATAGATACATGAGAAGTGAAATCTCTGTCGATACTTACCTACAAATTAGAAATTGTATTTACAAGAAGATATTGGAACAATATAAAAAAACATTTGTATTTTAACATTATGTACTTCCCATGGAAATGATTTTCCCCTTAAGATGTCAATCTGATTTATAGACTCTCTATATAATATTGATCAAGTTTGAAGCATTTTGGTTTTTTCATGAGGCTATGCTTAGTTGTGTAGGGTAAATCCATGGTTCCTTCTACTCATTTATATCTTTTATGTTTGATTTTGGCTTGTACATTTAATTCTGGTTGAATTTACTAGTTCGTTTAGTTGTGTGTTTTTTGGGTATAATCTACCTCGTTTGTGATGGTAGCATCATTATGATGGGATTTTTTGTATGTGTGTATGTCCAATATGATGAGCTTCATTGTTTTGGACTACATCAATTGTTGATGACTGTTGTTGCTGGGTTTTTGTTATCTTTCACTGCATTTGAGAGGGAAAAGGGCCTTTTGTAATGAAACAATTCACCTGTTACTTATACCGAACCTTGGGAATTTCATCTCTGACATTGGCATAGACCTTTGATCCACTTTTGGTTGATTCTCCTCTTTATATTTCACTGCAGTTTTTTTACATCTTGTCGAGATGAGCTAGACCTTTTTCTTAATTGCTCATTTTCATGTATCTTGAAGAATTTAGATCTTAAGGCCTTGTAGTCTTCTTAGAGTTTCTGCACATTTGGCATGAGGTGATTTCTTAGTTGAAGGCATGATGTTTCAGGTAGCATGATACTTTTTGAACTTTGGTTTATTCTTTATTTCTTTATCATCATGCATCACTATCATTTTTGTGTTGGTGTAAACTCATTACACATCAAGCATATATTGTAATGCTTTTTATTTAATAAATTTCTTAGGATCATGAATTGGGTGACCAATTCATGTCTATGTTTGTCTCAAAAAAATTAAAAATATGTTTTTCTATGAATTTATAAATCAATAAATACATATATAAAACATTCATACAAACGTATGTGTGTGTGTGTGTATCTGTAAGTATAATTAAACATATTTGTTTATATCTATAAATATATAAATATATAATATATTAATATATATATATATATATGTTAGAATCTATTGAAAATATATATTGGTTTGTTAATACAGACACACTAATACACACACACTTTATATTGATATATAAATATTTAAATATATTTATTTTTAATAAAATAGATAATTGTTTTTATTTCGATAAGTTTGAAATATTGAGAAATATGTTTTATATGTAAATATTTTTAATTTTTTATTAGTAAAAATAAATTTTTATGCGTAAATATATCAAAAATATGTATATATTATTATATATTTGAATATAAATAATAGTACATTTTCAAAATTGATAAATATTCAAATCCATAATATATATATGCATTCAATACCTTGGAAGAAATTCAATCCTCATTTGAAATGAAAAAAATACTCTATTAAACTAGGTTGAAAATCCATCAATGATTAAAAATTGGGGTACCCCAACTAAAAACTCGGTTTTGGAGGCCTTTTGTGCTTTTGGGCCTCAAAAAACATGATGAAGTTATTACCTAGAGTCATTAAGGATTTCAGATCATCGTAGGCTTCAATTTGATATGTGGTAGAGCCCAAACAAAAACATGAATAAAAATTATTGTTGTTTGAAGTTCAAGATGCATATTCAACTTATATTATATCATTAACTTTTTTATTTTCTTTATATTTTAATTTTTATTACATTATTATTACTTAATAAAAATTACAAAATTATAAATTTGAAATATTTTTTAATTTATTTCATAATCCTATTTTACTGAATATCTTATATGTTAAGTTTAAATACCAATTTACCCTTATGTAACACATATTTAAAAAATATATATTATATTAATATGAATATAAATATATTTATATATTTATAACAAAATAAATATATATATTTTTTAATATTTTTTAATATTTTTTTTGTAATATAACCCCTTTATCCATTCTAGTAAAAAAGATTTGAAAAATGGGTACTTTTAATAGTGCTTTTTTTACCTTTGATAAAGATTACCCCTTTATCAGATATTTTTTTACTAGTGATGATAAACGTTAGCACCGTACTTATGCATATTTATGCTAGTGATTTTATATTCAATGTGTTAGTGCAATAACGCTATCACACACATATAGTCAAATGTATAACGAGAAGTCTATAAATGTCAGTTTTAGATAATGCATGATGGATAATTTTTACATGTTGGTTCCACCACCTTTTTTTAGGTTTGAACATGTATAATAGTATACATAAGATAATGTAAAAATATTATGGATACAATTAAAAAATCTCTTAATAGAGGGATTATATTTTTGAAAAATACATATATGGGATTTAAACCCATTCATTAGTCATTTGATAATTTTTACCCAACACTTTTTTAGGTAAATAAAAATTTATCTGTTTAAAGGGTAATAATAATTTACCATATTAATTTTTATATTTTCAATTTTCACCAATATATTTTATATCAATATTTACTATTTTTATTTGAATATCAGGTATATACATCTGTGAAAAATTATGACTCATAGAGTTATGTGGAAGTAATATCACGAATATTATTACAGAAGGTACATGGTACTAATTTCTTTAAATTCATCTAAAAAAATAATGGATTCCATACAAGGTATAATTTCTAATGAAGGGTTTTTCAGTGTTTTCGTTCTCATTCATCCCCTAAAACTTATTTTTACTATATTTATTAACTCTTTAGTAAATAATAGGGCCAAATTCTAATAGTTCACATATGTGAACATTGAAGTCATTCCTCTTCATAAAAAAATTGAGAGTTCACCATCCAAGAGAGTAATTTAAAGTATCAATGAACATGGTTGTAGTAGGGCCAAAAAAATTTTATGTTATGATGATTGATATATTTTTATATGTGTGACATTTCTAGTGATGTTATAAACATTTTTACTTTAATTCCTTGTCTACTTCAATGTTTTTGATAAATTTAAATCATTACACTATGTAAATGTTAAAATAAATACATACCTTGATTAGGTATGTCAATTTTTTTTTGATATTTCTATATTTATAGGAATATTAGTTATATTAAAAAGTGTTGGAGAATGTTATATTTTCCAAAATATAATATTTATTGTAAATTCAGTTTTATTATTATCCAAATTTTATTTTAATAATCAATTATCAAGAGAATACCAAGAGTTATAACTATTTTTTTGTTTGTTATCTAACCCTTATTTTAAATAGGTTTTATCTTTATTTAGATTCTGGTAACTCAATATTTTAAGAGTTTTCTTACCTTTCAATTAAATTAAGGAATCACTACAATAATCTATGGATATTTGGACTAGTAGAACATCATTATATTTATGTCATAATCATCTTTTTCCCACCGTAGAAGAGAATCATCTTGACTTTCTATCACTGTGATTAATCTCTGATGTTTCATCAAATCCTGGAGGAACTATGAATTTTACACATTTATCGGGGTGTGTATAAGAAAAATCCCTCAGGATAGGATTTCCACATGACTTAGAAAACAACCATCATTGTGAATTATTTTTAATTTAACTTACTGAAAACTGGGGAATTTTTTCGCTCATCCACCTTATTCAATGTGGAAGGGCCAGATCACCACCATTTGATTTCCCATAGGATGTACTTCTCCTTTCTCTAATACATCTCTACCAGAATTTTTTTCCTCTAAAGACCATTTGAATATGTTTATGGAATACTATTGAGATCACCTATGAAACCCAGCAATCAAGATTATTAACTAGTGAAAATGTCCACAATTTTCACCTAAATCCCATACAAAAAACCAATAACATTCCATAATCATAATTTTTTGAATGAATTTTTTTTATCACCTTTACATTGAATCAAATGGTTTTCATTTAATCTTTATAGTATTCTATCAGGGTGTTGGGGAAAAATTAGATTTGAGTCACTGTGTTTAGATTTTAAAATATTGGTGGTTGTAATGTGGGATAGTCCCTATTAAAAAACAAGTGTATCTATGGATTTAAAGAGGATTCCAAAAATTCCAATCCAACAACATGTTTTGAATTTTAACAAAAAACGAGGTTGTATACTCATAGTAATAAAATACACCATTCAATGATTTCTGAGAAATTAGATATGATAAAACAGATTACAGTTAATTTGAATGAATGAATTAGAGAAAAAAAATCTAGATTTATATTCATCCCATTAAATAAGAAAACAACATGCTAAAAATTATTTAGATAAAAAATATTCCTCTTGAATACAATATACAACCAAAATTAATCAATTAAAGGTGGGAAGTAAACATGAGTTTTGATGATCAATAAAAAACGTAGAAGAAATAATTAAAGTAGAAACATGTTGTGTTATATACATTGTATAACTGGACTACCTTCATAAGAATGGGGAACTAGGTTTTCACTATTAAAATATACTAGATATAAAATATATTTAAGAATACATTATACAATGAGAACTGGAAAAGGTAATGTGATTTCAAAAAACCTAAGAATAACACAAACAGGATACATATTGTATAATTATAAAAAAACATGAAAATAAAAAGAACATGAAAAAAATGAAAATAAATAATGGGATGAGACCCCCCTAAATAGGGCTTGGTCCCACTAATATGTGATGGAATATTATACTTGTTTTAGGTGATAGTAGTTGCAATCAACAAGAATGACCTCTAGTGACATCTTCTTCTTTAAGGGTATAAGTAACACTAAAAACGCTGGGATCTCATTGAAACTAATCACCTATAACTATAAATAAATAAAAACCATCTTCCCTCATACTCCTTTTCCACTTGAAAATGAAATTTAGGATTGTTATTATTTTTCATCACTAGTGAGATCGGTAGAGGTAAATAATCATCTTCCTCCTCCAGTGGAACCAAATTCTCCAACTCCATTGCACCCTCTATCTAAATTCAAAATTAGAAATTAGGTTTCCCTCCACCATAAAACCAAGCACAAATAAATGGATTGGAGAATCATATGGAAAAAAGAAGGTATCCCATTGATACTCCACATTTTTATAAACATTCTTTGAAAACTAGAACCCAAACACTCAAAATATTAGTCACTCTGAGAAAATGGAGTAGGATCCCCAAATTGGTTTTTCCTCAAATAAATGGTGAGTCACCAATAGAAGAAATATATGCAGAACATGGTTGTATAGGTTAATAGAAAATGTTTACAATGAAGGATCACTTGAGCCTAATTTTATGAAAAAAATAAAAATACCCCCAATAGGAAGAGACCAATTTAAAACATAAAAAATATCATATTATTACTTAAAAATTAAATTGAATAAAAATATACTACATAATTTTCAAAAAATGTTATCAAAATTCACAAATCTCCACATTGAAAGCTAAATATAGAAAGATAAAACTATTGATGTACATCGACCACCTATCCAATAAAATTTATTATAGTTAACATATTATTCTAATAAATTATAATAGTAAATAAATGTGTCCTCTATGTGAATGTCAGTGACATACACTATCTTGAACCATAAAATCTAATATCAAATACTAAAATATAATAAAAATAGTATGTTGAAGTGTGAAGAAATGTTAAATGAACTCATTAATTAACTAACATCATAATATCATCATCACTTACCTGATGTCTAACAGAACTCATTCCATTAGAGGTTTGGAAATCTCAATTTCACTTCTATGTAATCCCCCGACCCTAGTTACTCGGAGTGGTTGTGGTATTAAATAATAGTGGCATGATCACAAAAGAGCAAGTCTCAAAAGACCGATTAGTTTAGTAGCCTTGGAAATACTAGATACATTCATAAGTTTCATATTACATTATAAAATGAAAAACTACTACATAATAGTATCCATATTCCACACTCATATCCCATTGACTAACCCTACAGGTCAGTAGTAATACACTTCCTCTCATCCTGGAAAAAATAAAACATAGAAAGGGGTGAGCTCATATGCTTAGTAAATAAGACAATATAACAGAAACATTCATAAATAAGCATATACATTTAATCTAATGTCTAAGACTAAAACAAATTCTTTTTCAACATAAACTTCAGTATAATATGGAGAATATACAGTAAAATAATTCCATTTATTTATTAACATGGATATTGTACTAGTAGAATAATCACATGCCATATCAATAGCCACTTTCATAATGATGTAATGCATAATTCGAGACTTCATAACCACATAGTCAAAGCCTTGTGCCAAGAATACAAATAAGATTTTGTCAAAGCCTTATGCCAATACACTAGTTTGCCTTATGAGACCTACCGATGCATTGAGGAGATATAGCAGGGTCTACCAATCACATACAAAGTCCAATACATTCCTCATATGAAAAAGTTTAATCATAACATAAACATTTGTATTAAAACTGGAATAAAAAATGTCAATACATTATCTATAAACCATGAATGGTGCCAAAATAACACATCCACAGTCAAACATATCACAAAACCATCAATACAATATGGAAGTTTTGTATCATAATAAATCAACTTCAAATAATGTTAAAATCCATCAAAGGATGTTGAAATAGATGAAATCGAATTATTTTTTTAGAGAAATATCTCTTTCTATTTTGAAATCTCTTAAAATTCATATAATTATAAATGGAAAATTTTCTTTTGGAAGTATTCTTATAAGATTTTTAGGGTAGATTTAATGATGTTATAATGGCTGAAAATAGCCGCACCCTCTGTATAAGTAAAGAAAAGATATTCTTACCTTGATTTTGTCAAAAATGTTATAAAGGACCTTGTTTGGAAAATAACAGAATTATTATTTTATAAAAATATTATAAAAAGTTATAAAATGTTATAAATGACAGTAAACCATAGTATATAAAATAGTAAGAATGTTTTGAAATAAATTTTGAAGAAACATCGATGTGGATGATAAAGAGGTCCAAGTAGATACTTATCTAAAACAACCTCAGATAATAAAGAGATTGTGAAATTAAAGCTTACCTTATTCTTTTACTTGGGAGAGGGTAGGTTAAACATATGTATAATGGTTAAATAATTGTTAATAAATTAGAAAAGAATCATATACATTAATATGATATAATATATGATCTTTTAACATTTCTTTGTTAAAAATATCTTAGTATTATTGTTGTTTCGGGTGTTAACGGATTTGTTTTCCTTTATATTCATTGCTATGTGAGTAATATTTTTTATGGATGTGATTTATCTTATTCAAATCAAGAATGATATAAATTATTTAAACATTATTTTTAATCATCAAAATAAAATTAGTCTTGAATGTATACGATGGGGAATGAATCTCATTGCCTTCGTGGAGACGGTAATCCGTGCGTACGCACGAGTGACAATATCATTCTTTTGATATTAAAATAATATATAATTGGATGTTATATCATATATAAAAAATAAATATCATGTTATATTTATTATTTCCATCAATTATACATCATAATTATATCCATCCAAATAATAATGTATTGAACAACAACCACACCAGGACATGGATACAGTAAGCCGTACGTACCCACGTATGGTGACATGTCATTCATTGGATGGATAGACTAATAAATATTGTTGTAAAATATTTATAATAACATAACAGTATATAGAATATTCTAGAGTTATTATTTTTTAATGGAATCAAAAAAAAGAAGAAACAATAAGTTGAAGAAGAAAGGATCTTGAAAGAGGTGATGAAATATTTACCTCTTCTTCGGGTTCTTCCTTTTGATTTGATCAAAAGGGATCCATAGGATGGATTTATGAATAAATTAATGCCCTTAGGATGAAGGGAGGACATTTGAGAGGGTATTTGGGTAGGGTTGGCCTAGAAAAAAAGGCTTTGAAGGTGTGAATTTTAGGTAAGGGTGAGTGCCTTTTTATAAGTGGGGTGAGGAGCACCATCAGAAAAGCTAGAAATCTTATTTAATAAAAATCCCATTTTGGGTTTGTAATAGATAGAAAATGATTTATTTCTGGGATTAGGTGGATATGGGTCCAAATATACTCAACCAATAGGTTTTAGACTAGTTTGGGTCACTATATTAACATTACCTTTTAGATTTAACTCTTAGTTAATTAGTTTGACATTTAACGTGTCTCTTTGTATTTCTATATTAAATTGTTAATAAACTTACTATAAACATCCAAGAGAACATCAAGTGGTTCATTAATGACATATATAATATTATTTAAGACCTTTTACTGAAGCTTAGTATAAGGCCCCAGCCTTAAACATTACTCAATCTTGAGTAATTACAAGATTACACATTGAGGGTCTTTTCGGGTTTAGAGTTTTAGAGAATTAGATCATAAAACATGCATTACATTCCACATATAAATAAAGTGGTTACATAAAGATAGTATTCTTATTTCCCATCAATGGAAACATATTTAAAATAAAACATGGATTCTTTCTTGACACTTCCTTGACACTATCATCACATCATGTACCTTTCCCTTGACCTGTGAAAAACATTTCAAAAAAACTTGGGATGAGCATAAAAAGCTCAATAAGGGATATAAAAATATGGAAAGGAAACATGGGTACATATATTCATAAGAATGAAATCATACTTTACCCATAAAACATAATCACCTTAACATGCCTCATCAAATCATGAATAAATCATAGAAATCATAAGACATAAAGGAAACTTGAGGCATTCATAACATTCTTACATAGCGAGTAACCCTCTTGGTTATGTTTGGAATACCAATCACAGTATATTCCCTAAATCACTTCGGAGAAACCATAACATTTCACTCCTTCGCGTTACCCAATGCATTGGAGAGCTATTTCGGGCTCACCCGCCTTTAGTTTATCATGGAACCACCCATCTTCATAATAATGCCCAAGAACCATAACATAATCATATCACATAAAACATGCATAAAGGAAACATAAAATTTCCACATTTCAATCATAAGATATCAATAAAACACATTGATATAATAAAAACATTATGAAAACCATTTTCAATACCAAAATAAAAGAATAGTAAAACATGGTATTTATTTTTCTTTTAAAAAATGGTATGGCTTGTAGAGGAAGCCTAAACTCAAATAGTGGTCACGGCGGCAGAGAAGTCGATGTCACAACATACGTATGAAAAAAACATTCCCTTTTGTTGTTTAGTAAAACGCTTCGTATAAAAAAGATTCCTTTTGGATAAACGTAAAAGTCAAAGGGGTTTATACACCGTATAAAAGAGGGTTGTGTATAAAACAAAATATGCCTCAATGAATCGAGATTGAGATGAAGTCCCATACCTTGGGTCCGACTTGACTCGGTCATTCTTTAATCTCCTGAATAATAAAATTCAGTTAATTTCTACTTTCTTAAGAACCTTTTTCAAATTCATTATTCCTTTTATATCACTTATTTCCATGTCATGAACACTATGTAATTATTTAAGTTAATAACAGTCATTTAAACGATCATTGGTACTTGAGTAAAAAAAATTAGTCCTTTATAATTACAAGTTGTTCATATATCCATTCTGTCCAGAATTTTATTCATGATTTTGATATCATATATGTCATATATATCTAGTACATGCATGCATTTATAATATTACATAATCATTTAGAGGTAAGAAATGAAATGCACCGTTCATGGAGACGGTAAGCCGTACGTACGCATGAACGCTACTTTCATTTATATTTCATATTTTATAGAATGGAATCATAATTATATAAAAGTATATTATAATTACAGTGTAATATCATATATAATATCATAACTCCATCCTTTATACGTCCCACATATGGTATTTAACAAATCAAATCACTTTGAGGGGGCGGTAGTTCACACTTCCTTAAATGAAGATATCGCGTTTACCCATAATGGAAACCATAAAGGTATTCCCAAAATGAAAAATACAGAAGCTTAAGGAAAACATAAATATATTATATATCATATATAAATATAGTGACATCTTAATGCCCACCTTTGAAGGTGTTAAAATAATGTTGAACAATCATCATTTCGGGAGGCATAAATTCACCATCCACAGAAACAGTATGTCCTTTAACCATTAGATGTAGGTGTGTGTAAATTTAGCTTGAATAATTCTTATAAAAACATCTTAGTATATTGGAGATACTGGAGTTGTTACAAAAGAAATGAATAAAAATAGTTTAGGGGGTTGGAGATGCAAAATAAAACATAAGGACTCAAGTGAAGACATTACCTTTAAATTGGGTAATTCCCTTTGGTTTGAGCTCAAAGGCTTCCTTGGGAAGACTTCTGCCAAAAGTGAGGCTTCAAGGAGTAAGAGAGGTATGTGGAGAGACAAAATGGGCATGGTCTGGCTGAGCCAAAGGCTTTGGAAGTGTGGGTAAGGAGGTAGAGGTGGGGGCCTTTTATAAGAGGAGAGGATGGGCACTCTTGGAAAGTAAAGAAATGTTACTTTATTTTAAAATGAGTTTCTGATTCAAAAGGTCCCACATTGATATAATTCGAGGGTAAGGTGATAATGGTTTGAAATCCACCCATAAAATAGGTTTTGGACATGTGTAGTTCATAGATTTTACATTATCATTTCATTTTATTTAAATCCTTTATTAATGAGGTAATCGCTACATCATCATGATGTCATAAATAATTTAATTTATTTAAAGTCTAAAATTTATAAAAATAATACTATGATGTAGAAAATCTTTTTATATTTCCAATTACTATTTATAATCAAAAATATAACTTGTATAACCCCATGTAAAAATTATTTTAGTAAAACATCTCATGTTTGTGTCATTTTTACTTTAACATTAAATAAAAAGATATTTATGTCATTTCCCAACCAAAGTGGCTCCATGGGGTCCCCAAGTTGACCCATGGATTGTCTTGGTCGGCCATGACACATCCAATGAGGGTAGGACATGTGTCAAGCTCATCTCATATTATTAAAACATTATTTTTACCTTAAACTACACTAATTACCACTAATCGCGACTACGAACTTAAAAGTTACTATTCACCAAAAAAATTATTTTAATCTCATTGAACCACATTTTACTTCCCAATGACAACCATGTATGTCGGATTTTTTAAAATAAAATCACATAATTGACAAAGTTCCATTTAAACGAAAAATCAGTTTCTTTAACTACCACTTAGTGGTTTCACTATTCATCAAAAATTGAAGTTTTTCAGAAAAAAACCAAAACATCACCCTTAGATATATTTGATATTCTGAATTTAATAATGATGTCTATTTTAAAAAATTCTAATCATATAAGTCACATTAATTAATTTAATAATTAATTCCTGCTATCATGACAAAAAACGTGTTTTTATGAAACAATAAGTATCAAAAGATTGACACCAGTTTAAGTCCAATTTCAAAGTGAAATTGATTCCAATGACCACCATTGGATTAAATGGTAAATATATATTCCAATTACACTTTAATACCAATTAAAAATATAATCTAACCATATAATTCAATTAAATGAAAAAGCAGTTTTGATGTAAAATGCAGTATTTTTCACTATTCATTAATAAAATGAACATTGTCAGAAAAATACCAAAAATTTATCCAATGTAAAATTCAATGTTTGAATCATAAATAATATGTTTATTTTGACAAATATATATTATAAAATTGTCAAAAGCTTTATTTAAAAAGGGTTTTCCATCAAAAGGCTGTAAAACAATCTTTTAAGAATATTAGTGTATTCCACGCATAAGATTGTATTTATTTTCATTTTATTCTTCTAAAACACTATCTTAATCATTAATAGACATAGATAAAAATATCTAATATTAATTACTTACTTGGGATGTTACATCCTTCCCCCCATTAGAAAATTGTGTCCCCACAATTTATTTACTTATTGAATAAATGGGGGTACTTATCCCTCATTGCATTTTTAGATTCTCATGTTGCCTCTTCCATCATGTGGGTTTTACACAAAACCTTTACCTGATTAATAACCTTATTTCATAACACTTGCTCCCTGTGGTCAAGAATCTGGACTGGTTATTCCTCATAAGATAGGTTCTCTTCCATCTGAACTACCTCTGGACTCAAAACATGAGATGGATCTGGCATATATTTTCTCAACATCGAAACATGAAAAAAATTGTGTACCTGAGATAAACTCGGAGGTAAAGCCACCCGGTATGAAACTGATCCAACTCTCTCCAGAATATCATATGGTCCAATGAACCTTGGACTCAGCTTTCCTTTATTACCAAATCGTATCACACTTTTCAATGAGGAAACCTTGAGAAAAACATTATCACCTACCTCAAAATATAGATCCTTCCTCCTGTTGTCTGCATAACTCTTCTGCCTGCTCTGAGCTGTTCTCATGTGTTTCTGAATCAGCTGAACTTTTTCTGCCATCTCCTCTACCAATTCTAGTCCCATCAACTTTCTTTCACGCACTTCATCCCAAAAAGCTGGTGTTCGACACTGCTTCCCATATAATGCCTGAAATGGTGCCATTTGTATATTGGAATGAAAACTGTTATTATATGAAAAATCAACCAAAGAAAGATGTTGGTCCCAACATCCCTGATAATCCATCGAACAAAATCGTAGCATATCCTCCAAGGTCTGAATTGTTCGTTCTGAATTCCCATATGATTGAGAATGAAATGTTGTACTAAAATTTAATTCAGTACCCAACGACATCTGAAGGCCTTTCTAATAGTTAGAAGTGAACCTGGGATCACGATCAGATACAATGGAGAGAGGAACTCCATGGAACCCGACTATATCTTTAAGATACAAATGGGAATGTTGATCTAGGGAAAAAGTATCTCGTATAGAAAGGAAATGAGTAGATTTAGTCAAGCGATCAACAATAACTCAGATTGCATTATTACCTCGAGATTTCTTCGGTAATCCCCCAACAAAGTCCATGCATATATTCTCCCATTTCCACTCTGGCACTGGTAAAGGTTGAAGCATCCCTTTCGATAACTGCCACTCTACTTTAACATGTTGACAAGTCAAACACTTCGCATTAAAATCAGAAATATCTTTTTTTATTTCATCCCACCAGTAATACTCCCGCAGATCTCTGTACATCTTAGTACTGCCAGGATGAACTGAAAATGGAGAACTATGAGCTTCACATAACAACTCTCTCTTCAACTGTGAATCACAAGGCACACACAATCTCTTCCCAAATCTCAAAACACAATCATTATCAATGTTGAATTCTGGAAACATACCTTTCTGAACCAGCTCTACCTTTTTGTGCAACTCACTGTCTTGCTTCTGTGCTTGCTTGATTCTATCTAATAGAGATGATCTCACTGATACCTGAAACAAAACAGAACAACATCCAGCACCAAAAACTTCTATGCCAATGTTCATCAAATCCTTAACCAAAGGATCACGTTCCAAATGCAACATTGTTAATGAAGCATTACTTTTTGGACTCAAAGCATCAGCCAATTTATTTGCTTTTCCCGGATGGTAATGAATTGTACAATCATAATCCTTGATTAATTCCAGCCATCTCTTCTGTCTCATGTTTAACTCTTTCTGAGTGAATATATACTTTAATCTTTTGTTATCAGTATATATTTCACGCTTTACTCCACACAAATGATGTCTCCAAATTTTTAAAGCGAAAACAACAGCAGCTAATTCCAAATCATGTGTAGGGTAATTTACCTCATGAGTTTTCAATTGACGTGAAGCATAAGTAATTACCTGATCATTCGGCATTAGGACGCTACCAAGTCCTTTCAATGAAGCATCACTGTAGATAACAAACTCACCATTCCTGGAAGGTAGTGCCAAAACTGGATCTTTCACCAATCTTCTTTTCAATTCCTGAAAACAATCATCACATTGTTTTGTCCAGATAAACTTAACACCCTTCCGAGTTAGCTTAGTCATTGGACTAGATAACTGTTAAAAATTTCTAACAAACCCTCATTAATATCCTGCCAAACCAAGGAAGCTACGAATCTCAGTTACATTTGTGGGTCTTGGCCAGTCTTCCACAACTTTTGTTTTTCCAGGATCAACAATTATCCCATCTTTAGAAACAATGTGACCAAGGAAATAAATTTGATGCAACCAAAACTCACACTTTCTGAATTTCCCATACAATTTCTTTTCTTTTAAGGTTTGCAAAATAACCCTTAAATGTCTTTCATTCTCCTCTTTACTTTTAGAAAACACCAAAATATCATCAATGAAAACCACCACAAACTTATCCAAGAACTTATGGAAAATTATATTCATTAAGTTCATGAATACAGCAGGTGCATTGGTTAGCCCAAAAGGCATTACTACAAATTCATAATGGCCATATCTTGTATGAAACGAAGTCTTCGGAACGTCTGCTTCCTTTAACTTCACCTGATGGTACCCCGATCTCAAGTCAATCTTGGAAAAATACTGAGCTCCCTAGAGCTGATCAAACAAATCATTGATATGAGGCAAAGGATACTTATTCTTAATTTTAATATTATTCAAGGACCTATACTCAATGCAAAGTCTCATTGAACCATCTTTTATTTTAACAAATAAAACAGGAGCACCCCATGGTGATGTGCTACGTCAAATGAATCCTTTCTCTAATAAATCATGCAATTTCTCCTTCAACTCTAAAAGTTCAATTTGAGCCATTCGATAAGGGGGTTTTGAAATTGGCTTAGCATCAGGAACTAAGTCAACAGTAAACTCAACTTCCCGATCTGGTACTATTCCAGGAAACTCATCAGGAATAACATCAGGATACTCATTTACTACTGGCACATCATTAATCTGAACAGTTCCTTTATTTTCAACGATGTGTGCAAGGTAACATTCATTTCCATCTTTTACAAGTTTATTGGCCTCTTGATAAATTATCAACAGTAAGGGTTCATTCTTGTACACAAACTGAAAGTCTTTCTGAAAAGAAACTTCTTTAGCTCTACAGTCAATCTTAGCATGGTAAATAGAGAGCCAATCCATACCCAGGATAACATCAAACTCTACTAGAGGTACAACAATAAGGTTTGCAAGTAGTTTCTTTCCACAGATAAGGATAGGAAGATTCTTATAAATTCTTTTTGCCTCAAAATTTCCCCCAGGTGTTTTTACCAAAAGTTCAAAAGTCATTTCTTGAGATGGTATTCCAATTTTACTAGAAAAGGTTTCAGAGATGAAAGAATGTGTAGACCCAGAATCAAACAACGCACTGGCAGAATCTGAAAAAAAAGTACCTGATACAACATCATTTGATGGCCCGAAATCTGCTGAAGTAGTTGCAAAGGATTTCAACACCCCTTTCTACTTGTAGTCTAACTGCTTCCCATCACTCATGATCTTTGTCAGACACTCGTTTGCATAGTGTCCCATCTCATTGCACTTATAACATTTCACTAACAGTAAATCAAATTTGGTCTTACCTTCACCTTGATCCTTTTCAGTGCAATCACGAGCCTTATGTCCCATCTTACCACATCAGTAGCACTTTACAGAATTCAGAAGTCATTCCCCAGCATGCCTTTTGCCACATTTATCACAAACTGGAAACATAATACTCTTACCATCAGACTTTTTTGAAGAATTCTTACCTTTCTCCTCCCACATCGGCCACTTCTTCTGTTGGTTTTTATAGAACACTTGATTATCTTCAAACTCCATTTCCACCTTCTCAGCACATTGAACAAGCTTTTCATAACTTTTAAACTCACGAGAAGCTAATTCCCTTTGATATTTTGGCTTTAATCCTGATTAAAAATGATTGATTTTACTATCATGGTCTCGGATAAAATTTGGAGAATACCTTGCCAATGGAGTGGACCTTTCTTCATAGGCAGCCACTGAGTCTTCCTCTTTCCTAAATTCCAAGAATTGTTTTTCCATCCTATGTCGAACAGCCTTAGGAAAATACTTCTCAAGAAACATACCTTTGAATTCATCCCAGTCAAGAGCATCAATCTCATCAGCGTCCCTGATATTTTTAACCACAGACCACCACTGATCTGCCTCACCCTCCAAATGGAAAATATCAAGACTAACCTTTTGATTGTATAAACACCCCATGACATCAAAAATCTTCTCCAGTTCTTTAATCCACCCTTCTTCTAACATAGGGTAAGATGATCCTCTGAATGATGGGGGATGTTGCCTCATGAAATGTTCCACCTCTGACATGTTCCTCTGCGGTTGATCTTGATGATCTCGTGCATGGATACCACCACCATTTATCGCTTGAGTCAACTGCGCCATTATTGCAAGAAACTGTTCAGTTCCAATTCTGACCATCTCAGGATGCTGATTCGAAAGGTTATTTCCTTCTGCATGCCTTCCTAGCACTGCTTCCCTATTTCCTCTGCAGAAAACCATTCTGAACAAACATGTCTTAGATGATGCAACATGGTAATCTTCAAATGCTATATCATTCCAATATGACCATAAAAAAAATATTTTTGGATAATCATTTAATATAATTCTAACTCCTAAAGTTATCAAAACCGACCTTTGATACCAACTATAAGGCCCCAGCCTTAAACCTTACTTAATCATGAGTTATTACAAAATTACACATTGAGGATCTTTTCGAGTTTAGAGTTTTAAAGAATTAGATCATAAAACTTGCATTACATTCCACATATAAACAAAGTGGTTACATAAAGATAGTATTCTTCTTTCCCATCAATAGAAACATATTTAAAATAAAACATGGATTCTTTCTTGACACTTCCTTGACACTATCATCATATCAGGTACCTCTACCTTGACCGGTGAAAAACATTTCAATAAAACTTGGGATGAGCATAAAAAGCTCAGTAAGAGATATAAAAATATGGAAAGGAAACATGGGTACATATATACATAAGAATGAAATCATACTTTACCCATAAATCATAAGAACTTTAACATACCTCATCAAATCATGAATAAATCATATAAATCCTAATACATAAAGGAAACTTGAGGCATTCATAACATTCTTACGTAGGGAGTAACCCTCTTGGTTACGTTTTGAATACCTATCACAGTATATTCCCTAAATCTATTCAGAGAAACCTTAACGTTTCACTCCTTCGCGTTACCCAATGCATTGGAGAGCTATATCGGGCTCACGCGCCCTTATTTTATCACGGAACCACCCATCTTCATAATAATACCCATGAACCATAACATAACGGTATCACATAAAACATGCATAAAGGAAACATAACATTTACACATTTCAATCACAAGATATAAATACAACACATTGATATAATAAAAACATTATGAAAACCATTTTCAATACCAAAATAAAAGAAAAGTAAATCATGGTATTTATTTTTATTTTTAAAAAAAGATATGGCTTGTAGAGGAAGCCGAAACTCAAATAATGGTCATGGCGGCGGAGAAGTGGATGTCGCCGCATACGTACGACAAAATAATTCCCTTTTGTCGTTTAGTAAAACGCTTCGTATAAAAAAGATTCCTTTTGGATAAATGTTAAAGTCAAAGGGGTTTATACACCATATAAAAGAAGGTTGTGTATAAAACAAAATATGCCTCAATGAAAGGAGATTGAGACAATGTCCCATACCTCGGGTCAGACTTGACTCTGTCATTCTTTAATCTCCTGAATAATAAACTTGAGTTAATTTATACTTGTTTAAGAACCTATTTCAAGTTCATTATTCCTTTTATATCTCTTATTTCCATGTCATGAACACTATGTAATTATTTAAGTTTATAACGGTCGTTTTAACAATCACTGGTACTTGAGTAAAAAAAATAAGCCCTTTATAATTACAAGTTGTTCATGTATCCTTTATGTCCAGAATAATATTAATGATGTAGATATCATATATGTCATATATATCCATTACATTCATGCATTTATAATATTACATAATCATTTAGGGGTAAGAAATGAAATGCACCGTTCATGGAGACGGTAAGCCAAACGTACGCATTAACGCTAATTTCATTTCTATTTCGTATTTTATAGAATGGAATCATAATGATATAAAGGTATATTATAATTACAGTGTAATATCATATATAATATCATAACTCCATCCTTTATGCGTCCCACATAAGGTATTTAATGAATCAAATCACTTTGAGGGGGCGGTAGTCCGCACTTCCTTAAATGAAGATATCGCGTTTACCCATAATGGAAACCATAAAGGTATGCCCAAAATGAAAAATACAGAATCTTAAGGAAAAAATAAACATATTATATATCATATATAAATATAGTGACATCTTAATGGCCACCTTTGAAGGTGTTAAAATAATGTTGAACAATCATCGTTTCGGGAGGCATAAATTCACAATCCACGGAAACAATATGTCCTTTAACCATTAGATGTAGGTGTGTGTAAATGTAGCTCAAATCCATATTATAACAACATCCTCTTATATTGAAGATACTGGAGTTGTTTCAAAAAAAATTAATAAAAATAGTTTAGGGGGTTGGAGAAGCAAAATAAAACAAAAGGACTCAAGTGAAGACACTACCTCAAAATCGGGTAACTCCCTTTGGTTTGTGCTCAAAGTCATTCTTGAGAAGAATTATTCCCAAAGTGAGGCTTCAAGGAGTAAGAGAGGGATGTTTAGAGACAACATGGCCATGGTTTGGCCAAGCCAAAGGCTTTGGAAGTGTGGGTAATGAGGTAGAGGTGGGGGCCTTTTATAAGAGGAGTGGAGGGGCACTCTTGGAAAGTAAAGAAATGATACTTTATTTTAAAATGAGTTTCGAATGAAAAAGGTCCCACATTGATATAATTCAAGGTTAAGGTGATAAGGGTTCGAAATCAACCCATAAAATAGGTTTTGGACATGTGTAGTTCATAGATTTTACATTATCATTTCATTTTATTTAAATCCTTTATTGATGAGGTAATCGCTGCATCGTCATGATGTCATAAATAATTTAATTTATATAAAGTCTAAAAATTAAAAAAAAAACTATGATGTAGGAAATCTTTTTATCTTTCCAATGACTATTTATAATCAAAAATCGGACTTGTATAACCCCATGTAAAAATTATTTTAGTAAAACATCTCATGTTTGTGTCATTTTTACTTTAACATTAAATAAAAAGATATTTATGTCATTTCCCAACCAAAGTGGCTCCATGGGGTCCCCAAGTTGACCCACAGATTTTCTTGGTCGTCCATGACACATAAAATGAGGGTAGTACATGTTTCAATCTCATCTCATGTTATTAAAACATTATTTTTACCTTAAACTACACTAATTACCACTAATCGCGATTAAGAACATAAAAGTTACTATTCACCAAAAAATTATTGTAATCTCATTGAACCACATTTTACTTCTTAATGACAACCATGTATGTCGGATTTTTAAAAATCAAGTCACAGATGTGACAAAGTTTCATTTAAATGAAAAATCAGTTTCTTTAACTACCACTTAGTGGTTTCACTATTCATCAAAATTGATGTTTTTCAGAAAAAAACCAAAAGATCACCCTAAGATATATTTGATATTCTGAATTCAAAAATTATGTCTATTTTACAAAATTAAAATAATTTATTTCACATTAATTAATTTAATAATTAATTCCCGCTGTCATGACAAAAAGCGTGTTTTTATGAAACAATAAGTATCAAAAGATTGACACCAGTTTAAGTCCAATTTCAAAGTGAAATTGATTCCAATGACCACCATTAGATTAAATGGTAAAAATATATTCAGATTAAAATTTAAGACCAATTAAAAATATAATCTAACCATATAAATAAATTAAATGAAAAAGCTGTTTTGATGTAAAATGCAGTATTTTTCACTATTCATTAAAAAAATGAACATTTTCAGAAAAATACCAAAAATTTATGCAATGTAAATTTAAATGTCTCAATCATAAAGAATATGTTTATTTTGACAAATATAGATTATAAAATTGTCAAAAGATTGATTTAAAAAGGGTTTTCCATCAAAAGGCTGTAAAATAATATTTTAAGAATATTAGTGTATTCCATGCATAAGATTGTATTTATTTTCATTTTAAGCCTCTAAAACACTATCTTAATCATTAATAGACATAGATAAAAATATATATTATTAATTACTTACTTGGGATGTTACACTTAGATTGTTAGTACTAGATTATCAATTAATAATATAATATTTGTTTTAAAACTCTTTTATGTCAATTTTGACACTATTTGGTATTTTGTTTTTTCTAAATTCATAATTGCATTATTACATTGAAAAAAATTAATCTAAACAACCCTATAATTTTATATTAACCAATAAAATTAGTTTATTTCATAAAAATTCTCAAATGACATTTATTTGTATATTTATAATATCAATTATTTTAATATTTCATTAATTAGGTAATTACTGCATCATTATAGTGTCATAAATAAATTAACCTATTTAATGTCTAAAATTTATAAATAAAATTCCATTATATATGAAATATTTTAATCTTTCTAATGAATATTTATAATCTAATTTATCTTATCTACAACCCTATATTAAAAATAACTTAGTTATTAAACATTGAATTTAACACTTTTAACTATTCGTTGAATTAAATAATAATAAATGTCCTAATCTAATACATGTAGACCAAAGAGGTTCATTTTTCATTCCTAAGGTTATTTTTGGTCGAATTATACTTATCTAATAGAATTATAACTTGTGTTAGGGTAATAATAATATCATTTTCCCCTTAATTACGAAATTTACTTTTAACCATGGTAAATAAAAGTAAAAAGTTATTATTCACCAGAAATTATTTTCATCTTATTGAACCACATTTTACTTACTGATATCAACTGTGTCTCTCAGATTTTTGAAATTCAACTCACAGAAGTGGTAAAATTAATTTCTATGTAAATTTTCAAATGCTCCTAGGAGGTGGGTAAAAGACGTTAAAAAGTTCAATAAAATTTTTTTATATCTAAAATTATTATAAACTGACTCCAATGAATTGAATTTAACTAATATCATTATTATGTATCTATTTTGAACTATAAAAATTTATATAAAATAATTAATTAATTAAATAAAAATTTGGTTTTAAACTAAAACTCAGTGTTTTTCACGATTCATTAAAAATTGAATGTTTTCAGAAAAATACCCAAAATTCACCCTAAGATAATTTTGATATTCTGAATACAAAATTGAATTCCTTTTTTATTGATAAAATTTATAAAATTTAAAAAAGTGGGTATTACTATTCATAACGTCTAGTTTGACTGGTTGTATTGTGTTAGAACTTGAAGTTGTGTACAACACATGCTATTGTATTATTCAAAGAGAAGAGTACCATGGATGCTTGGGTTGTTACATTCTCCCATCCTTCAAATAATTTCGTCATCAAAATTTATAAAGTATTACAACATAAAAAGACACGGGTGGTTCTTCGTCATGTGTTTCTCAGGTTCCCACGATGCCTCTTCCATCTTATGGTTTCTCTATAATACTTTTACCTGATGAGACATCTGGTTTCTCATCACTTGTTCTCTTGTATCAAGAACCTTGACAGGCTCTTCGTAATAAGATAGATCGGGTTCATGTTCTAATTCCTCATAGGTGAGTAAATGTGTTTGGTCAGGCATGCATTTTCTCAATAGTGATACATGGAATACATCCTGAACTTTGGAGAGACTTGGCGTCATTTCCAAACGATAAGCTACATCACCAATTCATTCTAGAATTTTGAAATGTATGATGTACCTGGGACTCAATTTACCATTATTATCGAATCGTATAATTCCCTTCCTTGGAGATAACATCAAGAAAAGATGATCTCCTTCCTGAAATTCCAAATCCTTCATTCGGTTATCATCATAGCTCTTCTACCAACTTTGAGTTTCTTTGATGTTGTTTTGGATTACCTTCACCTTTCCATCGTTTCCTCCAAATGTTCTGCGCCTATGAATTTTCATTCAGAAACATCATCCCAACATGTTGGTGTGCGAAATCTCTTTCTGTATAATGCTTCATATGGTTCCATCTAAAAAATGGAATGGAAGCTATTATTATAGGAATATTATACCTGAGGTTAATATTGATCCCACAAACCTTGAAAGTCAATTGAGAATGATCTCAACATGTCTTCTGCGGTTTGAATAGTCTATTCTGATTGTCCATCAGTATGAGGGTGGTAGGCAGTGCTCAAACGAAGTTCAGTATCCAGGGATTTCTGAAGACTTTTCCATAATCTTGATGTAAAACATGGATCACAATCTGAAACAATTGATAGTGGTACTTAATGATGTCTTACAACTGAATTAATATATAGTATTGCTAAACGTTCAAGTTGTAAATCTTCTCTTATAGATAGAAAATGTGCTGACTTGGAAAGATGATCAACAATGACTCATATTGCATCATTGCATCAAGGAGTATTTGGTAGTCCCTGGACAATGTCCATCATAATATTATCCCATTATACTCGGGTATGGGAAGAGGTTTCATGATTCATCCAGGTTGTTGCCTTCTATCTTCCATTTATTGACAAACTATACATATTGTCTCAAAATCAGCCGTCTCCCTCATCATGTAGTCCCAAAAAAATGTTCCTTCAAATATCTATACATCTTATTTCTACCAGGGTGTATATTGAAATTGGAACTATGAGCATCATCCAAAAATTCCCTTTTTATATCAGGTATATCAAGAACACAAAGTCTCTTCCGAAATTTTAAAATTTTATCTTCACACACAAAGTCACTCAATCTCCCATCATTCACAGCTTTAATCATCATTTGAAACTCTTCATCATCAGTCTGAGAAATCATTATCCTTTCCAGTAATGATGGTTTGGAAATCATTTGATAAATTATTTATGTTTCACCTTCCATGGTTATTCCCATATCCACCTTTACTAGATCCATGAAAATAAGATCCATTTCCACTATCATCTTGTTCAAAACTCCATGATCTTTTCTACTCAATGAATCTTTCACCTTATTTTCCTTCCTCGAGTGGTAATGTATAGTGAAATCATAATCATTGATTAGTTCAAGCCATCTCCTTTTCCTCATGTTAAGTTGTGTATGTGAGAAAATATATTTCAAATTCTTATGATCGATATATATCTCACAATTTTCACCATAGAGATAGTTTTTACAAATCATCAATGAAAATATTATAGCTGCTAAATCAAGATCATGAGTATGATAGTTTTTCTCTTAAATTTTTAGTTTTTGTGATGAATAGGCAATAACCCTATCATTATGCATAAGGACACAACAAAGTCCTTTCTTTGAGGCATCACTATAAATAAAAAACCAATAATTCACCGAGGGTGGAGTCAATATACGAGGATTGACTAATATTCTCTTATGTTCTTCAAAAAATTATTCACACTCTTTTGTCCAAACAAGTTTAACCCCTTTTCGTCTGAGACATATTAATGGGTTATCCAATCGGGAAAAATTGTGGACGAAATGTCAATAATAACCTGATAATCCAATAAAACTGCGTAACTCTATTATACTCATTGGTGCTAACCATTATTGGATTTCCTAGGTCTTAGAAGGATCAACAGAGATTCCATCCTTAGAAACAATATGGCCAAGAAAATAAATATCCTGATGATATTATTCACACTTTCTAAACCTCCCATATAATTAATGTCTTCTAGGATTCTTCTAGATAATAGACATGTGATTTTCATGATCTACGTAGCTTTTGATGTATATCAAGATATCATTAAAAAATACCACTATAAATTCATCAAGATATTCCTTGAAAACATTATAAATTAGATCAATGAAGAAAGAGGGTGCATTAGTCAATCCAAAAGGCATTACTGTAAACTCAAAATGCCTGTAACTGGTTCAAAATGTTGTTTTTAGAATGTCTTCCTTCTTCACACAAAACTGATGATATCCAAATAGAAGGTCAATATTTGAAATGTATTGATCTCCATGCTGTTGGTCAAATAAATCATCAATGCGAGGTATGGGAAACTTATTCTTTATTGTTATGGCTTTGATCACCCTGTAGTCAATTCACATCCTCATAGATCCATCTTTATTCATAACCAAAGGGACTAGGGCTCCCCATGGAGAAACACTAGGGTGAATAAATCTCATGTTACTCAATTCCTCTAGTTGTTTCTTTAATCCCACTAATAACATAGTGGTAATTCTATAAGGGGCCTGAGATATGGGCCCTGAACCAGGGATTAAATCAATGGAAAAATCAATTTCTCACTCTGGAGGATGTCCGGGTAAATCCTCTGGAAACAAATCAACATATTATGGCACAATAGGCACGTCCTCTATTCAAAAATTATTTTCCTCTACCATAAATATTTCATTCTCATCCTCCCCATTAATTTATTTATGTAGAGCTATAGGGGGTGGATCTAGATAATAATCAGGTGGTTACGTTTCTTCTATAAAGATAAATAATACCTTATCATCATCAAAAAATTTAACCTCATTTTTCTTACAATAAATTTTCACATAATGGCCCAAAAAGAAATCCATACCGAGGATTACATCAAATTCAATCATGGGTATGGCGATGAGATCAGTAGATAAAGAACATTTATATGCCTGAATGGGGATTGATTCACAAAACATTATTGCAGTGGTACTTCCCTTAGGAGTTTTGACTGACAACTCCCTTGTTAAATCAAATTGAAAATATCTAATTTTCTTAAGAAACTGGGAGGATATGAAACAATGTGATGATCCAGAATCAAATAAAGAATTTTCAAAACTTGAGAAAAAAATCAAATTACCAGCCACAACTTATTTCGGAGATTCAACTATAGTAGTAGTGATAGCATAATATTGGACTTGATCCCTTGGCATTTTTGAGGTACGTTCCTCTGATGCTAAGAACATTAATTCGCATAATTCACCCTTTCTCTATAATTGTAGCATTCAATATTAACATACTCTTTATTCCCCTTCCAATCACGATCTTGGTGGCCTTTTTCAACACACTTGTAACAGACTCCCATTCCTTTCAGGCAAGTACCAGGGTGTTTCTTTCCACTTTTACAACAGGATGGAAATTCAAATTTTTCCTTTTTAACCTTATTTCCATATCCAGAGTGTTCTGTAGATATCCTCTTCTCTTGCTTTTCTTTAATATCATATGACTTAGGGAAATCTTTTTCTGTCTTGATAGCACATGAAACAATATCCTCATATAATGAGAAGGATCTTGAGACTAATTCTTGATGGAGAAATGGGTTTAACCCTTCCAAGAAATGATCAATATTACTTCATGGGTTACGTATATAATCTGATTCATGCATCTCTATCCTTGTAATGTTAGCTTCATACATTGTGACATTATCATCCTACTTTTTCCATAGAATCAGAAATCGTCTTTCCATACCCGCTCGATGGTCATTAGTAAAGTATTTTTCTATGAAAATTTCATTAAACAACCTATATTCCATATTTGATACTTCATTATCTTCCTTTTTGTTTTGAATCAATGACCACCATTTATCAGCATCTCCAGTGAGGCTGTAAACATCCGTGACAACTTTTTCCCTTTCGCTACACCCCAAGGCATGGAATATATTCTCTAAGGAAATTATTCATTTCTCAACTACTAATATATTTGTAATCTCATTGAATGTTGGTGGTTGTTTCCCCATGAAGCAGTCTAAGATTGATCCTCCATATTGTGGATCAGGGTGCTCCGTATGGGTAAGGTTATTATTCATAACCTGAGCGAGTTGTCTAAGTATGTTGATAAACTGATCATCACCAGTTCCTTCACTAGCTCCACTGTAATTATCTTGAGAATGAGGGAAATCCCTATATGGATTACGTTGGTTGATATGGTTTCTATTCCATCCACTATGTACCATTTCTAAATAATGGCATACAATAGATTAGTTTATGAATCGAAATACATAATTCCAAACTTGTAAAACAATTTACATAAACTGAAAAGATTATAGATATAATCCATAATCATATAAATGTTTTGTTTGAGGAAGTATATACTCATAAACCCTTAATAATTTTTGGTAACGAAAATGATAATTATCCTAAGCATATCCCATGGGAGTGTCATAACCAAGAGTGTAGCAAGGCTCGTTGTTGTGCACCAGTTCCCGTTCGAGTCTAGCTCAAAGTGGTGTTTTCTAGTTCTACCCCTTGGTTCATCTATTCAAGAGCCACCTCTACCCAGATAGGGATGTATTTCATGGAAAACTCAAAAAAAATCTCTACAATACCAAAATTCTAGAAGGTTCCTCTATAGTAATACTCAAAGTCTATCTTCAGGTAAGGTGCTCTAATCGAGGTTTTTCTAAATCTATATTCCATGGTTGGTACTAAGCTTCCTCTAATACCAACTATAATTCCCCATCTAGAGATACCCAGAGTCAGTTCATTATTTAATAACATTGGAATGATCACAAAAGACAAATTATCGAAAGACCGATTAGTTTAATAGCCTTGGAAATACTAGATACATTCATAAGTATCATATTATATTATAAAATGAAAAAATACATCAAAATAGACCCCATATTCCACACACAAATCCCATAAAATAACCCTATATGTCAGTAATAATATAATTCTTCGCATCTTGGTAAAAATAAAACATAGATAGTGGTGAGCTCAGATGCTAAATAAGGATAACAATATAGTATAAACTTTCATAAATAAGCATAATCATTTATGCCAATGTGTAAGATTAAAACAAAATCCTTTTAAACAAAAAAGTTAGTATATTATGGAAATGATACATTGAAATAATTCCATTTACTTATTCACATGGATATTCTAGTAGTCAAATAATCACTTGAAATATCAATAGCCACTTTCATAGTGATGGAATGCATAATGCCAGACTTCTTAACCACATAGTCAAGGCCTTGTGCCAAGAATACAAAGAAGATTTCATCAAGGCCTTCTTCCAAGACACTAGTTTGTCTCATGAGACCTACTGATGCATAGAGGAGCAATAGTGGGCTCCACCCGTCACATACTAAGTCCAATTCATTCCTCATATGAAATGGTTTGAACATAACATAAACATTCATATTAAAACTAGCATACAAAATGTCAATACTTTATCTATAAACCATGAATGGTGTAAAAATAACACATTAATAGTCAAAAATATCACAAAACCTTCAATACAATATGGAAGTTTTTTATCATAATAAATCAACTTCAAATAAGATAAAAATCTATCAACAGAAGTTGACATAGATGAAATAAAAACATTTTCCAGAGAAATATCTCTTTCTATTTTCAAATAATTTCAAATTCATAAAATTATAAAGGAAAATTTTTTTTTTTAAATATTCATATAAACTTTTAAAGAATGCTTTGATTATGTTATAATGATGGAAAATAGCTGCTCCCTCTGTATAAGTTAAAATAAGATATTTTTACCTTAGTTTTCTCGAAAATGTTTTGAAGAACCTTGTTTGGAAAATGATGGAATGATTCCATTATAAACATCTTATCAAAAGTCAAACATGGTTATAAATTACTTTTACCCATATTATATAAAATAATAATTATGTTTTGAAATACATTTCTAAGAAACATGGATGTGGATGATAAAGAGGTCCTAGTAGATATTTACTTAAAAACAACCTCGGATAATAAAGAGATTGTGAAATTAACCCTTACCATGTGGTTTCCCTTGGTCGAGGGTATGCTAACCTTATGAATAATTGTGAAATAATTTTTATTAAATTATAAAAGAATAATATACATTAATATGATATCATATAAGATCGTTTAATATTTCATTGTTAATAATATCTTAGTATTATCGTTGTTTCGGGTGTTAATGGATTCGTTCTCCATTATATTCAATGTTATGTGAGCCATATTTGTTATGGATGAGATGTATCATATTCATATATAGAATGATATTAAGTCTTTAAACATTATTTTTAACCATCAAATGAAAATTAGTCTTGAATGGATATGATGGGGAATGAATCTCATCACGTTCGTGGAGACTGTAATCCGTACGTACGAACAAGAGACAATATCATTCTTTTGATATATAAATACTATATAATTGGATGGTATATCATATATAAAGAATAGTTTTCATGTTTTATTTATTATTTACATCAATTATACAAAATTATTATACCCATCCAAATAATAATGTATTGAATAACAACTACACCACGATGTGGAGACCGTAAGCCATACATACGCATATATGGTGACATTTCATTCAATTGATGGATAGAATACTGAATATGGATGTACCATATTAATAATAACATCACAGTATATATAAGAGACTAGAGTTACTTTTTTAGAATGGTAACAACAAATAATGAGGAAGTGGAAGAAGAAAGGAACTTGAAAGAGGCGATGAAATATTTACCTCTTCTTTGGGTTCTTCCTTTTGATTTGATCAAAAAATCTCCTTAGGTTGGATTTATGACTAATTGAAGGCATCTATAATTAAGGTAGGACATTTTATAGGGTATTTGGTCAGGGTTTTTCAGAGACAAAAGGATTTGACGGTGTGAATTTGAGGGAAGGGGGAGTGCCTTTTTATAAGAGGGGTGTGGGGCACCTTAGGAAAAGCTAGATATATTATTTTATAATAAATACATTTTCGGTTTCTAATGTTTAAAAAATGATTTATTTCAAGGATAAGGTGGATATGGGTCATCAAATACTCAAACAATTCGTTTTAGATAGTTTTGGTTCACTATATTAACATTACCTTTTAGATTTTACTCATAGTTAATTTGTTTGAAATATACCATTTCTCTTTGTATTTTTATATTATATTGTTAATAAATATAAAATAAAATTCAACCGAACCTCAAGTGGTTCATTAATGACATATATAATATTATATAATAACTTTGGCCAAACCTTACATTTTTATTAATTGAATATAATTTAATAATATAATATTTTTTATAAAAACTCTTTTATGTCAATTTTGACACTATTTGGTATTTTGATTTTTCTATATTCGTAACAACATTATTACTTCAAAAACAATTAATATATCCAACCCTAACATGCCATATTAATGATGAAAATTATTTTAATTCCTAAAAAGTCTCAAATTACATTTATTTGGATATTTATAATATGAATTATTTTAATATTTCACTAATTAGCTAATTACTTCATCATCATTTTGTCCTACATAAATTAAATTATTTAATGTCTAAAAATTATAAATAAAATTCCATTATTTTGGAAATATATTTAGATTTATAATAAATATTTATAGTCAAATTTATCTTATGTTTAACCCTATATTAAATACTTTTTAGTTATTAAACTTTGAATTTAACACTTTAAACTATTCTATGAATTAAATAATAATAAATGTCCTAATCTAATCCAAGTGGACCCAAGAGGATCATCTTTTATTCCAAATGTTGTTTTTGGTCTAATTATACTTATCCAATAGAATTAGGACATGTGTTAGCGTAATAATAATATCATGTTTACCCTTAATTAACCGATTTACATTTAACCGTGGAAAATAAAACTGAAAATTACTATTCACCAAAAATTATTTTCATCTTATTGAACCAAATTATACTTTCATATATCAACTGTGTCTCTAATTTTTTTGAAATTCCACTCACAGAAGTGGTGAAATTATGTTTTATGTAAATTTTCAAATGCTCTTATGAGGTGGGTCAATGACGATAAAAAGTTCAATAAAATTTTTATTTAACTAAAATTATTACAAACTGAATCTAATGAATTACATTGAAATAATATACTAATTGTGTATCTATTTTGAACTAAAATAAATTTAAATATAATATATATATATTTAAAATAAATCAGTTTTAAACTATAACTCAGTGTTTTTCACCATTCCTCAGAAATTTATATTTTCAGAAAAATACAAAAAATTCTTCCTAAGCTAATTTTGATATTCTGAAAAGAAAAATGAAGTCCATTTTGAATGATAAAATTTCTAAATTTTCATAAAGTGGGCAATACTATTCAAAATGGCTAATTTTATTGGTTTTGGTGTGTTAGAACTCAATGTTGCGTACAACACATGCTATTTATTATTCAAAGAGAAGTGTAATGTTGATACTTGGGGTGTTACATATAAAAATAAAAAAATATTATTATTATACCATTAGTCAAATAGATAAACTAGGAGAAATATCAATACATTGTATGAACATTTCTAAGACATGAAACAATTATAATGCAACATTATCAGAAAATGAAAACACAAATAAAAAAAGTGTATCTTAGAATCTAAAAACACTAATAATCTCCTGCCTAATCCATATAGGTCAATCCATCATCATGGATATTATATGAGTGTTATTTAGAAAACACCCCCACTATGAAGACAAAAAGCAAAATTTTCCCAAGTATATGGCCTTAATAATGTCTTACATAAAATTGGACAAACCAAATCCACATTAAGACATAATTCAAATCCCAGAAGATTTATAAGTCATTCTAATTCAGAAACATATCCACTTAAGGAGAAACCCCTACCTGAACTACCCACTAACTAAACGATGTTTCATTAAATCTATGTACCCTCTGGAAAATATAAATAAACATCAATTCCATTTCTATCTTAAATGTGGTCTTCGAAGAAAACACTTGAGAAACACATTACCATAGCTCAACCATACTTCTACCATGCCAACACATACACAAGTTCCCGAAATCCTCAAATAAGAATAAAGAAAAACATAGATCCCAAAAATTATTACATATATTTCCATAAATCAGAATATAAAATAATGAATTCAAGTTATAAAAAACAATCACATGACCATGATAATTAAATAAATAAATATTCATGTGAAAAAAAAATTTAGAGAAACATAATAATAAACATAGAATTTTGAGTTGAAAAATCATTTCCAATCAATCTCTGACACCAATTGTTAGGGAATGTAATGTGGATTTTTCACCTTCCAATAGGCCATAATGATCTTGGTATTAAATTAATCTTCCCAATATTTGAAAGAAAAAAATGATTAGAGTTATAAATATTATAATAAATAGAACCATAATAGGGATAATATATATATATTATTTAATTATAATTAACTAAGGTAAATACAAATTATTCTAGCAAAGAAATATGAAATAATTAGAGTATTAAAAATTCTATATTCTTAATCATGAATTTACAGTAGCATGTGACATGATAAAAATTATTGATAGAAACAATATCCATTATCTTGAATAGGAAAAACAAAAAAGGAACATCATGGATAGGAGAAAAATGAACATAAGAAGTGTTATTTAGAGTTAATAAGTAAAATAAATAATTATAGTAGACACTCATAATTTTATGTGCTTCTAACAATTTTCCAATGTGAACATGTTATGATAACTATGGCGACTATATGAAAATAAAAATGATTTACAAATTTTATTGGAGAAAAAAATATAACTACAGAATGTAAAGTGAATATGAGAAACCTTGGATGAACTAATATAAGTTTCTAGATTCATCCCAAAGGAAAAACCCTAGTAAATACCTGGATAAAGAATAAAAAGAGAACCATTTACAGACTATGACCCTATTACAAGGGCTCAGTATCGCCTATAGGTCATCAAATATCATTCATGCTATATGTTCAAGTTTTTTATGTTAATAGTAACACCCTCCATAGTCGTCATCATCTTCTAGGAACAATGAACACTTGAAACACAATATGATCATCGAAGATGCTCACTAGGAATAGTGAATAATGATCAAACCTTTTCTCTCATGTTTCTTCTCCAAAATCTAAATAATATTTGACATATTCCTTTTTTATACAATGATATAATAATAGGCATATAATCTTTCTCCTCTTCTAGTAGAACTAGATCTAACTTTCTCTATATCTCCCTCTTGTTGAGGACAAACCACCCAAATTTGGGATATTTCCTCTGTGAAACCATCCACCCCTAAATGTAGTGTCATACCATCCAAAATAAATGAGTTAACATAAAGTTCTTCCAACGATAATTATACATGTTTCAAGAACTGAGACATATACAATCCCACAATCAGTAACATTATGAAAACATAGAAAGATTCTCGAATTTATTTTTCAAACATGAAATGGAGATGTCACCCTAGTTTAAATAATATAAAGCATTGATGGGTGTGTAACTGGGAAATGTGTATGGTGAAGAAGAACATGAAAATTACTTCTAGAACAAACCGTGTATTCCACCAATAATGAATTCCCCATTCACTACAAGATAAAAAATTATAAAGAAATTATTTAACAATTAAAATTCATAAATAGATAATTTATATTTTCTAAAAATGAGAATAAAATTAAATAAAAATATATTGCAAAAAATTACCTATTTATATTATATGTATCTTCATCTATGATCAATTTATTCTCTATTTATAATGTTCAAGTTTGATTCCCCCTCCCCAAAACTCATCACCATTGTGTGAGACCCCTTTTCTCAGACACCAATTTCCCCATGACCTTATCATCGACATATTTTCCTTAGTTTGTGATGAAACCCTCTATAATAGCCACATGAACTCATTTTTAAGACATATAAACTAACTCTCACTAATCCCTTTTAAATATTCTCCCTATACATTGTGTCCACTAGTGCTGACTCTATCATCTCCACCCAAGAAATAAATAGGATCAAATTTATATTCTAGTATATAATATTTTTATTCATTCCCTAATTATAATAATTAAACAGATGGTTTCAATAATGTTTATTATTAAGTGATACAATATAGTTATTAATTTATTTGATGATATAAAAGTAAAATTTAATTTTAATACTTTCTTATTTTGGTAATAATATTTTAAAAACAAATTAATATATATATTTTTTATTCTAGAATACCATATTTGTTTATCTTTTTTTTCATTTTTACGTGTTTATTTATTCATGAGTTTGTAAGTTTGAGTGTTATTTAAAGAAAATATGGAATGAATTATCCTCACTATAAAACCATCATTGTTTTATAATAAGGATGTGTGTGACCCTTACATCCCACCACCTATATGCCATGATTTAGCAACTATAACCTTGGGTATAAAACATACAAATGTGAGAATATTCCCACATAAATCCCAAGAAAATATAAATAAATCAAAAATAAATGCAATAACATAATATAAAATAAACCTCCCATTTTCCATTTAAGGTCATAAAAAATAATTTCCCAAAAATGAAAAACCAAAATAATAATTCCATTGATTTTACTCCCATATCAAAGCTAGTAAAGTCCACCTCACTCATCAAATATCTCATGGAAACCAAATAATTGGTATATATATAGGAGTGTTCATACATGTATACAAAGTATGATCCTCATTACAATCCCTTATCAAAATGTGTTAGAATTATAATATATTCACTTGGAATAAATTATACATCCAACATGAACCCACAACTGGAGATAAATTACCCAAACTAAACAAAACATAATCACCCAACATCACAACAAAATATAATAACATAATATCAAAATAAAAAATCCATGAGATAACTCCCAATGACTTCCCACTAATTGTTTTCTCTCACACTCCAATTAAAATCTTCCTAGTTCACTCATACCTTCAATATAACCACATATCCATATATATAAACTAGAACATCACAACTATTACCACATCATCATCACAACCACATACCGACTACCATATCATACTACACAACTTAACCAAACTCGCACTGCATATCCTCATCACATATCAAACATTGTAGGCAATAATTTATATGAATGAAATTATCCATGTTCTGGCTATTACCATGAATTTCCCTCACCATTTATTATATAATCTATCACAAAACGGTATTATCGCATCAATTCAATATATCTTATGATCATTATATATCATGAATGATATCCTAAATATATTATAATTGAAACAACTTTTTAGGGGATAGTGTGGATGGGGGAGTGGGTCTCACATCCAAACAACACAGCCATAACCATTACGACCATTGCATCATCACTACTCCATGGTTCAATAACCGTCAACTAAAACAACACAAACCATCCCCATATTCTATACAAATCAACCGCAAAAACATATTTGAATTCCCATTTATTCCTACCATTTATTCCTACCTGGATTTATCATTTTTTCATCCATATTAAATTAATTATACCATTAAATTAAATATTTAATGACACGCCATTCATTACACATAAACACAATTATACAATCAATTTCCCATACATTTCAATTATCATCATTTCAATAACTACCTGTAGCTTATAAAAATTAATCCCCAACCCTTTACCATATTCAATATTGCCAAAAATTTACATTCTACCCCACTGGAAAATATAGCACATCACCATAGCCAAACTATCCACATATAAACTTCCACACCACCCATACCAATATGCAAACTAGAACATACATCCATCCAAACAACCCATCTATATCATTACACATTAACCAGTGATTACACTATACCAACCAATAAAATAACTATACTTCCCATTTCATCCATGTAAACAGGGCACAACACCCACTAATGAAGAAATTCCAACACCCAAAACCATCTATAACCATCCACTTATATGGAAATATAAATCAAAGAAACATTAAAAAAAATTTAACAACATAAAAGAACCAGTTATAGTTTCGAAATCACTTCTAAAATTACCTTTTTAAATCATTACATTATGTTGATTCTACATCAAATTCATAAGAAACATAAATTCAATTTCATATTCCACACAACATGTTCATTTTCATCTATACAATATTTTACGTTTATGAAATGGTTTTCTAAAAATTAAACCTAAAAACACATCTATATCACAAAAATAAAAACACTTTCAACAAAAATATATAAAACCAGTGGATCTTTAGAAACATCAAGATTCATATAAAGATTATCAAAATCACCTCACCCCTCCAATATTAAATAAATATATGTAAAAATCATAATTAGTATATAATTTAAAATCTATACAATGAAAAAAACATGAAACATACACAATTTAAAAAAAAATTAATAGGGATAATTCTTGAATCCCACACTATGATATGATCATTCAAGGGAACACTACACATGCATTGGATAATTAAGTACCAACCACTTCCAAAACCAAAAGTGACCACCAAATGAAATAAATAAGAGGAACTATCATGAAACCATACATAGTTATAAACTAAAACCATTGAAACTATAACACCCTGGAATTGTATAATATATTTCTCTTTATTAAATTTTATTTCATGATAACTTGTGTAATTTGGAACATCGAGTTAAAATAAACTATGATTTTCTATTAAAATATTATTTAATAGTAATCATCTAAACATTGGGATAGTGGGTTTGAATAAGAATAATTAAATTTTGAATCATATATGGTTTATATACGTACAAAGTATATTGTTTTTTTATCAATTTATAATAATGAAAAATATAAATCTTTTCGAAAATAAATTATAATCCATTAAAAATAACTTTTTTTATATTCACAATTATTAATTCTCCTTATAAATTTGACATATCACTATGGGTGACTGATTATGATGTCATTTATGTAATATATAATCCATAAAATTATTTATAATTCAACTAATATTTTTTCTAGGAATTTGAAATGAATATAAATCTAATTTCATGCTTAAAATATGTAATTTTCTAAAAAACTTTTTTTTATCACATTCTAAAAAAAATATAAAAATTAATTTATTCTACTTATTGGTATTGAATTTGAAAAATTATATTTCAATTTCTTTCATAAGTATTTATATATTTATAAAATATTACCCTTAAAATTTTAGTCATTATAAATAGTAATTGTTGTAAATTTTATCAACTCATTAAAGGGTAAATCTGATAAAACTAAATTAAAACTAAGTGATAAGGTCATAATTAGTAATAATATTCATATTGGATTAATTTAGTTCAACCCTAGTCATCTTAGTCGTAAAATGTATATTTTTAACTTAAGCATTCAAGTGAAAATAAAAAACATAATATTTAAATCAAAAAAAGTTACAAAATCTCACCTTCTTAGTTTTAAATATATATTATGGGTACAAATAAAAAAAATTGAAAGTTATTAAAGAATATAAAATTAAATTATTTTCATAATAAAATTATACTCATCCTAATATCTGATTTTTAATTTTTTTTAAGATATAATTTCATTAATTATTTGCGCAATGCTAATACAATATTTATTTAAATACTAGAAGAATTAAGTAAATGATAATAAAAATATTAAAATTGATATAATTTGAGTGATTTAAATTATTACATGATGTTTATATATTAATATGACATATTTTTTAGGTTTAAATCAATTATATTTGAAATAAAACTTTTTATTGATGTATTTACAAATTAAATTAATATTTCAAAAATTTCAATTAATGATAAATTATCAAAATAATACCTTATTAAATTATTTAAATGTAAATAATATCATTAAAAAGGGAAATGGGAGAGGATATGGTATAAAATGTTATCAATTTTCCATTTATGAGTCAATGGATTCTTAATGTGTTAAATTATTACCATTTAAGAGTGAAAAATATATTATCATGGTTAATTGTAAAATAGGTTAATATTTAGTTGATAAAAATGATAAGGAATAAGACACCATAAAAACATATCAAAATTTATGTTTTTGATGTGAATTAAACCACTAGCAAACATAGGTACAAATAGTTTTCCATTTGGAATAATTTTTTGATAATCACTTCATTATAACTTAATTTTTTATGAAATTCCCAGAGTTCACATCACCTTAATTATAAAGTGTGCCTCTTCCTACGGTTCTTTAGACTACATTGAGCCATATTTATTGATTAAAATGTGTCGATTACACATCTAAACATCCATATCAACATTTTATAGGTTATTTTTTTCCATAAGACCTTTTCTAAGACCCTTAAGAAGAGATCTAAAGGAAGCCTATTGAAGAAGAGTTTATCATATTTACCGAGTCCTTCATGATTATTTATACTTCTACTTAAATGTAATGTGTTGTAACCATCCTAAGATAAAATATCCAAAATCAAAAATATACTTGTTTTTTTTACGATTATGATAAACCATCCCATCACTGTTTTATCCTATGAAAAGTAAAAAACATTTATCGTGCATATATATGGCTTATCGTACCCATGTAGCGGTGTAATTTTTTTAATCACCATTTAACATGGATGGTTATAATGATGGATATAATGAATATTTTTGATAATTAAGGTACATATATTCTTCTTTAATTAAAAATATTATTTATACCTTCTGTCTTTTGAATCCATTGGAAAAAGATAGTGTCGCTCATGTGTACATGTGGACTATATCCTCCATTAAGTGATGCGATTTGTTTCTCATTTACACATTACATTGATTTTCAAAATATTGTATTTGATAAATATATATGGTTTATATAATATAATATTTATTCTAGATAAAATAATTACTATAAACCATTCTTTTATTTTTATCAATTTAAAAATTAAAAAATCATTCATGTGGACGTAAAATATACCATCTCCATTAATAGTGTAATTCATTTTTCTATTTATAAATTTTATTAATAAAACATAATATGTATATAATTAATATAAATTTTGATTATATAAATATAAAAAAATTATGATATAATCACCATCAATTTACACAGAAACAAAATATCGTACCAAAACCTTAATTAAAAACAAAGCAGTTATCACCAAGAACAGTAATTTTAATAGAGTTATAAATAAGTGGATAATAAAAGTTTATAAGTAATTAATACATGGTATTAAATATTATATTATTGTTTTATAATAGAATATTAGTAAATAAATATTTATTATACAAGAGTTTTGTACTTTTATGATTAATATCTAACCTGAGGTAAGGGTTTATCATCCCACTTTCACCTATGAGACATATGACATATTAACAAAATATTTATTTTACATGGTGTTTATATAGCCACAATGATATACTATATCCTGAATCTATTTTACTATATGGTATTTAAATTTTCATTTAAATTAATTTCGTTAATGAGACTTACAATTCAAAAGACACCAAATTTTAAAGGTATTATTTCACAATCTCAACATTATTCGGGATTAGTAATGATTAGGTCTCTGTTTGGGGGTTATTTTTCTTCAATATCCATAATTTTCTGAAAATATTTTCATAAATGTTTTAAATATTTACTATATAATTTATTGGCTACATTTTTACCCATGTTTTATTTTTTACCAAAAAAATTGAATGTAAAATTATTTTCATTTTTCAAATAAGGTACTTTTAGAGTAATTTATAAAAGTATAAAATAAATGGCATCTAATTTATAATGCATGAAAAAAATTCATGTCATTATAGCTAATATTTCACACAAAAATTATTATACATGTTTACAGGTTTCTTCTCAAATAAATTTTTTGATTCATATTTTTAATGTCATTAAAGATGATATTTCAATGTGAAATAAGGTATTTTCTCATGAATTATTCAAGGATATTTTTAAATTATTTTCATCTATTTTTTCATCCTTTATTAAAAAAATTGATTTTATGGGTTTATTATTTTATATTGACATCTACAATATTTCTATGAATGTTTTATGATCAGTTTAATTTGGGAAAGTATTGATATTCTATATTCTAGATCTTCCAATGTGAATATTTATAGAATTTCAAGATAGTTCATTATGTTCTGTTATTTATTCATATGTGGGATAAATTAGACATATTAAGTGATGAGTGTGTCCCACAATGACATAGACCCTTGATGAATTTGTAGGTCTTATGATACAAACTATCTTGATTTTTTTCGGTACTTAACCTTTTATTTAAGATATATTGTAATGATGCCTTGATAGTGTGCTTCGGATGTATAAGACTGATTACTTGAAAGTATGTTTCAGATGTACACCATTATGAACTCAATCATTATAAACTCCTTTATTTATTTCCATGTGATTATTGGAATTTTTTTCCATGGAGTTGTTTTTTCCCATGTGATTATTTATCTTTTATTATTTAATTATAATTTATTTTAGGCCTTACTATTAACGATTATTTAGAATCTATTGTATGAATTCCATTACTAAGCATACAATCTCACTAATTTCATATGATTATTTTCCCCATGATACCCATAAGATCTTTTGTATTAAAACATGAGGATATGTTGAAGGGTAAAATGACGTTCTCTAAGAAAATATTATGATTTATTTTATATTTTAAAATATAAATGTGAAATTCAAGTATATATCTAGTTTAACAAGACTAATAAACTATTCAGTTATTTTGGATTTTATTTCTTTTATCAAATGAAAATGTAATAATGTAACCACTAAATCTGTGAGACTAGAGTCAATAAATTTATAGTTGGTATTAGAAAATATTTAGTTGAATCCATGGGATCTAGATTTAAGAAAATAAATACTAGGTAACATGACCATTGGAATAATTTTTTATTCTCCCATAGAAAACATGTTTATAATTATGATATAAACAAAGAATAATTTTTTCAATTTATATTTAGGTTTCATTAATTTTGGATTTATAAATAATGTTTCATAATGTTATGAGTTAATTGAGTGTATGACATTATATAGAAATGAAAACTAGTCAAAGGAATGGGAACCATATAGATTCACATAATCTGTGAAGGGATAGCCCTCATAATAAATATAATGAATGATTGAGTTAGAGATATAGTAAGAGTTGAAATATTTATAACAATTTTTAACATAGGTTATCAGTAATAACCATTCCTATATAAAGCATCATGTTGATCCACAACGCACTGTAACAATGTTTTACCACTTCATGTGTCATCAATATCTATCATTTAATGGGACATCAAAACTATCTATATCTAAGAAATTGAGATGTTTCATAGAAAATATATTTTTTAATATTTGAAGTAATGAAATAGAGAGGGTTCACATGGTAGTTTATTGCCTCTCGGGGGAATAAGACCAGTTTTGGATATTTATCCAAAACACTATGGATGGGGATGAAATATTGAGAATGGAATGAAGTTATTATAGGTTACTTTTATTTTAAAATTACATTCCTCATGAACAATTATAATATATGGATATATATTTCTTAAGCTAGAGTCATATGAAAGATGGAAATGCTTCTATCTATGATAATATCCTTATAAGGTTACAATGGAATTCATCAAACTACTTACACGACCGAAAGAGAAATATTAACCATTCCATTGATGGGGTTAACCGAATAATTTTAGCGGAACTAGTCTCCCAAAAAATATCATGATATGAGTATATATTATCATGTTATTTCTCGATAGAGACTGATTTCCACATATCTTATGGATTCAATGGAAAGAAAAATTATAAGAATAAAATAGAGAAAAAATTATAAAGGGATGAAGAGAAAGATTAATTCTCTGAAATGTGATACTTGGGGAAAACATCATGTTATATGATTAAAAGGAAAAAGTTTTTTCTTTAGGTGTATAGAAAATGGAAATCATTATCATGAATGATTGTGTTATGGAGAATCCCTCAATATTAGGTTATTTAACTATAATAGTATGGGGAATGATTCCAAATAATTCTCCATGATTCAAGGATACTTACAATAACAGATGCTAAGGGAATAAGGCCAATATTATGTAATTATTATAAATGTTGTTGATGTTCCTAATAATGTGTTCAAAGAAAAAATTATAACTCACTCAAAAATAGAAAATGGTTTATTTTATTCTGATTCAACCCTCTATTTTATATTTAATTAATTTTCTATGGGTATAATATCCCACATCAACTATTATATATTGAGATTATAGTGAAAAATCGAACTGGTAAAATGGTCACATCAAAAATATATATTTCCTCTGATTGAATTATATGGGTATGTGTATCATGAAAAAAATTATAATCATCTTGGGGTTAAATTAGATGTTTTTATTCATGTATTGGAATTGTCTAAAAAATTCCATAATAAATTTCCAAGAATGGGAAGTGACATTTGATATTCTAAACCAACCAATGATCATCTATAAGTGTGACAGTGAATATGAACATATGATTGAAATCACATCCATAATATGGGTCTCAATTCCTTCTCAAAAGGGATGTTAATCACAAATGGTTGGGGTGGAACTCAAAATCATTTTTATACCTATTCTAAGAGATTTAATCCTTGTATTTTTATAATAACATTCTGGTCTTACACCAAATAATTAAAATGACTCTCAATAGAACTCGTACCTATGGATGTACCTTTTTCAGAGACTTCATATACAATATCTTTGAATAGATTTATTTATTGAAGTAGAAACTCACGGATAATAATAACGAGGTATTAATTCATCCATTTTGGTCACCTTAGGGTGCACCTGTTATTTTTTATAAGATGAAAGACTAATCAATGGACCACTGTATTTATTTTCAAGAACATAAAAAAGATCACTATCAAGAAAAAATATCATGTACCCCATACTGATGAATTGTTTAATCAAAATAGTGGAGCTCAAAACATTTCCAATACTGAGCATTGTTCTCAATATCATCAATTGAGATTAAATAAATAGGATATACCCAAGAAAATATTCTTGTAATGGATTGGAAATTATGAATTTATAGTGATTTTATTTGGTATTACTAATTCCCCCATTATCTTACTGTATTTAACGGATAATGTCTTTTGAGATTACCATGATTATTTATGTTGGTATTTATAGATGAAAATATTATATTTTCAAAGATCCAGAAATTGCATGATGATCACCTGAGGATTGTACTAATGATTCCAACAACGAAAAATACGTATTTAAATTATTCCAATAGTGGTTTTTTATTATAAAACAATCATTTTTAGGTCTCATAATGTCATAAAATGATATATTTCTGGATCTATCAAATTAAAAACCAATTAAATATTTCCCCAAACCCACCATCGTAATTGAGATATATAGATTCCTAGGTTTGGATAGTCAATATTGACATTTTCAAAAAAATTATCATATTTATCTGACCAACTCAATAAGTTAACTCCGATGGGAGACAAGTTCCATTGTAATGATGAATGTGAGGAAAATTCAAATAACTGATGAGAAGGTTATTTAGTTAAAAAAATTCATACTCTATCATGGAATATATAATAGTTTATAATCAATAGTGATTCATTGAAGAAGGGATTTGGATGCATCCTCATGAAAAATGATATGGTGGGAGCTTTTTCATCATGTTAACCAAGGGTCCTGAGAAACAATTACCCAATTCTTGAATCAGAATCAACTATTATAATTTTTTCATTAAACATATGGAATAATTATCTTTATAGAAAAATTTGTGACATATATAATTATCATAAATGAATAAAGTATGTTTTCACATAGAAATAGTTGAAAATGCACTAGAGAATAATGTTTTAGATGAGTAATGATTAAGACGGCTCAATCCATTACCACTATGGGAATGTGAACAAGATTGAAGATGTTTTGAATTTAAAGGATCATGCTAGACTGTTTATTATATGGATATAAAAGAACCAATATTTATAGAATTATAATATATGGATCTTGAAATCATTAATGAAGTGGATAAATCATATCTTTCTCAAATGAATGTATAAAAATTTATCGATGTGAGGATTAAAAAAAGTCTAGAAATAAGATGTGGAGCTATAAAAGATGGTGGGAAATGTTCTTGATATCAAATATAATTTTGATTGAATGATAAGGATGAATAACCATGTATGTGACCCATCCATGCTATATTGGTTGAAGGGGGTATAAAATGAAGCTCGTGGTTCTTCATTCACAATTAATCATATATGTATAAATATTTATAGAGATTTGAGTGAGTATTTATAGTGGGAAAATATGAATATAGATATTAAATAATAAACTTCATGGTTATTGTTATGATATCATGTTAGGGATGAGATATAGAAAAATAATGGTTTGTTATAACCATTACCTATACATGAATGGAAATGAAAAAAAGTCACTATTGATTTAATCAACAGATTCTATAAAAATTATAAAGGGAATAATGCTATATGGGTTATAGTCCATCATATTATGTGGTCATCACACTTTATTTACATTATATTTGACTTTTTTCAGTATTATATTTCTAGAATTTATATAGTTAAATTGTTTTGTTTCTATAGAGTATACATTCTATTTTATCAGATCGGTAACCAATGTTTACATTGATTATTTTGAAAAGTAATGAACAAGAATTGGATATAGAGTTTATTTTCATCACTACTTATCTTCCTCATATAGATGGCTGACCTAATAGGTCTATTAAAACTCTAGAATACTTGTTTACAGTTTTATCTATGGAATTCAAAGGTGATTTGGACCAACAAATTCTTTCAGTTGAATATTCTTATAAAAATTTCATTCCCTCAAACATTCAAATGGATCCTTATAAATACCTCTATGGAATGGAATAGAGAACTGGAATATTCTAGAATGAATTTATATAAATAAATCTACTGGGTTCTGACCATGATTGGGAAATGGAATGGAATGATATATCCATTTAGAAACACATAAGAGTAGCTCGAAGTTAACAAAAACATTATGCAGAAAATCATGAGAAATATCTATAGATTGATGTTAGGGACAAGGTATTTATACTAATCTCTCCAAGGAATTGGGTAATGATATTTTTTAAAAAATAATATCTATTCCTTATCTATATCAGTCTATTCAAAATTCTTGATCGTATCCGGATGGTTGCTTATCAATTTGTTCTACCACAAAATTCCTCCCATGTTCACAACGTGTTCCATTTATCATTCCTTAGGAAGTACATGCATGATTATTCACATGTCATGAAATCAGAGGGAGTACTACTAGAGAAATATGATTTTTTAATGAATAAACAATGGAGATTTTTTATCATAGAGAGAAGGTTCTATGAAATAATACCTCTAACCTAGTTAATGTTTTTTGTAAATCCCATCACTATACGAAAATACGTAGGAACCTCAAGATGTGATGAGGTAGAAGCATCCTCACTTATTTACATTATATAAGTGTAACATAAATGGGAAAAATATTCTAAGGGGGTTATAATATATTTATCTATGATTTTATACTATATTTCTCTTTAGTAAATATTATTCATTTGATATATCGCACTACACACAACACCGAGATTAAATAAACAACTTGTTTCTGTTAAAATATTTCTTAATAGTTATAACCTATCCATTAGATTAGTATGTATGAATATGAATAACTAATTGGGAAAAATATATAATTTAAAAATTTATAAAATTAAATCTGTACACATTAATTGAAAATATATTAAAATATAAATTATTTCGAAAATAAAATAAGATATTTTTCTGAAAAATGATATTTACATGCACAATGTGTTATTATCTTCATATATAGAATTTATCACTCTGGGTGAATTATTTAATTTAAATATTAAATATTAATATTAAATAAAAGTTTTTATCATTAAACTAATATTTATTATAGTAATTAAAAAAGAATATAAATCATATTTTATTCTTAATACTGTAATTTTCTTAAAAATGATTTTCATCTCATTTTTTATTTTATATTAAAATTAATTTCTACCACTTATAGTTTTTGTATTTTAAAAACTGTATTCAATATTTTGAATCTTGATGTACAATTTTTGTAAATAGACCCATTCTATTTTAAGGCATTTTGAATAGTAACTATGGTAAATTTTTTCACCATAGTAAAGGGAAAATCAGTGAAACTTAGGATTAATGTAAGTGAGAAAGTAATAATTTCTCATAATAATAATTATTTTCTTAATGTAATTAAACCCTCATCAAATTATTCTTAAAATTAATGTTTTCAATGGAAAATTGTCCATAAAAATGGCCAATATAATATTTTAATCAATAAATGATAAAAAACAATCTATTAGTCTTAAAAACTATTTTCTGTCTATATAAGTAAAAAATAAAGTTATATATGAATATAAATGTAATTTTTCAGTATAAAAAAATATTTTCATGTTAATAATTTTTTTAATAGTGAATTTACCTTAATTTCAGGCACAATTATAATACATTATTTATTCAATTAAAAAAACAAAATAAACGATATTATTATTACTAAAAATGATATAATTTGAGTGATTTATATTTTTTCACAATTAAATTTTGATGAATATGACCTATTTGTTATCTATAAATGAATTATATTGGAAAAACGTTTAATCTATATATTTGGAGTCAAATTAAATGAATAGTTTCAATATTGACATTAATGATAATTTATCAAAACAATATTTTATTAAATTATTTAAAAATGTTTGGTATAATAAAAGAGGAAAATGTCGTATGATAGGGTAGAAAATATAATCCATTTAACATTTATTAATCAATAGTTATCTTATATGTAAAATTATATCTCTTCAATAGTGAATAATATGTTACTCTGCTTAATTTTAAAAAAGGTTAACTTAGGGATTAAACCGAATAATAATAATGTGTAGAAAACTATAAAATACAATAGAAATTGTATTTATTTATGATATTTAAACCATGTCATATCATATTATCAAATAAATATTAATTTTAATAAATTTTTGATTATCACTTTATTATAACTTAATATGTTAAAAAATTCTAAATTTGAACATAAAAACAATTATAAATAAGCACTTCCTCCTTCATGTTTGTCCACTATGTTTAGTAGTATATCCTTACCACACCACTCCCATAACACTTTTAAAAATCCTCATTTTTTTAGAGATTTTTTTATTCAAAATGACCTACTCTAAGTCCCTAAAGAAGAGATCTACAGGACGTTTACCGAAGAAGAGGTAATCCTCTTTAACATGTCCATAAAGATTATTCATAATTATAAATCTTATTGAAGTGTTGTACCCATACTAAAATAATAGATATAGTATCATATATATATATATAGTTTTATTATGAATATGGAAAACCAATATTCCATATATGTTATATCCAATGAAAATTGATTATATTTCTTATGCATATGTACGGCTTATCGTCTCCACTTAGTATTGTTACTTGTTTTTCATCACCATTTCAATTGGTTGGATATAATGATTTAAAAAAAATAATATATATGATATTTATGACACAAATATTCTTCTATAAATAAAATATCTTATGTACCTTCTTACATACAAATATGTTCAAAAACAACAACGTCGATCATGCATAGGTGTGGGCTACAACCTCCAAAAAGTAATGTTTTCCTTTTCTATTTTATTCTTTAAATGGATGGTCATAAAAATGTATTTGATGATTATATATTATATATATAACATAATTATAATTATATAAAAGATAATTATTATTTACCTTTAATTTCATTCACCCATTGAAAAATGAAAACGATATTTATACGTACATACATCATATTGCATACATGAATGGTGAAAATCATTTTTTTTATTTATAACATTTACTAATGACCCTGAATATATATATCATGAAAATAAATTATTATTATATTATTATTAAAAAAATTACACAATATAACCATTAAAAATGTAAATGGATAAAAACTACTGAACCAAAACATACATAAAAATGAAGCCGTTATAATAAAAAATATTTATTTTAAAAATGATTATTAAGAAATGATTAATAAAAAGTTAGAGTAAAATAAAATATGGTATTAAATATAAGAGTGTTTTTATTTATTATATTTATAAAAAATCTATATTTTTTATACAGCTGGTCCATACATGTTCATATAAAATCGGGCCTTGGGTAAGGGTTTCTCATCTCAATTTTACTTCTTTGAGACATATTAAATATTTATCACAAATTTTTTTGGGTTATATATACATACCAATATATATATATATATATATATATATTCATAAATCCAATTTAATTCATGATATTATATATTTTATTTATTTTATGGGTCTTACGATTCAAAGGCTACCCACATGGTTATGGTTTATTTCCCAATCCCATCATTATTTGGCATTTTTTTAGTCCCTTAAAGGGGAATATTTTTATTATATATCCATATTTCCTAAAAATATAATTTAAAATGTTTAGAAAATTATGTAAATAATTTATTAATGGAATTTTTTACCATGTTATACTATTTACCAAACAGTTCTAACGAAGGTTCTTTTTATTTTTCAGTGGAGTTAATTTTTGGAAAATTTTCAAAAGTGGGAAAGGAATTTATTTTAACTAATATATATTGACTAGATTCACCTTCCATCATGAAATATAAATGATTTTATTACTTAATCCCATGTTTAAAAATTTAAATTTCAATGAAAATTGTTTCCTTGATATTTTTTAAGTATTTAAATAAGTGGTTTCAGTGTGAAAATGGGTAATTTCACTTAGAAATTTCCAGTGATATTTTTAAAGCATTTTCTTATATGTAAACATAATTTGTTGAATTCTAGGTTTTTTTGAGTTTGTTATCTTATGACATAATCCAAAAAAATTAGTATTGGTTTTTGATCAATTTTACAAGGGAATGTATGGATATTATATATACTAGTTCTTTTATGATGGGAAGTTATTTTTTTAAGGAATTTGATTATGTTTTGTAAGATATTCATATGACAAAAGAATTAAACTTTAATGTGATGGGCAGGTATTAGAATTATATATCCCTTTGATGTATTTGTAGGTGTCATGAGACACGCTAGGTTGGTTTTTTGGCTGAGTTATTTCATATTTACATAAGAAGTCTTAGCACAAGGCCCTAAAAATATATTTATGATACCTTGGAATGAGGTCTTGAGGGTATGTTTCAGATGTATGTCATTATACATTATATAATAATGAACTACTTTAGTGATTTTCAAGTGATTATTTGAAATGTTTTCATATTAATGGATACGTTTTAGCTCATGTGATTATTTATTAGTAATTATTAAACTATAATTTATTTCCTTTCAAATTATTTATTCCTTATATTGATTCCAATATATATATACAGGTACTGGGAATCTACAGTCAATGATTTATTGTATTTCTTTTCCCCATAAAACCATAAATGAATTTATGATAAATATTCAGGGATATGATTTAGGTTTCATTGATGTTTTTTAATAAAATACTATGTTTTATTTTATTCATTCAAATTTAAATGTTAAATTCATGTATGTATCTAGTTCATGTAGAATAATAACTATTCATTCATTTGGGAAATGATGTAATGTATATAATTTGAATTTAAAAATTTTACCATTAGCATTGGGATAATAGGGTTGTTGTCTTTATATAAACCCCACTACTATTACCTATATGAAAAAAGATATCAATTAAAAATATAGAGATAGTGGAAGAGGAATACCTTTAATAGAGAGATTATATTCCCATGAATATAGAATTTTAACCATAAATATAGATAAATAGAATTAAATAAGAAAGGATTCAAGTTTATTATGGTTCCAATGAAATGAGTAAAATTTGAGGTAGGGGAGTCAAGAACCATTATTTATAGAGAATAACTAATGGAAAATTTTCATAGTATTGCAATTCTAACCCCAGTTGTGTTGCCTCTGGTCTAAGATATATCTAAAGATCATGACATAAAAATGAAATTTATTCACTCTTCTCAGTGGGTTTTTTTAACCCATTAAAATCAAACATGACTATCACCATGACATATAGAAACATCCCTCACTATTTTAACCATATCATAACTGCTTTCATGATGTGAATTGACCACCCTTTCTATTTCTAGTAGACCTATAAAATTTTACCACTCCTCTACTCATCTTAATAATGGCCACAAAAATCCTATTTATTCCTTTATCACTTCCCATCATAAAATACCTATTTCACTATACCAAAGGTTTCCACCGCTTCTACATTATATAACTCTACCCATTTAACCAATACACTTCACATCGACCTTCTATGGGACCAGCCCTTTGAAATTGGGTCCACATTGACTAGGTAACATTCCAAAACATTCATTTCCATTAAAGGCTCCACAATACCTCCTAAATTTCTATCTCACTGTTATCACAACACAACCAAAACCTCAACCACCCCCCCACAAAATGGAAATTCCATATCCTTATTTAGGAAAAACAACACCCCTCACCCTTGAACCACTATTAAAATTCCTATTGATTCCTTAAAAGACTAGAAAAAAAACATAAAGGTTCATGGAAATGAGGTCCATTATGTTAGACGCATCTCAATATACTCTCAGCCATGAAAATTGAAACCTTTCTTGAGAGGTAAAATACAACAAATATACCCAATAATCTGTAATATATTCCTCTAAAATGAATTAAACTCTATCAGTAATGTAAAATTCGGCATAAGAAAATAAATATTCTAAAACCAATCAGCGTCAAATAAAATATATAATCAACAAAACAAAATGATGATAAAAAATCATTGTACTATGCTTGGATTAGTGAATCATGTTCCCATGTATATTATTCCAAGACAACATGCCTCCACAGAAAGAGAAATTTTATAATGAGACACATATGAAACATATTTTCTATATTAATGAGAATCCTGAGTGATGACTCCATGTGTTTCACCTAATCCTGTACATTTAAATTTCCCAAATAAATGAAATTATATTCATTATAAAAATAATTAAATAATTATGAAATCTATAAAATATCAAGGATCTTGTCCAACTATTGTTGGGAAACGGATATGACATCTTTTCAATATTCCCTAACACCACAAAATGACTGTTGAAACATAGATAAATCATACTCCAAGGGAAAAATATCTACATCCCATGATGAATGTAAAACACAATGAATACATGTTCCATAACCTTATACATTAATTTTCTCCTCTGATGATATATATATGATATTTGATAGTCATGTTCCACCTTCTCCCCTATCAAATCTGTTAAACCTTCTTATTAATTTTGTACACCACAACGGGTAAAAGTAAATTTAGATCCCGGACCTCCATCCAACATAATGGTTACCTACAATGCCACTTATAAAATTATTTTAATGGTAAAATGGTGATAGATGAGTTGTCTTATAAGAAAACTCATCCCATGGGCAAATGTTTCACTCATGATTTGATATAATGGTCCTCAATACCCAATAAATAATGACTATTTCATTCTTATATCACCTCACTATAATATCTAAAACCCCTAACTCCCTAATAATTAGGTAATGAGAAGACATCATCAATAGATCCAATATCACTCAGATAGTATGGCATTTTTCTTTTTTCTCAAGGAAGAACAGTGAAAAAATCTAACTAAATGTCTTCCCACATCAACTTACAGATATCCAATTAATGTGACAAACTTATCAAATGTTGATTCACAACCATTAAATTGTAATATAATAAACACTGTAACACAAACTCTACCATATATCATTCAATATCTAACCAACAATTCTAACTCATCATGGCATTATTCATCTTGGAAATATGAGGATGTACTGTCATGGGTGAGATATGAATATCTTAAATAACCACCCCACAAAATGAAAATTGAACAATGAAACTCCAATAAAAAATTATTTGATGGAAATAATTCTTTGTCCATCCCTTATGAGTGTCACCATGAAAGGAATGATCTTGAATTAAATTTTCTTCCATGTTTACCAACTTAGAAACCTAGATCTAGTACAAAAATGATAATTAAACCATCATTTGTTTTATGTAACCTCTACCAAAAACCTATTATGTATAAATATGCATCACTTTATGCTCCCCCATAACTCAACATATATCTTCATAAATTGAAAAATCATTTCCCCATGAATTCTTACTCTGTGCATCGACATTTACATTTTTTTTCATGAGGAGAAGGATATATTGAATTCATAATCTTATAAAAACTCAATCCACCTTTGTTAATGTGTACTAAAATCTTATTGAGATAAACTATACCTCATTATATTATGATTTTTGAAGAATTAATTGTACTAACTGATGACATAATGTCACTAAAGCTTCAATGAAAACACAATTAATATCGATTTAAGATCATATATGACATAGTTTCTCTCTTGCAAATGTCACAATCTAGATAAAAATGAGATCACCACCTCAAATTTATATAAATGAAACCCACAATAAGATAATATCTTTCATGAAAAACTAAAAACATAACTCCATCATTATGTAGTTGAAAAAAATGGGCATTGATCAACTTCCCCTTTAAGTTATTAAATTTTGTCTAACATTGATTATTATATATAAAATTTCAATCATGAATATTATTGGATATAAAAGCCAATATAAATATGATATCAACATTTAGAAAAATATAAAGAGAAAATGGAAACTACAAAATTCTAGGGAAACTACTAGTAAGGTAAAAAATGAAAAAAATTCCTACTATACAATGGCCTCTAAAAACATTTAGTCATAGAAACTATTGGTGACCAAGATATTAAAAATAGAATAACATAGGAAAATATATTCTGGTATTTAAATGGGATCTAAAAACATTATACAAATATGAATAAATTTAATGATACAAACTCCATGTCGATGGAAACCTTGAATTATGTGACGTCGAATATTCTTCAATAAAATCCTTCACCTTAGTTGTTTTGGTGACTCCCCTCTTAAGATTATCTTGGTTTCACATGAATTCTCTTGAGCGCCCATCCCTCTTATGTACATATAATAATATATAAAATTTAAATGAGAGGATTTCATACTAAATTGAGGGACACAACACCTCATCTAATCATCGCATTCTGGAATCCTCGCCAAAAACATTTCTATGGGAAAGTGAAAAAGATCCATAAATTTGATCTTGAGATCCTATAGTGTATGTCTCTTCATCTATATGGAAAGAAACATCTAATTATTTTTCTTTTTCATCATCAATGTTATAATCGATGCACAAAACAAACTCTTGAAATCATCCCATGGAACCTCTACATACTCATTCTCTCAAAGTAATATAACACACCATTGACACATCACCCTTCTCATATTAAATTGTGTTAATAAGATCAGATACACTACATTATCATAGATCAAACAAAATGTTGTATTGAACTTTTAGAATTACTTCTCTATATATATATTTTAAAAGATCCCCACATACATTTCTGATCTATGATGTTAGATTTTGCACAATATCTTTATCTAAGTTTCATCCTCCCTAATAACCTCAACCCTATGATTATCAATCAGATCCTCCTCATACACCTCTCTATCCAAAACCAATCATATAAAGAGACTGATATTTATCTCTTTAACACATAACAAAAACTCTTAATATTGATAGTGTGGAATAAAATTTATGATGCATTTAATAAGTTCATTTTAACTTCACATAATTATCACAAATCAATAAAAAGTGAAAAAATAATGATTCACGTACATCTCCAAGGTATCTACCCTACAATTAGAACTACCTCCCCTAGGGTTTTCAGTAATCTTATTGTACTTGTGTAAGATCATAGAGGGTATTAATTGCTTGTATCCCACTCAATTTCCCTTGAAATAGAAAAAAATATGTCTGACTAACATCATTTCCTACAAATACCATGGAATTATTACAAGTGCCTGACTCCAGTCTCCATTCTAAATCTCATCCATAGCTTTGATAAAACATTGTTTTGACCCAACCGTATTGTTAATATCTCTTCATACAACAATTAATATGAATGTGAACTACAAAACATTCCCCAAATATGTCATTGGTCGGTGAATACAACGAAGGGTATAAAGCATTCATATGGGTGTTCTTACATTCGTAAATCCTAGCAGCATATAATAAACCACTTGTAAAAAATATAAAATAAAATAAATACAACATCCTATAATGTAGGTAATTTAATTTTGATAATAAGTCTTTAAAAAATAAATTCCAAAAGAAAAATCCTTTGGTAGAAACACTAATATCTATGCTCGTAATGTCTAGCGTGGTCACTGCATCCATCCTAGAAACATGATTAATATTATATATATATATATATATATTTATATATATGTGTAAGAATATATGTATACTCCATCAGATCTACTGAATGAACTCTCATTAAAATGTGAAAGAGGAATATTATTAGTTGGTGAATAAGTATAAAAACCAATACACCGACAAGATAGGTGAACAATCACCCAATCTAACCAAGGCTCACTAACTCAACATGTCAACCATGTATAGTAACATAATATCTAAGAACATGTTTAAAATGAACCCTAAAACCATGAACCTCTAGTTTTTTACTCTCATGCCCCAAGGGTTCAATGAAAAATAGTTAAAGTTAAACTAAGGGAATCCCAACCCTCTATTTATAGAGAAACTTTTATGGGATTCCACTATGATGTGGTGACTCTAACCATAGTTATGGTATCTTTAGTAAAATAAATGTCTAAATATATAACCATTAAAATAGAATATCACCTCTCATATTAGTGACTATTTAACTCCATTAAAAACATGTCTAACCATGACCATTACATAGAGAAATTACCTAAATTGTTTTCAATAAAACTGTAAAACATAACCCTAGATATACAGAACTTCACCATGACCGACATCATGGATATTTTATCCATACCTATTTCCCAAAGGGATATCATCTGGAAACCCCACTCAATGAGACCACCAAAATGTAATACAACACCTCTACCCATTTTTTATAGGTACATTGCTAATACCTTCCCAACCACCACACAATTTGAAAGGGGTTCCTCTATGACATGGTAAACAACTATGAATATGTCGCTTACCAATATGTGAATTTCAAACCCTAGATACCCAAACTCTCTAAAACAACCAACTGGAAATGACCATAACACGACCAAGACCTCCACCATACACTATATAAATGGGTTTTTTGGACCCCTATCAAGAAAAAACTACCGAAAAATTCCCCACACAAACCTAAAAAAACTTTTATATTTCACAAAACCTTGGAGAAATGCCATGAAAATGATCTAGGAAAATTTGGTGGTTATAAAAAGACTATCAAAAACATGTTTTTTTCTCATGTTTGTTTAGCTATCCATCACCACCACATTATGAGTAATTATTTTTTTATAATTTAACACTATTCATCAGTATCATTCCATGTATCTTCAACACAAATATGATTTATCCATGAAATATACCCTAATTGGAGTTATTTTCAACATGATTCACTTTTCCTTACCATTAAACTAATTTTTTGATTGAAAATAAACTCTTTAAATCACTAATAATTGAGATAGATCATTTGATTCAGTTCCAGCATAGTCATCTGGATTGGATTACATGGAAGATGAAACATATTGGTTAGGTATTTTAATAAACACCACTGGTAACAACTAATGTTATATTAATTAAATTTCATTCATTAATCCCTTAATTTTTTAGGTAAATCATAAAAATTATTTATTTTTATCTAAGATGTTTGACTGAATCCACATAGTGATTAGTTAAGTTATAAATTTTAAGGAAAAGTATTACATAATTTCTTTATCAATAATATTTTATCCAGGTGTATTTAACATCCCAACCACAATCACTAGGTCTGAGATAGAATTCCACATGTCCTAAGGTGTGCATCTTTATACAATAAAGTATGGTGACTATATGTGATAGTCTCATGTGGATCCCTGGGGAGATTATACCCTCAATAACAGAACACAATAATATTAAAAAAACAAAACCTATAAATAATATATAATCAATGTAATCATAAATAAATGAAATACCAAATGTATAATTCATATGGAAACAACAGAATCAGTCAGGTGTATAGGTCACTGATCAACCATTGAGCCAAACACATATACAATAAATAAAAGAAAATTTTACAGTAGGATTTTTAGGTCTACCCTCACCTAATCTATGTATCCATAATCATAGAAATTTCTCCTAATAAATGATCAATGATGCACCATAGACAAACCATTACCTACAACAAGTGAGAGATGCTTCAGTAGCTGAGTTCCATGGACACCTGAGTAGGGTGTGTTTATAACTTAGTAATACACCACCAATATGGTCTAGTACCCAACTTGTAATATGTATTTTGTTTGCATGTGATAATATAAGTAGAACGTAAACATATAATAGAGAACTGTGGATAATTGGATAATATCTCCAAGAATACACAAGTACTAAAAAACCATGTTTCAAGCAGACATGGTCTTACTAAACTACCACAAACAACACTCATGCATTCTCCATCTACCTACTGAATGGACAAACATAACATATGTATGGAGGAAATAAGGTCTATACACATGGATATAGAAATTATTCTCGGTATCCTCAATGCGTCAAGTTTATTTCAGTACACAAGGATGACTTGTGAACATGTAATAAGAATCCACAAGCCATCATGTATTGTGATAGTCCTCAATGTCTGCTAGACACAGTTATTAACAACATATCTCTAGGAATAATAATGGAATCAAGATTACCTTGTTACTAAAATCCACAATTCGTTGAGCACTGTAGAATTTTTGAAGTCCTCAAATCATCGAGATATATCTAGGCCACCATGCTATCATACTCATACATTATTCTCTATGTATAGAGACACTAATAATTCTTACAAAATCATAAAATCCTTTCAAATATAACAAATATCATAGTGTTACAAATCCAGGATCAAATGTTTTAGTGTCTTGATAAAATAGGTCTTATACAAAAAAATTATTTAATAAAACATAAACGATATTTAATTTCTTATTCTCTATATTCTGAGTTCCCCTCATGTTATCCATCAGACAAGTAATCAATGTTGGATCTACATAAATGAAAGGGTGAGCTATTATCCTAATAAGAGGATAAATACAGACATGAATCAATATAAAATTTAATAGAATATTCATCATAATCATAATGTAAACATATGATAATCATCATAATCATGATAGTAATCATTATTTAAAGGTATGTAATTTGGAAATTCATAACAATGAAAAATCATGTCTTAGTTGGAAAATACCAATGATTTTCAAAAATATAGAAACATGTTCACCCAGAACACATGTGCATAATTATAACATCATAATTGTAAAAATAAAAATAAAAAAATGTTTATGAATATTTTATATTATCTAATGAGATTCATCAAATTACCCAATCCAATAGAGCACTATATAAGTTTGGGAACACCTGTCACATCAAAACATTTATATAATCATGAATTCCATGTAGAATGTATATCAACCAAAGTCATAAAGTAATCCTAACGAAGAGAATGGATTTCATAAGGATTTAATATAATATAAATTCATGAATAAATATTTTGGTTCCCAAATGAATAATGGAAATCATTCTTGGATATAATACATCATTATTCTGATGTGGTAAAGAAGTATTTCCAGGGGAGTAAAATATAATGTTTTGGAGATTGATGTCAATTTTAAAAAATATTTTATTAAAAATATTACATGATAGGAACATCTATATCCAAAATGGAAAAAAGAGAAGTTTTTTGAATAATAAAATATGAACAATCATACATTGGAAGATATAATAACCTAAATAATGGAATTTTGTTCGAGAATCCCATAACCTTAATTCTGGCTTAATTTCATCAACTCTATACCCCTTGAATAATAAACTTGTATTTATTAAAACACTAATATATAATATAATTATATTCATTTAAATAAACATTTTTCATTTACAATCATTGGATTATATTTGTAAATTTTTGGATGAAATTGTAGCATTTTGATAATATGTTGTTCCATTAATATCATGGTTTTCCACAATTTTTCAATTATATTAAATGTAAATAATACACTATTATAGTTATTTATAGAAGAATATAATACATTTTATTATATATTTATATATTATATATAATTAATAATTTCTATCCATAATTATTTTATAATAATTTTCTTAGCAATTTCATTATAGGTGATAAATCTACCTTTAATAGGATGATGTTTAAAGATAAGGAAAGGGAATGATAACATTTATATTTTTCATAAATATGATAATTATAGTAGGTTAAAATGATTAATATAATTTTATATTAGTGTATAATTAATTTTTTTCTACATGGTTTTTAATGGAATAGTTGAAAATGAAGAAAGATAAGAATAAAATTGGGAAGAGTTAATAGAGACTTGCTCTCTCTTAAGTGTACCTTCTCTTGTACGACTCTACAACTCATTGGTGATTGGAGTTTTATATCTCTAGAATGACGCTATTGATTCCAATAGGCATAAGAGGGAGTATTTCAGAAGATATGCTTCTTATGAATTTGTTTTATTATTGTTTTTCCAATGGGAGGGGGAGTGGTTAACAATTTTTTAGGAGATGGGTATTTTTAGAATAAATTATTGAATTAAATAATGACTCAAATGTAAAACATATAATAGTTATTTTCTAACAATATAAATCCTAAATTAATTTAATATAAGGAGTTGGAGACATTGAATCATTTTTATGATATGAATTAACGAGTTTATTAAAAAAGAATGTTTACTGAAAGAAAAAGTGTTATTTTAGGGAATCACTTTCAACTTTAGGTTTTGAAAAGTTCTATTTAGGGTTGGAAATTGAGATTATTTAATTTCAATGAGCCATTTATTATATTAAATTTTCAATGTTCATAAATGATTTTTTTAAATGGTGATTTCATTATTACATCATGAATTTCATATTTTGAGTTAAACCAGTTATATGAAAAATTATATTTTAACTATTCACTTAAAATTTATGTATTTAAAGAAATTACCCAAAAATAGCCCTTATAAAATTTAAACATGATGATTTAAAAAATGATATTAATTTTATCAAAATAAATTTCTAAAATATGTAATTTTTAATTTTAATATTAAAATATTGATTTTTACAAAATAATTTAAAATACTATTTTTTAAAAATTTGTTAATAATTTCTTCGAGTTTTTAATCATGATATTTATTTTTTCGAATAATAAATTTATATTTACTTAAATTTATCATGATTAATATTTTTTATATTATAAATTTTTATTTAGAGGTAAAATTACTATTCCAATGGTCAGTTTACTATTCCCAACGGTCAGGTTTTTGTTTCCACAATCTCATTACTTATACAATAGTCATATTACATCCAGTAAATACTCTTTCATTTATACATTAAATTCTTCTCAAGGTTCAATATTTACATCTTATATAATGATTACTAGTTTACTAATATTATATTTTTGGCAGTCTTTACAGGGATGGTGATGATTTATGTAGATTGGCGTGATCTATATTTTCTTCTACTACCATTTCAATTATTTATTTTTTGTCCAGTTGTAATGTTTGAAATTTTCATTATTCTCATTACTGATTAATTTAAAAGTATTTTGTAATGAAAAATGTTTTTTAATTTTTCTCTGTATTTTATATATGTATAATATAATATAATATAATACAATACAACAAACATTTATTTTTGAAGAAAAATATAATAATAACACTTGGTCATTACACCAATCATTTATCATCAATGACATGATCCATGCATACTTACACCGAGGGGGAAGCCATACCAATATGGTCTATCAATTCAAGATATTGATGTAATACCTCCAAATGTATGTCCAATTCACATAATGGGGTGGATCACACAAGAAAAGAATTTTGGAGCATGTCCTCATGGGGAAATACCATCAAAAAAAATTAATGTACCCATAAATAATATATGGTATTTCAAGCTACATAATCATACTCAAGGAATCAAGAAATATAAAAGTCTCTTAGTAATAAATTCAACCAATGTTATCAAAATTGAACGAGTTGAAAAAACAATTCCAAAACATTTATCACATCAATGAAACAACAGTAATCATATAATAGAGCATGGAATAACATCATAAGTCATAGAAGTTACACATATGACAAAAATCAATCACATTCAATCGATCTATAAAGGAATACACATGTAATCGCCCAACATACATGGTCTCATGCATAAAGTTCTCATGGGAAATAGAAAAAAACCTCATGGTGTCCAAACAACATTCATGGTCTTCACTAACTACCCATACAAACTTGCACCATGTGATTAATCATCAATCATATATCACACGGGATACACAACCAATCAATCCATGACCATTGGAGTCTATGTAGAAAGCATTCACAAAGTGTCCAACATAGCCCATAGTACCTTTTCGAGTAGTTTGGAATGAATCCAATAATTAATTTGACTCTAGAATGTTTAATTAATAATAAATTATTATTATCATTACTCATTGTGAGGATAATGTTTGTTCAGCCAATGTGAAAATCCTCATGACACATGCCAATAATCATGCATCAATACCAATGTGTATAGTACATAAGAACACAAAGATAAAGGTTTTTGATGTCAATGAAAAGCTTCATTATTGAATTATTTCATAAAACATGCACATGATCAATTAATCCAATTCATTCCCAAAGGATTCATTGAACTGATTCTATTATATTTTTTCCAAAATAAAAACAAAAAACACCACATGAGATTAAAAAAATTTCTCTCCTATATACATTTTAAAATTTCATTTTATGCTGATGTGTTAGATAACAATTTATTTTCTAAAGAATAATTATAATTAATCATGAGATAACATTTTCCCTTTAGAATAATCCAAGATGACTTTATAATTATTCATAATAATTTTATGAAAATTTAATGTTGTTTCCATTTAAGGATTTGATTACATCATTCTCCAAAAATTACTATGAATTATTACGATTCAATTTATACAAGGAGAAGATGAACTGTAATTTATCCATTGTAAAATTGGAGCTCCTAAAAAGAGAGATGAGATAGAGGGTTTGTCTATGGATTGAGATCAACAAAAAATATAGTTTTCTTGAATAAAAATATTAGAGATGTTATGAAAATGAATTTTAATGCTACTTGGAAATAATTTATTAACAAAATATGATGTCTATAAGGGTTCAAGTATTTTAAAAAAACTATAAATAAATAGATAATATTAAATCAACAAATAAAATTATAAATTAAATTGCCTACCAAAAATTTTCCTTCAAACAAAGCATTTAATTATTCAGAATAATATTAATTATTTGGAAATGATTCAGATGAATTTAATTCTATTTTTTTGTAATTTAAAATAGAGGAAACACCAGATAGGTTCATTCGAGGTAGGTATAGTAAATTCTAAAAAATAGGGTAAAACTAACTACCCTTACTTGACAGTATATTACTTTGAAACAGAAACTTGTTTTACCATTACTCAATAGAATAAATACATTCCTAATTTATAGAACACCCTTATGTTTCCATGTTACCCATTCACATCATAGAGGGTTAGCCTTACATGGGCTAAATAAATCCCATTTTCACTTATACAACACATAGATACCCATAAAATGGTACAGTTTAGACTTATGTGAGAATAAGTTTTCTCATGATTACCTTTAAACAATATTGGATTACCCTAAAATTCCACACATACCGTAACATGTCCAATATTATCCTTAAACAGTGCAATGTGTTTTTATCTTACCTCCATGCAAGATATGTTTATCCTTTTTGTTATGTATAAAATGGTATTTTAACCATATGTAAGTAAAGGAAAAACCATTATATCCTTATGGAAGTTATCAAAACCAATTCGTACCCTAAATCTACCCTTATTAATTTGGGTTTACCTTTATAAAACAATTTCAAAGCATATTTAAGTGTTCTTTTTATTGAAAAATTATATATTCACTTATAAATAAATATAAATTGCTGATAATAATGGATTTTATGAACATTTTTAGTCTAATAATATTACTATTATACAACTCTAAAAAATTATAATCCTTGAGATTTATATCCAAACAAAACTCTCAACACCCCATTCATAACCAATATGATGATCTCATTGTAGTTCTGAACCACCGCATTCAGGTTCTAGAAGAAATTTTTTTTGAACAATTCTAGTCGTAATCATATAAATATAACCCTCATAAACAGCACTACTATGATGTTTCCTAGTTTTTATTTTTTATATTACATTTTTCCCTATGATACTAGAAAAGTAATAAAGAAAAACACTCAATATCACACACTGCATGATCTTAATATTAAATCCAAATGATTTAGATTACCACTAATGGTTAATGATAGTAAAGACTCATGTTCAATTATTTTATTTGACAAAAAAGTCACCCAATTATTGAATAACATTACTGTAGAGTTGAGAGCTACATTGATATAGGTAGAACCAACTTCTTATATTACATCAATATATTTTTGAATTATTTATCTTAACATTACATATCGTTTATATATTAGTATGATGATGAGTATGGGATTCCTCAATAGTTGAACATTTTAAAATCAAAGAAGGTATTATTATCAATTTCTGTGACCAATTTTAATATTCAAAACCGTCATTGTTCATTTGAAAAATATAGATTCAAAGTACTGTTTAGCAGCAATAATGACAACTACATCACCAAATTTACTAACATCTTCGAACAAAATCAGGTGTTACAATATTCGTATTCAAAAATTCCTTATATAAATTAAAATTACAAAACTGAATAATTTATTATTATTTTATTATATAGAGACATCAACCTAGTGGGTCTTCACAAGTCAATAGTGGCATTGAATATATCAATGTTCAATCTACATCATTCTTTTCCAATATTTTTAATTAAAAACATAAATCATCTTACACTAATTTTCCATCCAACCATGAATAATAAGAGCATAAAACATGTAGGTATTCACCATCACGTTCAAAAATTGCGATAAGATTTGTTACTTCTGCCTTAGATATTTCATCTACTCAGGTGTGTACTAGTTTTATTTAGTGACTAATAACTACATTACTTAATGTAAATATACATGCATGATTAAAATAGATTTTCAATGTTTTTAATATTTCAAATGTAGAGTTGTTTAAATTTGTAACTGTATAAAGTTAACTATCTGATATGTGATTCACTGATTTCATGTACAAAAATTAGCTTCAAATTATTTTAACTATATACCTTACATAGAAAAACCTGTCAACTAAATTTGATATGGAGGAAGAGGTGAAACATGAAATTTAGATATGTAGAGAAATTGGTCAATGAAAGTGTCATTGTGGTCAAATAGAGAGGCGAACAAAGGGTAATATGAAGAAGAAAAAAGGTAAATCAGACTACGATGTTCTACTGCAATGTTGTGGTAATAATACTATTTGGATCTTTAATTGGGTATCATTCATTTTTTATAAAATCAAATGTGAATTTATTTCTATTATAGAGTCTGAAAATTGAAATTAACTTATTAGAATATCTATAATACTCATTTTTATGGGTTTTTATAAGATTTACATACCAAATTTACAATAAAGAACAGTTAAACATTATTTTGGGTATTTTATAGGCCAACAAAAATTCCCCTCAAATGAATAAATGTAGAAAAAGTTAGTACTATTAATTCATCTTGGTATAATTTGTATCTATAGATTGTACATGTTAAATGTTTTTGTATCTATAGATTTTTGTAGTTCTACTATCTCATTCTGAACATTTTAATATGTTTTTTCTGTAGGTTAATTATAATTTTTTCAATGTTGAACATTTTTCATGCAGGACGTTATTCATGCAGGACACTTCTCCTATCATGATGGATAATTTTCTTATCAATCTAGACAATTTTCATGGTGGATGATTTTTATTAGTTATTCATGTTGGATGTTTTTAATTAACTTGTATGTTACTCATGCTAGAGGAGGATAATGCTAACTTTTTTGATACTGGATGTTTTTCAATAGATTGATCAGCTTTGGTTATTTATTATGGATTTCAATTCATGCTGTATGTTTTGTGGTATTTACATTTTTCATGTTGCTGGGCAGTTTTCATGAAGGATGTTACTCATTTAATGAAATTTTCATCCCTTCTATACATGATTAAATATTTACAGTTTCATTTTACTATTTTCTAATTAATATCAATGTACATGTGAATACATCAACAGGAATTGGAAATGAATGCTAGTATTTTGTCGTAAAATCTTAGAGTGAACCTCCCTTTCATCCAACATATGACTTCCTGAAATTTTCTTTAACTATTCAATATATTGTGTATTGTTTTTTATTTACAACAACCATATGAAATATATTGTTTATAAATTTCCAAAATTTGTTTTCAGTGTGGATGTTGATGGGGATATGCTTTCATGATTTTCTTCTGGAAAATAGGGTGACTTAAAGGGAACGGTTATAGATGTTATTTGCTATATCACCATATTATTTTTTAACTCTGATGTAGGTTAATACAACAATCAAACATTTGGGGTTACAAGGGTTCCATATTTGATAGTTAAGGTGTTGAAATATTTATGTTTTTTATTATATTATTTTTTATTTTATAGTGAGTTGTCAATCAATTTTATTAAATGCTTTTTGGGTATCGTAATTACTCTAATGGACTTTTCTAAATGGTTGTATTACCTTACCATTATCGGGTGTGTGACCAAATAATTGATGGGAATGATACAAAAAAACTCATATCTATTCAGAGGATCCTAATACAAGTGGTTAAAATTTTTCCAAATTTTACAGTTAAGGTGCTAAAACAACTATGTGTTTTGATATATTCTATTTTTTACTATAGTGACATGTCAATCAGTTTATTTTGACAACTTTCTGGGTATCCTTATTACTCTAATGTACTATTTTAACGGGATTCATTACTTTACCAGGATTAGGTCTACAATTCGTTGTAGGAGGAGATCAACAACTACATAATTTCAGATGATGTACATAGAAAGGATGTTTAGTGCGTTTTCTCTATTTTCTATAGGATTTTATGGGAAGGACACAATCATTCAAGGGAGAGAATAACAGATTAATACCTATTTTTCAGGTAACATTGATTTTATTAGTTTTAGAACATGGTTTTTTGTTTGAAGTCAGATATTTGATTCTGGACTTTCAAATGATACAATTGAAATCATTAAAAACATAGAAGGTCGAGTATGCACAAACATTTATCTTTTAATGTTAAACTTTAATAAACTGCGAATGTTCATGTGTTCAAGTGTCACTTATAAATTATTTCTTTACATTATAAAACATGTTATAAGAATTTTTGTTTTTATATGATATTGTGTTTTTTAAGATAATTCTAATCCATTAGCAGCAACCATGATGACCAATTGATTGATTCATTTCAAATTATGAAGAAATCGATCATCCTCACCCTAAGAATTATTTCACCCCCTCTATAGGACTCCATGCCATCAATCCTACCTAACTACATCCTTGAATTGACCATTTTCATATTAACTCATGTTGCTTCGTATAGTGAAATGGGTAAGCTGGTCGGTCTAGATTCAAATAATTATTTCCTATCATTTTTAAGGTGTAGAATTATATATTAAGAAGATTTTTTGAATTTATTTCTGATACATGATGGGTGGTAATGGGCTTTGGTTTGATGTAACTCCCGAACTACTGTGGGTCCTTAGGACTCTGTTGCTTTACATTGGAAGATGAAATTTTTGGGGAACCATTGCAACCTTGTAATCCCCATAGTTGAATTGAAACATTTAAAACAATATTCATGAATATTTAAAAAAATGACAATGTAAATGTTTCTAGAGAAGATAATAGCTTATCTACACTTTTACATGACCTTTTATCCATCATATAGTATGGTATGTAGGTTTCATCATTTTCTATGGGTTATATTATAAAGTATATTCATGTTTGTAAGGCTTTTAATTGCATAACATTGTCATGAAGCTAGTTATCATCTATCGTATTAGGACTATGATTTATCATTATAAAAGTTATAAATTGAGTAGTGGGTGATTTTATTTTGATTCAGTTAATAGTTTATTTCACTTGTAGTGAAATATGTTGACTGAATTCAACGTTGATGATGTGGTCAGACACAATGGCTCATTGACATGTGAATACACACCACCATCAACTGATTCCACTGATATTCATATCCGGATAAAGGATAACCTAAAAAAACACATAAAATGTTGACTACAAGTATTTCTTGTAGTACTTGTCAATATTGGAAACATATTTTTTTTCAATCTATATGTTTCAAATGTCATGTTACAAATAATTTCTCCACTATTATGTCTACTTATTCTATAGTTTACTAATACAAAGTTATGAAATTTTAAAATCATAAAATAGGCAATCCAAGTTCTATTTATTAATTTCTATTTAATTTTTCTATTTAATGAATTATATACCTTAAAACATATGTTTATTTTTTTTAAAACAGATAGTTATTTGTTTAAAATTTATGCTTATTTGTTTTAATAAATATAGTTTAATAATTTATGTTTACTAATTTCTATTAAACAATTTTTGTTTAAAATTTACTGTTTAATAATTTATGTTTAATGAAATTAAAAATGGTTGTCCTTTTAAATAAATATTTTTCATGATGGGAAAATTATATATATTAAAATGGGTGGTTATTCTGTCAAATAATTGGTGTTTAATTTATATTTAATAATTTTTGATTAATTTGGTTTATTAATTTTTTCTAATTAAATTATAAACATTAAAACATATTGTTATTTCTTTAAAACATATGGTTATTTGTTTTAATAAATACTATTTAATAATTTTCGTTAAATAATTTTTATTTAAAAATTTTCTTTATAACAATTTCAGTTTAATAATTTCCATTTAATGAAATTTCCAATGGTTATTGTGTTTAATAATTTCTCCATTTGATAGGAAAATTATATACATTAAAACTAATAATCCATGATTTAATATTTAATGATGCTTTCTAGTAATTTAGTTTTCCCATATAATGATTTCTTAGTTTTTTCTCTACATAAATGCATTTACAATTATAGGAATTGTCACAATTTTTTGCAGTAAAACAAATTTCCCAATTAATGAGTTTTCTAGTATGTTTCCATTAAAACATATAACTCATTATCTGAATTATGATGTTTTTAATGTATAACATAATTCTAATATTCTAAATTATTGTACATGTTTTCAGTTAATCTAATTATCCATATTTTTATTAACTATCTTTTCTACTAATACAGATTTCACTACTTTTGATTTCGGATGTCTGTTTACTAGAAGAACATGGTCAAAAACAACACCACTCCAAGGTAATGAGAAAATCAATAATTTCATATTTTAATTTTCTTCTCATTTATTTATTGATCTTCCTTCATATATAGTAACATTTGTTCCTCACTTCCATCTTCATTTTCCCTTGTTTTACCCATCTGTGATTTTATGTTCACAATTAAGATAAACTACAATTTAACATACATGGGAGGTTCTTGTGTTTACATGGAAGTGTGGATTATTCTATTGAAATAGAAGTCTAGAGATATTCCATCCAACAGTCGGAGCTAGCTGCATCATCAAATCATGAAGGTGAGATCACACTGGAAAAACATGAGGTGTCGGTGAAGTCCATCTTTGCTGTTGGAACCTATTATGGTATTATTTGAAGTAATCTATCCCTTTCTCTTTCCCTTTTCATCCATCATCAATTTTTGGATTTGTGATTCATAAATAGAGTTTTTGGGTGTCGGTATCTAGATTATGTTGGATCATTCAATATTAGTAAAAAATAACTATTTTTGTTTTGTTCATATTTTTTCTTAAGATAATTTCAGTTTTAGTTTTTTTATTTTTGTTTTACTACACCGATTAGGATGGTAATAATTAAAATTTTTGTAGTGGGTATTTTATAGAGAATTGGATAATATCACCGTGAGAATGAATGGGAGAGTACCAGTTCTCTATATTCTTAGTGTCTCTCATGTTCTCTTTTGTATAAGTAATCACATGCAGATCTACATCAATGAAAGGGGTGCTCTAAAATTATAGTAAGAGTATAAATAATGACTTGAATCAATATAAATTTGGAGATCATAGTTATCTTAGTCATAAAATAATTATAGGATCATCATCATTATCCTGATATTAATCATTAGTTAAAGGTATGGAATATGAACATCATAATAATGAAAAATCATGTCTTAGTGGTCAAGTACCACAGATGAGAAAAAGTTTATAATCATATTCACACATAACACATCTAAAAAATCATAAAATCATATTTGGAAACAAATATAGCATCATGTTTAATAATATTTCAATTTATATCATGAGATACATCAGATTACCCTATGCATTAGAGCACTATATAGTTTTGGGAACACCCGTCGCATCATAACATTTAGATAATCATGAATTCCCTGTAGAATATATATCAATCAAATCCATGAAGAAATCCCTCGGAAGAGAATGGGTTTCATAAATACATAATAAATAATACGTTCCTGAATAATCATTTTTCCCCAAATGAATAATGAATATCATACTTGGGAATAATAAATCATTATTCTGAAGTGGACAAGAAGTATTTCAAGGGGAGTAAAATATATTGTCTGAGAGATTGAATTCACCTTAAAAATATATTTTCGTAAAAAATTACATGGTTGGAACATGTATATCCAAAAATGAAAAAGGAATGTTCCTTTGATGAATATAATATAAACATTTATATAGTGGAAGGGAGAATAACCCAAAGTAAGGAATTTGGTTTGAGAATCTGCTAACATTAATTTCAACTTCATTTCATCGATTCTACACCATATGAATAATAAAAATATGTTTATGAAAACAGAGATAAAGAATATAAATATAGTCATTTAAATTAATATTCATCAATTATAACCATCAGATTATATTTCTTAATTTTTTAAGGAAATTGAAGCATTTTGATATCAAGTTGTTCATAAATATTTCATGGTTTTCATTAATTTCACTATTCTATTAAATGTAAACAATACATTAGTATAATTATATATATAATCATAGAATCCATTTAATTACATATTTATATAATATATATAAATCAAAATGTCCATCCGTGATGCTTTTATAATAATTTTCTGAGTAATTTCGTTGTAGGTGATAATCCGACCTTTAACAGGATGTTGTCGAAAGTGCATGGAAGGGAAGTATAACATTTATATTTTCCTTAAATATGATAATGATAGTATTTTAACATGATTAATATAAATTTATATGAGTGTATAATTAATTTTATACTATATTCTTTTGAAATGATGAGTTGAAAAAGAAGTAAGAGAACAATAAAATATGGAAGAGTTAATAGAGACTTACTATCTCCTCGACGTAGATTCTCTAGTAAGACTCTATAAATCCATGGGGATTGGAGTCTTAAATATCTAGAATAACCTATGGTTTACAATATGAATAATGGTGAGTATTTGGGCAGATATTTTTCTCCAAAATTTGTTGTATTATTGGTTTTCCAATAGGATTGGGAGTGGTAATTAATAATTGAGGAGAGGGTATTTTTAGAATAAAATATTTAATAAAATAATATATCAATGGTAAAATGTGTAATAGTGATTTTCTGATAATATGAATCCTAAATTAATTTAATATAATGAGTTGATTTCTTTGAATCCCCTTTAGTATTTTATGTCATATGTTTATTAAGAAAGAAAGTGGAAGGAAAGAAAATTTTTTATTTTAAGGAATCACTTTCAACTTTAGGTTTTGAAAAGATCTTTTTAGGGTTGAAAATTGATTTTATTTAATTTGAATGAAATTTTTATGAAATTATATATTAAATGTCCAATATTAATGTTTTATATATTATTATTCCATTATTACATAATTAATGATGTATTTTCAGTTAAACAAGTTATTTGAATATCTGTATTTTTACTAATCAGTTGAAATTTATGTATTTAAAAAAATTACCAAAAAACAACCCTTCAAAAATTTCAACATGGTAATTTAAAAAATGATATTAATTTTATCAAAATAAATTTCAAAAATGGACTATTTTTAATTTATTATAAAAATAATGAATTTTTAGAAATAATTTAAACTACATTTTATTAAAAATGTGTTCATTATTTGTTTGAGTTTTTAATCATGATATCTATTTTTTGGCATTATAAATTAATATTTATGTAAAATTTTCATGATAAGTATTTTTTATATTGTAATTTTTCATATTGAGCTAAAATTATTATTCCAATTGTTATTTTACTATTATTGACCATTATGTTGTTTTTTCAACAATCTTATTACTTTTCCAATGGTCATATTACATCCTATAAATACAACATCATTTATTTATTAAATTCCTCTCATGGTTCAATTTTTTCCATCATATAAAGATATTACTGGTTTACTAATATCATCTTCTCTATAGTCATTATAGTGGGGGTGATGATTCTCGTAGATTGGGGTGATCCATACTTTCCTCTTTTACCTTTCTATTTTTTAATATTTTTTCTAGTTGAAATTTTTGAAATTTTAATTGTTTTCATTACTGATTAATGAAACATTATTTAGTAAGTAACATGGTATTTTTTGGTTTCTATATATTTTATATGTGTATAATATAATATAATATATTATAATATAATAAAACACACCTTTTTTCAAAAAACAAAATTTAATAAAAACCCTAGGTCGTTACACCAATCACTTACCTTCAACGACATGATACATGCATACATACACAATGGGGGGAAACCATATCAGGATGATCCATCTATTCAAGATATAGATGTAATACCTATAAAGGTATGTCCAACACACATAACGGGGTGGATCACACAAGATATTCATAGAAGCTCATTCAATCAAGGGAAAATACTATCATTAAATAATAAATTTTACAATCAATAATAAATGGTATTAAAAGATACGTAATCATACTCATGGAATCATGAAATATAAAAGTCAATTACCTATAAATTCACCCAAAGTTATCATAATTGAATGTGTTAAAAAAAACTATTCCAAAAAAATTATCACATCAATGAATTAATTGTAATCATATAAAAGAGCATGGAATAACATCATACATCATATAAGTTCAACATATGAACAAAATCAATGACAATCTATCGATCAATAAAATAATACTAATATAATAACCCATCATACATGGTCTCAAGGCTTCCAAACAACATACTTGGGATCCACTGAGTACACATACAGACATGCACCATGTGATCAATCATCAATCATATGTCACATGAGATAGTAAACCAATCAATCCTTGGCCATTATACTCTATATAGCAAGCCAAAACAAAGGGTCTTACATACCCCAAAGTAACATGTTGAGTTATTAATAATATATCCATTAATTTATTATACTAAAGCGTGATTAAGTAATTAGGAATTTTTTTATCGTCACTCTTGATGAGGATCCTGTCTATTCAACCAATGTGGAAACCCTCTTACCACATGAAAATAATCAAGCATCAATGCCAAAGTGTACAATACATTAGACAACCTACCTCATGGTTTTTTATGTCAATATAAATCTTCAATATTGAATTATTTATTAAAATTTTAACATGTATCAATTAATAAAATTTATTACCCAAGGATTCAAAGAACCAATTCCATTATAATTTTTCAAAAAAAATCTAAAAACACCACATGGGATAACAAATTACTCTCTCATAGGTACTTTATTATTTTCACTTTAGGCTGATGTATTGGATAAGATGTTTAATTTTAATGAATAATTATAATTCATCAGGTGGTAACATTTTCTTTTTAGAATAATCCAAGATGAAATCATAATTATTCATTATCATTTTTTAATAATTTAATGTTTTTACCATTTATGGATTTGATATCATATTTCTCCAAAAATTACTAATAAATATTACCATTCAATTTTTACAATGAGAAGATGGATTGGAATTTATCCATTGTAATGTTTTAGATCTCAAGAATAGAGATGAAGTAGAGGGTTTGGATATATATTGAAATCAATAGAAAAATATAGTTTTCATAAAGAATAACATAACATATCTTATGAAAATGAAATTTAAGGCTACATGAAAATAATTTTTTATGATAATAAGAAGTCTACAAGGGCTTTACTGTTTAAAAAAATACCATAAATATATCGATAATATTAAATCCAGAAATTGAATTATAAATTTAAATTTCCTCACAAAAATTTTCTTTGTAACAAATCATTTAATTATTCACAATCCTTTTGATTAATGGGAAATTATTTAAAAGAAATTAATTTCATTTTTTTATAAATCAAAATAGTGTAAACACATTATTGGTGAAGTCTAGGTTGGGCGAGTAAATTCTAAAAAATAGGAAAAAACTAATTACCCTAAAGTGATAGTATATTACTTTTCAAGTGTAACTTGTTTTACAATAATACAATAGCCGAAATAAGCTACCGTTACATAGACCACCGCTATGTTATAATTTCACCCATTTACATCATAGAATGTTAGGGAAATATAAATTTCATTTTGAGCTTACACAACCCATAGTGACACATAAAATGGTAGGCTTTACCCTTATTTAAGAATAGGGTTTCTCATGATTACCTTTAAACAATTTAGGAATACCCTAAAATAGAACACTCACCCTAAAATTTCCAATCATACCCTTAAACAATGCAAAGGTTTTTTAGGTTACCTTCTAATAGGATATGTTTTTCATTTATGTTATGTATAAAATGGGATTTAATCCACATGCAAATCAATAAAAAACCCTTATATCCTTATAGAAGTTCTCAAAACCAATTATCAGACTAACTCTACAATTATAAATCAATAGTTACCTTTATGAAACACCATTAAAACATATTTATGTGTTATTTTTATTGAGAAACTAAATGTTCACATATAAATAATTATAAATCACATATAATAATGGATTTTATGAACATTTTTGAACTGATAATATTAAAATTATAAAACCCTAAAAAATTATAATCCACGAGAATTATCTCAAAACTAAATTCTCAACACCTCATTTATAATCAATATAGTGAGATCAATACTGTTCTGAACCATCGCATTCAAGTTCTTGAAAAACACCTTTTTGTACATTTTTATAGATCTTATTATAAAGGTAACCATCCAAAATAACTGAATAAAACATGGGACCTTGTATAGTTATCCCCACTATTTAAGGATTAACCCAAATTAGATAACATGTGTAATACAGACACCAAAATAGAAATCTTCATCTCAAATAATTCACATCAATCAAATGACAAATCAATACACCAAAAAGGTTATATTAAACCTTTTGGAATGATGCATCCAAAACACCAAAATTATTCCCAAAAAACAATATTAGGATCCATAAATGAAATAACCAATTATAATAATGGAATATAACTAAAAATTAGTTATATCCTAGAAATTACTTTATTATAACCTAGGGTTTTGAACACTGGTCCACACCCCTTGATGAGCTAATAAAATAATCCAACAGCACCTCTGGGTGCTTGGAAAATCATTATCCACATCATCCTTGATAACCTATGACATTACTAAATTATATCCATGTATAATTATAATTATCATGAAACAACAATGTTAGTTCAGAAACATTCCGTACACTCACACATGGAATATCTCAAACTACAAAGAGATTGAGCTCTAACCGTCGAGGAAACAAATGAGAGGATTCCATAAAAACCTAACATTTAAAGATTATTATAATAATACTCAATTAAATTATTAGGAGAAAAATTAACCAAAAATGTTTCAAACCCATTCACAATGATGGATAAGATCACAAATGATAAAACATCCACAAATAGTAAAAGAGAGATCTCATGTGAAGGAATACATCATCATGATCAAAACTAAGGTTTATAAGAGATCATATAAAATTGAATCAATGATATCCAAAATGAATCCATTGACCTAGAATGTTTTAAATATCTTTATATAAGGTTACATTATTGGTTCACCAGCCATTTTCACTAGAAAAAAAGCTCCCAACCACTGTTGGACGAACCGATGATCCAACACATCCTAAAATATCACCTATTTTTCTCCCAATTTGAATGTATATATCTTGTTCACATTAAGATTTACATCCCAAAAAAGATATCACACATTCATAATTAAACTAGATACTCTCATATATGCTATGAATTGGTCTCTGAAGTCTCCATGATCATCTACTATTCATCATTACATGGACCACAACCCTTCCACACGAGTGTTCATTTTATATGTGACTGGGTTATTACACCCCAGTATTTGATTTCCATTATTATCATCGCATCATGCTCAACTATACGTTAATCTGTTCTCAATACCATCATGTTGCATGAAGAAAAATCTTTATGTATTATCCATGGGCTCACCAACCCTATGATCTTCAAATTGAACATATTGGTTGTCAACACCAAGGGTGATCTAGAATAAAAAAAATACCAGTGACCAACCATCATAACTATGACACCACATACACAGAACTAGAAAAATCATCTATGGTCAGTACACCACCACACTTTTTCCAACCAACATGTTACCACCACATGAATTCTCACACAATAATGAATTCCTATCATGGCATGAATGAAATACTCTTTACTATGACTAAGTAAACTATTTAACAAAATCGTAGACCTAAGAGCCATTCTGACAATCCTTTATTGTTTTTTATGACCCAGAAGACATAAACTCCACTAAATTCAAGCACTCACATCACTATTTATTGAAAATGAAGAACCTTTCTACAACGTTTCATCACACACCACATGAAACATGGGTTTTAAATCAAGATATTTTGTTTTAATGAACCTCATTTTTTTAAATGAAATTCTAATTTTCAATTAATAAATGGCTAGTTATGTAATGAATTTATTGAAAAATAAGAAATAATTATAATATATTGATCTATAATAGGATTTTGGATTTAAAATGTTGTTAACAATCATAATATCCTATAATATATCAATTGAAAAGTGATCATTATGATTGTTATATATTAATGATTATGATAAAATCCAATATGAAAAGATCGAAGATGCGATGAACTCATCCAGTAAGATCATTCCCTTTGAGTCCCATATATCTGTGATTACATGGGACATTGAATCCATGGGATTTTCACTTAAACAAGACCAGTATAAAATCTAAAATTGATACATGAATGAAACCATTTACAGGATATGTTAAATCAAATTAAAATCACAACCCAAACTAAGTTCGATGAACCATTCGAAGAAAGAACCACCTCCCCATGCCTTAACCTTATAGAGTATGATGGGGTAACATGGGTTTATGTATCTCTACTTTAGTTGTATAAATTTTTATATATTTGTTTTTAATTAACTAATGAATATATATATATATATATATTCATTAAAACATTATATATAAAAATATATAAGATAATAAAAATTATATTTTGATATAAAGAATCCCAAATTTTATTTTTTGAAAATATATTTTTTAACAATATTTAGGATAAATTAATTAATTTCAAATAAATATTAATTTCATATAATATTATAATTAAAAACTATTTATGTGTATACAAATGGAAATAATATTTTAATAATTTCCAATATAATGATAATATGTTTAAGAAAACTGTTGTTGTTATAAAACCCATTTTCTCTTAATTAATGATGATTTTGATTTCAAATTGTAAATTCACATATTTATATGATTATTTTGATAAAATAAACTATTTTTTTAAATCATCACGTCTACATTATAGAATGGTAAACGTTACATAATTTTCTAGGACTGTCAAATTTTTGGTTAAAAATAAAATATAGAATAAATATATTTTCTGTATTATGAAATCATACAAGATAAAAAGTTGTGTAATAAATATTAAAAAGGATATAAAAGACCTAAAATATGTTTCCCCATTTAAATAAAATGTTTTTATGTTATTTTATTATTATTATAAACCCTTACTGAATCCTTAAAGAAATGTATAATATTTTTGGAATTTAAAATAAATTCTTTAGAAGCATGACTCACTTCCACATAACCAGTGGTATTATATTAACGATTGATGTTCTATTACTTATAAAAAAATTATATACAGTTTATTTTGGAAAAAAAATTATGGGAAAACCATGGGATTTTTTTATCATTTTTTTTATCACGTACTGTTCACAACAAATGTCTAGATATTAACAGATTATTCCCCATATCTTTCTAAAATTAACCATCCATCCACACACTCATATTCCATAAAAATGTACTTATCAGGGATTTAATATCTATATACCTATTTCAATCCCTCCCTAGTTTTTCTCAAGCTCTTATGATGATCTTATGAATATTATAGAGGTACCATCTCAAGGTAGGGGATCCCCTCTTATTTGTTTTAAATTCATGTACTTTCTTTATATTAAGATATTTTCCATTTTTTATTTAAATTTTTTTAAAGATAAAATTACGATCATTATGATTTCCATGCATTGAAAGACCTCTTTTTTCTCCCATTAGTGTTTCGCTTAAACAGTTATGTGCACCCATTATACTGATGAAATTATACTGTAATTTTCCAAACCAAACATTTCTTTAGTGAAAACCCATCCACATTTAAATAAAATGGTTTTATACTATATTTAAAAATACATCATTGATTAGTGACTACCAATTATATAACCCACAAACCTTAATACTAGGATTGAATTTTGTTAAATATATTCTAATGTTGATTGATAAATGGGGAACACAAATTCATGTTCATAATATGAATTTGATAGGAGGGATAAAATTTATATATCCCTCCATTGAATTTGGTAATGTTATTATCTCATGAGATACCATGTATGGATAATGGAATATTATCCCAATAACATTATGTTATGTTTTCTCAATGGATAGTTGTATCTTATGCTTATTATGTCGTGTTTATGTCATTTACACATTCCTATGTTTCCTTGATGTTAACATTAAATATTATATTATTATTCATGTTTATGATTATAAAAACTTTTTGAGTCTTTTATATTATACTGGAATAAGTTTTGTTACATTCATCAAGATATTATTCTATTATTCCCTTATTGGGATTTATATCTTACCGCTTTCTTATGTACATCCCCATGTTATGTCATGCAGAATTAGATGATTGATGGAATACATGGGAATGTTATAACATTTTAAATGATGTTTTTATACCCTTGTTTCTTGTAGATGTACTCTGTACCTAATTCAACAAATACATTAGGCCTCATGATATTATTTTATTTTATTATGTTTCACATTATGCAATAAATCACGAATTAATGTTTATTAAAGACATGGGTTTTCAAAGATGGTATTAGAGAAGTATAGTTATTTTATTATTAGGATTATAAAACCTTATTCATGACATATTCATATGTATAAACATATGAAAACATCCCTAAACTATAGAGAAGTATTGAATATGTGGTTTTCCTAGAAAAAAATATGTCCAGTTACCACAATTGGATGTGTCTCTGGAATATTTTTACAAAGGGGAAATAAACTAGAAAAGTTTGAATTGGGGATTGAATCAATCATCACAAGAATCAAAAAAATGATCTTTGATACACAACTTGTTTGGCACCCCTTAGGGATATTCATTGGTAAATTAATAAGGTATTTTTTATCTAATATAAATGAAAAAAATTCATATAAAGTGTTATGTTAGGAAATAGACCGTGTATAATATATATTGAAACATAGAAACTAATAGGTTAAGGAATTTATGAATTTATGATTTATCTGAGAATTGATCATAGATTTACATTCATTTTTTCAATAGTTTAAAAAATTGTATCCCTTAATTTTCTGATTATTTTATTCAGTGGTAGGGAATATAAGGAACAAAGTCAGGAAAAAACAATGTTAGGATTAATGTATAAGATTACAAAATGGGTTTCATAAACCGATTGGAGAAGTATTTGAGAACATTATAAAAATAAATTATAAATTATTTATTCTTTTTAATAGAAACATAAATTAGGGAAAACCCAAAATCACCCTAATAAATAAAAAAGTTTCAATTGATACCTTTATCCAATAAAGGATTCCAACATTTAGTGGATATTAGGATCATTTAATCATATATTTTTTCATCAAGTACTCTGAAAATATCTTCTTCAGCATAAAAAATATTATTAAAATAAGGTCATGATGGATATTTATCATATAGAGGTGGAATTTGATCAATATTTTACATTGACAAAAAATCAATGTTTGGGGAAGAAATTGAAGTAATGTAGTGGAATGAATTATAGAAAATTATTTGTGAAAAATATTTTCCACGAAGTCTCTAAATAAAATTTTTTGGTAGATTTCCTTATCCTCAGGAAAAATTATGATGAATCCATCGAGGTGTACAAGGTGAAATTCCAAGGATATTCACGATATTTTTCTGTTTTTTCACATCGAACCCAAATGTAAATTTGACCAATTCCTTGTTTGAGTAAACCTAGTCTATGAGATTCTTTCCAATTTGATAATTTTAATTCTAATATGAGAATTTTTGATATTAAATCAATGAAAAAATTAATAGCGAGTAATCTTAAGGGTCTCAAGGGATAGGATATATAAATAAGAGAATATAATTTAGTTTGGGTTGTATGAAGCGTAAATCTCATGGGGGAAAGAAATTGAAATATCTATCATATAAAAATTGTGGGAAGAAGAATCCTAATAATTTCCTGAATGAGGAAAGGAAATGATTTAGTTGCAACAAATAAATTAGCCAATCTAGAATAATTATATAGGAGAAACCCACCAACATGATGGAATAATTGAATTATATAGTCAACCCTCCTCTTAATGTCTAAGGATTAAATATTAAGGAATAAAGAAACTATTTAAATCAATTCAATAAGGAATCATTTTTCAATGATAACAGAAAAAACCACATATAAATCTTAGAGATCTGGAATGATCATATTCCATCACAACTAATGATGTTTATCCCTTTAATTAATAGATTATCAGTTAGATTATTTTTCATTCAATGATAGAGTATTTGATTTTTGAGTCTGGTTCTATGAATTCTTTAATGTCATTCATGTTTTATAAAACTATTAAAACCCCACCTCAAAACATGGAACTTGACTTTTTGTTTATGGTAAAAAAGTGTCAAATTATTTCATCCCAAGAATATAAATTACCCCTATAAAAATTTGTGGGCTGAATTTCCCAGATTACCTGTTTAATACTCCAATTAGAAGTATTTAATTTAATTCTTGGTGTGGATTGGATTTACTTATATAGAAAAAACATAAATTGATGAGTGAAGAAATTCACCCTCTGTATCATGAATTCCCCTCTAATACTATACATGTGGAAAGATATGCATGAATATCTATGTGTAAAATCATATCATGAATTGATATTATTACCTTTTAGGTGTATCTTGCCCAAATGATTAAGACTATGGATAATATCATCCGTTATGATGTTCCCATTGTAAGGGAATATACTACTGTATTTCCTAGAAAATTGTATGTATGTCCTTTAAGACAATATATTGAGTTATCAATAGATATTATACATTTAGGATTTATAATTACCAATACTCCATAAAGAATGGACACTATTAAACTTTAAGAGTTGAAGAAACAATTGTAGGAGAATCTAGAATTCATGTTTATATGCTCCAGTGATTCTGTATGGGGTGAGTCAATCCTCTCCATCAGGATTAAGTATGGTTTAATGAACCACTATATTAATTATAAAAACCTCAAAAATATCACAATAAATAAAAATTAACATACTGCGTAAATTGATGACTTGTTTACACATCTAAGGAAGGTCTTCAGTTGGGATATTATCAAGAAATTTTTTATAAATGAGGATACACTGAAAAAAAAACTTTTCTTACAAGTTATGGGCATTTGAGTTCACAGTTTTTCTATTTGGACTCACTAAAACTCCATCCATGTTCATGGACATAATGAATTCATTCTTCAGGTATTACCTTTAAAAAATTAGTATTCATTATAGATGTTATTCTAATATACTCCAATATAAAAGAGAATCATGTGCAGTATTTGAATGTTATAATGAAAATATTGTAAAATGTAAATATTCATGTAAAGTATAATAAATATGAGGTTTTATTAGATAAAGTAAAATTTCATTAGAATATTTTCACTAGAAAAGGGATATCTTTGGATCCTTTAAATATATAGGTAATTTAAGGATAGACTAAACCAACATCTATAATGAAAAACCACGGTTTACTTGTATAAAATAGGTACTATAATCCGTTTAAGAGAAGAATATCATTATTTTCATTCAATCTAACCATGATAACTCTTTATGGAGTGATGTTAGTATAGAATTATGAATCAAAGGTGAGATTCATCCTATAAATTAATATTATAATCACCAAACATCAGCTCACATTACCCACCATAGTGTGGGGATTTGCGATCGAGTGTAATGAATTAAAAAAGTTATAGGGTTGTGTACTTATAAAAAATGAAAAAATATATATTCTAGGTCTCTATAAAATTAAATATAACTGATCATAAATACCCAAATCATGATTTGGAATTATATTTAGTGATCTTCTCATTAAATTTCTTAATGAATTATCTCTATAGAGAATAGTGGGACCTAAATATGGAACATAAAAAAGTAATGTATATATTTACACAAAAGGATCTCTATATGATCCAAAGAAGGTTGTTATATCAGATTAAGGATTACAATTGTCTAATATATTATAATATATTGAAGGAAAACAATGTTCCTTATTGTCTGAGGATAATGGTTCTTGTAAATAATGAGAATAATAAGGGATCCAATCTTCTTGGACATGAAAAGGATGGACATTAGAATAAGAAACTGATTTGAATACAAAATTTTTGTAATTACTACACAACCATTCATTATTTATATGATTTTGGAAGCCCAAAAATATGATGTGGTCCTTTAGAAAAAGGTATAGAATAACATATAATTCAACATTATAAAGGACAGAGTTATATGGTTTTGAACCCAAACAAGTGCCGCCTACAATTAATAACATTAGGGGGAACTCATGGATTACTTGCATATATAATCCTTCTATATAAATCTAGGAATAACTATATAACAACACAACCTTAACAAAAATATGCATTATATTAATTATAAGGAATACGTAAAAAATTAAACAAAAATATTTTCAAATACCATATTAGTCTTGTTTTTTTAGATACATGGAATCATAAACACTGGTACATAAGCCAGCTACATTATCTCCCACTAGGTTATTCATGACAAAAATCATTCATAAAGACATCATTCTTAAAAAATATCTTCAAAAACTAGTGAAGGAAACCTAAAAATGAGCGATATCAAAGGATTACTATGGGTAAACAAAGGATACATGTAATAAAAAACAAGAGAATAGGGGTATGAGAATGTGATCATAACATTATATGATCATACCTAGCATATCAAATTTCCTAAACATCAACAATGTCATAAATCTTGGCAGTTCAAAAAAAATGAATCATAATGAAATAAATAACATAATCCATGATATCATATAATAGGAACAAGACTTGGAATTATGGTTTAAAATGAAATGCGATATAATTCCCTTTATGTCAAGACTCATCGATACAACTAATCAAGGCACTTCATGGGATCTTTACCTATTGGGTGGGCCACACCACCATCCCCAATCATACTCTATTCATTTTAATGGATCAGGTTTCTCCATATTCCCACAATGGATTGGGTTTCTCCATCTTCCAACTTCATGGTGACAATACCTACTGGGTGGGAAACACCACCATCCACATTCTCAATTCATTCTTTGTAAGGGATCAATTTTCCCCATCTTCCCACACTGGATCAATCCCATCGACTTAATTCACATCATTCTCTCTTAATATATAAATCATTCCCCAATTCATTGGAGGGAGATATAGGTTGCACCCATCTCATAATAAAATCATTAATATATGTTAAACAAGATAACAAAACATTCATCATAACAAGACCCATAAAAATATATTGGTTATATAAACATAAAATCATTAGGAATGAAATTAAATGGGTATCATTAACATTTAATCACATCATAATCATTGGAAAAGTAATAGTTTTGATAATCATTTCATCAATGAATAACTCATGAAAATAATCATGTTTCAAAAATGTATAACCCATATAGGAGAAATGGGTATCATAAGAATAATTACATAAAAAATAAACCATTCAATAAATAATATGAAAGGATCCTTTGTATCATTTCAATGAAGGGCTAGAGAAACATCAACTGATGTCCTCAAAGATCGAAAATATTTTTTATTTATCTTTCAAAATAATATATTGAGGAAAATATCCATTATTCTTTAAAAAATGTCCTTCAAAACATAAAAACTTTTGAAAATAATTTTCCTAAATGTATTCATGAAATCTCAAAAGGAAATATTTGAAAACCTTTTAGAAACTGTTTTCTATTTAAACATATAAAAAGTGATTGAAAACTTTTTTTAAACAAATTTATCTTGAAAATTTATAAATGTGGATTGAAAACGTTTTGAAAAACATTTAAAATGGAAACATTTAAAAGGATATTGAAAATAATTTGAAAATAATTTTAATTTCAAACTTATAAAATAATCTTGAAAAAATTTGGAAAACTGTTTTATTTAAAATTTTATAAAATGAGATTGAAACGATTTTGAAAACAGTTTCACATGAAAACTAATAAAGAGATATTGAGAAAATTGAAAAAATATTCCTTTAAAACTTATAAAAGAAGCCTGAAAACATTTTTAAATCAATTTTCCTTGAATATCACTATAATAATAAATTTATTAAAAATTTTCTTTTAAAAAATGAAAAGTATGCTTCAAATAAATGAAAATGGGTAAATCCATTCATGTCGTATGAGAAAAAAAAGAATATTCTAGTTTTATTGTAAAAAGGAAAGAAAAATGAATTATTCAAAACGATCATAGAATATTACATTAAATGCATTGGTAAATGAAGAAAATGTTAAATTTTTTTAAGTATTATTGAATAATAATATAATATTGTTAGAAACCTTTTTTAAAAATATAGTTTTTATCGAACAATGATTTTTGACTGAAGAGATAGATAAATAGGGAAATTCATTAGAACAATTTCTTGATCATTTTTTGTATTGAATAGTAGATAAATGTTACCATTACTTGGATATAAAATGGATAAATATGGGGAAATAAATTTCATTAAATTTATTATGATATGGATCAAAATATTTCATAAATGGGAGCATAATCTAAAATAATCTAAATAAATGGTGAGATTATAGCCATAAACCACTACCAATTTGGTAACATTGGATTATAAAAATTGGAAATAATAACATTTAATGATGATTAAAATATCATTAAAATAAATAAATTCATTATATAACATGTCAATGGTAGTATATACTCCTTATCAAAATATATAGGTGCATAACATGGCATTTGTCTCAAATAAGGCAAATTGAGACAAAATCACATTACCAATATAGTATATTTTAGAACATAGAATTCTTGAAAGAAATATCATAAAAAGGATATGTGAATACTCATTAAAAAAATTATAATAATAATATAATACATACATGTTTAGAATAGAAACCACACAAATGAAATGAGTGATGTTTGAGGCATGTATTTCATGGAAATATGAAATCCCCTTACCCTGTTTCTTTACTACTTCCATACTCATTCAAAACTCCTATATAAAAAATATATCATTATTATACATTTATAAATAAAAATATTCTTATATATAATACCATATATGGTTTTAATTTGACATTATATTACCCTCTGGTTTATAATTTTATTTTAAGTTTATGCTTCAGGTAATATTTGCTTTGTTTTTTTCTTGTGTATTAGTTTGTTATATCGTTAGTCCTTACACTTATATCATTATTTATAGAATGTAAACCACGATATAAATATCACTTATATTCAGTATATTTGTTTTAAAATAATCTATAGAATATATATTTATTAAATGGAATACACCGTTCCGGAAGACGTTACGCCATACGTATGCATGAATGATGCTTCCATCTTATTGAACTGTTGAAAAAAACAAAATGTAAATGACTTATATATATATATGTATATATGTATATAATATCATTAAATTTGATTTATTATTCCATATATACTATAAATATTCACTCAACATGTCCATAATACATTCCATGTAGCGTGTGAATGAATAAAATCTCTTTTAGGGGGGGGGGGGTAGTCCACACTTTCTCAAACAAAATTTTCATATTTACACCAGATATAAAACCTAAGGGTATGTTATAAATAAAAATTACAAAAGAATAAATAAATTATTAATATTTCTGATATTATATAGAAATATATTTTCCATCATAATTTTCACCATTAGAGGCGGTAAATTAAAAAATGAAGAACCATCGTTCCATGAGGCGGTAGATTGCTGTACAAGTAAACAATATGTTCATTACCCATTAGATGGATGTTTGTGTATGTTTTGGTAAACACCTTATCATAACAAAATATTAGTATATTTATGATACATTTGTTTATTAAATCATCGAATAAGAAGAATTTAGGGAGTTCAGAATTAAAATAAATGAAAGAAGCTTAAGGGAGTGTGTTACTGCTTAATTGTGTAACTCCTTTTTATTTGCACCAAAGGGCTTCCATGGAAATATTTTTGGCCAAAGGAAGGCTTAAAATAGATTTTTAGAGTTTATGGGAAGTTTATTAAAAATATAATTTCTAATATTATGTTGTTTTAGGTCCGTTAAGAAGGGGGATAGATGGTGGTCAAGAATAGAGAAGGGAACATACACACTTTTCATTTTTGAAAACAAGATAAGTGTACTGATATTTTTACCTAACAAAATTAAATCAAAACCAAATAAAACACAATAATGGTAGGTTAATGTCCAAAATATTTTCATAAAATTGTTTTTGGACATGTTAATACTTCATTTAGGCCCATAAGTTTAAGGTTCCTTCCCTTGTTATACTTAATTTAACCTCAAATGCTGTTATTGATTTTACTTAATTTCAATATTTTTTTGGGTCAAAAACATAGTTGACCATATTAGAAATTATCAATTATGTTTTCTCAAAATATGGGAACCATTTTTATAAATAAAAATCATAGAATTTATATAAATTAATTTAAATTTAATCCCACTGATGGCACGACAATATGGATTTTTAATGTAAACACAACCAAATGTTTTTTCTCATTCTATATTCCATATCAAAGTGAAATTGATTCCAATGACATAAGTTGAATTAATTGAGAAAAATTTGATCTAATTAATCTTTAAAATAAATTTAAAATTTTATTTAGCCTTATAATTAAATTATATGAAAATAATTTTTAACTTAATGTTTATTTTTTAACCATTATTTAAAAATTGAAACCATACAGAAAAATACCAAAAAATTACCCGGACCTAATTTTTATGATTTTCATTCAAATATGATGTTTGTTTGGAAAAATATATTCCATAAAACTACCAAAAGCAGGATTTAAAATTGGTTCTCCATTAAAATATGATAAAATGCATTAATAAGAAATAGAGTTCTTTACCCATAAAATTGAGTTTGTTTTGTTGTAATCCTATAAAATCTATTCAATGAATATAAAAAATATTTTATTAAATATATAGTATATATATATCATATTAATATCACTCACTAATTGTACTTAATTTAATTTATCAGGGTAAACCAACTTTCTGGTTATAATAATATCTTCTTCTATATTCAGTCGGTTTTAATTTCCATTCTAATTAATTTGTAATCATTGAATTTATTTTATATTTTATAATCCATATATTTTCCTATTTCAGTTAACCCTTTTTATACCAAATATTTTTATGTATATGTTACATTAAATAATATTTTATTAATTAATCATTATTTAGTAAAATTTGGTCTTACATGTTACACAGGTCATTGAAGAGAGTCATTATTGCATATAATTTAAGCTAAACTCTGTGTTTCGTATAGAGAAATATGAAATTAATGTTGCATATAATTAATGATTTATTTTTTTTGGAATATATTGCAATACAAAGATAGAACATTAATATAAAATAAACTACTTTTAGTATATCTTGAAATGAAAAATATCTATAATACTTAATTGATTTGACAAAAAAAGATTCAAAAAATCATAGGGTGTTACATTATACCACTCATAATAATGAATTTTTCCCTTGAAATTGGTCTTGGTTATCAAATGTATATTACTAGATAGTTTAATTCAAAGAAACAAACATCATAAAAATTCATACAATAACATCCCTTAAAAATACAAATTTGGAACCATAATGGTTCCCAAAAGTAACATATAACTAGGTTTCCACATATAAGAAAAAGTATCACAAGTGAAAACATGGAGATAGAAGAGAAATATAATTATTAAGTTCTCATGGATATTGAAAGTGAACATTGGCCAGTAGAAGCGGGCGATCACAAAAACAAAACTCTATGATGATCTAAGGGAAAATATGATTTATCATAAATAAATGTTCTTTGATAATAATTTTCCAATACCATTTTTCTATATTTGAGGTATTATTTTATTGTATAAGAATATAAGTAAAAATACTAACATGATTTCATTCCCTTTCATATGTATAATCTCACCCTTTGGTTTTTCCTTGATCATTTCCCACTCCATCTCTTACTCTAGGGAATGATAGAGGATATATCATTCAAGTCAAACTAAAAAAATCAAGGGATACATGATATTTCATCCCATTTTTCATTAGTACTCTTCCAAAAAAAGTTGTTAGAACTTGTTATTCAGTATGTATTAATCCTCATGTGGTGAGATATTACTTTAATCTCAAAAATATAATTTTATGTTTGACAAAAACCATTCCTAAAATGATTACCCTCATTGTTCTTCTATAAAATTAAAATCCAATATAGTTGAAAGATAGTCGTGAAATAAACATGAAATTGATTCCTCATATATCCTAAATTTTCTATTGGTTGTAACATTACAATGATGTGAATAACCTCATCTTATTTTCTATAACAACATGTTAATAACCTGAATTACCAAAAAAACCTTTTCGATATCGTGTATTCATCCTTATTCCAATGTTTACTGGTTATATTCATTAAATATAAGAATTTGTAAACCTCATCTATGATTAAATAGACCAATTTTTTGAAAATTATTTCTAGGGTACTCTGTACCATCCAATTTATTTATTCATATCCGACATATCATTATCCAACAATATTATCACAATGTTGGAAATTTATTTGGTGTTGCCATCCCTTAATCAAAATATCATCATTCCATGAAATCACTTTTCTATGTATTTGTCAACATTAAATATGTAATTTTCATTCCTTAATGAAAACATATAATTGAAATACTTATATATCCCATGATTCATATATCATAACACTGAATTCCAAAAAATAAATACTTCAGTCATCCAGCTTTATTCTTATATTGTTACTCAGGATGTATCAACTTATTCATTAATATTACATTCCTAGAATAAAAAATATGAATAAATTATTATGGTTATTTATCATCAATTTAATCATTATTATAATGTTTAATCTTTAAATTATTGATACAACATAACATATCTTTCACATGTTTTTTGTAGTCTATGTATCTTCAAAATTATAACCAATACACATACCAATATTATGATTTTCTTTATGAAATTTCAATTTGGGAAAAAATTCCTAGTTTATATACTTTCCACATATGAAACATTCAATGTTTACCATTTTTCTTCTACTTCTCTACATTGAACGAAACCAAAAATAAAAGGTTTAGAAACACATATCATAGAATAAACCAACATAATCATGAAAAATTACATATAGGATGTGTAAATCATGAAACCTAATTTTTTAACTAATGAATCCATAGGTTTATCCTAGGTTATTAAAAGACATATTCTCTTAAAATCCTTCATCATGTTTTATAAATATTATGAATTTCCATAGTATATCCTTCCATAGGGGAAAACCAGGTGTGCAGTAAGACCTGTTTTCATGTATCTAATTATCCCTAGTCAAGATGGGGACATCTTGTTGGAGTTTTTTCCCCTAGGAAAATATGTTATAGAGTTATGTACACCTGTAGTATCAGGACATGGATTTAATTCAAGGAATCCTCTCACTTTATCATTTAACAAAATTCCATGACATTTTCTTAAATGTTAAATCATCCTTATACTTATCCATAGATAAATCCCTAAACATATCCTTAGAATTATTCAGAAGGATCTCACTGATGTTTTCCCATTCTAGTTTCTAATGGTTTGTTAAACATTCACTTCGATACCAATGATAAAAAAACTTATATTAACAAAAATAGAAATTACATTACTTTTTCAAAATACTTCCGAAATTAAAAAAAATTAGATGCCCAAAGACTGTATTAGACTAGTTCCTTTAGAAATATAGAAACATAAACAAAGGTACTTAAGAGATCTACATTATCTCTTACTAGGATCTTCATGACTATCACCCTTATTATACCTATCTTACTTAATACATATCTTCATAACCTAAGGGACGGGAAGATAAAAAGTGGTGTGCATAGATACATCGTAAGGGTAAACAAGGGAGAGAATTAACGGTAAAATTGAGCATAATGGTATGATAATGTCATCATAACAATAGAAGATCATACGCTATATATCCAATATCATAATCATGAATAGTACTCTAATGTTTGGATGTTCATAAAACATGAATCATAATGAAATAAATAATATAATCCATGAAATCATATCATAGGAATAAGATATTGAATTGTGTCATTCATAGACATGTGGTATCATTACATATAAGTCAGTACACAATTCTATAACATATCAAGGAACTTCATGGGAACCACACTAATGGTAGGGAAAGACCTTCATACTTAGTCGCAATCATTTCATCGTAAGGGATTGGGTTTCTCTATCTTCCTATAGTATATTGGGATTCTCGATCATCCATATTCTGGGATACTAATCCTATTTGGTGGGACACATCCCCAACCCAAGTCATAGAAATTTTCCTACAAGGGATCTGGTTTCCCCATTGTCCAATAGTGGATCAATCCCATCAACATGATTCACATCATTTTCTCCTAAGATATAAATCATTATAAAATGATTTATTGGTACATATATGTCCCAACAATCTCATAATAAAATAATTCATACATGTTACAAAAGATAATAAAACCTTCATTATAACAAGACTAGTAAAAATATAAGGGTTCTATAAACAAAAAAACACTACCCATGAAATTTATTGGGAATCGTTAACATTTCATCACTTCAAAACCTATGTAAAAGAGATATGTTTAATAATCATTTCATAAAATCATAAAACGTGAAAAGAATCAGGATTCCAAGTCATATAACACGTGAAATATATATTGGTTTCATAAAAATAATTCCATAAAAACATATACCATTCAATAATGAAAATGAATGGAACCATTGGATAATTTTTTAAAAGGGATTGAGTAATATTAAAAGATGTCATGTCAGATGGAAAATAATTTCTAAATATCTTTAATAAATTATTTCATGTGGAAAATATCCTTTCATATTGTAAAAGGGGTCTTTAAAACATTAAACCTTTGGAAAATAATTTTCTTCAAAATAAACTAGAAATATTATAAAGAAATATTTGAAAAACTTTTTGAATCCTTTTTATTTGTAAACATATAAAGTGAGATTGAAAAGATTTTTCAAACACATTTTCCTTGAAAACATATATAAGGATCTTGAGATATTTTGAAAACCATTCACTTGAAAACAAATAAAATTAGGTTGAAAACATTTTGAAAACGGTTTTACTTGAGTAAATAGAAACAGATAATGAAAAAAAATTGAAAAAAAAATCATTGAAAACTTATAAAAGAAGCATGAAATTTTTTTGAAAACATTTTTCCCTAAAAATTACTTTTAAAATACACTTTCATGAAAACTAACCTTAAAAAATGTAATGTAAGCGTCAAATAAATGAAGTAGGGTAAACCTGTACATGTCATACGAGGTAAAAAGAATATATCTCTTTCATTGTAAAATGGTAATAAAAATGCATTCTTCAGAAAGTGCTATGAATATTCTTTTAAATTAACTTGTAAAATAAAAAAAGGGAAATTTTTATTTTCAATATTATACAATTATTGTATAATATTCACTGAAACCTTTTTTTTTGAAAACATGGATTTCAAGGAACACATATTTCAGACCAATGAGAGTGGTAAATTCAAACTTTATTAAAAATATTCTTGATTATATTATGTACCAAAGAGTGGAGAACTATTACCATTACATTTATATAACATGTATAACAAAAGGGTAAGAATTATAATAATAGTTTTTGAGATATGGATCATAGTAGTTCCTCAATGGGAGAATAATCATAAATAATCATGATAAATGATGATATTGTTTCCATAAATAGTTAAATATTTGTTGAATTTAGAACATAAAAAATGGAAAGAATAACGTTTAATGGATCTTAAAATATCATGAAAATAAATATATTCATGATATAACAAGTCAAAGGATGTATATAAACCACAAGGAAAAATATACGTTCATAATATTCCATATGTGTTAAAAAAGGAAAATTGAGACAAGATCAGATTGGTGATTTGGTAACTTTTGAAACATATACCCTATGAAATAAATATCATAAAAATGTATTTAAATACCCATAAATTTATTTATGTAAATTATATAATACATTAATTTGATTTATATACACTATGAAAACTAAATGGGTGTTGAGTAAGGGATGTATCTCATGGAAATAAAAAGTGAGATGAAATCCCCTTACATTGTGTCTTGACTATTGAGATACTCATTAAAAACATTAGTATAATTAATGTATGTTTATTATAAATATATTAAATAACCATATTCTTATGGATAATAATATATATGGTTTTATTATTACTTTATATTACACACTTGTTAACAATTTCATGTCAGTGTTACGCTTTGGGAAATATTCGCTTTGTTTTTCACATGTTCCTTAATTCACTATATATTACATGCTTAAAATGATATAATGATTTCAATAATTTAAACCAGGGTATAAATTTTATATATATTCATTATATGTTTATTATAAAAATCTATATAAAATATATGTTTTGAAATTTAATAAACTTTTCATGGAGACAGTAGGTCGTACGTACACATGAACGATGCTTCGATTTTATTGATGTATTGAAAGAAAGAAAATTAAATTTATGTGTATCTATATATCTATATAATATAATTAAATTATATTTATTAGGAAATATATCATATATTTTCACTACACATATCCTCCATACATTCTTTGTACAATATGAACAAATAACATTTCATTGAGAGGGCGGTAGTCCACACTTTCTCAAACAAAATAGATATATTTACACAAGAAGGAAATAATATATGTATATTATAAATAAAACTTACATATGTGTTAATACATTATAAATACCATATATATCATTTATAAACATGGTTCCCATCAATATTTCTTCCATGAGAGGCGGTAAAGGGAAAAAATGAATAATCATCATTTCATGAGGCGGTAGATCGCCATACACCTAAACAATATGTTCATTACCCATTATATGGATTTTTGTCTATTTTTGGGAAAATTAATTAACATAATAACATTTTAGTATATTTAGGATAATTATTATGTTATACAAAACATAATAAGAATATTTAGGGAGTGTAGAATAGAAATAATATAATTCATCTTGAGGGATGGTGTTACCTTTTAATTGGGTAACTCGTTTTGGTTTGCACCAATGGGATTCCTTGGAAGGATTTATCAGAAAAGGTATGATTCAAGGAAGAATACAGGTTTTTTGTAAGTTTATTGTTCATATATTTTCTTATCCTAAGTAGTTTTATGGGAATGAAGAAGAGGGATAGGTGTTGGCCTTTTATAGGGATGGGAAGGGGCACACTTGGTATTTTTGAAACCAAGTTATGTGTACCCACATTTTTAACCAATAAAAGCCATATAAACAACCCAAAAATAATAATATAAAGTTAATGGATGAAATATTTCCAAAACATGGGTTTTTTACTAGCTTCTAGGTCATTTGGTCCCTTATGATTATGGTTTATTCTCTTGTTATGCTTAATTTTACCTTAATCATTATAATTAATTTTAATTACATTCACTTATATTTTTTATGAAAAACTAAATTCAACTTATTATAAATTATAAATATTTTATTATTTTTAATATGGTATCAATTTTTCAAAATTCCAATAACATAAGTGAATGAAAATAATTTAAATTTAATCCTGATGACGGGAAGACACTGTTGGTTTTTAAAGTAATAACATCCAGAAGAATTCTCTAATTTTATATTCAATATAAAAGTAAAATTTATTAAAATGACTTAAATTGGTTTAATTGATAAATATTAAATCTAATTAACCATTAAAACCAATTGAAATTTTAATTTTACCTTATAAATAAGTTAGATGAAAGAAAAGTTGTGGATAAAATTTCAGTTTTTTAACTATTCATTAAAATATGAAACAATACAAAAAAACACCAAATATTTACCCAAACCTAACTATTATATTTTTCATTCAAAGAAGAAGTTATTTTTGAAATATATAATATTTAAATGTTCCAAAATTTGGATTTAAAAATGGTTCCCCCTCAAAAGGATGTAAAAATTCCATAATAATAAATAGAGTATTTATCAATAAAATTTGGTTTGTTTTTATCTTAATCCTATCGAATATGTTGGATGAATATCAAAAAAATTACTAAATACATAATATATATTACATTAATATCACTCACTAATTTTAATTAACTTAATTTATTATTGTAAAACAATTTTTTGGGAATAATAATATTTTCCTTTGTATTCAATAAGTTTTCGTTTTCAATTCTTATGAATTTGTAACCAATGATTTAATTTTATTATTCTATAAACAAAATATTTTCACATATTAGTTAACCCTTTTCATATATACAAATTTAATGGATAGATAATAGTATATAATATTTTAATAATATATAATTATTTGGTAATACTTGGTCTTCCTTGTTATACAGACAATCGAGGAATGTAATTATTGAGTTTAATGCAAGTTATCCAATGTGTTTCAGGAAGAGAAATTTAAAATTAATGTTATGTGTAGTTCACAATTAAAATAGTTTTTCATATAACTTAATGAAAATATAGTTCTTTAATATAAAATAGACAATTTTTAGTGTTACATGAAATGAAATATATAAAAAAGATAATATCCATTCTAAAAATGTATTTACAAAATCATGGGGAGTTATATTCTTCCCCCTTAAAATCTATTTCCCCCTCAAAATTTTTCTGAGGTATCAAAGGTTTAATACATTAATTTTTCATTTATAAAGACACATATTGTAAAAAAGAATTCTAAAAATTCCCTAAAAAGGGGACATTTGAAACCATAACAGTTACCCAAAGTAACATATAACTAGGTTTCGATATAGGAAAACATATATGGGATTTAAAAAGATGGAAAAAGAAGAGAAATCTATCTATTATGTTCTGGTGGAGACTAATAGATAACATTGATTATCGGATGTTGGTGATCACAAAACAATAAATTTTTGATGTTATAAGGGATCATCTGATTCATCGAAAATAAATGTTATAGGATAAATGTTTTTCAACATCATTTTACTAGATTGGAGGAATTATTTTAATCTTTAGGAACATAAGGAAATATATTTTCTTGATTTCGTTCCATTTCATATGTTCAATCTCATACTTTTGTTTTCCCTTGATCATATAACACTTTATGTATTACCCTAAGGAATGATTGGGTATTTTTCATTCCTAAATAACTAAGAGATCATGAGATTAATGATATTCCATTCTATTTGTCACTATCTCTCATCAAGAATTTTTTTATAATAGGTTATCTAATACGAATAAATATTCATGTGGTGAAATATTACTTTAATCATATAAACATAATCAGATGTTTAACTTAAGCCATTGCATAAATGGTTCACCTCTATGATCTTCTAGAAGATAAAAATCCAATACATTAGAAAGAATATCATGAAATTAGCTTAACATGTATCACTCATATATCAAATATTAGTTCATGGTTGTCACTATCTAATCATGTGAATATCATCATCGTATATTTATTCAAAACATGGTAGTAACCTGAATTAAGATAAATCCTTTTGGAAATAATTCATGCCTCCTTATTTCAATGATTAATGGATATATTATTTAAATAAAAGAAGTTTTAAACTTCATCCTTGATGACATTGAACATTTTTTCAACAATAAGTTCTAGGGTAATCTGTACCATCCAATTTTTTTTTCATTTCCAATATAACTTTATCCAAAAATCATTATCTTAACGTCATGCATTACTTAAGGGTTACCATTCCTTAATAAAAATATCAAATTTCCTGGAATTAACTTTTCTATGACTTCATCATATTTCAATATTTACTTTTCAACAAATAATGAAAAATTATTTTGAAAATCCTTAAATATCTCAGGAATCATGTAACATAATTTTGTATTCCAAAACATAAATACATCATTCATCCATCATTATTATTATACCATTACTCATGATTTATCAACTTATTCCTTGATACACCATTCACATAATATTAAATATTAATCGTTTAATGAGGTTGCTAAACCTCATTCTAATCATTCTAGTTTTGTTTAATGTAAACAAATATAACAGGAACATCACATAACATTCACATGTTATTTTTAGTCTCTTTATATTTATAAGAACAACCAATACTCATACCACCATCCTAATTATCTTTATGATATTTCCACATAGGAAATTGATTTCCATAATTTCTATAATTCCACATATGAAACATTAAATTTAAACCATGTTTCATCTAGTTATATCTATTTACTAAAACCAGAAATAATGTGGTGAGAAACCCATATCAAAGAAAAAACTACATAATAATCAAAAATTACTTATAATATGTATAAATCTGGAATTCCACTATTTAATCATTTACACCATAGGTTAAAAAAAGGCAACTCATATTAATATCCTTTTAAAATATTTCAAGACGGTTTGTAAAGGGTTTGTGAATTCCCAAATCCTATCCATAGAGAGTGTCAAACATGGTGTGAATAAAGGCTCATTGTCGTGTACCAGATTTACCTAGAGTCCGGTCTAGGACATCATGTCTGAGTTGTTAACACAATTTATAGTTGTGCCAGAGACATATCCACTTATAGTTTCTAGACAGGGATGTAATTCTAGGAAACCAATCAATCTATCCTTTACGAAAATTCCCAAACATTTTCTTAAACTTTAACTCTTCCTTTTTCATATTCTTATAGACATACCTAGACATATACATAGAATTATTCCCAGTGATATAACAAAATATTTCACATTCTAGAATCCAAATTTTTACTAAAGCCCCGCTGGGATACCAACTACAAAAAACCTAGACATAACATTCATAGTCATTACAATACTTTTTTAGAATTCCTAAAACATTAAACAGAAATATTTTGAAAGACCATATTAGTCTAGTACCTTTGGAAAAAAGGAAACATAAAAAACATTACATAAGTGAGCTACATTATCTCCCACTAAGTTTTTCATGACAAAAAAACTTCTTAAACACATCGTACCTAATAGAAATTTGTATAACCTATGGAAGGAAACATAAAAATGGGTGATCTCAGATTCTTAGTAAGGGTAAACAAGGGAGACATTTATTAATATACATGGGCATAGGAATTTATGAATGTGATCATAACATTATAATATCATACCATACATAACAAAGATTAAATAAATGATTGATGTCATGAAGCATATTATATCATAAGACATGAATCATAAGGAAATAACTAACATAATACATGAAATCATATCATAAGAATAAGAAATGGAATTGTGGCATACATAGAAATGTGACATAATTCCCTATAATTAAATACTTGTTTCTTTAACTTGTCAAGGCACTTCATGGGAAACACACCTATTGGGATAAACACAACACCATCCCCTATAATAAACAATTCATTATTAGGTATGGGGATTCTCCATCTTCCTATAATAGATTGGGTTTCCCCATCTTCCAACTTCATGGTGACTACACCATTGGGTGGCCGACACCACCATCCCCATTCATAGTCCTTTCCTTCCAATGGGTTGGGTTTCCCTATTTTCCCATAGTGGATCATGTACATCGACTTGATCCAAATCATTATCTCATGAGATATAAAACTTTACTGAATTCATTTGAGGGAGATACATGTCACCCACATCTCATAATAAAATCATTCAAACATGTTACACTATATAATAAAACATTCATCCTAATCTTATGCATAAAAAGAGATGTCTTATATAAACATCAAGTCATAACCCTTGAAAGGAAATATGTATCATTAACATTGCACTATATCATGACCTATTAAGAAGAGATATGTTTCATAATCATTTCAACATAGCATAATCCATGAAAATAAGTGTGCTTCAAAATCATATAATTTGTGGAAGAAGAACTAGTGTCATAAGAAAAATTCAATAAAAACATAAAATATTCAAGAAAAATATTAATGATTCATTTGGATTATTTCATAAAAGGGATTGAGTAATATAAAAGAATGACATCTTAGATGAAAAGTAATTTTTATGTATCTTCCAGAAACATTTCTTGATGAAAATAACCTTAATTATTTGAAAAGGATATTGAAAACATATAACATTTTAAAAATTATTTTCTTGAAAATATACTTGAAAGATCATAAATAAATCTTCTAAATCCTTTTGGAAGCCTTTTTCTTGGTAAACATATAAAAAGAGCTTAAAAATGGAAAATCATTTTCCTTGAAAACAAACAAAAGGATCTCAAAAATGTTTTGAAAACCATTTCACATGAAAACATATAAAATTATCATACAAAATTTTTTGAAACCATTTTTACTTGAAAACTTATAAAAGGATCTTGAAAACGTTTTTAAAGCCTTTTAACGTGAAAACTTATAAAAGGAGATTTCAAACGTTTTGAAAACAATTTTCCTTAAAATAATATGAAATAACCTTGAAAAAAATTTAAAAACAATTTTACTTTAAATTTAGAATAAAAAACCTTTTCATAAAAATTAACCTTTTAAAAATGAAAAGGAATCGTCAAAGAAATTACATAAGTTAAATCCGTACATGTTGTATAAGGTAAAAAGAATATTCATTTTTCATGGAAAAAAGGTAATAAAAAATTTCATATTAGAAAAGAACTATGATGATTCATTTGATAGAATTGGTAAAACAAAAAAAGTGTAAAAAAATATTTTATTTATTAGAAGATAGTTATAGAATATTATTCAAAACCTTATATGAAAACATGGTTTTAAAGGAATATAGATTTCTGACCAAAGGGAGAGGTAAATTATAACTTTCTTAAAAACACAATTTTTATAATATTAGATAATAATGAGTGGATAAATGGAACAATTAATTAGATATAAAATTAATTACTATAGGGTAATAAATATAATAATATTTCTTGATATATTTATAATGAGATTTCATGAATTTTATCACAATCATAAACAATCTCAACAAATGGTGAGATTGTAGCCATAAACTGTTACCAATTTTGTATCCTTAGATTATAAAAAAATGAAAACAATAAAATTTTATGAAGATTAAACTATCATTAAAATAAAAATATTCATTAGATAACATATCAAAGAAATTATATACACCTGAAGGAAAAATATAGACACCTAACATGCCATGTGTCTTAAAGAAGGAAAATTAAGACAAAATCACAATACCAATTGGGTAACTTTGGATACATAGACCCCATAAAATAAATACCATAAAATAGATAACTCAATAGATATAAATTAAATTATAAGAACTATATAATACATCCACATGTATTATATACACCAAAAAATTGAAATGAGTGATTATTAAGGCACGTATCCCACAGGAATAAAAAGTTAGATGAAATCCCCTTATATTGTTTCTTGACTCTCATTGTTCTCATTCAAAAATAATGTATACTAAAGGTAAGTTTATTATAAATATTATATAGAACCATATTATTATATTTAATTCCGTATATGGTTTTATTAATTCTTTACATAATGCTAGTGTTAACAATTTCATGTTAAGGTTACGCTTCAGGTAATATTTTCATTATTTTTTGCTTCTGTGTTAATTTGTAATATAATTGGTACATATTCATATATAAATATTTCATAAATTAAAAACATGATATAAATATAATTTATATTCATTACATGTGTTTATAAAAATCTATATAATATAGAAGTATTAAATTGGAAGGAGATCGTATGCCATATGTACGCATGAACAATGCTTCTGTTTCATTGACATAATGAATGAAAGAGAGTAAATGAAATATATGTATATAATTTAAACATATTATCTTTATTATGAAATAAATATATAATATAGGTTTATTAAAAATATCCTTAATTAATTCCATGTAGTGAGTGAACTAATCATATAGCATTGAAGGGGCGGTAGTCCACAATTCCTCAAATGAAATTATCATATTTACCAAAGATGGTAATCATAACGATATTTTATAAATAATAAATAGAGGAATTATAAATACATTATAAATATCATATATGTCATATATAAATATTTTTTCCACAATAATAGGTGGTGAAGGATAAATGTACAATCATCGTTTTGTGAGGTAGTACTTCACCATACACGTAAACAGTATGTTTGTTAACCATTAGATGGAAATGTGTGTATGGGTCAGAAGAAACTGTATAATTAAAGAATGATAATATATTTATTACAATGTTTTTGTTTTAAAATCATGAAATAATTATATTTTATGGATTTTATCATGGAAGCAATAGAAAGGATCTTGAGGGAGGGTGTTACCACTTAATTGGGTAACTCATTTTTTGTTTCATTAAAGGGATTACTTGGAAGTATTTTTGACCAAAGGGATCCTTTAAAGACTTGGTAGAATATATGGAAAAGTATTGGATAGATCATCATTGAATCTAAGTGGTTTGAGATGTGTGAATAAAAGGTAGAGGTGGTGGCCTTTTATATGGAAGGGAAAGGGCATCACTTGGAATGTTTTTAAAAAAAAGTTAGGTGTATCAATATTTTTACATAAAAAATTCATAAAAACACAAAAAAACTCAATAATGGAAGTTTTATAAACTACATATATTTACATAAAACGGTTTTGGACAAGTTTAATGGTCTTTTTGGCACTTACATTTAAGGTTTATTTCCATGTTATACTAAATTTTACCTTTATCACTGTAATTAATTTTAGTTACTTTCACTAATATTTTTGATCAAAAACATTGTTGAAATTGATATAAATTATAAATCATTCTAATAAAAAATATGGAATCCATTTTTAAAAATTACAATCACATTAGTGAAAAAAGATAATATAAATTTAATCATGCTAATGGGACAACACTACGAATTTTTAAGTAAAAACATCCAACAGTTTTCATAGTTTTTTAGTCAATATAAAATTGAAACTGATTATAATTACCTTAATTGTATTAATTTAAAAAAAATTATCTAATTAAACATTAAACCTAATTTACTATGTAATTTATCCTTAAATAGGTTTGATTAAAAACCAGTTTTGAACTAATGTTCATCATTTATTAACAATTCATTAATAAATGAAACCTTATATAAAAATAAAAAATATATATCCTAACCTATTTTTTATGTTTTTACTTGAAATAATGTTTTTTTAGATATATTAACCATAAATGATCCTAAAATTGAATTTAAAATTGGTTCTCCATTAAAAGACGGTAAAAATACATTAATAAGAAATATAGAAATTTATATATATAATTGTGTTTGTTTCTATCTTAAGACTATAAAATATATTAGATGAATATCAAAAATATTTTAATTAATATATAATATATATTTATCACATTAATATAAATAACTAATTTTAATTAATTTAATTTATTATGGTAAAAAACATTGTGGGTATAATAATATTTTCTTTTATAATCAACCAGTAGTAATTTTCATTTCTAATTAATATGTAAAAATGAATTAATTTTATATTTTTTATATCAAATATTTTTATAATTTATTTAACCATTTCTAACTAAAAAGTTAATGGATATATTATATTTAATAATATATTAATAATATATCATTATTTAGTAAAACTAAGTCAGTCATGTTACCCAAGCCATCAAGGAATGACGTTATTGTATGTAACGCAAGATAACATCGTTGTGTAGTGTAGAGAATGATAAAATTAATGTTCTGTGTAGTTCACAATTAACATGTATTTTCATAAAACGCAATCCCAACATAGTTATTTAAAATAAAATAAACTATTTTTATTTTTGTGTGAAATTAAAAATATTAAAAAAATAAAATTTTTTAGAAAAATTATATTCACGAAATCTAAGGGCATTAAAAACAATGTTGTATTGACATCTAAAGTAAAAAAATTCTTGTTGGATAACTTGAAGAGTCTGATTTAAGGAATTATATCTAAATGGTTGGTATGAAAGAAAGTAATATGTTATCAACTGATGATTAAGGGTATGATTAGATCATTTCCAACATAAAAATGGAATTTTGAAATAATAACCATGTACTTCATCATAGGAATTCGTGGTAATTCAAAATGAAATAACACAATCATAGTGGTAGTCGACCACCTAAAAATTCATTGCATTACATTTCTATCAAAGAAGATTTCTCTATTTACCAACTCAAAATTATATACATATGATTAGTCGTAAGACTACGTGGAGTGAAACTCTCTATTGTATTTGATCAATATTTGAGGTTTAACTAGAAATTATAGAGAAGCCATTATCACGAATTGGGTATAGAGAAGAGTTTTTGTATTGCATATGACCCTCATATGGATGGCCAGAATGAAAATACCATCCAAACAATAGAGTATATTAGGTACAATTTTAAATTGATTCCCAAGTATGTTTGTATCAATGTCTTCTCCATGTGGTGTTCTCACATAATATTAATTCTTATTAGAGAATTCAAGTGGAACCTTATGAGTCTCTATATAGGAAGTGGTGTCGGACTTTGATATTATGGGATGAAGTTGGGGGGGGTTCTTCTTGGACCTGATCTTATGAAATATACGAAATATAAGGATCCAACCATTTTTCATCATATAAACTACAATAAAAGTCAATAAAAAATATTTGAATACAATATTTTTGGAGATCTAGAGTTCATTGTTTGAGATGAGTATTTACTTCCCATATCACAATGGAAAAAATTAAATAGTTTTTCCATTTAATTATTTATTTTTCCTTGATAAATCATCTCATTTTAGATCATTTATCACATCATAATAGTGGCATGTTAACATACACTTACACCAAACCAATATCGATTAAAATTTGTGTTCTATATACCCCTCTTGAAGAAATAAATATGATACCCCTCACATTTTCTTAGTATAGAGTTAGATCCTTTATAAAATGAAATTTTATACAAGAAGAACTGTGTAAAGGTCTTAGATTTTAGAGATCAAGTTTTTTATAAAAATAAAAAACACCTTGTCAAAGTGCTATGTTGAAAACAAATGATTTAAGAAGAAACACGGGAACCAGAAGAGGAGATGATGTAATACTACCCTTATCCAATTTATTGTATGAAATTAAATTTCTAGGGTCAAATTTTAAATGGAGAATATTGTAATGACCGATACATTTATAAATGAAATTCTATTTTTTAAGTAACAAATTCTTTATTTTGTGTTTTAGTCAAAAAACCACATGCACTACTATGATTATTTTTGGATTGTTATAGCCTGTCAAATTAAACCAATCATTAAACATCAAAACTATATTTACTATAGCCTTAGTAAAGTGATGTTATGATATATATATATATATTAAGGCTTTTGATAAAATCTAATTTAAATAGATAGAATAAGTAATATCCTCAATCAGTAGATTTTTACCTTATAGATACCACTTATTAGAGCTTTTGAGGTAGATGGAATCAGTAGGATTTTCCCTTGACAAAATAAAATTAAAAAATTAAAGCAATAAAAATATTACATACATGAGAAGTTAATGATTATTAAGATCACTGATCAAATCATGATTGGAAAACCACCTGACGAAAGCCCCCCCATCACACACCTTATCCATAGGGTGTATGATGGTGTACTAATGGGCTTTTTATTAAGACCATAGTAGTGTGAATATGTTAGTTATTCATTTTTAATAATATTGTATTTATATTTATCCCTTTTCATTATTATATTATATATATAATTATGTATCAGTTAATGAAAATTTTATTTTGATATGAAGAAATGAAAATTATATTTTTTGAAATTATATTATTTTATCAACCTTTTAGAGATATTCCTAAATTTTTAAATAAATATTACTTTAATATAATTTTATAATCAAATAATGTTTCATTACATACAAATGAATAATATAATTTAATAAAGTCTGATATAATCACTATAAGTGTTAAAAACTCTTATCGTAAAAAAAACCTATATTTTTTATTTAATGAGTATATTTATTTAAAATTTTAAATTCATATATTTAGATATTTTTTGATAAAATAAATATTATTTCAAAAATCATGATTTTAAAATCATCCAATTATGTATTTTAAATATTATTCTGAGACAACATAATTTTTTGGTAAAAATTAAATACTAAAAAAATATATAATTTGAATTATGAAATCACAATTTTCCAAAAGTGATACAATAAATCTTTTAAAGGTAATAAAGGTCCAAAATATGTCTCTTGTTTAAAATAATGTTTTTATGTTATTGTTTTATTTTTATAAACCCTTAATGAATCCTCCAAATACTATATTATATTTTTAGGTTCTAAAATAAATTCTTTATAAACCTGACTAACTTCCACAACACCATGGGTAATATTTTTAAGAGATTGGTTCGTGGAAATATATAATATTTAAGACTTATCCCCTTTGGTAGAAACCATGGGAAATCCCATGGGACGGTTTTTTTAATTGTTCTATCATATAGAGTCCAAAACCTATGTTTATAACATAATAAATAATATTTTTATATTTTGATTTAAATACCGTCATATCTTCCCACACATATTAAATAATAATCATTAATAAATATTTCACTACACCTATCCAAATTTAAACCCATAACAATGTGGTCCCATGATCATAAGGTTCTCCTCCCAAAAGTTTTGGAAGAACCCTCTCAAGGAAAGGCGTCTTATCATCTTCATTTTTATTTTATGTACTTTTTTTGTACTAGCCATTTTATTTCTATTGTTTCATGTATTCATAAATTATTACACATCCATATACTATCCCTATGAATCACATGTAATGAGAGACTGTCGATAACTTTCAATAAACTATTTCTTGGTCTTTTATGTTCACTAGTTATATTGTTGAAATTAAACTGCGATTTTCCATTCCAAACATTTATGTTTTGAGTAACCATCCCTATTTTCACTCAAGTGTATTCAACATGGTGTAAAAATTATTCAATGATTTGGTAATTTCATGTATGTGACCTATAATCATTAATTGTTTAGTAAATTTTTATTAAATATAATCTTATGTTAAATGATACATGAACAGAAAAATGAATCTACATTATATGAATGTAACTAGTTGGCCCTGAAATATATATCTTTCTAATGAATTGGGTAATGATTTTATCTCATAATATTACATGTGTGGTGAATTTAGGTTATACAAACTATAATATGTTATGATTTAATGGATGGTATTCATGACTTATGCTTGATGTGTTATTTTATATTTTTTTCACATTCCAATGTTACCATGATGTTATCATCATATATTTTATTGTGATGTTCATGTTATTTATACATACCCATTTCATTAAACATTGATACACTTCTTGGTTAATATGTATTAATATCATAATGTTTTTCTTTGATTATTCCATAATAGGGATTTATAACACCCCAATTTCTTATGTACATCCCCCGGTTTTCCCATGCAGTATTAGAAGATCATGGGAATATACGGGCCTATTTTGATGTTTTAAGATAAGTTTTTGTACCCATGTTTCATGTTAGTTTTCCAAGTAGATAATTTCACAAATGTACTAGTCCACATGATATTATTTTATTGTATTATGTGTGATATTTGGTATTAAGTCATGATTTATTGTGTATTAAATTTATTTATTGTTATATGCACAGCTACCAGGATATGAAACACAACCATTCATCACAAAAACTAGAAATCAGGCTGAATAATACTCCCAATATACATTAAATAAAAAAATATTAATACAATCCTTCCAAATATTACTATCATGCAAAGTGAATTTTTTTCAATGAGAACACCCCTTCATCAATAAACACATTTATCCATTAACAATGAACATTGTCACTCAGGTTACTTCCATGTTGTATGATTCAAAAACCTACATGTTACCAGAGCCTCATTAAAGAAGCAAGGGATTTCACCAAACCCATATAATGTTTCACTTATTTGGAAAATCACAAAACATATAACATCATCAATGCGCACTATAAAAGACATTCCAAGAAATATTTTCCCATAGAATGGCCTCTCGATATGCAAGGATACCATGTTCAGTTAAACAAGATTACATATAGTAACACATTAAAAATTACTCATAGAATATATTTAGAACCATGACCACTCAAAAAAATCCATATCCCACATTCATGAGGTTCTTTACTAAGTCCATTAATTCTCAGAAATGAACAAAAAAGTGCACTACACCACCTGTGGAATGAGGGATTACATCATAATCACAATAATCATCAGTATCACCATATCAATCATCATAATTTCTATGGTTCACAACACTATAGTCCCATATGACCTTCTATATAAGGTAGACAAGAATATAGGTTCATCAGAAATAAATTCATCATGAAATCATATATGAATCACATTACAAATCATTAACACTTAAAAAACGAGTTCTTCATTTTCAATACAATCATATAGAAAAAACTTAAACATCAGTATAGAATATTTTGATTATGATGAAACCTTACTATATGAAAAAATTTTAAATACATATGAAATTATAAAAAAATAATCCATTATCATCACATGAGGTGAAAATATTTGATATTAGTGAAACATAAGAACATTTATGTCATTAAATAGTAAATATGAATTCCCTATAAAAAAGTGTTATTGAAACACCTATTTGACTTTCATCACATTCTCTAACACCTTCCAATGTTACATATCTAAAAACTCAATAAAATAGGAAAAAAAATATATTGTGTGTACTAATCACTTTTGTCACCACCCAGTAACAATCACTGGTTCCGAGTCATATTTCATTATGAAATTAGGTGAACCTATTTATATGACATAGATTTAAAACTACTATTGAGGGTCTCTTGAGGAACCATGGGGAGAATATAACCTTAATATGAGTACACATTAACAAGAAATAACACATCATGTAAATAGTATTAAATCAAAGAAACCATAAAACAATTACATTCAAACACTATGAATTTATGTAGAAACAATATAATCAACCGTGATTAAAAGGAATTGATCCCCCATAAGTCCAATCAGATATAATAAAATAGAAAAACTAAAATAGGATTTACCACTCCATCCTCAACTCATCCTAGTCACGACACTCAGAGAATGATATACTTCTCAACAATCCAACTCATACCTCATCCCAACCAATACTCGAATCATATGAGGGTATCTCAAGAACCATTCTACCATGGATTCCCAAGTAAGGTGTCAGTAAAACATAGTAGGATAACAACAACATGATCCATTACCCAATTAAAAATGTGTAGTGTACATTCATGTGATAATCTAAATAAAAAGATAATATGTATTATATGACTTGGTAACATCTCATAATATCCCCCTGAACACATAGGTAGAAAAAAACTATGTGTCATGAGATCATGAACCTTCTAAGCTTCCATGAACCTATAATATATTGTCTACATGCTGGAAGGATAGACATAATCGATTTAAGGAGTTAACAAGGTCAAAAGGTTGGTGTCATACTACTTAGAATCATCAAATCTTTTAGTCTAAGTCAACTCACAATGTCGAATAGTGAACATATACTTGGAATCAAAAAATCATTGAGTCATTTTTTAGGCCCCAAGGTCAACTATCCATAAGGATTTGTGGCATTTCTCTTGAAATTTCCAAGGAATAGAGAAGATCATGTTACCTCAAATCAAGGATGAATTGAGTACTAATGCATTCTCATAATTGTTAAAGCATCGAGCTATGACCAGACCATATGACTATTATTCTCCTACCAAATAATCATGTCCTTTTTCATCAACATCATGATATATATGCACTTTACCACAAGGGACAACTATTCCGTGATGATACACTTATTCTAGATATAGAGGAAATACATCTGAATATATACCCAACCCCATAATAGGGTATAGCACATAAGATAGGCATATATTATATTGTCATCATGAGGAAATAGAATCAACAAAAATGAGATTTGATCATTGAGGAATCATGGTATTATAAGATAAATAATGGAAGTTAGTTAATAAAGAAATATAAAAGGGTATCATAGTTACACACCCACCCACATGCTATCATATTAAAACACAGTAAATAAGAAATGAAAATTAGTTATCTGGTCAAGTAAACATGATTTATCATATAATAAAAATCATATCATTAGGAATCAAAGGATATATACATGTGATCTAAATAAAAAACAGTTTCTAGAGATATATAAGAACACTCACAGAAAAAATAAACAAGCACATTCTTATGGAACTACCTCTCAAGGAACACTAAACACACATCAAGGACTCCAAACATCGGTGTTGGTATCCACCATAAACACACACACACACTCCATGTGATCAATCATCAAACCTAGGGCTCATGGGATAAAAAACCAGTCAATCCTCATCCATTAGTGTCCAGGAAATAAACCATCACACAGGTTACAATAAATCCCTTGGCACTTTGTCGTGTTATTAGGAGTCCTTCCTGTAATTAATTAACACATAAGACTCCTTATTTACTTACGATATATTTTTATCAATACTCATTATGAGAATTAGGGTACCTCTCACAAGGTGGAAAACCTCATACTACATGCCAATAATCATGATAAAAAACTAATGTTTTGAGTAAAACGGTCTACCAACCACAAGGATTCCTATATCAAAGTCATTTTTTGTCAAAAAATCATTCCAAAAAACATGCATGAGTATCAATTAGTAAAATTATCACACATAAATTATATAAAACTAATTCTATTATTATATTACCAAAAATAAATAAAAATGCAATATTTTATAACAACATTCTTTCACTTGGATAATTTAAAAATAATATTTTTAATCCAAGGTATGTGAGAACCATTCCTTTTTTAAAGAATTATTACAATTATTTATCTGATAACATTTTCTATCTAGAATAATCTTAGGAAAAATTATAAATATCGATTATTTTTTATAATATTTTTTAATTTCTACTATTTCAGTCTTTTATATAAACTTTCTCAAGAATTATTGAGAAGTATTACCTTTTAATTTAATCAAGTAGGTTATTCAATTGAATTTATCCCATAGAATATATTTGTGCTCAAGAATTGGGAAGAGAGAGAGGGTTTGGATATGCCCAAAAATAATGAGGATAACATTGTTCATTAAAAGAATAACATTGAAGATCATGGGTAAACGAATTTGTCAAAATCTCTAACACAAGGGATCAACCAAAAATGAATGATATAAGTGTTCAACTATGTCAAAAATAAAAAAAATATATAAAAATATGTATAATTATAGTAACTAATTAAATTATCAATTTTATATAAATCCAAAGTATTTTTTCGTAGTGGAGGGTTTATTTATTCGAAAATAATTTACATAATGGAAAATGAATCTAAATAATTTTACTCAATTATTTTTGGTATTTCAGACTGTAGAAATGTTTTTTAGGTGTTTTCATGGGAACGAGATGGAATTTGAAAAAAAGGTAAACCTCATTAACCTTATGTGATAGAAATGTGTTGAATAAGTATAAGGAACCATCCTTAAACAATTAATAATCTTGATTTAATTCCTGAATTTAAATTTATTTCACATTGTGTATATTTTCTATTTTAGAGCTTTAGAGAGTTAGTCCATAACTCATATATAACAACTTAACTATTAAAAACTATACAACTCAACACACTATAAATTTTTCAAAAAACATTTAAAAAGTAACATGTCTTCATTTCATGTGTGTACTTCATAACTTCTCTTTAATCCCATACATGACTCTATTCTTAATTAAATATTATCAAAAAATTCAATACATGGGATGATCATAAAAATATTATTAATGGATACAGAAATAATAAAAACGTTTATTATTTTGAAATCATGTAAACTGTGAATACATTATCATAAATTAATAATTTTCAACATTATGAATTAGTAAATACTCTTCACTAAATATAATCCCATTTCTTATTATTTTTGTGATCAAAATATTACCATAAAAACAATAAAAATAACATTTAACATATAATGGTAAATTTGGAAATAATAACATATAAGTGGAATAACCATATGACATACTACCACACATATCACTCTTACAATTTCCATAATCACACGGTTGACTTCCATACACAATGCATTGGAGGTTATAACATAACCACTCATTCTTAGTTTATCACGGAATCACTCGTAATTGATGTATAACATTACCACCCAACATTGTTTTTTCACGTAACCACCGAAAAAATTTCTAAGTACCATAATATAATCATAACACATATAATAATTTAATTATTGACATTTCACTCATAAAATTTCATTTGAAATCACAAAAAACAATTTCACGATATTTAAATAGTAAATACACTTCAAAACCCATTTTAAAAACCAAAAAAACCCAAAATAAATAATTTATTTATTTTTCTTTACAAAAATTAATTAATTCTTATATAGTAATCCATATATGAAAGAATAGTTATGGTGGAAAAGAGGTAGTTGTCATTGTATACGTTAAAAAACAATCCTATTTACATTTTGTAAAGAAAGTAAAATGATTTGTATAAAAATATTCATTTTGAAAAACATTAAAAAATAAGCCTAAAATTTAATTTACAATCTTTTTATATACATATAAATAAATTTATTAATTAATATCATGAATAAAATATTTTATAATTAAATCATTAAACGTTCAAGGTGTCCTATACCAATTTAAACATTTAAATATTAATATCCAAGAATTAATAAATTTAACAAAACATCAATTGAAGTTATTATAGAGGAAATATGGATATTAAATTTCATATTGGATTTATATACCCCGAATACAAGAATAAAGGTGCATATTATCAAGAAACCCATCAATTAATGAAGATTGAGATGAAGTCCCTTACCTCGAGGATGATTCATCATGTGAGTTCTTTATCTTATAGAATAATAGAATTAGAAAAATTTATAATTTATTTAAAACCATTTTCCTTTTTATTATTCTTTTTCTATCACTTATTACCATGTTATATCAATTACACAATTATTTATGTTCATATCAGATGTTTTTCTAATATTCAGTTCTTGAGTCGAAAATGAACTCGGTATGATGTTAATGGTCCATGTGGTCATAAGTAAATCATATTCAGAATATAAAACATGATATGAAAATATTATATATTAATTATATAAGTATTTATAATAATATTTTAAAACAACCTAAAAACACTGCTCATTGAGTTGGTAGGTCTTACGTACACATGAAAACTATTTTTGTTTTTCCTATAGTATTGAAAAAGTGAAATTAAATGAAATGTATGTAAATATGTATACATATATAATTTCATTATAGTTAAATTAATATTTCATTTATATCATATATTTTTTCTAAAAAAATCCTTCATAAATTCAATATGATGTGTGAACGAATCACAATATTTTTAGGGGGTGGTAGTTCACACGTCCCCGGGCAAAGTTTTTGTATAACCACAATATAGAAATAATGAAGGTATGAATAATATAACTTTTAAATAATATTAAATAGGTTATAATATACATATTAAAATATTATTTTACCATAAAATTAGTATTAATACCAACAATCAATGTGGTAATAGAAAAAATAATGAAAATGTTTTTCACAGATGTGATTAACTGGGATAACTTGGTCAAAAATTTCATATATTTGAATAAGAGGAGGTCATAAATTAAATGGAAAAGATATTTTAAATTAGAAACAAAAAACTCCAGTATTTTTATGATTATTGAGTAATCATGAATTTATGGATGATGTAGGTGAGGATAAATTAGAAAAAGATGATAAATTAAGAGAGGTACAATGAGAAAATTACCTTTTGAATATCCCCTCAATGAAAGATCCTTTTGGAAGATGGATTTGGTGTTTTGGTAGGAATATTAGCACTTGGATATGTTTTCAATGAGGAGGAATTTTTTGGGTAGATATTTGAGGATCTATAAGGATTTTTTGGTTGAAATTACGAGGTGAGGGTTATTATTTATACTTGAGGATAGGTGGGTTCTTGTGATTAATTTATTGATTATTTAATAATAAAATCTAACCATATTGAGGTGGAATTAAATTATATGACATTTTCTTGTAATTATTTTTTTATAGTCTAGTTAGGTTTAAGCCACACCTCCACCACCCTTTAATTGTTGTATTTTTTGGGTTTGTTATGCTTTTATCTTTTAACTTAAACCCTTATCAAATTTTTAACTTTTATTACGGTAAATAATATTATTAACATGGAAAATATTTATACATTAAAATGAAATTGACGTTAATCCAAATTTGGACATTATGATTCTAAATATTGAATCAATTTTACATAATTATAATTCATATAATTTTGAAAATTATATTTAAATTTAATTCTTTAGACAAACAAAAAATTTGGGTTTTAAAGAGAAACGTTCAAAGGTTTGAAATGTTTTTATATCTAATATTAATTTTAAATTGATCCCAGTGAAAAAAATTTGAATAAATTATTAAAAAATTATCTAAATATACATTAAAACCTATTAAAATTATCTTCTATCAATATAAATAAATTATATGAAGAGAAGTTTTGAATAAAAACATAATAGTTTTCCCTATTCATTAAAATATGATTTTTCTCAGAAAAATACAGAAACATTATCAGTCATAAATTCTAATATACCGATTAAAAAATATAGTTATATTTTTTCAATTTTAACTTTTAATTTTTCAAAAACTATAATTTCAATGGGTTCACCATCAAAATGCGGTAAAACTGCATTTTTTTTGAAAAATACTTCCTTTATCCAAAAAATTGAATTAATTATTATATCATATCTAGAAAACATGTAAAATGAATTTTAATCATTATTTTTAAAATATTACATATATATTTATTTAATAAAATCCTTAACGATTTATTTTATTATTTTATAAACTCACATATTTTCAATTAAATAGTTTTCTAGAAAAATACATCCTTTATATTGAATTAGTTTTTATTTAATATCCTAATTAATTTATAACCAATTAATAATTATATAAACATGAGTAAACCATATTTTCATAATTCAGATAATCTTTTTAGTTCCAACCATTATATTTTCTATGTGATAACTATCATATTAAATAGTAATATTAAGTTGTTCATTTAAGCTAAATGTGGCATATCAGGTATGCTATAGAACATACTATTTCCTATTAAAAAATTTGGGATGTTTCATTCTCCCCTATTTTAGTAATTACATTATCAATATTTTAATTTGTGGTCGGTAACTAAGGTATGAATTATATATATACCTTCATTGAAATCCCACATAGAAAAAAGGATTAACAAAACTTCCACATAGAATGAAAGAATGAAAATTATGAAGGTCCCATGAGACAAAATATACTGGGGTTCCATATAAGAAAACATTGATATGGAAAAGAAAACTAATGATCAAGATCTTATGGGGAATAATAGAAAACATTGTTAGATGAAATTTAACAATCACAAAACCAAAATTTTTTATAGGGTAAATGGACTTTTATTTCATAGAAGGAAAAGTAAATGAAAACATTTTTTTCTAGGATACTTTTCATTAAGTTGTGGAATTCATTTCTAAACTCGACTAGGAACATAATGAGACATACCTAATTTTTAATTAGGGTTTCATCCATTAATCAATTTTCACCTCAAACTCATCATTTTGTCCAAATGATGAGTATTCAAGAAGAATATTTTTTACGCTTTAAACACTATAATAAACTTATAGAGAATCAATGAATCCAATAAATATTAACTATCTATTTATATGGTTTTGAAGAATTAACAAAAACTAAAAACTTTAGGATAAGATCAGATAATTCTTACAAAATAATAAACCATCTGATGAAGAGAAACTAATTTTAATCTCTAAAAATAAAAAGTAATAACCAAAGTTCAATATATACCATTTAAAAAATAATTTCACTTAAGATTCATCCAAATAATCCTAACTAAGATTGAACCGCAATAACTAAAAGGATTTGATGACATAGACATCCAAGATAAATTTTAACATTTATATCTAAAAACATCAATCACTCTTATTGTCTCATACCAAAAAGGTAATTTCTAAAATCACATATTCTTCAAGATAGGTTAATCATGTCAAAAAATAACCCAAATCACCATAAGTATACAATAAAAACCTAGATTCACCAAAAATAAAATTCAACCATTGCCCCTAAAATAAAATCTTATATATGTTATTTTCCGTAGTCATATAGGATTCCCATAATTGCGAATGCCTTCTAAAATAACATTTATCACTTAATTCCAAAATCATTTCCTAATTTCAAGGATATCCATTTAATAAAAAAAGTTCAAAAAATAAACATTTTATTATTCCATCAACTCATTTAACTAAAAATAAAAATTCTTATTAACTATGGATTTCATGTATTCTAGTGGTGGGTGATACACCATTATCATCCTTTAGTTGTGGTTTTTATTCCCACATCCTTACTAGAAGCGATATATTTTCACCCATCCAATGGGTATTCCTTTTTAAAAAATTATACAAATATTATAATATTCCAAAAATATTATAAATAACTCAAAAATAACAATAACATGTATTAACTTCAAAGGTTATTTCATACCTCAAATTTTTCATCTCAAAATCTAATAAAAAATTATTCCTCAAGGTGAATGTCTGAAAAAATACCATTAGTGTTCCACCCCAACCTAGTATCATAAAAAATATAACTATTTTAATAATTTATAGTCTTTATATTAGATTTTTTCTTAAAAATTGCATGTTTTTGGTTGTTTGACATCTAGCACAGAAGAGCACAGTTTGTAAACCATTCGTCTTTGTCTTGGAAACTGTGTGTCCTACCCCTCAGTGAAAAATAAAATATGAATGGAAGGAGTAATAAAATGAGAGTTAAAATACAATAAAAAAAGAAAATTAAAAGGTTTTTTAATACTAAATACAATTATAATATTAATTGTAATTATTTTTATTAATATTTTTATTATTATAGTATAAAATTAATATTATTATGTTATGATTATTATAATTATTATTAATAGTTTTTTTTTGTATTTTGGGTTTTTCCAACCCCTATCGTTCCCCCTTCTGTCTCATGATACCCCTCTTTCCTCCCTCCAAGTGTGGTGCACACCCCCTGGTGAGACCCCTCTTCGGCTATTGACTCCTCTTTCTGGAACCTCAATATGAACAAACCTCTCTAATAAACTCCTCTCTAATGCAATATACAACTATTGTGTGAACCAATCGGTGTGACCAACAACACCATTTGGTTGCTAATTCTCTGGCAAGCACAAATGTCGACCACACCCCCCCTACCATCCTATCAGTGTGACTCCCTTCCGACATGCCACCACTTTCTAGCGTGACTCCCCCACCCCTCTTGTATACCTTATTCTCTTTTAATCTTTTTTTCTATTAATTATTTTCAGGGTTTTGGTTGTTTAGCTGGTTTTCATCATAAATCTATGTTTTTGGAAACCTCGTCGAGTGATTCTGGGTATACATTGTCATCACGCATTGGTTTTGAGGTATGTTTTCCCATGTGGTTTCTTTTATATATTTTTTCATTTTTTCCATTATATTATCACATTATATATACGCTAAGTGTTTTTTTGAAACCTTTGGTTAAATTATTTGATGTGAAAAATGATATTTTAAACCTTATTTTTTGAAAAATAGTGTTTTTTTGTTATAAATGTCCACACCGCATGTTTGATAAAATGTTTTTTAGGATTTTATATTTGGTTTTCTATTTGTAAAACATGGTTATGTAGTTTGAATAATTTAAAGTCATGAAATTGGTTTTTTATGCCCTGTTGAGTGACAAATATGAATGGTTAATGTTAAATATTGGAATTATTTAATTTGATAAATTGTTCGGTTGGATTTTCTTAGTTAATTATGATATAAAATGGTGGTTTGGATTTATAAATTTTTGGCATCATGAGAAATGGTATTTTGGGGTTCCTTATATGATTTACAAAGTGTTTTGAAATTTATAAAGATATAACATTCAGTTGAGTTTTATTTATATATTGAACTGCTTGTGAATATTTTGTTGTTTAGTTTTATTTATTTATTTTTTAGCTAAAATGGTTCATTTTTTAATCTATTGATTCCCTTTGTGCTTGTCTCTAGCCCAAGAGGATTGGGAATTCCTCTCGGTCCTTGCCATGGATCGGCCTCGATGACTGGTTAGGAGTCTACCAGGGTTATTTTTTAAAAAAATAGTGTCAGAGTTGGTCGTATCTTAGCATTCCATGCTTTTTAGAGCTCCCTCTTTTTCATGGGGATTTTGATATAGGTGGAGTATGATTTTTGGGACTCAAGGGGTTAGTAAAGGAAGAGCATCGCGATGTCTTACTCATTCTGATCGTCATGTTTCCAAGGTAATTATAGTATTAACAGTTTCTTTGGACTTCAAGCATTGTTTAGTTATTGGGATACGACAAGGGGTTTTGGGAAAATGGCATTCATGATCTCACAGGTTCTGGAAAGGCATGTGGAGCTAGGGTCATAGTCCAGGAATGATCATTGGGTTTGTGGTGTGTTTGGCATATGGCTTCCAACTATATGGTCAAGTCAGCCACTAACACTAGTTCCCTTTTGTGGGTATCTAAGACCTTTCTTAAATTAGGAAAAAAAAATAAAAAAATGTTTGGGAATTCTAGAAATGGGTTTTAATGGAATGGTTGGGTTTGGGAAAGTTGAAAATTAATTATCTTTATTTACTCTATGAAATGTTTCTAAAAGATTGGTTTTTATGACCCAAATATTATGTTAAAGATGAAATGGTTTAATGGGATTGGATTTCCTTAATCTAAACATATGTCTTGTGGAAATAAATTATTTGAAAAGCATGGATTCATTTTAAAATCATGGATTATTAAAATGCATTCAGATCAGATAAATTTTTTTTGGAAATTGGTTCTAAATGCTTGGGGTTTTTTAAAGGGGATTTATGTAAATTTAAATGGGTTTTGATCATGATAGATTGGGGATTATGAAAAGTGAATTGGTTGAATTTCAGAAAATATAAAATGAATTTGTTTTGTTTTATCCATGGTGTTTTTATGGGTACTTACATGCAAGGTGGTATATGGGAATGTGAACGGCTGTCTGGTACGACATGGTGAATGGGTGCCTGAAGTGGCACGAAAACATGAATTTGAGTGTGAATATAAGGAATACCAATTGTGAGTGTTCTATACAAAAAATATTGCTTTTTAATTAATGATGTTTTCAAAAGGAATGTTTTGATGCTATAATGTATTTTATTCTCATATTCAATGCTTGTAACTTATTTGGTGTATTATCTTGATCATTTTTATCATTGATTTGGCCTTGATATGTTTATTTATTTTTTCAGGTCTAGAATTTGTCCCCATGGGGATTTAATGGGTGATGATTGTTCACTTTTGGGTGATTCCCTATTAGTGGAATTTCTAGTTAATCAACCTAAATATTTTTTGCTTGATTCCCAGAAGATGGATCCACCTTTATTTTATGAGTAAGAAGACCCTCCCATAGTGCAAGAGGTCATGTGAAAGATTGATAGGAACTTTAGGATCATTTAGTTTCAGGAATCATTGATGTTTATGTCTGTAAATTTTATGCATAAATGTTTACCGAGGATGTGGTGGATGTCGATGCCTAGAAACAATCCCCATGAAAATCATACATGGGTGTTTTTGAAGGATTTATTCATTTATCAGTATTTTTCTGAGAAATATATGGTGAAAAAGGTTATGGTTATGGCTTTTATTGAGACGTTTGATGAATCGGTACTGGATTATTTCCATTGGTTTCTAGATATTGTCACATATGATTTAGGGTATGAGGAAGATCTTTCCATGAAGGCTCGACACTTTGAGGTTGGGATTTATTATGACTTGTATTTGAAGATGAAAAATCCAAATCTAGCCTCATTTTCTGATGTGGGGAGGAAATATTTTCATGAAGAAGTCATGATGGCGAGAGTGAAAGAGGTATACCTCCTTCTTTCACTTCCTAGGAGTTGTGAGGAAAGTTCTTGTAAGGAGATAATGAAGTAGTAGAATGTTGATGGAGTGGGTCATGGAATCACAACACCCCATGATCTTTCATCAACCAATTCAGATTGGGATATCCTTGTATGTTATCATTGTGGAAATCTGGGATACAAAAAGAAATTATGTTAAAATGCACCAAATCCCATCCATGCCTATGGACAATTGGGTCCCTATAGGATATTTTTTTGGGGTGTTGTTCAAAAGCATCATGGAGGAAATCATCAGAAGTTATGGGATGTTGGAATGTTTTTTGATGTTTCTTTTTTTATTTTTCCTTCTAGTTTAGGGGATATTTCTTTATAGTGTTTTTTCATAGTGGAAATGTAAGGGATGGTGTGAGTCTCCTTATGAATTGTTGTTTTCAATTAATGTTTGGTTCATTTCTTTAATTCCATTATCCCACTATTTATCTAATCAGGTGTTTTATGTACTTATTAGGGATTATTAGTACCTAACTATGATATAGTAGATTCTTCATACATTAGAGCTCTAGACATAGGTCATGGAGTGATGTGGGTGCTAGTCGGGAACCCTATAGGTTTATGGAGTCTAGTTATGATTGTGCCTCTACCATTGGGGTGAAATAGTTTTAGTGATTCTATTATGGTTTCTCTATCACTAATAATTCTATCTAGTTTCCAAAGCATGGTGGACGTATTCGTCACACTATGTCTATAATGTTCCTTCTTGTATGGAAGTCTCTGATCAATGTCCTCACATGGACCACCCAAGTGAGTTATGTGCATTCTTGGTTTCTATTTTCATATGAGTGTTTAGTGTTTGGTAGTTGATGGTTTTGGTTTAGTGTTCCATTCATTGGGACCCTTCCCTGCCAGCCCATGTGGTGATGGTTTTTGGTCAATGTAAGAGAGTCCCATTTTCAAATTGTGTTAAATTTGTATTTCATCATTCTTAGTTGGTTCTTAATTATGGGGAGATATTCTGCATACCTCATTTAGTTTACTATTAATATTTCATAGAATGTTAGCTTAATTATAAGGTTAGTGAGTCTATTAGGGAATCCCCCTACTGTTGATCTATTTTAGGTTTAGGTTCGGTTGATCAGATCGGTGTGGCTTCTTTAAAATCCATCAATTTCTTATTTTTATATTTGTTTTCAGTGAGCATGAGGATTCTTGGAAGAAAGACAAATGGTCTCATTCTGGATTGGTTTGGGATGTGGTGGTTTGATACAATTTTTTGTTCATGGGAAGTGGTTGTGGTTTTTTTTCATTTCACGTAATGAGGCTGAGTTTTGTTGGTGGTTGGTGACATATCCTCGGATTAATAGATTGGATCGGGTTAATGTGGAATCCTTATCCATTGAGAAATTAGTTGGAAAGTGTTATGAAATTATAGGGGAGGAGAGCATTAATGGTTGAGAGAATTTTCTCACCCTGACCTGGTGTTTTAATAATTTATAGTTTTTTCAGTTTTTTCTGTTAAATATTTTTTTGGGTTTAGAAACATCTGTCACAAGGGAAGAGAATGGTTTGGAAATCGTGCGACTTCATCCAGGAAATAGTGTGGTCTAGTCGTCTTCGAAATTTAAAATAAAAAAGTAATTAGTAATAAATATTTTTAAAATAAAATAAGAAAAGAAAAAAAATAAAAGTTTTTTTAATATTTATAATAATGATAATATCTAATATTGTTGTTTTTGTTGTTGTTGTTTTTCTTTATAAGACAAAATTATTATTATTATGTTATGATTATTATAATTATTATTCATATGGTTTTTTATTTTTTAGGGGTTTTCTCTACCTCTATTCCCCACCCCATTCTCTCCCACAATATCCCCTCCTTCCTCCCTCCTGGTGTTGAATGCGACCCCCCTGCTACGAACCCTCTCCAGCAGTCACCTCCACATTCTAGAACCTCTTTCCGATGAACTGTATCTAGTGAACTACTCTCTGGCATGACCTCCAGCTAGTGTGCAACTGATTCGGTGTGACCCGCCTCCCCCTCCAGCTACTTCTTCTCTGTCATGGACAATCGTTGCCCCTATCAGCGCATGCCATGCAAACGCGCCTCCCCTGCCAACGCAACACTTTTTTGTAGTGTGACTCCCCCCATGGTATACCCTACCATCATTAATTACTATTTTCTCTTATTTTTTACATGGGTTTTGGTTTTTTAGGTTTTCACTTCATTGATCTTGGGATTTGGAACCCTCGTTGACTGATTCTGGATATGTGTTTTCATCACGCCACTGTTTTGTGGTAGGTTTTACCATACACTTTTCTTTTTAATTTAATATTCATATTTTTCTTGATATTACTCATTAAGTGCTAAATATGAATGGTTTTTGTTAAATATTTCATTCCTTGTGTTTGATAAAATTATCAATTGGATATTATGGGTTAATTATGATATAAAATGGTTGGTTTGGACTAATAAATGTTTTGTTAGAATTCAAAAAGTTATTTTTGGGGTTTCGTATAGGTCTTCCACAGTGTTTTGGGATTTATAAATAAAATAATGTTCAGTTTGGTATCATTTATTTATCTAACTGCTTGTTCATCTTATGCTCTTTAGTTTTCTTTAATTATTTATTGGGATAAATCATTCCCTTTTTTACTATTTTTAAGACCTCAGTGCTTGTCTCCATCCTGGGATGATCAGGAATACCTCACGGGCCTTTCCATAGATCATCTTAGGAGACAGATTCAGGGTCAACCTAGAATAGTTTGTGATAATTAGTCGCCTTAATATTTCAAACATAAAGCCACAAAAGGGGGTTGTATGAAAATCAACATATGATCATCCATAATATTATTAACCCATGATGATATCCCTAAATAATAAGAAAACATCCAAATCTCCAAATTTGTTTAGACAATCCTATGATACCAACTATGAGGCCCTAACCTTATATTTTACATAATCTTGAGTTAATTACTAAATTTGAGTTTATTTCACATCGTGGATATTTTCATGTTTAGTGATTTAGATAAGTAGACTATTACTCACCCATAACAACTCAAATATTAACAAGTATATTGTTCTACTCACAGTACAATTTTTTTATAAATTTTTTTTTATAAAGAAACATTATTTTGTTTCATATTTAAACTTCACAACTTTTCCTTAATCACATCCTTAACTATATTCTTCTTAATGTCCTTTCAAAAACATTTCAAAACATGATATGAGGAAAAAAAATATCAGTAATGGATACACAAATAAGGAACACTATTAATCTTGTGAGACTATTTAACCCATGAATACTTTATCAAAAAGTAATTCTTTTCACCATTATGAAGTAGTAAATATTATTCACTAAATATAATCTCATTTATTACCATATATTAAATCAAAAGATTACCATAAACCCATAAAAATAATATATAACATATAATGGTAACTTCGGACATAATCTTACTTTAACGGAATAACCCTCTGGTCAACATCCACACATATCACTCTTACAATTGGAATAACCATATGGAATAATTTTATACCCAATGCATTAGAGGTTATAATGTCACCACCCATCCTTCGTTTTTCATTAAACCAACCATATTTGGTTTATCATGTAACCATCCATATTTTCTTTATCATTTAACCACCCATAAAATTTCTATGTACCATTATATAATCATAACAAAAAAAAGATTTACATTATCAATAATTCAATCATAAAATTTTATTTGAAATCATAAGAAATAATTTCAAGATTTTGAAATAGTCAATACACTTTCAGAACCATTTCCCGTTCCAAAACACCCAAAAAATGGAATAATGGATTTATTTACCTTTTTAAAAAACATTAGGTCTTATAGATGAAGTCAAATATCATATAACAGTTATAGAGAAGAAGAATTTGTTGTCCCCATATACATTAAAAAAATTACATTCATAGTTTTGTAAAGTATTTAAAAATCATCCTATAAAAATATTACTTTTGAAAAACATTAAATTATAGACATAAATTTTAATATATAATCCTTTTATATCTATCTAAATAAATATGTGTATTCATATCATAATGAAAATATTTGACAATTAAATCTTTAAATGTTCAAGGTTTCCCATAACACTTTGAAAAATTAAATAATAATCTCTATGAATTGAAATATTTAACGAAACTTAAATTTACATTATTATAGATAAAATAAAGGTTCATATTATTGAGAAATGCCTCAATGAATGATGATTTAGATGAAGTCCCTTACCACATGTGTGATTCATCACATGTGTCATTTATCATTCGGAATAATAAACAAAAGTTAATTTATTATTTTTTTAGAAACTTTTTCAATTTTATTATTCCTTTTATTTCACTTATTAGCATGATATAACAATTACATGATTATTTAAGTTCATTTTGGATGTTTAGTCGATATCCTGATCTTGGGTCAAAAATGAACTTACTATAATGTCAATAGTCCATGTGGTCAACATTAAAATATCTGTAAAATATAAAGCATGATATAAATATCTTTTATATTTATTATTTAAGTATTTATAATAACCTTGGATGAAAAACTAAAAACTTTTTTCATTGATATGGTAGGCCATACGTACACATGAACACTATTTTCATTTTTCAATAGTATTGAAAGAACAAAATTAAATGAAATATATGTAAATATTTATAAATATATTATGTAAAAATATTATAATTATTAGTTAATTTATATCATATATGTTTTCTTAAAAATATGTAATAAATTCAATGTGATGTGTGAATAAACCACATCATTTTGAGAAGGTGATTGTCCACACGACCCCAAACGAAGTTACCATATAACCACAATATGGAAATCATGAAGGTATGATTAATATAAAATTTATTTAATATTTAATATTTTATAATATATATACTAAAATATTATATGATCGTAAAAATATTTTTATGAAAATCCATGAATGAGGAAGTGGAAAAAAAATGAAACATAATTCATTGAGGCGATGACCTTCCTAAACTTGGACAACAGTTTCATTTCATTAAATAAGAGGAGGTGATAAATGAAATGGATATGAGATATTCAATTAGATACATAAAACTCATCTTTTCATATTATTACAGATTAATTATTCATTTACTAATTAATTAGGCGAGGATAAAGTAAAAATAGAAAATAAAATAAATGAGATACTTATAGAAAATTACCTCTTGAATATCTCCTCCTTGAAAGACCATTGAGGACCATTTATTTGGTATTTAGTAAGAAAAGGGTAACTTCGACGTGGTACAATGATGTTTCATGGTTTCGGTAGATATTATTCGAGAAAAAAGTATTTTTGGGTTGAAATTGGGAGGTGACAGTTTTTATTTATACTTGAGGATAGGAGGGTTCAACAAATTAATTTATTAATTATTTTATATTAAAAGATAACCATATAGAGGTGGAATTAAATTTTAATAATTTTTTTTATTATTGTTTAATAGGACATTTAAGGTCAAGAAAGACTTAAAATACAATTTAGAGATTGTATTTGTTTATGTATGTTAAGCTTTTAACCTTTAACTTTAACCCTAGTCTAACTTTTACTTTCACTACTATAAATAATTTTTTTACCATCATATCTTTTTTATAAATAAAAATGAAATTTAACTTAAAACAAAATTTATACCATTTAATTAAAAATAATGATTCATTTTTAGTAATTAAATTCATAAAATTGGGAAAACAATTATATTAATTCTGCAGACAAGACTAAAAAGTTCGTTTTTAAAGTGAAACGTTCAAACGTTTGAAATGTTTTTATTTCTAATATCAAATTGAAATTGATTACAATGACCATAACTATATTAAATGAAAAATATATTATATAAATATATTTTAAATCCTTTTAAAATGTTCTTCTATCAATTGAAATAATTTTGACAAAAATATCAGTTTTTAATTAAAAAATAATATTTTTAATTGTTCATTAAAATAAAAATTTTATCATAAAAATACCAAAACATTAACTGAAATAATAATTGAGATCCTCTTCAAAATAAGAAGTTTATTTTTTCAAATATAACTTATTAATGTTTCAAAAACAAAATTTGGAATGACTTCTCCATCAAATGGTGCAGAACTCCATTTTGTTGAAAAATACATCTTTTATCTGAAAAACTAAAATCATTCTTATATCTTGTCATAAAAACATATTATATGAAATTTAGAAATGAAATTTAACATATTAAATATATATTTAATTATTAAATTAATTAATTAGTGAATGTATTATTTTTTAAACTCACATATTTTCATTTCAATAGTAATTTATAAAACATGTCCTTTATATTCAATTGGGTTTTATTTAATTTCGTAAGTAATTTGGTAACAAATGAATCATTATATAAACATGTGTAAAATATATTTTCATAGTATATTTAATCCATTTCAATCCCACCATTATATTGGCTATGTGATAACTATCCTATTAAATAATAATATTAAGTTGTTTATTTAAGCTAAATGTGGTGTATCACGTATGCTATTAAACATAAGGTTTTCATTTAATAAAATTTAGATGTTAAAATAATGACAAATTTTTTACCCTTATAAATTGGGAGAAATATGCTCCCTAGAAACTAACTAAATATACTTGAGCTTTATACTATTTTTTAGAACAAAGGTTAACCCAATTCAACCAATATAAATCATTGGTTACCCATACATTACTTTTTATTACCCTTATTCAAGTAGGTTTTACCCTTATGAGATAAAAATGTTTATCTTAAATAACCTTAAATATCCACACATAACCTTGTGTATACATTATTACCCTTATAATGTGCATAGGTTTTTTAGTTTACCTTTTAAAAAATATATTATTTAACTTTACACAACACCTAAAAAGTGTTTTCACCCTTATATAACTCATGGAAAAACCCATCTACCCTTATGAAATGTTTCAAAAACCATTCTCACCCTTAAAAAACCTTTGAAATCATAGGTTGGCTTTAAAAAACAACATAATACCATATATAAGTGTGATTTTATTTTAAAAATTAAATTTTCATATACAAATACTAACATTTTATCTTAAAATGAGGGATTTTATGAACATTTAAAAAATTTAGAATATTATAGCATAACAAACATATTATTTGATAAACAATATATATTACATATTTATTCATTTTTTATATAATTTTTGTTTCACAATTATTTTATTTATTTTAATGTTAAATCACATTTTTCATAGTAATCAATCATTATTTCAATTTTTTTATCGTTTGAATGATCTGTATATATTGTGAATTTTCTTATATTGGTGGAAATTAATGAGTCTATTGAGATTTGATAATTATATTTTGATATATGATATAATATTTCAAGGTTTTAAATATTATTAAATATTTATTTTGAATATTATTATTCTAATGAATGATATCTGGTTGTGTATGATGTATTAGTGAGGAATGAAAATTACAAATTATAATGGTGGGTCTTGGTCTCTACCTCCCTTTCCTAGAGTAGTGACATGTATTTATTAGAAATATGACATTATATGATCATAATTATAGCTTATAACTGATTGGGGATAGTTTATTTTTAACAATATCATTATTTATGTCTTTATTTTGGACTCAAGGGGAATTAGAAATCTCTTGTTCTTATACAATGAAATAATGAAATGTTTTCATGAAATTAATGTCAAATATCAAAATAATTGCTCCATGATTGATCGAATACACGGTAATATTGTTTAATTATTATTTTTTAATACAACTCTATTTTTATGTAATTTTTTTAATTACAAGTTAATTATTGTTCTTATTTATTTTTATAAAATTCATTTACAAATATTTATTTTAATCATATAATTAATTTTCAAACAATTTTTAAAATTAATTGTTGTCCTTAAAGTTAATACAAGTCCTGTGAAGATGGTATTTAAATTAAACTTAAAAGGTTTTGCTTCCAATTTATGGAAGGATTATTTTATACCATATAAATATATATATATTTCAAATATTTCAATGGATTTTCCATTAATTGTTATGATTTAATTGATAATTATCATATATAATATCCAATTGAGATATCTTGATGTAAAATTCAAATAACGCTTACCATTTGGGATAATAACTTAAAAAAATTAGTGGTGTTTGACCTATTTATAAAAAACATTAGATAGTAAAATAAAACAACACATAAAGTAATATGTTCTTCTTTTAATGGTTCTATATTTCCAATATGATATTGTTTACCCTGATACACCATTTATTAGCAGATAAAAATTACAATTATCAATCAGAATATATTTTTACAAATGATAAGTTTATTAATTGGGTTAAAGAAAACATTGTAAGAGATACCACTAACCCGTGAATCAGAGAAATTGGGAGTTTCTTCGTTAATAAGAGGAGTATACATTACATAGTTTGTATAAGATTACATAGCTAGAGAAGTCACACAATCTATAGCCTGAAACCACATATGTAATATCATCGGTTATTTTCACTAAACAACATACTATGTAGATATTTATTATATTTCAATAAAAATTATTTACATTTGATTAAATATAAATATTTTTAAATTTTTTATACAAAATTATATTTCTTTGATGAAAAGGTTCAATATGAGTGTATGGGTGTGTAATTTTTCATATTCATTAATAGTGTAACACTTATATAATAAATATTGAAAAATTTTCTTTTGATCTATAATATTAATGTACTCATATATTAACTAAATCATATAAAATTTTGGATTAATTTTCAAAAGGTAACTTGGGATTTATATGATTTAGAAAATCATTATGTTGGTACTCAAGGATCAATAAAATGAGAAATAATGAATTACATATCCATATTAACCAAAAGTCTATTAAATGTGAATATATACCTAAATGAACTCTGATATCATTAAAATATCATCATGATACTTAGGTGGTATGTGACATATTGGGATGTGTAGCATGAAAAACTAAAACAGTAGTCACATGTTATCTTCAAAGAAGTAGTTTTAGTAAATCAATTATTATTGAAATTGTATGAATTCACAATCAAAAGTATCCAAACACCCATCAAATCCATAGTTTTATTTGGGAACTGTTACAAAGATCATTAGTGATGTATATAATGGTATGAAACATTAAATATAATAATTATGTTTCATAAATTGAAAAAACACAATTATAGATTTGTATTAGTAAATAATTTTTGTTTCCCATTAAAAACTACCCAAACAGACTCAAGTATTCATCAAATTTCATCACAAAAACACATGGAATATTTTATCTATAATAATGTTTTTTGTGTCAAAGTAATACTTAATTCACATGTTTTATTCTGATATATATTGTTGTTGTATAAATTATAGCAGAAAATTTCATCTTGAATGATCAAATTTCAACAAATTTTCTCTGAATCTCGTAAAATATTGGGATGAGATTCAATATGTCATTTAAAATTATAAGAATGAATCATTTGTTAAAACAAAAACCAATATCATTCATTTTTAATTAAAAAAAATCCAATTATGGATTTATATTAATGCATAATTTGGGATAAAAATTTAGAATTATCCAAATAGACTCTATGTAATGAACCTGGTGGTCGTAAAGCCCAACGAACTTGGCCACGCCCGAGCCCAGCCCTCTAGAAGATTTCAGACCCCCACCCTCAGGTAGATAATAGGACGCCACCTTATATTGTCCCATATAGCATGTGGCAGGAACTATCCAATGCCTAACGAGGATTTAAATCGCCTCCCGCACAACTCAAACCCGATACCACTGGGGGAGCTGATTGAAATCCTCATCAGGCAGGGGACAGTTCCTGCCACGTGCTATCTAGGATAGTCTGAGGTGGGGGCCTATTATCTTCCTGAGGGTGGGGGACTTCTATCTGCCAGAGGTCTAGGCTCGGGCCTGGCCAAGGTCATTAGACTTTAGGCCCACCAGGTTTGTTATATAAAACTTTTTTCACGAACCATGTTGGGTCATCATCCGGCCCGATGCCCTACCCGGTCCAAAACATGACCCGAGAGGCATTCTTCATCCCAACGAGCTTCCATATAGTGTCAGCCATCAAAATAAACTTGTTCGGAATGATTTGGCCAATAGAAAGATAAATAAACATAAACAGAATGAGTTGATAAATAAAGGAAAATAAACTATACAACTTGGCAATAGAAAGGGAAATTAATGAAGAAATGTGACATACCTCAAGTGACCTCGGGCTTCACCATGGAACATAAACTACACCTGCTTTGAGAGCGATCCAAACTAGAGGTACCAGAAACTGAAATGTAAAGTAGGCATGAGCACCGAGATTCTCAGTAGAAGTACCAAAATATAACCACATCCTATGCCCTTTCCTTTAGTAAGAAATCCAACCATGCCAGTTTGAAAATAAGATATAATAAATTAATTTTTTTACTTCTTCTCAAAGTCATGTATTGAGTTTTCATATTTTAATAAATCATTCTACTCCCACTACATTTTTTAAATAGGTTCCAAGCATGATTTAACGTTTCAAAATAAAAATATTCTAGTTTGGATTAAAATATGGTTTTCATGAATAATACATCAAGTATGAAACAACTTAAATGAAAATTATATGACAAGCAGCATGTTGCAATTGAGCACCATGGGAAATTCCTATAGGTAGCTAGCATATTTGTGTCCCTAGACACCTTATACCTCTGTCAAACGTGGAATAGAAACCACGACCCTCAGAAAATGTGTCTTAGGAGACCACAAACCTCATAAAACTTGGCATAGAAGACCACGATAGTCAGTAATTCATATGTTTAGTTAGTGTTATTTTCTAAATCATTCATGAAGAACCAGGAAAAACACCTGTCGTGTCATCTAGCATTATAGTCCTGGTAAACCACCTATATACCCAGGTCTCCCTTTGTGCTCTATTTCAATGAGTGGCATGGTTTTTTCAAAGAAAATTAGTAAACATAACATTTTCTTTATCCAAAATAGATTCAACACCTCACCACTATTATCCCTCCTTAAGAGAATTGACCTTTTTTATGTCATATATCCTCAAAAAATCATTTTCATTAGGCATATATAACAAATCACACATTTAACATACACATCATGTTTCTAAATTAATGGGGCATGCCTTAAGAAGGGTTTCTCACTTTCACTATTCATTTTCAAGGTACCAAATGAGCCTCATTTATTAATAAGAATGATATTTCATTAGAAGACATGTTCACCAAAAACCCATTTTGGAGATAATTTTGGATCTTCTTTGGAAAACAACATTTCATTTCACTTCTACATCAAAATCATCAGAAAGACAACATGTCTTTGATAATACACACTTTATGTTCAAAAAATTTAAGAAATCACTTTTCAAGAACCAAAACCAGATATATATATATATATCATATGTATTTCGTGTAGACGAATAAGATGAACTTTTATTAAAACACTATGAAATTATGGAAATTCTAATTAATGATCAGGGAATAGGGGACATACCTCAAACATGTTTCTATTTGTCGATGACCACTCAATCAAAAATTTGGCACATACACGCACATGCATGTTCATATATATATATATATATATACACCCCAAGCTGTATTTCACATATTCCATGTTCCATGTGGATATAAGTGCAATGAGGGAGTATATATATATATATTCCTTACCCTATGCATGTACATTTAGCATACCTCGAACCCACGCCCCAAAACCATCGTGGTGAGATCCAACACACTACACAAATAATTTAATAAAACTATTAAACACTTAAAAAATATATAAAACATTTTAAAATGACACACCGAGGCTCTGCACCAATAACACACCCATTTATTACAACACAAGAGTCAATCACATAAACCACAATCATCATCTGCAATAGGAGGGTTAAATAAGGGCAACACAAGACCGCTTCACCTATATGCATATACATTTTCATGAATATGTATATATATAGGTCCGTAGTGTTTATGAATTGAACCCCCAAAGAAGGGACCACTCACTATACATATAATTTAATAAAGGTATTAAACCCCTAAACAATTTATAAAACATATGAAATATCACATAAAAGGTTTACACCAATAACACACTCAATCACCCTTTCTAAAATCGTGCACACCATGACGCAACACCAAAACTCAAACTGCACAATTTATATTTAAAAAATACTCAACGTCTCAACATGGATTTCAACCGAAATGTTCACCCATATTCAACCACATGATAATAACATGTCAAAAGTACATCAAATCTCAAACATAACCACATTCAAAGCACAAAAAATAATAAATAAACAGGGATAATTAATTAAACTCATAAAATAATTCATCAAATAATGATTATACAAGGAATCACTTACCTCGGTGTAGACCGACTTTGTAATTTGGTGCGAAACTCCCGCCTCATTCCAAACACACCACAATCAAACAGAACAATAACCTAAAACATGAATTCAAACCAAAAACATCAAAACCAAGACAAATTTGACACTAAACCCTAAATTGGTATACTAACAATAAATTAAACAACCAACCGAAGTAAAACGGACCTACGACGAGGGTCTAGGAAGCAGATCAATCATGACAAAGAGGTATTGGAGGTGTGTCGCACACTAGGGAAGTCGTCGAATGGTCCAGCTATGAAGGTGGGGCATGGAAAAGTCTGTCTGGCGAGGAGGGAGGGTGTCGTCCGACCTAGCAGGAAAGGGGCATAGCCATGGGAGCAGCAGTCGGAGAAAGGAGGAGGTGGCCCGTGTCACCAGAGGTGTGCGAGGAAAGCCTTGGAGGTGGGTGCACTGGTCTGGTTCGTTGGAGAGGGAGAGGATGGAAACACGGCATTACGCAGGAGGGGGTGTGAGCCTTGGTGTCCAACCAGTAAGAAGAGGGGTGTGCACGGTCGACTGGGGGGAAGGCAAGGCACTGGTCGAAGGAAGCAAGGGGAAGGGGTGGAGGTGCTAGGGTTCATAGGTTGGGGCAGCGCAAAAACCCGGGGGATGTGGGGGTCTTGCATGATGTAAATAGATGGTGATGGAGGAGTGAAAGGTGAAAAAAAAAGAAAAAAAGAAAAAAACAAAAAAAAATTAAATAAGGCCTAAATAAAAATCAAAACCAATTAAAATTAATAACAATAATAATAGTACTACCAACATGATAATAGTATTATAATTATATAAAATATTTAATTTTAACAACCTACTTAAATTTTTATCCAATATAATAATAATAATAATAATAATAATAATAACCTTATTCCTATTATTAGTATTATTATTATAGACATTTCTAAAATAATTATATTTTAAGAATTCACCTAAATTTTTATCCGATCAAAAAATTAATTATCCATGCCCTAGGAAATTTTATATGGTTCTAGAGAAGCCATACGGCGTCACGCGTGCCCTGCCCTCGCATTGGAAACTGCCAAGAAAAACACAGATTTATCAGAAAAACCAAAAACCTCACGACAGGTTTGGCCCGCACCTCTACAAGGTAATTTTGAAAACAAGATGAAATTATAAAATAAAATATAATATATTATTATGGATTTTCAGGTGTGAAAATTCTCCCCACCATGACACTTTCTGCCCCCAAAAAAGTCCCAAAATACTAGGTCAACCTTGGGATCCATGCGAGACCTTGAAGACACTTAAAAAAGACGTCAATCGCCCAAATACCCAGTATTCAAAACACTCATAACATGACACTCCATAATTCTCAAAACCCAAATCACCAAGAAGAATAACCAATGGAAATGAATTCACCTATAATGTGGAGCACCCCGACACCGAATTTAGGGATCACTAGGGTCACTTGAGATCCCCAAAAATGCTAGCCAAGCGACCCACTATCCAGGCTAACCACTTACTATAGTCAAGGATAGGGGGTTCATATGTAAGGGTTTTCCCCCACCAAGATCACTTTGAAAACAATGTTTTTCCATAAGTTCGTCTTATGGTGGTATCCCAACCAAAGTAGGGTTATTTTCATCCATTGGTTCTTCAAACAAAAACAACTCAAAAACCCAGAAAAACATCTAACACTAGATTAAACATCCAAGCTCCCTATGCTTAACCAACCAACATAGGAGGGGATGATGGCGAGACCCATGGTTGGTCTCCCCACCATTTTAGAATTTCCCTAACACCACGACACTCGCGCGGGCATTACCAATTTACTTTGAGCAATAAAGACTGAACTTTTCCTCACGAACCCACCAACACGGGTCTTCCTACATGGATGATTCCTACCCTAGTCAATACTCCACCACATGAGATAGTATTAATAGCATAAATCCCTAACCAGAAGGAAAAATGGTCAAGTGCCCGTCAATTCCACAAGACATGAGTATTTCCCAAACTAGTACAATTTCCACTCCTAAAAGTCCCCCAAGAAGGTTTATAGAACCCGCTTGCTAGCATTAGAAGAATACAGATTTTTCAATCCTGCTCAAGTCCCATGAAGAAATCCCATAAATTAAGACCATGACTAGGAGACAAGGGATCTATGCCTCTCACAACAAGAATGGAGCCTTCAGAGGGAATACCGCAATAGGAAAATTTTAGTTATCCCCATCCCATCACTATGGGCATAAGTTGGATCAATCACATCGTACTTCCAATGAGTTTTTGACTACACGCAAGCTTCACCCCGAGACCTATGGTTGGGGACCCGATTTCAGATGCATTTACCCCCTCATAGTCATAAGCTGACAACCGCTGACTAGAACCTCCTCCATTGAAAACGAAACCTGCATACTTTTCCTCATGCCCCAAGCAGCCACTTTGTCAACATACCAACAAATAATTGTAGTGAATGACTTAGAATGTATGACTAACCACACTAGAGATAGGCGATTCAGTGGTATGTCCAACATGAAACACAAACTGAAGGAAAGATCACTCAATGAAAAGTACTCATTGGTTCACACTCCTCATAAGATGAGGAACAATCAATACCACAATTTAAACAGGACCAACAACTTGTATGAGTTTTAAACTGATGGTTCCACATTACCTCTGGGGAGTATGGAACTAGCTCATAGAAAGTTCAACACACCTCCTTCACCAACTGTTGACTGGTCGAGCACCTATGAGATCAACCAATTTCCCTCGACTTCGCTTATTTAGGTGCATCCTCAAGATGAAGGTAGTCTCGAGGATCATTCAAGACATCTTCATTCATAGAGAAACGAGACAATCATCATTTACTGGTCTAGTCCTGATCCTCCAAACAAAATTGAGACAACTTACACCCACACAACATTCGAAGTTCAACAAAAATTGAAGACACTCCCTACTTCTCCAAGCATTCAGAAATACTCACTCGACCTCAAAATCTAAGAAAAAGCTGACACAATCGAGTAGAACCCAACTCTACCACACCACTGAGATTCTTGGCAGAGCCATGAATAGAGAGACATGTTAGATGCCCATGGGACATTTCTAGGGGTCATATCCCAAACCAGAAACACAAAACATCCTTCTACAAATACAAACACATGACAAAACAAACATCCACATACCAGACACAAACCTGTTTCTAATTTCAAAAACCATTTAATCACAAAACTACATTTTTGAGAAAACCCCCTATTAGGAAAAATCCAAGTTTCTAGGAAACAAGAAGCATTCTTAGAAATCTATCAATAAAAAATGAAATTCCATGGTGCCTCTCTAGTATTCATTTTCATGCCACTCAGGCACCCATCCATATGATCCAACAACGGTCCATTAATCACATCAACATGCACATGCGAGCAACCACAGGAATACCATTGAAAAAAACCAAGCTACTCCACTTTCAAAACAAATCATTCTAAATATCTGAAAATACATTTTTTCAAATCCATTTCTAAAATTATAGACAATTTTTCAAAATTGTTCCCATTTCCAAAATACCTTGCTTCTATTTCAAATAACCCAAGACGTTATTTTGGAAACATGACTTCAACAAATCAAACGCCAAATTCCAGAAACAAGATTCAATAGAAACACACCCCAAGAATAATTTCAAACACAGAACAAAATAAATTAAGAGAAACTCTTAAGAAATATTCCTTAAAAAACAATTTCTCACCAACCCCAAACTAACGCAAGAAATTAAAAACATTAATGTACCTGGATGGAGAACTAGTGGTCATGTCTAACCATGCTACATGGTTAAGCAGACCATGCCCTAGACAAGCACTAAAAACTAGGAGTGTCGAACCATACTCTCGGGCATCACATGGGTCACCACTCCATGTGAGACCGCACACATTACTTGTTTACTCCTATCGTCATCCCCCATCCAAAATGAACAAATCCAAAACATAAATCCCATACTATCCCTGGTTACTCAAGGATCATAATGAGTAAGATTTTTTGATGCTCTTCTTGAACCAACCACTTGAGTACTAAGGATCATATCTGTGATGTACCTCTAAATAACAAGAACAACCCTCCTCTGATACCATTTTGTCATGAACCATGTCGGGTCTTCATCCGACCCAGCACCTGACCCCGTCCGCAACATGAACCGTAGAAGGTTCCCAATCACCACAGGCTGGTAACTAGTGCGGGGAATCAAAACAGACTAGTTGGGAACAATTTAACCAATAGAAAAGATAAATAAACATAAACAGAACCAGAAAATAAAAGAATGAAAAATAAATCGTAAAACATGGAAACAGAAAGGAAAATAAAAGAAGCAATGTGACATACCTCAAGTGACCTCATGGGTCACCATAGAACATAAACTATACCCACACCGAGAGTGATCTAAACTAGAGGGACATGAAATTGAAAATTAAAGTTTGCGTGTGCACCGAGATTCTTGGTAGGAATTCCAAAATATAACCATGTATTATTCACCAACCTTTAGTAAGTAATCCAATCATGCCAATTTAAAAATAAGAAATAATAAAATATTTTTTTCTTTCTTCTCAAACTCATGTAATGATTTTTTATTTTCCAATAAAGCATTTCACTCCCACTACATTTTAAAAATATGTTCCAAGCATGATTTAATGTTTCATAATTAAATGAAACAAGTTTGGATTCAATTATGGTTTTCACAAATAAGACATCAAGTATGAAACAACTAAAATGAAAATTACATCACAAGAATCATGTAACAAATGAGCACCATGGATAATCCCTATATGTATCTAGCACAAGTGGGACCCTAGAGACCTAGTACCTCGGTGAAATGTGGCATAGAAACCAGGACCCTCATAAAACGTGTCTTAGGATTCGACGACCCTCATAAAACATGTCTTAGATGACCACGACTCTAAATAATTCATATGTTTAGTTAGTGATGTTGCGTCAATCCTGCTACATGAACCGGGAAGAACCCCTGTCGTGTCATCTAGTGTACTAGTCTTGTTCACCCTCTTAAATAGCCCGGATTCCCATTACGCTCTATTTCAAACGGTGGTGAGGTTATATCAAAGAAAATTAGTGTACATAACATTTTCTTTTTCCAAAATCCATTCAACCTCTCACCACCATTCTATCTAATTAAGAGCATTCCCCTTTTATGTCATATAACATCGCATAATCATTTTCATTAGGTTCATATCATAAATCACACATTTAGCATACACAACATGTTTCTAAAATAATTGGGCATTCTTTAAGAGGGGTTTTCCACTTTAGTATCCATAAAATTTCATCTCAATAACACTTGGGGGATATGTACCCTACCAGGATATGTGTTATGTTATGATGAAACTAGATTCAAATTTTATCTTCATAAATGATGTTTTAGTATTTAAATATTAGCTAAAATTGTTTTCTTTTATCAATAGTCCCCAAGGAAACTTCAAATAGCATAAAATTTTGATACAATGTTCAATTGGTAATTTTGCAAATTCAAGATTTAATTATGCATTAAACTAACATCTGTGTGGCCTCAATTCTCAAAAAACAACTATAGATTCATATTAATGTATAGGGGGTTAAACATTCAAAACTTCCTAAAAAGACTCCAAAAACCTTACAATTGTATAAGAAATATTTTTTTTGTTATGTGACCTTTTGGAGTGTGTGTTGTATGAAAATAATAACTAATTCACTAAATATATTCAAAAAAGATGTTTGGTTGTGTGTATTGATTGTGTAAGTGTCTGGTTTGATGATTCAAAATCTCCAAATGCACTCCAAATCTAATAAAATGTTGAGAAAACCATCCATCAGTCCTTTTTGACCTATAATATTTAATAAAATGTTAAAATAAGACATTTTGGGCCATATATTAAATGAAAATAATTTCATATTCGTATTACATTATAATTTCTTCAAAATAAGAAAAATTTCTCAAGAAAACATTGATATCAATGAAATTGTATCACAAATGATCTTGGGAATGTGTGAACTATCATGATGTTCATCATGTGATATTAACACATAAGGCACCCATTATCTTTAAAATCATGTTTTGATTATGACATTGTAACTAAAAATTTATTCTTTTATTATCAGTGTTCACCAAAAACACTTTTAATCTTGTAAAATTTTGGTACAACATTCCATAGGACTTTTTGACCTATATGACTGAATAGAAAGTTAAACCAACACCCAATATGTCTTAAATAAATAATGGAATTAATAAATCATATAAAAATCGAATGTCTCTTAAACATAGAAAACATCACTAACTGATTCCAATATCTCTCAAATTATATCACAAATAAACATTGGTTATAAGTGAGAAGTGGGAATGTGTGCTTAATAAAACTAAAAGATAAAATTATAACTTAAAATATATAATTTATTGGTTATAAGTTTCAAAATATGATTTAAATCTAATAATATTTTTAGACAACAATCCATTAGTGATTTTTAAATTATAGGATTGAACCAAACATTAATCTAACCATGAACGTGTTTTAAATTGAAAAAAAAAACAATTATGGATTCATATTTGTCCAAAAAATTTGTAAAATGTGAAAAAACTCCCAATAAATTTTTATGTATATCAATGATAATCACCAAACATAGGAGATATAGAAGCTTTCTTGATGTAAGAAGTGAAAAACTGATACCCAATTTTAATGATATCTATAAATAATGATTTTTAGTGTATAAATTATAACTAAAAATGTTTTCTCTAATAATAAAAATTCTCTAGACACACTATGAATATCCAAAAAAATTGAAAATGTACAACTGATCATATGAGAGATTTGTAATTAAATATTGTGTTGAATTAGTATCTTAAGTGTATTAATTTAAAGAAAAATATAGATTTATATTTTACAATTTTTTTTATATATGAAAATGTATATCAAAAGGATCCAATATCCATCATATTTTACCACAAAAAAAACATGATAGCTGTGTGACTTGTTTGGATGTGTAACTTGTGAAACTGATACTTGAGTCATGTGATATATTTAAATAAATAGATTTAGATTGAAATTGTAATTGTAAAAGTCCACCTTAGTAGTCAAAAGTTATAAGACATCCTTCGAATCATGTAATGCTTGGGGGAAATTATTTACATGTCATTTATGACTCACTGTATTAAATATCATGTTAAAATAAAACCCTATATATTTTCTATTTTATAATTTCAATTTTATATTGTATTAGTGCATAATGTGTAATGTGTAAAATTTCCCAAGAAGACTTTAGTATACATCTAATTAAATAACAATGGTAATTAGGGGAAATGTGACTCTTTAGGATGTGTGGAATTAAAAATGGACACTCGTATCATGTGATACATTTGAATAAACAATAAAGATGTAAAAATTCCAATTGAAAATATACAATTTTTTGACCAAATGACATTAAACATGGTTTAAATCCTTTAAATTTTGGGAAAGTATTTCAAGGCTCATTTATAACCCACATGATAAAACATCACATTAAATTGATATCCGTTGTTTCATAAATTGAAAACATCTTATGGGTTATATGAGTGAATAAAGAATGTTTAATATGGAATATTGTCTATGAATACTCTAATATCCCTAAATTTATAGAGCAATGATAATTGTGAGATATGTGACATATAGCAATGTTCATTATGTAAAACCAACCAAATAGAAATATAATACATCATGATTAATTTTTTCTATATATAAATTATTACTAAAAATTTCCTCATTGATTGTGAAAGGTTTCTAAATGAATTTGAAATAAAATAATATTTTGGGGAAATGTTCCATAAAAAAATTTTCTTATATAGTATCAAAAATTGAATTAATTCTAAAAAATATGTGTCCCAAATTTCAAAATAAAAAATATGGACTAATATTAATGTTTAATATTTCTAAAATAAGTGAACCTCTCAAAAAAGACCTTGATATCCATAAAAATGTAAAACACAAGAAATTAGGGTGAAATGTGAACTGTTGGTATGTCAAAAATGTGAAACTAAAACCAAATCCATGTGATATCATTGAATAAGTACTTTTGGTACAAAAATTATAATGGAAAATGTCTTCTTTAAAGTTAAAAGGTCAAAAAAATCTCTAAATCCTATAAAATTTTGGGACAACATCCCAAAATTTATTTATGAAATTTATTATTGAAATCCACTTTATAATGACAAAAAATGTGACTTAAATGGAAAAAATATGAATTTTTATTTATATGTATATTTTTTCAAACATGAAAAAAATCAAAATAGACTACAATATCAATGAAATTGTTGCATTCTATCACTTGGGGCATATATGACCCATCATGAATAGTGGTTTGTGAAACCAAAACTTTTGTTTAATTATATATTTAAATAAGAAGTTTTGATTTTTATATTATAATAGAGAATGTATTCTTCTATGGTAAAAATTCATTAAACATGCTCTGAATCTCATAATATTTTGGGACAACGTTCCATATTTCATTATTAGAGTTTAAGGTCAAACAATGTGTTAAAAAATCAAGGTGTGGTAAATAAGAAAACAACTTATGAATTTTTATTATACCATAAAATATGATAAAAATTCAAAACATTCCAAATGGACTCTTATATTCATCAATTTGAATCATAATGAATAATGTGGTATATGTGACCTATCTGGATGCAAAATATTTGAACTAAAACCAAATCACAAGTTATCTATGAATAATATATTTTAATAAGTAAATTGTAACTTAAAATGTCCCCATTAACACTCAAAATTCACTAAACATTCCCAAAGTACCTGGAAATTAATTTAATTTTTTCCACATGTCATTTCTACCCATTTGGTACAATTTTTAGTTTAAATAGACTATTGAGGTTTTATATAATTCAAAAAATATATTGATTCATGTTATTTTAAATATTTTAGATAAACTTATATCATTTTAATATATCATTATTTAATTTTTTATATAACTCTTAGTATCGTATTATATTTAATTTTTACTAGTTTTAACATTGATTATTTTTAGTTTATTTAGGTCACATGATTTATTTGGTAAGAAATTATTTTGAGGGTTTTTTGTGTTTCACAGATCTATATTCCCCAATCATTTGACCCATGAGTGTTAGTTATTAATCCATGCATATAATTATGTTATACATATATATTTTATAGGTTATTTTTAAATGTTTTTTTACTGGTTCGTATGTTTTATTTACAATGGATATGTTTTTATACATTTATTGGTGATCATAAATATGTTTTAGTGATTACCATACAATTTCTATTAAAAATGAGAAATGATTAATTGATATGGATAACTCTAGATGTGTCCACTAATACACAATATATACTTGTGGGGTTTTATAAATCCATTTAGAGGTCTAAATTTTCAAGACTACCAAAAATTTGTTTCACATATTGTGAAAAGGGTTTTGGTGGCTGCCAAAGGCGGCCACTAACTCTAAAAAGTAGACTACTGTTTATTAATGAAAAATAAAATTTTGAGTATAATTTTATATTATTAAGAGGATATTTTCACATTAAATTTTCATTGAAAATTTTTATTGAATTTTTGAATTTTTGAATTTAGTATTAAATTTCATATAGTGATTTTTATTAATAATTGGAAATTTTCATTGTGAATTTCCCTAGAAAATTACATTAATATATATATATATATATTCCATATTGAATTGAATTATTATGGCCTTTCACTTCCCACAATTTTGTTTTATTATTATTTTTTAAAGACCATGTTAATAAAATGTTAATTTAATCAAATATGTTAAGAGTTAAAGTCTATGGTAGGTACTTGAGTGAAGAAGTTTGTATCCACTCATGAATTATATAAAGATGCTTCCATGATGAACAACCCATAATGGAGAAGACTGAAGGTCCTTAGAATAATATTCGTGATGAATTTCTTTGAAAAATTAACATATATATATTTTTTAACTATCCTTCATGTTAAGGACTAACACTAATGTTTGGAGAATAAATGTCTTTAAAAAATATATCTGAAGATAACAACTCATGAGTCTGCCACAACATCAATATTGGACATCGTAAAGCATCTTAACATAGTATATGTTTAATTGGTACAATTATTATGAAGAAATATGTTGATCTATATTAAATATAAATGTATATGGATTCATTTTTAAAGAGATGCACCTAAGGTAGCTGTAGAGTTCATTGGATTCTCTATTTGGAGTATTTTATATGCTTCATGCATTCAAATATATGTTTAATTATTTTTGAAAATCCCTGTAGGCATTGTAAGTCAATTTAAATTAGTTAATAATTATTTCTATGGTTTCACTTCAAATCATATAACATTTTAGTTTTCTAAAAACATACAAATTCATGATCATAAGCCTTTAGTTGAATCATAAGTCTAGATCATAAGGATTCAATATAAGTATTTGAGCTCATCATATAACTTCACAATATTTTTGGACATTAGTATAAAGAATGAATTCAAAAAAGTCACTAAGAATTAATTTTTTGGAGTTGAGCATATCAATTCTTCTACTGAGTGTAAACCTTCATCATAATATATTGTTAATGTGAATCATTGTAGTCCCTGTCGTATGACTTCAGCACTTAGAAAAAACATCGTTGTTTTTTACATATCATGATTTTGAGTTTCTATATTTAAATTTGATCAATATGGAAATTTATTTGGATGATTAATGAACTATTCTATCTTTTTATAAACATATTAAACACATAAAATCATGCATGTGGAAAAAAATAAAATAACTATGATGTAATCTTCAGGTTTTTATGAGGAAGATCAAATAAAGGTGAAAATTTAAAAATTTCAAATTTATTATTTATGATGAATGTGAAATTTATGAATTTTATATAGTGATATTTATTTCATAATATCATGATTCATTATAAATCAATTACATGGGATGTCATCAATGATAATCCAGACAACCATATATATGATCGATGTTTGGAAAATTTTTCAATAATCCCATTTGTTGAAAGTGAATTTCTCGGGGTTCTAGTAATTATTTTCATATTATTTGGTATAAGGCTATGTATTCTATAGTACATTTAGTATTTTATGAAGCAAGGTGATTGAGAATATAAAATTAATAAAGGGTCTTCAAGGATATCATGTCAACAATGAAAGAGGTTAAATAAAAAAGGGTGACATATCTGGATATTTATTTATAATAGACAATAAAGATTCATGTATATTCTTTTGGGAATCTATAGAATGAATTTGATACCAATATGAGATAATGTGACGTGTTAAATCATGCTCTGAATGATAACTTACTATATATGGAATTAATGTTTAGAAATCGAGAGACTACATCTTTTAAAATTATTTAATGTATTAGAATGAATAATGAATCTTCTATAAAAATATTTGATGGTATTTTTTATATAATAAGTATCTAAATGGTGTTAGGAATATTTGATGATTTTCTAGGGAATCATCCACCTTCATATCATAACATGATGTATCCCATTACTCTTAAAATTCAGTAATCAAATTTTTTTTCAATATGTGTAGAACAAAAAAAATTATTAATGTGGATGTGTATAAATAATAATAAAAACACCATGTCATCATGGTTTGTGGTGATAATATAGAAGGAAAATTAATTCCAAAAAATATCCCATAAGGTTGATCTTTCCACCAAAAAATAGATTGTAAGTAATGCTAGAAACATTTCACCTAATAAATAAAATATTTATTGGAAGATATCAATGTTGTTGTAGGTTTGAACATAGAACGACTGATTTCTATTATAAAATTTTATTTCATTAAATATTAAGAAGGATTAAATTATGGATTATATATACTAGGATTTAAATGAATCATTGTTAAGGAAGACTTATTCTACAATAAATTTGAAATCATCTCTTGAAGTTAAAAAAATTATTTCCTTTAATATTTCTGTGAGCTATGAAAAATTGGTGGCAAAAATTATGATATATGTTCAAATAATCATTCCATGAATGATAAATTTATGACTAGGGAGGAGAACCTATAGATAATTATAAACATGTAATCAATGATATTGAGATTTCCTTTTGATAAAAAATCAATTAACGAGAATATTCTTAAGCATTAAGTAAATAAGGTTGATTAGTATTTTCTATCTAATGGTAATGCATTCTTCTATTACGATAAGAAAATTGACATCATTGAATAATATAAATTGGATTGAATATTAATAAAAACATGAGAAATGATAAAACAGAATTAGAATCATTTCAATAATGGTTAAACATGATTCGCATTGTTTTTTTCAGTGTTTTTGAAGAGTATGAGAATATAACACTAAAGGTAAAATTATAAAATGAAAATTTTTGTGTGTAAGGTGAAATAAAGAATTTCATAGTGCTGTAAAATGTCTGACATGGTTTCCACATAAAAAATAATTAAGGAAAATTAAATTAAAATCACAATTGATCTCATGTTTACAATATATTGTGATAAATAAGAAGTCCACCCAGTAAAGGAACAAATTAATGAGTTTGTTGATATCTTAATCATATGACAGGAATAATTATAAGAGTACATAAGATAAGTTGAATGCCAAAAAACAAAACTGAACTGGTTACTTAAGTTGATAATCATATCCTCGCTAAGAATAATGTTCAAAATGGAAATAATAACATGCATACCAAATGTGAAAAAATATTAAAATTGTAATCTAATGAAATAATAAATAGGATTACAAACTTTTGAATGATAAAAAAGGATTTCTAGGTTGATAAATCTATCTCATCCCTATTACTCAAGATGAGCACCTTCTAGAAGATCCACCTTATTTCCAATTCAATATAAATTTTTTTGAATGATTATAATATAAGTTAATGATGGATGGAAATAATTCCTTTATGGAGATATCTAGATATGTATAACACTTAAATAAATTTATAAAATTCTATTGATTTGGAAAATCTTGATAACCCCTTCAAATATGAAATAAGATGAATGATTTAATTGTACTATCTATGTTTTAGTTCATATAAATATGTTTTCAAAGAAGCTAATTTTATAATGTAACATGGAGGGCCATTAATTTGAAATTTTTTGACATGTTTTCTTATGAGAGTACAATCTCATATTCTTTATTGAATATTAATATTTGTATCCCTCAATCTCTAAAAGTTAATAACTGTTATAACATGTTCTAAAAATATGGGGAAAACGGGTCAAAACTTTTCACACTTGTTTTCAATAAAGGGTTATCTAACATTGAAATATATTGTAACGCCCCAAACATCGACGGTACGCTTCTCTTTAAATAATGTAATAACTTGTGATGTATGCAACTTGGTTTTCCAGCACACCATGACCAATCAAACTATCCATTTAAAAAAGTAGTTATGATTAGTAATAACCACATTCATAAATTTTATATATTTTATTTTTTAGAATTGACATTATTTATTGATTCAGAATATAAAAATTAGCTCAGGGTAAATTTTTGGCACTTTTCTGATAACTTTCATATTTTGATGAATAGTGAAAAATACTGAATTCTAATTAAAAAAATTTTAATCGAAATAATATATAGAGTTAAATTATAAATTTGAGTGATTTTAAAGTATAATTGGATTATATTTTTACCATTTAGTGGAATTTAGTTCATTGAATGTAATTTCTTATTTAATTGTACATAAACACATGTCGATCTTTTGATAGTTTTTACGTTTTAAAAACATGCTTTTTGGATTTTACAACGGGAATTAATTTCAAATTAATTTATGAAAATTATATGATAGGAATTTGCAAAAATGGATTCCATATTTTGAATTAGGAGGTCTATATTATGTAAAAATGAATCTTTTATTTTTAAAAATTATGAATAGTAACTTCAGTAAATATTTTATTTACCATGTTTAAAAGGTAAATCTGGTAAATAATAGTAAAAAATAATATTATTGATAATATTAAATTACCCTAACAAGTTTAATAACACTATTGGATGATACAGGTCTGACCATGGTAGTCTTTGGGTTGATTTTGAAACCCCATTGATCCACTTGTATGTGAAAATGACGTTTTCTAAATATTAATTTAAAGACAATGAAAATGAAACACAAACAAATATCTTTTTGTAAAACTCTTTTTAAATGAGGGTATATAATTTTTGTCTCTTAATATAAATATTAATTAGAAAAATAAATTGATTTCCTACATTATGATAATTTATTTATAATTTTAAGACATAATAGAGATATATTTATTTATGACACAAAAATGATGCAGTATTTTCCTTATTAATGAAAGAATCAAATAAATGATATTATAAATATTAAGATAAATGTAAACTAAAACTTTTTATGCCATCCAGTAATTATATAGGTTCATATGAAAAGATACACATGGTTAAATGTATTTTTTCTATGTAATAAAGTTGTTATGACTTTCATAAAAACCAAATACAATATAGTGTCAAAATTGACATGAATGAGTTTTTAAAACAAATTTTATTTTATTAAATGATATAATATTACTAAAAATATAATATATGGTCAAAGGAATTATATATGGTGTATATATCATTAATTAACCACTTTATGTATTATTGGAATTTTATAGTTAGTTTATTATCCATGTAATATAAAACTACTAGAAGACATGGTAAATGTGAAACTATTTAACTAAGAGTTAAATCTAAACAATAAGGTTAATATGGTGCCCTAGACTTGTCTAAAAAATATTAGTTGAAAATATTTCTACCCATAACCACCATATTCTAGAAATAAATCTATTTTTAGCTATTATAAACTGAAAATTATTTTAAAATAAATTAATATTTCAATTATTTCTTATAGTACCCCTCACCTCTCTTATAAAATGGTACTTCCTCTTATCTCAAATTTACACCAGGAAATCCATTTTTCTCGGCCAAACCCTACTCAAATCTCCTCCAAAATACCCTCAATTAAACCTATAGGCCTTATTTTTATCATTAATCCAACCTAATAATCCCTTTTATTCAAATAAAAATGACGAAACCGAAGAAAGTGTAATATTTTCATCCCCTATTTCAATGTTATTTTCTTCTTCCACTTACTATTTCATTGTTGTTTCCATTCAAAAATAATAACTCCTATACCTTATACATACTATTATTTTATTATAAATATCTTACAACCATATTAATTATCTTATCCACCCAATGAATGACAAAGTCACCATACGTGCATACATCCGACTTACCGTCTCCATGTCGTCGTGTAGTTTGTTATTCAACACTTCATTATTTGGATGGATATAATAATGAATAAAATGTAAGTAAATAAAGAAAATAACATGTTAATTATTCTATATATACAATATACCATCCAATTACATACTATTTCACCATTAATAGAATGATATTGTCGCTCGTGCGTACGTACGGCTTACTATCTCCACAACGCGATGAGATTATATTCCCCATCGTAATGATTAAAGAATAATTTTAATTTGATGACTAAATATATTTTAAGAACATAATATCATTAATTTTATTAATCAAATACCTCCTATCCATAACCAACTTTACTTACTTAACAAAACATATAAATAAAAATGAATCAGTTAACACCCGAAACAATGATACTTATGGAATATTATAAACAATGAAATATTAGAGGATCATATATGATGTCAAATTTATGTATGTGGTTCATTTATAATTTAATAAAATTTATTTAACCATTATAAAAGAGGTCAAAATACCCTAAACTAAGGAAAATTACGAGGTAGGGGTTACTTTTACAATCTCTTTATTATCAGAGGTTGTTTATACGTTAATATTTACTTGGACTTCTTTATCATCCACAAACGTGTTTCATAAAAACTTATTTAAAAATATTTTTACTATTTCATATACTATGGTTTAAATACATATATACCGTTGATTGACTTTTTATTAATTGTTCTGAAAGTAATCATTCCATCATTTTCCAAACAAGGTACATTATTACCTTTTTGACAAATTAAGTAAAGATTGATTTTTTAACTTATACGGATGTTGAAGCTATTATCTGCCATTATTAAACCATTTAAGATTCCCATAAATGAATATAAGAATATTTTAAATATTTTGTGATATGTTTGACTATGGATGTGAAATTTTTATACCATTCATCGTTTCTGGTTAAATCATTGACAATTCTTATTATAGTTTTAATACGAATGTTTATGCTATGTTTTTTCCTTTTCATTTGAGGAATAAATTGGACTTAGCATGTGATGGGTGGGGCCTACTATATCCCCTAGATGAATCAGTAGGTCTAATGAGACAAATCAGTGTCTTGTAAAAAGGGTTTGAAAATACATTTATTAGTATTCTAGGAATGAGGCCTTGACTATGGCGTTAGGATGTTCGGCATTATACATACCTTTATTATAAAATTATCTATTGATATTACATGTGATTATTAAATTAGTAGAATATCACTTTGAATAAGTAAATGGAATTATTTTATTTGTCTTTTCCATTTTATAATAAATATTAATTTTAAAATTCTTGTGTTTTTATCCTATAAATTTTATTAAATGTTTATTCTTAATTATGATAGTTTTCTCAATATTGTTGTCCTTACTGAGCCTCGGAGTTCTCCCCTTTCTTATTTTTATTTTTCCCAAGATGCGAGAAAAAATATATTATGAATAGTCTAAGGGATATGAGTGTGTTCAAAGGGGAAAAAATTTTGTTGTTTTTTCATTTCATAATGTAATGTAAAACATATGTATGTATCTCGTGCTTCCAAGGATACTAAACTGATTGGTATTTTGGGACTTGATCTCTTGTGACCATGCCATTGATATGTAATAATGAACCCACTATGGGAAAATGGGGTCAGGGAATTACAAAGATTTTATTTCTTTATGGAACATTTCAATAAGAAATTTTATGCCATGTAAATTAGTTTATTCATTTTTTTCTAAAGCTCATACGATCACCTGAAATCAGTGGATGGTTATTCTTACTAAATTCATTCTCTTATAATATTTGTTTATGTTAACCAATAATTTTTATTAATAAATAACAAGGATATAATATTCATTTCTTACATTTAAATTAGTAGTTGTTTTCTAAATCCCCCAAGATTGACTTCACAAGAGGGGAAGAATATTTTGAAGAACCTTCTATAAAAATAATTATTTTCTATTATTTTTTAAATTGTGAGTGTATGATACCCATTTTATTTATTATCAAAAACGGGGATAAAATAACAGTAACAATGATATGAAATGTTTTTCAAAAAGAGACACATTTGAAGATTATTTTGGTAAATCCATGCAAGAGGTTATATTCAATTTATTTTTTATCCAAGATCAAGATAATCAAAGGTTACATCAATGATATATGATAATTTTTCATATCAATCATAGAAATAGGGTGAACAGGTTTGTATCCACCCATGAAGGATATGGACATACATTCAAGATAAATAAATGGAAAAGAAGAAGAAAGAAGGTATTTGGATTAACTTTTTTGAATGATTCCATGGTAAATTAATATCAACAAAAATTTTATCAACTCATCTAGAAAGAAAATATTTCTAAATCATGGAGAAGAAAAATCATCAATAGTAACATTCATTATTTACTAGTTCAGAAAGATTCAACCACTGCACATATACTATATAGATTAAAGAATATGTAATTATCACGTTTTTAATAATTTCAGTATATATGAAGGTCAAAGTAATGTGGATTTGAATCAATAAGGCTCAATCATGAATTAATAAATGACACACATGATCTATAAAAATATTTCATTAGAATACTCAGTTTCATGTATTTTTTATGCTAAAAGTAATATATGAAATATTTGAGGAGTTTAAAGAATACCTATAGCCAATTAGAGTCATTATAAAGCTACATGAATAAATCTAGAATATGTTATTAAACTGTAAATTGAAAAGTCTTGATATTAATACATTTCTTACTAGATTATATGACTTCACTATGATCGGATGTCTTTTGGTTTTGAATATATTACTTTTAGGTGATTATAAGTCATTGAGTTTCATCATATGAATCTACTAGATTTTAATTCTTTATCAAACAGAAAACATCATCAATTTTATTCCCTAACCCTAATATAAATTTGGAATATTCTGAAAATTTTCTAAGTCCTGATCGTAGGAAATCAGTTGCGGTGTTTATCATTATCATAAGACTTCATTGTATGTCTTTGGACTTATCATAAACATCTATAGATCAAATTAATTTTTTCTAAATAAATAATTTGGGAAACTAATTGTGATTAATTCTTAAACCACTAAGAATAATTATTCATCATAATCCTTGTAAAATGAATGTCTTTGAAGTTCATTGTTTAAAACATCAACACATAGTGAAAATATGGATGTTCTGTTGGATAAAGATTTATAGTTTCTTTATTGAAGTATAATGAAGATGCAAATTTAATAGTATGATAAAAGAGTTATTCTATCATGGTATAAACATCAAAAACACCTAAAATAGTGTGTTGTCAAATCATTTAAGGAAATAAGAGTTGATATTCTAGTTTTAAAGTGGTAGATCTAAGTATAAAGAAAAAGGGGGGTTCGATAATTCGTTAATTCACATGAATGTAAAATATGAGGATGCTTGTACATTTGAGTTATGAAAATAATAATAATTTATAAAACCATGATTTGTTCCAGATTTTATAATCTTCATGAAAAACATTTAGAAAAAAATTATGATAATTGTATTTAATATTTTAATGTGTGGATTGTGTATTTATTATGTTTTCAATAATTATGATGATACTTTTTAGATTAATCTAATGTGTTCTTATTGGATTTTAGTAATTTATGAATATTTATTATTGAGAAGAATTTATAACCGAATATTGTTAAGTCTCTACTATTGTGTACAGACTCTATATGAGTTATGTGCTAGTTTCATGTTTAATTACCATGATGTAAGAGAGATTTCCAAGATAAACCCATGATTTATATATAGTATTATATAGTTTTAATTGATTTATGTGTGTATATTCAATAGAAATTTAATGTATTATACTTTTATTCCACTGAAATGATCCCAGATCTTGGTTGGCCATATATCCCCAAGCATATCTCCTCAAACGAAAGAGGTTTCCAACTACTAGTGAGGTCATAAGTGTGTCAGGGGGGAGACTCATCCCTCATTACCTTATAATATCATAGTGAAAATAAAATATATAAAAAATTATGCGAAGAATTAAATATTTCATTAAACATATGTGAAATTGGAAAAGATACAATAAATAATTCCATAGAGGAATATCGTATACATCTGATGATGATACGTGTCATATGTATCTACAAATCATCTAAAACAGGTATACATGGAAGGTATACAATACATGTAACAAAAGTAAAAAATTCCAAAATGTATCCTGGATAGAATTAGGATTCTCATCTCGGTCCCATGATACACTTATCCAAATCAAAAATCAAGAACCTATAGAAAAAATTCATTTATTATTCCACACCAGTAATTATATAGTCTGTTCGGGTACCATAGGTCGTCCAAACTGGGTATGAGACGTAATACCAGTAGGCAACCACCCAAGGTCAAGTGTCATACATTCAATGTATATATATATCAACAAAAACTTTACAGGATGTAATGTAATATGAAAGTAAGTACTGATACTAAACATGATATAATCTCTAGATTCTCATTATAATCAAATCCATTTCATCAATTTGAATTAGAAGTAGGTCCCTGAATTAATACTCCAACATGTATCTTTTATATTAAATTTCATTTAATAACTCAATCTCTTATAATTAATATGTTTTGATTCCCAACTCAAATCGTGGCATCCCTCATGATAACATGATCAAAGGATACCTAAACATGCCATCAAACAAATGTAAGACAAAGATGAAATCTGAGCTCATGCTTTAGCCTCGGAGACACATCTTATAACTCATATAGTTATTTTTAAATGTATGAACCTAAGCCTATCCTTGAAATTCCTAATTTTAAATCCATGTATCACAATAGGTATAACAGAAAGGAACACCCTACAAGCTCATCCATGGTTCTCCCCACAAGAACCCAGGTATCACTCTTGGTGTGGTATAATGTCACTACAATTAAGGTCTATCCTTGGCAGTCCACAATTGTATCCCAAGTATCACCCAAGGTGTATATTATCTAATTCCTCTTGACTAAGTCCTTTTAAATCCATATAGAGTCCAAATATCTCTCATTATATAATAGTAATCCCCCATGAATTCATCCTTGGAAAACCATATGAGGAGTCCAAGTGTCACTCGGGTATAAGCAAGGTCAAATCCAAAAGATTCAATCCAAGGATTAAATCATTTCAATATATGTTTCACAAAAGGAGTATATGTATTCAATAAATCATTATCAATACCAATTTATTTTAATCAATTTTAATTAATCTTGTCATGGTCATCACAAAGAACATTTTAATTCAATTTCACCTCAAATGGTGTCTAAAGGCCAGGCTATGCTTAAAAGGATTGCCTCTCAATTACATACATTAGAATATCATCATAATAAGAATCACATTCTTTATTAACCAATACATGGAATATTTCAAGGAACATTGAATCCATCCCCTTTTCTTTATCAATTAAATTCAAAATTGATGTTACTATTGAATCTATACATCAATTCAAAAATGAAATCATCCATTGATAATTCATTATTAATGTCCCATAATAAAGGGTAATAGGACACCACAATAGTATAAAAATTCATATTCCCTCATAATTTCCTATACACAACACACCCAATGGGTGGTTACAAATCATCTTCCTTGACCTATAATAATGAATTTATTGGACTCTAAAATTAAAAAGGCCATGCCTATAAGTTAAGTTCACATTTTTAAATTCATTTTATTGGAGAAACTCTAAGAATTGGTCATGTAGAAAAATAGTATATATATATAACCACTCAAGTTTAAAAAAAAATTACAAGACCACCCTCGGTAGGTTTATAGTGGATAGCATGTCCATTATCAACTCGTGATTTGACTCATATCGAGAGAAAATTGAATAATGTTTGAAGAAACTATAAATAGGGATCATTTTCTAACACCTAAATATTGTATCCAATTCCAAACCAAATGGGGAACATAAAAAAGGAATTTTTAACATACCAAGAGAGATCTGATGCTTCTGATGGATCTTAATTATAAGCTTGGATGAATAGGTTTTCTAGATTCCTAAATGATTTCTCAAAAGATCTCTAAAATAGAGGATTTAATTTGTTGGATGAAAATAAAATTAGGTTGAATGATAAAATATTTAATACGTTATTTTTGGTAAAATCACCCAATGTACTTGGTCGTAGGGTTTTCCAAACCGTACACCTATCATGCATGCTTAACTGTAGGCTAGGTAAACTCATATGGTTTCCTTAAATGGTTTGAATAACCTAGTGAAAACCATTAAAAACTGAACTATAAAAATTGTAGACATGGTTGCATGGTCGTGCAACCTAAATCACATAGTTTTATATAATAATGTGATTTGAAGCTTCCTAATGTCCTGCTTAGTACTCTTTTACCTAACTGTGCAACCTGCCCTGTTCAGTTTATTCTGACAATGCATGAAGCTATTTACACCCAAAAGAGTTGGTTTTTGGGATTCGAACCATCCTCAAACACCCCCAATACCTCCATTGACTCAAAGTGAATTTACATTATGTCATTTTTAAGCAATATAACTGATAATTAACTTAAGAAAATGATTCTTACCTCAAGGAAGAATAGGGTTCTTATAAACATCCACCCATAAATTAATTCATCCCCAAATTACCTTCTCAAGGGTGTTAATAATTTTCAAATAATAAATCTATCCACAGTGCTCAAACATTATCCTCCAACATTTAAGTCTCATAATGTAAATGTCCATTCTTCAATAAAATATGTAATAGAGGTACTGAATGGCCTCGGAGAGCCTTCATGATATGATACACAATGTGTATAGGTAACTTCTCAATGGAAGTGTATACCTATATCTCATCCTCCTTGGGATGAATACAATGAGGTGGGTTTGAATAATAGTGGTTCGACTGAGATACAGGGAAGACATCATGCATGGATCAATACCTTTGAGAAAACTACAACCAATAAGATACCAGTCTATCTCTCACAAGAATCTAAAACAGTCTGACATATCACTATGAAATCATAACTTGTCTATGAGACCTCATATTCCCCAACATTGGTGACATAATTAAAAATACTTGATCCCTAACGATAACCTATAGAGGTTGTATGTGGTGATCGACATATGATTTCTGTCAAAATTGTGCAGTATCCATCCGCTTCCAAACCAAATGAACCTACCCTATGGTATCCTGAACATGACCCGGTCCAATAATGGTTATTTCTCCTTCCTCTAAACAACACAGGGGTGATTAGAATGGCCTTCCATACCAGGCCTCATAATATAAACATCTGAATCCTATCTTGAATGATATTTTTGTATGATAATTTTAGACCTCACCTGTTTTGATAATCTCACTAATGTCTCAATATGTTGATAATCCCAAATTATGTTCATTTATATATTAATTAATATTCGTTCTACTTTGAAATAACTCTAACTCAAATAGGATGTGTTTTTCATAGAACAGATAAGTGTTATATCACTTATTATCTCAAAGCTACTTATACAGACCTAATGGTAAATAGTCTACCGATAGACAGAGTCACTGATAAGAAAAGGTCACAGATATACAGAGCTATCGGTATGTATAAGTCCACCGGTAAGCACATGTCACCTATATATCTAGTCTACCGATTCAGATGAGCTGCTGGTATGAACATCACCAATAAAATATTCACCGATTTAGATAGCTATATATAGAAGCAGAGCTACCGATAGAACAATTCGACTGGTGTGCATAAGTCCACCAGTATGCACTTAATCACTGGTACAAAATGGAGCTACTGATATGCAAGAGCTACTGATACAAAGAGCTACCGATACAAAGAGATACTGATACAATGATTTACAGATACAAAGAACTACTAATACAAAGAGATACTAATACAATGAGCTACCGATACAAAGAGCTACTGATACAAGCAGAGCTACCGATAGAAGGAGTAACAGTTACATGTTGACTTCTACAAGCACTCTGCTGCTTAAAATTTTATGCCTTATTTAAATTATACTAATAGTCAAATTTTCTCAATTTAATGCAACTTCCATTATTTAATGTGAGTTGTTGGCATGTTAGGGAACCGTACCTAGTACCCATTAAAAGGTAATCATTCCCATTGCCGGAGTTGAAATATATAAAAGGAAGGACAAATGCCATGCAAGAGGAGACCGATAAAAAAGGGATAAAGAGTGCTAAAAAGTGGTGAATACGTACAGAAAAGAAAGGATTCATCCATACTGAAATAATAATTGACATACACGAAACCATTCATTCTTGAAGAGAACGCAAGCTACACCGTAGCCAAGAAGTGAAGAACTACAACAAGCTCTTCAATCACTCAAGCTGATCAAACTGAACTTAAAGAAAACAACCCTCTATTTTTTCGAAAAAAACCAGAGATGGACTCAGACCCATTCCTAAAAAATACAAGGATTCTAGAGTAGCACTTCACATCTCTAGAGTATTCTAAAACTCTTATCTACTCTCTCAGTGATTCTTTTATTTACATTTTGAGAAGTGTGCATAATCTATATATTTTATACACACACTATCTCTTGTGCTAAATAGTAGGATTTCTAAATACTCACAAAAATCTTCTATAACCCTCTTGCATCCCATTGTGGATAGTGGGAGAGGTCAAGTAAGACATGGGCAGCCAGTGTGCTATTGTTTTGGTTTCCCACGTAGAACGGTGGTAGTGGACTTAGTACCTGAACAATCTTTGTACTATTGTTTACCCTGATCTAGGGTGTGGATAAAAATTTATATAAAGTGTTTTAGAGGACTAAGTCTTGTCTTGAGACTAAACCTCTTATTTTAAAAATATCGTGCTTACATATTTTGGTTTTAAGCTGCATTAAATATTCTGCTGCTAATTACTTTGAAATATAAAATTGTTTTAAAGTTACTTTGATTGTTAATATAGAAAATGTTTGTATGTACTGTAAAGCATTAGGTTAGCTTTAAAAGTTAATTAATCTTACAATTGGATTAACTAAGAACTAATAAATCTTTTAAGAACCTAAATGACCATTTATAGTTTTACAAATTCAATACAGATTATCTTGTTATTCAATTTGGGGGATTTTAATAAGAATCTTTTTAATAGAAATTTTTGATTGGAACTCAATTCACCCCCCTCTTGAGTATCCACTCCGACTAAAATTTGGTATCAGGGGGTTGTTTCTTATTAAAGGATTTCCATACACTCTATTTTTCAACTATGATTTTAGTTGTATCTTGATGATCTTAAATTTTTTTTGTTCTAAATTTTTTCTCATTAAATATATATGTAAAAATATAACTATGGAAAATAGATTATAAAGTTCTACTACTAACAGGCCACCATTCATTAATGGTACAAATTATGCTCTATGGAATCATAAAATGAAAATTCACTTAGAGAGTATGGGATTTGATTTCTGGGCTACTATAGAGACTCAAGATAAGATTCCAGAGACTGTTAGAACTACTTGGGATTAACCTACTAAGAAAGCATACAATAATAATTGTAAAGCAATGAATGCCCTGTATTGTGCTTTATAATTGGAAGAATTTAATCACATATCTGCTTGTAAAACTACTTATGAAATCTGGGACACTTTGGCTATTTACCATGAAGGAACAACTAATGCTAAGGAAATGAGATTGAAAACCTATACTGTTATGTATTTTAATTTTAAAATGAAGCCTAATGAACCCATTTCTGATCTGTATCTTTGGTTCAATGAGATTGTCAACACTATGAGCTCACTTGAAAAAGTTTTTCCTACAAAGGAGAAATCATGAGAATTCTAAGATGTCTTCCATACAAGTGGAGGGCACATCTGTTTCAATAAGAGAATCGTGTGATATAAGTTTACTACCTATTAAAGAATTAATTGGTAAGCTTATTATGTATGTAGATGAATTGAAGGTAAACAAGGAAGAATATTATGAACCAAGGAATAAGTTAGTAGCCTTCAAGACATTTTCTTCAAAGAGAACGTATAAGGAGAAAGTATACATAATAACTGAAAGCTCAACAAGGGAAAGTTCAGATTTTGACAGTGATGCTGAAATGGCTCAGAAAGCCAGGAGATTCAAGAAGATCTATTAGAAGAAGAAATTCTACAGAAAATAAAATTATAAAGTTATGTATGACAATAAAGGTCATTGGATGACGGATTGGAAAATTTTAATAGAAGTGATGAAGTTGTCTTCTATGAATGCAAATGAAAATGTCACATTAAAGAAGACTGACTGAAATTAAAATTCAAGGAGAAACATTACTACAAGGATAATAAGTACAAGAATGCTATGAAAGCAACTTGGAGTTCTTCATAAGGCAGTTAAAGTGATTCTGATTCTACTCAGGATTAAAAATCTCAAAAATCTAACATGTGTTTTAGGACAAACACATCTAAGGTAACACTAGATACTCCTGCTTGAAATTCATATTATTCTAGAGTTGATTCTGAATCGGAATCTAAAAATATGTCTAGTGAAGAATTATTTGAATATTTTAATATGATAGAAAAAACCTGTAATGAATTGAAGGACATGTATAAGACCTTGAAGAAACAACATGCTTTGACCAGCTCTCTTAAATCTGCCCTTGATATAGAAAAGGAAAATAATTCTCAATTCCTAAAGGAAAATACTTAACTGAAATTGTCTAATGAGAAATTAAGGAAGGACATAAAAAAATTCACAAATAGAAAAGTTACACTTACTCAAAATCTAGGAAAACAAGTGGAACCAAAATATTCTACTAGAATAGGCGATCAGCCTCGAAAGAGACAGATTGCTAAAACTCAATTTATTCTTAAATCTGGACAGAATTCTACTTGTTCTAGTTCTGTAAATTCATATTCTTCAACTAGTTACTCACATAGTTATAAAGAAAATAATGTTTATCTTTCAAAATCTATTGATTCTGTAAATTATTTGATACCCATAAGACAAATATGGGTACCCAAAGCATTGATTTCTAACCCATCTAGACCTAACAGAATCTAGGTAACAAAATCATATTCCATCTAAACCGGTTTTGTAGGAGACTTGCTTGAAAAGTTCTCATAAGAAGGTATCGTAATTAGACATTGTATGTTCAAGGCATATTTCTATGTATTACTCATGTTTCAAAAGTTTAATCAATGTTTATGGAGGTCATGTCACTTTTGGTGATAATTCTAAAGGAAAGATCATCGGCCTAGGCTAGATAGGTAACACAGATTCAGTTTTAATTTCAAATGTATTATTTTTTTATGGAAATAAAAATAATTATTTATGTATCTATCAGTTGTGTGATGATGGTTTCAATGTGAAATTTTAATATTATTCTTGTAATGTTTTTAATTCTAATAATGTTTTAGTATTTTATGCTTTGGGAAATGAAAATGTTTATTCTATTGATTTAAATTTCTTAGATAAACAAAACCTTACTTGTTTAAATGGTTTTCATAAGGAATCTTGGCTATGGCACAGATGATTAGGTCACTACAATGATTATTTACTTAGAAAACAGAATAGAAAAAATGTAGTTAGATATCTAGCCAAACTTGAATTCCCAGCTGACAAAGTTTGTAATCCCCATCAAAAGGGAAAGAAACACAATGTTTCTATTAAATCAAAGAAAGATCTTTCAACTTCTCAACCTCTTCGGTTGGATCACATGGACTTGTTTGGAACTTCTAGAGTTTCTAGTTTAAATTGTATGAACTATGTCCATCTCTTAGTAGATGAGTTTTCTAGATATACATGGGTATTCTTTTTTGCTCACAAAAGTGAAGCTTGTTCTTAATTTATTAAATATTCCAAGTCTGTAGAAAACCTCGGTGGACTTAACATTAAGTCCATTAGAAGTGATCATGGTCATGAATTTGAAAATCATGTGTTTGAATCTTATTGCTCACACAATGGCTATAATCACAACTTTTCTGCCCCTAGAACACCTCAGCGGAATGGTGTAGTAGAAAGAAGAAACAGAACCCTTCATGAAATTGCAAGAACTATTATTAATGTGTATGACCTCCCAATTTATTTGTGTGTTGAAACTATAAATACAACATGTCATATTATCAATAAGGTTTTAATTACATTGGTTCTAAAGAATACCCTTTATATGTTTTGGAACCATAAGAAACCTAAGGTTAATTACTTCAGAGTTTTTGGATGGAATATTTTTATTCTCAATAAAAAGGATAATCTTGTCAAGTTTGCTTCTAAGAGTGATGAAGGAATTTTTCTAGGATATTTAATTACTAGAAAAGCCAATAGAGTCTTTAAAAAAAGAACCAAGTGTGTGGAATAATCTATTCAAATAAAATTTGATTAAAATGTTCCGCATGAACCTAATCCTTCTTTTGAAAATCTTAAAGAAGACTTGTCTATTCTGAACCTTAATTATAAAATCAATGAACCTATTGTAAAGACATCTAGTTCTGGAAGCATTCTAGAACCTACTTTTGTTGAACCATAACCTATAGATGAACCTGAAATTTCTTGTCCCACCATTACTAGATCAAACAGGATTCAAAAGAATCATCCTTTAGATGTCATTGTTGGTAATCTTAATAGAAGGACACACACTAGAGCTTCCCTAAGAAATCAGGTTGAACATCACGATTTTCTTTCAGAGTTAGAACCTAAAAATATCCATGATGCAATCAATGATGAATTTTGGGTAATGGATATGCAAGAATATTTAAATCAATTTAAAAGAAAAAATGTCTGGGAATTAGTAGAAAGACCTAAATACAGTTTGAACATAGGCATTAAATGGGTTTTTAGAAACAAAGTTGATGAGTCTAGAATCATAGCTAGAAAAAAATCAAGGTTAGTTGCCCAAGGATATAGTCAAGAGGAAGGAATATACTATGAGGAAAGTTTTTCCCCAGTAGCTAGTTTAGAATCTATTAGGTTTCTACTTTCATATGCTTCTCATATGATTTTCAAGTTATATCAAATGGATGTTAAAAGTGATTTTATAAATAGTTTTATAATTGAAGATGTTTTGGTTGAACGACCACCTGGATTTACTAATCCTCATTTTCCAAATCGATTTTTCAAATATTAAAAAGATTTATATGGTCTAAAACAAGCTCCACAAGCTTGGTATGATAGAATTAGTAATTTTCTTATTAGTAAAGGATTTACTAAATGGATTGATGACCCAACTCTTTTTATTAATATAATTTCTAATGTTGTTTTGATAGTACAAATCTATGTTGATGATATTATTTTTGGAAATTCTAATCATTCTTTATGTACTTAATTTTCAAAGAGTATGTAAAATTAATTTGAAAAGAGTTTAATGGGAGAACTCAAATATTGTCTTAGATTTCAAGTTTTTCAAAATGAAAATGGTATTATTTTGAATCAATTTAAATATACAAAGGACCTTTTAAATTATTTTGGTATGGATAGTTTTAAGGAAAGTGATACACCTATGAGTACTGTCTACAAATTGGATGGAGATTAAACTGGGAAAATAGTGGGTCAAACAAATTAAATAGGTATGATGGGAAGCTTACTTTACCATACTACAAGTCGACCAGATATTATGATTAGTGTGTCCATGTGTGCAATATTTCAAGCTAATCCTAAATAATCTCATTTTCTTGTTGTTAAAAGAATTTTCAAATATCTTAAACATACTGTAAATTTAGGTTTGTTTTATCCAAAAGGACAATCATTTGATTTAATATGTTATTCAGATGCTGACTTTACTGGTTGCAAGATAGATTGAAAAAGAACTTATGGAAGATGTAATTTTCTAGGTAAGTCCTTAGTATTATGGTATTGTAGGAAACATAATTTTGTTGCTTTTACCACTACTGAAGTATAGTATATAGCTGCTAGTAGTTGTTGTGCACTAATTCTGTGGACGAAACACACTATTTTGGACTATGGATATGACATTAGATGTGTTTTAATAAACTGGGATAACTCCATTGCAATTAAAATATCTAAGAACCATATGTCTCACTCTAGGACCAAACACATTGATGTAAGGAACCATTTCTTGAGAGATCATTACCAAAAAAGATGATATTACCCTTGAGTTTATAGGTACTGAACACCAATTAGCTGAAATTTTCACCAAACCTATAATTTAGGATTTTTTAGGTTACATTAGTCATGAATTAGGAATGTTTACCTCTCACTGTTAGAAACCTCACCATTAGAAACCTCACCATTAGAAACATCACCGTTAGAAACCTCACCGTTTGAAACATCACCATTAGAAACCTCACTGTTAGAAACCTCACCGTTAGAAACATTTCCATTAGAACCCTCACTATTAGAAACCTCACCCTTAGAAACCTCACCATTAGAAACCTCACTGATAGATACCTCACTGGTATAGTCCTCACCGGATTGTACCTCAATGTTATACCTCATCGGTATGGACCTCACTTGTATAGACCTCGCCATTAATGGACCTCACTAATAGATAAACCTCGCTGATATGAATTCTCACCGGTATACCCCATCGTTATTATGCATTGTTTTAAACTTCTTTTTTAGCTTCAATAATTTTTATCTTTTATATTTTATGTATTATGTTTTCATTTATTTATTTTTTGATTCCTAAATGATAAAACTCAAGTTTTTACCGTCTTTGGATCCACCTCAAGCCATTTACCATCATGTCGAATCTCTCAAACCTTCTCTTGAACCCTATGTCTCGTGATTCGATCAACGATAATGGTAAAGAGACGTTTGTTTAGTGAAAAGAAAGATGAGCCAAATGCAAAGAGACTCAAAGGAGAGTCTAGCAGTGGAAGTGAATTAAAGAAACCAGCAAACCCGCATCTTGTTGAAAGGGAGATAGTAGTTTAAAGGGATCTATGCGTGGAAAGGATAATGTCAAGTGAATCATTACTTCTAGAAGTTTTTGGAAGATTGGAAATAGATTGAATGCTTCTCAAACAACAGTGGTCCCTACTATCTGAAAATGGTAAAATATTTCTATGAGTATTTTCGGTTTGAGAAATTATAAGTTGAGAATAGGATGGTATCTATTGTGAATGGAAAGGAATTTTTTTTTCATCTATTGAGTGGGTTGAATGCCTAAAGGTACCACATGAAAGATAATTTGGTTATTTCTCGATGTCAGCACCTCTTACCAGTAATATCATTAAGTATGAAACTACTTGGGAATAGCTAACAGGAGATGGAACTCCTTAAAAAGTAGTGGCTATAGAAATAAATAGAGAGAACTGGATGCTGGTTAAGATCATTCAGCATGTTTTAATTCCAAGGAGAGGGGATTTTACAAATCTTAATTTCAAGGATATTTACTTGCTGCATCTGTTGAGACATGGTGTTAAGATAAATTTATGCAGGTTGTTGATGGCTCAAATAGAGGATATAATTAGACCGAAATCAAAAACAAATTCCATATTATTTGCAATGATGATCTTAGTTATGATCAAAGTAAAAGGTATATCTATGTCTCAGGATGAGACAGTTATGGTAAAGAACAAATTCTATATCACAAGCACAATATGTAAGTACATGAAGATCAATTGGAATCCCTGGAAGAGAGAATGGGTTAGAGATGATGAGAAGTTGTATGATAAGTATAATCCTATGGATAATCCTTCTAGGCCTAAGGATTTGAGGGATCTAGGTCATGGGCCTAATGAAGAATAACCTAAGTACAGTGATGATACTGATGAAGAGGAGACCTCTATAGCTGATTGAAGGGATTTGGACTTTCCCCAAAGTCCAGTGGATGAAATTTTATCATCGGGAAAGGAAACTTTATTAGAGTAAGAAACACATGTTGATGAGGAAGACCAGCCATCCCCTGAGAATGAAGTATAAGAATGGGAGAATGAATTTTAAGCCTCTTCTTTTGTTTGCTCATGTCTGAGTCCATTGATTGGAAGCTCAGTTGTGCCTGTTAAGTATGTAGTGGGTGATATGAAAGGACTTTTTCCAAATCTAGACGATCCTCTAGTTGTTGCATAGATGGAGTTGATTGTATAGTATTCTTCTGAAGAAGAAATACCTTCTAAGAATGTTATTGTTATACAGGAGGATACACCAGTTGAGGGGGAGCATCCAACTAGGCTTGGAACTCTCTCAGTAGCTAATGAAATTGAATATCGGGAAGAAGACAGAGGTTTTGTAGTTTGTGGACTAGATTATCCTGACTCTGATAATGAGGCATCCCTCAATAGACCAAAATTTAGTTATGATATTCAGTCTGAGTTGTTATCTGAAGATGTGGTACGAAAAGGTGATCTGAATAAGTTAAAGTCGGATCTTAAAGCTAGTTTTGTTGATGATGTTAGAGGAATGGAATGTTTTCCCGTATCATCAATTCGATCAATTATGATCGACTCAGTGGCTAGTATTTTGTCTGAGAGAGAACCTATAGTTGTGTCTAAAAATATGATCACCATGGCTGATTTTGAATCCTAAAAGGATGATCTAAAAGAGTCATTTATTTCTTTTGTTGCCGAGTTGAAACACTGATTTGTTGAAGAGATATGCAGTCTGGAAAAATATTTTTAACTCTCTCTAGGTTGCAATATGTAATCATCTGGGGCATAGATGATGGCTGAAATCAAGGCTTCTCAGAGTCAGGTATCTAGAATGATAGAGAATGTTAAAATTATACAGAAATCTGTTATCTCTTTAAAATCTTATATGAGTTATAAATCCCAAGTAGAAAAACACATAGCTTATGTCAAAAGTGTTGTGAGACATATGGTATCAGTCTTTGACGGATTTAAAACCTCCATGAAAGATCATGTCAACACCCAGGATTCTCAAGTGAAAAATCTTATCAGTGGGTTGACCAAAAACATCAAGCAAACAATAACTTTCTCAATTGGTACTCTTGACTCCAGACCATCAATAAAATTGGATCAGATTCGATCTGTGATGAAGGAGGAGCATGGTTCAGCTATGTGGACTCATATGATCTAACCAAAGTGAAATCTTCTACAAGAGATCCACTAGAGATATCATGAAGATTGTTCAAGACTATATGAGAGAAGCTTCTGCTTCTCAGAAAGAGGTTAAAGACAAGGCAAATTATTATTTCCAAAGGTTTTATACCAAGATTCATCTCGAAAATCACTTTAAACTATAATTACAGAATTTGAAACTACCACCAGTATCTCAAGCCTTAAGAGAGAATTTAAGCAATCTAAGGGAACTCAGTCGAGCCTTGGACAAATTCATGGAAAACAAGGATGAAATCATTTATGCTATGGAGAGAGGAGGAGGAATCATTATGGATTTCAGAAATCTTATGTTTCCCTTCATGTATGCCGATGCAAGGACAGTTATTATACCTCCAACATTACCTACTTCTACATCTACTACTACTCCTACTCAGAAGACTCCAGCCCAAGCCATCTGAAGCCTTACTCCTATGATCACTCAGTGATCTACTCAGTACAGAACAGGAACAGTCTCAGTATCTCAGGCACCTCTGATCATTTGTGGTGTTCCAAAGCCTCCATCTGCATCTCCAAAGTCTGAGTCTACCTCGGATCCCAAAGGAAAATCTCAAGTAGACCTCCAGGAGGTGGATTGACTGATGGTTAAGCTAGTAGATAGGAATCCTTGTATTCTTTTTGTTTCATTTTTGTATTCCTATGTATGTTTTTGGCCCCATTGAATGACAATGATCTTAATATCTTTTACGCTTCTATTACTTTTCTATGTGTTTGTTTCCTTCTTTTTGATAATCACAAGGGGGGAGAAAAGAACTGATATGCATCATATAATAGGACAAAGGGTGAGAAAAATGATCCAAATAAGAAGTCTTAAAAAATATGAGCTTATGAGAAACATAATGTTACCTCTGATACTTTTACCTTTTAAAATCTTCATTTGAAAATATCATTATTACCACTGATTATTTTCATTATAATTCCTCTGATACATAAGTCTTGTACATTGTTTTTATACATATGTCGGGTACTTTGTTTTTATTATTTTCTTTAATACCATTGCATTTTATACTAAATCCTCTGATATGTTACTAATTATTTTGAGATTATGATTTAATAAGTTGTGATTATAAAAAATGGGGAGATTTTTTACCTCACCTGTTTTCATAATCTCACTTATGTTTTAATATTTTGATAATCCCAAATAATGTTCATTTATATATTAATTACTATTCATTCTACTTTGATATAACTCTATCTTAATTAGGATGGGTTTTTCATAGATCATATAAGTGTCAAAACACTGATATGCTCAAAGATATTGATACAGACCAACCGATACATATTCTACGGATATACATAGTCACTAATCAGCAAAGGTCACCGATATACAGAGCTACCGGTATGTATAAGTCCACCGGTAAGCACATGTCACTAATAGATCCAGTCTACCAATTCAAATGAGATACTGGTATGAAGTTCACCAACACAACATTCACTGATAGAGATAGCTACAGATAGAATAAGAGCTACCGATAGAACAATTTGACCGGTGTGTATAAGTCCACCGATATGCACTTAATCAATGGTACAGAATGGAGCTATCAATATGAAAGAGCTACTGATACAAAGAACTACCGATACCAAGATCTACCAATACAAAGAGCTACTGATAAAAAGAGCTACCGATACAAAGAGATATGGATACAATGAGCTACCAATACAAAGAGCTACCCATACAAAGAGCTACCGATACAAGCAGAGCTACCGATAAAACGAGTAACTGTTACAAGTCGACCGATACAAGCACTCTGCTGGTTAAACGTTAATGCCTTATTTAAATTATACAAACGTTCATATTTTCTCAATTTAATGAAAATGCCATTATTTAATGTGGTTTGTTGGAATGTCAAGGAACTTTACCTAGTACCCATGAAAATGTAATCATTCCCATTGTCGGACTTGAATGCTATAAAAGGAAGGACAAATGCCGTGCAAGAAGAGTGCGATAAAAAAGATCAAAAGAGTGCTGAAAAGTACTGAATACACATAGAAAAGAAAGGATACATCCATATGGGAAGAATATTGGTCATACATGATGCCATTCATTCTAGAAGATAACACAAGCTGCACCTTAGCCAAGAAGTGAAGAACAACAACGAGCTCTGCAATCACTCAAGCTGATCAAACTGAACATGAAGAAAATGACCGTCTGTTTTTAAGAAAAAAACCAGAGACAGAATCAGACCCATTCCTAATCAATCAAACGAGTCCAAATCTACAATTAACATCACAAGAGCATTCTAAAACTCATATCTAATCTCTTAGTGATTCTTTTATTTACATTTTGAGAAGTGTTCATACTCTGTATATTTTATACACACACTGTCCAATGTGCTAAACTGGAGGATTTATAAATCCTCACACAAACCTTCTATAACCCTCTGGTATCCCACAGTGGATAGTGGTAGAGGTCAAGTAAGACCTGGGCAGTCAGTGTGCTATTGTTTTGTTTTCCCACGTAGAACTGTTGTAGAGGTCTTTGTACCTAGACAGTCTTTGTAGTTTTGTTTACCGCGTTCCAGGGTGTGGATAAAAATTAATATACAGTGTTTGAGAGGACAAAGTCTCGACTATAGAATGAACATCTTGTTTTAAAACTGTCATGCTTACTTATTTTAGTTTTAAACTGCATTGAATATTCTGATGCTAATTACATTGAAATATAATTTTTTTAAGTTACTTTGATAGTTAAACTATTAAATGTTTGTATGTACTATAAAGAATTATGTTTGCTTCAAAAGTTAATTAATCATCAGATTAGATTAACTGAGAACTAATCAGTCTTTTGAGAACCTAACTAACACTTTATAGTTTTACAAATTCAATACAGATTATCTAGTTATTCAATTTGGGGGATTTTAATAAGAATATTTTTAACAAAAATTTTTAATTGGAACTCAATTCACCTCCCTCTTGAGTATCCACTCGAACCAAAAATACATTAACAAGAGGTATATGCCTCTCCCATGAGCCTTCAAAATCATGGATGTATTTCCACTGCATGTCCTCAAGATCCTTTATCATGTTCTTTTACAATCCATCAATTTAAGGGTGGTTTGATATGCTCAAAATCACCACTGTACCTAATTCCCTTTTAGACCATTTTAGAACCATGATTTAAACTAGGAATCCATATATGAAATGATAGTATGATGGACACCGTAAATTTGTACTATCTTAGGAAATTACAACCTTATGAGAACATCAATTGAAAATGTATTCTTGATAGGTAGGAAATGAAATAACATCGTGAGTCTATCAATAACAACCCATATGGAATAATTACCTTGAAGTGACCATGGTAAACCTGTCCTAAAAACTATCAAGACATAATTCAATTTCTTCTCAGGAATTTGTAGATGTTGTTAATGTCTAGCTGGTCGATGGTGTTCCGACTTCACTTGTTGAGAGGTGGAACACCTCAAGAAAAATTTAACTACATCTCTTTTCATAACATGAAACTAGTATTGGAGATGTAAATTCTATTACATTTTGGTGATTCCTAGTTTCACTACTGAATATAAAGCCTGAATGTCCCATATAAACTTCTCACACATGTCTACTAAATCCTATACAAAACCATGAAAATGCAGGATCTCATCCTCTCTTACTATCCAACCAGGAGGTGGCTTTTCACCTTCCACACTCTCTTGTAGGACTTGGATATTGGAATCTGATACCCACCTCATCATAACTACGTCAATAAGGGTATAGTTCATAGCTAAGAATGATAGAAAAGTAAACCCCTAACGATCATGAACCTCCAAATGCATCTTAGAGAACAAATTCATAAGATGACACACGCTACTGGCCTACTAAACTACCTTTAACGAATTCCACCTACTCAGTGCATCAGCCACTACATTGAATTTACCTAGACAATAGGCATGCTTGAAATCAAAATATTGTAGGTATACCACCAACCTTCGCTACTTTCGATACAGATCATGTTGTGTAAATATGAACATGTTGATTTTTTAGTCCATGTACACCACACAATGCTCTCCAATTAAGTAATGTCTCCAACATCATAATTCTTGAATAACTATAGATAACTCAAAATAATGCATTAGGTAATTCCACTCATGTTTCCCCAACTACTTATACATATATATATGCCTCAACACCATCTCTCTATATAAGAACTAATCTTAGCATGACACCTGATGCATCATAGTACCCAGAGTAACTCCTTCTTGGATTTGGAAAAATTAGTATTGTCACTCAAGACAATCTCCGTTTCAACTTCTAAAAGGACATATCATAGGTATATAACCATACAAACATCACACCCTTTTTATTAAATTCATTCAGCTGAACTTTTTTGTGTGAGAAGTCTAGAATTAAATTCATAAAATATTCTCTAACCCATAGATACTTGGTACCACAAAGACATTATTGGATTTCTCCTAGAAAACTACATCTCTCACCTTCTTTAGATCAACTAATACTCATACCAATCAGATAATGTGACCTAATAAGTGAATCCGATCAATCCATAAGTGGAAATTTGTAAAATTTCAATATAATTGATGCTCTCTCATTATATTCATGATGTTATCAAGATGTTTGGCATGTTCATGTTGATTGTGAGAATACACCAAGATATAATTCATGAAAACCACCACAAATGAATCAAGATAAGGATGGAAAACATGGTTCATCAGTTCCCTAAAGACCGCTAGAGAATTTGTTACACCAAATGATATAACCAAATACTTATATATTCCATAACGTCTATGAAATAATAGGAGAGGTATGTGTGATGGTATAAGAAGCACCTTATGATAACTAGATCTCAAATAAATCTTTTATAAAAACCTATATCCTTTGATTTTGTTAAATCAATCAACATTTCATGGTAGAGGATACCAGTTCTTAACTTCCATTTGGGTCTTTTTATGGTAATGTAGACATTTCCTAGGGGTATCATCTGCCCTTTTCACCAAAAGGACCAGTGAACCTACATAGAAGTTTTTGGTTCCATAAACCCCTTTTCTTTTAAATACTCAAGTAGCCTCTTGATTTATTACATCTTAGTAGTATCCATATTGTGAGGTGAAATGGATGTCAGTGTATCTCCTAACACAATCTCAAAATTGAACTCAACCTCTCTCACTGGAGGTAATCCTGAAAAGTCAACCAAGAGGATGTCCCTTAAATGATGAACCACTATAGGGAAGTAATCTTAACATGGTCCTTGATCATCAAGATCTAAACTCGTAGTCTAGGTTGTCATCTCATTCATACCATGATGCTTGGGTCCATCTCGACTCTCTTGGACATTGCATTCATCATTGTGAATAATTTGACCACCTTTTGGTGATGTAATGATAACACTATAGTGGTAGGAAAAAATGAATTAATAAAAGAGAGATAACTAGTTTATACTAAGACTGATGTTAAAACATGTCATCTTCAGGATAAGGGGACCCAGTATGAGGTGAAACCTAGAAATCCTAAGAGGGTGAATTCTTAAACTAATTAATATATTCCATTCTAATTACAAAAAAAGTATCAAGCATCATAAAACCATCCTATGTTTGACACTAAGCATAAGGATCTCCATAATGGGAACAAATATAAAGATATGAGAATCCTCTATATAGAAATGGGAAGAAGATAATGTAGAATATAATAGCATAAAACCTATCACAGTAGAAGGTTTGGGATCCTTATCCTCAGGTGTTAGTTTCACTGCATATATATGGCCTTAACCATATCCCTGTGGTATATATTTTCTACCTAGAGAAAATCTTCTATGATGTCGTTGTAAAACTACAGCCTAGCTACCATGACCACGACCACCCCCTCGCCCTAATCAGCGAACTATATTTTAGAACCCTGCATGATGGGAGTCTGCTGACCCCACACATGAACATGGAGTAAGTGAAGACCCTATCTCATTGGATTCTAAAAGAAATGTTTTATATAATCACTATACATGACACATATTTTTGTAAGATTGACACTCGACTGGGTCCCTCATACAATGTGGCCTTGTATTCCCTGTCCTACCACACTAGTACAACCTCACCTAGCTACCTCATTATATTTTCTAGCTAGTAATATCATCACGTTGAATATCTCGATGAAACATTCTAATATAGGTCATTGTAGAACTAGATCTAGATGTCGAATATCCCTAGCTCACACCACCAGTCTATCTCATGTTACACTCTGTGATAATCACCTGATTCACTATTCATAAGTGGAATTCAGCCAAAAATGCATTCACCTATTATTGGATTATATACCTATAACGACCCAAAATTATGAATAATTTTTGTTTCCTAACTTTTTGTGTTATTTTATTTTATATTCAAAAAAACTATTTCATTTAATAAAATGAGTATAATTAAAATTAGATCATTGGGATTCAACTGTTATATGACCGTGGGTCAATATAACCGTTGGAAACTAAATGTTATGATTATGGCCTATAAATACAAGTGATCTTGATTAATTAATATAGAAAGAAGATTTTATGGCCCCATCCAGTAGTCTCGGGCCGATCGAATCCCATATGATGGATACCAGGAAGAAAGTACCACCTTTGGACTTTTCTATAGACCAAACCCAAGCTGAACCTTATCATGTGAAGCTGGAATGGAATCGCCTTTGCGAGAAGTTCAAGCTGATAGAAATCACTACTCGGGCAATGTTGGCCGAGCCGCCCCAAGATTCTATCACCCAAGAAAACCTTACTCATAGGTCTTATGCTGGTATTATAAGGGTCTATGTAATGGGAACATAATTGCCTTGTGTAATCCTTTGATTTAAATAATAATTGTGATATATTCTTATGGTGATGTTTTTAAATTTTTAAATGTCTGGATAAATATATTATGCATATTATTGATGAATTATAGAAAAATGATATTTTAAAAATATGTATGTAAAACGTGAATAATTAATAATGTGTATTGATTTTCAAAAAATGGTCTTCACCAGTTACGTTTCAAAAGAAACATAGAGTCTAATAAGTTCAATATAATTTTTTATGAATAGTAAATTATGAATAGTAATTTTATGCTTATGATTAGTAATGTGATCAAAGGGATTAAGTAACCTCACATAAGAAAGTATTAATATAATCTAGGGACCTTGATTAAGTAATGTGATTCAATAAAATTGGTAAATAACTGTTTCAGAAATTATTGGTTAAGTATTAGTTTTTTTCGGGTGAATAGTTTTTTTATATAAAAAATAAATTAAAAATATTTAGAAAATTATTTTCATAAAATTGAGTTCATTTTTGAAATCAGAGCACAGAAATTTGGTTAAAGAGAATTTATGTGATTTTTCTAAAATAATTGAATTTTATGTGAATAGTGTTTTTATTTAAAAATTAAATTAAAAATATTTAGAAAATTATATTCATAAAATGGAGTTCACTTTTGAAATTAGATCATCGATATTTGGTTAAGGGGAATTTTTGGGATTTTTCTGAGAAATTTGAATTTTCGGTGAATAGTGAAATACAGTTTTTGAGTTTTGGGTGTTTAATGACATCATTAAGGATGTAATAATTATCAAATAATTCTGGTCGACTTATGAAATGAAATATAATGTACGAGGGGTCCCTATTGGGAAATACCATGGGAAAATACCGTGGGCAAGCCCATCGTTTTTCCAATACCACCGATGAGGTGTCCCTTGGAAATTAATGCTTTGTCCCCTCACTTATTCTATAAATACCAATCCTTTCCCTCATTAATTTCACTTCAAACTCTCCCACAACAAAGCTTGGGTATAATTACCTCCCAAAGAGTCCTCCCAAGGTGCCCCTATTACCTCAATGTCCCAACAATCTAGTTATAAGATTTACGTTTTAAGGTAAGGGGTCCTCCCTCTCACTTCCTTTTAAAGTACTCTCATTTATATCATTTCCTTTAAGCCTCAAGTTCTTATATTGGGGGTGTTATTTTATAATCATATTAATTTTCTTTTCATTTTCATATTATTAGAGACCCCCTCTTTCTCTCATCATTTCATTTTATGAATGTTAAAGTGGCGCTGTTAGGCAGTCGAATTTTTGTAAGGGATTCTTTCACTCTTCCCATTTTCAAAGATCTACTTTCATGTCAAGTCTATCAAGATCCCATTTTCCATGTTGGGGTATAATATCTATATTCATAATACTATCCTTTTATTTTCACATGATGAGATACCCTATTTAATCTCATCAATTCATTTTTTTTTGTTTTGAGAGACGTCGTTAGGCTGCCGAATTCTTCATAAGAGAAATCGTATTCTTGTCTTCCTTTCATGTTTTCCATTTCATAAGGTATGTCCTTAAAATTTCATTAACATGTTCTTATATCCTTTATTTTATTTTCCTATACTATTTTATGGGTCATTTAGGATTGGGTGGCCCATTTCCCCTCTCTTTTCAATGTTTTCTAAAACCCTGTAACATAGTCATTATGTTGTAGAACTTTCGTCTCAAAATGTCTATCTCTTTTTCCCAAATTATTTTATTTTATTAAGTGAAAACTAAAAGATATTTCTTCTAATGTGGTATTCACATATATTCCAAAATTTTATATTTTAATTATGGTATTTACATACATGAAAACCGCTTTCCATTTTTGTGGGTTTAAAGTGACAAAAAGATCTTGTCTTTAAAGCAGTTTTTAAAAACATTATGATTATGAAATGAAACCCATTTATTTTATGCCATAAGGGTTATTTATGAAATGTTTTATGATGGTATATGTTTCTCACATGATAATAAAGGTAAATTAAGGATGATCATTGATATCGCTCCAATGCATTGGGTAATGACTTAATCTCTGGATATGACCATTTTAACGATACCTTGGTGAATAACCTTGGTAATTTTTTAATGACACCTTGGGGATGGACCTTGGTGATACAGAAATTATTGTCTAATTTAAATGTTTCATCCACATATTCAGGTTATTAAACACCTTATTTTTATTATCATATGCCTCATGATCTCCTTCTCATGCCTTAAAGTTATTTATCATGACATTATTGATGTATCTCAAGTTCACATGTAAAATGTTTCTCTTCTTTCCCTTACTGGGCCTTCTAATCAACCTTTCCTTTAATGTATGCTCCCAGGTTATGAGATGCAGTAATTAACTTATAATGAACAATGATTAAGCCTTTCAAGTGTTTAAGAAGAATGTTTTATGTTGTTTTCTTGAATTATGATCCTGATTTCCAAGACACTAGACATTAAAGATCCTCTGTATGTAAAATTTAATGAAAAGATATGTATTAAAAAGGCAGGATGCTGTAATACCTGAGACCATCCTCAAATCATCGAGCTTTAGATAACTCATCACCCATCAGAATAGGTGTGAAGTGCTAGAGATTAGTAAAACGGGCTGAATAATCCATAATGGATACCACATCCTGCGCGTTGTGCATGAAATCATGGGATATATCATCCATCAATATCACAGGATAGATTTAATCATAGTAGGACACATGAAAATACCTTTAATACATCTCTCAATAAATAACTATATATGTAATAATATCCCAACATCTCTTGGAGTAATCGCACAACATATACATATTGACCTTTACCATCCTCTCTGGAGGAATCTCAAAGTGATAAATGATATATAAAATGACCTCTGGCCATGAATCTACATCTTTTTTTCTTCCATCCCATGTAAATGTGGGTGGATTCTTCTGTTGGAACTCATGGTTCAACTCAATCGTAGTTGGGTTTGGTTTCAGGGCTCCTAGAATGGTATGCATGAACCAGATAAATCCCTCCTGGAAGTATTCCTTCACACTTATGTCTAGTACATATACTAGTTCCTCAGCTAACACTACTGGAGGATCCATTGGGAGCCCATATACCAACACTACTAGAGTGGGGTCATCTTCACCATCCTGGGGCATGATTGGAGGACATCGCAATGACATACCTCTATAAATACTGAGAACACACCTCAGTTCAAGCATATTTTCAATGTTCACAACTCAAAATCATGGATATAGGAATAGGATTGGTAAACACATTTATATATAAGAACACACCCCTCTTCCTATTTCATGAGTTAGGTTTTGGAAATGTATAGATGATAATAAAGTAGGATATAATACCTACTACCAACTACTAATATCGGGACTCTTTCAAGTTATCTACATTATGAAATTTAAATTTCCACTTCATTTTCATATTCATTTCACTTTTATAACAAAATTCATTTTAAAATGTTGAATGAAATTGTTTTACAAATTCTGATACATGAGGTCCCATACTTTGCATGAACCAAAGTGCGGAATCCACCTAATCCACACCAAAACATGTTCCATAATACCTTTCACAATAGTAGGTATATCTATTGTGGAACCTATCGCAACACAAACCAACAAGTAATGCATCCTAAATGGCATGGCATAATTCTTGGAATGTGATTCCTCTAAATTTTATAAAATTATGCATCAGATGGAATACCATCTCCTCGTCAGGTTAAAACACAATATAACCCAAAATAATATCAATAATAACATCACAATTTAGGTGAATCACTCAATGATTTAATGAAATCAACTAAAATAGAAAAAATCATGAAACAATAATTTAAATCAAGGCAATTTGTCTTTTTCATGATTTTCGGTTAGCTACGCCAAGGAATAAATCATTATCAAAATTTATTTCTTTCATATCCTTTTCTATTTTCTTGAAGTAGTAATGAATACTTGATAAATATTCATATAATACCACTTTGTAATGTCACAGACCTAGATGCAATAGAAAGGTTCTCCAAGACTGATTGGACACATGGACTCAAGAACATCTATCCAAATTCTATAGGCTTCCGACTAGCACTGAGGGCCTAGGTGTGCCAATAAGGATATTATTCCATAATTACTGGAGTTTATCACTATATAAATAAAATATAAAAAATGTAGAGGAAGTAGTAAATCAATAAATCAATAGAAGAACAGATGGAATAAATAAAATAAACAACCTCAGAAAGGAATATCATATAGACACAATGATACATGTTATATATCTCATCAAAATAGACAAAACATTTATACAATGAAGGTGTACAAAACATGTATCAAAATTAAAAAAATACCAGAATGTATCCTGGCAAGCATCATGAGCCTTATCTCAGTCTCTTACTCCCCTAGTCTAAAGCAGAAATCAAGAACAAGTGGCAGGATTCTTTCCATTATTCATACCTACAATAATATAGTTTGTTCGTGTACCACATCCATCTCAAAATGGGTGTGATACATAATCCCAGTATGCAACCACGTAAGGTAAAGTTCCATCTAATCAGTGAATATATTTATAAACAAAAGTTTATAGTGAGTAATGTAATTGCATGTATATACTTAAAGTCAATGTTCTATACATTATAGGTTTTAATTTATAATCTAATTCATTTCAATAATATCCATTAGATGTAAGTTTCTAAATTAATAGTCGGGCCTCTATATTTTATTATATATAACATTTAATTACCCAATCTCATTTAATCGATAAGTCTTATGACTAGAATATTCCCCAGATATCCCCCATGAAAACATGGTCAAACGATTCCTAAAAAGTCCATCAAGTAAGAGTAAGTCAATCACTAAATCCAAGCTTGTTCTTTTCCTTGTTATAAGATTCATATAACTCATTTAATTCATTTTTAATTTATGAACATAAGACCATCCTTACTATTCCTAATTCGAAATCCAGGTATCTCTCTATGTATAATTTAAACCATGTAACACCCCAAGATTTCATGGAACATTTCCCTTTGAATAATATAATATCTTTTGCTGTACGAAACATCATGTTCTGGCACATCACGACAAATCAAACCAACCATTTTAAAAGAATTTATGAATAATAATACCCACTTTTTCAAATTTAATAAATATTACTTTTCAAAATGGACTTAATTTTTTTTGGAATATCAAAATTAACTTAGGGTGATTTTTTGGCATTTTTCTTAAAACATAAAATTTTTTATGAACAGTGAAAAACATTGTGTTATTATTTAAAACTGACTATTTATTTAAATAATTATTTATTTTATTTAAATTTATTTTATGTAGAAATAGATACACAATACCTATATTAGTTCAATGTAATTCATTGGAGTCATTTTATAACAAAATTAGATATGTGAAATTTTATTGAAATTTTTGCCGTCTTTTACCCATCTTCTAGGAACGTTAGAAAAATATGAATAAAACCTAGTTATACCACTTTTTTGTATTTAATTTCAAAAATCCATGAAAAAAAGTTGGCATTTTTAAGTAATGTTTGGTTCAATAAGATTAAAATAATTTTCGGTAAATAGTAATTTTTGACTCTTATTAACCACGGTTAAAAGTAAATAAGGTAATTAAAGGTAAATATGATATTATTATTACCCTAACACATGTCCCGATTCGATTGGATAAGTGTATTTTGACCAAAATCAATCTTCGGAATAAAATATGATCATTTTGGTCCACTTGGATTAGATTTGGAAATTTATTATTATTTTATTTAATGAAGAGTCACATTTATTAAATTAAACGTTTCATAACTAAAACATTTTTAATATAGTGTTATAATTATGATAAATTAGACTATAAATATTAATTATAAAGATAAAAATATTTTCTACATAATGTTGTTTTATTTATAATTTTTAGACATAAAATATTTAAACTTATTTATGACACAATGATGAAGCAGTAATTACCTTATTAATTAATGATTAAAATAATTGATTATATAAAAATAAAATAAATATTAATTGATACTTTTAATGCATTAGAAGAATTTTATAGATTAATATGACAATTTAGGTTTGATTAAATGAGATTTTTTTAAGTAATCATGTTGTTATGACGTTCACAAAAACCAAATACTAAATAGTGTAAAAATAGTCATAAATGTGTTTTTAAAACAAATATTATATTATTAAATGATATGACATTCCTAATAATATACTGTGTGGCCAAAGGACTCATATAATGAAATATATATATATATGTATCATTAATGAAACAATTTTTTTATCTTATCATTTTATAGTATGTTTATTAACCATTTATTATAATAATAAAAGATGACATGGTAAAAGTTAAACTATTTAACTAAGAGTTAAAATTAAAATATATGTTTAATATAGTGACATAAACTTGTATAAAACCTATTGGATGAGATTTTTTCTACCCATACCCACATTATCCTCTAAATAAATCCTTTTGGGGCCACTATAAATAGAAAATGATTTTATTATAAAATAATATTTCAAGCTTTTCCTAAAGTTACACTCTCCTCTCTTACAAAAGGTTACTTCCCCTTATCTTAATTTAACACCTACAGAGCTATTTGTCTCGGCAAATTACCCTCCCAAAATTCATCACTTGAACTTATAGGCCTTATGTTTATCATAAAGCCAACCTAATGAGCCCTTTTGATCAAATCAAAATGAAGCACCCGAAGAAGAGGTAATAATTTTATCCCCTATATCAAAGTTCTTTTCTTCTTCCACTTTCTCTTTCTTTGTTGTTTCCATACAAAAATAATTACTCGAGTACCATCTACAGACTATGATGTTATTATAAATATTTTATGACCATATTCATTCTTCTATACGTCCTATGAATGAAAAAGTCACCATACATGCGTACGTACAGCTTACCCTCTCCATGTCGTGGTATAATTTGTTACTCAACACTTTAATATATAGATGGGTATAATACTAAGTATAATTGATATAAATAATAAATATAACATTTTATTGATTATTTATATATGATATACATTCCAATTATATATGATTTCCCCCTCAAAATAATGACATTGTCTCTCGTGTGTACGTACGGATTACCGTCTCCACAATGTGATCAGATGTCATTACCCATCATAACCATTCAAGACTAATTTACATTTTATAACTAAATATATAATTTTAATAACTTAATATCATTATTTATATGAATCAAATACATCCCATCCATAACAAACATGACTTATATAACAAATAATATAAATGAAAATGAAAAGGTTAACACCCAAAACGGTGATACTACTGAAATATTATTAACAATGAAGTATTAGGAGATCATATATGATATCATATCGATGTGGTTATTGTATAATTTAATAACAATGAATTATCTATTATACAGGAGGATAACATTCCCTAGACTAAGGAAAATTACAAGGTAAGGGATAAATTTTACAATCTCTTTATTATCCAGGGTTGTTTATACATGAGTATCTACTGGGAGCTCCTTATCATCTGCATCTGTGTTTCTTAAAAGAGTATAACAATACAATTTTAATATTTAATATACTATGGGTTAATTTTATTTATACCCTTGGTTGAGTTTTTAAAAAAATTGTTTAATGGAATCATTCTGTCATTTTCGATGCAAGGTACTTTATGATATTTTCAACAATTTAAGGTAAGATTTTTTTTTACTTATACCGTGGGTCGGAAATTTTCGACCATTATAAATCATCAGAAGCTTCCCTTACAAGATAATAAGAATAATTTCAAAATAAATGTTTTCTATTAAAATTATGTTACTTTTAAATGATTTTAAAATTGAAAGAGATATTTCTCTCAAATATTTTTGATTTCATCTATGTCAACAACCTTTTATGGATTTTGCCCTTATTTGAAGTTGATTTATTAGGATGAAATCTTCAATATTGTATTAAAGGTCTGTGATATGTTTGATGGTGTATGTGTTATTTCTTTACAATTCATGGTTTATGGGTGAAGTATTCAGATTTGTTATGCTAGTTTTATTAGGAATATTAATGATATGGTTCAACCTTTTATATAAGGAATGCATTGGACTTAGTAAGTGATGGGTGGAGCCTAATATAACTCCTTGATGTTTTGGAATGTCTAATAAGACAAACTAGTGTCTTGGAACAAGTCCTTGATAAAATATTATTTGTATTCTTGGCACAGGACCTTTACTATGTGGTTATGATGTACAACATTATGCATTCCATCATTATGAAATTGGCTATTGATATTGCATGTGATTATTCGACTAGTAGAATATCCATGATAATAAGTAAATGGAATTATTTGATTTATATTTTCCATATTATGAAAATATTTATGTATAAAAGGCTTGTGTTTTAGTCTTATACATCGCCTTAAATGTTTGTTCTTATTTATGAATGTTTCTTCTATATTGTTATCCTTACTGAGGATATGATCTCACCCCTCTCTTATGTATTTTTTTTAAGATTTTAAAGAATTAAATTATGAATGACCTACAGGAATAAGCTAAGGGATATGATTTTGTTATATAGAGTCACAATGTTTTTTACTTATTTCCTAATGAAATTTTCAACTTATGTATGAATCTAGTACATTCATGGATACTAAACTGATCAGTCATTCAGTAAATGATTATGTGTATCATGCCAATGTTTTATAATAATTCACCAACTCTTGATAATTGGGCTCAGGGTATTACATTTGGTATTAGAGAAACTTTAGTACAAACCTTGGAAGCTACATTTAGAAAAACTATGATTTGAGAACATTAAATTAAGATTGACAATGAGGGTCAGTATAGATGAACATCCTAGAATTTTGGTAATATATAGATTTTCTGTATTTTCTAAACAATACAACCCTGTTTGGATACAAAAAGGTAGAGGCGGCTTTGGAATAGATGTACCTAGGGGTAAACCTGAAAACAACTCTTTGAGTTAGGCTCGAACAAGAACTGGGGCACGATAATGGGCATTAGTGCACTCTTGGTTACAACACTCTCGAGGGATATTCTTAGAAGAATTCACATTTTCATTAAAAAAATTATTAATGATTTATGAGTAAATAATTCTTCAATGAAAACATTATTTTGTGATTATGGATTATATCCATAAACTATTCAATTTATGTTAAGTAATTTACTAGTTTGGAGTTATGTATTGTGATTCATAAACTAATCTAGTGTATCCCATTGTTTATAAATGGTTCCTAGTGGAAGGAATGTGAACTATATCAATACACCTAATCTATGTTGGGATTTCCCTCCAAATTAAGATAATTATAGTGGATCTAGTGATGTAACTGGTGCTAAACAACTTATAATGATACTGGGACAACTCACTCAGGTTATGAATAATAAACTTACCCGTATAGAGCACCCTGATCCACAATGTGGAGGATCAATGTTATACCAATTCATGAGGCAACGACCACCAACATTAAATGGGACTAAAAATCCATTTGTAGCTCAGAAATGGATAAATTCCATAGAAAAAAAATATTTGATGCTTTGGAGAGTAGAGATAGGGAAAAAGGTGTCATAGATGTTTATAGCCTCAAAGGAGATACAGATAAATGGTGGTAATTAATTCAAAACACAAAGGAAGATGAGATGTATCAGGTTTGGAATAGATGGAGTTTAAAGATCTTTTCTTAGAAAAATACTTTCTTCGTGACCATCGAGCATATACGGAAAGACAATTTTTGAGTCTGAGGAAAAAGGAAGATGAGAATGTCGCAAAGTATGAGGCTAACTATAAAATGTTAGAAAGGCATGATATATATTATATACATAACCCTATATTAATAATGATCGTTTATTTGATGGGTTAAACCCATTTCTTAGCCTATCATTAATCCCACAATCCTTCTCATTATATGAAGATTGTAACACCCTGACCCCAGCTACCCAGAGTCGGTGCATTACATCATAACATTGGCATGATCACAAAAGATCAAGTCTCGAAAGACCGATTAGTTTAGTAGCCTTGGAAACACTAGATACATTCATAAACATTACATTACATCATATAAATGAAAACTACAATAACATGGTCTCCCTAGTCCACGCTCATATCCTCACTGACTATTCTTGCAAGTCAGTCATAATACACTTCTTCACATCCTGGGAAAAATAAAACATTGAAAGGGGTGAGCTCAAATGCTCCGTAAGGATAACAATATAGCAGAAACATTCATAAGAAAACATAAGCATTTAAGGCAATGTATAACTAAAACAAAAGCCTTATTGAACTTGAACTTCAGCATAATATGGCAAAAGTAAAATAAAATAATGCCATTACTTACTCACATGGATATTCGACTAGACGAATAATCACGTGAAATATCAATAACCACTTTCATAATGAGGGAATGTATAATGCCAGACATTCTGAAACATTTTGTCAAGGCCTCGGCCAAGACGTCTAAAATGATTAAGGCCTCGGCCAAAACCATAAATCAAATTGGGAAAGGGACTCGGCCAATTCCACGTCTAGTTGTCTCATGAGACCTACCGATGCATCGAGGAGCTATAGCGGGCTCCACCCGTCACATATTAAGTCCAATACATTTCTCATATGAATAGGTTTAAACATAACATAAATATTCGTATTAAAACTAGCATACAAAATGTAAACAATTTCTCCATAAACAATTTATGGTATAAAAATAACACATCCACAGTCAAGTATTTCACAAAATGTTCAATGGAAGTTTTGTATCATAAATCAATTTCAATTAAACTTAAAACCCATCAAAGGATGTTGACATGGATGAAATCAAAGCTATTTGAGAGAAATATCTCTCCTTTTTGAAATCATTTAAAAGTCCCATAATTATAAAATAATACATTTACTTTGAAGATATTCTTATAAGCTTGTTTGGGAAGCTTCGACGTAGTTATAATGGCGGAAAATAGCCGCACCCGCCGTATAAGTTGAAAAAAACATTCTTACCTTAAATTTGTCAAAGAGGTCAAAAGGTACATTGTTTGGAAAACGACGGTAAGATTACTTTCTAAAACGTATAAAGGTATAAATGACTTTAAACCATTTTCCATTTAATAGTAAAAATGTTTTAAAAGACATTTTTAAGAAACATGGATGTGGATGATAACGAGGTCCGAGTAGATAATTATGTATAAACAACCTTGGATAATGAAGAGGTTGTGAAGTAAACCCTTACCTTGTAATTTTCCTTGGTTGGGGTAGGTTAAACTCCTCTATAATGGTGAAATAATTGTTATTAAATTATACAAGAATCATATACATTCATATGATATCATATATGATCTTTTGACATTGCTTTGTTAACAATATCTTAGATTTATCGTTGTTTCGGATGTTAACTTACTCGTTTTCTTTTATATGTTTTGTTATGTAAGTCATGTTTTTCATAGATAGGTTGTATCTTATTCATATCCATAATGATATCATGTCCTTAAACATTATATTTAAATCATCAAATGATAATTATACTTGAATGGATACGACAGAGAATGAATCTCATCGCGTTCGTGGAGACGGTAGTCCGTACGTACACACGAGCGACAATATCATTATTTTGTTATTAAAATAATATATAATTGGATAGTATATCATATATACAGAATCATTATCATGTTATATTTATTATTTACATGAATTACATATCATTATTATACCCATCTAAATAATAATATATTGAATAACAATTACACCACAACGTGGAGACGGTAAGCCGTACGTACGCACGTATGGTGACATGTCATTCAAATGATGGGTAGAATACTGAATATGGTTGTTCCATATTTATAATAACATCAAATTATATAAAAGATACTGGAGTTATAATTTTAGAATTTAAATAATAAACAAAGAGGGAGTGGAAGAAGAAAGAAACTTGAAAGAGGGTGATGAAAATGTTACCTCTTCTTCGGGTTCTTCATTTTGATTTGATCAAAAGGACTCCATAGGATGGCTTTCTGACTAGAGTGAAGCTTCTAGGATTAAGGGAGAGAAGTTGGGAGAGTATTTGGGCAGAGTTTGGACGAACCAAAAGGCTTGAAAGTGTGAATAAGGTGGTAGAGTTGGGGGCCTTTTATAAGAGGAGAGGAGGGGCTCTTTTGGAAAGATTGAAATGTTACATTATTATACAATGATTTTCGGATTCTAAAGGTCCCACACTTATAAAATTAGTGGATAAGGTGATAAGGGTTCTAAATCTCCTCATCCAATAGGCTTTGGACAAGTGTAAGCCTTGGATTTTGCATTATCTTCTCATTTTATTTAAATTGTTAAATAATGAGGTCATCGCTGCATCATCATGATGTCATATATAATTTAATTTATTTAATGTCTAAAAATTCTAAAAAAAATACTATGATGTAGGAAATCCTTTTAGAATTCCAATGACTATTTATAGTCAAAAATATTACTTGTATAACCCCATATAAAAATGGTTTATTAAAACATTTCATGTTTGTGTCATTTTTTACTTTAACATTAAATAAAAGGTATTTATGTCATTTTCCAACTAAAGTGGCTCCATGGGGTCCCCAAGTTGACCCATGGATTGTCTTGGTCGGCCATGGCACATCCAATGAGGGTAGGACATGTGTCAAACTCATCTCATATTATTAAAACATTATCTTTACCTTAAACTACACTAATTACCCCTAATCGCGATTAAGAACTTAAAAGTTATTATTCACCAAAAATTATTTTAATATCATTGAACCACATTTTACTTCTTAATGACAACCATGTATGTCAGATTTTTGAAAATCAAATCACAGAAGTGGTAATATTTCATTTAAACGAAAAATTAGTTATTTAACTACCACTTAGTGGTTTCACTATTCATCAAAAATTGAAGTTTTTCAGAACAATGCCAAAATTTCACCCTAATCTATAATTGATATTCCGAATTCAAAAATTATTTATATTTTAAAAAATTCCAAACATATAAGTTGCATTAATTAATTTTATAATTAATTCCCGTTGTCACAACAAATAGCATGTTTTTAAGAAACAATTTATATCAAAAGATTGGCAATTGTTTATGTCCATTTTCAATGTTAAATTAATTCTAATGACCACCATTGGATAAAATGGTAAAAATATATTCTAATTATACTTTAAAACCACTAAATAGTATAATTTATCACTATAAATTATTTTGATTAAAAAATTTGTTTTTAAGTATTTGTCACTATTCATAAAAAATTTGAAGTTCTCAGAAAAATACCAAAAATTCAACATAGGCTAATTTCGATATTACGAATCCAAAAATGAAGTCCATTTTGATAAATAAAATTTATAAAATTTCAAAAAGTAGGTATTACTATTCACAACGGCTAGCTTAATTAGTTGTGGTGTGTGTTATAGCTCGAGGTTGCGTACAACACACGCTATTGCATTATTCGAAGGGAAACGTACTATGGAAGCTTTTGGTGTTACATTCTCCCCTCCTTCAAATAATTGCATCCTCGCAATTTCTAGGGTATTAATACATAAAAAGACTCGGGTGGTTCTTCATCATAAGTTCCTCAGGTTCCCATGTTGCCGCTTCCATTTTTTGATTTCTCCACAAAACATTTACCAGACGAGTCGTCCGGTTTCTCAGCACCTGCTCCCTCACATCAAGAATTCTGATGGGCTCTTCGCAATAAGATATATCGGGTTCCAGTTCTAATTCCTCATAGGTAAGTACATGTGTTGGGTCGGGCATCTATTTTCTCAATATCGATATGTGTAAAACATCGTGAACTTTGGAGAGATTTGGCGGCATCGCCAAACGATAAGCTACAGCCCCAATACGATCTAGAATTTCGAAAGGTCCTATGTACCTGGGACTCAACTTACCCTTCTGACCAAAACGTATAACTCCCTTCTATGGGGATACCTTTAGGAAAACATGATCTCCCACCTGAAATTCCAAAACCTTTCTTCTGTTATCGGCATAGGTCTTCTTCCTTCTTTGAGATGATTTGATGTGGTTTTGGATTACCTTCACCTTTTCCATTGTTTCTTCCACCAGTTCTGGTCCCACAAGTTTTCTTTCACCAACGTCATCCCAACAGGTTGGTGTACGACATCTCTTTCCATATAACGCTTCATATGGTGCCATCTGAATGCTTGAATGGAAGCTATTGTTATAGGAAAATTCTACCAGTGGTAAATAATGATCCCACATACCCTGAAAGTCAAGAGAGCATGATCTCAACATGTCTTCTATGGTTTGAATAGTCCGTTCTGATTGTCCATCTGTTTGAGGGTGATAGGCAGTACTCAAACGAAGTTCAGTATCCAAGTCCTTTTGAAGACTTTTCCAAAATCTTGAAGTAAAACGAGGATCACGATCAGAAACAATCGATAGGGGTACTCCATGAAGTCTTACAACTTCATTAATATATAATCTTGCTAGACATTCAAGTGGTAGATCCTCCCGTATAGCCAGAAAATGTGCTGACTTAGTAAGACGATCAACAATGACCCATATTGCATCATTCCTTCTAGGAGTCTTTGGTAGTCCCATGACAAATTCCATCGTAATATTATCCCATTTCCACTCAGGTATGGGAAGAGGTTGCAATACTCCACCAGGATGTTGCCTTCCAGCTTTCACTTGTTGACAAACCATGCACCTCGACACAAAATTAGCAATCTCCCTCTTCATATTGTCCCACAAAAAATGTTCCTTCAAATATCTATACATTTTGGTGCTCTAATGGGAACTAATCGACAAAACTTTGTTGCAAAAATACTTCCCTAAGGGGTTTTGACCGATAACTCCCTTGTTAAATCAAATTGGAAATATCTAATTTTCTTAGCAAACTAGGAAGATATGAAACAATGCGATGGTCCAGAATCAAATAATGCATTTTCTAAACTTGAGGAAACCATTAAATTACCTGCCACCACGTCTTTCGGAGCTTCCACCTCAGTAGTAGTGATAGCATAAGCCTGGCCCTGATCCCTTGGCCTCTTCTGAGGTAAGCTCCCCTGACGCTTAGGACATTCATTTTCATAATTTTCCTTCTATCTACAATTATAGCATTCCATGTTGACAACCGCTTTCTTTCCCTTGCATTCATGAGCTTGGTGGCCTTTTTCACCATACTTGTAACATACTCCTTTTCCTTTTAGACATGCACCAGGGTGCTTCCTACCACAATTATCACAGGGTGGAAATTCATTTCTACCCTTCTTCCTTGTTTCCTTATTTCCTTTCCCAGAGTTTTCAGTGGATCTCTTCTTATCATGCTTTGATTTAATGTCATAAGACTTAGAGAATTCCTTTTCCGTCTTTATAGCGCACGAGACAATACCTTCGTATGAAGAGAAGGTTTGTGATACTAAAGCTCGACGGAGAAATGGTTTCAACCCATCAAAGAAACGATCAGTCTTACTTCTTGGGTTACGTATGTAATCTGCAGCATACCTTGCTAACCTTGTAAAGTTAGCCTCATACCTTGCGAAATTCTCATCCTCCTTCTTCCCAAGACTCAGAAATTGCCTTTCCATATCCGCTCGATTGTCTCGAGGAAAGTATTTTTCTAAGAACAGCTCTTTGAACTCCTGCCATTCCATGATTGTTAATTCATGATCTTCCTTTGTGTTTTGAATTAGTGACCACCATTGATCGGCATCTCCAGTGAGGCGGTAAACTGCCATGACAACATTCTCCCTTTCACTACTCCCCAAGGCATGGAATATTTTCTCTATGGAATTTATCCATTGCTCAGCTACTATAGGATTTGTACTCCCATTGAAGGTTGGTGGTTGTTGCCTCATGAAACGGTCTAGCATTGATCCTCCACGTTGCGGATCAGGGTGCTCCATACGAGTAAGGTTTTTATTCATAACCTGTGTGAGTTGTCCTAGTACGGTGAGAAGCTGATCAGCACCAGTTGTATCACTAGCTCCACCATAATTATCTTGAGCAGGAGGGAAATCCCTACACGGAGTGTGTGCATTGATACAGTTTCCATTCCTTCCACTAGGCACCATTTCTAAATAATGGCATAAACTAGAATAGTTCATGAATCAAAATACATAATTCCATACTGGTAAAACACTTAACATAAATTGAACTAATTATAGATATAATCCATAATTATAAAAATGTTTTCTTTAAGGAAGTATATACTCGTAACCCTTCAAAGTGGTTTGTAAAGAAAATTGGAATTATCCAAAGCATATCCCTCGGGAGTTTCATAACCAAGAGTGCAGCAAGGCCCGTTGTCGTGCACCAGTTCCCGTTCGAGTCTAGCTCAAAGAGGTGTTTTCGGGTTTTACCCGTACATCTGTGCCAAAGCTGCCTCTACCTGCTCGTATCCAGACAGAGATGTATTGCTCGGAAAACTCACAACATCTCTACAATTCCAAAATTCTAAGAAGTTCTTCTATACTAATCCTCAAAGTCTATCTTCGGGATATGTGCTCTAATCAGAGTTTATCTAAATCCAGCTTCCAAGGTTAGTACTAAACTGCCTCTGATACCAACTGTAACGCCCCGACCCCAGCTACCCAGAGTCGGTGCATTACTTCATAACATTGGCATGATCACAAAAGATCAAGTCTCGAACGACCGATTAGTTTAGTAGCCTTGGAAACACTAGAAACATTGATAAACATTACATTACATCATAAAAATGAAAACTACAATAACATGGTCTCCCTAGTTCACGCTCATATCCTCACTGACTATTCTTGCAAGTCAGTCATAATACACTTCTTCACATCCTGGGAAAAATAAAACATTGAAAGGGGTGAGCTCAAATGCTCCGTAAGGATAACAATATAGCGGAAACTTTCATAAGAAAACATAAGCATTTAAGGAAATGTATAACTAAAATAAAAGCCTTATTGAACTTGAACATCAGCATAATATGGCAAAAGTAAAATAAAATAATGCCATTACTTACTCACATGGATATTTTTCTAGACGAATAATCACGTGAAATATCAATAACCACTTTCATAATGAGGGAATGTATAATGCCAGACATTCCGAAACATTTTGTCAAGGCCTCGGCCAAGACGTCTAAAATGATTAAGGCCTCGACCAAAACCATAAATCAAATTGGGAAAGGGCCTCAGCCAATTCCACGTCTAGTTGTCTCATGAGACCTACCGATGCATCGAGGAGCTATAGCGGACTCCACCCGTCACATATTAAGTCCAATACATTCCTCATATGAATAGGTTTAAACATAACATAAATATTCGTATTAAAACTAGCATACGAAATGTCAACAATTTCTCCATAAACTATGGATGGTATAAAAATAACACATCCACAGTCAAATATTTCACAAAATGTTCAATGGAAGTTTTGTATCATAAATCAATTTCAATTAAACTTAAAACCCATCAAAGGATGTTGACATGGATGAAATCAAAGATATTTGAGAGAAATATCTCTCCTTTTTGAAATCATTTAAAAGTACCATAATTATAAAATAATACATTTACTTTGAAGATATTCTTATAAGCTGGTTAGGGAAGCTTCGACGAAGTTATAATGGCGGAAAATAGCCGCACCCGCCGTATAAGTTAAAAAAACATTCTTACCTTAAATTTGTCAAAGAGGTCAAAAGGTACATTGTTTGGAAAACGACGGTAAGATTCCTTTCAAAAACGTATAAGGGTATAAATGAATTTAACCCATTTACCATTTAATAGTAAAAATGTTTTGAAAGACATTTTTAAGAAACATGGATGTGGATGATAACGAGGTCCCAGTAGATAATTATGTATAAACAACCTTGGATAATGAAGAGGTTGTGAAGTAAACCTGTACCTTGTACTTTTCCTTGGATGGGGTAGGTTAACCTCCTGTATAATGGTGAAATAATTGTTATTAAATTATACAAGAATCATATACATTCATATGATATCATATATGATCTTTTAACATTGCTTTGTTAACAATATCATAGATTTATCGTTGTTTCGGGTGTTAACTTACTCGTTTTTTTATATGTTTTGTTACATAAGTCATGTTTTTCATGGATAGGTTGTATCTTATTCATATCCAGAATGATATCATGTCCTTATATATTATTTTTAAATCATCAAATGATAATTATACTTGAATGGATACGACAGAGAATGAATCTAATCACGTTCGTGGAGACGGTAGTCCGTACGTACGCACGAGCGACAATATCATTATTTTGATATTAAAATAATATATAATTGGATAGTATATCATATACACAGAATCATTATCTTGTTATATTTATTATTTACATGAATTACATATCATTATTATACCCATCAAAATAATAATATATTGAATAACAATTACACCACGACGTGGAGACGGTAGGCCGTACGTACGCACATATGGTGACATGTCATTAAAATGATGGGTAGAATACTGAATATGGTTGTTCCATATTTATAATAACATCACAGTATATAGAAGATACTGGAGTTATAATTTTAGAATTGAAATAATAAACAAAGAGGGAGTGGAAGAAGAAAGAAACATGAAAGAGGGTGATGAAAATGTTACCTCTTCTTCGGGTTCTTCCTTTTAATTTGATCAAAAGGACTCCTTATGATGGCTTTCTGACTAAAGTAATGCTTCTAGGATGAAGGGAGAGAAGTTGGGAGAGTATTTGGGCAGCGTTTGGCCGAACAAAAAGGCTTGAATGTGTGAATAAGGTGGTAGAGGTGGGGGCCTTTTATAAGAGGAGAGGAGGGGCTCTTTTGGATAGATTGAAATGTAACATTATTATACAATGAATTTAGGATTCTAAAGGTCCCACACTTATAAAATTAGTGGATAAGGTGATAAGGGTTCTAAATCTCCTCATCCAATAGGCTTTGGACATGTGTAAGCCTTGTATTTTGCATTATCCTCTCATTTTATTTAAATTGTTAAAAATGAGGTCATCGCTGCATCATCATGATGTCATAAATAATTTAAATTATTTAATGTCTAAAAATTATAAAAAAAATACTATGATGTAAGAAATATTTTTATCTTTCCAATGACTATTTATAGTAAAAAATATGACTTGTATAACCCCATATAAAAATTGTTTTAGTAAAACATTTCATGTTTGTGTAATTTTTTACTTTAACATTAAATAAAAGGTATTTATGTCATTTTCCAACTAAAGTGGCTCCATGGGGTCCCCAAGTTGACCCATGGATTGTCTTGGTCTGCCATGGAACATCAAATGAGGGTAGGACATGTGTCAAGTCATCTAATATTATTAAAACATTATTTTTACCTTAAACTACACTAATTACCTCTAATCGCGATTAAGAACATAAAAGTTACTATTCACCAAAAATTATTTTAATCTCATTGAACCACCTTTTACTTCTTAATGACAACCATTTATGTCAGATTTTTGAAAATCAAATCACAGAAGTGGTAATATTTCATTTAAACAAAAAATCAGTTATTTAACTACCACTTAGTGGTTTCACTATTCATCAAAAATTGAAGTTTTTCAGAACAATGCCAAAATTTCACCCGAAGCTATAATTGATATTCCGAATTCAAAAATGATGTCTATTTTACAAAATTACAAACATATAAGTTCCATTAATTAATTTTATAATTAATTCCCACTATCACAACAAATAGCGTGTTTTTAAGAACCAATTTATATCAAAAGATTGGCAATTGTTTATGTCCATTTTCAATGTTAAATTAATTCTAATGACCACCATTGGATAAAATGGTAAAAATATATTCTATTTATACTTTAAAACCACTAAATAGTATAATTTATCACTATAAATTATTTTGATTTGAAAAGTTGTTTTTAAGTATTTTTCACTATTCATAAAAAATTAGAAGTTCTCAGAAAAATACCAGAAATTCAACATAGGCTAATTTCGATATTCCAAATCCAAAAATGAAGTCCATTTTGATAAATAAAATTTATAAAATTTCAAAAATTAGGTATTACTATTCACAACGGCTAGTTTAATTAGTTGTGGTGTGTGTTAGAGCTCGAGGTTGCGTACAACACACACTATTGCATTATTCGAAGGGAAACGTACCGTTGAAGCTTGGGGTGTTACAAAGATATTGTCTCATGTGATATCAAGATAGAAAAGGAATTCTCTAAGTATTAAAACTTTAAAGGAAATCTAGAGAAGAAGAGATGTGCTGAACACTATGGAAATCGAAATAAGGGGAAGAAGGGAAAATTTTAATTTCCATCCTGTGGTAAATGTGGTAAGAAATACCCTGGTACTTTCTTGAAGGTAATGGGGGTCTGTTAAAAATGTGCTGAAAAGGGCCACCAATCTCTTGATGGCAAGGGAAATAAAAAGGATATCAATGTTGAATGTTTCAATTGTATAGAAATGGGGTGTTATTCAAATGAATTTCCTAAGAATCAGGGTAACATACCTCAAAAAAGGAAACAGGTGAATGACCAAGCTTTTGTGATCACTACTACTGAGGTTGAAGCTCTGAATGATGTGGTGGTAGGTAATTTAATAGTTTCCTCAAACATAGCTGATGATTTATTTTATTTTGGATCATTTCATTATTACATATCTTCCTATTTTGCTAAGAAAATTAGATATTTCCAATTTTATTTAACAAGGGATTTGTCAGTCCAATATTCTAAGGGAAGTTTCATTTCAACAGTGTTTTGTTAATTAGTTCCCAATAGGTCAAATAAATGTGATTTATCTGCTAATCTAATCGTCATACCCATGATTGAATTTGATATAATCCTCGGTATGGATTCACTTTTGAACCATGATGTGAAAATATATTGTAAGAAGAAGGTGGTTTCATTTTCGGATGATGATAAGGAGTATCTTATCTTTAGAGTATAAAAATCATCATCTGATTCTTATCTAGATCCACCCCTAGCAGCTCTACTAAGTTCAATTATTGGTGGGAAGGGAGTGAAATAACTATGGGTGAGGAAATGAATGTTCAAATAGAGAACGTACCTATTGAGAAATAATATGTTGATGTGATTCTAAAGGATTTACCTATACATCCTCTAGAACGAGAAATTGAGTTTTCCATTGATTTAATTCCTGGTTCAAGACCCATATTGAAGTCCCATTATAAAATTTCCATTGTGGAATTAGTGAAAATAAATAAAAAACTAGAGGAATTGAGTAATGAAGGATTTATTTTCCCTAGTGTTTCTCCATGGGGAGCCCCTGTTCTTTTTGTTAAGAAGAAAGAGAGATCTATGAGGTTGTGCGTTGACTACAGAGATATCAATGCTATAACAATAAATAACAATAATCCCCTACCTTGAATTAATGATTTATCTGATAAATTTAATGGAGCTCAATATTTTTCAAAGATTGATCTTCGATCTGATTATCATCAGTTGTGCGTGGAGAAGGAAGAAATTCTAAAGACAGTATTTTGAACCAGGTACGGCCAATACAAGTATAGATTAATGCCTTTTGGACTGACTAATGCTCCATTTTTTCATGGATTAAATGAGTAGAGTTTTCAAGGAATATCTTGATAACTTTTTAGTAGTTTTTATTGATGATATCATGGTATACTCCAAAAGCTATGAAGATCGTGAAAATCACTTTTTCACTATTCTTAAAACTGTAAAAAGAAATTAATTATATGGGAAGTTTAGAAATTGTGAATTCTTGCTTCAAGATATTTCTTTTCTGGGTCATATTGTCTCTATGGATGGAATATTTTTTGATCCATAAATGACCATGGAAATCCAATAATGGCCAGAACTGACCAGTATAACAGGGGTACGCAGTTTTATTGGTTTAGTAGGTTATTATCGGTGAATTGTCCATAATTTCACCTGATTGGCAAACCCATTAACCAAGATCACACGTAAAGGGGTTAAATTTGTTTGGATAAAAGAGTGTGAACAATTTTCTGAAAAATTGAAGAAAATATCAGTCAATGCACTTATATTAACTCTACCATTAGGGAATTATGGGTTATTTATTTATAGTGACGTTTCAAAGAAAGGAATTAGTTGTGTCCTTATGCAAAATGATATAGTTATTCCTTATGCATCAAGATATCTAAAAATTCATGAACAAAACTATCTGACTCATGATCTTGAGTTAGAAGGTGCAATCATTATTCTAAATATATGGAGACACTATCTCTATGGTGAAAAATGTGAGATATATAATGGTCAAAAGAGTTTGAAGTATATTTTCTCAAGGAAAAAACTAAACATGAGGCAAAGGTGATGGCTTGAACTAATCAATGATTATGATTTCACTATACAATACCATTAGGGGAAGGAAAATAAGGTGGTAGATTCTTTGAGAAGAAAGGATAATGGTGTTTTGAACAAGATGAGAGTTGAAAGGGATCCTATGTTCATGGATCTAGTAAATATGGATACGGTAATAATCAGGGTAGGTGAAACATCAATACTTTTTCAAATCTTTTCCAAATCATATTTACTAGAAATGATAAGAAGTTCTCAGACTGATGGAGAGGAGTTTCAAAAGAAAATTAATGCTGTGAATGATGGAAGATTTATCAACTTCGTACATGAAGATGGAATTTTGAAATTTTGGAAAAGGCTTTGTGTTCCCGATATACAAGATCTAAAAAGTGAATTGTTGGATGATGCTCATAGCTCCAATTTCACTATACACCCTTGAAGTACTAAGATGTATTTAGATTGGAAGGAACATTTTTTGTTTGATAACATAAAAGGGGATATTGATGATTATGTGTCAAGATGTATGGTGTGTCAATAGGTGAAGCCTGGAAGACAACATCCCCGAGGAGTCATGAAATCTCTCTCCAAAACTGAGTGGAAATGGGATGATGTTATGATGGACTATTCATGGGATTACCATATAATCATAGATGTAATGAGGAGATATAGGTAATTTTTTGTCATCATACAATGTCAACACATTTTCTAACTATAAGTGAAGATTTACAACTTGAACATTTAGCATTACTATATATTAATGAAGTTGTATGACATTATGGTGTAACACTATCGATTATTTCTGATTGTGATCCCGGTTTTACATCAAGATTATAGAAAAGTCTTCAGAAATCCCTCGATACAGATATTCAATTAAGAACTACCTACCACTCTCAAACTGATGGACAAATCAGAATGGAGTATTCAAACAATAGAAGTCATGTAGAGATCTAGATCACTTGACTTCCAAGGAATGTGGGATCAGTATTTACCTCAGGTAGAATTTTCTAATAATAATAGCTTCCATTCAAGTATTCATATTGCACCATACAAAGAATTATATGGATAGAGGTGTCGCACACCAACTTTTTGGGATGATGTTGGAGAGATAAAAATTTTAGGCCAAGATCTTTTTGAGGAAAAAATGGAAAAGGTGAAGATTATCCATACCCACATCAAATGATTCTCAAAGTATGTAAAAGACATATGAAGATAACCTAAGAAATGATTTGGATTTTTAGGTAGGAGAACATGTTTTGTTGAAGTAATCTCTATGGAAGGGTGTTATACAATTCGGTAAGAAGGGTAAATTGAATTCTAGGTACATCAGACCATTCAAAAAACTAGAACCAATTGGAGACTTAGCCTACCGTATGGAAATGCCTCCAAGTATCTCCAAAGATCAGGATGTGTTCCATGTATCACTGTAGAGAAAATACAAGTGTAACCCAATGCATTTACTCACCAATGAATAAATAGTATTTGAACATGATCTGTCTTATTGTGAAGATCATTTCAAGATTCTTGATACCATATAACAAATGCTGAGAAACCAGATTACTCGTCCGGTACAAGTTATATGGAGAAACCATATGCTGGAAGTGGAAACATCAGAACTCGAGGAACATATGGCGAAGAACCACCTGAATCTTTTTAGGTATTAGTATTCTAGAAATTTCGAGGACGAAATGATATGAAGGAGGAAAGAATGTAACACCCCAAACTTCCATGGTATATTTCCCTTTTAATAATACAGTAGCTTGCGCTATACAAAACTTTGAGTTCTAGCACACCACAAAAATTCAAACTAGCCATTTTTAAAGTAGTTATGAATTATAATACCCACTTTTTGAAATTTTATAAATTTAATTTTTCAAAATGGACATCATTTTTGGTTTGGAAATATCAAAATTATCTTTGGGAAAATTTTTGGTATTTTTATGAAAACTAAAATTTTTTTATGAATAATAAAATAACACCGCGTTATTATTTAAAAACGAATTTTTATTAAAATAATTATTTATTTTATTTAAATTTATTTTTAGTTAAAATAGATACATAATACCTATATTAGTTCAATGTAATTCATTAAAGTAATTTTATAATAAAATTATATGTATAAAATTTTATTGAACTTTTTTCCGTCTTTTACCCACCATCTAGGCAGGTTGGAAAATTTGCATAAAATATAATTTTACCACTTCTGTGAATTGAATTTCAAAAATCCAAGAAACATGGTTGAAATCATCAGTAATTAAATGTGGTTCAATAAGATGAAATTAATTTTTGGTAAATAGTAATTTTTGACTCTTATTTACCACAGTTAAAAGTAAATAGGGTAATTAAATGTAAAAAATGTTATTATAATTACCAAAAAACAAGTACTAATTCTATTTGATAAGTGTATTTAGACTGAATAAACCTTTGGAATAAAATATTATCCTTTTGGTCCACTTGTATTAGATTAGGACATTTATTATTTTTTTATTTAAAGAAGAGTTAAAAGTGTTAAATTCAAATTTTCATAACTGAAAAAAATTTAATATTGGGTAATATATAAGCTAAATTCAACAATAAATATTCATTAGAAAGATTGAAAGAGTTCCTATATAATGGTATTTCATTTAAAATTTTTAGACATTAAATAATTCAATTATTTATGACACAATGATGATGCAGTAACTACCTTACTATAAAATATTAAAATAATTGATAATATAAAAATTGAAATAAATGTAAATTGATACTTTTTAATCATTATAAGAATATTATAGATTAATATGACATGTTTGGGTTTATTAAATGAATTTTTTTAAGTGATCATGCTGTTATGACTTTCATAAAAACCAAATACTAAAAAGTCCAAAGTTGACATAAATGAGTTTTAAAAAAAATTATTATATTATTAAAAGATTTAATATTAATAAAAATATAATTCTTAGTGAAATGACCCATATAATGATAGATAAAGAATTAACTAACCCCTTGAGGTTTTTCTGTCATTTTATAGTATGATTATTACGCATTTATTATAATAATACAAGAAGACATGGTAAAGTTAAACTATTTAACTAAGAGTTAAAACTAAAATATAGGGTTAATGTAGTGACCTAATATATTATAAATGCTATTGTTTAAGATTTTTTAGACCCACAACCACATTATCCTAGAAATAAATTCTTTTTGATCCATTAGAATCAGAAAATTATTTTATTATAAAATAATAATTCAGGCTTTTCCTAAAGTGGCCATCACCTCTCTTATAAAACGGTTCTTCCCCTTATCATAATTATACACCTCCAAAGCCATTTGTCTCAAAATTTCCCTTCTTGAATACCATCCCAACTTCCCTCACATCAACCTATAGGCCTTAGAGTGGTCATAAATCCAACCTATGGAGTAATTTTCATCAAATCAAAAAGAAGCACCCGAAGAAGGGGTAATAATTTCATCACCTCTTTTAATGTTTCTTTCTTCTTTCAAATTATATTTCTTTGTTATTTCCATACAAAAATAATAAATCAAGTAACATCTACATAGATTAATTTTATTATGAAATGGTATAACAATATTAATTATTCTATCCATCCTATGAATGACAATGTCACCATACATGCGTACGTAGGGCTTACCATCTCCATGTAAAGGTGTAGTTTGTTTCTCAACACTTTAATATTTGGATGGGTATAATAATTATTAAAGTTTATGTAAATAATAAATATAACATGTTAATGATTCTGTATATATTATATAACATCCCATTATATACTATTTCACCAGAAAAAGAATGATATTGTAGCACGAGCATATGTAGGGATTACCGTCTCCACAAGGCAATGAGATGTCATTACCCATCATAACCATTCAAGGATAATTTTCATTTCATGATTAAAAAAATAATTTTGAAGAACTTAATATCAATATAGATATAAATCAAATACATCTATCCATAATACACATAAATTACGTAACAAATCATATAAAGTTCAACGAATCAGTTAACCCTCGAAACGATGATGCTATTAAAATATTATTAACAATGAAATATTAGAATATAATATATTATATCATAAATATGTGGTTCTTGTACACTTTAATAACAATGATTTAACAATTATATAAGAGGATAACGTACCCTAGACCAAGGAAAATTACAATGTAAGGGTTAAATTTCACAATCTCCTTATTATCCAAGGTTGTTTTGTCATGAGTATCTACTGGAACCTCTTAATCATCCTCATCTGTGTTTATTAAAAATGTATTTCAAATTTTGGTAGCTTTTTACTAGACTATGGGATAAAGTCATGTATACCTTTTGATTACTTTTTATTAAAAAAATTAATGGAATCTTTCCTTTTTTTTCCAAGCAAGGTACATTATGACCTTTTCGACAACTAATGCTTACAATGTTTTTTTAACTTATACAGCGGGTGTAGATATTTTCCACCATTATGAAACCTTCTAAGCTTCCCTTACACGATTATAATAATATTTTCAAAATAAATGTTTTCTTTTATAATTCAATGATTTTTAAATGATTTCAAAATAGAAATAGATATTTCTCTGAAATAGTTTTTATTTCACCAATGTCAACATCCTCTAATAGATTTTACACTTGTATGAAGTTGATTTATTATGATACAATCTTAATTATTGTATTTAATGTTTGTTTTATGTTTGACTATGGATGTGTAATTTCTATACCTTTCATGTATTTTGGGTAAAGTATTAACATTTCTTATTAGAGTTTTAATACGAATGTTTATGTTATGTTTCCACCATTTCCTATGAGGAATTCATTTGACTTAGTATGTGATGGGTGGAGCCCCCTATAGATCCTTGATGCATCGGTAGGTCTCATGAGTCAAACTAGTGTCTTGGCACAATGTTTTGAAAAAATCTTATTTGTATTCTAAGAATGATTCCTTGACTATGTGGTTATGAGGTTAACCATTATACATTCCATCATTTTAAAATTTTTTATTGATATTTAATGTGAATATTCATCTAGAAGAATATCCATGTGAATAATTTAATGGAATTATTTGATATATCTATGCCATATTATACTGCAGTTTATGTTTAAAAGGCTTTTATTATAGTCTTATACATTGCCATAAATATTTATGCTTATTTATGAATGTTTCAACTATATTGTTATCCTTACTGAGCATCTGACCTCACCCATATCTTATGTTTAATTTTTCCGAGGATGCGAAGAAGTAAATTATGACTAAATTGTGGGGATAAAATAAGGTATATGGTTGTGTTATATGGAGACAAAATTTTCTTTTTTATTTTATAATTTAATGTAAAAATTATCTGGGTATCTAGTCCTTCCATGGTTATTATACTGATCTGTATTTCGGGACATGATTCCATGTAACATGCCAATGCAATATAATAATGCACCAACTCTGTGTAATTGTGGTCTGGGAGTTACAAACCAATACCCTACGAGATCATCTATGGTTATCCTCACAAGAACCTATATATCGCTCTATGTGTGGTATAATTTCACTTACATTAGTGTTTTTCCTTAGGGGTCCACTAAGGGAGCCCATGTATCACCCATGGAATATATGATCAAATTCCCCTTGAGTCCATCATTGTAAATAAAAATGGAAAGGAAGTATCAGTTGGCATAGAAGAGTCATCCCTAAAGATTTCTTCCTTGTAAAACAATATATAGAGTCTATGTGTCACTCGGTCATAAGCAAGGTTAAAACCATTTGAGTCTATCCGTGTATGTTATCATTTGAATCCATGTATCACCAAAGGAATATAATCATTAAATAAATTGTTATCAATATCAATTTCATTTAATCAATTTCAATTAATCATGTCATGGTCATCAGCAAGAACATTTCAATTCAATATCACCTCAAAAGGTTTCTAATTGAATTTTTAATAATAGTAGGACTCCCCTCAATTATCTACATGGGCATATCATCATACAAATAATATCATGATTAATTATCAAATTTATGGAAAATTTCTTGGAGAATGGAATCTATATCCTTTTATTTATCATTTAAATTCACAGTTGATAATACAATTCAATCACCATGTCAATTGAAAATTGAAATCATCTATTTACAATTAAATATTAACATCTCATAACAAGGGGTAAATGCACACATCCAAGGTATCCAAGGTTATATTCCATAATAATGGCCCATACAAAATACACATAAAGGTATGTTTCAAATCAAGGTCCTCATCCTGTAATCATTCATTGAAATTCCTCTTAAATTAAAAAGGCCTTACCTTTCAATTAAATTACAGGATTTAAATACATTTCATGTATTATTCTTTGATAATTGGGTGTGCAAAACAATGACATATATGTAACCACTAGTCTTTAAATGAAAGGTATTAGACCACCTTCCATAGGTTCATTGTGGTTAGCTTGTATATAATCATTTCTTTATTTGACTCAAAATGGTTGAAAATTCAATAAAGAACGATGAACCTATAAATAGGGAAATTTATCCTAAACCAAAATAGTATAGTCGATACAAAACCAATGGAGGAATGGCCCAAATGGAATTGAGAACATACAGAGATGGATCATATGATTATGATGGATCTTGGTTCTGAGCTCAGCTGAATATGTTACCTCTATTAAAAGAATAATACACAAAAGAAGTCTCAAATATTTTTTTTTCAGTTGGGGGAAATAAAATTAGGTTGAAATTTATCAGATTAAATACGGTAGTTTTAGTAAAAGCACCCAACTTACTGGATCGTACGGTTAGGTTGAACGACATTCCATGATTTATGCCAACTGTGAACACATAACAATAAGGATGGGAACCATGTACGATTTCCATTCACAGTTTGACTAACCAGGCATAAATCATGCCATACTACACTAAAAAATTTAATGACTTGGAGGAACAGTCTTGTGCCCCAAATTACATGATTTACTCTAATTTTGCAGTATATAGCTTCCCACTATCCATCATAGAACGGTTTTACCAAACCATGTGTCCTACCATTCATGGTTTATTCTAACCATGAATTAGCCCATTTACAACTAAAATAGTTGGGTCCTAGTCTCTGTACTAGCTCAGGAAATCATCGATACATCCATGTCCTCAAAGGGCTTTGACATTAGGATATATTGAAGATATGAAACTAATAATTGACTGAATAAAATGATTTGTACCTCAAGGAAGAATCAGGTTCTTATGGGTAAATTTTTAGAGGAATAATTAATTCATATATAAGAATAAAAGGAAATTTAATTTCACATTTTTTTATGAAATGAGGTTAAATAAATGAGTGTATTATCAGAAAACACATTGTTTAGAAAAAAAATTCATGAGAATACATGGAAACATGAATATGGGTATCTAATAATGAGAATTTACACTTGGTGGATTATTTTTCCAACATGGATTAAATCTATGGAACATTAAAAATGAATGGTTTATTTAATGTATATTCACATGCCTGTGAAAATTAAAAATCATATTTAGAGAACATATACAATATACAAGTGTGTATAAAAAAGCTGTATGAGACACTTTTTTATGAGTGTTTGAAAGAGGGAACTACGATAGAACCAAAATAATATATCTCTATCTCTAAAAAAAGAAGAACAATAAGTTGTTTCAAACTATGAAAAGGAAGAGGAAGAATATAACATATCATGTGCAACCTATTGGGTATCAAATAATGCGAGAAAAATTATATGAAGGAAGAATGTGTTTGAGAAGATAAATATGAGGTAGTATTCATTTGAGTATTTGTACACCCAAGATTAAAAAATTTAATCATAAAATAATGACATGGGAGAGACTAAAGAATAGTTCATGACTTAATATTTTATGTTGATCCTATCTGTTTTTGAGAAATGAGTTTTGTTTCTATCAACATACTATTAATGTACTAGATGCTATATAATTTCATAGGCCGAGATATATGGACTTTGTTTAAATAAATTATATTTATCAATGTATTATATGGGTGAGGAAAATGATTTGATTTTATTGGTTTAGAGTCACCCAGTGAATAGTGAACCCATTCTTCAAGAGGAGGAATAAAATAAAGAACTACATGGTTATTAGTATATAGAACCTTCTGAATTTAGTTGTGTCCACATGTTTAATATAGTGAATTGTCACCTATGTAATATGTTGACCACAACTATGTAATATTGTGCACTTGGTCTCAAGATGATACATATCCAAATCCACTTATATATCGGTGATCCATTTTTTTTAAGAATCATTGACTTGGAAATACTAAGCATGATAAAGTATGGGAATCCCGACATGGGATAAACATTTTAAAAATAAAATGTGGTATTTTCCTAACATTATGTGTATTTATGGTTCAACTATAATGGGATCCATCTACTTAATCAAATATCAGTGGATCAATTCCAAATGGATTATAAATTTTTGAAGAAATGATTGGAATTTGGTAAAATTGGTCCACACCTAATTCACTCCCCCCATATTAGTTGTGTCTACATGATCCACTGAGACACAATAATATTTTAAATTTATAGTGTTTGTTTTTCAATATATATATATTATATATAAAAATATAAACACTTACACTATATATATAATATTTTGTTATTACATTAATTTTTTATTATAATAGAGACAAAGTAACGAAATACTTTTTTAACATATGAATGTATAGTTATTATAATAAGTAGTGTGTGAAAAAATATATTACAAATTCACAGTGTAATTTGTTTCACATATATAAACACACTTATATATATATTTTCATTTCATTTTAAGATGAAAATTTATACATAAATACATAAAATTAGTAATAAAATCACTAATACAAATATCCAATGTGAAATTATCCTGTAGTTTTTTAGTGAAAATTTATATTGTTTGATTTTATGTGTATATAATTGCATTTTGATTTTATATACTTATATAAATGTATATTTATAAAAAATTACCATAATATGTATGTATATATGTAAGTATGTATGTACTTGTATTAATATATATTTATGTATGTATATATGTATATACATTTAATAATATGCATGTATATACTTTCACAAAATTTTGATTATAATTCTTTATAGATAATTGAAACATTTCATTGTAATTGTGGAATTTTTCATTACAAAATTAAATATTATTATATATTTTAATTGATAAAAATAATTGTATTACGTTTAATTTTAATTGAATATTATTATGTAAAATTTCATGTTTTAATTGAAAAGTATATAGTTGTATGACATTTATGCTTGTAAAATGACATTATTATTGTGAATATTTGTTAAAATCCACTATTTTAATTTTAAAAAAATATATTTTAAGTATATATAATTATAATAATCATACGGGGAATAAAAAATATGTAAGATATTTTTGATAAAAATTTATCGTTTAAATTTTATGCAATTACATATTCACATAGTTATATATAAATTTTCAATGTAAATTTCTAGAGAAAAAATAAATATTATTACTAATATTTGGTATTCAAATTTCCAGTTAAATATTTTAGTTTAAAATTTCAATTTTAACATTCATTTATTGTGTATAAATACATTTAGTAATAGGTTCTAAAACTACATAATCATTCATCTAATGTTTCATAAGATGTGATGTATTGGAGTGATCATGGATAAAGAGTTTCAATGGGTTGTAACTAAATAATAAAAAAATGTTATTCATAACATTAAAATACATTATATAAACTATCATAAATAATCCTTGAGTGATATATAATGTGGCATACCCCATGATATATTACCCATTAGATTCTACCTAAGCCTCATCTGATTCTCCTTGAAATATGACTTTGTTGTTTACTTAATTTTACCAATAGAGATACTATAATATCCTATATATAATGGGAATACTATTAAATAATTGACTAATTCATCTAATTCATGGATACACCGTAATAAAGGGAGTCACATGGATACCTCTTAAGGGTTTTTATTAAGAACTAAAATGTAGAAGTAGGCTCATCCATCTATGATGAATGGGATATAATGTTTGATATTTTTTATATGTATTATTTCATTTTGTAGAAATTTTGATTTTAGAATTAAGGATTCTAATTTAGTATACTACATTGATTATATTTTAATTTTCTATTAAAGACCAAATAGTTTTATTAATGATAATACATATTGTTTGATTTTATAAATCATGGAAAAAATTAAGAAATTGGATATCATATTGATTTCATATTACCTATCATTAAAAATTATATATGATTTATTCTCTTGAACACAATATGATATAATATATGATAAGAAAATATTTGTATTTTTCACTATATATTATTCAATTATATATGATATCATAATAGGTGATCATGACTCATGATGTAGGATATAATAGGAGGCAACATATTACAAATTTTTTATATCACAAACAAGCTCTAGGAGGCCCCAGAACTAGGTACTCAGGTTGTCCTATGATAAACCCAATGGGCATTACCAATCCCCATGGGCTGGGAATAGATCCAAGAATTCTTTGAAACAATATTACATAATTATTTTTGAAATAAATTAAATTAAATATAAACTTAAATATATCTTGAAATTCTATTGAGACCCATTTGTATGTAATACAACAATTCCAAACCAAATATTTAGAACAAGAAAAATAATATAAATAATTTTAACATTCTAAACAAAATAATGCCTCATCTTATCCCCCACCACCCACCAAATGAGAAACACCATTAGATGACCAATATTAAAATATATCATGTCCCACCTATTAAAGAAAATAAATGTGACAATGGTCTGTTTTGATAATTAAAAATGTAAAAATAGAAAAATTAAGAAAACTGACATTCCATTATATGAATTTACACATCACCATCCATCCTCAAATAGAATATACTTTGACTATAATAAAAATATAGCACAGTATATAAAATTTTAATTGATGTGAGAATAAAAATGTATATTCGGTATTCTAAATAGAAACCAAACCCCATGAAAAATCAATAAATAAAGGGTCAATTTCAAGAAAGTTCGGAATAATTTTTAGAAGAAAATAGGTTTTCCAATAATAAGGAGATTAAAAACAATATTATTTTATAAGAAAATATCTTATTTTCATTAATGACAATAATAACATTTTAGAAAATTTATAGAACTATTCTTTATTTATTAATGCAATAATTTGAAAACAACCTTTTTTGAATAATTGTAAACAAATTACTCTCAATACACATTGTTAAACCAATTACTAGGGATAAATAATGCATGATAAGTAATAAAATAAATATCCAATGTATTTTATCACAATAAAGCTGGATAAGAAATATCAAAATAAACCAAGAATAGAAAAAGAACCACAAAAATAGTTTTTTTAAACATTAATCCTGGGAAAACTACAGAAAGGAAACCAATGCTAATGGAAAAAAAATTTATATCACTAATTATGGATACCATAAATAAGTGTAATAGAACTATACTTATATACAATTCCAATGGAATTTCTATGTAACCAGGATAGCGGTATGTGCACATATCCACCTCACATGTCATGGTGAAATTGTGTCTCATGGATTGAATCCCAGATGATCTAGGACTCCCTACCCAAGTACCCAAGCTTCACATGAGTTTTTAATAAAATGAAATACCACAAAATAGAGAATATAAAATCCATCACCAACTATAATCATATCCTAACATCACATATGGATTCTTCAAGAAGGACTCATAGAATATTCCTCTAAAAATCAATCAACAATATAAATAATTATTTAAAAGCATCATATCAGGCCTTATAATTTATTTTATAATTTCACATAAAAAATTATTCAAAAATGAATTTTTAGTGTTAAAATTATATTCCAAATGTTGCCATCTATTGTTATACACATATATATTTTCACATATAAATATGGCTCTTCATGTACAAATTCATACTCTCTCATGTGAATTTTTAGATATATATTTGTGTGTGTCTGTGTGTGTGTGTGTGTTTGTATATGTATATATATATATACCCATGTACATGTGTATAACCAGAAAAACATAAAAACATACTTCTTAAACCTCATACTTTTATAAAAACCCAATATTTAGATACCTTATCAACACTTGTAATTTCATGTATTACATTAAATTTTGGTTAAAATATTAGGAAAAATAGATATTTTACATTAAAAAAATAAAAAAAACATTAAAACCTAAAAATTCATTTGTAGAATCCATTTTGGGAATTCCATCAAACATGTTTTATGAAAATATGTTTCTATGTAATATAAAAACACAAATTTTGAAAGGAAAATTCCAATGAATTTAATGAAAACCAAGTAGAACATGGAATAAATTTTGAAGAGATTAATATATACCTCTGTTGTCATCAATAAAGAACTAAAACATTTATTTAATGAATATGTTGTTTAGGGTTCTTGAATTTAAATCATTAATAATAGGGAAACCTTCCCAGAACATGCATAGATGAAGAGAACCCTTCAAAATGAAGAGGGGGACTACCTATTGGGAATATATAATCCCTGTAGATCACAAATACCCAAAATATAAATCCCAACCCACATAAAGATTATCCGAGTGATGTGTTCATTTAGGGTGTGGGGAAAATGATTGGGAATCGAAGAATGAGAAGAAGGAGAGAATAAAAAGGGATATGCCTAACTCAGATGATCCTTACCTGAAATTACATGGAGAGTGACCAAAAATCAAAAGTGGGGGAGAGGACGGCCATGTGATTGGTTTCCCTAGGATTTGTTTTGTGAGTGGGAGAGGTGGGATTATGTGACATTTTGATTAGGGTAAAAATAGTGTATGGAAAAATTGTTAGACGACAATATTTGTGTTACTGGGAAATGCAAATAGTTTGGTCACATAGTTGGACATAACATGTTATATCCATCACTAACAAAAAAAACAGTACATTAGGGGGGGTTATTTATAGGTGTTTAAGCATATCCCCCTATAAATTCAAATTTCTGTAACATTAGAGGGGGTTCTGTACTACCCACTGTAATCATCGAATTTAGTGTGGGGGGGGGGGGTTATGAACCCCCTCAAAACCCAATTTCTATAAAAATTATAAAGTGTTATGTACAACTCTCACTAATCATCGAATATAGAGGGGGTTATGGAACCCCTATATTTTTTAAATTAGAATGGATTTTGAACCCCCTATAAATTTTTAACATTATTTTTTTAATATCTTGTTGTATTTTAGTGGGGTTTCAAAACCCCCTATAATAAATTAAATTAGAGGGGTTTGAAAGCGCCATCTAGTGTTTCAAATTATAGGGATATAAAAACCCCCATCTAATTTCTTAAATAATAGGGGGTTCAAAACCCCCTATATTTTCTGTAAATTAGAGGGTGAGAAACCCCCCTCCAATGTCTTTAAATTAGAGGGGGGTTGAAAACCCCCTCTAATTCCATTAATTTAGAAGAGATTCAAAAATCCTTTCTAATGTCTTCAATTTATAGGGTTTTCAAACCCCCCTTTAATTTAAGTGATATAAGAGGTTGAGACCCCCCAATTTAAAAAAAAAAATTCGACAATATATATATACATGTATATATATATATAATTAAAAAAAATATATATGAATGTATTTAAATACATTATATGAAGATATTATATAAAATAATTATATTGTTGTATTTAATTGTATTTATATGCATACATAAATATAAATGTATAATATTATGTAAATTAATATCTATTATGTGTATAAATTTTATTTTATATAATATTCATTATTTATAATACAAAATCATATGCATATTATATAAATTTGTACATAAATATAATTTATCTAAAAAATATATCATATAAAAACCCAAGCTTTTAGTTTTTACAAATTATATAATAATAATAATAAATGTAGTTTTGTATAATATGTTTATACCTTTTTATTATAAATAATTAATTTTATATGAAATAGACTTTATAAAAAAAATTATATTAATATATATTTATTGAAATAATAATATATATTAATGTACATAATAATAAATATATGTATTGAAATACATTATATAAATATTTTTATAAATTGTATTTCATATAATATTAATTATTTATAATATAAAATTTTATTTCAGATAATATTAAGTATATTTTTCAATAAAATGCATCTCATATTATATTTATTATATATAATAAATATATTAATTATATATAATATTATTTTAATTATATATTATATAATTTTAATTATATGTAATATAATTTTAATTTCATATAATTTTAAGATTTGTAGAAATTGAATTTAATATAATTATAATATTATTTTAATTATATATAATATTATATAGTTAATAGAAATAAATATATATATTAAAATAAATAATAATAAATATATGTATTGAAATACATTCTATATATATATATTTTTAAATACCTTATATAAATAAATTGGGTAAATAATTATTAATTTACATATATAACAAATATGTTTTTTAGAAAATAAATAATTTACATAAATATATAATACAAATGTATTTAATATAATATATATTTGATATAAATCATAAAATAAATGTATAGTACTTATAAACCCAACGTATACTTTTTATAAATTAAAAAAAGATTTAATAAGAATAATAATAATTAATATTATTATTGTTATCACATAAAAACACACACACACATATATATAAGTAAAATATATACATATATAGTTGTGTAACATATTTAGGTGGTATTAAAATATATATTATATATTATATATTATTTCATATACATATAAATATAGTAAATAATATTTATAGTTATTTAAATGTATGTAAATATATTATGAACATAATATTTATTATAATAAAGAATAAAAGATAAGGAAATACCATAATGTGTAATTTATATATAAAAAAACATTTTCCTTAGTGGTTGGCTGGAGGATTCGTGGAGGTATGTGTTTAGGGTGGGGCATGTTCGATTCCCAAGTGCCTCTATTTTACTGGGTGCATGGTAATTAGAGGATGGTGGTAGGGAGGCAGGAACCGGAGACAGTAGGTGGGAGGTGGGAGGCTTGAACCATAGGTAGGAGGCAGGAACCAGAGGGTATGGGAGCTCGGGGTAGGAGGCGGGAACTAGAAGTGCTGGGGTGGGGATGGGAGGGATAGAACTGGAGGGAGGGAGGGAGGGGTGGGTCATAAAAAAATTGAAAATCTTTATTGGTGGTTGGGAAAAGCACCCCTAATGTATCCCCTTATTCGGGGAGGTTCAAATTTCCCCTAAAGCCTTCCAACTAGTGGTGGATCTAGGATCACATGGGAATTTATGTCAACATTAGAGGGGTTATAAACCATCTCTAATGTAACCACTGCTAATGTCACCATGACTTTAGCAACGCTTACTCCAAACCACCTCTAAAGGAATTAGGTTTCCACATTAGTGGAAGTTCCTCATAAAAGTCACTAATGTCTTTAGAAGGGGTTATAACCTCTTCAAAAGTCAAAAATATCCCCTATAATGTGTTTCATTTTTGTCGTGTGCGAACCTCTAAATGGAGGGCATATAGAACCTCACATGATGAAGACTCATAGTTAGACAAAACATGTTGTGACTATATGTATTGGATATCTTAAATTGTAGATTAATTCACATGGTTCTCACATAATCTCTAATAACCATGATCCAACCATCCACCTCTGATGAAATTACTAAATTATAAAAATTTAAATTCAATTGACCATAATTTTTATGTAAACATAAAAAATTAATGAAATAATTAAAATAAAATAAAAATTCATGGTTGGTGTGTGATGAATATCCCCACTAAAAAATGTCCCCATAAATCCACACATGAAGTAGTTGATTCCAATGGAAAAAAGTGTTCAACTCTCATAGTAAATACATGAAACTAGGGAAAGAATACTGAATAGAATAACCACTAATGACTAATAATTTCATCCTCAATGTCAAAATAGGCTACATGAAAATTCTACAATACCCTCATCAAAATAATCCATAAATTATCCTGAGATAAACCACCAGACCAAAAAAATGAAAGATGCCTTAAGGAAGAAAAAAATCATGTCCATAATGCACAATATCAAAATTCAAGGAGCACCCAGACTCAAATGGGAATAAATTAAAAATCCAAAAACTCAATAATAAATACCAAAGTGACTTCCCTATGAGAAATTAATGATAAAAATTCAACAATTTTACTTTTTGTGGGATAATTTGGGAAAATATCATAAAATGACTCGCGAAACAAACATTATATCTCCCTAAAAAAACTAAAGGAACACACCATGTAAAAGAAAACTAAAACTCTAAAAACGAATCCCTGATGGTGGTATCACCACCATATTAGAATCAAAATAAAATAGAAATTCTAAAAAATATAAATAACACCCAAAATCACAATAATGATAAAAAATAATGAAAATCATTTGAAAAATAAAAAGCTCCAAATGGATATAACACGGGTTGGATAGTTTCAAAAGGATGAAAAAATTAGAAATACCATCGTGGAATGCCATCTCAAATACATATTAAATGTTTCAAAAAGAATAATTCATTAGGATTAATGTATCCTAAATGTGGATAACTATGGTAATCCATACAAGATAAGACTATACATGACTTCAATTCTCTCAAATAAGATACACCTCATTAATAACATCTTATGGATAGGCATACATGAAGAGAGAGAGAGAGAGAGAGTCTGATGGAATATCTTCCAAAAAACAAATTCGTGTTTAACCCCACTAAAAAACATAACACTCCTCCTAGTTACCCAAATACTCACCCAAATATCCCCATGTAAAAACCCTCAAATTCAAAACCTCACCACTGAGCTAACATCTCATCGAAACCATGAATTTCTCAACCAAACACTATGGTAGAGGTAGAATACCAAATCAAGTAATAAAACTAAAATTATCATGAAATTAATAGGACATGAGATCACAAAATTACCATATCCCCAAGATAATAAAAAATATTTCATGAAAAATGGAGTGGAACTAAAAGTTTCACCATAAAAAATAATCTATACAATGATAAATCTTACAAAAGGTGTGACAAAAAAGTTATAAAAACAGATAATCAAAACTAAAATAAAATAGGCCCTCATATAGTTAATGGGAGGACGAAAAAAATCAAGGAATACACTCACCCATTCCCTCAAGACATTTCTAGGACGTCAAATAAAAATAACATGAAACATAATACAAACTATGACATATTTTAAAATTTAACAACAAAAAATTAAAATCCAATCTTGGGATATCCCCAGAAATACATTTATCATGTTTCAAAAACTCCCTTTCTCAAAAAAAACATACATTCTTTTTAATAACCATCAGTTTCATGTCAAAACCTAAAAAAATTGTTAGTTTAAAAAATTACACCAAATATTTTTCCCTATATAGTAAACAAAATGATCCACTAAAACCATATTTATTACTTTAAAAATTTAGTAAAACATCATTTCTGAAGATAAATTTTCATTTTAAAATATTATCCAAACCACTATCTAAATAACAAGAATTAATTTAAAATATATTCAAAATCATTTACAAATAATGAAATATTTGACAGTATAAATAATACTAAAACAATTTTCAAGATAATAAGTTAACATTGAACTAGAAAAAATTAACCCTTGAAATAAAAAACATTTCTAGACCATTAATGAAGAACAAATGAGATTCAATTAAAAACATCACAAGAACTCTCTTAAAAAATTAACACTTTATTACTTGAATGCCTAAAAATATTTTAACAGCTAAACTTATTTTTTTTCATGATAAAAAATATATTTTAATTTATAAAACATTTTAAAGAGGAATATATATTTTTATTAATATTCCCGTTCACATCAGAAAACCAATTTATAAACATTAAACACAATTCCTTAACATTCCTAAGAAATAAAATATTTAACTATTGTTTTACAAAAACAACACAATCATGAACCAATACAAATATAATTACAAACCAAATAAGTAAACCACATTATTAAATTGGGGATTAGTTTTTATGGGTATATAGGTTTCATGGCTTGGTAGACCAGGTTTCAAAAAAATAAATCCAATACAGAGTCATTACAAACCATGTATTCGGGCTCCACTTAGCCTTTTATGATATACAAGCTCATGTGATACCACCAATTTACTCCTACTGTCATCCCCTAAATACAAAATCCATATAAAATAAAATAAATAAATGCATATACTAAAATTAAATGAATCACAACCAAACATACCCTAAAAACACAACATTTATAATAGGTATGATCTCAGAATACTCTAGATGATCCCACTTCTTTTATTCTCATAAAACAATATCTAATCTGCCATTAATTTCTAAATAAAAATGGGTTTTCAAAATTATATTAAAAATTAATAAACTATCATATAGAATTAATATTCAAAAACCTGATTTGATTCACCCATTAACCAAGAATATGGGCCTTCCATTGATATGCTTAATTGGATTTCCCATTGCCTATGGGTTGGAACATGTTTGTGTGAATCTATGAAGAAAAATTGGGAATTATTCCAACTAATAAAATAAATTAAATAAATATTGGAATTTCTAGGTAAAATCATGAATGACCTATCTATAAGATATAATTCCATGAAAAATAAATTATATAGAAATCATTATATAAATATAAAAAAATTTAAAAATCTAAAAAAATAAATCCGTCAACCCACCCTCCAAACCCTCTATAGAAAAAACCCCTTAAGATCACCCAATCTCTTCATATATCATGTGGATCTTATTAAGTAAAAGTAATTAATTAAATGGGGATGTATGACCTAAAAATTCTTAAATAGTAAAACATTTTAGAATAAAACATAATATATTACACAATAATTCACACCCCATAATTAAAAAACAATTAGTGTCTTTTGATAAATAATAAAAAATTAAACTTATTTCATTAAAAATATTAAACATAAACAATGGTGTTAATCTATAATAGTTCCCTTAAAATATATATCCTTCTTAAACATTTTCTTCATCAGTTGGGGAAAATGAAACCATACGATAGGTTGGGAATAAATGATTAGTAAGTGTAAAAAAAAGATACATAAATTGATAATGATGTTAAATAATATGTTATGAATTTGGGTATGAGTTAATTATCACATCTTAAGAATTTAATTCCCAATAAATAAAAGATATAAAATCATGATTCATTGAATAATTGCTTAAAGTTTTAAGAGAAATGTGTTATAAGAGTGGGGAATCATCATTAATCAATCATGATCCATGAAAATAAATAATATGCACAATAAAATGTTATAGTAATTTTGAAATAATAATAATCAAAGAAAATAATTTCATTAGACATTTATTTAATAACCTGATGATCATTACATAGTTGAAAATGTTCCATAATGGATTATGTTCAATCCCAAACCACTTTTCATTACTGTAATGGGTTTTCTCCTCATCCTCATCATATAATATAATGATATACCATTCATTACCAAATTAATTATAGGGATTCAATGGTAAAAACTATAATAAAATTAAAACAATTCATATGTGTGCCATAATATCCCAAAAACATTCATCATTTTGTCATATCATAATTACCCAATAATAGCGAAACAAGTTTACTAAAATAATAAATAAGAAATGAATATCAAAAGTTATCCTTAAAAAATGAATATGACTAGTATCACGAGAGAATATCCCTAGTGAATAATAAGAAACGTCATTTTATGCTGACATAGATGAAAAATACATTTTAAATAACATACATAACTCTCTTTGAAAACTCAAGAATAATATCCGTTTATTTTGAAATAAAATTAAATAAAACTTTACAAATATTTCAGAAAAAAAAAATTTGAAAAAAAACCTGGATACATGTTAATATAGAATTAAATAAAAGAGTGGTCATTATATTTTAAAACTATTCCTAAGGTAAATGTTATATAATTGATTCCTTCAAAACATTTTATAAACGGTCACAAATAACCAATTCAAAGAATTTAGTAAAAACACCTTTTTAATAAATTGAAAATAAATTCAGATATGGTTTAAAATGAATTTAGGTAATAATTCTATCATAGAAAAAAATATTACCAAAAATAAATTATGTAAAATTGACATTGAATAAAAATTTCACCAACAAAGAGGAAATATGGTCAGCATTTCAAAAAAACGTTTCTTGATTTTTTTTATGTATAAAAGAGAGGATAATAAAATGAAAGCATGAAAATACCATATATACCATGGGTAGATGAAAATAAATGGTGTTTAATTGGTAAAGAGAATATAATTCCCCTATAGGATATTCAAGACTAAACAATACCAGTTAATAATTTGTGTGAAATACAAACCATTTCCTAAGGTCTTGGATTTATTCATTTGGGTTCATATGTTACTATATAATAAATATATATATATTATAAATATTTAACATGGAAAATTCACACTAATATTAAAAATTGACATTATATTTTAATTTATAATTACCCATTTATTTATAATTCTTTATTAAAATCAATATTTGAGTGTTAATTATTCTATTTCATATACTAGTTTTAGTTCAACGGTTCTATTACTTGCACCATGTTTATAGTTTATTCATTTAAAAATATTAATAAATTTCTCATGATCATATTTATTCATTATATACACATTTATAAAAAATTATATTTTTTGGTGATTAAAAATGAGGTACATCACATCATGGATATAGTAGAATGTACCTACACATGAGTAATGTTTTAATTTTCCAAAAAAAAATATAATAATAATAATATATCATAAATAATAATAATAATATCATAAATTTCATTAATATTCATTAAATACCTCTATATTACAATCCATTAATGATAGACATGAAAGGTAAACCACATAACTCATGGTGGTGTAAGTACATATGTTCAAATAAACGTCAATATCATTTCTGATATGTTGCAAAAATAGGCAGAAAATGGTTGTACCATCAAAATAAAAAAATTAATAAATTAATGATACATATTTATTCATTTTAATAATCATATATAATATTTTAATGAGGTTAAAAATATATAAGCTTTCAATATATCTTTAATGACAGTTACCTATTTTTTTCCAAAGCATCCACTATGTTACACATTAAGTCATAAAATAATGATATTTTGGGAAGAAAATAAGGTCTATGAAATGGATAGGGAAGTTATAAATATATTTGGGAAGATATTTTTAAAAACTAAATAGCTCTTATACTTTTAATTAGTGAAGGGAGAGGTGGAATTTAAAAAGTGAGGTTGGTGAGGCCCTTGTAAATAATTAAAAATATAAATATATAATAAATTCATATTCAAGTTGTTGTGTCACTAAGGTAATCCAAATTAAAAATTAACCTAGGGGTGGTTCTAAATACCAATAATCAATCCAATTTAACCATTTTTATAGATATTTTATTTTTTATCCACAAGTCTAACCCCATTAATCCTTTTAACCCCTACTATGATGACAATGTTTTACTATGGTTATTATTCATAATGACTAAAAATTAAAATGACTTAATCACCAAATTTTGAAATTATGATTCCAATAATAGAAACCATTCCATAAAATTAAATTTATATAATTGGTATAAATTCATTTTAAAATAATTTATCAAAAATGTAATGAAATTCATTTTTATTAAATTGCATTTTTACATAAAATTGAATATATCCAATTCCGTACCTAGTAAAAACCATTAGATAAATGTTAAAATATTTTATTGAATATATTATCTTAAAATTTAATTTAAAAAATACAATATTATGGAATAACTTAGATTTTCCAAATAATAACATATTTGAGGCATAATTGTAGGTTTTTTAAAAACATATATTTTTTACCTATAGATTATTTTATTTCGATCTATATACTATTGAGAACCAATGAATTAATTTTATAAATTTGTTAAAAATTATTTTTAATAATTTTATTACTCTGGAAAATGTTTATAAATTAAACATGTCTTGGAAAATAAATCTCATAAATTAAATATTTCATAATAGATCATTAGGACAAATGGTATACTATAAGTAAATTATAATTTCCTTTCAATGATTATATTTTTCATTAATAACATATAATATGCTTCACTATATAATGTATAAAATATTTGAAAATATTATATTTTCTTCAAAAGATATCAAAGATATTTATTAATTAAATATATCTAGTTTTTAAAATATTAGGGTGCCACATGACACACCCTTATATGATTTTTCCCTTAAAAATTTTTCACACTGATATAAACAACATACAATACCTCTTACACATCACATCATCTGATTCCCACATTTCTTCTACAAATTTTTTATTCTCTATATGAACTTTTCTAAGTGAGTATTCTTGTTCTGTAAAACTATATATATATATATATTCCTAGATATCCGTAGATTTATCCTAATGAGAAAGATCATTTTCCAACTGTCTGAAATCTATGTTTAGTACATGTGAAGGGTATAGTATGTTCATTATAAAAAGAAATTCATGGAAAACATCATGAAGATGGGAGAGGTTTTTAGGAAACACCAAGTGATATTCATCCATAAAAATAAAATTATAAGTATCATAGAGACCGATATATCATGGTCTTAACTTTGAATTCATCCAAATAAAAAAGAATTATTCCATGTAGATACCCATAAGATCACTTTTTCATTAACTTTGAACTCAAAATTTCACTAATTTTTATTATCATAAATTCTATTACATAACTAAGATGTGTTATGCTTTCATAAATAACTCTAACCTTTGATTTTGTTTACTCAGTGAGCATAGGTCCAAATATATTTTATTCTACAACGTCATCCTATGATTTTTGAGTCTTTTACTTTTTCCTTATAGGTATTCAAAAGGATCTATTTGAATGCATGATTAAAATATATAATGTTATGAAAAATCAACAAGAATAATGTGTTGATTAAAACCTCCATTTAAATATATAAATAAATATCTCAACATATCCTATAGGGTTTGAATGGAACTCTCATACTAACAATCATTTTTAGGATGATATATTGTGTAAATGATAAACTTGACATTCATCGATTTCATAGCAACACTCCATAAAACTGAGGTAAACCATATATCATGACCAGATATGATTGATAGTATTACTCCATGAAAACTTACCACTTCATTAATATATAACCTAGAAATATGATTGAGAGAGAATTTTTTTTTATTTTAATGAGTTGTATTGATTTTTTAGAGTGATAAACTAAAAATTGATTAGAATTATTGAATTTAGATGTTTTATGGAGTCCCATGATGAATTCCCCGGTTATGTTATCTTATTTACACTAATGTTAGGGTAATTATTGTCACATCCCCTTTGAATTCTATCTCTCAACCTTATATTTCTAGCATATGAATTCATGAGATACATATTTTGAAATATCACAAATCATTTGAACCCACTCAAAATACCATTTATGATCTATATATATCTTTATAATTATAGGATAAATAGAGAATGGGGAACAGGGAGATTCATATAATATATACTTCTTAATTTATAGTATTCATTAGGCACATACTAAGTTCCTGAGTCGTATCCTTCCATTTCATACTTGACTAAACTTAGGAACATTCAATTCCTTAATTTATAGCTCTAAATCTTCCTTATATTCTTAACTAATCATAAAATGAAAAGAATGATTAAACTTTATCTGTGAAAAACATGATATTTTTGTTTAATAATAATTTCAAGGTATAACCTCAATAAATCCATATGTTTTGTATTTTTTTAAATATTCATTGTGGATAAGCTCTCATTTTTTATTAGACATAGATCATCATTCACATTGTTCTATTTCCCTAGGTGGAAAATGTATTTAGTAGTCATAATATTTAATCAACTATAATAACATATATTGGAACATATTAAACTATTTATATTTGAATATACACTTCATATTTTTATGATAGATATATTTCACACATTTCACCATTAAGATAATGCCTCTATATCTTTAAAGAAAAAATACTACTTCAAGTTCCAAATCCTATGTAGTGTAATTATTCTCAAGAACCTTGAACTCGTGACTTCCCTGATAAACCACTATGTTATTCTACAAATATAAGACATCCCAATCCCTTGTTTTATATATCACTATAGATAAAAAACCCTTTTAAACTATAGGGTGGTGTGAGAATAGGTTCAATGATCAACCTTCAATTTAGTTGCCTGATATTTTATTCATGTTTATATGTCTAATCGAAGGTGAACCACTTCAATGTCAACTTGGTTTTTTGATTATGTTGTAGTGAAACAAAAATTTAAATAACTTTTAATATTTACTCATCCTAAGAAAATAATTAATTTGGTTTGTTGGTGTTGTTTTGGGACGTTTTTCTATAACATATATCTTTTAGTGATCTAGTGATATTATATTTCATGTAATTTTTTTACCTAATAAATATACTTTATGAAAAGAGATTTTACATTTACTAAACATGGCATAAAATAACTCATTTTTCATTGTCTTCAACATAATCCTAAAAATAACATCATCCTTCTATACTACTTAAATATATAATAATATCATCTCTAAAGACTGGCATAAAATTATCAAGGATTTATCAAATAATATCCAAACCCTTCTCTGATTCTAATAAAGGAGAACCGAGAAAACAATTAAATTTTATATATTTTTAAATGAAATTATATTATATTAAAAAATAATTAATACCCTAAAACAGAAAAGGATTCTTGAGTTTAGATACTAGATAAAAAATTAACTTCATGAATTTATTATCCTTAAAATTCCATATAATTTTCTCCAATGATAGTCAACATCTTAAACATAACCTATTTAAAACATTTCATCATGTCCTATAGAAAATTGAAACATATTAAATGATGGGAATAGATTATAAATAAGGGTAAAAAATGGAGATATCAATTTCTGATCATACACAACCATAATAAAAGCATTAGAATATGAGATCGTGATAATAACTTATGAATTTATACCCAATCAATCATTTATCAAAATCATGAGTCATGGAATAAATCCTCAGAATTTCAAAAGACATTATTAATAAGAGTGAGGAATCATAATGAATAAATCATGTGCTATGAGATACAATCATAAGCATAAGAAAATATCCTTGGTTTTTTAAATAATAATAATCATGTAAAATCAATTTATTTTTCATTGTGCGTTTCTAAGTCCATCCTTAAATAGTTGACACAGTCCCAGAATTTTTTTGGTTCACATCCCCACCTATGTTCATCCCTAGAAATAGTTCACTCATCTCCCACTTTATATTATCAAATGAGATAAAACGCATTACCCTATGTCAAATAGGGACATAACATACCTATGAGTCACATAATGAAAACCATAAATATGTGTGTCACAAGATCATCGAAACATTCATCATTTGAATGAACATTAATTTAATCATGGGATGGAAATGGTTTCAAGGATATCACCCTTAAAATATCCTCTAAATAAGTCATATATAGAAATAAATTGGATGTAATCATGAGATCATATCTCTAGTAAAGAATAATAAACATTAAAGGATATTGAAATGGATGAAAAATAACATTAAAAGTATATTCAACCTTTCATTGAAAACATGAGAAAATGTACTTTTAGTTATATAACAAATTAAATAAAATTTTATCAAATATTAATAAAATTATTTTTGGAAAATAACCCTAGAATGATTTAAAAATAGCTTCAAATTTTTTAATGGTTATTACATTGATAAAATCTATTTCTTTGGTCATGGATAAAATATATATTCCTTTCACTTTTTTTAAAAAATATCATGAATAACCAGTTTGGAAAACATTATAAAAATTAATTTTAAAATATTTGAAAATAATTTCAAATATAGTTTCAAATGAATTAAAATAATAATTGGACAATATATAGGAACATTCTTAATGTAATTGAAAATTGAATGGATAGAGTTGAAAAATTTCACCCAAAAAAAGAGTAAATAAGGTTGGATTTTCTTAAAATCATTTTCTCAATCATTTAAAGTTATAGAGAGAAGAGAATAAAACAAAAAATGAAAAAAAAAATTATTAGAATAAACTATATGGGGTGTATGAGATTAAGATATTATATTTCCCTCAAATAATATTAAAATTATAAACAATATTTATTAAAAATGATATTACAACATAAACCCTTAAAGTAGATACAAAATTTCATCATACACATTCTCAAGTTATTTTATAATAAATTTTGATTTATTATACATATATACTAGGAAAAAATTAATAGTTATAATACAATATAACATTACCATATAATTATGAAATAACCATTTATTAATAATTTAACATTAATGTAAACATTTTAGTATTAACTATTTGGTTTCCCATGCATATTTCATTTCAAAGGCACTCTTACTAAAAACATGGTAATGTTTTCATCATCTCTAAAATCGTATTCATGCTATAATTATCCTATTAATTCAATATATACTATTTTATAATCATTTTTATAAGGATTTATGAAAAATAAATTACATCACTATGTACATACAATTGTTCATTTGTACGTAAGAGTAATGTTTTCATTTTCCAATTAGTGGAAAGAAAGAAATATAAATAACAATGTATAGTTAAATAATCATATTAATAAAATATATATCATATATATTCATTAAATCCATAACTATATTGAATACGGAAAAAGGAATCACATCAATATTTAGAGGAGACGTTCCACACTTATGCACGAACGACGTTATTATTTCTTGTTGGATTCAAATGAAGTAGAAAATGGATGTACCTTTACTATAAAAAAGTATAGTAATAATATTGATTTTCTTTTTTTAATGTGGTTATATATTATTTGGATGATGTAAAATATGAATAAAACATAAAATAGATTGCTATAAATAGTTACTTCCTCTTTGGGAAACCACATTCGTCTTACACCATAAGCATTCAAATGGTAGTGTTTTTGGGAGAGAAGAAGCTATAAGAAGTAGATATAGAATTTTTGAATCTTTTTGTGTAGTTATTGGATGAAATAAATGTATATATGTGTGTAAATAGGTGATGGTAGGGGCTTTAATTTTATATGGGAAGAGGGTGGAACTACTATAAATATAAAAAACATTAAAATATAATAATGTTATATTCAAGTGAAACTGGAAACAAGGTAACATAAATTTTATAATAAGGTTAGGGTGGTTCAAATTTGTTAAACAATAACATTTAGAAACTTTTTGCCCTATTTTATCCCATGTCACAATGTTAAACCCCTGTTAATAATTTCACAATAAGAAAACTGAACTCCTACCATGGTTTTATTAAAAATTTTAAAACATCTTGTCTATAGGCTAACAAACTACCATTATAAAAGTAGAACCATAGATATTGGGATACCCCTTTATTATTATAGAAATGTTTTATAGAAACCCTGGATATATGCCAAACACTATCATGATTATGTGAAACTCTAGTGGCAGCTGCATGTATGAAACCCCACATTAGTAGGGAAGTATGAAGGGAAGGGGTTGAAGACATAGTTTTGCAATGATTTAGTTTTAGAGGGAACCTATATTGGATAAAATCAATGTTTTCCAAAAAAAATGTGGTAGTAGAGATGGATTCTGGACATTTTTCTCCAAATCTATTTTGGTGCTATATAGACCAACCACGTATGAACATGTTTTTAAAAGACTATGGCTCTAGGTTCTATTCCACATCCAAATTTCAAACTTATTTAATGTTCAATAATAATTTTTATGTATATTTATATATAAATATATAAATATATACATATATATATATATATACATATTTATACACATTGAAGGTCATTTCTCAGTGGTAAGATTTCTAATATTCCTAGGAATAATTCGTCAATTCAAAACATGATAGTTCCTTGGTAATGTTATGTCCATGTATTTAAATCATGGAGATAGGATTTGATCTACTACCAAAGTTGTCAGAAGGTTCATATCACTATAGTTTTAAACTGTGGAGCTATGATGAAGTCATATTGTAATGTCTTAGACAATGATGGTTTCCAAAACCATGGTGGTATCCCATTTCCATGGTTTTGGATCCTTTCGCTACAATATTCAACAATGAAAATAGGTTAATTTTCAAGGTATGATTTATCCCATAATGTGATAAAAAATGTTTTACCCTATTTAATATTCATAATGATCAAAAATGAAATTGACCTTTTTATAAAATTTTAAACTGATAACTCTAATTATGGAACCCATTTTTTCCAATAAAATTAAAATAAATGTAAGAAATACATTTTAAATTAATCACGCACCACAAAATGAAACCAATTTCAGAAAAAATGTATTTCTAATCATAAAAATAAAATTAATTCAATTACATGCCTAATAAAAACCATTAGATTGATGATGAAATAATTTATTGAATATATAATTTGAAATTTTTATTAAAATAATTCACAAAGTTATTAATTTTATTTATTAAACTGGAAACACTTTTCATGCATAAATGTCATTTTTTAGAAATCCATCTCTTTCGTAACTTCTAATATTTTACTAATTTATTAACAATTAATAAACATTGAATTTATTTTTGAAATTTGTAATAAATCATAATATGAATACTATGAATTAATTATTAAATAAAACATATAGGAAAAAATAGTGGTCATAAATGAATTATTTAAAAATATTTATTTAGGATCAACAATATTGTCAATGAGAATTAAAAATTATTTTCAACAATTATATTTAATTTAAATTCCATATAATTCTCCTTAATTTATTGTAACACCCCGACCCCTCTAAACTAGAGTTGGTTCCTTACTTGTTATATTGGAATGGTTATAAGGAATGAAAATTCTAAATGAATGATCAGTTTAGTAGTCTTGAAGAAAATAGATACATAGATTTAATACAAATTACATTGAAAAGGCTTACAAGATATAATACATAACAAAACTAAAAGATGCAACCACATGAACTCAATAAATGGCATTCTCTTCATCACCTATGGAAGGAAAAAATGAAAGGGGCGAGCTCAAATTCTCAGTAAGGGTTACAAATAGTGAAAGAATGAATAAAATAATGAGTAATCATAATCAATCTGACATAATCAATATGGCATGGTAAATAAATGAAAAACTAATTCCATTAATGAGATGCGAATGAAACTACATCCATAGATTTTATCATAGTGAAAAAATCATGGATAATAATAATAACTTATAATGAATAAAGATAATTATTATTAATTTTACATCTTGTATCTGTCCCATGAAACCATAATACCATTAAAACTGTTTAGTTCTACGAGTAGAAAAGCATCTGATTTGTGGAAAACCAACTTGAAGGGTTTGTAGCCAAAATGTTTTATCTCATGAGACCTACTAATGCATCGAGGGGATATAACGAGCACCACCTGCCACTGAATGTCCAAATCAATCTTTTTTACATTGATTAAATACAAAAGAAATATTCCTTTTCAAAAACCGTATAGGGTAGAGTATACAGATTCATCAATATTTCCATAATTAAAATAACATTCCAAATAACCACTGTATGTAAAATGGTATATGGTTTAGACAAAAAACATATCCACGATATTAGATTATGGATATTTAATATAAATATAATTTCAAATGAAAAGTGATCTCAAATGGGCGTAGGTACACCACATAAGTATTATTAGGTGCACAATACAAAGTCAGTCACAAAAAAATAGTAGTTCAGAAAAAGTCTCTTACCACAATATAATCGGTCTAATCATGTGACCAAAACATAATAATTATAAAAAGATTCATTTAGTAACATTAATATAAATAGGATCATGTTATTATATATGAATAGGTAGTACACACATACCGCATACATGAAATAAGTAGCGAACAAGGAAAATATCACAGAAATGAAATTGAGATGAGAAACCCCTTACAAAAATTTAAGCAGGGAAACGATGGTTACTGCATGGGATTAATGAGAAGTAAAATGGTATTAAATTATATATATGACAAAATGGATGTATAGTTGAGGCGAGAAAACATACTCCATCATTAGTAATTAAAAATAAAAGGGCACAACATAGGGGAGATTCTTGAACAAAAGTGAGAGAGAGGATCCCTTACAAAGATGGTGTCATTAGAGTGACAATAAATAAATTAAATATTTATGTGTGACAAATAAAAATCCACAAAATATAAGTGGATATACAGTATAAAACAATCATAGGCCATTAATACATATTTTTGGAACAATGTAACCAATGAAATAGATGTTTAACCCAAAGAATGAAAATTGAGTTAAGAAATCCCATACCATACGCTAAAAGGTGGTCTGTTTGTTTTTAACGACCTGAATAATCAAATTTATCTTCATTAATTAATAATTCCAGAAAAAAATTAACATTTATTTGATATTTTATAATCTTACTTTGATCATTAATGACCTTTTTGATGGGGTTAAGAGATTCAATTATATTTTTTGGAATGCATTTTCTTACCTGGTTTCATGATTTGTTTACTTGTATTCATTAATAGAAGTTCATTTGAAATGTGGTTAAACATCAAGAATTTTTAATATACATTATCAGTGACATTAAATATATATAAATTATCTTAGAATGATTCTGTCTATATACTGTTAGGATGACTCATTCAATGATTTAAAATAAACGCTTGGATTTGCCTTGGCGGTTTTGTGCATAATATACTTGTTTTGTATTATTATTCCATATTATGAATGTGTAAAGATTTCAGAACATTAATAAAGATAAAATACATATATAGTGACCTGGTTCAACCATTGAAATGGTTTCATGACCAGTATTTATGATTGTAATGAAAATTGAAAACCTGTCTTCCTTGAGTGTGATAAATTTAAACATCTCGAACGGTGTTTGCATTTATTGTATAAAAGAAGAGGAAAAAGAAATATTATGATGAAATATTCCATTGTCACAATTAAAATCCTGTACATGAAAGGTACTAGAATTATCCTGGCATTTGGATGAGGGGAGGTGATAATAGAGAACAAAAAAATGGAACTTTGTAAAAGAAGTTGAACGAAATGAGAAGGAAGGTTCACCTCTTGAGTACTCCTCTAGGGGAATCTCCTTAAGGCCTTTGTTTTTGGACTTTTGGTGAGACCATAAGGTCTTGGACGTTGGGAGAGTACTGGGGAGGATTATTTGGAAGAATTTAGGCAAGGATTGAATCTTGAGTAGTGTGGGAGGAAGAGGGGGTGAGGAGTGGTTTATATAGTGGAGGGAGAGGAGTTTTCTTAATATTATAATAATTAATTTATTATTTCCCCTAATGACAAACAATAGTGAGTATTACATGACCAAGAACAGTAATATAAGATTTATACTTCGAACCAATTGGGCTTACATCATCAGATCATCATTAGTGACTGAATTAACCCATTATTTAACATTTATTGTGAATTATCAGATTTTACTATTAATCAAAAGTTCAAGTATTTCATAATAATCCCAAAAAATCACCATAACCATTTTTTGACATGTAGAATACTAAAATGAAGTCAATTTTTCAAAATTAATTTTCTAAATGTGATAAATTAAGTATTTAATTAAAATAATTATTTAATTGAAAAATATAAACACTTAAAATTTTTATCTCCATTTTTAAGGTGCATAATATAATTTATACACTAAATGGTATGAATACCATTCATAATAGTTGTATTACTATTCATAAGGGTATGTTAATATTCATAAGGGTATTTTACTATTAATAATGGTATGATACTATTCATCATAAATTATGTTAATTTTATGGGACTCTAAATATCATCTTGAACACAATTGTGTATGTCAGATTCTTAAAATTCAAATCGTAGAGTTGAGAAGTTTTAGTTTAATGGCTAGGTTTTGGATATCTCTTATAGGTAACCATGTTTTGTTCTGTATAGGCTCAGTGATTCATGAAATATAGCTATAGCTAGAATGAATTTAAGAGAAACATACCATGAATTTTTTGGGGTGCTACATTATTCCCTCCTTCGGAGATTCCGTCATCGAAATTTTATGTATGATGCTCACCAAAAATATGTGGGTGATTCTATTTCATAACATCCTCTGGTTCCCATGTCACTTCCTCCATATTTTGGTTTTTACAAAGAACCATTACTTGACGATTTGTTTGATTTTTCAATTCCCTCTCCCTTGTGTCAAGAACCCCAATAGGCTTTTCATGGTATGACAAATTAGGTTCCAGTTCTATTTATTCATATGTGAGTACATGCATTAGGTCTGGCATGTATTTTTTCAACAATTTCCAATGAAACACAACGTTTAATTTGGAGAGATTTGGCAGCATAACTAAATGGTAAGCTACTTCTCCAATTCTTTCTAGAATTTCAAATAGTCTGGTATACCTAGGGATCAATTTCCCTTTCATAGTGAGTCTTAAGACACCCTTCCATGGTTATACCTTCAAAAATACATGATATCCCACTAGGAATTCCATGTCCTTTATCTGGTTGTCATCATAACTTTTCTACCTACATTGAGCTTCTTTAATATGGGTTTGTATTTTCTTCACCTTTTTCATGGTCTCTTCAATATGTTCTGGGCCTATAAGTTTCTTGTCACCAACATTATCCCAACAAGTTGAGGTTCAACATAACTTTACATATAATGCTTTATATAGAGCTATTTGAGTACTAGAGTGGAAACTATTGTTGTAGGAAAATTCCACCAAAGGAAATTACTGATCCCACATACCTTGGAAGACAAGAGAGCATGACTTCATCATGTCTTCTAAAGTCTAAATAGTCCTTTCAGACTTTCAATCGATTTGTGGGTGATAGGAAGTACTCATACGAAGCTCAGTATTCAAATCCTTCTGGAGAATTTTCCATAATTTTTATGTGAATCGGGGATCTTGATTGCATATAATCGATAGAGGTGCACCATGAAGTCTTACAAATTCATTAATATAAAGTCTTGCAAAGAGCTCAAGTGGAAAATCCTCTCTTATTGGAAGGAAATGTGCTGATTTTGTGAGACGATCAATAATTACCCATATTGCATCATTCCTTCTAGGTGTCCTCGGTAGGCCGATGACAAAATCTATCGTAATGTTATCCCACTTCCACGTAAGAATATGTAGAGGTTGCATCACTCCATTTGGATTTTGTCTATCAAGCTTCAATTGTTGAAAAACAAGACATCTTGACATGTAATTAGCAATATCCTAATTCTTATTATCCCACCAAAAATATTCCTTCAGATCTCTATACATCATGGTGATACCTGGGTTTATAGAGAAATTTGACCAATGGGCATTGTCTAAAAGTTCCCTTTTTAGCTCAGGTACTGATGGAACGCATATCCTCTTCCCAAATTACAGAAGTCCTTCTTCGTACACGAAGCTAGCCAGTCTCCCATCTATAACTACATTAATTTTCTTGTGTAGATTCTCATCATCAGATTGAGAGCTTTTGATCTTCTCTATTAAATATGGTTTAGAAATCAATTGAAATAGGAGAGATGTTTCCCCTTCCTTAATAATTCACATATCCATCTTAATGTAATAGTCACCCCTGCTTAATGCATCTTCCACCCTATTCTACATTCCTGGGTTGTAGTTTATTGAACAATCATAATATTTGTGTAACTCGAGCCATCTTATTTTCCTCATGTTGAGTTGTTTTTGTGTGAAAATATATGTCAAACTCTTTTGGTCTGTATAAATCTCACATCTATCTCTTTAGAGATAATTCCTCCATATTTTTAGAGCAAAGATTACGGATGGTAACTCAAGATCATGAGTTGGATAATTTATCTCATGACTCTTAAACTGTCTTGATGCATATTCAATAACTTTATCATTTTTACTAAGGACGTAACCCAGTCTATTCTTAGATGCATCATTATATATTACAAATCCATCACTTCTTGATGGATGGATAAAAATTTTAGCATTGACCAATCTTCTTTTCAATTATTTAAGTAATTCTAAACATTCTTTTTTCCACACAAACATAACTCCTTTACATGTAAGCTTGGTTAGCGGGTTTTCCAGTCAGGAAAAATTCTAAATGAAATGCTGATAGTAACCTGCTAAGCCAATAGAACTAGGTACCATAGTTATGTTTGTTGGTGTGGGCCTATCAGGGATTGCCTTTGTCTTTGTAGGATAAAATCAGATTCCATCTTTAGAGACAATATGGCCTAGAAAATAAACTGATTAAAGCTAGAATTCACATTTTCTAAACATCCCATATAATTCATTGCTTCTAAGAGGTTGCAGAATAACCCGCATGCGATTGTAATGGTATTTATAGATTTTTTAATATATGAGGATATCATGGATTAATACCACAACAATGTTATCAAGATATTCATTGAAAAATCTATTCATTAAATCCATTAAATTAGAGGGTTCATTTTTAGTCCAAAAGGCATCGCTGTAAACTCATAATGCCCATACCATGTCCAAAATGTTGCCTAAGGAATATCTTCCTTCCCCACAAGAAACTGATGATATCCGGATCGAAGTTCAATCTTCAAAAAGTATTTATCTCCATGTATTTGGTCAAATAAATCGTCAATATGGGGTATAGGATACTTATTCATTATTGTAATAGCATTTATTTCATTGAAATCAATGCAAATCCTCATGGATCAGTCATTCTTCTTGACAAAGAGGAGAGGGAATCCCCGTGGAGAAACACCAGGTAAAATAAATCCTTTTTCACTCAAATATTATAATTGTTTCATTAGCTCTGCAAATTCCAAAGTGGCCATTATATATAGAGTCTTCGATATAGGTCTTGCATCCAGAATAAAATCAATAGATAACTCAACTTCCTGCTCTAGAGGATGTCCATGTAAATCCTCTGGAAATACATCAATGTACTATTGCACTATGTGCACATCTTTAATTTGAAATTTTCTTTCCTCTCCCATATATATCGATTTATCTTGCTCTCCAATTATTGCATTCAATAGAGCTACTCGGGCTGGTTCTAGATAAGAATCAGGTGGCGAAGTTTCTGCCCTAAAGACAAGGGATTCTACACCATTTTCAAAAATTGTACCTTCTTTCTTCTTACAATAAATCTTCACATCATAATTTGACATCCAATCCATTCCGAGTATTATATCAAATTCAGTCATTGTTATGATGATAGGGCTTAAAACTAAAGCACATTTTGGTGTCTGGAGGTGGACTGGTCGACATGCCTTTGTTGCAATGATACATCCCCTTGGAGTTTTGACTGATAACTCTTTAATAAAATCAAATTGGACATATCTAATTTTATTGAAAAACTGAGAAGATATAAAGGAATGCGATGATCCAGAATCAAATAAAGTGTTTTCTAAGTTTGAGGAAATAATTAAAGTACCTGCCACCACAACATTAGTAATTTCAACCTCCATGGTTGTAATCGCATAGGCTCTCCCTTGTTCGCTTGGATTTTTCAGAGGCGTGTTGTTTTGAAACTTAGGAATCTCATTTGCATATTGTCCCATCTATCTATAATTAGACAATTGAATATCATTGAATTGTTTCCTCTCCTTCAATTCATCATATTGATGACCATTTTCTCCATAGTTATAGCAGATTCCCATGACTTTCAAGCATTTCCCAAGATGATTCTTTCCCTAGATCTCATTTAATTGTAATATCTTTGTTCCATTTATCTTCCTTGGTGCTTCTCCTTTTCATTTGTTATCAGAGTACCACTTATTATCTTGGTTTCCATTGAAATGATTTCATCTAGAAAATTCCCTCTCTGTTTTGATGGCACTTGATACAATATCATCATATGATGAAAATGATTGAGAAGCATGTGACCTTCAAAGACTTGGCTTAAGACCTTCCAAGAAATGATCAATATTGTCTACCGAGTCACCTATATAATCTATAGAATACCTGGACAGCCTTCTGAAATTAGCCTCATACTCTGCAACACTGTCTTCTTCCCTTTGTTTTATGCCAAATAATTTCCTCTTCATTTCAGTTCATTGCTCACGAGGGAAATTTTTTTCGAGGAATATTTCCTTAAAATTCCTCCATTCCATATCTTCTATTTCTTCTTCCTCTGTCGTATTCTAAGTCAAGGACCACCATTGATCAACGTCACCCTTGAGATAGTAGACTGCCAGCACTACCTTTTTATTTTCATTGCATCTTAATGCCTTGAATATCATTTTAAGGGACTTGATCCATTGCTCATCAACCACTGGGTTAGTAGTCCCACTGAAATATGGGGGCTTCTGCTGCATGAAAAGATCCAACACCGATGTGAAATGATTATTCCTTACAACTTGAGTAAATTGTCCCAATATGTTCTTGATTTGATCTTGTCCATTATTAACTCTTTTGAATTGCATAGTAGGGAGATCCCTACCTTTCCCATGAGTGTTGATTCCCCTACTTCCATTAGACGTCATTTCTAAATAATGGGATAAACTCGATTACTTTATGAAACATAAATAGTAAATAAGTAAACATATATTGAAATTATAGGCATATATAATCTTATAAACATGGTTTCTATGAGGAAAAATCTACATTAAACTCTTTCATAATGGCTTGTAATGAAAATGTGAATTATCCTAAGCATGTCCATTAAGAGTGTAATAAATAAGAGTGCAGAAAGGCTCGTTGTTGTGTACCAGGATACCCCGGGTCAAGCCCGAAACGCCTGGTCGGAGCATTAACTCCTAGGTACCTCTATGCTAGAGCCACCTCTACCTGCTCGTATCCAGATAGGGATATATTTCCTTTAAGGATTCCCAGAATCTATTGCATTCCAAAATACCAAGATATTCTTGTACATTTATCCTCAAATACTACCTTAGGGCTTTGTTCCCTACTATACATTTCCTACTCTTGTTTCCATGTTTTTTAGTAAACTTCCTCTGATACCAATTGTAAAACCCTGAACCCTCTATACCAAAGCGAGTGCATTACATGATATATTGTAATGGATAGAAGGAATGAAAATTTCAATGGAACGATAAGTTTAGTAGTCTTGAAGAAACTAGATACATTGATGTAACACAAATTACATTGAAAAATGTTACAATATACAATACATAACAAAACTAAATATTGCATCCACATGAACTCAATAAATGGCCTTCTCTTCATCACCTGTTGAAGGTAAATAATGAAAGGGGTGAGCTCAAATGCTTAGTAGGGGTTAGAAATTGAAAAATCATGAATACAATAATGATTGAGTCATAATAAATATGACATAATCATTATGTCATGGTGAATAAATGAAAAAATAATTCCATTAATGAGTTGAGAATGAAACTGCATACATAGATTTTTTCATAGTGAAAACATCATGGATAATAATAATAACTGATAATTAATAAAGAGACTGATTATTAATTGGACGTCATGTATCTGACACTTGTAACCATATTACTGTTAAAATGTTTTAGTACTATGGTTCGAAACCCGTCTGATTTTTGGAAACAAACTTGAAGGGTTTATCGCCAAACTGATTTGTGTCATGAGACCTACTGATGCATCGAGGGGATATAGCAGGCCCTAACAACCACTGAATGTACAAATAATTCTATATACATTTATTCAATAAAAGATCAATACTATTTTTCAATATCCTTATAGAGTAGAGTATTCAGATTCATCAATATTTCCATAATTAAAATCACATTCCAAATAAACATTGTATGTAAAATGGTATATTGTGTAGACAACATACATATCCATGATATGAGATTATGGATATTTAATATAAATATAATTTCAAATGAAAAGTTATCTCAAATGGCTAGTAGGTACACCACAAAAGGATTATTAGGTGCACAATACAATGTTAGTCACAACGAAATAGTAGTTGGGTCCAAGTCTCTTACCACAATGTAATCGGTCAAATAATATGACCAAAACATAATAACAATAAAAATAATCATTTAATAACATTAATATAAAGATTATCATGTTATTATATATCAAATGGCAGTACACACATACCACATACAAGAAATAAGTGGCGAATAATGAAAATCTCACAGAAATGAATGTGAGATGAGAAACCCCTTACAAACATTTCGGCATGGAAACGAGTGTTATTGACAGGGATTAATGAGAGGTAAAGGGGTATTAAATTATTTATATGTCACAAGGGATGTGTGGGGGAGGTGTGAAAACATACCCAACCATTAACAATTACATATAAAAGGGCACAACATAGGAGAGATTCATGAACAAAAGTGAGAGAGATGATCCCTTGCAAATATTGTGTCATTAGAGTGACAATAAATCAATGCAATATTTATGTGTGAAAAATAAAAATCCATAAAAACTAAGTGGATATACATTATAAATCAATAATAGTTCATTCACACATATTCTTGGAACAATGTAACCAATGAAATAGATGATTAACCCAAAGAATGAAAATTGAGTTAAGAAATCCCTTACCATGCGCTCGAAGGTGTTTTTGTTTGTTCTTAACGACCTGAATAATCAAATTTAGCTTCATTAATTAATAATTCCAGAACATCATAAACATGTAATTCATATCTAACAACATTATTAGGTTCATTAATTGCCTTTTTGATGCGTTTAAGAGATTCAATTTTATTGATTTGGAAGAATTTTCTTACTTGGTTTCATGATTTATTTACTTGTATTCAATAATGGAAGTGAATTTGAAATGTGGTTAAACATCCAGAATTGTTAATATACATTATTAGTGACATTAAATAGATATAAATGATCTTATAATTATTCTATTTATATACCATTAGGATGACTCATTCGATGAGTTAAAATAAACGCTTGGATTTGGCTAGGCGGTTTTGTGCACAAAAAACTTGTTTTCTATTATTATTTCATATTATGAATGTGTAAAGATCCCATAACATTATTAAAGAAAAAATAAATATAGTATTCCCTCTTTCAACCATTAATAAGGTTTCATGACAAGTATTGAAGATATTAATGCAAATTGAAAACCTATCATCCTTGAGTGTGATAAATTTACACATCTTGGACTGTGTTTTCATTTATTATATAAAAGGAGGGGAAAAAGAAAGATTATGATGAAATATTCCATTACTAAAATGCAAATCCAATACATGTAAGGTAATATAATTATCATGTCATTTGGATGAGGGGAGGTGAGAATAGAGAACAAAAGAATAGACCTTTTTAAATGAAATTTATAGAAAATAGAAGGAAGGTTCACTTGTTGAGTACTCCTCGTTGAAAATATCCTTATGGACATTTTTTTGGCCTTTTAGTGATACCATGAGGTCTTGGACGTGGGGATAGGTCTTAGTAAGAGTATCTAGAAGAATTTAGGCGAGGCATGAAGCTTGAGTGGAGTGGGAGGAAGAGGGGGTGATTGTTGGTTTATATAGTGGAGGGGAGAGGAGTTTTCTCAATATTATAATCATAAATTTAGAATTTCCACTCAAGACAAACAATAGTGAGTATTCCATGACCAATAATAGTAATATATTCATGTTACTTTGAACCAATTGGGCTTACATCAGTAGATCATCATCAATGACTCAATTAATCCAGTATTTAGAATTTAGTGTGAATTATTAGATTTTACTAATAATCAATAATTCAAGTATTTCAAAAAAATCCAAAAAATTCACCCTAATCATTTTTCAACGTGTAGAATATAAAAATGAATTCCTTTTATCAAAATTAATTTTATTAATGTGATTAAATCAAGATTTAATTAAAATCATTATTTAATCAAAAAATATAAACCCTTAAAATTTTCATCTTCATTTTTAAGGTGCCTAAATTCATTTATACACTCAATGGTATGGATACCATTCATAAGATTTATATTAATATTAATAATGTTAAGTTACTATTCAAAAGGGTAGGTTTCTATTCCCAAGAAAATTAAGATAATTCTATCATACTATAAATATCATCTTGAACATAACTGTGTATGTCAGATATTTAAAATTTTAATCATAGAGTTGAAAAATTTAAGTTTAATGGCTAGGTTTTGGATATATACCATAAATAACCATTTTTTGTTCTATATAGGCTTTGTGATTCATGAATTATAGTCTAGAACTATAATTTATTTAAGAGAAACATAACATGATGTTCTGGGGGTGATAAATATATAATGTATAATAATTATTCACAATTGGTTAAGGTTATGTTCTACTAAATATAATAAATTTATTTATTTATTAAAGAGGAATATATTCTAAAATCTCATAGGGTTCTAGTAAAAGCATATTTAGTTGATTAAACATCGTAAAATAACAATAATAGAACAAATAAAATAATATATATGGAATTAAGAGTAAATATACAACCCTAGACCAACCCATATCCAAGATTAATGAATATCTGAACTAGAATACAAAGGTTTATTTAGCACGAGTATAAACATGCCCAATAGTCATGCTAATGATAATCCAAACCCCTGAATAATTATTAAAAAAAATATCCATTATTTATAGTTTTAATTACATTATTTAGAGGTTTTATTTCCTTGAATGATAACATAAAATCCTATATATCATTTTAGGAAAACTAATTTTTAATTTTCATTTATTAATACAATCACATTGAAAACAATTTATAGAACTGGGTATTCTTTATTAAATCACACATATAAAAATAGACTTTATACACCAATTTTAAACATATAAGTATCATTAAAAATTAATAAATCTATATATTATGTATAAATAATTACCATAAGTAAATAAAATAAATTACCGATGAATTATATCATGAGGAAATAGGATGTGAAATTCCAATATAAATTATGTGCAAAAGAAATAATATAAAAATTATTTTAAAATATGAAACTTGGGGAAAATAACCTAATACTACCACAGATTGGGGTAGCTATAACATATATCTAACTAATATGGGAGACACTTAATTATCAGAATAGAACTATTGTATTATGCTATGCCTATTTAATTTATAATACACCAAGATAGTGTCATATGCACATATCTACAGCACTACTTAGGGATATTTGTTAGGTAGTGGAATTGGAATTTTCCAATTTAGGATTTCTTTAACCAATACCAACGATAACATTGAGGTTGTAATAATATCAAAACCCACATATAAGAGAATAAAAAAATTAAAAGCAAAATAAAAGTATAGAAAAAAACACATATATATTCTTCAAGTAAGAACCATGAATCGTTCCTTTCATACTAAATAAAAAAATTAAACACTTGTTTAAAAGGGGTGATTTAGGAATTATAAATTATTCTATAAATCTACATAAAATATTATTTGTAATGTAATATTTAGTATCAAAAATAAATTTAGAATGTTCCTTGAAATTTTTATGCACATATACATTTTCTTATATATATATATATATATATGGGTGTTTGTGTATATGTGTGTCTTATTGAACAAAATTCACACACTCTCATTTGAATTAGTACATATGTATATATATATATACTCAAGTACCTATTTATAACCACCATACAAATAAAAATCACATTTTAAAACCTTATAATTTTATGAAAAAAAATCTTGAAATACATTATCGATACTTGGATATTCAGGTATTACTATAAATTCCATGAAATATTAAGGTCCAATTAATTATTTACCTTGATAACCGAAAAACACTTTAAAACATCAATAATCATGCTTAAAATCTTTTTGGGTGGTTCATAAAACACTCGGTGTGAATTATGTTGCAATTTAATTTTAATCCAAACATTTTGAAAGGGAATGTTCATTGCATTTAATAGAAACCAAGTGAAACATGGTTTAACTTTCACAAAGATTTAAAGATTCAATTTTTGTCATCAATAAACATATAAAACATATATTTAAAGAAAAATAATTTTTTTTCTCTTGAATTTATATCAATAAGAATGTGGAAACCATCTTGGAACATGAACATATGAAGAAAACAATTGAAAATGATGAGGGTAAGACTGCATCCGGATGCCGCATATCTTTCATATCATGGTTGCATGAAATTGTAAGATGATCCTAAATATGGTTAATCTTAGTGAAATTTTTAGATAGGTGTACGGGAAAATTTAGTTAAAGGATGAAAAACTAGATATAGTGGAATGAGGATAAATAAATAGCCTATCATGGATGTGCCTCACTTGAAATAAAATACATAATTACCCAAAATCAAAAAAGGGGGTGATGAGGGTCATGTGAGGGGTTCCCCTGGGATCATGATTGATGTGTGGGAGAGTAATGTGTCATGAATTTTGAATTAGTGTTTAAATAAGGGATGTAAAATTTTAATTCCTTAATTTTAATTCTTATAGGCATTGGAAATGGTAAGGACACATTGTTGTCCAAACCACCAACCAACCATAAACCATTCACTAAAGGATCTATAGGACATCGCATGGGCTAGATTCATGGTTTGACTAACCATTCACCAACAATTACCTTTATCTATACTAAAGTGTTGAAACATTTTCTTGGTTGTGGAATAGTTTTTACCACCCATTCACCAACTATGCTCATATAATGAAATTCTAAAATTCCAAGAAAATTAATCTTGTTCAACATGATATTATTGGACTTGATAAAACATTGTTCAATAAATAAAATATAAAATAAATTCAAGATAATTTTGTGACACATTTGAATATATTTTAGTGAAAAATATGCCTTATATTAAGATATGATTCCACTTTTAAATTCTATAAAATAGAACATCACGTTACTTAAGTGATTTCTGTTCTTATCGTAAATTAATACTAGAAGATATGAAGGTGGCATCACAGTCATAGATAATCTTTTATATATTATTATATATATAATAAGGAATGTTTCAACCTACAAAATATCTTATATCATAAAATATGATACCATGATATTGTTTTTACTTTATTTTAAAATTTTCCATTAAGAATTTAATTATGTGGTATATACATTTTTTATAATTTATGATAAAAGCTGTTTAGTTTTAATTTTTAAATATATAATATTTTTTAAATTATTTAACTATATAATGTTTTTATTAATTAATTACTTTTTATAAACATTTTATTAAATATATCTCCATAATATTAAATATCAATATTAAATATATATTTTGGATTATAGGATATACCTTGTAATTTGTATATAATTTTTTTATATGAAAATTAAAATGATGATTTAGAAGGTTTTTATAAATTAAAAATATGTTAATTATGTTAATTATTTTTTATTTAAAATTAGGATTAGTTAACAATTTTAATTTAAATATTTCAAATTAAAATTTCTTATTAGGGAAAATAATTAATACCAAATAAGAAGTTGTTTTGTATCATTCATGAGGATTGTTTAAATAATGTTAAATATTTGATATCAAGATTATGTAACATTTTTGCAAAATGGAATTGGAATATAAAAAATGAATTTATTTCCTTTCATATTACATATTTAAATAAAATCTCCTATAGAGGATAATATAAAAGATTTCGTATTATAATTAAATATGAAGTGTTATATGTATTTAACTAGGTAATGTACACAATTCTTGGCTAACATTATATTGTGATTATAATTGATTTAATTATTATTTTTATATAAATAATTAATCTCCTGTTTATATATTTCCACTTTTTATTTATTAACAATATTATATTATATTTTATACATGACAATAATTGTTCAATTATGAATTGTGATGTATTATTTTGTTTTAAGTGTTAAGAATGTTTTATAAATTGTGATACATTCATATAAACAGTTATAATCTTGGTATGATAATTGATTCAGTTTTTTTATATCATTAATTTAAATTACTCTAGTTTATGAGCTTTAATAAATAAGATATATAAATTTTATACATATTAGGTGTTATAATTATTATGGAATTGAAATATATCCTAAAAAAAGTATCCTTGTGGTGATAGACTTTAGGTTATATTTCTTACTACCATGGAGGCTTAAGGATTGTTTTTAAATTTAGGGGTTGGCTATCTATTTCTCAAATCGTACCCTTCTTAGGATTATTAATTTCCTAAGAATCTAAGACTTTATATTAAGGGTTTAAATATTAATTATTCATGATGTATATATTTGGAAATGTATGAAAATAGTTGTGTTTTGATTTTGGTTAGTAACACGTCCTATTAATTTTGTAACGGTACTGCATAAGTACTGTTTAATTATATTAATTTAGTGAAAGGAAGGAGATTCCAAAAAAAACTAAAATCATTAATAATTATAAAGTGAATAATATGAGATAAGATAGTGAGATTTAATAACCTTTATATTATTAGGTTTATGATTTCTTCGAAATAGAATATTTTTCCTGAAATTGATAATCTCATAAGATAGTTTCATATAAATTCATGGTGACCATTGATTAACTTTTTATGGGAAAAAATTAATGATGTAATCCTATTTAATAAATTGAAATATGTCACCCTGACCCACTACTTTATGTATCATTCCATAATCCCCAATAGATGTTTCTGATCATGAAGAGATTGACACTAGTGCCTGAGTCAGGACTACTTACAAAGGAAAATATTTACACTTGGAATAAAATAATCACATCACATGGATTCCACCAAGAATTTGGTATTGTCCATACATAATTTGGATTTCTAGTGTATTTTTTTAATAGTTTCTAAAATAAATAAAGCAACCAAATTGTGAATAATAGTATAATAATAACTGGATAAACCAAATAAAAAACCAAAACATTATAGAGGGTAAATAAAGTTATCATGACAATATAGATTCAAAATAATCCAAAAAATAACTCATGTATGTTATGGCTAATATAATAAAAAATCAAAATATAAATTAATTATTAGAATCATCATAAATTATCCCTATTAAACTACCTATGTATCACATGGCCACTATTAGTTACCAAGTCATAAAGGAAATTAATCATCTAGGAGAGCCACCAAGAGGGGTAGTACCATTACCTTTACCTATATAATAAAAATTCATGTCCTTATATGTTCAATAAAATATAAGGATTGTGTGGTAGATCATTCTAGTATTAAACCATTAATCTATAGATTATCTTCCGCATCATAATAAATTTTCCCATGTTTAAAAACAATAGTTTGAAACTCAATTTATGGGAAAAAAATTCTTAAATCCTTTAATTTTTAGAAAAAAATCCTTTTATAGTAATCATAATGAATAATAATTAATAAATCATAATAGGGGGAGACAATATATAATTTAAATTGAAAAATTACAATTTTGGAAGTGTCCATGAGAAATAATATCAAATTCGTAATGAAGTACCACCGATAAAAAACAGAAATCCAACATGAGTGTAATGGAATTCAGGACTCTCTCATGGTACCCTAGAACACATATTTGAACATAATTGTTCATGAATCAGTCATAGTCTCATAAGTTTAGAAATATTTTTGTTCTTAAATTAAAATTTATTATGGCCATAATATTTATCCATCACACAATCTATGTTAGGGAGGAACCCGTCAATGTTACCAATGAAAACCCAAGGTCTCCCATGAGAAAACCATAATCATCTCAATGTAATATACACAATCACATAACCGACCACCATTTTATTGTAATATAAATACAATAATCAATTAATAATTCTTTAAACCAAAATACCATTGATAAACACTTTTTAAAATCTATTTAAATTGAATCAATCTATTTGAATCATTTTCTTAGATAGCTTGTGTGCACAAAACTGGTTTATAATAAAACCATAGAAATCCCTATTTTATTTAAAAAAATAATTAACCAAATCAAAAAATAATAACCCAACCCTTAATATGAAATTCAAGTTTACTTAATATATCCAAACTGAAAGAAAATCAATAACACTAGGTTTTACCAAGGAAACAAATTATAGAGATACACATACATAGAAATTAGGGATAAAATCATCACCTTAAATTAATATCACCTGAGAAGGAAGAAATGGATACTAAAACACCTAGAAATAGTTAATACCATTAAAAATATAGCCAAACCATAGGTTCAAACCAACTTCTTCATTTAGGAAAAACCACCATCAAGAAAAAAAATAATACAAGAATAATGGTGGAATAATAAATCTAATGGAAACCATAACTAACCATGGATATTTAACATAAATAAAAAATAATCATCAAGGAAATAAATAGTAAGATGGGATCTATGGATTCAACTCCATATAATGTGAAAATTGGGATAAAATAGGTTCTTTGGGTATTAATATATAACTGGGGTAAAGTTCTAATTTCCCATTTTTTCAGGTGGGAATCACCTCATAGTGTGGCCCAGTGCTTATGGAATGGAGCTACCTAGATAAGAAGAACCACTATAAAAAATAGAACTACACCATGGAGTGTCTCCATGGAGTAGGGCCAATTTTCTCGACCCCCCTAGGATTCCCAATAGTTTGTTTCATATGGACCATGATATGGATCCTCATTATTAGGCCTAACCAAAATGGGGATTAGTGGAGCTTCTATGTGGAACACCTAGCTGTTTCATATAGATGATTAAGGGAGATTCAAGGGAGCATCACTTTGGAAACCCTCTATGTTTCTTATTATGTGGAGATCTTTGTGCTCTTGTATAAAATATTTGAGACACTCCCTAGGGAGAAATATATTTGGTGCTCTCTAAGTGTTTTTTACATGGAGCCTCAGATGCACCACAGTATGGACCACAACATTGAGCCCCAATAGTCTTGCCCAAATCCTCAAGTCATAACCCACCATAGAATTACACACAATACTGTGAATCGATGAACCCCTTACATTCTCTCCCAGACATTGTCGTTAGGGATTTTGTGTGGTGACCTGGGGAAAAAGTATATTTTCGCAAAATCACCCAAATGCCTCCAAAATCTCAGAAACATGAAAATAAAACAAAATAAATTAAATAAAATATTTAAACAAATACCAATTTCATGAAGAGTGTAATAGTTATCCCCACTATATCAATATATATTCCTAGGAATACCTCAATGATATAAATCCAATAATAGATGAGGCTACTACTCTCTCACCATGTCTTCATGCTCTTGGGTTGCTTGGGTATCACTGTTATTATTCGATAACACATAAACCAACTTATTCAAAATTCCATGAAATTAATTAGTTTTATAATCTAATGTATTAATGAGATGATAAAAAATATAGGATTTAGGCATAAAATCCATATCCATATACTCAACCCCATGGGATGGGTTCAGATTATACTTATTCGGATAAGACACATGGAATGCATCATGAATGGATGTTATCCAATATGGATATTCTACTCAGTATGACACATTACCTATATTCATAATAACATTATATAGACCCACATATAGTGACATCATCTTACTCTAATTAGGCATTCAGCGACATCCTAGTCTAAGAGATTCAATAAGAAATACCCAGTGACCAACCAAAAAGTCAAATATGTCATGATGATGATATTTAGTGGATTTTTGGGGACACTAAGGCAACTCTAAACATTTATAAATTAGGTGAAATTGATCTATCCTCTCTCAAATTTATACTTGTCCCAAAAAAAACAGTTTCCCAATTCTGACTAGAAGATAGGAGTCTGAGAAAACTATCAGTACAAATCCTCAAATGGTAAAATATCTACTAAATCATGATAAATTTTACAAAATTAGAATTCCAATAATGGTATGTTCTTTCCCATGATCACCAAAAATAAAACATGAATGATTGGTGAATTTCCCCTTGAATCTTGATGGCCCACTCATCTAGCTATCAATTTGAGGTTTATATTTCATACCCAAATTTAGTTGAGAACACATAACTTCTTAATAATTCATTAAAAATAGATAAGTAAAGCTCATGTATAAGGTACAAATAATCATCAAATACACACCATGAATCATTAAAATCCTCACAAATAGAAAATTTTCCAAACTCCTCCACTTTATTCAATTAACAAATAAGAAAAAATGTGCTAATTTTATAAACCAGTCAACAATAACCCATATAGAGTTATTACAATTCATATTCAAATGAAAGATGATCATGAAGTCCATGAAAATTTCATCAGGTTTTTATACCCCAATAGAAAGTGGTTAAAATATACCCACATGAGACTAGTTCCCCAATATATCTCTTTGATATTTGTGGCATCATGATATTAAATACACCAATTCCCTCTTACACCACCAATGCTAAAACATCAGTTTATATTACATCATGGTATCACTAAGATGAATAAACTTAATAGATAGGTGAAAATTATCAATCAATTCTACCTTTAATTAAAAAGGAATAAAAATCCTATTTTAAGATCATACGGCTCTATCGGGAGACTAAGAACAATCACTTGAGTTCTCCCAATCTATTATGGTTCAAATTAAATGAAGATAATCTAGATCTTCTACATACTCATGATAAACCTGAGCATCAATGAAAGATATTACCTAAACACTTTCCAAAACCAAATTCCTATATTCATCTTCAACACTCAAACATATATTAGAGAATCAACTCATAAAATTCCATTTGTTCCCTAATTCTCTTATATCCTGAGATGAGATTTTCCTTCTCATTGTGTCTTCCATGATGCAATCATTACCTAGGATAGATACATTATCAATATTACAGATATACTACCCCCAAAGTATATATTGGAGGTTTATATCTATCTGGGAAAAAATATACTTTAGGATTTTATTGTTAGAATAATTCATAATGCTTTCCTAAAAAAAGTTTCCTCACAATGTCTTCAATGAATGCATCACCTCTTAAAATAACTATAATGCGTGGGGTAATTCTACTCATGTGGGGAAAATTGGTGAAACAAATATTCCATAAAATGATATATCTACATAAACACATATCCCAACCCCATATTGTGGACATAAAAATACCTAACCTTTCCTTTACAAGTATTAGGATGATTTAAAACTGGGGATAAAATCACCCTAAATTTTAAATCCTCAATGGATATCCCACACATAAAAACCCAATAAAACATTACCCTTTTCTGATTCAAATATCTAATGAGAGACACTAAAAAATATAAATTTTAAAAAAAACCTCTTATAGTACCAAGAAAAACCCATAATATCATCTAATGTCAAATAATTTATTTAGTTTTTTACAAAACATCACTACATGAATTTTATTATAAACCATAGAGAATCGTATATTAGAAACTACGTGGCATGAAAATTTCACCTCTTCGATATAGAACTAGAACATATAATACATATAATACAAGATATGTTCTTACATTGTTCTAAAGACATTATTCAGTTGGTTCACATGGTCCTAACTTGTTTGGTAAAAAACCAAGTTGTTTTCCAAATCACAACCATAGAGATTTTATCATAGTGGTGGATGATTTTTTTTAATCCATGGATATTCAATCAAAACTAGTAATGAAAATCAAAATATCTAGGCATTTATAATACCCATTCCTTCTCCTAAATATAGTCTTAGAAACATCCACTTACCTTACTCTCTGCTAATGATACCCCAATTAGAAATGAATTTTGTAAAACCACTTGGTCCCTATAGTTGATCAAAAGGGACCTAGATATATAGAATAGGGTTTATTATTCTACATAGTCAACCAATTGAGCTTTTAGTTATCAATTAAATATTATAGGATACCATCCACCTTGAATTCACAATGAATTAGTGTTTAACATAGTGACACACATAGGTGAATAAAACACTTGAACATGAGATCCTTTAACTAAATTATTAACTCCTTCGACATGAGGGTATCCTTCTGATAAAATGGTATGGAAATGGGGATCATATCATGGAGTAAGTAAATTGATAAATATACCTCTTTATAGGTTTTCAACATAGAAAAATCACATAAATTGATCTCAACATACCATTCCAACACTTCTGGATGTTAACTACATGAACTCTACTCCACTACAACGAAGATAAAACAATGAAACCGCTAATAATTTATCACAATATCTTGAATAAAGGGTCCTTCCTTACCAGATCTTAGGTCATACTCACATTGAAATACATGAGTACTCCCATTAAGCGAATTTATGATAACACTATGATGATAGAAATCAAAATTATAATTAATTATAATCATATAATATATTCCTATAATAAGGTTGAATATTTCCATGTCCAAGGATAAAAAAACCACATAACCTCAAAGTCATTTATCACTAATAGGAAATCCAGGGACATAAATCCTTTATCACTCAAATTTACGAAGGGAGTGAAAACATATATCATAAATGACCACAATTCATCTTTCGAACCTAATTCATCAATAAATATAAATGAGATGAATGAATGGGAAACACTTATATCAAACAACTCCAATGCTATATGATAAGCAACAATGACCATTCCTTATATGGTCATTTTCTTAGACTCAAAGTCCATTATAATAAAATAAGCTAAAAAAGTTTACTAGATTCTTTCTCACTTATATTTTTCTTCTAATATTGAGAATTTTTATTTTTTAGAGAAGAAACCATTACCCTTCAAATAATTTTCCCACACTTATGAGAACTTGGTAAAATAATATCGTACTCTACTACTCTATGAAGGGTTATAATAAAAATTAACACTATAACATTAATTCAAAATATAGTGGAAAATCCTTGAGTTGACCTCAAAGTCCTGTTAAGTTTGACCTTTCATCCGATGCTAATAGAAAACCATGGTCCTACTTACTGATAGTAACATTGGCACCAAATTAGTATAATGTTGATAACTTCTACAAAAACATTAATATACCTCTGAAAAATTATTTTTATGGACCACAGAATAACAATAACAAACCCATATAGTGATAGTAACCCCACATAGACCTTTACAATGAGACATGTCAGTTACTTCTCTCATCTCCTTATCCCCCACCATAAAAAAATCAAAAAAATTGAATAATTATTCTGGATTTGATTGTAACTTTATCCAATATCAAGATGTTGATAATTAAGATAATAATTCATGTATAATGGAAAATATAGATAAAACTACATAGTTATGTGTGTAGAATAATCCATCAGTATCGAGTTTCATTTCTCTAGGATCACAAACTCCATGGATTTTTTCACTCCCAATATTTTTAAATAGAAGTCTTGTTCAATTTTTTCCAATACATACCATGAGAGATCATTATGTATATTAGAAAAATAGAGCCCCACCACCTATATCTAGGTTTCTATACTATATACATATTGAAATTGACCATAGAGATATCAAGAGTCCAGATAAAGATAATGTTTCATATGATTTTCTCCATCCATTCTTTCATCTCTTAGGGTCCTCAGTTACCCTAGATGGTTGATGCATTCTCTCTAGTAATGTTATGAGCAAAAACCACTATCTAGGTCAGATCTCATAAAACCTCCTACACTAAGGACTGAATGGTATATGTTATAGACATGATAATGTAAATGTTATGTAGGGTTTCATTATTTGGGGAATTTCCTAATTTTTCTTCATTATGACTACCTAACGACTTTCGGGGAATCAGGATCTACAAAACAAGAATCATGAACCCAATAAATTAACATATAAATCTATGTGAAATTGATATATCATAAAATCCCAACTATTATAAACAAAAATTAATAATAAAACTTATAAAATAATATAAAAATACTTATAAATTAAAAAAATCCATAAATAATCTCTTTGTAACCTTGGTTACTCAATGATCAAAATGATGAAGAGCCTTCCAATAACTCACCCAAACACTCTAATCAAGCCTTTTTGGTCTTATCTCTATAATACCATAATTATACATTAATAATGGGTGACTATAACACCATTTTTTAATGAACCATCCCATATCGATTGGAATAGTCATCCAAGGAAACCCCCTATAAGGATCGAGGAACAATACTAATTTCTCTTGAATAAAAACTAGTGTTAGGGTATAAAAACATCTCGAATGGGAATGGTTTCAACCTCAGAATCTAGTAACCATTTCAAATGTATTCCACTAAGAATCCATCTTGACCCATCTATAAGTTTGATGTTCAAAACATCAAATAATTAGTTTGGACTATAAGATAAATATCCAAATAAATAATAAACATATAATAGTATCAGGATAAACCAAATAATCCAACCAACACATAATGTGCGTTAAATATATAGTTTACTACAATACAGATAAAAAATTCTACCAAAATAACTCATGTTTGATACAACCATCAACAACAAATATCCAACTTAGGGGAATCATCACAAATTATCCATGAGAAACGTTCCCTGAGACCCTTGGTCACCACCATTATCCAAGCCAAGAAGTGCGATGATTATCAAGAAACACCACTCTGAGATATAGTTCCCTTTAATTTACATGTTTCCTATAAAACAAAGATTGTATATGTTAATGACTTATGAATGGTGTGAGTAAAATTCAAATAGTATATTATCATTAATATATATAGTATATTTTTCATCACAAAAATTTATTTCAAGTTTAAAAATAATAGTATTAATAATTATTATTAGATTAAATTTCTTAAATATTTTAGTTTTTAGAAAATTTCCAATGTCCCATAATCATAATGAACTATGAAACAATAAAACATAATAGAGGGAAATATGATATAATAAATATAAAAAAGATAAATTAAAATTTTTTCATGGTAAATGATATCCATGTCACAATCAATAACCACACATACAATATGGGGCTCTAACATGTGTTTAAGGGAATCTACGACTCACTCTTGGTAAACTAGACAATATATTTGAACCCAACAGTTCATGGTACTCTCTCAATATCATAGGGTTCCAAATATCTATACCTATAACTACCAAACTACTCAATTTTCAATATATTGTTAGTTCAAAACCTATACTATGTAAACTCTCATCTAGGATACTAGAACAATCAAAAGGTATCCCATGTATAATCCATAGTCATATCACATCAATATTCAGAACCACATAACTAAACATGATTTTATTGGAATATTAATCTCAAAATCACATGAATATCATTCATACAATAATATCATTGATGAACACTATTTATAATCTATTTTAATAAAATAAATCCCTATGAGGCATTTTCTCAAACACCGTACTTGAACAAAAATATTTTTTAATACAACCATGTAAAATCCCTATTTTATTCAAAAATAATTCTTGTAACGCATAAAAAAATAGTATAATATCTCGTGATACAATTTTCAATCATATTTAAAAGACCAATATAACTGATAAATCGAGGTGCATAAATGGAAAGAATAATTTTGAAGAGACACCTACCTCAAAATCAAATATAAACTCATAATTATTACATAAAATCACTATAGATGGTTGAAATGGGTCCTCATTAAAAAATAATTATTATTATTTCCATTTAAATCATCCACAAACCCTAGTTCCAACCCCTCCTAAGATCTAGGGGAAACCAGTTCAAAAAAAACCCAAGAATAGGGGAAGGAGGGAAGAAGAAATCTAATAGAAATAATGAATATCCTTGAAGATTTAACATGAATCTAAGAAGAGTTGTCAAGGAAGAAAATAAGAAGTGTTCTATATCTAGATCTACCTAAGATTCACAAATGGGTAGAAATGAGGGGTTATATGGATTTGAATTTGATATGGGAAGATGTAATTTCGTATTTCATTACTTGTGGAAAACAAATTGCACTATAGACATAGGATTGTGGAGGGAATTTACTTTGATTGGCCACTACATGGTAAAGTAGTTATAAATTTTCTTAAAAATAAACTTAATAGGGAATAACCATGGATTCCAACCCCCATGTCGTCACCATAATGTAGTCTATGTGAATAGTGACGTGGTTCCCCCTATTGGGGAAATATAAATTAGGGACTGGGTGGGATTCGGTGTGTTTCCCCCTTAAATGTTTTCATATGGGGTATCCCCCTACCACCCAATCAAGATACTAGACTTGGATCTCACCATGGTAATAGAAAAAGGGATTGAGAAACACCCAGGGGAGCACAATGGTGTGGTCCTCATTGGGGTTTTTAGATAATGAACTTTCCCTATGAACCGTTATAACGAGCTAGAATTTTATCAATGAAATTTCAATTATTATAATTATGTTATGTGTTATAAAACACATAAATCACATATAGAACTTAATAAAAACATAATTCTCATATATTATGAATGAAATAAGTGGTATTTATAGAAATTAAGGAATTGAAACCAATAGAATAGTTATCTAGCCATTAGAAAAGTAATATGACCAATATAAATAGTAATTCATACAATATAATAGTAAAATCACTTATTAATGTATAAATAAAATTTTATATTCTTATAAATTAAAATATTATAAATGAATATCAAGGTAAAAGTGAACAAATTTTTTAAAAATGATAAATTATGTGTTGGTTTTTTATAAAATTTAAATGTTTATATACAATTTTATAATTTATTTTATGATTTAAAATAAAATTTATTTTCATAAAAATAGATTCATAAATTAGTATTTTGGCCTCCTATGGTTATAATATATTTTTCAATACCATAATTATTTCTTTAATGTTTCATAAAATCAATTATAATATTAAATTGATTATTTATCCAATAAATGATGATTTTAAATAAAACATAATATTTATCATGTTTATAAAATTATTTTCATAAAATGGATTCCATTTTTGAAATTTAAAATCATAAAATGGTTAGGTTGAATTTTTGGTATTTTTCTAAAATATTTGAGTTTTGTTGAATAGTGAAATACGATAATTTATGATATTTAACATTTTAAGACAAATACATGAACGTTTAAGTCATGAATGGAGTAATAAACCATTAGTTTGAACTCACATGTACTATTTAATATTAATAGTATTAATAATAAACAGTATTTATAGTTTTTTTCAAAAATAATAATAGAATTTATATAATAATAAAAACACCCCTATACTCCACCTATAAATACCCATACCTCTTCTCCTCAAACCTTATATGCCTTGATGATTATACTAAAATTATTCCAAATTCCTACTTAAATCATATTCCACATGTTCTATTATGTTTTTTATCTCCCAAATACAAATTCCATTTTCCTTAAGGGGGTTCTCATGGAGACAATATATAATAGGTAAAACCATCCTTCTTCCACTTTTATTTCCTTTTATTTTCTTATCCTCTACTCACCTACCCTAGGAAAAGTGACATGATGACTAAAATATAAAAAATATACTATAATGTTATTATTTTAATGGAATATCCCTCATCAAATATCTTCTCCATTACTTTTTCCTGTAAATGTCAATATATTTTGTGAGGTGTCGATTCACCACCTTCGTGGACGATGAGTTTTATTTTTTCTTTACTACCGTCAAGGATATTCATAAAACCATTTTTATTTTTATAAAAAATTATAATATGTGAATTAAAGCATATTTAATTTTATTAATCCAAAATATAAACATTATATTAAATTAAATGAAAATATTTCATGATAGTCGTTAAAAGTCCTCCAAAATAAACTAATTGTTTTTTTCATTAACATTTTATCTAATGAATCATCCTATTGTAGAAAAAATAAAATTATATATTGGACAATTTAAATTTATATAATTTATTTATTATCATATAATTTAACTTTTATATACTTATTATATTTTTAAAATAACTCCCATAATTATTCAAAAGTGAACCGACAATGAAACCATAAAATGAACTCTCCCAGAAGGACAAAATAAAACCCTATAACTCATCCAAATAGCTATAAATTATATTAATTAAATTATAATAAATCAAAAATATGTTCAATAGGTTATGAATTAAATTATTAATGAATCTAATTTTTGTATCCAGGACATTAATTACATGTGTAGAACACTTTCAGACATATGGTAATGGAATCTCTCTGAACCGACATTTTTCTTCCAGGTTATGCTTTCCATCTATTTACAAAAATGTATATCTTCATTATTATGAATATATTATTCCAAATTATTTTTTATATATTAAAAAATAATATATATATATATATATATATATATTATTTCATCCCTATTTTATGGGAAAATACATGTTTTCAAAATTTTCCCATCACAGTTCCTCTTGATAAGAAAGCTCGATTAAAGGGAACTTCCCCATTTCGTATCCATTCTCATGTGCACTCCATAATATATTTTAACAAAAAATTAATTTTATAAAATCACTCATTTTATCATTAAAAACAATCTTTAATCATTTATGGTATTATGAAAAAAAGTATTCCTTTTTCCATATTAAAAACTCTTTAATATTATTCATTAAACTACACTAAAGTGGACCATTTTAGAAGATTATTAAACACCCATTTTAAAAGTATGAAATTTATTTTTAAATAATTTATAGTTATATAGGACTATATACCTTTATTAATTTGATTTTATTATTTAAATCCATTCTTTCATGTACACCATTATGATATTTTTTTGGTTATTAATTATTATATGAATATGATACCCATTAAATTCCTTGGAAAAACCTTATGTTTGTCTATTATGTATGACTCATCCAGTGGAACACATATTAATGAACATTTAATGATGGTGGTTCGCAAATATTTCTCCAATTAATTGGGTAATCTTTACTCTTATGTGATGGCATAAATGGAATTCTGGTGTAAACCCAATCCATTATGGGACTTTCTACAATGTGGTATAGTCATTCCAGTTATCCATGACTCATTACTATTACATGTTGTATGTTTTTCCCAATATATTTTCTTCTATGATTCCATGATCCCATGTTCTATATTTTATGTTTACATAGGTTTATTCTAGTTTCATAATTTTATATAATCATGTTAGGCTTTCTTTCTCAATTTCAATTCATTATTCCTATATTTATTCCCTTACTGGGACTTGTATCTCATCTGTTTTTTCATGTATTCCTCTGGTTATCCCATATAGATGTTAGAGATTAAAGTAATTTATTTAATCATTATGGAGTTAACATAAATTTTTTCTCTATTTTGGTTTAATTATTTCAAATTATATACCAAATATTCTTAAGACAGTAGACATTATAATCCTTTTTTCCATTTAATGGTTAATTTTTCTAAATAACATGTAATGATATTTGTAAAAGGATAGGGTCACTATAGTTAGTAATAGATCAATAATCTAGTTATTTTTGTAGTTTTTTACTATAATATTTGAGTAAGAACTTGAGTGATAATTATATCACCCTGGATAACCTTGATTGAAACTCATGGTATCACAATATAGGATATACATTTAATATAAAAGTTAATTATTCTATAATAAAAGATTCATATTATTTTTCTAATTAGATATGAATTCTAGCCCACCTAATTATTCATTAATTTATCTTATTCAATGGTTGTACATAATAGTACTCATTCCAAAAATATATTTTGTAGGAAATTTGATGGTTTACCAAATGAAATGCCAAATCTAATCGGAATGAGAGCTCAAAACATGATAAAAATACTTTCTCAACAGCCTCAAGATATGAATAATAACATGAATCCTGTGGAAAGCTGTAACATATCAGGTAAATAAAGAATATGAATTTTTCATATTTATTAATTTTTGATTTATATATTAATTTTACTTTAAAATGGCTGTTATGTTCGATAGCGTACCCTATACACAACAATGGGTTTCATTGAAATCTTACGTTGCACACTAATAATATATTATTATTTTAAACTGTAGTTAATCCTAGCAATTTTATTGGATGGAATGAATGAAACTAACTACAATATTATTTTACATGTTTGATAAATGTATTAGAATTTATCCAACAAAAGTTATAGGCTTAAAATTTGAATGAATCTTATTTTAAGCATAATTTACAATAAAAGGCCGATTTATAGACTTTTAATGGTGAACACTTTTTAAATATATTATTTGTCACTTTAATACATTATATATGACCAAATTAAATCTTTTTTAGAATGGGGACATCAAAATTTACTTTGTGTAAATTTTTGGGATTTTTCCGATAAAGTTTATTTTATAATGAATATTGAAAAATATTATATTTTAATTCAAAAGTGCCTTTTATTATAATTTATTTATATGGTTAGATTATCTTTTTAATTTGTTTTAATTTAAAATTAAAATATATTTTTAACATTTAATCCAATGTTTGTCATTGGAATTAATTTCACTTTAAAATTGGACATAAATGAGTAATAATCATTAGATAGTTATTGTTTCCTAAAAACACGCTATTTGTTTTGATAACGAGAATTAATTTAAAAATTAATTAATGCCAATTCTATGTTTTTAATTTGGAAAAATAGACATCATTTTTTAATTCGGCATATCAAATATATCTTAGGATGAATTTTTGATATTTTTTCTGAAAAACATCAATTTTTGATGGATAATGAAACAACTTAGTGGTAGTTAAAAAACTGAATTTTTCATTTAAATGAAATTTTACCACTTCTGTGAATTGAATTTCAAAAATACTACATACATGGTTGTTATTAAAAAGTAAAATTTTGTCCATTAAGATGAAAATAATTTTTTCTGAATAGTATCTTTTGAATTTTATTTACCGCGGTTAAAGGTATATAGGATAATTCAGGGTTAAAAGAATATTATAATAATTAAAAATTACCTTAACACTTGTGAAAAACTTATTTGAAGAGTCATTAACGACCAGGGGAATCTTTGAGACGATTTTGGGGCCCCATTGAGCCACCTAGGAGTGATAATGACAATTTAGGTTAATTAATATAATGTAAAGGAAAAATTGACATTAAAAAATCATTTAATAATTAATTTTTATATGTTGTTATATAAGTCATATTTTCGACTATAAATACTCAATTGAAATATAAAAATATTTCCTATATCATGGAATTTTTTTTATAATTTTTAGACATCAAATAAAATAAATTATTTATGACACAATAATGATGCAGTATTTACCTCATTAATATATGATTTAAATAAATAATAACATAATGTTTATAATATTATCCAAAACCTGTCCAATTATGATTGGATGATTTTATTTATATCATGAGTCATCTAATAATCATCTTTAATGAATTTTGGTCCTTTTGAAACCAAATATCATTATATAATAAAATTATATTTTCACACTTTCCTAAAGAGCCCCTGCTCTCCCTTATAAAAGGAGACAATTCCTATACAATTCCTCACACCTCTCAAGACATTTGACTTGTACAAAATCTTCCCAATTAATCTCCCTAAATCCCTATCCCCCACTTAGAATCCTTACCTTATAAATAAATATCCTCAAGAAGACCTTTGGTTCAATCCAAAGGGAGTTACCCAAATTAAAGGTAACAGTTTCTCTTAAATTATTTTCTTTTATTTTACTTCTCCAACCCCTAAACTATTTTTATTCCTTTATTTTATAACCATAACATTATCCTAAATATACTAGGATGTTTTTATGAGATGTATTCAAACCACACTTACAAACACCTCCATATAATGGATTAAGAACATAATGTTTCTTTTAATGGAAAACTAACACCTCATGAAACGATGATTGTTAAAATATCTCCAAACGACTCTCATGGTGGACATTATGATGAAACTATATTTATATATGATATATATTATTTCTATGTTTTCTTTATTCTTCTGTTTTTTTCATTTATAGAACACCTTTATGGTTTTCATAGTGGGTAAATACGATAATCTCATTTGGGGAAGCGCGGACTATCGCCCCCTCAAAGTGATGTGACTCGTTAATTCCTTATGTGGGATGTATAAAATATTGATATAATTATTTTATATAAGATATTATTCTGGAATTATAATATAACTATTTATCATTATTTTTTAATTCCATTAATATAATAAATAGAAATGAAAGTTACATTTATGAGTACATACGGCTTACCATCTCCATGAACGGTGCATTTCATTTCTTACCTCTAAATGTTATGTACAGTCATAAATACATGTATCTATGGGATATATATTATATATATGATATATAAATCATGAATATAATTCTGGATATAATGAACCTTTGACCACATGAACCACATGTAATTATAAGAACTCCATTTTTTACCGAAGTATCAAATGTCGACCAAACAATAATTATTAACTTAAATGATTTTATGATGTTTATAACATGGTAATAAGTGATATAAAATGATTAATAAACTTAAAAAGGTTCTTAATCAAGTATAAATTATCTTTAGTTCATTATTTAGGAGATTAAAAAATGATCGAGTCAAGTTGGACACGAGGTAAGGGATCTGACCTCTCTCTTTCTTTTCAAGTACCCTCTTTTATGTCATTTATTTTGTGCTCCATGTTCTTATGTTGAAGGATGTTATTTTATATTCACCATAATGTAATTTTCATTTTCGTATAATAAGATACCCCTTCTTACTCTCAACAATTCATTTTATTAATTTTTATGTGGCGTCGTTAGGCTGCCGAATTTTTGTAAAGGATTTCTTATGTCACTTTTAATTCTGTGAGATTTCCATTGTTCGTCACTTATTTATTACATGTGGTGTAATGTGTACTTACATTGATATATATTATCATTATTAGAATAATATTCCTGGTATTCTGTGATTCAATTTATGGTTATTAACATTTATTCATACGATTCAATTTGAATACAATAAAGTAATGTTTTTTCATCGAACTTTTTATTTCTGTGAGATTCATTCTATATTGGACACTATTTCCTTTTGTTTGGTGTATTTACTTTCCATTATTGTACTATTTTTGTAATATAATTTCATTTATGAGAATTTACATCTTCATTGTATAATCCTTTTTTCATGTGGCGTATGTTTTGTTTGTTACGAAATCAGTAAGGGAATCTTTCACCCTAATCTTTTTTTAAAAGACTTTTTTTGTTATGTCATTTAACATATATCTTATTATATTGGAATATGTTCTTTTATATTCTTATTGAATTTTTTTTGGTTGATGTGATGACATACCATTTTTTCTCATCAACACATTTTCTGAATTTTATAGTGACGTCGTTAGGCTGTCGAATTTTTACAAGGGAACATCTTAACACAATTTCAATTCATCGGGTTCAACATGTACATCATGAACATGTCGTCCTATAAATATGTATGAATGACCAATGATTATTTTATACTTAATATCCACTTATATTGGGTGTATTCATATTTTTCACACATAATTATGTGATGGATTTATCCTTAATTTAAGGATACCATCTTTATAAGGGATTTCATCTCAATTTATATTTCCATTGAGAATTAATTGTTGTTATGAACCAATTCACTCTTATGTGGTGTATATACTGACCTTTGGCATAATATATCATGAATAAATTTATTCTCATGATATTATAATGTTTTGATTAAATTTTATTCCTTAATTATTTGTATTCAAGCGTCTCTCCTTTTTGTTAAAAAAACTTTTTAACTAAAAGATCATTTTAAATATCATAATGATTTATTCTTCTAAATATTACACATTAATGACCATGTTTTTAAAATGGGTTTTATGATTTATTTATATATACATTCATGTTTTCAAATTATATTTCATTTAAAAGAATCAAAGTGTTATGGGACACTTTAATTCAAAAAGCTCTTTTTAAATGGTTTTGAAAATGATTTGATAAAAAAATTTATTTCAATATCTTGATTTGATATATTGGAATGTAGAAATTTTATCTTTCCTTTTTACATTTGTTATATGTTTTGATTATGTTATGTAAATTGGGTATTTGTTTTTTATATGGGTGGTTCCGTGATAAACCTAGGGTGGGTGAGCCCGAGATAGCTCTCCAATGCATTGGGTAATGTGACAGAGGTGAACGTGATGTTTCTCCTAAGAGATTTAGGGAATATACACTGATGGCTATTCCAAGATTAACTCCCTATGTATATTTGATAGCTACAATGTATGTTTGATATGGATGCCATACGTTTCCTTTATGATTTATGATTTGTGTGTGTTATTCATAAATCATATGATTTCATAATGTATGTTAGGATTGAAAAGTATGGCTTCATTGATTTGTAATTATTAATGGGATAATGTTTTCCTTCATTATATTATAACCCTTACTGAGCTTTTTATGCTCATCCCATGTTTTTGAAATGTTTTCCACAGGACTTAAAGATGAATAGGGTCAATGATGGGATCAAGGAAAAGTCATGCTATCTCAAACATGGAACTAGACATATTTCTTTTTAATAGTTTATTTTATGAAAAAAAATTACTGAGTAGTAGTTTATACTTGTAATATTCAAGTTTTAATGTAATAGTTATGGCCTAATTCTCTAAAACTATAAACCTGAAAAGATCCTCAATGTGAATTATTCATTTAATTCTAGATTATGTAATTTTTTATGGCAAGGTCCTTATAGTTGGTATCAGAGGTCAGATTATATAACTTTAGAGGTTATGGAATTATTTAAGCATAAGTGACATTACCATAATGGTTGGGATTTAAGAAAGAGTCATTGTTTTGTTAGATAAAGTGAATGAGTTTAACATAACTCGAATAAGTGTATCTTAGTGTTTACCCTACTAATAAGATATTATATGATTATTTTACTGATATACTCACACTGACCTTTTTTGTTTTAGTAAATGGATGGATCTAGCAGACACCAAATTAAAATTTTATGTGAAGAAAACTATAACACTTTTCTGAATGAGCAACTGAATGATATGGGGGATACAATGAGAACACATGTGGTCATTCTCAACCAAAAATTTGGAGCCATGATTGACCACCTAAACCTTAGTGATATTTATAAGGAATCATATATGCGAGAAACAAATCCCAATGAAATTTCAGGTAATAATCATAAAGTTCTGTGTGTTCAAAAACCTATGTGTAAAAGATGTATAAATTAACACCTAGGAAAATGATTCAAAGGGACAACAAGATGTTATAGATTTGGAAATAAATGTCATAAATAAAGAACATACCATGGAAAAAGGAAGAAACTTGTTGACTCTAAGAAAGGGAAAGAAGTCCTTTCCGATGGATCAATTGAATGTTTCAAACGTGGTGTGCATGGTAATTATGAAAACACATATCCTATGAAGAAGTTTTGAGAATGGGATCACTTGGATCGTTCAAATATATGTTTACCAACACCTAATTCCATTCTGATTGAGGATGAAGAAACTGACAATAACCAATGAAAGGTATGGACTAATTCATAACATATGTTTTGATATTATTGAATCTTAGGATATGATTCATGATTTTTGTATGTTGCAAATAAGTATTTTATAATAAGTTGGTATAGAATGGTTAAGGGATCATGAAGAACATTGAATGAGTAAGAGGTCAACATATAAGGGATTCAAGTGTTATGGTAGATTTTAGGAGGGTGAAATGCTTAAAAGTATTAAGGCTCTTTTGATGATGGGATTACATTAGAAGATTTTTATATTATGTCTAACCCTAATGTTTGATATATGAAAATTTCATTCAAGGAATAATTATCTTTTTTTCTGTTTATAGTTATAAAGAACCATTTGGGTTAATATGATCCTTGAATTTGAGGCAATTACTGGTTAAATCATTTTGGGATGCAAAATGAAAGTTATTAGATAACATTTGTGGTTAAAATATGTTATGGTTATTTTTGATGAATATATCTCTTATTGGGAAAGTCATAAAATTTTTTAGTTTTTGAAAATGGGCAACACACAAACTGGGTGCAACCCATCACGTCGGACGAAGCTATGGGAATCAAACCCCAAACCAAAGTGCGACTGGTATTTGTCGCCTACCACTGGACTACATGAAGTCCCTGGTAAGTATGACTAATTCATTATAGTTATATGAACTTATGAATCATGAATAAATTGATTTGGGGTTATCTATAGAAATGATTAACCTATCATGGAGGATATGTGATTACGTTAGTTACTTTTCAGTATGAGACTTTAATAGTAACTGATATTATTTGGAGATAAATGTTAAAAATTACCACGGAAGACTATGTGATTAAATCCTTCAGGGATTTGGGTTTAAATCTAATTTTGGATTACTTTGATGAATTTTAAGGATAACTGTTTATTTAATGGGTTTTCTTGAACCTTGGGTTCTTTATGTTGAATTTTGGAGTTTAAGAGTAGTATTTCTTTTAATAAAGGATTATCCTTTTGGTGATTATCTTATCTTATACTAAACGTTTTGGTTTTAGATAATATCTAATAATAAGAGAAATATATTTTTCATCTTTTTTGGATTATGGTATTTCTCTAGAAGATGATTATAGAGCTCTTAATGTGAAAAAAATCCATCCTGAATACTCATCGTTTGGAGAATATATGAATTTGTGTTAGAAATATAGTAAAAGATGAATTTCTACATGAAAACTAAGTATATTTCCTTATGTTTTTGTTTAATCTCATAAATAAATTCCCCAAAAAAAATTAACTTTAAACAAAAATCTTTTCCATTAACTATTCCTTCTGGGGAATCAAAACCTGTTTAACCCATCACAAGTTTGTGATTTTCTAGTGGTTATCATTCTCTTAAACATGATTCCTATCACTCTCCATCAGAACATGACCATTCATTTTCTTCTCCATATCCATGTTTTCATGGAATTTTAGTATGTGTTAACTCGAGTGAATATTTTACTTCTCTTTTATTCTTTTAAAGTGATAGTTTTACTGACTCTTTTTTCCGATATGGGACTTTAAATAATGTTTCCGAGCCCAAATTATAAAATTGCCAGGAAGAAATTCCAAAAAGGGGTGAAGGATGTAACATCCTAGGTAAATAATGAATATTAATTTTTCATATTTATTAATTTTTGAATTAAATATTAATTTTACTTTAAAAGGGTTTCTATGTTCGAGAGCGTACCTGATACGCAACAACGGGTTTCATTGAAATCTTACATTACACACTAATAATATATTATTATTTCAAACGGTAGTTAATCCTAGATTTTGTATTGTAGAGAATGAACGAAACTAACTACAATATGATTTTACATTTTTGCTTAATGTATTTTAATTTATCCAATAAAATTTTGAGGCTTAAAAAGTAACTGAATCTAATTTTAAGCATAATTTACATTAAAAGGCCAATTTAACACCTTTTAATGGCGAACCCTTTTTAAATCTAGTTTTGGTCACATTAATTCATTCTATATAACCAAATAAAATCTTTTTTTATAATGGGTACATCAAAATTTACTTTGTGTAAATTTTTTTGAATTTTTCCAATAAAGTTCATTTTTTTAATGAATAGTGAAAAATATTGTATTTTAATTCAAAAGTGCCTTTTAATCTAATTTATTTATATATTATATTATATTTTTATTTTTATTTAATGTAAAATTAAAATATATTTTTAGCATTTAATACAATGTTTGTCATTGGAATAAATTTTACTTTAAAATTGGACATAAACAAGTATCAATCTTTTGATAATTATTGTTTCTTAAAAACACGCTATTTGTTTTGATAATGGGAATTAATTTTAAAATTAATTATTTCTACTTTTATGTTTTGAATTTGAAATAATAGACATAATTTTTTAATTCGGAATATAAAATATAGCTTAGGCTAAATTTTTGGTATTTTCTGTAAAACCTCAATTTTTGATGGATAGTGAAACCACTTAGTTGTAGTTAAAAAAATTGACTTTTCATTTATATGAAATTTTACCATTTCGGTGAATTGAATTTCAAAAATAGTACATACATGGTTTTTATGAAGAAGTAAAATTTGGTTCATTAAGAAGAAAATAATTTTTGGTGAATATTAACTTTTGACTTTTATTTACCGAGGTTAAAGGTAAATAGGGTACATCAAGGTTAAAAGAATATTATAATAATTCAAAATTACCTTAAAACATGTCCAAAACTTATTGGTTGAGTCATTAATGACCATGGGCATCTTTGAGTCGATTTTGGGTCCCCATTGAGCCACATGGGAGTGATAATGACAATTCAGATTAATTAATATAATGTAAAGACAAAATTGACATTAACAAAAATATTTTAGTAATTAATTTTTATATGGTGTTTTATAAGTCATATTTTCGACTATGAATATTCATTATAAATATAAAAATATTCCCTATATCATGTTTTTTTATAATTTTTATACATCAAATAAAAAAATTATTTATGACACAATAATGATGCAGTATTTACCTCATTAATAAATAATTTAAATAAATAAGCTTATAATGATTAAAATATTATCCAAATCATGTCCAATTCTGATTGGATGATTTTATTTCGATCATGAGGAATCATATATTCATATTTAATTATTTTTGGACCTTTTGAAACTGAATATTATAATTTAATAAAATAATATTTTCACACATTCCTAAAGAGGCCCTCCTGTCCCCTAAAAAAGGAGACCATTTCTATCCAATTTCCCAGACCTCTCAAGCCATTTGGATCTACCAAAATCTGCACAATTAAGCTCCCTACATCCCTCTCCTCCACTTAGAATCCTTAACTTAGGCATAAGGCACTTCATGAAGTCCTTCGGTTCAAACCAAAGGGTGTTACCCAAATTAAAGGAACTTGTTTCTCTTAAATTGTTTTCATTTATTTTACATATCCAACCCCTAAAATACTTTTATTAAATTCTTTTGTAACAACACCAGTATCCTCAATATAATGGGATGTTTTTATGAGACATCTTTGAGCCACACTTACACACACCTCCATCTAATGGATTAAGAACATAATGTTTCTCTGGATGGAAAACTAATGCCTCATGAAATGATGATTGTTCAAATATCTCCAACTGCCTCTCATGGTCGCCATTATGATGTCACTGAATTTATAAATGATATATATTATGTTTATTTTTTCTTTATGCTTTTGTTTTTTTCATTTATAGCACGCCTTTATGTTTTCCATAGTGTGTAAATATGATAATCTCATTTGAGGAAGCACAGACTACCGCCCCCTCAAAGTGATGTGACTTGTTAATGCCTTATTTAGGATGTATAAAAGATAGAAAATATAATATTATATATTATATTATAATGGAATTATAATATACCTATTTATCATTATTTTTTAATTCAATTAAAATAAGAAATAGAAATGGAAGTAGTGTTCATGTGTACGTATGGCTTACCGTCTCAATAAACGGTGCATTTCATTTCTTACCTCTAAATTTTATGTACTATTAAAATACATGTATATACTGGGTATATATGTTATATATGATATATAACTCATGAATATCATTCTGTATATAATGAACCTTTGACCACATAAATAACATGTAATTATAAGAAGTCTATTTTTGACTCAAGTACCAAATATCGACGAAACAATCATTATTAACTGAAATGATTACATAATGTTTATAACATGGAAGTAAGTGATATAAAATGAATAATAAACTAGAAAAATGTTCTTAAGAAAGTAGAAAATAAATTTATTTCATTATTCAGAATATTAAAGAATGCTCGAGTCAAGTCGGACCCGAGGTATGGGATCCGACCTCTCTCTTTCTTTTTAAGTACTCTCTTTTATGTAATTTCTTTTATGCTCTACATACTTATGTTGGAGGATGTTTTTTTATATTCATCATACTGTAATTTTCATTTTAATATTATGAGAGACCTCATCTTACTCTCATCAATTCATTTTAATAATTTTTAAGTGGCGTCGTTTGGCTGCCAAATATTTGTAAGGGATTTCTTATCTAATTTTTAATTCCGTGAGACTTCCATTGTTCGTCACTTATTTATTACATGTGGTGCAATGTGTACTGCCATTGATATATATTATCATTATTAGATTAATATTCATGGAATTCTGTGAATCATTTTGTGGTTATTAACTTTTCGTCATACAATTCAATTTGAATACATTAATGTAAGGGTTTTTCATCTCACTTTTTATTTCTGTGAGATTCATGCCATATTGGCCACTATTTCCTTCTGTGTGGCATATGTACTATCCATGATTGTAATATTTTTTTAATATACATTCATTTATGAGTATTGAAATCTTCATTGTATGATCCTTTTTTCATGTGGCGTATGTTTTTTATGTTACAAAATCAGTAAGGGAATCTTTCACCCTCCTCTTTTTTAAACACCTCTTTTTGTTATGTCAATTAACATATATAGTATTATTTTGGGATATGTTCTTTTATATCCTTATTGATGTGAACTTTATGTCCAAGTGATTAGATACCCTTTTTATCTCATCAACTCATTTTTTGAATTTTAAAGTAACATTGTTAGGCTGTCAAATTATTACAAGGGGAGTTCTTAACCCAATTTTAATTCTTTGGGTTCAACTTGTACTTCTTGAACATGACGTCCTATGAATATGTGTGAATCACCTCTGATAGTTTTACACTTAATATCCACTTATATTGGCTGTATTCATATTTTTCACACATAATTATGTGATTGAATTATCCTTAATTTAAGGATACCCTCGTTATAAAGGATTTCATCTCAATTTACATTTCCATTGAGACTTCATTGTTTTTATGAAAAAAATCACACTTATGTGGTTTATATACTATCCTTTGGCATAATATATCATGAATTATTTTATTCTCATTATATTATAACGTTTTGATTAAATATTATTCCTCAATTATTTGTATTCAAGTGTCTCTCCTTTTTGTTAAAAAACTCTTTCACTAAAAGATCGTTTTAAATGATTTGATGATTTATTCTAATAAATATTACTCATTAATGTCAATGATTTCAAAATGGGTTTTTTGATTTATTTATATGGACATTAGTGTTTTCAAATGATAATTCATTTAAAAGCATCAAAGTTTTATGGGAAACTTTGATTCAAAAATATTTTTTTAAATGGTTTTGAAAATGATTTGATAAAACATTGATTATTTCAATATATTGATTTGATATATTAGAATGTGGAAATGTTATATTTCCATTATATATGTGTTATATGTTATGATTATGTTATTTTTATTGGTCATTGTTTTTGTATACGGGTGGTTTTTTGATAAACTGAGGTCGGGTGAGGCCGAGATAGCTCTCCAATGCATTGGGTAACATGACGGAGGTGAACGTGATGTTTCTCCTAAGAGATTTTGGGAATATACTGTGATCTGTATTATAAGTGTAACTCCCTGTGTATTTGTGATTACTACAATGTAATTTTTATATGGATGCCATAAGTAACCTTTATGCTTTATGATTTGTGTGTGTTATTCATAAATCATATGATTTCATAAGGTATGTTAGGATTGAAAAGTATGATCTCATTTATTTGTATTTATTGATGGGATAATGTTTTCCTTCATTATTTTTTAACCCTTACTGAGCTTTTTATGCTCAACCAATGTTTTTTAATTTTTTTGCATAGGACTTAAAGACGAATATGGTCAAGGATGGGATCAAGCAGAAGTCATTCTATCTAAAACATGGTACTAGACCTATTTCTTTTTAAGATTTTATATTTTATGAAAAAAATGGGTACTAAGTAGTACTGTCTACTTGTAATATTCAAGTTGGAATGTAATAGTTATGGCTAAATTCTCTAAAACTCTAATCCTGAAAAGATCCTCAATGTGAATAATTCATTTAATTAAAGATTATGTAATGTTTTATGGCTAGGTCTTTATAAAAACCATCATCATAAGAAATATTAATTTGTAGTTAAATAATATATATATATAACCCTATCACCATTAGTAGATCTTTTTATCCCCTCATTTCAAAACTATGGATTAACTCTATTGAGAAGATATTCTCTAATTTCCAGTGCTCAAAAAAAGAGAATGTTCTACTAACAGACTATCATTTTGATGTGGAAGCTGATCAGTGGTGTAAAATAATCAAGAGAATAATGTCTAAGGAGGAAATTGATTCCATTTAATGGGAATCATTCATGATAAAATCCCAAACTCTTTTCATTTATATGGAAATTTATTTCATTATATTAATGAAAAATGAAGATGAGTATACAGATGTGAATGAGGAAATCATTACAAGGATTTTAGGATACTCATATTTTTTTCATGAACACTAAATGAAAGTTATATCACTTCTTTAGTGTAATAAAATTTACTCTATAAAAATCAATGGTTATTCAATATATTTACAGCTATTTGGAGATTGTCTATTTTTTCCAAAAGGTAAAAATGGAGATTGGAGACTCTCAGGGGTTTCATGGAACCAAAGAAAAAAAAAATTAGAAAGTGAGTTTAATATGGGATGATCAATAGATATATCCCATGGTTGATTGAAAACACAACATCACATATGTCAAAAGTGTGGGAAGAAGCATCCTAGAAAATACCTAAGGAAACCAGGAGGTGATTCAAATGCAGAAGAGTGGGTCATATGGATAATTTTTTCTAATTTGATTTAATAATCCCACTAATATGGAAGAATAATGGAAGCTTCATACCAAGAATCAGCATGTAGGGCTGTTTCTCCACTTCCAATAACATGGGAATTATGTGAGCCAATTCCCAAAGACTAGGATTGACAGAGGAAATCAACAATATCCTCAAATGTAATAGGGAAGGTAATATGATATGAATGCAACTAAGGTAGATCCCAAAAATTATTTAGTGATAGGGAAACTATTATTTAATACATGTGTAGAGAATTAACTATTTGATTCTTGGTCTATGATTTCTCTCATCTCTTTAATATTTAGTTTAACTATTCAAACACCCCCTCAAAATATGGAGTTTGAGTTATCTACGAGGATATTAAGTGGAGAAATAACTGCATCCCAAGTGTATAACTCATCAAAAGTTATTTTTTTGGATAGATCCTCCTATAACATCTTGTAATACGTCCTTTTTGTGGAGTTTGATTCTATATTGGGTATGTATTGAAAATGTAAAAAAAAATCCAGCATAATTTGTTGAGAAAGGGATATCACACATCACACCTTGATTCTTCGTCCAATTTTTTAAATGTGTAATGAGGTGAGTTAATCTCTATAATAATCATCATCTAAATTTTGGATATTATTTCATTAATAGAAATCATATGTAGATCAAATTTTTGAGACAATGATGTGAATAATGTTCGAAGATGTGCCCATTGTGAGGGACTACACTAATGTGTTCCCTGAAAAATTGTCTTGTCTTCCTTATGACTGAGTGGTTGAGTTCTCAGTTGAACTTGTTCCAAAATATCTTCTAATATCAAAGACTCCATACTTAATTTCCACTATTTGAGTTGGATGAACTTAAGAAGCAGATACAATAGAATATGTACAAGGGTTTTATAGGCCCAAGTGCTTCATCATGGAGTGTTCTAGTCCTCTTATTCATAAAGAATAATGGATCAATGTTCCTATGCATAGATTATCTTGATCTAAAAAATCATGATAAAGAAAAAGTATCCCCTTCAATGTATATTTTATCTTTTGGATAAACTTTGTGAGGCCATGTATTTCTCCTAGGTGGACCTTTGGTCGAGATATCACCAATTAATGGTGTAAAAGGAATATATTCCCAAGTATTCCACTTCTTTAAGGTATGGGAATTATAAGATCATAATTATTTCTTTTGGACTCACTAATTAACTGTTATATATAATTTAATTAATTAATATATTTTATTGAGATTACCTTGAAAATTTTATGGTATTATTTATCACTGATATTCTGATATACTTCAAGAGAAAAGAGAAACATGAGGAGAATTTAAATACTATGATAATGACTTAGAGAAGGTATAGAATATATGGAATTCATGTTAATTGTGACTTATATTTGGAGTGAAAAACATTATGGGTCCCGTTATCTGTATAAAATTGATATTTATGGACCATTTTAAAAAATGGAAACTAAGGAGTGTTTGAGGCCAATATCTTTAATATATATTCGAGTTTTATTGGATTAGGTTGGTACTAAAAATGTTTTTTGAGGAATTTATCATGATTCTATAACCTTCTAAATAAGTTAATAGGTTAAGGGTTAAATTATGTCTAGATTAAAAAATAAAGAGGCTAATCACTGCAACTGTGATCACACTACCAACAAGTGGGGAAGGTTTTGCAATATATAGTGATGCTTTGAAAAAAGGTATCAGTTGTTTACTCATATAGAAAGATAAAGTGATATCATGGGCCTAGGTTAGTTGAAGATCCATGAGATGAAATACCTGATTCATGATCACGAGTTAGAAGCGATGATTTTTTCCTTGAAAATTTGGTATCACTATCACTATGGTGAGAAGTATAACATATATATTGATCAATAGATCCTAAAGTATATATTCAAAAAAGTGATCAACATGAATAAAAGGATATTTTTAGAGATAATGAAGGACTAAAAATTATCTATACACTGTCATCCTGGTAATAAAAACATTGTATTTTATTCCTATAGTAGAAAATAACCTGATACTCTATCCGTGACATGGATTGAGAAAGACTGTGTATTTATGAACATATAATGTATGGATCTATAAATCATAAAATTAGGGAATACATCCTACATTTACCAATTTATTTACCAAAAATATATCCAAGAGAATATCATGAAGACTCAAATGGATGATATGGATCTAAAAAAGAATCTAAAATGGGTAAAATAACGGAAGCTACATGAGTTTCACATCGATGGTGATGGAGTGATTCAATTTGGAACAGGCTTTGTGTGCATTTTCACCTGAAATAATGAAAGAGATACTGGAAAATGCACATAGCTCATCTTTCTCCAACCATCCTAGATGTAATAAGATGTAACATTTTCTTTGAGAAAACTTCTGGTGGGGAAATATGAAAAAGGATATTTTGAAGTCTATCTCAAGGTGTTTCATATGTCAGAATGCTAATGCAGAGTAATAGAAGACCGAAGAGATGATGAAACCATCAATTATACTCACATAGAAATAGTAGAATGTCACTATGGACTTTTTCACAAGTATCCTGAAAAAATCCAAATAATCCAAGTTGATATTAGTTATAGTGGATTGACTCACTAAGACTTCCCACTCCATTTCCATTTGGTAAAATTTCTCACTTGAACAAATTTCCATGTTATATGTGATCGATGTAGTGAGGTTATATGGGGCACCAGTTTCAGTTGAATCTAATCATGATCCAAGGTTCACATATAAATTCTATAGAATTATTAAATATTATTTGAGTTATAAATTGAATTTTAGCACAACCTATCACACCCAAACTGATGAATTATAAAAAAGGACTACAATCATGCTTGAGGATATGTTGAGAGACTGTTATGGGATGTTATGTATAAATCCATCCAGTTGTGATTAAGATGATGAATGAATGTTACTTGGAAAAGATATAGTGAATTATATTATAGGGAAGGTTATATCTATTCAAAAACATATCAAAGATTCTGGTAGTCACAAAAAAGCTAGGCTAACAACAATTGAAGTTATTTCGAGTTTGATATTAGAGAAAAAAATATCATTCTATTATCATCATGTAAGAGAGTCATTTTTTTGGAGAGAAATGGAATCTTAGCCCAATATACATTATCCCTTTTTTGATTCTTGATCGTATAAGAGGAGTGGAATTAGGCTTTCACTTCCACCAAATGAGAATAAATTTCAGGAAGTGGTCCATGTAACTCTCTTAAAGAAGTATATACCTGACCCCTCACATATACTGAAACCGGTGGTTGTATATCTGGAGAATGACCACTCATTTGAAGAGAATCTGGTGAAGATCGTGGACCATAGATAAAAATTCTTACGAAACAATAAAACTAATATTGTCAAAGTGTTATGGAGGAATCATAAGTATGAAGTGGTGATATGGTAGCCAAAGGAAGCAATGAAGGACAAGTACCCTCACCTCTTTTCAACTTAAAATATCAAATGAAATTTCGAAGGTGAAATTTCATAAGGGGGGAAGAATATAACAACCCAAAATTTTATTAATGACATATCCCTTATTATTATTATGTTATATAGTATAAAAATATATAAAATAGATACCAAATAAAAAGATTATTCTCATTAATTAATAATTAAATAAGTTGTATTTATATAAAGTAAATAAACAAAATTGATGAAATAGTTTCATGGCCATTGGGATAGTAATATGACCTTTAGGAATAGTAATCAAAAAATTAGAATCGTACCCTCACCTATGAAATTATACTTAAAAATTTGGTATCTTATAAATTAAAATATAATGTATTTATATAATGGTATATGTAAATTAATTTTTTTTTAAAATGATAAATTATGTGTTGGTATTTAGGTAAAATGTAAATGTTTATTTATAATTTTTTAATTAATATAATGATTTAAAAATAAAATGTAATTCCAAAAAATATACTCATAAATTAATATTTTTTCATTATGATTATAATGTAATTTTATGAGTCCTTAATTAATTTTTTTAAAGTGTCATAAAATCAGTTATAATATTAAAATTGGTTTTTTTTGTAATAAATCATGATTATAATTTAAAAATAAATTTTTCATAATTAGAAAATTATTCTAATAAAAGGTATTAAATTAATGAAATCTACACAAAGATAAATGGTTAGGGTTAATTTTTGTGATATTTTTAAAATGGATAAATTTTGGTGAATACTAAAATACAGTAATTTAGAGTATTTAACATTTTAAGCCAAATACATAAATTTTTTAGATATTAATGATTTAATATTCCATTATTTAGAACTAATGTGTACTAGATACTATACATGGTTAGAAGAATCAACCTTATTGATAGTCTTGAGCCTATATAATAACAAAATGAATAAACTAATCAAAACACTTCTCACCTTCTCCTATAAACACTTCTCTCCCCACACCTTATCTGTCTTGTATATTGCTAATATTATTAACAATTCCTCTCTCAATATTATTCACCACATCCTGGACTTTTTGGTCTCACCAAAATACCAATTCTATGTGCCATAAAAGGGTTCTGACGGAGAAGTTATTCAAGAGGTAATACCCTCCTTTCTATTTTATTATCTTTAATTTTATTATTGTCTGGTCACCTAACCTATCCATAGTGACATTATAACTCCAGTATAGTATATATACATTAATTTTTCTATGTTAATGTAATATAAATCATCAAATATCTTCCCCTCTTTATTTATTCCAGAAATGAAAACATCATTCATGAGGTGTGGATTCACCACCTTCGAGGATGACTAGTTTCTATTTTCCCTTATCACCTTCACAACTAATCATAAACCTATTTTTATAGTTAAAATAGATTATAATATTTTTATTAAAAAATATTTAATGTTCAATAACCATTCTATATTCATAATATTGAATATAGTTGTACTATATCATGATTGTTTTAGAGAAACCACCAAAATAAACTAATCGTTTTTATTTATGTTTTATCTAATGAATCATCCTCACGTCAAAAAATAAAATGATATATGGGACCATTTTAATTTTTGGATGTGAATTAATCTCATAAAATTTCACTTTTGTATAATTATTCTAATTTGATAATAACATACATAATTATACACAGGCGAATCTACCGTGGAACCAAGAAATGAATGCTCCCAAAACCACAAAATTAAACTCTATAACTCATTGAAATATCCATAAATGAATCTAATAAATTTATAATAAATAAAATATATACATAATATGTTTATATTTAAAATATTAAAAAATTTAATTTGATTATCTATTACATTAAGTGCTACTGCGGAACACTTTCATACATAAGGTAAGGGATTCTCTCAAAAATCCATTTTTTATTTGTGTTACACTTTCTCTCTATTTAAACCAATATATGACTTCATTATTCTTATTTAATTATTTTAAATTATATTTATATATCCCAAAATCATTTATCCATATCATTTAATATTTTATTGTTGTGGAAATACATGTTTAAATAAGGTCCCATTCTCAATTCCTTTCGATAAGAAAGACTAATTAAAGGGGAATTCTACATTTATTGTCCATTCTCATGTACACTACATAATTTGTTATAAGACACCATTACTTTTATAAATTAACTCATTTTATCATTAATTTTTTTTCTTTCCTGGTTTTATATAATCATTTACCTTTCGTCATTTTTAATGACTATTTAATATTTTCCCTTAAACCACAGTAAAGTGGATCATTTATAAAGTTTCATAAAAATAGTTTTTATATTTTTATAAATTATGATAGATTATATTTATCATGATATATTCCTATAGTACCTTATCAATGTCTGTGTATTATTTAAACACCTTCTTTGATGGAAACTATAATCATATTCCATTTGGTTATTCCTTATGACATGAATATTATACCCATTAATTTCTATGGGTAACCCTTATATTTTTACCTTATATTTGAATTAATGTGGAATAAATGTTCATGAACATGTTTTGATGGGAGTACCAAGATAAAAATACATTTCATTGGGTAATTTTTATACCCCTAAGACTTCATGTATGTCATTAGGGAGTAAACCTATTCCATTACGGGACATTTCCCACAATTTGATCTAGTCTTGGATATTTGACATGAATCATGTTTATGATAAGTTGTATATTATTTCCACAATACTACTTATCCATGGTAAATTATCTCATATTATATATGTTAGGATTACATATGTTTATTCTTGTTCCATTCCTTTTGTAATCATTTTATTCATTCTAACTCATCTGATATTATTTACTCCCCTATTTATTACCTTTCTTTGATTTTTATCCCATCCCATTTTCCATGTATTCTATAGGTTATCCTATGAAGATTTAAGATCTCAAAGAAAGTTAAGATATCATTATAGAGCTCAAATAAATGATGTATTTATTTTTATTTTATTATTTCTAATTATGTACCAAATATTCTAATGAAACTGGACTTTATGATCCTTGGATTGTATGTAATGTTTAATTATTCTTAAAATAATTTAATAGTATGTGTAAATATTTGGGTATCTATATCAATGAAATGGAGCATGACGTAGACCTACTTGTGATCAAGCCCAAAATTTCCTAGATTTTACCCACCATAATATATCCCCCAACACCACAACACAATGTCCCAAAAAACACTCATTTAGGAATATCCTTTAGGTATGCGATGTTGAGTCTTTGGTATAAGGAATATTTAACACAAAAAACACTAAAATACCCCTAAAATATCTTTATAAAAAATATTAAATGAATTAGCTAAAACAAAAATTCAAAATCATACTAGTGGCCTAGAGGATGTCAAATTCTAAGAGTTATATTCCTCATTTTTTGTATTTTATTTTAGTCACACTTAGCTTGGAAACCCTTAGGAAGGATTCAAAAGGAATAATGTTTATTTTATCTATATGTTGGATTGATGGAAGAATTGTCTACTTAACAATCTAGAAGTCATGTATGGTATGATTGGAATTATGGACTTCTTGAATATATATGTGTGGAGATAAACTCTAATGTGGAAAATTTTCATAAGAAAATATTCATAATGGGTCACCAATGTATATGATGAAATTTAAAAGGTGTCAAAAATTTTGTGGGATAGTATTTAATAAAAGTAAATATTAATTTAATGTAAAACAAGAAACTCATCTGAAGAAATATTATCTTATAGAAAATGTATAATTATCATTATCCAACATGACATTCATATAAATCTTATACAAAGGGAATAATATTGTAAGAAAGTACTTATAGATTAGTATTGAAACATAAAAAATTTTATATGAAAATAAAATTTATTATAGTAACACCGTCTATAGTAATATAATGTTTAATTTTCTTACCACATGAATCATGATTATTGTAATAAATAATGAATTAGCCTCTTAATGTTTCAATGTTATGGTCAAATTAATCTTAGTGTCTAATCCTATACTCAATATCATTGAGTTTTCTAATGATTTGGTGACACTAAATGTTTCAATTTAGGCCTATTATTGTAAATGAATTAATTCTATGGTGAGAGGCAGAGAGTATTCTTCAATTTAGATACACACAGATTTTGTTTATGGCCTGATTGATCTTGGGATTTGAGGATGATAATTAATTACTCTATATTTATTATGTGTTAATCGATCCATAAAAATCACAAACCTTCATGTTCTCTGGTTATGGGGGGCTGAAATGTGGGAAATCGACTATCAAACATGTTAGGGAAAATGAAAAAAAATCATAAATTATTTTCAATAAATAAATTGATTAAAAAATATAAATTAACTCAATTGAGACATTAATCTATAATTTTTATAAAATATTAAAAATATTTTATATTATAATTTAATTTTTAATTCCAAATGTATACATTTAATTAATAATAGGTTTTTCAAAATAGTCACAATAAATGTTTCCAAAAATTCCTCGAAAATTAATATTAATCCTCTTCCTCGACAAGCATCTAAAAAATGTACAATTTCATCAAATCGTGGTTTTTGTAGAAAAATATTAAAAATTGGATCATGATAGTTCATATTCCAATATAAAAATAACTTCACCTTTAATGAAATAAAAATACCCTAATAAATAATATATTGACCTAATTTCTATCTATTGCACTATTTTTTATATATTTATATTTTCATCCAATCATCAACCCTAAAAATTCCATATATTTATTAATCCTAAATTATTATAGGGAAAATTGAAACTCAAAAAAATATTATATAAATAAATATAGGCATAAAAAATATAATTATATTGACATGATTCACAAATAATTAAAAAATCTAAGTATATATTAATTAAAAAATGGGAAGAAACATTTTATCCATCATTGATGTTTTTTATCCTGAAAAAAAACATATTCAAAATAGGATTTCACTAAACTCTAATCAGCATTAAATATTTCTAGGTATTTTGTTACAATTAAATAATCCAACATTAAGAAATCATGGGTAGATTCCTCGCATTAAATACTCATTATTCATGTAGGAAACCTAGCATCATCAGATATTTAGAAAAATTTTACACTAGTACCATATAGTTGTCTATAATCATAAAATACAAGTTTTCATATCAATATATCATGTTTACTTTACCAAAAAAGGTGTCATATATCCACCTATATGTGATGAAAATAAAAGGTAACGAATCACTTTACTAGTACAACTAAAACTCTAAATCCATCATTCATATTTGAAAAACTATTCATTCGTTTTATCAATATCAACCTTCACAAAACACAGAAAACTACATATTATGATTATATTTTCACACTATTCCACCTTGTGTAAATTTTTATCATGCTCTATGAGAATATATTATAGTTATCTTCATCTATTAATATTACACCAAATATATTTTTATATATAAATTTTACTGCAATCATAATATCAGAAGAAACTATGAAAAAAATAATTAATATATGACTCCAAATCATAGTCAAGTCCTAATTAAATAATTCACAATAAAATGGTCTCTAATATATAATTAAATTTTAGAAGCCTCACATTGATCAACTCCCAAAATTAAATAAATGAGAATAAAAATTCAACTTTAAAAAGGTCATGTAAATGATGTCACAAACACCTAAAAAATATAGATGAATCATCAAAGACCATTATAGAATTAATTTTTAGTTCTATCATGTTATCTCAAAGATATGAATTAATACTATTCTAAAGCCTCTATTAAAACATTTTACAAGATTTTGGCAATGAATTAGGTTATAAATTTGGTTGCACTTTTACAATAACCACCATCATAATAATAAAAACTCTAAGATCATAACTATTACACTATATACATTAAATAATTTTTAAATAATTGATATCATATCACAACATATTCCCTATCACCAGATATCCATCGAAGGTAATTTTCCTCCCTACATATAAATAAAACCCTACAAAAATTGTTACATAATAACTTCTAATCATGATATATTTCTCTATCATCTCCATTAAAGTATATTATGCTAGTATTAATAAAATAGTACCAGTATTTCCAACCTATAGTGTCAAAAATTATATATCTTTCTACCTTAAATTTTATCACACTCTTGAACAAGACAAAATCAAAACAAACACCTCAACTCTTAATAGTGAGTAAAAAAATTAATCCCCTCATATAACTATTTTCATCTCATTGCGTAAAATTAAATATTGAATCTATTCATATTTATAATTAAATATTTTATGATGTTAGTAACATCTAATAAATTATATTTTATGAATTCCCAATACATTTTTCTTCTTCTATAGATGATACCAAAGTCATTGACATCACTATTTAAAAATATTAAACCATAGAGGTTTTAATACCAATGAAAAGAAATTCATGGGAATATTTTTCACACTTCTAGTATAGATGCCCTAAACTAATGGTAAATAGTATGTTGTGGACCCATAATAACACATCCAATGAATAGGGTTCTAACGAGGCCCAAATAACCTAATTCGATCAACTATTGACCCCATGACCACAATGTTAGGTTTGGTGTCTTGAGAACCAACTGTTTATACTTTGATTACATGAATGTACACTTAGTTTATATTGTTCATTGTTCTTCATTACTATAATATAATAATTTCCTAGAATTTTTGTTGCATTAATAAGTTCATGGAAGATCCCCACTAGGATGAGAACCATGAAATGATATAACTATATTCTTAAATAAATTTCTATAGTTGGATGACATACTATAATAGAAAACATAGTATACAGACCATCATGTGTGAGTACTCATAAGAAGACAAGACTCTCTCTCATTGAGTTCGCACTTGGTAATCTCTAAGATGGGAGATTATGAGAACAGACCTGCCATTAGTAATTCTGCATGTATTGGTGTCTTTGGAAATTCCTATCTACAAGCGTGTGTAATGGTCCTTAGACTGGAATATTATCATTAACTCATTTCATGACTCGTGCACAAAGATTTGCTGATAAAAACAGTCACAAAAATAGTTGGCAGGAAGTAGGGTACGTTGGCTGTTTCACGAATGACATGTTGTTAATATATAATTCGGGAAAGGATTTGTACCTTCCATATTTATGGAAGTATATATCTTGGGTCCTTTTATTGAAATAGAACTTTCTACCAAATTCGATGGCCATGATGTCATGATGAGTTTATTTATGGATGTCAAAGAATGACAGATCAAGAATATAGGTTTTTGAAACTACCATTAAACCATCTTGATTAGATATTGAAAAAAAGGGATTAAATTAAATGGTATGTGTTCATCTAAGGTGACACGGAAATGCGGTGTCATATTCTTTCACTTGGGTGCCTTGACCCGTTACTAGACAGTAATCTTGGACATTAGGAAAACCCGCCTAATGGCAACGAGAAAGAGGACTAGAGGGTCACACACTAAATGTATCCAAGTATCTCAAGTAGAATAATGATTACTCTCATGTGTGGTTTAATAATTATTCATTGAAGCCTGAATTGTTTTAAAGTTTGAGGAATAATAAAATTAAAACAAGATATACATGTTGTGTATAATGAATGTACACAGCGTGTAGTTTACATTTTTGAAAGGAAATGAAAAACAAGTATACGCCATGTATTAATGATCACATGAAGTGTAGTTTTTCTTGTTGGTATTTTGAGGAAATAATATTTTTAAATAAATGATATTTATTATAGTTAGTGTGGGTGAATGTCAAGGAATTAATGATTAAACATGGGTGTTTTCAATAAGAGTTAATGAAATAAATAAAATGCATAATTCTTTTATTTATTGTCATAACTCTATAACCTCAACCCCGATTATAAATATTTTCAAAACCCCAACACTTTTCTCTAATCGTTGTGCACAAAAATTCTAGAGATTTCTCTCAAGGCTAATAGAACTCCTTCCTCCAAAAATGCTATGAAGACAGAGAGAGATCCTCCTCTATCAGATCAAGGAAATCTAATGAGGACAATGCAAGAAAAGGCTTCTCAACGCTAGCACCCGAAGATTCCTTTGGCGACATCTAGAGATATGTGGTGCATGTGTGTATCTCTACAAGAAAAAGTCTACACTTGGTTTCTGCAATGCAATGACGGATCACATCGGAATGTGATAATAAATATCAAAGAAGAAAGAATGCCATTAATGGTACTTCTTGTCAATTAATTAAATTAATTATAATCAACCTGTAATGATCCTACTTTGTGGTTCCAAGACTACTCTTATTCTTTGTCAATTTCGGTAATTCGATCCATGGAGTCTCGCATTTATCATCGTATTGATCCTAGATTGATCATTACTGATGGCAAAAACTCAAGTGGGCACATCCACCCTCAAGCTTCCACTATAACTAGGACCTTCACACACATGGAAAACATGATGACTCTAATAAAATTGAGATACTATTAAATGTAAATGATAAAATTATACTCAAATCCCACATGATGAATCCACTATTCATAAGAACATTATAATCTTAAAATGTTTTTATAATAATCTCTTCTCTAGGTTATCCATCATCATGAAAAAAATCGTTTCTTATCGATAATAATATGATATATTTTATCAAGTATCTAATCTAGAGATTATTATACATACCTTTAGATATGGGATCCATAAAAATATATAATTACAAAAAATATATTTCCACTAATTCTAATGGATACATCAATGTAAAATGGTATAAAATGAATGAATCATTTCATAAGATAATGTGATATATTGTGATCAAGACACACTATTCCCAATAATGTCAAATCATAAATCTGTATGTTCTTATTGATGCACAGTTCCTCTTGGTGATAACTAATTATAATTTTGGTTGAATGCATTAAAATATAAATCCATGATTACTTTCAGTAACATTAATATTTCATGTTTCGTGTTAACTACTGGAACTTATTTTTGATCACATTTCTATTATTACATACTTTTTCATTATGAATTACTCTGGTCCCTAGTGAACCAAAATGGTTTCATTAAAATTTATCTAGACTAAAGGTAATTAACTACATACTAAACTCAATATGTATTTTATGATGAAATTATTCATCATAAGTGCATATTTTGATACCTCATATAAGGTTAAACACAGTGGGATATCACCCTTTCATGAATTTCCAGGAAAAAGAACAATAAATGATGACCCTTTAGAATATTTTCATGTACAATATCTATAAAAAAAATACACCAAGAGAGTGAAATGAGATTATTACTTGGAAAATATCATTTCCCCTATTACATTTCAAAAAGCACTTGATTTTAGATGATCCTCAAGTTCAATAGGTAGTAATCCCATGGAAATAATCTCTTGAACTCTTCCAAAACCATTGATGTACTCTCTTTGGTATATAATATGAGATTCCACCATCATATGAATACACTATAGTGAAAAATCATCACCAATATCAATATAAGGTCAATGGGGGTCATCCCTAGGAAAAACTAGTGGGGGAATGGATCTTTACAATCTACAGTTTTCTAGGAATCTGGTCTCCCTAAAAATAGAGGTCACACCAAACATTGTTACTCATGGAATTCCTTAAGTATATAATTCATCATAATATCGATGATCATGTCTTACCTTAATCATTCATAAGTGGGAAGCTCTCTAGTATAAAACCCTCTATAGATTTCTAAATATCACCCGAACAAATAATAGACGGTAGATATCTGGAATAAGCTCGAACATCTATCTATTTGGTTTCTACAGAAGAGTTTGTCATGATTACCTAATACATAAATGAGAAACCATCATTATATATTCTTATATAACAATGAAGTAGTAAATTCTACAAAAACGGGATATTGATTTATTGATTCATTATTTCAAATGAAATTTTGTGGATTAATTAGTTTGATATATTGTAATACACTAATAATTTTTTTAATTTTTTCCTTTAAATTTTTCTTCTATAAGATTTTATATAGACAATATGGTCAGAAATTTTTTGTTCACTCTATATGGTTTCTTATATAATTATAAATATATAATAATTTAATGATTTGATTATAAAAACTATAAATTTAAGTTAAATAAATACTAATAAAAGGTTTAATATGAAAATATATTGAAATGTATCACTATTAAAAAAAATTCCAAAATATCTTAGTATCTTTTTAATAATACTACAATATGATATTTATAGTGAAAATTTACAATAATAACATTCCTATCTTCCATTAAATTGATAAGGAAATTTGACATGATCGTAAAATATACATTTCTCTAATATCCACTAGCCAATCAATTAGAAGAGTGACTAGGACAATTCACTATGTAACATTAAGTATTCCTCCACATATTCCCAAGGCTTCCACTAGTTGAAATAGTTTTATAATATCACATGGGGAGGCTATACCCTATATATCAAAGAAATAAATAACGACCAATAAAATAAACATTCATAACAATAATAATATCATAGTATAATAATAGATTTGTACTAGATGGTGTATAATAATATGAAATATCTAGAAATTTATGAAAAATGTACTCATACAGGTCTTACATTCACATGTTAGGGGGTGTTAACCCAATGGTTAGATCATATATGGTATAATACTAAAATAATTATTAATTGACTCACTACACTATCCTCAACCATGCCTCGGGCATATATTCAATTACTCACCATGATCTTCATACCCACTCACCCTTTCTAGGGTTCACTCCCTAACCCTCATGAAAATATTACGGTATACATGTCCACCCTCATTCATATGAATTGTTTTAGAATTTCTTAGACTTTGACCACAAAAATTATGACATTGATAATAACAACATATATCTGACAATTTCTTTTTTGATTTTCAAATAGTCCTCTTTATGGGTGAGCGGTAACTGGAACAACAAGTGCGGGTTACATATTCAAAGAAGCCAAAAACAAAGTTCAAAATTCAAAATTCAATATTCAAAATTCACAGAATCCAAGAGACATTGATTCATGAGTACCCACAACTGCCTACATCATGAATAGTTGCCTAACATCATAATTACAATCGATGGTATCATTGTCCCACCATCACCATCATCACAGATAGCCAGAGAATAACCCAGAGTCCCTCGTTGCCATTCCGTTGAATATCATTTTTTCTTGACCATGGAGATACTCTTCGGGTAGGATTCTATGTCTTCATCCAAGTAAATGATTCAAGAACCATGTAACAATCATCCAAACTCTCAGACCTACCCAATGAAACTATGCAGATGCACAATTATATACCCAATAAGCTATGGGGTACCCAATAAGATACCCTAATAATAGAGTCATAATTTATTCAACCATAAATATAATGGGAAAATATTCGCATTGTATGATCATAAAAATATAATTATCATTTTTTCAACCCTGAAGTAAACCTAGGTAACCAATTTTTCACCATTTTAATAAACCATGGGTGAATGATTCTTCAATAATTAAAAAAACGTGGTGAATTATGAATCAACATATAGATAACCAAGGGTTAATTATATATCACCTTACACACAAAAAGGGTGTAAAATAATAAAATAACCAAATAAAAAAGGGTGAATGATATACCACCAAACTAATAACAATGGTAAAGGATTTATCACAATAAAAATAATCATGGGTGAATATTTCATCACTAATATATCAACTTGGGTGAATGATGTATCACTAATATATTTAGTATGTATGAATCATTTATAACCAACTAATAAAAAAGGTTGAATGACATGTCACTAGTAAAATAACATTGGTGAACAATGTATTACTATAATAATAAACTTTTCCGCATGATACATCACCAATTTACAAAACAAGGGTTAAGGATATATCACAAACTTATAAAAAAGGGTCAATTAATAATCACTAGTATAATTAGGGTGAATAATGTATCAAAAATATATTAAACAAGGGTGAATTATGCATCACCAACAAAAAAAGGTTAATGTTGTATCAATAATAAAATAACTAGGGTGATTTGTATGGTCATACTAAAAAATATGGGAGAATGATGATTAACCAAAATAATAACTTTGGTGAACAATTTATATCCAATATAATAACCAAGGGTGAATTATATGTAGAAAACTAACAAAATATGTTAAAAAAATCAATAATACCATTAATGTGAAAAATGTATCATCAATATATGAACCACTGTTTAATTATATTTCACTAATAAAAAATATGGGTGTATGATCTATCATAAATATAATAACCATGATTAATGATGTTTCACATGACAACTAGACATGGATGAAAATTCATCACAAATATGAAAACTAATGAAAATGATATATCACCAAAATGAAAATAGAGATGCCAAAATTGGCTGACCATAATCAATGTCATGGAATCTACTTGTATAATGCATATACCTCAACCAAAACCCACCATACGCGATGTATAGAATATATTTATATATCCCAGTGTTATAAAATTAACACTAAGAATGAATGGATCACATTAATCACCAATAAATCATACCCTAATAGAATTTATTATCTAAGTTCCCACTCATCAATATCACAACTCATTTCTCTGTGGATTTAATGCCACTTACCTTAATATAATATCAATTTTTTCTAAAACCAAAAAATAGACATTCCATATATTAATAATTGGATACCCCTCTATCTATAGTACATCACCACTCATTTCACAGGATTAATATTTTTTAAATCCATTAGCTCAATGACATATAACATGTAATCCCTTACATGGTGACCAGATCAAGAGTCATATCAGTACCCCAAATCACATTCTAATCCCTAATGTGAACTAATTAGTTAGTGTTTATCTCATATTGCATAGTTTTTGGGATTTTCTATAAAACATTTCAACAAATTTTGAAGGTTTTTATATGAATTAACAAATCAAAGACATATGTTAATCTACTTTAGATAACACATATCCCATATCTTAAACAGTTTCTCTAATAATTACTTACAAAGATCATCCCTTAACAATCTCTCTATGTGATCATCACATTCTAATGCATAATACCTTGCTAGTTCACCAGTTCCAAAAAAATGATGGAAACCTCTCTAGGTTCATATTATACTCTATATTATTCCCACAAATATATTAAATTTCCTTATAAAGCAATATGTTCAAGACTAATACACAAAAGAGATTCTATGAGACAAAAAATATCACTACTCCCGCCTCAAAAAGGGAACCCACATATAGTTCAATATGAAGTCAATCATACCTAATTACCCTTGATTATGGTTAAGAAAATTTAATCAACCATATATATATATATATTAATTATATCAATGAACACCTATTGTGTTCTATCGCATTGAATTGGAAGTAACCATTCGGATGTTTAAACATTAAAAAAAATTGGAAGTCCCAAAACAGAATGAAATACAATAATGATATATATGGAATTGAGATGACTCTAAATTCCATCCAAGAACTATATTTTATCAAAAAACTATAAAATACTATCCAATGAATAGTGATCCTAAATAAATAAAATCAACATTAAATGTAATGAAAAATCATACTTGACATGATTTAGGAGTTACCATAAACCATGGGAGAAACAATAGACCATTTAGATTATAAGAAATGAGATACGTACAAATGATATCATCCAAAATACCTACCTCATGTGATACCTTTTTATAAACCCAAATGAAAAAATAGAAAAATTCTCACTCATATAAAACAAAAAAAATACCCAAATATTTATACATGAGCACCATAAAGTCCAGCAAGTTCATCGATTCAACCACCACCTGATCCTTATTAAGGTCCATGTTTTCAAATAATGAAACCACCAATAACCCATCGGTGCACCAAGTCCTCTAAAAAAATTTAGTGAACATTATAGGCTTATATAACTGCACATTTATCCACCTTAATACTTAAAAAAGATTTTTTTATACCATAAGAATATAGGCCCCTCTTGAGCTACCATTACACAATCCAATTATATATCATAATTTTTCAAAATAATCCTTCCAAAAATTTATGAAACTTAGATAAAAATATTTGTTAGTAGTTCTGCATAAAAATATATCACTTTATGACTACATTCAAGGCTTAACCCAAAACATTAGGTCACCTACACATATATTCCTTCACACTCCCTTTAATATTGAATCATTGGTTGTCCACTGATGATTTTGGTCTTCCAAATCCCAACGAAGCACAACCAGAACCCAATTTGTTTTTACCATTACCATTATAAACATATCCAAAGATTTTAATTTTCATAATTCCTTTGTAGAACCAGCACTCCATCCTCAGAAAACATCTAAATTAAGTGATAGTTCGGTTGAATATTCTTTCTCTATTAATGAATCTTTATATTCACCAATACATGGATTTGGATAAAACAAATGAAATATTAATTTCCATGAATTATTTTGAGGTCCATAAATAAAAAATACATTTGAATCAACTCCTTCCAAAATTCCATGATATCTAGGTACTTAAATTTTATTTTATACATCACAACTGATTGTTATTGTCTAGATATCCCAATTATTTTCTTTCCTAAAAAAGTGAAAACTATGATTTTGTTCCTTCTCTTTATATCTGTATGTATTCTGAAGTTTTAATCTAAAAACCCATACAACTGATAATCAATTCCATAAGTTAGTAATATGATTTTTGAACATTTTTTATATTGAATTATTCAATTCACCTCTTCAAGAAATCCTTTCACTGATTGTATGTTAACCTATTGATAAATCCCAATTCATACATAACGTAAATACTCATACAAACCATGTGGTATTCACCATCTTGCAATCTTGGTTCCTTATCTTTGTATAATATGAAGTGTATAGCCAAGGAATAATCACATTCTTAGATTCACTCATTTTTAATCTTTTAAGACATTTTTGATATAATCCAACTAAATATAAATAAATTGTTTTCTTCTTATGTCCCTTATTATTATCATCCACAACATCTATTTTTTAGTTCCAATATCAATGTTGTTGGACATTAGAGCTAATAAAACTTTTTTCACCTCAATATGATCTATTCTGGAACCTCTAGGAAGAATATATTCTACATACAGAATAAGAATGATAATACACCAATCATCTATACTGTATAGTATCACAAACGATCTTTATTTACATCAAATAATTCAGTCTCTATCGCGATGTCATAAAACTTATGATTCCATTTCTAGGGATAATGTGTTATACCACATATATTACGTTTGAGACAAGATATTATACCTTCCATTAAATTTTCAATGAAACCCATTGAATTATCCATGTAAATTACCTCTTAATAATCACCATGAAGGAATAATATCTTCATATATAACATATAAAGATATATACCCTCCACATGGACCATTCTGATGACCATATGATTTTTTGAATTATTTAAAACAAAGGGGAATTATTTCATTTAAATCCATACATTTATTTTTTATTCCTTTCAAAATAATCCATTCTTTGTATATTTTATTACCACTTGCTTCTTTGTTCAACTAGAAGAATCATTTTTCTTATAGTTTTACTTTCACAATAAGATGTTCCATCTTATCCATTATTTTGAAAACATATATGGTGTTTATCTCCTCTTTAAGTTCTATCTCCCATTATCTATTCACCATGAGTTGGATCCACTTATGGGCTCTTAGGTTCTCCAACATAAATAAGAACCACGAAGATCATGTCACTTCAGAACCTCTATAATGGGTTCTTAACCAAATTAGACTACCTTAATTAAATATGATACAATTTTGTTTTCAAAACACTACTTTCAAAAATCCACCATCTAGAGATTTACACTGATATTTCATATTAATTGAGTATTGGGGTACATATTTCTTAAGAGATAACATTGGAATCTAATTTTTCTAAAAAACACATCTCATATTTTTTATTATCTCAAAAACAAATACACTCCCAAAACTAACTAGAACATAAAGAATTCCTTCTTGATAAACATTGTCTTGCATGTATTCTATCCTCACCAAGTCATATTCTTCCATGTTCTAATCATTATATATGATCTTCTCAAAAAAGAGGACATTTTAGCATCTAAATACCCTTCATTGTTTATTATATTCTAGATTATAAATCTAAGGATTTCATCATAGTAACCTAAAAAAAATCCATTAAACTTTTCCTCTAGTTTTTTCACTTTCCTAGAATATATATGTACATAGATAAAACATCTCAAAACTTTTAGGTTTCAAATTTCAATCATTCTATAGAGCTACATTTAATTTGGATGATCTTACCACAAAAAATTGAAAGATTATGTTTCAAATTATATTCATTGTGTTTCACTACATATTCCCAAACCACCTTAGGAAAACATTTATTCAAACATATGATCTTATCCCTCTCAATTTATATTTGATTAATCAATTATATGATATAATTTTGATCTAGTTTTCTATAAATAAAATTATAAAAAATTATTTATTTAATAAAAAAACCTTTTGAACTCTCTGCTTCTATAATCACTACCATTATAACACATCGAGTATTTCAATATAATCTTGGATTCAATTTCCACCATGGATCTCAATATGATGAAGGCTATAGAATGTTTAAAACTTGTTCATGATAAATAACACATACACACGATGTGTTACATCAATAGTTAATTTTTGATAATATAGTGATCCCCATGTGAATAAACTAGGTATCCCTTGATACATCCAAATAAAACTCCTATATCATATGATTGTTAGTCTCTTTTATTTTGTATTAAAGGAAATATTATACTACTTTTAGATGATACACTACTCACGTGTTTCATACTCATTGAGTTTGTGTATCAGTATGATTTTTACAACCATTATGTTTATCCTTTTGTCACCCATGTGATTTATATACTCGTTCCATGGATTCATAGTTACAAAATTTTATCTTTCAGCATTTATTTCATCTTTTAAATTATTGGAATGATAAAATTTTCCATCCTTCAACCATTGGCCACCATTATGAATCCCTTTGTAATCATAAACATACCTTTTGTAAATTTTGTATAGAGACCCACATCATAAAAATAATCAAACAAGACTAGGTTATTCCATAACCCTGGTATATGTTTCATCCCTTTAAATTATAGTAGGAATTTGTTTTAAATATAGAAGGATTGATAAACCATCCCCATATTATTAGAAAGGTGAAATATGTCATATCTTTTGGACACGTAATTTGACAAGTATCCTCCTTCAATGATATATTGAATATAATCTCCATGTTTAATATTACATTACTTAAGAGGAATAAAAAAATATCTTAATTAAACAACACTTATATTTAAAAAAATATTTTCATATGGGAATATTTAAGCATACATTCTATAAATAAATATTAAGTTCCTATAATTTTTTATAAAAAATATATTCTGATAATTCAATTATATCGTCCTAGGACCAGAAAAATCACATTAAATAATTTATATTGTTTCCATCCACTTATTTTGAATTTTTTAGTGGGAAAAGTGTCCTCTACCTCCATAAAAATGCCTCTTTTTATAATTGTGGGCCTCCTTCACACAAATTACTTAATTCAAAATTAAAAAATGCAAAACCTAAATGATCAATTTAGTTTCATAATTTGAATTTATCATCGTGGTAAACATTACATCGAATTATTTTTAAGATGATGAGAGAAGGATCAATTTACACACATTCTATATAAAATTCACATTTAGAAAATTAACTAACATTGAATCAAATTAAATTCAATGTTTAGATCTTCCATATAACATTATTCTGAAATCATCATTCTATAAATTCATTTCATTACAAACCAGTATTCATAGTGGTTATATTATCATACATATTTGAAAATAATGTTATTAATCAACCATTGTCTTCAATATATAGATGCTGAAGAACATGTTCTAGGACAATATCATCTAAACATGTTCCAATTCTTTATGATCAGGATTTTTTTATTTTTTTGATTCCACTCCATGTTGGACCCCCTTTAATGTAAATTCAATAAATCACTAGAATGGAAAATATTTAATCTGAATCCCACTGAATCTGAAAGTTTACCCATTAAAAATACTAATTGGGTTATTACCATCTTCAAACATCATCTTTAAAAAATAGAACTCCTACTAAAATAGAAAACTACAATGGTATGGACAATCTATAAGGATTATCTTATAATGGAAATCATATAATAACTCTCAACCCAATGATTTTATGATTATATTAATGTCTAACATTATCAGACTCTGTTACCAAACATATATATTAATTGTTAAAATTTATCTCACAAATTCAGAATAAAACCTCTAGAACCTCAAATGAGAATGAAATTATAGAACTTTTAAAATTAAATAGAATTCAATGTAGATGTATCTAGAACTAATAATTCCCTAAACCATATCCTAACATTATATGTTAACAATGGGATTGAAAATTCTTTACTTATCACAACAAACTATAATAAAAAAACTAAAAAAAATTAAAATAACAATTGAAATTATTGTGGTTAATGATTTTCCCTACTCCATGGGTGAAAAATATTAATGATTGGACTAAAATAATTTTAATAAGTATATAATTTACCAAAAACAAGACCTACTACCCACACTACTATTTCTATAACCCCATGTGGAAAAAATAATGATTTACTCACCCTTAACAAACTCAGGAACAAGTGACCCTACAAATGTATTTATAGATGATGTTCCTAATCGGAATCTGTCTCCATAAGTTTCACTACCATAAAATATTTTACAATAAATATCACATAGAATCGGTATCCACAATTATCATGATGATGCATGGAATTTATCTATAGTTTTGTGTGATAAATGCATACTTTCAAATCATTCATAAGCACGTTCCATTCATTAGAAAAAATATTATTATTTATAAACACATTGAAACTTTTGTTCAACTTCTTTACCTAAATTTATTTCCATATTATAAATTAAAAAATTACTCCTTATATATATTTTTGATACTTATAAAAAATAGTTCTTGTAGAAAATTTTAACAGCACCTACCTAAAATATAGATTTATTCCCATTAGAAATTCTTGATCATATCCATTAAATCTTAACCAAGCTTACACAGATCATTGAAGATGATCAAGAAACCCTATTCCTACCAAGGAATCAAATAAATTAAATATAGACAATTAATAATTAATTTAAAAATTAATTCTATAATTAAACCACTCGATATAATTCCCATAAACTCACTTGGTAGCATAAAGTTTTCAAAACATTTATAAAATATGTTTGGTCTACTACCATTATGTATTTGGACCTATACACAAAGAAATGATGAATTTCTCAAATGTAATTAATCAATTAATTTATTAAGTGTTTTCCAAAATTTGATGAAAAATCTATGATCTAACATACATCCAATGAAACGATTCCCTACCATGTGTGTTCATCCTCTACTAACATCCTTCGACATAAGTACAAGCTATACTTATGAACATGAAATTATTGTTCCAAAATATAGTGGAACAATGATAAGAGAGAATTAAAAATGAGGGTGGATGATAGATACCATTCTTGATCATAATTAAGAACAATCCCAAAACTTTATGGATCGAATATTGAAGAAAAGGATAATGTGGGGAGGAAGAGTTGGTGACACCTCTATTAAGAAAAATAGGAGAAAAGACACCCAAGTGGGGTGTTTTAATTTTTTAATCAAAATTAACCATTTACCCACCCTAAAAATATATTTTAATCCTACGAGGAACACGATGCTTTTTCATCCCCCACCTTATAGCCCTAATAAGGTGACACTACCACTGGTATTTCTTTTGGGTACTCGGTTTTCATAGTCTGGGTACTTGGGTGTTTGATGTAGCCACCTAACATTACCTTTAAATTTACCAAACACCTCAAAATTCACTATGAGTATTTTACACCAAAACATAAATCATTTAAATGAACATTCAAATTACTAAAACCTTTTAACCCACAAAATTCCTGATTCAAATCAAACAATTCAAACAGGATCTATTTAAAATCCACATTGAAGACATATTTCTTCTAAATAAATTTAAACATTCTGTTGTGGGTCATTATAAGAAACTCATTGTACTTATTTCTTATGAAATAGTCATGATCCTCACTAGTGAATATATCTTGATATATAATCCACTTTTTTGGTATTTTACTGGTTATAGTCATAAAGATACAACACCTAAAACAATGAAACCCTAACTAGACACCATTTATCTAGTCAATCATGTGTGGAAATGATTCCTTAGATGTAAATATTTGAACAATTCCATGTTTCTCACAATTAAGTTTTCATAAAATACACTATTCAGTGACAAACTATAATGACTCCCATAAAAAACCCAATGGCCCATGAACTGGGGAATTATAGATCTCCAAGACTCAATAACTCCCCCACATTACCAACATATTTAAACTATATTTTCTATACTTATACATAGTCCAACATATAAATAATCACACATCATTTTGATTCATCAAATGTTCTATGCTCACTAGTTAAATGAGCTAACCATCTCAGTTATAACCTAATCTTTAGGAGCCATTGGTCATTATACCATTACCCTATATTGATCTAATATCCCTCACTGGGCATACTATTAAACACCATTTTTCCCTATTCAATACCCATCCCACCAATCCTAGAGTATATTCTTCACATAATCACACGTGAAGGATCATCATAATGTATAACTCTATTCTCCATATCAAATTAAAAAACCATATTTTTCACTCATTTATAAGGTTAATCTCATATATGATCATATACCAATTGTGATCACCTAGTTAATCTCACATTAATCCTATGACCTAGATCAGTTTGATATATAGAAAATAAATATCCCTTCCCTTTAGCATGATTTTACCCCATCCATAACTTCTTTCAATCGATGTGTCTCATATGTTGTCCAATTTTGATAACACCTAGTAAAATTGTTATAATCATCATCCCAAATCTATGATTAGGTTTTACAGACCTATGTACAACATATATTTGGAAACAATATCTCCCTTATTCCTAAGGTAAGAGATTATCTAAGTAGCCACTCCAATAAAGTTGTGTAACTCCCCCCATTTTCAATAATACCCTAAATCCAATTAGGAATACTTGTTATTATACCCCACATATAACTCATGTTCTCATGAGTTTTATCTCATCCCATGAAAAATATAATGACCATGTTTCTTAAGAATTTTTGTCACTTACACCATATGAAGAACAACCTATTTCTTTATCCCATTCTTACATAAGGTAACATCTTATCCCCTTCTATTAACAGATCGCACATCACTCATGTGTTGTTTAAATTTCATGAAGAATATACTCATGATTTTCTTAAATAATGACCCCATATACCTAGGATAACACCATTCTTGTAGGACTTCCTCATGTTTCACATCAAATCCTTCATAAAAAAACAAAAGGGTCCACTACTCTGCTAATGTACTTGACTCAATAATTTCTTATGTAAAATTTCATCATCTCTAGGAATTATCTCCAAGTCTATATACTGTATAATTATAATTCATATCCCAAAAATCGGATCTCATGATATTTTATAACATTAAACAAGTTATAAAACAGTGAAACATCCATCATAGTTTCTCATCTACATTAGGTATCTCTATACACAAACCACCCACTATAGGGTAAACATCATCACATATATGTGTATATCGAAATGATATAACGCATTAGTGAGTCATATCAATATTTTTATCAAAAATAAGGCTCAGTTATGTATGCATACACTAATAAGTTGTTTTGAAACATGTACGTAATGTTTTTTTTACAAATTACATATCTAAATTGTTTTTCTTTAATTAGAAGAATTTTCTTAGTTGCACACAACAATGAACCTACCATGTGAACATTCATTCCATATATAATTCATTTAGGAACTACATTGTCCAATTATTTTTCATAAATACGTTCTCATTTCAATAACAGAAAATATAATCCCTGGAAAAAAATCAACTCAACATTAATAATGAAATATATGATAAACAATTAAAACTCCCCATAAACATAGAAATTTCCCCTAATTTTCTTGTATTGTCAAAAAAATTTATAAAAAAAAGGTTTTGAAAAGTCTTGGATCCATATTATATCTTTATAATAATTTAAAAATAAAAAAACACCTAGATACCTTATATAATATCATATACCACTTGAACTATGATATTTTAGTCTTTGGGAAAATCCCTCATAATTTTTGTTTTTATTTGGACACCCTTAAAAATGGTTTTTGATATATGAGGAATCAAATCTCCCTTTATATGGTTCTTGATTCTCCACTATCTACTAATATTGTATCATTATAATTAGAACCATTTATTAAGGATGTTAAAATGTGTAATTTAGATTTTACAATTAAAATTTCCTTACAGAATAGCGTTTCCTTTAGTTTAATCTTAGCTAGTGGAATATAAATACATATACCACTAATTATATGCCCTTTAATTTTTTATACATAGAAGTTTGAGATTTTTCTTTATAGTGATTATGGTTAATATCTCTCCATTCTTCCCCCATTCATCTTTCTCTCTCATTAATTCATATTTTAATTGGATAGAATTAAGGATTTCATAATGATTCCACCATCACATTTAAAATAATGTCAAGGCGAGAGGATTTTTTGTTTATAGATTCGGGAGGTGGTTATTGGAGGATGAACACACACTATTTCATATTTTTTAAATAGAATCATTCTACTGATTTGGTATTCCTTGAATTTTGTTGATTTTAATAGAAATTGATGTATAAATTGCCTTGTGAAATTTTTTATTTTATGTGGGATAGGGTTGGATGAATATTTATGGTGGACCACACATAGTTGTTCAATTTTTTGGTATCTATAGGATACCCAGTGAGTTTATGTGGATTATTTCGAGTTTGGATAATTATCTAATTTTTTTAAATAAATATTAAATATGTTATAATTAAATTCTGTAGTATTAAACATAGATAAGGGGTTATGATCATCGTACATAGTCATCAAAATATTTTTAATACTTTTATGGATTTGGAAAACCATTACTAATGGTAATAACTATATATTAGAGGTAGGTGGTACCTAATATTATTGACTTGTATGTGGATTTTTATATTGTTTAAACTATAAGCGTTGGAAAGCTAGTTAGATTAACTTAAAGATATAACCAAATGTGGGAAACCTTAGGAAAGTTGTGTAAAGTTAGTTTTTAAGGTTTATATCCAATCACCCATGTTTTTTTCTTGACCACATATCCATCGAGGGTTGTGTCACCTATGTGTGAGTACTGGGGAATGTTTAATTGAAACTGTTGAACAATTTTCATTATGTGCATCATATTTATTGACCCAAGGAGGTCTTATGTCTTATCATATGATGTAAAACATGAGAAACTTTATAGTGTTGATCTCCATGTGAAATTATTAGAGAAATAATGTGATATATTGGTTGTGAGTTATTGAAACTATAATAACATGTGGTTTTTATTTGGGACAGCCTTAAAAAACACTGATTGGGTTCAATAGTTTATATAGGAAATCCCATTGAGTATTGATAGTGAGATAAAAACCATGTGCTTGGAATTTCATGGGTTTTATAGTGTGATTTGGACTAGTAAAGACCCTTTTTATTTATTCATTGAGGGTGGATCGACTAGTGTGATAGGATTGAGCTAATGACAAATACTATCATTGGTAACGTAGAATGATTATGGATGACCCATCGAGGGGGAATATTTCAGTATTGAATGATGGTTGGTCTATCAAATATTATTTTATAAGTGGGGTTATGGGTTATAGTCATCGAGCCTACATCATCAATGAGGTGAGTATTGCGAGGTAATGGATGATTATATGATGGATGAGCCTACGAGGTTATAGATTTTTAGTGATGCATGTGAAATAGTTAGCCACGAAATATAATGATAGGAATGGTAAATTTGTAGATATATTATATATATAACACAATGGTTTATTTCATAAGGTAGGTATAAGGTGGAGAAATGACACACTCATTATTGTGGTCATAATATTTTGATATTTGTGTTGTTTTTGTTTTATTTTGATATAGTTCACTCTTTGTTATATTGGTGATGCATCATTCAAACATGTTTAATTTTATGGTGATACATCATTTATCCGATAAATAATATATGTGAATCATTATTTATACATGTTTATTAGTTTTTGATATATCATTAACCCTTAGTACAATGGTGATAAATAATTCTTCCTGGTTGTATTGGTGATACATCTTTATCCATATTTTATTATTTGATGATATATCGTTCATCATTTGTTAATATATTTGAAATACATTATTCACCCCAGTTTTTATATGGGTGATTTATTTTTCACCCATGTGTAGTTGTATATAGATATATTATTCTACAAGGTTATTGTATTGATTATACATCATTAACATTTTTTTTGGATTGATATTTTTCTACAAATAACTTTATCATTACTATAGTCATAAGATAATATGAGACCTTATATTTCATTATAGTAATACAGTATACACTACAGAGTTACATATACCAGAACACCAATAAATATCATAATATAACAAATTAAAATATATTAAAACATCATAATCTTGAACATAGGAGGGTCATATTCTATAGTGAATAATAAAAAAAGAAAAATTCTTATAATGAAGAAAACAACATGAAATGTAATAGATATTATATATAAACTAATAAAGTGTAATGAATGATTCTATAGGATATAATGTGGTGCATTTATAATGAATGTATGATCATTGTAAGGGAAACATGACCACTGAAATAGTAACATTGTAATGTAACTGTTGTAATAGTTATTTGACTATAATGTGTGACAGGCATGTTTCCAATAAATTACATCTCATAATTTAGTTTTAATATAATTAATAATTTATAAATATTTTGATCAATGAATAATAATATTATTATAAATATACCTTAGAATAACATATAAATTATTAAAATTGTGTTTTAAATTTTAATGAAAAATGTAAGATTTTAAAATACAATATGAATTTTATTTAATAATTAAATGTATCATATAAGTAGATAATTATTGATTAAATGTATTTTTTTGTTTATAATCATCCCATTAAAATTATCTAATGGTGGTTCATTGATATTTATTGATGTAATTGATTTTTTAGGTTAATTGTAAAATAGTATATTTCTATATGACGTGTATTATGACTTAATGTTGACGTAAAATGGATGTAATAATTATTATAAATGAATATAAAATATAAAATATTTTATTTTATTAACTAAAAGTATTTCAATGTGTTTCAATCACTTTTAAAAATTATAATTGAACTTCCAAATCTGAAAGATATATATTATGGCTTTTAAAATAAATGTATTGGGAAAAATAATATTTACATATATAAAATAATATAATTAATGAATTTTTTTTTATAACATATAAATGTTTTAATAGATACCTCAAATTTCAATTATCTTGATCTAAAAGAAAGGATAGTCCAATTAGATTGAATTATTCACAACCTTGGTTTCACAAGATTATGTCTCAAAATTAATAAACTATTCTCCCACGTTTTCTAAAAATAGCCACCCATATTCTCATTTAAAATCACTCCAAAATCATTTATGATATTTCAGAAATCAATTTTCTTCCCAAATTTCATTCCAAGGATCATTTATGTATCTACAAATTTTACTCTCAAGTTTTAGGAAGATAGTTTTCAATGTATGTTTTTGTAATATTATTTTTTCAATTCCCGTTTATAATAATTTTAAATTCCCTTAGATTTTAATATAAAATATTTTTATACATCAAGATTATGAATTAATTATTTAAATATAAAGGGAATATTACCATTCCCTCTCCTTAAAACACACTTATAAGTCATTATAATTCATATTTATTTGTGTATATTTAAATCACCTTATCCTTAACCTTATGCATGCAACACATTTGTGGTGTTATAGATTTATTATTTATAGGAGGAACATTTATATGAAATCAGGGTAAAAATGTACCAACGTAATCCTCTATCAATTCAATAGTGTATTAAACATGATTTTGGAACCAAACCATACCAACCATGAAGTTTCTACTAATATAAATTTATTATCCCTAATGTGAATTAAATATGTGTCCCACATACTATTATTTTTAGATATGGGTTTTTTATCATTTATTTGGTATATAAAACTTTAATATAATTATAATCACTAATTAATCCTTATTTCTATCCTTACACAATGAAATAACCCCACCCTATTACTCAATTAACCTTCCTTTGACAAGGTTACTTTCTATTGAATTATAAATTTCCTAATGTTTCTAATTTTATTGATGGTTATTCACCTTTATTTTGATATTATCTAATTGAGTATTTAAATATCTATAATCCTTATATCCAATATTTTAACATATAAAACTATTAATTACATTTTTATTTCTATGTGTCATGTTCCTTATGGATCCATATAAAATGAATAGTTATCTATTCATTTTTATATGATGTACATATTGGACATATGTTGTGATGAGTGGGGCCTGAGATTATATTTTTCCCTAATTCATAATTATTATTTTTTAGATAAATTAACATAGGTATATGATTTATTGGAATTAGTCATTGATTGTGTTTTCATGATGTCGAGAATTTCAAATTATATCACTATGATATTTGTTATTGTAATCTATGTGATTATTTATTTCAATTTTTATGTAATATATGGATTTATTATAATAATTTTATCATTCATGTAGAATAATATGGTTACCCATCCTTCCCTATTATGTTTTCATGTTTATACCCTGTTTTATTCAATTTCAAGCTACCCCTTACTGAGCATGTAAGATCACTCGCTATATTGTATTACTGTTTTCCAAAGAAAACATAGAGAATATTTAATGTGGCATAAGGGTCTACTCTATAGAAATAATAATTTTTATTATATTACTAAAATATAAATTAAGGTAACAATGTAATTTATTGATGATATATATGTGAAAGCCTTAAAATTATAAGTAGATTTATAGTTTACTTATTAGTACTTTTTTCTATCATGTTGAGATAGATTTGTTATTATTTCAATGAATATCCAAGGGTTGGTTTTAGTGGAGAAATAGATATATTGAACTAATTTTTTAGATCAAAGTGAATTCCACAGTTTGGTTCATATTCTATGTTGTAGAGGGTGTGGCTGAAACATGTATGGGGAACTGCGATATTGTCGTATGTTTTTCTGATTCTTACTATTTTGAAATAATTATAGTGTGGAGAATTATATGTGATGTGATTTATTGGATGGTGGATTTCATTAATTTCGTATAAATATCATATCATTATACAATGGAATGTGGTTATGGTGTAGAGTTCTTATGAGGACATGAAGGCAGTGGTGTGCTGAGTACCACTATATAATGTACCCTTTTTTTGGATTATAGGATCTCATCATTGACCATAATGTTGATTTTAGAAACATTTTTGACTATATTCCATTTTTCCCTGAACATATCATTTCCATCATAGTTTCTTCTAATTTGGGATCCATTTCAACATGGACCTATGTACTATGTTTATGTTCCTATTTTCATAGATTTCCTAAAAATCATCATGGACCATTTAACCCTTCCATTTTGGAGAATTTACATCTGAGTTTAGAAAACTATAGGGTATCTTAATGAGTGATTCCATCTATAAAACTCTTTTCTGTTGTGGTTTCACCCCCAGAACCACTAGAGTATTCATAAGAGAATGTTCAGTTTCATCCTTATGAATATATTCTGTTGGAAAACGTGTGTTCTACCTGGTGGGAGAATTATGACATACTTCTTTTGGAGGGGGTCCCCTTTATCATCTTTTAGGTGAAATTTTCAGTAATTCCATATGTATGTTTAAAATTCATATAAAAATTTAAATATGATAGAAACAAAACATGTTTATAAGAACCCAAAAGTTATTTCTACAAGGAAAATTATCATATAAGGATACCGAAGTAGGTAAATCATATTCCTCATAGCTCCACCAAAAGCTCAAACATGTTTCTCCGTAACTGAACATTAGTCACTATCAAATATATATCAAAATTCATTCTCAAGTCAAATAATCCAATTTTAAATGTATTATATCACAAAAGAATAAGAAAAAATCAAGGCATTTAGTTACATTAACTACCATAAAAAATATATTTACATATATATATATATATATGATATATGATCCTATATAAAGAGTCATGATGCATGAATGCACCCAAATCCCATAAAATGTAACAGTACAACATACTCATGATTATCCTGATACCAAAAAGAAATAACTATAATGAAAATCATGTCACTAGTAACTTAGAGGTCTATTGCATAAGGGATATTTACACAATTTTCTAACTCCCCTACTAGAGTTCTGCATTGCTTATCTCATTTCTACCATTTTCCATATGATGAAAAGAAGAAAACAAAAGTATAATCTACTTGCATACCACATTGTAGTGACCAAAACTAAATATTCTGATCTAGTATGGAGTTTCACATAACCTCATACAATCCTCCCCATATTTAATATTATGTAGACTAACATTGAGGGTCCAAACTATGTGGTGGGGATACTATACCCATAGTATCACTACATATATCATAATCATATTAAAATTTAATAACATTAAAATGGGTACAATAAAACTAAAATAAAAACAATACTATATTAGAGGAAATGTAGGTTATGTTAGAGTTATATAAGTAATAAACGAAGTACCCCTAATCGGGTAAGTAAAGAAGAGTAAAAAAAAGTAGTATGTAAATAAATAAAGAATTACAGACATCACTCTAGGGTATTTATCCATACTACCACCTAACACCAAGATCCACCTCCTTAGCTCCAATCACAAGGCTCTTTCTATTTTTTGGATCATTGATCATGATATCTAAAATTTCATTGATATTGTTATATAGTTTGTGAATATAATCATATTTAGACACCACCAATAAATTTTCATCATAAGTTCACATGAATTTGATGTGTATTCATTAAAAATAAGTAAATTTTGAAGGAGACAAAAAACGTTTATGTATTGAGCTATCATGAACTAAGCATGAAAACAAAAACCATCTTTTTACCAACATATACTCCAATCCAAAAGGACATTCATAATGTAATTCATGATCATGGGTTTTCCTCAAGGCCAGCATATATATATAAGTAGTCACATGGACAAAAGGGATCAGATTACAACACAAGACTTTCGAACCCCATATCTGTCATATCAAAATCTATAAGTCCATCATATTATGTTTCAATCATGGGTCAAGCCTCAAGGCCATTATTCCTATTCTCTTCCTTGGGCTAGGCCACAAGTTTTGTATTCCCAAAAATTTCAATGGTTCAATACCCAAGCTTATTTCACACCTACCTTATGTATCGTTCCATTATCAGTATCATTTCATGTCACAAATTATCCACCTATAAGGGATAACCAAGTTATGATGCTTCACCTATCACATAATAATAGAATAAAATCATCGGGATTCCATACATTTTAAAACAAAAAGGCATAACACATATAGTCATTAACATAGAATATCATGAATAGGTCTCAGTAGCCACACACACACAAGTGATCATTAATGAGAATGGTTATCATGGGATACACATACACACATGTGTGATCAATATCAAACATGGTACTCATAGTATATATAAGAACAAACTTGTTCTAAATATCAAACATTGGTCTCACAAACTACACATGCACACTCACGTGAAACGAATAAATCCAACCACATTATATATGGTATTTATAGGGTAAGGATCTTCTTAATTTAATATTTATCGAAACAAAATTCTATGAAGATTCACAGGAAATTAGCTTGATGTGATAATTCTACAATTATAATCAAGGGATTAAATAGTTAATGAGTTGGTAAAAATCATGAATAAAATGTTTTCATCATGTCCATATTTCACATGGGAAATATTGACAACCTAGAATAAATTTTTATGCATAATTGAATCACCATAAACCACATGTTTCATTCATATTCCAATACAATATCCCCTTATAGTTTGAATGATAAATGTCAAACACAAGAAAAAGGGAGGAAAACCAAATTGAATTAAAGATGACCAAACATAGAATCTCCAATCGTTGATCATCAAATATATGGTATGAATCCAAGAGTTAATGGGATGGATGTTCCCTGGATGATGTCCTATTATTTCCCATGTTTTTATAGAAATCGATAGCAAATTGTCAAATTTGAGAGGCCTCATGAATTTATAGTAAATCTGGAAAAAAAAGGAATCATAGTGTATTATATAGGGTAATGTGTTAGTGGTACCAAAATTAGAAAAAAAAACTAATTTTAAAAGAAAATGTCCATGATGTAATAGTTCCTAGTTAAAAGCTTGGTTAGAATCCATGGTGTGGTCTATTAAATGATCCAATAAACTATTAAATGGTCCTTGATGCAATATGCATCACTATCCTACATCCTCCAATCCCTTATAATAACACCACACCACATCCACCCTCCACAGTGAAATGATTCCAAATATGGAATAAATTCCCAAACACCACCTTCAAATACATTACAACATCTCTAATGATTCATGCCAATGATATTACAAAACACCAAGAACCATCAATACTAACCACCATTCCATATTTTCCAAACCATGGTACATCCACACCCTCCAAGACATTGAACATGCACTGAATCTTGTGGATTAAGGTAGCTATTGTGCTTATTTTTCCTTGGTGTATCGACTAGATCGATGATCCCATCAATGAATTTAAACAATTAATCAGTATAACAAATACCTATTGTGAATTCGAAGGATGTATGATGCTCACATGGAAATTCACCATAATAATAAACCATAATCCTAGATATGCCTTCACCTTGAAGGGGAACTATGTTGAAATTTTTATGTTTTAGTGGTCCCACTTTCGAGACAAATCAATTAGGCATTGGATCATGCTCGGTTGCATCCCATATATGTCTTGTGGTGTAACATGGGTGTTCTATGAAGTGGTATAAGTATAACCAGACACCACTGGTGGTCCCTCAAGAATCTTTTAGGTGGTATTATATCATTATTTAGAGGTTTATAATATATGTGTATCAAAATATTGTTTTCTAAAATGTACCCTAGTCGTACTTAAATCCCTAGTTTTGGCATTTTTTCAGTATCTATTGACATTTTATGTTTAGATGGCTATTATTTGTGAAAATTTAATGTCATTATAGATTCTCTTTGAATGAAAAAATAGGAGTTTAGAGAGATTCCGTCAAAGGAGTAATGGTGATTGATGATCTTGTTGGACAATTAGTTGGTGCATTCACATTAGGGTTGAGGGGGGATACATGTACTCCCTTATTTATTAAATCAACATTGGTGGACTGGGTAAACACTAGAAATGTTTTTTCCATTGAATTATTTGTGGCCCATGAAATTTTTATGGGATTTGACCTAGTAATAGGTTTTTCATTGAATAGTGATGACATGATATTTTTTCATAGGAGAATTATAGTTTCATATTCCCTTAGGGAAGAGCTAATTTGTGACTCTCTTTCCATTATGTTATAAGTGCACCCAAGAAAAATAAAGATGAATCTGGATATCTATTTACACACATTTGGACTAGGAATGAAGAGAGATATCATGGGCTTCAGCTCTCATTACATTACTCGTTAGAGGGTAATGTTAGATCATCATCAACTAGAATGGTTTCTTTTTCCACATCTATTTCCAATATGTAAGTGTGATGTGGTGATAAAAGACTTCAATAAATGGTTTCTTAGGACCCTGAGAAGTTGATCTATAGTTTGGGTGATAGTTGATCATATGTAAAAATATGAATTTTTCTCACTGATCTAGTATCACATTTAATAGGGAAACAAATTTTATGATTCATTTTTGGATGGTCTTGTAGAAGGATTTAGTGAACTAGTTAAAACTACGTAAAACATTTCATCTACAAATCAGTGGATAGTTAGAGATTACAATCTATATCCTAGAGGATATACATCGACTATGATACCTATAATTAAATAAATCATTGGATTGTCATATGTTTTTGGTGGATTTGATGTATAATATTTTATAGTCATCTATTTATATAGAACCTTTTCAGGCTCGTTATGGCTATCTATGTTGCTCACTACATTGTTGGAATAAGGTTGGTGAGGTAGCTATTGTTGGGATACGTATCATGCGATAGACGTATGAGATGGTGTAATTGATTAGGAAGATTTTTGCTAATGATTAGAGTTATAAATGATTTAATATTTATAGAAGGATTCAAAAATTCAATTTTTCTATGGGTGTCCTGGTTTTCTTGTTTGTGTTATCTCATTTGGAGAATCGTTGTTTATAGAGGAAATGGAGGTTAACACTATTTTTTGTTTGACTGTTTAATTTTAAGGATCATATTTGTGTATTGGATTTCTGACTTTACTATCCTCTTTGATATAGATGTATGAATAGTTTTCTCTAAATATGATTGTTTTGAAGGTAAAATCATCTCCTTAAGAATGTGTTCAAGCTTGAGGATGTTGAGTTGGAAGTAGATGAAACATTTTTGGAGTCCCCTATGTGAATTATAGACTAGATTTAAATGTTTTTGAGGTGGAATTCAGTATTAGTTTTTGTAATTTTTTGGAAGAATGAGTGGTTAACATATGAGTCATGGGACAAGGAGTCTATTGTTCGAGACAAATGGACTAATTTTTTTGATAAGGATTATTAGATGAATATCATAAGAAAAAAATTAATTAGAGGGGGATATTAGTTACAATATCAAAATTATGAGGTTCATTACAGATTAATTTGTTTATTCCATGTCAATTTTTAGTCATTCATGTTTGAATTAATAACCCAGTGTTGGTTTCAGAGGATAAATAGGGAAGGTAAATAATTTTAATGATCAAACTAGACCCTACGGTATAGTTTGTATTCTACATAGTAGAGGGTGTGGCAATAGTGTGGCTAGAAGATAGATATATGTTAGTCATTTTTTCTAGTTCTCATTGTTTTGTTATAGTTACAGTGTTTATCATTTTGTGTGTATTGAATATTGAAAGGTTGAATTCAGGTTGTTTTATCAAAAAAATCACAATAGAGGGTGAACATGACCTGCGGTTCTTCTGAGGGCTTAGAAGATATAGCATGGTGCTAACCATTTCACTGTATTAATTTTTCCTAGTTTATTGGATCTATCTATTTACATCAACTTGGATTGGGGTCAGGTTTTTTATGATGAACCTAAGTGGTATGGATCTCTACTTTACCATCATTTTTTAAAATTTGTTACCCATTGTAGTGTAGCCATTTTTACTACACCAAGAAACATGTTTTCCAAGATTATATATAAATTTAAAAGTCCCATCAAACCCTAATATTTCCAAGCCACTCTAATTGAACCTTGTGTAACTCTTGGTTATAATGAATAGAACTTATATCCACCAAATTGATGTATTTATCAGCAATATTTTAGAATCAAATCATTCAAATTATTTTAGAGTTCCTCTCATATTCTGTTTGGTCCCCCCTTTCTTATTGGGTTTTTCTCTACATCTATCACATAGTAATGGGTTATGGATAGGGAATTTATATGAATCGTGTTGTCTATGGAGATAGAGTAATGAATGGAAATTTTTTCTAGGATAAAGATATCTCCTTGGTTTAATATTGTCTTATTGAACACCTTTACTTCTACATTGATTAAAAACAAGAGAATTGTTCATTCTAATAATTATCTTTTGGAAATTATCATGTGAGGCTTGATTAGCGTGGCGATTCATGAAATTTGGGTTCCATAACTCTTGACGTTGGATGTTCCTTACCATATTGATTCCTTGTATAATTTTATTACCTATATTGTGATGAATTGTGTGTCTGTTGTCCAAGGGACCCAAGATTTATATTGATCTAAAGTGTGTGAATGTATATTCCATGACATCAATGTCTGATATTGATTACATATTTGTACATGTGAATTCAGTGAGTCCTATTTTCAATCATTATCACATGAGAGTGTGTTTTTATGTGTGCTTTCTAATACTCATACTTGATATGCAATCATTTTTTATATTCATGTTATTCCCTATTATGTGTTAATTTATGTCCTTTGGAGGGTTTTATTCTAGATGCATGTGGTAGTTTGACCATCGTGGATTTTCTATCCCTTAAAGGGGGAGCTTGTGCGACATGCGATGATGATGATGATGGACCGTGACACATGACAATGGTTTTATGGCCTTAATTCCAAACATTTGGTAGTGATAGGATTCGATTAACTTATAGCTTAACCCAAGAAAAATATTGGGAAAAATGTATTTAATATGAGAATCATGATATAGAGGGGGTGTGATGGCCATATGTCCTGACCTGGGGATAGAGTACAATGACCACATGGCCCAACATGTTTGTTTATGTTCGTTTGACTACATAGATATATTTGGTGGTCATGCCGGAAACCAATGATACTGACTTCCATTATGACATTCCTTCTTATATGAATTTGAAGTATATTCTGTAGGTGTGGATGGGGACTTGGTTAGTTCATGACCACTTATCACATAATTGATTATTTTTTTATTGATAAATTACTTATTATTATAGAATACACATCTTATGTGTGATAATTTATTTTATGGATTCATTTTTGGTGTTATACTGGGATTATACTCACAGCCTACCTAGGTCTCCAAATGTGTATTCAACCATTATGATTAGGGATCCAGAAAAGGGAAAGGTCCTCGTGTAAGGCAGGTGAGGGGGGTTGGTGTTTAGAGGTGGTATAAGGATAGTTCTTGAAGTGTTGTCTCTAAATCTTAATTTAATTACATTTTCTTTATTATAATCTGTCATGACCTAACACATTGGAGGTATTTTTTTGTATGACTTCAAGATACCTGATATGTCATATATTATATAATTGTTATTATTTTAGTTCTATTGAGATATTTTTGTTTTATTTTTTGTTTTCATGGATTGTTTTTGAATTATGGATTGATACTAAGGGTACAGACTCCCCACTTCACTATTCAAACACTCATTGCAAGTTGACATAATCTTTCATACATAGAGGTGTGCATGTGGTCATGGCACTCCGGTCTGAAATGTGTGATTTGGTTCAGGTAATTATAGTACGTAAGTAGTCTCTTGAGTAAATTAAACTATTGTATCTTAGGTAATTTAATTTTATGTGTTCTATACGATTTTAATAAATATCTTCATTCTATATTATACTGGATTGATTTTTATTAAAATTGGTATCAGTGATATCTTATCTGAATCCGTATGGACATTTTTTTAGGAACATAGTTACATTATTGAACTGCATTAAAAAACCAATGTAAATTATAAATAATTTATCTTGAATAGATTGAATAGTATATATTCACTTATACAGAATTCATATAAGTTTTAATGTATGATTTATAATTCATTGTTTCATTCGTAAAATACATATGTATATTCCCTTGTAAAAAACATTTCCTAATATAAGGAATGAAAATAGTATCAGTACTTATAATCAATGTAGTTTTTTTCTCCAAAACAAACTAATAAAGGTAGTATTATAGATGAGAATTTTTTCTATATAAAAATTTTGTTGACTTAGTTTATTATGAATAACCATTATAATATGGAATGACCTATTACCCATCATCATGTGGAAAATAATTTATTTTTTTCCTCGGGATGTGACTCCTATATTTCAATGAAATGAATAAACTCTTTTTTTCTTAAAAATAGATAAAATCAATAGAAAATATATTCCTTGATTAGGGATGTAGTGAAGTGGAGAAGGTTATAAAAGATGTATATCATATAAGGGTAGACATTGATTCATTATGGTCATTGATTAAAAATACAAAGGTGGGTGTGATTGGAAGCGATGAATTGTATTCTTTTAATGTTATATTACGTGAAAATTATTTTCCTCGATTGAAAAGTGATGACATAGAAATTAAATTCATTAATTTATGATATAATTAAAGTGAAGTTATTATTAAAAATGAGGATAAATTTACAAGGATGTTATGACATGCGGTAAACTCTGTACCTAGTTTAGAAATAGGAATTGACAAAGTCTTTAATAAGCTAAATCTAACCCATTTTAGGAAACCAGACTCTATATCATTTTTAATATATGAGGAAATAATAAAATGTATTATCAATACTAATAAAGAGTCATCCAAGTATTATTTTTTCAATGTAAAACAAGAGAAGAAAAGGATTGGAAAGTTACATGTGTATAAAGAAATATTAAAAGGAGAATAAGAAATTGGTTTAATATCTAACATGTAATAATTATGGATTGAAACATCCTAGGTTGTTCTGGAAGTGATTGAATTTTTTACAAGTTCATAGATAAAGGATAAGAATATTATGAGTGTAAAGGTAATAGAAATGTTATTAATGTCTAATATATCAATTTTGAGGAGAAAAAGAACTATTCTAATCAATTTTCTGTGTGTCGATTGAATATGCATTAGAAGAGGCTAACGGAGAAAGGAAGAACTTATAAAAATACAATTGAGGATATAGAAGTCCAAAATAATTTTTTTACAAGAACATTGATCATAACTCAAAATTAGTAAAAAAAATCAAGTTGTAGGCATATAATCCATTGGTTTTAGATAAAAACTTCATGGGTAAATTCTTCTTTGTAACCACCAAGAGTGGAACATATTAAAGAAATTATAATACATTAAAAAATTAAAATATAAATTTTGACTGTGCAGGGTATCATAATAATTGATCAGATAACTGTTAGTCAATATTACACTATTTTATTTTATAAGGAATCCAAGATATATTCACCTAACCATGATCATGAATTCTATATTGACCTTAACCATGAATAAAAACTCATATCTAATAAACATTGTTGAATTTACCCAATGGAATTTGTATAATTAAAGAAAAAACTACAAGAAATGGGTAATAATGGATTAATCTTCCCTAGTGTTACACTATTGGGATAACCTATCATATTTGTGAAAAAGAAGGATGTAAATTATCATAATAAATTGTTCATTTTATATGCTTATATTATGTGGTCTATTATTTGTAATGGGAGTGAAAAATAAATTATAAAAAATATAAATTGACAAAAAGGTGTATATAGCCATTGATTATAACAATAGTAAACAAATTAATAGTTTAGAAACAATGGAATGTATTTGATTTAAATTATGTTAACATATATGTTAAATAACTATATTGAGATTATAAATAATTAATTTATTAATTAGTAAATAATTATTGAATAGAAAAAAATATACTAATTCATTTGAGGAAATATATTTTATTTTATTAAAACATTTTATAAAATATTTTTTTTTAATTTTTTAATTATAAATAACGATGAAAATAAAATTAATTCTTGAAATAAAAAATAATGATTATAAAAATAATTAAATTACTTCCATGTAATAATAATGAAATTGTAATGAATACAAATTAGATCATTCGTGGCCAAGAAATATGTTTTATCTATAATTGTTTTTCATATTGTATATTTTTATTTGAATGTTAAATATAAACTTTTTGGATTATAAAATGTAATGTAATTTATTTTGTATATATAAAAACAACGGACTAAAATTTTATGCAATCAATATTAATTTTATATAAATATGTGTATAAAATATTCAATATTAAAAATGATTCTTTAAGAAAATATGTTTTTCAATATGTAATTTATTTTTATATTAATCAATTGAATTGGTCACTAACACATAATTAATTTAAATGAATATATTTAATATATATATATATATATATTATAATTCATTTAATTATTAATTACGTTGTATGGAATATCAAAAAAATCTCTTTATGCTAAAAATATATTTTTCTATGAAATATTTATAATCAAAATGAATTATTTAAAAAATAATTTTAATCACCTATAGAAATAAAATATATTTAAAAAATACCGAATTTAGAAATAAAATTTAACCATTTGTTAATGGGTTAAATTTATTTTTTGGAAAAAGGAGTTACTAAGGTAAAATTTAGTTACTATGATAAATGGTAAAATGGTAAAATGGTAAAATGGGATAAATTGTTAATTAAATGGCTAAAATTGATATAATATCTTCTAAAATAATAAATTAAATTTTTTCATCAGATAAAAAATGAACCAATTGTTTTCATTGATAATTTTATAGTGGCTTCCTAAGAAAAATTAATTGGCTAACAATAGATGGGCTTGTTATTTGTGAAAATTCCACTCCTCCACACTTATAGTATGATCGATCCAATGCCGTTTCTAAAACACAACAAATATTATAATTCCACCTTATATGATTCTGTATTTACTTACCAATGGAGACTACCTAATTTTTTTAGACACTTTTCACAAGAGGATGTTGGAGATCTTTCTAATCTAAGAAGGCTTCTATGTGAATTTATTATTTTTTCCTTTATAAGTAATGATTTATTATCCCTATTTTTCATTCATATTCATTATATAAATCTTAAAAATTATTCTTTTTCATATTAATAAATTATTATTTATATCTCAATAATATTTTTTTCTATGAAATTTTAGTTAAATTGCTATATAATCATACTCAACCATTGATTATAACATGTTATTGTTTGGTTAGTTTTACCACCTACAAGGGTGTTGCGAAACAATTATTATGGATGGTTATGAAAACTTAATTATTGATAATATATAATATTAAAAAGTAAATAAATTTTTATTTAGGTTTATGAAATTGTATTATTTATATTTTTTTCATTGTCACTATAAAACCATATGTTTGTTAAAAATTACTGAAATAAGATCGTTATTGATTTCATCTTTTTATATCCTACTTGATACACCCATGAAATAAACTTAGAACGTCATAAATAGTTATAGAACAAATAATACAATACCATTCTTATAAAATATATCTTTTATTTAATAACAAGGACTGATGATCGGGCCCTCCATATTGAAACACATAAAGAGAAATTAGAAATACTAACAGTAGATTATCTATATAAACTTAAAATAAGAAATAATTATTTTAAAAATGAATAAATATATTAATATAAAAGGTAATATAAATGATATTTGTTATTGTAAATATTATTAATGTGTATTAGATTATTATATAGGATGATAGAGTTTCTTATAGAAAGAGGGAATCATTGATGAAGATTTTATTTACTCTATTTATTTTTCATTGAGTTATAATCATTTTTTTTGAACTTCATTATTCTACGTTGGGTGCATTATTAAATTTATTTATATTTTAATTCCTCGTATACTTCATGGTATTATCATTTTTTCTCCTCATACAATTTTTTTTTGATTCTTAAGTCATAATATATTATATTTTAATTGTTTATTTTACAATGTCACTTTAACATTAATATTATATATTTATAAATTAAATTTTTAGAATATGATATATAAATTATCTTTAATACAATTTTAAGGTTCTCATCCATTACTTATTTCATTAATTTAACTGAATGCTTACTATTTCACATTCCATTGGTTCACAATTCATCTGAAAATATTCTTGCCATTTGATAAAACCATATATTTTCTTTTAATTATGGAATATTTATCCTTCATATATATATTTTAAATATTATTTTATGGTTTTCCAGATCCATACATTTATAAATAATATATGGTCAATTTGTTATTTTCTTTGACATTCTATACAATGGTGGGAATGAATTTTATTTTTACATTTTCTACATGGTTTCTTTCTCTTGTTATTTTAATTGTTTTTCTTTAAGAAGACTATTTTTAATGTTTTCATAATTATTCAATGAAACTTTTATCGAATTTCTAATTACAATTATATAATTTTATTTAAATAAATTATTAACTTTTACTATAATATTTGTTAATCAATAAACTGATATTAATTCTTATTAATCACAATAAAATTATATTATTTTATGATTTTTATCTAATTTTCTAAGGTCATTTAATGATTATTTTTTTTAATGATATGGTCTAATAATAACACCCAATGTCTTTATGTGGATATATTATGTTCATGTATTTTGGAAATTGTTTTGAAACCTTTTTATTTCTCATGTTTTAATTTATCTATTCTGAAATTATATTTTTTTTTCATATGGAAGAGAAATATATTGTTTCTCAATATGTGATTGGGGGTCGTAATTATAATAACCAACAAAAATTGTGGAAATAATTATATCTCATGATGAAATATAAAGAACTAGATAGTAAACATAATCTAAGATGTTTATGAGAGTATGGATTTTACCCAATATACTATATCATGGATTGTGTTTAATGTGGGATGATAGTCCAGGTAGTGACCCTTTACATCATAAATTATTTTATATAAATTTTTATATGTGACATTATTATGATATATTTCTATGTTAATATAAATTAGTATGTTATGTTTACATAGAATATGATGATTTTATTGTGATTAAACATTCTTATGACCCATTTTGGATAATGTGTTGAAATAATTAATAATTATTCATTTTTTATGATCTATTTTTTATTAGGTACGCATGACTTTTGTTATTTTCATGTAGCATTATTATGTTATCATACCCACATGTTAATCATATATTATGTTATGATCACTGATTGATATCTCTTATGTTCACCCCTTGTTGAGTGTTTGGGATAAACCATTCTTACATTTACATTGTCCACATAATGAAGACTGATATTATGTATAACATGTTAAGATGGGTGTAATGTGTGCTGATTATTTAAGGTTGATTTTGAATATTATATTTAAAATAATTTGTCTACATATCAAATATCTAAATAAACTACTCGTATGGGTATTAGGTTTTTGTTTTAATATTCATATGATATTTAAATGTATGTATATGTTTTCGGGCTCATCTAATTTGGTTTTAGAGTATATTCATAATGTTTTCATTTTGGAACCTGATCCATGAGTGAGGGTTCGTGGTGATTTAGTTAGTATCAATTTGGACTTTATTTAATTTTTGCTTTTATATTATAAATAAAAATATAATAAAACATAAATCAACCTATTTTGCATTAAATGAATTAAAAATTGAAATAAAATAGTTAATGTTTTGACCAATAGTGTCATAGTTTAATCAAAAGTTTCAAAATAATGTGTTAAAGGAAAATACATCTTAGGATTGATTGTCTGTATTCATGTGATGGTTTATATAGATTTTAGAGGATATTATCATGACTCTAAATATCATTTTTAGTATTTGTTTTAGAATATGGATCATGAATATGAATCTAATAATGGGTTTCTCTAGGAACTCTTATGCCTTATAACTAACTATGGAGGAATATTTGGGAAATCTGGTTGAGGCAAATGAAATTATATATGCATGTATTTAATAAGGGAAAATATGATTATCCTAGTCTTACCAAAGATATTGGGGTTGATATCACATATGAAATTATATATTTATCCATGTCTATCTTATAGACACACTCACCTATTTTCCTTATTGATAGAAAATTGAAATTTCTTGGATGAAATTTATTTAGGAATGAGAGATTGAAATATCATATAATAATGTATTCATTTTATTTCCATAGGTTACATATTTTATTCATTATAACTTTATAATAAAATAAATCATATAAGATATCAATCAAATTGGAAGGGTAGATATCCATTGGGTACGATACGAGTAAACGTACTATCACTTTGGAATTACCATTATGTAGTTAATATAAATAAATTTTATTTAGATATTATTATATATATACATTAAAAATAATTATTTTATAAAAAATAAATTATTTATGAACAAAAAAAATATACTAATTTATTTAGAAAAAAGGAAATTATTCTAAAGACATATTTTATGAAATATGCACTTTATGTAAATATTTTTACATTTAAAGAATGGTGTCAATAAAACTAATTCATTAAATACAACTGATCATTGTAAAAATTATAAAATCTAATAAAATAAATAATAAATTAGTTATAATGAATAAAAATATTATCCATTATGGCAAATGAAACATGTTTTATCTAAAAGAATTATTTTTATGTTATATTTTTTAATTTAAAAAAAACAGATTTTTGACATTTTAATATAAAATTTTGAGAAAATAAATTTTAATCTTTAAATTAATGAATAAAAATAAAAATATTTATTATTTCTTTTATATAAATAATAATAATATAATTTAATATTAAAAAGTAATGTTTCAAAGAATAGTTTTTTCTATATGTTCTGGGTTTTTATATTAATAAATTCAATTGATCTCTGAAAATTAACTTTTAATGTTAAATTTATTATATATATATATAATTTATAATTGATTTAATGATTATTTATTTATAAAAATAATAAATCCATTTGTATGTTCAAAAAAAAGTATCAAAAAAATATGTGTTATGAATTTTTGTTTTAATATTAATTTAAATCAATTAGACAAATCATGTCAAATAAAATGGATTTATTATTTTTAATTCTCACTTCAAAATTGTATAATAATTTCATTTACATTTTTATCTATAAACTATATTACCATGGAAAAGGTTAGTTCTCAACGTAAATGGAAAAATGGGATAAATAGTTAATGTAATGACTAAAATTGGGAAAATACCACCATAACATAACAATTAAATGTATGTAGAGGATAAATATAAATATAATATTTTTCCAATATAATTTTATTGATTATTCCTATGAAACAATTTTTTGATTACTCTAGAAGGAATGGATATTTGAGAAAATGGTACTCTTCCTCACATAAAAAATGATCCACCTAACACTATTCATAAATCATACCTAAAATTATATCCCCCCTATAGCCCCCTATATTTACTTCCCTATTAGCTAAAAATAACTTTTTATACCCTTTTTTTGTGTATTCCTAAACTCATTTAAAATAAAAAAGGAATCAATAATAAGATATAATTTGTTTTCTATAAGTACTGACTTGTTATCATTATTTTTAATTTACCATCTTCATATAACACTTATAAATAACGATTTTTCAAATTATTAAATTCTAAATTCAATCTTTATACTTCTATAATAATTAAATTTGTGTAGAACTACTTCATTATTACAATCATCCATTTATTATAACATGTTCCTGTATTGGTTGATTTTATCATCAACAATGGGAATGTTATATATTTTTATCATGGATGATTATGAAAAAAATAATTTATAGTTAGATATGATATTAATAATTAAATTTGGTTTTACTTATCATATTTTAATGATAAAATTTTTATTTAACTAATAATTAATAAAAGAGCATTTGTTTGTTAATCATTACTGAAACAAGATTGTAATGAATTTCATCATTATAAATCATACAATATACTCCCTTGGAATGAACCTATAACATTATAACTATTTGTGGAAATATATTTATAGTACCCTTAGTATTCAATATATGTTGAACTCATTACCATACAATGGCTGTTGAGACCAACATCAAAAAAAGAAAGAGAACATTTAAAACTACTAACAATAGATGATGGATATAAAATAAAAAATATATATTAAATATATATTAAATTGATATAAAATATTAATATAAAGTTTCATATAAATGAATAAGATTCTGAGATATATGATTACAGATTATTATTTTATTATACTTGATGTTGGAGTATTTGCAAGGAAGAGGAAATCCACGGTAATGTTTTTTTACACAATTTTCTTTGATTGAGATACAATTATTTGTCTTCATCAAAATTATATAAGTTGGGTACATTATACATTAATATTGAATTATGTTTTAAAAAATATTATATTTAAATTCATTTCCATTTTTATCATAATCCCCTCTTTTATTGATTCATACAGCATAAAATATAACATTTTAATGGTTTCTTTTACAATCTCACTTTTTAGTTAATATTTTAAATATATATATTATTATTTATAGAAATTTATTGTTACTTTTATATAAAACCTCATAAATATGATAATAAATTTTTTTATTACATATATTTTCATGAATCAATAAAATTTTATTTCCATTTTTTCACAATTGAATAGAAAGAATTTTGAAAATTGGAGTCGGCTTTATCTCTTCTATTTCGTTGAGATTAATTATTTTTCATGAACATGTTTTCATATTATTTTACTAATTTCATTATCCCCACATCCATGATTTATGAAGGAAAATTTCTATTAACTTTAAAATTCTTTATAGCTATTTACAATGAACATTTTTAAATTTTTATAACATGGTAACATTATCCCACTATTTACTAATGTTTGTTTATAAAGATTCCTTTTCATTTTTTCATAATTTTATAATGTAAATTCTATTTATTTTCAATTTATTTTCTATTAATTTTTTAAGAGTATTGATTTTATAAATTATTAAATTTTAATTTAAAATGAATAGAAAAATATTTTTCTAAAAAATGTTCACAAAATATACAAATTCACTTAGAAATTGTTTTTATATATCTAAATATATTATACTGTTTAATATGATTTATTAGAGATATACTCTAATGATTTTTTACAACATATTTCTATGTATTTATTATTATCATGTCTTGTAGAAATTTCCATGAAACTCATTTCATTATGGTGTGTTAATTATTCTATTATTTAATTATACATATTTTCATGTGGCACACACACATATGGTTTTTCAATAATTGATCGGTATTGTGTACCAATGATTTCATACATAAATACTATATATTATTAATAGAATATTTATAACATATCTATATGGTTTATTTCAGAACCATAAATGTTGACTGTTTATGGAAACATGGATACGTGTAAATTCTTAAAATAATCCATACCCTAAACAAGGGTATTGGGAACTTTTTTCACATATAAATCAAAGACATCTATAGAAAGTCACAAACCACCTACATTGACATTGTATGATCGATATAGTTGAACCTCTTCCTTTGAATCGGACAAGAACATCATAAATCTACAAAAATTTCAAGAGTTCTCAATCCAGGATATCTCATGAAAGAAGGGAAATCAATTGAAGATGATATAGAATAAGGAACAACTAATTGATGCTATTACAATGCAATCGACAGTGTTTGATTCGGAGAATAGATGACCGATCGATGGATCGGTGAAAGTATGGTGATTCCTGTTACTCCTAGATGAGAATGGTTCAGAAGAATCATTTCTGTAAATGAGATGGAGCCATGTTCTAATATAAAAATTAAAAATAAAAATACATAGAGTTTTACCTGAGGATACATGGTGTGTATCGGCTTTTATCTGGCCCTGCATTAGGTAGTCTCCAGGTCACCTCACATAGCCCTGTACTCGGCCATTACATGTCCACTACATGGCTACCCGTGACAACCGAGTGCATAGTGTTCACTCCTAAGAACACGACGTGTACTAATATAATTTACAAAAACTCATATATTTACAAAAAAAAATTAGAAGTCATGATCCATACCTCAAAAGAAGATCCTAGTTCCTATAAACTTTCCCCTTAAAGAAACATGTCCTAGAATTTCCTTAATGAGGTAGAGAAGAAGAAGAAGAATCCTTGAACAACTGTGGCCACTACGATCGTACATTAGTCTCCCTCTCCCAAGTCTCATCCTGTACTCACTCATGTTTCCATAACACCCATACTAGAGGAACAGACTAGCCCCAAAGAACCTTCACACTGTTATCAAAGATTCAGATAGGATGCTCTTGGAATGATGCATCCACCTCCAAGTCAACCCCCTCGTTAAAAAATACTGAGATGGGTATGAGAAGTAATTTCGTAGCTGAGAAACATAGAAGACATCATTTATATCCTGGTACCCATGAGACAATTAAAATTGATAGGCAACAACCCAACTCTCTCCAAAACCTCAAACGGCCCAACGTATCTTGCTGAAAGATTATCATGTCTTCTAATACTCTTGTGTACCAACCTTAGTGTGACACATTGGAAAACTAGATCCTTGACTTCGAACAACAGATATCATCTCCTTCTATCAATATAAGACTTTTTATGTGACTCTGCAGTGTCCATCCTCTTCTGAATCAACTCCACCATCTCTGTGGTCTCCTGGAAAAGACGATGAACTAGCATAGCTGCCTCTCCTACATCTAGCCAACATATGTTTGATCATCATGGACTACAGTACAAGGCCTCCTAAGGTTCCATATAAATAGTTTATTAAAAACTATTATTTTTGGAAAACTCCACAAGAGGTATGTGATTCTCCAAAGAACCTCCAAAATCTTGGTTTCTTGATCGAATAATTTCCTATAGAATCTGAATCGTATGCTCGTACTGGCCATCTGCTTGGAGATGGTAAGCTGTACATAGAAGTACCTCTGTACCAAAAGCCCTCTCTAGCCCCTGCCAGACCCGAGAAGTAAAATGGTCATCCCTATCTGAAAATAAGGAGTGTAAAACCCCTTGTAAATGTACTATCTCTCATATGTACAACCTTACAAACTCATCAAAACTGAAGTTCTCCCTTATCGGTGACAAGTGTGGAACCTTCATAAGTTCATAAATGACAACCCAAACTACATCATTCCATCATGGAGACCTCAGTAAACTTGTCATGAAGTTCATTGTGACAGCATTCCACTTCTACTCTGGAATGGTGTAGATCTCGATACATATTGGTGACACCAGGATCAACTACCCAATCTAAGGAATGAAAATCATGCATCAGCTCCTCATGTATGACTTCTGACACCCATACGAATCCTTGAAAACTCAAGATATACTCCTCACCTACAGTCCAACTCGGAATTGGGTCCTCTCCTAACACACTCTCATGTAGAACTAGGACTTCAAAATATAATATCTCTCTCATTCACACTCGATCAAGTATAGTAGAGGTAATAGATACAGAAGAAAGGAATGTCTTCTCCTGTCTATCATGCACATCCAAATGCATCCTAGAGAATAGAGCCATAAGCTTCCACTCAATGTTGGCCTCTTGAACTAACTATATATGATTATTCCAGGTCAACGCATCAGCCACTAGGTAGCCTTTTCCAGGTGTTTAGGAAAACTCAATGTCCAAGGAATGAAGGTACTCAATCCATCTTTACTGTCTCAAATTCAGCTCATGCTGAGTGAAGATATACTTGGGACACTTGTGGTCGACGAAAACAAAGAGATAATCTCCGAACTGATAATGTCTCTAACATCATAAAGAATGAAAAACTACAACCAAATCAATACTTTGCATTAGGTAATTCCTCTCATGTGGCCTCAACTTTTTAGACTCGTATGCAATGATGCTTTTCCCTTGCATAAGAACTATTCCAATCTTGATACCTAATGAATCATAGTAAATTATATAACTCTTTCACAGAACTATAAATACTAGTATTGGTGCTGAAGTAAACCTTCCTTTTAGATCCTGGAAGGATGAATCATTAGAATCTATGCCTAGTTACTTTTCACCATTCTTAGTCAGGTTTTTCTGTGGTGCTGCTAAGCATGAAAAGTCTTATATGAGATGCCTATAGTAACTAGAAAACCTGAGAAAACTCCTAACCTCAAAGATGTTCATTGGATGCTGCCATGAAAATAATTCTCTCACTTTATTTGGGTATACTGATAATCCTTTCTCAGAGATAACATGACCCAAGAAGTGAATCCAGTCCATCCAAAATTGTCATTTTGAGAAGTTACCTTATAATTGATGCTCTCTTAGTGTACTCAAAACGATATCATTATGGATATCATGGTCGTGTTGATTGTTGGATTACACTAAGATATTGTCCATGAAAACCACCACAAAATAATCTAGTTATGGATGACACACTCAGTTAATCAGTGCCATAAAAACTACAGCTGCGTTCATGAGACCAAATGGCATAACCACATACTCGTATAGACCAAACCTACTCTGAAAGGCTGTAAGAGGTATATCTGATGGTCTGACCTATAGTTGATGATAACGAAATCTTAATTAAATCTTCGAGAACACCTGGGCTACTCATAGATGATCAAAGAGATCATCAATCTTTAGAAAGGGATTTCGGTTATTGATCATCAACTATTTTAGCTTCTGATACTCCACAGAAAGTATATGGTCACCATCTACCTTATTTGAAAACAGGACCGGAAAACCCCAAGGAGAATTACTGGGTTGAAAGAAACCCTTTTCCTATAACTCCTCTATATACTTTTTGAGATCCTGTAACTTTAGTGTAGTGATCCTATTAGGAGGAATGGAAACTGGTGCTGCTCCTGGCGTAATCTCAATATATTTATCAACCACTCACTCTGGAGGAAAACTTAAAAATTCCATCTAGAAATAAATCCATGAAATGATCCACCACTGGATGAAATTTCATATGTGAAGTCTTTTGGTCATTTAGATACTAACTAGAAATCTGGGTTGTAACTCCCCCCAACCCATGATGCTCAGGTCCTGCTATTCTTGCCTGGACATCCCATTTTCCCTTATGTATGAATGATCCACCATTTGGGGATGTGAAACTCACCCTATGATGACAAAAATCGACTATAGTATGGAAGGGAACTAACCAGTCCATTATGTGACTGACACCATAGCCTATCATCTCCAAGACAGAAAGGTCCCATAATTAGTGAAACCCACCAACCTCAAGAGAGAACTCCTTACACTGACTTATAGATGTCATTCTAGTTCCAAACGGAGTTTCTAGAATCAATATATCAATATAGGTAATGATACATAGCCCAATGGAACTCCACATTAGAAACTGATAAAAAACTATGGTAATCCCCTTTATCGAAAAGTTCATAAGATAAATATGAGGCAACAAGAATTGTACCTCTGACTGCAGAGGGTCTGAGATCCTACTCCTGATGGGTCTTCCCTATAGAAAAATCCGGACCTACACCACGGACCATTGAATATATCATCTATCCCTAAGCTAATCCACCCTATGACTATCAGAAAACCTGTGTCTGACCACCATGGCCATGACCTCCACCTCAGCCTAAACGGCCAGAAGAACTCCAGTTTCCATACTAAAGAGATACTGGTGGTCCTTATCTGGTATGAAAGTAAAAATAGATCCTTTATCACCAACTATAGTTGAGAATATATAATAGAAATGTTTAATATGACCTATCATGCCAAAAGAGCGACACTCCACTAGGTCTCTTAGGAAATGTGGCCTCGTATGCTTTCTCTTCTCGCACTGGTATCTCACCACCTGGGTACCTGAAGAATCATTCTTCCTACTTGGATCTCAACGTGTAAACTCCATGTGGCGCTTCCTTCAGTCAGTCGAAGGGGCTAAATCATTGGATACCTAGTTTCCCTAGCTCACAGCTCTAGAATTCCTCAGGTTACGCTCTATGATCAGTTCCTAGATGACTATTGAAGTGATGGAAGTCAACCTGAAGATGTTCACCTGATATTGGATTTCATTCCTGACACCATCCCCAAACATCCTCACCAAGAATAACCCTTCAACCCCTAGAGTGGGTGTGAAGTGTTGTAGCTCTGTGAAATAAGAAGAATACTCCATAACTATGATATTACCTTGCACCAAACTCATGAACTCTCGAGCTCCATCGGACCTCCAAGTCTCTAGGTAGAAGTAATCATAGAAGGCACACAGGAACTCATCCCAAGCCATAATCTTCTGGAACCCTGTCTATGATATCACATTCCACCATATCTTGGAAGAATCATGAATCCTATACATATCGTGCATCACACACCTCATTAAAGACATATCTAGATCCTCAAATATAGAAAGCATTCATTCTTACTCTAATAATATAGCCTGAGGTCCTCCTTTCCCCTGAGAATGTGCGAGGATACTGATATTGTAAAACGCACTTCAAATTTGACATAGGTGGGGAAGGATGTGGTGATCTCCTAAAGGTCTACATAAAACTCATGAATCCTTCTTAGAGTTGTGCATCAGAACCTGTATCCAAAATGATTACTGGTACCAAGATAGGCACGACTGGAGGATCTTTTGGTAGTCCCTGATCAGCCATGTTCATTTTCTGATCAATGCCTTGTATCTAGCATACAACTGATGAAACGATTGGTGGCATGAATTTTCACGGTCAATATCGCACCTTATATTTTAATATTATCATGTAATGAAATTTAGAATTGCAATAAAGTAAGAGAAGAAATAAAAAATTCAAGATTTTCAAAACATGGATACATGGTGTGTATGACCCCAACACGACATGAAACATTAAGCCATTACATGGGTGGGTTCTTCTGGAATCATTGGTCATGTAACACCCCATACACACAATATGTTCTCCCTGGACACAACATGTAATTGAAACTTTCCCCATGCCCAAGTTCCTCTACACAGCTAAACCACATGGTTATTTTAGAAAAAACTACATGGAGTATTCACCCTAAACATGTCATGTACCACTTAAGTATCAACCACCCATGTCATTAGTCACACGATCAGAGTAATGGTTCACTCTACATGGTGTGTTTATTTCCTCCATGACCTGTATAAGATGTATTTCACCAACCCGTGTCGTTAGTCACATGGCCAGACACATAGTCTCTACAAAACGACATGAACATCTAGTACATGTCGTGTTCCATCAAAGATTTATCAACCATATGTCTATGTCCACACAGAGAGTCACCCGGTTAAGGAATACAGGGAGTGTACATATAGTACATGTCATGTAATTAATAAAAATAGTTCCTTTCCAAATACAAGGATACACAATGTCCATTCAGCATTACAAACCATGTAATCCGGGTTTTTTCCGAAAGTGAGCCTCAGAAACTACTCTATAATCCCCTAAAAAAATAAAACTAACATTAAAATTACCAATTATGATCCATGGGAGCCTATACTCCCTACAAATAAAATCTTGGAATATTATTAATGCATATCACAAGTAATAACAATTAAGTTCAATATGATCCCACAAATTCTGATCCCTGGGAGCCCATAACACCTATGGGGCCAATGTTTGGCACCCATTGAATTGAAACATTAGACATTAGAAATACCCTATCAATCTAAATGTATTCTATCAAGGCATCTATCAGAAAAGCATGCATATCTAGTTTTACATCTATCATAAGGACATGAAATTAGTAATGCACATTAAATGGTGTAAAAATAATGCTTGGCATGTGATCTCTAGCAGGTGCATATATGATGCATGAGATGGCATACCATCATCTCAACATGTTTCAATAGAAATAGAACTTCAATAATTTCAACGCTAACAGAACAAAACATGTGAACCATCCAATGGTGAAATCAAATAAACTATTATAATTGTAAAACTAGTAAAATTGTAATAAATGTGGATAATTAGATTTTCCCTATACACAGGTTTGATACTCCCAAACATAGCTTATTACCAAGTACATATTCCATCTTGTACCAGTCTATAGCCTCCAAAAAGTATGTCCAGAAGAAATGAACGCCTCTGATACCACTTTGTAAAGTCCTGGTTTTGGGTGCCGCCAAGTGGTTCCCTTACTCGGTTTCTCACACGGCCTCAAGCGCATTTCCTCGAACACCAGAGGCTGCTGACTAGAGGTGAGGGCTTTGTGTGTGATAGTGGGGAAACTAAACCATCATTTCCAAAATATCAAAGTGGAATGGGAATCAGATCACACTAGTTGAAGTAATAATTCCATACAATAATTGAACAATGGAATACTGAAAGTAAATAAACAACTGCAATATATATATAAATAATGATGCATGTAATAAGTATCAAATAAAGTATCCAAAAAACTCACAATAATGGGATACAGTACTAAACAAAAGTATGAAGAAAAACAAGTAAACAATTCCAGATGTATCGCAAGCCTCAGATTGGTCTCATGCTCTCCAGCTCTACAAAAATCAAGTACCTAATGTAGAAGGGTTCTTTTCCCTTTTCTATACTTGCAACAATATACTGTGTTTGGGGCTAAAATAATAACAAAAACAGGGTGTGAGATGAATCCCAATAGGTAACCTCCCAAATATATCTGCCTAACTATCAGTGAATATATATGGCATGTAATATGACAAATGAAGTAATAAACTAGGAAGTAATCAATGTAAAAATCCTAGAGTTTCAACTACATCCATTTTCATTTATTAATTAATTAACAAAGAAAACAGAAAAACCCTCTGGGATGTACTCACGGTCTAACCCTCTTGTTTCACTTAGACAAAGACTCTCTGAGGAATAACTCAGTGTCAATTCCTCATGTGGTCTCGTAAAGGTAAACTACAGACTCTCTGAGGAAGCACTAAATTTCCAATTCCCCCTCTAGTCTCACAACATGGAACTACAGACACTGTTAGGGAGCACTCACGTCCATACCCCCTACAGTCTCACAATGTGACTGTATAATAGACAATCTGGGGAAGACCTCTACATCCATTCCCCCAATTGTCTAACAACACCAGGTTCTCACATCCATGTGTAAGCAATTGTGCACAAACGATATCCACCAGCCAAATTAAAACTCCAATACTACATGGCTAAATAGCTATAATGAATATTATAAGCATGTCATGTAAAAATCAATTCCACCCTAACAACACTAGGCATGGAAATAAAAATATCCTAATAAGTTGTTCTAGACATAATGAACAATATCAATAAAACATGGGAAAACCCATCCCTTGAAAGTTAATAAACCATATTCTTAATCAAACACCATTTCACAAGAAAACAAGGAATAGAAGGAATTAACATGTTTAAATTCCTAAAACACAAAATACCCTAAACTAGGGTATTGGGAACTTTTTGCACATATAAGTAAAATACATCTATGAAATTGAACAAGCCACCAACCTTGATGTTGTACGATTGATATAGTTGAACCCCTGCCTTTTAGTCAACCAAGAACATAATAGATCCACAAAAATGTCAAGAACGCTCCACCAAGGATATCTCATGAAAGAGGAGAAATCAACAGAAGATGCTCCAGAATAAAGAAGAACTAACTGATGCAATTCCAACGCAATCGTCAGTTTTTTATTTAGAGAACAGAAAATTGATCGGTGGCTTGGTGAAAGTTTGGTTATTCTCATCGCTCCCAAATGAGACGGGTTCAGAAGAAGATATTTCTGTAAACAAGATGTGGCCCCGGTATAATAGGAAAAATAAAAATAAAAATACATTTCATGTATCAGGCCCTGCTTTAGACGGTCTCTATGTTACCTCACATGGCCATGTACTCGGCCATTAGACATCCAGTACAGGACTACCCCCATAAACCAGGTGCATGGCCTATACTCCCATGTACAGGGCGTGTACTCCAAATTACACGACATGTACTACTAATATTTTCTGAAACTCCTCTTTTTTCTCAAAAAACACCAGAAATAAAAATCCATACCCGAAAAGAATATTCAGGTTGTTAAAATACATAAATAACTAGTATATAAATAATCTACATCATTTCCCATTAATTTCGTAACAACTAGTACCCTTCTAAGAAAAATCATACTTAAAACCTTTATTCATAACATGTGGAAAGGAAAAAAACAAATCATGAGATGAGGTTCTCTGTAAGGGTAAACATAGTATACTTTAATCAATAATCATAAGTTATCATAATATAAGCATAAGTATATGATAAAATGATCAATACATCAAATCATTCCCAATCCATCCAGAATATTTACTCATGAGTCGTGGAATAATATTTTTTCAATAAAAATCATAAGACATAAGAGTCTTGAATCATAAATAATAAATCATGATCCATTAAAACATAACAAAAGAATAAGGAATAATTTTACTTAATTCACATAAATATAGAAAATCAATTCCTTAATAAAGGCCCTCTCCCAATACTATCATGGCGTTTAATGACCCCTAATGGAAACACCTACCTATAAATTTCCAACATTCTTTTAAGAGTAAATTATATCCAGTTAAATATATCATATGTTTAGAGTTTATTCACTATCCATACTTGGTTTATAATTGAATATCCCATGAAATAATCATAAATCACTCATATGAATGACATATGATCATGAAAATATTATTATCATTATATCATGGATTATCCCATGGAAAAAAGAAATGATAAACATTTCATCATCATAAATATAAAATATCTTGAGATTGAATAAATATGGAACCATTGAATTATATCCCCATTAAATCAAACTAAATATCAAATAATTATATTATAGATAAAAATTACCTTTAAAATATCACTGGAACATTTTATTAGGAAAATGAAATACTCATTTTCAAATCACTTACTAGAATCTATAAATTTCAAAAATATATATGAAATTTTTATTTTGAAAAATTAAAAAGTAATAATATAATGGAATATTCATGTATATATTCTTCATTATGGATTTTAAAGTCATTAATGATGTACTAATTATAAGATGCTTTCAAATTTAACAATAAATTAAAAGTACCTTGTTCAGAAATAGAAAAAAAATACCATTTTAAAAAATAAAAAAAAATATTAGTAAAAATGAATTTAATAAATATTTAAATAATATTAAAAACTTTATTGAATTTTTTATTGAAATTATATAAATGGATGTAATGTATCCTAGATGAATAGAGAAACTAATTCAATTTTCCAGAAGAACATTCTTTCGGTATCTTCAGTACACAAATAGAGGGAAAAGAAAATAAAACAAGTAATATCTAGATTTAACCATATGAGAAGAAAAAATATAATAATTTCATTATATATAAATTAATTTCATAATCCAAAAATTTTAGTATAAACAATCCTGGGAAAAATGAGATTTTAACATAAAACCCCTACCTCAAGTTTTTATTGCTTCATATGTTCTATAACATCCTCTATAATAAATTAAAATTTTATAATAGTTTTATAATTGATTAATATGAATACCTATCATATCTTAAATGTCTCACTTATAACCTATTATTATATATTTATTTATAGTTTTTCATTTTCATGATCATTTTGGGTGTTAACTAACTCATTTTATATGTTTGAATTAGTTTGGTAGTTATGTTCATTTGTAATGGCCAAATCCTCATCAGTACATTACATTGACAAAATCTAGTGTTTGAGGTGTTCTGGTAGGTCAAGGTGAATTATCCTCAACACTTTTCTAAATTTCCAGTTCTGTGAACTGTTTTTCAAATTTTGGGAATAGTATTGTCTGTGAGACATTTGTACTATCAGTGAGTCATTCGATCTATCAGTGTTGGCATGCCATTTTAAACTATCGGTGTTAGTGTAATTTTTAACTATCATTTCCATAATGTTATTTTGAACCATCTGTGTTATCATGTTATTATGAAATTTTGGTGTCGGTGTGTTATTTTGAACTATTGGTGTTGGCATGACATTTGTGAAAAATGTTTCCAACTTCATATAGTTTCATCCCTTTGACATTTTCTTTGACATAAAACTCATTCATGGCCATTTATAATGGATTTAAGGCTGTTTCAAATTCCATAAATCCTATCTTCATATTCCGAAGTGTTATAGTGCCTTTAAATGGTCAAACCGCATATTTTTTATGAGATTATCCTTTAATGGTAAATCTAAAATCATATCTAAACTGATTCACTATTTATATTTCCAAAAGGATGAGATATCATTACCCCATGTTATTAATTCTTATTCTTATCTAGTAAAAGGAACGTAGAGTTATTTCTCTCATAAGATTCATGTGATAAAACTATGATCCTTGGATTTTTTTCCCTTAGAGTCTTCCTGCTACAGGTTCACCCCCTATTTTGGTGCAATAAGGAAGTTTCGATATTTCATCAATAAAAGGTATGATCCACCTCCGTTCATTTGTTTTCCTCAATACTTGTTCTCCATTTTCTTCTTTCCATGTTATATAATGTGATCTACATATTTCTAATAGATTTTCTTGGGCATCGGTCGATGCGGTTGTGCCTCAGCGTCCTCGAGTGGATACAGTTGTTGTGGGGATTGGTGATCTTGATCTCTTGTGTTGGACTATTCGTAAAGAACTTCAAGAACCTTTTAAGGTAGGGGATTCATAGATTCACTATTATTTTAGTGAAACTATAGATTTTTCATGTTTTAGAACATTGGATCACAATTAAATTTAAATAAAAAATATTTGTACTGGATAAATAAATTTGAATCGGTTGTATGTTATTGCCTCTTGTTTTTATAGATAGTGCAATATCTATGCTTGATTTGTTAAGAATGTATTTCCTGAAATAAATTTGTAATTAATGTAAACTGGGATTAATTGTAAATTATTTTTCCAAGGATAAAGAATCATGTAATTGAATCTGGTATTTTCTATTGTAAATTGATGATAATAAAATTGATGCAGTAAGAATGTTTAATTAATTTGTGATAGCTATGATTTCTTACTATTTTGGTTTTCCATTGTTGGAACCTCCTAATAATGAATGGGATAATTCAATATGGATTAAACAGATGGTTGAATGACAAAAGTTAATTCCTTTTAGGGTTCTTAGTCATCATATTTCATGTAAGGTCGAGTGCCTTATCCATTGGATCCATGAGAGATCGTTGCACGTGAAGGAAGAATACCATGTTTTGGGCCAAGATCCTTGTTGATTTCTTATTTCCTACTACATGAGATGTGTTATGAGCCCATATGGATGTTGTGAGATGTGGTGGTAGGGAGGCCTATTGGTTGTGGTAGTATTTCATGGCTAGAGTGTCTAGGTGCATTGGTTTATGCATGTGGGTGCCAGGGGGACACCATAGATGATGAAATGAGTTGGATGTGAATGATGGATGCTTGTTTAATATTGTTGGTTGTATATCTTCTCTACATTACCCACTGATTAAGGATTCTAGTATTACTTAACCTACTTCCAAATGAGGCAAAGACTCATGGTGTATGCCATGTTATTTTGATTTTTAGATTCTGAAAGATGGATGGGTCTATGCTCTTTTTATATGTGCAAAAGACTCTATAGGTAGTTCACCAACTCACCATGTTGAACCCCTTGTGTTTAGTAGCATAGAATTTTTTCCTGAATTCCTCAGAATATGTGAAAGTAATAATACTATTAATAAATGATTGATTAAATGATGTTAACCCATCGGGTAGGATATTGATAGAATGAAATGCTTGGGTAATATTTCTGAGAAGTTGTGAACATTGTTTGGTTATTCCAGGAGGGCAATGAACATTGGTTTGATTATAATAAAATGTAATGTGGAATTAATAATATTTAAATAATTGTTAATGAATTAATTAATGTAATTTGAAACTAATAAAAAAAGAGTAAGTAACATAATATTTATTTTTAAATTGTTATATTCTTATAGGATATCTAGTCTTAGCAGTGGCTGCTAGGATTCCTAGATATGTTAGATGCAGTTTAGTCTCAAACTTGGTTTTTTCCATAGAGTGGTTGTGAGCTATATTATATTCTATAATTTTTATGGTCCTGTATGCTAATCCAGCCTACTGGTTAGGGAAACTAACACCCTAGGGATTAGGAGTCTTGGGAGTGTTTTCCCCAACATTTTGGTGGGAGGATGATTGGATGACTACTCCCTTTGGCTTTTCTCTCTTCTCTTGGAAGTTACATATGCTGGTAGGAATGGTGGTTATTTTTCCCCATATATGTGTGTAGAGGGTTGTAATGTCTTGTGTTTATTCACACACATATATTCTAGATATAGTTTCCAATAGAAAACTACAGGTTTAATGTGTATAGGCTATGATGGATTGAGGATCCTTACTCGGAATATGGGTTGTAATGGCTTGAGGTATAATGCCCAATGTATGATACACATAATGGAAGTTTTGGTGTCTCCCAGTAACTACCTGATTACTTTGCTTACATGGATGTAGTGGTAGTGTTTCATGAGGTGCATGTTGTCATGCTACACCCAAGTGTTTTCAAGATAGCCTTTTTGGAGAGAGATTCCTAAGACGTGCAATGTTGGGGAAAAATGGAAAACCAGTGGGGAAGTGGTAGCAGGGTACCCATGATATTATTTGTTATATTATATTCTCTTGTATACGATACTTGGTGAGTGTATCTAGGGTGAGGCTAGAAACATATTATACATGTTTAGTAGACAAGTAAGTTTCACTTGTTGATTATTGTGCTTTATCATGCTTTCTTTAAATTTTCATTATAGGATCCAAGGATTAACCTTCTAAGTATACTGTAATACTCAGACTATGTATATACAAACTATTTTTTATGTCAATTTGAGTAGGCTGGAGATCAGGCTAGTTAATACTTGCTTGGGGTTCCATGATATATTCAGGCTTTGACATCATTTATGTTTTACATTATTGTGGTAATTTTAGTTTTCCCTTATAACTACAGTATTTCATGCTTGACATTACATATGTGTAATTGGTATTTCTTATATAATTAATTCTGAGTTGGAATTCTCTGGTTTCAGTCTTATCTCTCTTCTTTTCATGTGTTCTCTTAGAGGGCAATGTCTCCCATTTGGGTGTTCACTATACCCTTGGTGCTAGTCATGAACCCAAGGCCTACTATAGGAGGGACTCAAGGGGGTCACTATATCCTTTAACACATTTCCAGCCTAGGAGGGTACACTTAGTGGGGAAGGGGTTGTGACAGGGAGGTATCAGAGGTCTCATTAAGGGATAATATGGAGTTTGGATTTTGGCACATGTGAGGTTACATTGGTTAGGAGGGGAAAGGTGTGAGTTAAGATTAGCAAGTGATTTAAACATTGGAGACTGATTGAGGGATAAGTGTTTTGGGACACCTATTATCTAATGCATAGACCACTATTTTTACAATGGCTATTAAATAAGGTGATACTTGTTGTAGTGTAGAGACCTACGAAATGTTCATGTATCATTCTTATTTGTGGCTATGTTTTAATGGGTATACCATGGGATAGGTTAACATAAAATTATTAAAAGAAAAAAAATTAATTAATTAATGTTGATCCTTTAATATTCCATGTTTATGAGCTCTAACTATTTGTTATTTTTAAATTAAGGATCCAGGTTGACATCCTCATCAGGTTCTCACAAAAAGTGTTCAGTAGGTTGTGACAGCCGATAGTTGTAGAGTAGAGGTTAATAATGATGACACATGGAGGAGGACACTCTGTGAGCCTCAATGCTAGATTATGCCTAGGTTTCAGGGATATTTTTTAGATCAAGTCATAGAAGACTGGTTGATGGAGGTTGAGATAGCTTTTAGTTCAACTCACACTGAGAAGAAGAATTGTGCAACAATGGTTATGACGATGTTGGGTGGGGAAGTGATCCAGTAGTGGTTGTTGTTCCTAGGGGATTTCAAGGTGTCAGTAGTCTTGTGGGAGGATGTTCGAGACTGGTTTAGAGTCATGTTTATTTCTTCAACTGCAAAGGCATCCAGTTGCTAGTGGTATTAGAGGGAGGTTCAAAGATGATTTCTCTCATGTTGTGACTCATATGATAGTGTTAACCATGAAGGATCAAGAGTTCATACGGACAGATCATTGATAGTCAGCTTTTGAGTATCTAAAAGAGAAGTTGGTCAGTGCTCTAGTTCATTGTTTTCTAATAGAGGGAGTTCAGTTTGTTGTTTTCTATGGTTATTCAGGTATTGTGTTAGGTTCTCTTCTGATGCAGTAGAGATCGGCCATTTCTTATGGGTATCAAATGTTTCGTCCTCATGAATGTAACTATGCCACCCATGATCTTGATTTGGTGGTAGTGGTGTTTACTATGATGTTATTGAGATATTACCTCATTGGAGAGCGCTTTGTGGTTTTCATCGATCATAAGATTCTAAGGTATGTTTTCTCCTAGCATGACTTGAACTTGAGACAGCTTCAGTGGATAGAGTTATTATAGGATTATGAATTAGAAATATTGTATACACCTATTAAGGGGAGTTTTGTAGCTGATGTGCTAAGTAGGAAGTTGTGTAGTGTTGTAGTGTATGAATCATGTAATTCCTAGAGAGTAATTGAATAACGTTCATCATTATATCTCGATATTGGGAAATTTGGGGGCATAGGTTATCTTTTTCACATGACGGTTCAGTCATCGTCGGTGAAGTAGGTGGAAGATTCCCTGTTGGTGGATCTTGAGGTGGAGGTTTGGAGAGACCGAGTTGTTTGGGTGAGTCCCTTGATGGTTGGTCTTAGAATGCACAACACCAAGGGTCATATCAGGGAAGGATTATCTTTCCTTTGGTGATGTGTGAGATGGTTCTCAGAGAGTCCCATAGTTCTCTTATATCAGTGCATCTTGAAATGAAAAATATGTATCTAGTCTTGATGAGTTAGTTTTGGTGGCCTGGAATGAAACATGGAGTTTTAGAGTTTTATCTCAATGTTTGATATGCCAAAAGGTGAAGGTTGAGAACCGTGTTCTAGGTGGGTTGCTCCAGCCATTAGATTTTCCGTAGTGGATGTTGGAGGATATCTCGATTGACATTGTTACTAGTTTACCTTGAGATCATGGAGGCTATGATTCTATATGTGTGGTATTAGATCGTTGAACGAAATCATCATTATACATAGTGATCAAGGAGTAGAGATCAGTGGAGGTTTTTTGAGGCAGTATCTAAAGGAGGTGGTGAGACTTAATTGAGTCCCAAATATGATCATTTCTGATCGAGATCATTTTTTTACCTCTATGGTGTGGAGACTTCTCCACCATGCTTTTAGTTATCATCTATTCCTTAGAACAACTTTTCAACCATAGACAAAATGGTCAGATAGAGTGGACCATCCAAACTCTTGAAGACTTGCTTCGGTCTTATGTCCTGGACTTTAGAGGTTAATGAATGAGGAACTTATCCATAGAGGATATCACCTATAAAAATAGATTAAACCCCACCATTGGATTTGGGTCATTTGAAGCCTTGTATGTCTGATCTTTCTGTTCTCTATTATACTGGACTTTGGTTGGAGAGTCAGCAATTCCTATGCTGAAACTAGTATAGAACATGATAGAGATTGTTTAGTTGATTCATAAGAGGATGAAGGAAACATAAGATCGGTATAAATCCTATGCCAATCGCAGGAGGTGTCCTTTAGAGTTTTATGTTGGGAATCACATGTTTTTGAATGGGACTCCCAATCATGGGTAGTGATGGTTTTGTCTTGGGGGTAATCTTTCTCCCCAATTTGTTGAGACATTTGATGTGTTGTATTGTGTTAGAGTCATGGAATACCAGGTAGTACTTCACCGATAGATGATCCAGATACTTGATTTTTTTCATGTGTCGCAGCTCCATTTTTATCTTCATGACGAATCTCAAATCATCGATTGGGGTAGGATCGATGTTGATGATGAGGATACCTTCTAGGAGTAGCTTATAGAGATCCAAGACCACAAGGAGAATGTGTTTTGTGGTTTTGATATGCCCTTGGTTTGTTTCTGGTGGAGACATGGTGGTGTGGAGGGCAGTACAAAGGAATGTGTGTCGTAAGTACGAGCTCAGTACCCTGAGTTGTTTGATGTTTAAATTTTTTTTCTTGTGACGATGTTCATTTTTTGGTTTTAGACCTTTCCTGTTTTTGAGAAGGGATTTTTTTTTGTATCTTGATCTCTTTTGAGAGGTATCACCCCAGGGAGAGTGTTTAGGATAAGGTTATGGTTGTCATGTGGTATCACCTGTTCCCTTTATAAAGCATTTCAACTCCTTTTGTGGTAAGATCCTTGAGAGGTATCTCAAAGCGTTGTTGTTTGGGCATTTTTATGTTTCTCCTCTATGTTGGTTTTAAATTCTCGATGATGAGAATGATTTATAGGTATCTGATGTAATGTCTTGGACCTCTCAGGTCCATTTTTTTAAAAATATGGTGTTTGAGGTGTTCTGGGAGGTAAAGGTTATGTATCCCCAACACCTTTTCAATTTTCCTATTCTGTGAATAGTGTTTCCATTTTTATGAGCATTTCTATCAGTGAGACATTTGTACTATTGGTGATTCATTTAAACTATCGATGTCGGCAAGTAATTTAAAACTATCAGTGTTTTGTTTTAATTTTTAACTGTCATTATCAGCGTGTAATTTAGAACTATTAGTGTCAGTGTGTCTTTGTAAACTACCAGTTTCGGTTAGACATTTTGAAATGTCGGTGTTGGAATGTCATTTTAAACTATCAGTGTTGGAATGTCATTGTGAACATTTGGTTTCGGTGTCAGTATTTCATTTTGAATTGTCAGTTTTGGAGTGTCATTTTGAACAGTCTGTGACGGCGTGTCATGTTGAACAATCAGTGTCGACATGACATTTGCGAACAATGTTTCCAACATCCTATAGTTTCACCCCTTGGGAATTTTCTTCGACGTAAATTGTATTCAAGGTATTTTTTAGTGTATTTAAGGCCAATTAAAATCCCATAACTCGTATATAAATATTCTTATGTTTCCGAGTTCGTTTACTTGGTCAACCCGTGTAGTTTTGTTAAGATACACCTTTAATGGTATGTCTGAAACTGTATTTAAACTAATTATCTGTTTTGATTTCTAACCGGATAAGATATCTTCTACCCCTATTATTCCATCTTGTTATTACTTAGTATAAGGTTACCAGTGTTATTTCTCCCATAGGAGTCATGTAATAGAACTGCAATACTTGGATCATTTTCCATGGAGTCTTTTTGCTGCTAACACACACCCTATTATGGTGCAATAAGGAAGTTTCAATATGTCATCAATATAAGGTATGATTTATCATCGTTCTTTTGTTTTCATCAATACCTAATCCCTAATTTCTCCTATATATGTTATGTAATGTGATCTTCAATTTTTTAATGGAGTTTCTTGGGTGTTAGTTGGAGCACTCATGCTGCAACATCCTCAGGTGGATGTAGTTGTTGTGGGGAGAGGTGATTGTGATATGTTGTGTTGGCATGTTTTTAAAGAACATCAAGAACCTTTGGAGGAGTAGGATTTGTGTATTATATATTGTTTTACATGCTACTGTAGAGTTATAATGTTTTAGACCAGTGGATCAGAATGGAATTTACATAATAAATATTTGAACTAGATAAATAAAGTGGTATTGATTGTATGTTATTGCCTCTTATTTTTCTAGATAGTGTGATATCTATAATTTATTTGTTTAGAATGTCTTTCTTGATGGAATTTTGTAATGAATGTAAATTGGCATTAATTTTAAATTATTTGGAGAATGATAAAGAGGCATGTAAGTGAATACAATTTTTTTTGTAAATTGATGATAATAAATATTGATACCGTAAGCATGTTTAATTCATTTATGATAGCTTTGATAAATTATTGTTTAGGTTTCACAAAGTTGGAACCTACTAATAATGAATACTCTATTTCAATATGGGTTAAAAATAAATTCGACCAATAAAAGTTAATGCATTTTAAGTTTCTGGGTTTCCCTCTTTCTTGCAAGGGTGAGTGCCTTCTGCTTTAGATCCATGCGATCTCATTGTGTGTGAAAGAAGAATGCCATGTTTTGGTCCAAGAGCATAGTTGATTTGTCATTTCCTACTTATTCTGATCCGTTATGAGCCTAGATGGATGTTGTGAGATGTGTGGGAAGGGAGGCCTAGTGGTTGTGGCAGTAGTTGATGCCTAGAGTGGATAGGTTCATCGGTTTATGCATGTGGGGGTTGGGGAGGATATCAGAGATGATGAAATAGGTTTGATGTGAATTTTTTATTCTTGTTCAACCTTGTTTATTGTTTATCTTCTTTACTTTCCCCCTTAATTAAGGTATATGGTCTTTCTTACCCTCCTATAAAAAGAGGTCAAGATGCATGGGGTATTCCACATGATTTATTTGTTTATCTTATCACGGATTTAAGGGTATATGCTCTTTTTATAGGTGGGAAATACTCGATGGGTAGTTCACCTACTCACTATGTTGATCCCCTTGTGTTTGGTAGAATAAAATATTTTTCTAGAAAACCTAGGAATATGGGAAAGTAATAATTCTTCTAATAAATGATTGAATGAATGATTTCAACCCTTACGGTTAGAGCTTTCTTGGATGAAATATTGTGGTAATATTTCTAAGAAGTTGTGGACTTGGTTTAGTTATGCCTGGAGGGCATGGAACATTGTTGTGATTCTTGTGAAATGTAATGTGGAATTAATAATGGTTAATTAATGTATAGATAATTAATTAAAATAATGTAAAACTGATAAAAAGGGATAATAAAATTAATATATCCCTTTAAATTTTTATATGTTTAAGGATATCTAGTCATAGTAGTAGTAGTCGGAAGTCCAAGAGACATTAGCTGTAGTTCAGTCTAATACAATGTTTTTCACATAATGTGGTTTTGAGTTGTATTATATTATATACTTTTGATTTTTATGTATGATACTCTACCCATTCAGTTAGGGAAACTCACACCTCGAGGATTTTGTGCCTTGGGGGTGTTTTTACCAGCATTCTGGTGGGAGGATAGATGGCTGACTACACCTTGGTCTCCGCTCTTTTATCTTGGTATTTATTTGTTCTGGTATGAACAAAAGATATTTTTTCCATATATGTGTGTAGAGATATGTAATGGGTTGTGGTTATTCAAACACATATATTATAGATATAGTTTTTTTATACTACTATACGTGTAACGTTTATAGGCTTTAAAGGATTGAGGATCCTTATTCGACATATGGGATGTAATTGCTTGATGTATAATGTCTGACGTATGATAAAAATTATGTGAGATATGGTGGCTCCCAAAAACTACATAGTTACATTGGTTTTGTTGTCATAGTGGTTATGTTTCATAAGGTGCATTGTATGGTTCTATGCCTAGTTTTCTATGGTCAAGCCTATTTAGAGAGAGATGCTTAGGGCGTGCGATGTTGGGGGAAAGTAGGAAACCATTGGGGAAGTGGTAGCAGGGTACCCATGATATTATTTACTGTATTATATAATATTATATTCACTACTTCATGAGAGTATTCATGGTGAGACTAGGTGTATAGTATTCGTATTCAGGTGATGAGTTAGTTTCACTTTTTGTTCACTATGGTTTAACATGATTTCTTTACTTTTTCATGAGATGATCTGGGGAGGATCCTACTGAGTATACTATTATAATCACCCTATGTATATACAAACTATTTTTTAGGTCACTTGATGTAGGTTGTAGGGAAGTCTATTTAGTACTAGCTTGGGGTTGTAGGAGATATTCGGGCTTCGTGGTCACTTCTAAATTACATTCTTTTTCTACTTTCAATTTTCCCTTCCAGTTGCAGTAGTTCTTTCATGACATCACATATGTGTACTTGGGATTTCATATATGTTGCAGTTGGAGTTGGTTATCATCTGTCTTATCTCTCTCTTCCATATGTGTTATCTTAGTGGGTAATTCCTCAAATTTTTGTGTTCACTATACCCTCAGTGCTAGTCACCGACCTCAGGTCTACTAGAGGTGGGACTCAGGGGTCAATATCTCCCTTCTCAAATTGTCGGCCCAGGAGGGGTACACTTTGTGGGGGAGGGGGTCGTGAAACCCTAGCTCACTGGTCAAGGTTTATTAATATCAATAATTTTTATAATGACATAAATATCATAGGTATTCATTATATAAATATTTATAACAATTCATTTAACCGGTGATGAAAAGTGAATTACAATAGTATGTGGAGAGGGTGGCCCACACATATGCGCAAGTGAAATTTCCATTTTCTGATGGATTGAATTAAATGAAGGAATATGTTAAGTCACATTTCCATAAAAACATATATAAAATAAATATAATGTATAAACACTAAATATATCTTAATAACCTACCATGAATTATGTTAGTGTAAAATTAATCATATCGCTATGTTGAGCCAATGGTCTACATGTACACACAAGTGATACTTTTATCTCTCATTTGATTGAGGGTAGGTGGTAAATGTTTGTAACAAAATCATAATAACATATAATTATATTAATGATAAAAGATAAATTAATTTTTTATAAATAAAAAAATTATAGGATTTGAGGAAGAAATAAAATTGAATGATCTTGGTTAAGATATGTTCCTCTTCTTTGATAGACCACATTTGACATTCAAATTATGCCTTGAATTATTTTTCTAACAAAAATACTGAAACGTCTATGATGTAGGAACAAATTCATGTAATTATTATTTTTAGTAATTTTCTAATATATAAGTCATAAATTAAGTGAATATGGGAAGATAATTGGTTCTCTTTTATAGTGAGAGGAGGGGCACATATAGCATTTATTAATTTATTTCAATGATATAATGTAAATTTTAGGTAAGGGAGGATAAAAATATACAGGGAATAGAAGTTATCAAATTTTAAGGCTTAAATATATTAACATAATAAAAATGTGAAAAAATGGGTGGAAATCCTACGGTTATCTCATCGTTTAACCCTTGGTAAACAAGCATTAACTCTAACCGTGGTAAAAAAATATTGTTTTTAGTATTCACATTAATAAAAAATTAATTTGTCCATATTAAATTATAATAATAATTATTATTAAATATATGGAATTCATTTTACATGATTTAGTTTATATATGTGGCATGATTTAATGTTATATTATAGTGCCAATCATAATGAAAATCGATTTAAGAAAAATAAAAATTTAAGCATAGAACATAACATACATCAATCCCATTCCTTATAAATACTGTAAAATGAATAATGAAATATATAATTTAATATAAAATTTGTAAATTTAGTTAAAAACATTCATCAATATATATTAATTTAATTTAAAAATAAAAAACACATTGCACGCATAAAAATAGATTTTATAAAAAAAATAGATTTTATGCCCAAAACTTATCATATATAAAAATAAATTATTATGATGATTATTATATAAATAATTAGATTATTTATAGTTAATGGATGCTTTTTTAATTTAATATAAAATTCAAAAAATATTAGTACTTTTAAATAAAATAAAAATAATTTTTTTACAAAAATAGGTTTTTTTCAATATACAATAAAATATAAAACTTTTTAAAAAATTATATTAATTCCCCCTAAGATAATATAAGAATTACTATTTAAAAATTTATATTAATATAATAATATAATATTTTTATGAAAGGAACAAATTAATTATAATTTCCCTGCATGAAAAATGCAATAAACCCCAAATTTTGAAGAGAAAATGTTTTTGGATCATAAAATGACATTACCAAAAAAAAATGAGTATTTATTTACTATAAATTAATAATTAAATTTGAATAATTGAAAAAAATTGTATATATTTTTCCTAATATGGTTATATCTAATCAAACCTACTAATTTAACCGGATGGTCAAAATGGATTACAATGTTGATGTTTATATAGACATAGGATTACATTTAAGGAAAGTTATAAAATACCACATGTTTATTTCAAAGGAAAAAAAATAAAATATTTGGATAATATAATATAACCCTTATAAAATTAATTTCACTGTATAAAATTCGTCACTCTAATGAAAAAATTAGTATGCCAGTACTTGATCACATTTTTAGGTTCCAATTTAGCTTCCTCAAATTTTTGATTCCTCCAAAGAATATTAAGCATGTAAGTAGTATTATTTTTTATAAATTTATTTCTATGATCCATTATTTATAATGGGTTATATTCGTATAAATGATCATGGTATGTTGTATAACCTATGTGTTTATTAAATTAGTAGGATCAGGTATGTACTTCTTCTAGAGAGTGACATCAAACACATCCTGAATTTGAGGGAGGTTCGGTGGGAGTTCCATGTGATAAGAAACTATCCCAATCAAACAACAATATCGAAACAAACAATATACATAGGGCTCAAATTTCCACTATTTCAAAATCACATAACATTCTTCCATGTATAAATTCACTCAAATACCTTCTCACAAACATTGAATTCTAGATATCAATAAGGATTGTTAGCAAAACTCATCTATCAAATCTATGCTACCATGATATGATATTAAATCGATATAACATTATCTAAAAGTTTCTCAGCTAGATAAGTTTGAAATATATTTCATTATCCAATTTTATTCATGTATTTCATCATTTTATGCTTTATTCCCAAGAGGTCTACATGAGGTTCCATTAGAATTCTCGAGTGAACATTAATGTTTCAAGAAAACTCATCTTCAGGAAGGTGTTGATCCCAACCAACATTTAAATATACAGAATAGGGTCACAAAATATCTTCTAGGAATTTAGTTCTCCTCTCATACTAATCATATTTATAAGGTTGATAATCATTAATCAATCACAAATAGGTGTCTAGATCTTGGTAATGACATCTCAAGAAAATTGTGGTAATCCTTGGATATCATTTAAGTATAATAGAATATGATATTCTATGAATCCATACCACTTACATAATGTTTATCATATAAATATGAATAAAATATAAATATTCTATAAGTGAAAATAAGATTACATACATTGTATGGTGATATATTATAACCCAAATTACATTATGGCCATTATATATTTTGGGGAGTCTGATTATGAAATCCATGAAAATGTTTTTCCATATCCATTCTGGTATGGTAAATAGTTGTAATATCCCCGTATAATTATATCTATCATCCATAGCTTCATGACTACCAAACACTGAAATAATTATTCTGCAATATCTCTCTTTATGTTTTCACACAATAAATACTCTTTAAGAACACATTATATTTTTCACTTTTAGGATTAATAGAGAATGATGAACTGTGGGTTTATTCCAATAGTTCCTTCTTCATGTATGGTATTGAGGTCATGTATTCTTCATTCAGGAACCTTATCATTATATTACAATCATGGAAAAAGTCAACAACTTTTATCAACCTCTTTTTATCTCCACAAGTTCTTTTTATACCTCTATAATTTTCACCTGGATATATGGTTGAACGCTCAATTGATAAATATAATATTTCTCTCATTGCTTTAATATCTAATTTCCACACATCCAAATCCCATAAATATTATACCATTTATAATCTTCTCTATAGAAATCTAGAATTAACCTATCAACTCAAATAATTTTTCACCTTATTCAATTTCCTATGGTGGTAATGTATTAAGTAGTCGTAATCATTAACCAAATGTAACCATTATCAATGGTTCATATTCAAATCATTTTGGTTAAGTGTATATATTTAACTATTATGAATGGCATATATGTAAGGCCCCAGCCTTAAAATTTTCTTAATTTAGAGATAATTCCTTAATTTGACTTTAATTCACATCTAGAATATTTTTAGCTCTATATTTTAGGGAATTAGGCCATAACTATTAAATTACATATCAAATATTACAAAGTAGACACTTCAACTGTAACCAATTTTTTTCACAACAATAAAAATCCTTAAATAAAACACGAATTATTTTATTGATATAAATATTCTTGAATTCTTCCATTCACTAACCCTTCTTTAAAACTTGTCAAAACATTTAAAAACATTGGATAAGAATAAAAATATCATTAATGGTTATAAAACATGGAAAGAAAAAATTAGTCCATCAACACATACAAATTAATGAAATCATACTTTTCAATCATAAAACATAATATATTTGACATACCTTATAAAATCATAAGATTTATGAATTAAGCATATAAATCAGAAATCATACAGGTAACTTGTGGCATCCATAACATACTTACATTGTAGCATTCATAGTTATATAGGGAGTTTCATTTGGAAAAACCATCATAGTAAATTCTCTAAATCTCTTAGGAGAAATAGTAATGTTTACCTATGTCACGTTACCCAATGAATTAGAGAGCTATATCTGGATAACATGCCCTAGGATTATCATATAACCACCCGTATACATAAACAATGCCCAATAACCATATAATATTCATAACACATAAAACAACCATAAAGAACATATAACATTTCTGCATTGCATTTACTAGATATCAGTTGAAGATATTTACATCATCAATTCATTCAAAAATAAGGGTTTTGAATCCAAGTTTCACATACCACTCTGAATCTTTTGAATGGAATATAAAATTTAAAATACTCAATTCAATATAAATAAGTCTATAAAATAATTTCTAAAACATGGACATTAATGAAAAAGGATTTACAAATATTAAATCATTAAAACATTTAAAATTATTTTTTAGTTAAAGAATCATTTACCGTTTGAGAAACTCTTGAATAATAATAATTGAAGAATAACATCAAAGAAAACTATAAATATCATGAGAATATAGATATTCATGATATAAAATGTCAAACTGGTTGTATATACACCTTATAGGATAATTAAAGAGCACAATATCAAGATGTGCCTCAATGAAAGGAGATTGAGACAAAGTCCCTTACAAATATTGTATCATTTGATTAATGATAAACCAATGACATAATTATGTGTGAAAAATGTAAATAAAACCTATATAAGTGGATATTAAATGTAAAATAGTCAATGTTCATTAACACATATTCATAGCATGACATATTCCAGAAGTATAATTTTTACCCAAATAATTGAAATTGCGTTAAGAAGTTCCCTTACAAAAATTTGGCAACCTAACGGCGTCACATAAAAATTCAGAAAATGAGTTGATGAGAGATAAATGGGTCTCTAATCACCTACAAATAAAATTTACAGCAGTAAAAATATATAAGAACATATCCCAAAATTTGAAATTTTAAATTTTAATACTGGACATAAATAAGCCTTTGATTAGAAGAGGATGGTGAAAGGTTCACTTACCATGTGTCCAACTTCTCTTTTTCATTCTCTACTTCCATAAATAATAAACATAAGTTAATTATACATGATTCAAAACATTTTTCAAGTTTATTATTCCTTTTATATACCTTATTACCTTTTTATAACCATCATATAATTATTATTGTTCATATCGGTCTTTTTGTCGAAGATTGGTTATTGAGTCAGAAATCTACTCGTTATAATTACAAATTATCCATGTGTTCAAAAGTTAATTATTACAAGAATTGTATTTATGATTTAAATATCATATATATCCAGTATATATGTATCTAGAACAATTTTATATTTATTTAGAATATTCCATAACATTTGGATATATGAAAATGAAGTTCACTGTTCATGGTGACGGTAAGTCGTACGTACGCATGGACACTACTTTCATATCTTTCTTCATTTTTAAAGGAATGAAAAATAAATGATACAATGGTGTATTATAATTATAATATAATATATATGTTATATATGTTACATAAGTTCAATAATTCCATCCTTTATACATTCCATGTATATGATGAACAAGTTATATAACTTTGAGGGGGCGGTAGTCCGCACTTCCTCAAATGAAATTATCGTATATATACAACATGAAAAGCATAAAGGTATGTTACAAATAAAAAATTAAAGAAGTATATATATATAATAAATATCATATATATCATATATAATTTCATTTATATCATAATATCCACCATTAATGGTTGTAGGGAAAATTGAACAATAATCGTTTCGTGAGGCAGCAGTTCGCCATCCAGAGAAACAGTATGTTCTAAATCCATTAGATTGAGGTGTGTGTAAGTTTAGTTAGAATCCTTCTCATAAAAATATCCAAGTTTATTTAGGATACTGTTTTTTTATCTAACTGAAGAATAGGAATATAATTGGGTGTGGGGAAGGAGAATAATATAAAAGAACTTCAGAGAATATGTTACCTCTAAATTGGGAAACAATATTTGATTTTAGAAAAAAGGATTTATTTTATTGCCTTGTTCCCATGGTACGACTTCTTCGATTAATAGAGGGATTTTGGGGGCTACATTGGTCATATTTTGGACGATACAATGTGGAGTGAGAGGTGTGAGTAAGGGTTAGATGTGGTGGCATTTTATAAGAGCAAGGATAGTCTTTTTTAGAAAATTTGAAAGTATTATTTTATTATAAAATAATTTTTCCATTTCAAAAGGTCTGATAGTCATTATGTTATAATATAAGTTGAATATAAGTCTAATTAAAATTATCCCATAATAATTGGATAGGTTTAATATATTTTAATTCTTATCTTTTTTATTTAACCCTTTTTTACTCAACCGTTTTATCAAGCATTTAATGCTTTGGGAATCAGAAATAGTTACCAAAACATGAAAAATATCCAATTAAAGAGTAAATAATAAAATTCTAGACTTATTATAACCATTTTCTTGAGCATTATATTTTTTAATTTTTTAATATTTTATAAAATATTTTATATTTTAAAATATGAATTATGTCAATTTTGACACTAATCATATAAGGAATTTTTAAAAATACATAAAAACTTGATTGATTCTAAAACATTTTATTAATACAAATATTAAATGTAAATATAATCAATAAAATTTGTGTGTTACTTCAAAATAACCAAATTACATTTATTTAACATTTACAATATAATTTATTTGAATCTGTTATTAATGAAGCAATCACTACATCGTCATTGTGTCATAATTAAATTTATTTATTTAACATTTAAAAAATAGAAATAAAATACCATGATGTAGGAAATAGATTTATATTTTAAATAAATATTTATAGTTGAAGATATAATTTTTATAATCTCTTATAAATTGTTTTTAGTAAAAGATATATGTTTAGGTTCTATTTTCCTTTACTTTAAATTAAAGGTAATTAAATGTCACATTCACGCACAAGTGGCCCCTTGGGGTCTTAAATTTTACCCAAGGATTCTCATGTTTGTATATAGCTCATAAAATAGGGTTAGTACATGTGTTAGAGTAATTTAATATTATTATAATATTATTGTTTACCCTTATTTTCCATATTTACTCTTTAACCATGGTAAATAAATTATTTACTAAAGTTAATATTCATAATATCTAAAAATAAATGTTACCTATTTACACAATTTGAACCTATTTATTCTAAATATGGAATCCATTTCTTCAAATTCAAAACACATAAGTTGCAGAAATTAATTTAAAATTAATTTCTGTTCTCAAAACCAAAAAGCGTGTTTTTAAGAAATAATAACTATCAAAAGATTGATAAGTGTTTATGTTTAATTAAAAAGTGAAATTACTTATAATGAAAAAAATTGTATTACATGGTGAAAACATAATCTAACAACACATTAAAACCTGTTAAGAATATAATCTAACCGCATAATTAAATTAGATAGAAAGACAGTTTTGACTTAAAATGCTGTATTTTTCACTATTCAATAAAAAATGAACTTTATCAGAAAGATACCAAAAATTTATCCAAAGTTAATTTTTATTTTCTGATTAAAAAGAAGAAGTTTATTTTATCAAATGTAACATATAAAAGTGACAAAAACAATATTTTAAAAGGGTTCGCCCTCAAAAATGGGTAAAAATATCTTTTAAAAATATTAGAGTCTTTATGCTTAGAATTGGATTCATTCTCATTTTATGCCACTAAACATTATTAGATAAATGTAAATTCATTTAAAAAACATGTATAATCATATTTTATTTAGTTATGTTTGATCCCAAAGATACAATGGCTATGATTTAACTTTCATTTAGAATAATATTATTATTATATTATTTTTTGGTATACCTCAAAGTTGTGTGAAACATAATATTTCAAAGAAACCCATTGTTGCATATTATGTATTCTATCGAACAAAGTGTCCAAATTAGAAACAAATTACTATATTATTCATAAATATTAATATATATTAAAAATTATTATTCTATAAATACTTGTTTCATTACATCCTTCCCCATTTTGGAAATTACGTCCTCACAATTTTAAAATTGGGCTTGGAAACTTTATTAGAAGTCCCACATCGAAAAAAGTGTCAATAAAACTATCAATTTTAAATAAAGAATTTGAATTACAAATGTCACATTAGATAACACATTCTATGATTCCATGTATGAAAACATGGACATTTAGGAGAAACTAAGAGTCAAGTTCTGATAGAGAGTGATGGAATACATGATTAGGAGAAAGATAACCACTAGAAAATCACAAACATGTGATTGATTAAATGGTATTTGATTACCCATTATGAAAAGTAAATAGCCAATTGATTAGCCACTAATTGAGGCTAATATTAATTGTTAATATAAATTATATTCATGTTATTTTTTATTCATAAACACCATTTTAGTGCATTTTACACTTTGAACATCATTTCACATTATGATTGTAATACCTTCTTAAAATGAACTATTATGTGGTACATTTTTGAACATCATTTGAAGTACCCAATGATTCATATGATTATACATATTTTAATTTTATATTTTTTGAAATTGATATACAATCCAAATATGACCATGTTTCATTCAGGGGTCAATGGAGAATTCATGGAAAAATATGGGGATATTTTCTGATGAAAGGAAGCAATTCTAGGGAAGGAAGATTGGAAACCATCCCACTGATGAGACGGTGGGGCCCATCATAGAGGCCAAATGAATCCCATATTTCGTGGGATGCTAAAAGGATTGTAGAGTAACATATAACACTTCAAGATCCAATGAAAATTTGGCCACCATGGTGTCAATTTAGGCGGCCCAAGTTAGAGATAAAATTCAGGGCCAGATTCTGTGACCAAGAAAAACATCCCACCAATTAAACCATATCTCGAAAACCATAACTCCTTTTTGGATGATATTTTACAGGCTGTTATGGGACATCCCGAGATTAATTTAAGTCATCTATGTACCACCCAAATTCAGATATCTAGAATGTTTTTCATGCGCCTCTGTTTGGTGGATGTAAGATGGATGCCTTTTCGGGTCAAGGGTGGAAAGTCTTCTTTCCACAAAATTTCCACCACCCTAGACCTACCATACTCAAGTGGGATGACTTGTACGGTCAGAGGATCGACCCAAGACTCCCAAAATTCCTATTTAAGGTAGTGTTTGTGAAGTAGTTTTTATTCTTTGGTGCTTTCTTCAATTCTAATGTTATACTGCAATTTGGTTGTCTCAAATTTGTCTTTCACATGTAAGTTGTTCAATTAACTTTAGTTTCATAATAAAAGTTATTATTCTACTCTTATTCTGTTGTTCTTAATATCACATTGATATAGTTGGATCAAGGTGTGAATTTATTCACACCAAACCTTGTGAAATTATTCACACAACGGTGGAGTGATCATTTTATTTTTGTTGTTTTCATTACTTCTCCATTTCCTCCCTCATGAGTCTACTTTCCGCTTCCATTGAAACCATGGTATCAATGGAGGGATAACCCACTTATGGTTTGATCCAAGGGAGTAGAAAGGGGCTGCATTGGATGTTATTTATCACCTCATTAATGAATAATCACTTCTTTAATTGAGATTTGTATTTGATGATTTTTAAACTCCATCATCCTTGTGGAATTTAAGGCCACACATGTCATGTGCTAATACGAACCTTTACCTTTAAGTGATCAAATCATTCATCCTTCAAGTGTAAAGGTGATTAGTATTAAAGAGCATAGGCATTAAACTCGTAAGTGATGATGTTGTTTTATCTCCTTAAATAAACCCATCTCAAATATAAGAAATTGAAATCATTGAAAAAGAAATATGTCCAATCCACCCCGAGCGATAACCTAGGATAAAATCATTATTTTAAATTGAATTCACATAAATCTATTAGTGATCCATTAAAACCACCTAAAATCAAGCCATGTTTTCCACTTCATAGCCAAAAACAATCCTTAGAATGTTAGTGTCTATAGGTTACTTCTTAGGTCTCGGTGGATTCGACAACCCAAGCTAGACTACAAGGACCGTTCTACCTTCATCTCATGGGTAAATTTGAGAGAGAATCAAATTTTGGCGTCGTTTCTGCGGACTTAAGTAAGTTATCTTAGACACTATCATCTTTTTTTAATCCCTCTTTTCTTTTCTCACCACCTCACTCTTATGGAATTCAATTTTTAACAAGTCCAAACATTGGAAACATGTCCCTACTTTGATCAGCCAACCCCATGTGTGATGTAAAATGACCATCCTAATTTCTACTTGAGGGATCATCAACAACCTAATGAACGACAATGTTTTTACTCCTATGATCCACAAAACATTCAAATATATAATGAGTTTCAATCCCCAAAAAGTCAATTTGAACACCATCCTGTGCAATTCCAACAACTTCATTATCCACCTAGAATAGACCATTTGGATCCACCGATTATCCATCCTAATCCACATCCATTACATGAACAACTGTTTCAACAAATGGAGATAATTAATTTTGAGGTTTCATCATTGAGGTTAGAACTACAAAGCATTAAAAATTGTGAGGAACCCATCCCGACACAATCTGTCCCTTCCACAACCTTATGTGAAGTGTCTAGTTTCCCACAAACCTCTTATGAATTTACTGAATAGAAAACCTTTGGATTTGGGGAGGATGAGGAGGATCATGGAATTTCTTATGGTTGTTTAAATCAAGAAGAAAATGCTTTTATGTATTCACAAGTGGGAAATTTGACATCATAGACTGAGTCTCATGAATATAACTCCATTGATGATTTTTCAAAAACACAAATCACTAAAACATTAAGAGAAATCACAAAATTTGAGTTCACACCCATTCCTGAAACTAGTATTTCCAATTTGGTGGTTGAATCTTCTATTCAAAATGAACCAATTCTGTTGAGTAATTTTTAAAATGAAACTGAGTTCAATTCAAAGTCCCAACCTATGTTTGAGAGTTTTAACCTACCTGAACATGAACAAAAGGACATTCCATCCACCATTATGTTTCCATTCATTGGGGATAGCCAAAAAAATCCAGTTGTCACCATTTCTTATCTTGAAGAAAATAAAGAGGTAATGATTCTTAATGTCTTAGAATATACTACAAATGAAATTGAATCCATCATTTCTGATATTCCTTGGATTTACATTCTCATTTTAGAATAGAGGTTTGTGCATGAAATAAATTATATATATAGAATCAATTTCAACCTAGTAGAAGTGGTGAAACATGTGGTCCTTAAAAGGTTAAAAGTTGGTATTGGATAAGTTACGGGGTTTAAGTCAGGCTAATGACGTTAAACAAAGCGCTGCATGGGAGGCAACCCATGGTTTTTCATGTTTCCTATCATATTGTTGTTTTAATATAAATTATATATTAATTAATCATTTTGATATTTAAAAATAAAAAAAACAGACCATTGACCGTTTCATCAATTATGAGTATGGATGGGTATGAAAGGGGAGCACCATATTGATCCGTGTCACATGGTGTTATCCTTGAGTAATGCCTTACCCAGAAATTTAAAAAGAATAAAATGTATCATTGGTTTATTTTATATATATACTTATATTTAACTTTCTTTATTATATAAATACATATATATAAATATATATTTTTATTGTTTTGTTTTTTTTTTGTTTTTTTGTTTTGTTTTTACTCTTTCTACTAGGGAACTCTACAAGTGACATGGATATCAAAGGATTAAAATAAATCAGCAAGAATTTCAACTTCAACCACCAGGTGACTTCATTCCATGATCCTCATTTTGAATTTCCTTTTTGAAATTTCATTCTCTACCTCTACCCACTTCTAAATTTTCTTTTCTTTAAACATTGGGGACAGTGTTATTTTATGTTGGGGGTGGAGATGAAATAAAAAAATGCATTTGTGTCAAAAAAAATGAATGATTTGAAAAAATATGTGTGTAAATGGAAAGAAAAAATTCCATTAACATTGAACATGGTAATACATATTTCACACTTTGAAACTGAATATCAAATAATTTAGCATGACCTGATTCTGATTTTAATCCTTGTTAAATTGCATAAGCATAGATTTTGGAAAGTGTGGCTATCCAATGTGATATTTTATCATTTATATTTTCTTCCAAATAAAAAAAAGATCACAATGCACGTCCTTTGAATAGTGGGGTATTAGTTTGAGTTCATGGGGTCCCCCAAATAAATAGCATTGGTTTGGTGATCATTTTAGTTTTAGTATGAGTATTTAATAATAAAAGTAAAAATAATAATAAATATGTGTGTAGAGAAATTAAATGACCTAATGCGTGGCTTTCGGCACTTGGGGATCGTGACTCCATAGTGGTATGGCCCAGAGTTAGTAATTTTATCTCTATTTTTGGTAATTTGAATTTGTTTTTGACTGAGTTAACTTGAGAAGATGCCCAAGTTTGTGGGATTCACTTGGTGCCCTAAGGTCTTTGAGCCTGGGAGTCATCGACAAATTCTCGCTACAGGGGTTGACTCTTTTGAGTGCGATTTCAATTAACATGGAAAAATTGCAAAAAAATAGAAAAAAAACAAAACAGAAAAAAAATAAAAAAAATAAATTAATAAAAAAGTTAAATACTCATCTTAATATTGAAATGTGATTCCACCTAGCGCTTCGGTCATTTCCCCCTTGAATAAAGATTAACCCCCGTGTCTATTGTGATGCACAACACATCCTCATACTTAATTGATATTGGATGAAATATGGCAATGAATTTGAACAAATAAATGGGCTTGGGATTGTGATCTGGTTATGAAACTATCTTTCATTAAAATATTTCTATGGGTTTCATGATTGTTTGTTATAAGGGTTTCTGATGATCATTGTGTATTAAAATGTTTTTGGAAAAGGGAATTCAAATTTCATATTGTTGAGATATATTTTTCTCGGCACTAGAAAAACTAAAGATGGGGGTGTGATTAGCCACTAAATGTGGCTAATATAAATTTTTAATATATATAATATTAATGTTCTTTTTTATTCATAAACACCATTTTAGTTCATTTTACACTTTGAACATCATTTCACATTATGATTGTAATACCTTCTTAAAATGCACTATTATGTGGAACATTTTTGAACATCATTTGAAGTACCCAATGATTCATCTGATTATACATATTTTAATTTTATATTTATGGAAATTGATCTACACTCCAAATATGAACATGTTTCATTTAGGAATCAATGGAAAATTCATGGTAGAAGATGGTGATATTTTGTGATGAAAAAAAGCAATTCAAGAGAAGGAATATTTTACACCATACCACTGATAAGATAGTGGGTCCCAACATAAAGGCCCAATGAATCCCACATTTCGTGAGATGTTATAAGAAATGTATCGGAACAAATCACTCTTCAGGATCCAACGCTAATTCGTCCTCCATGGTGTCCATTTAGGCAGCCCAAGTTAGAGATGAAATTCTGGGCTAGATTCAGCGGCCTAGAAAAACAGCCCACAAATTAAACCTTATCTCGAACACCATAACTACTTTTGGGTTACGATCGTACAGGCTGTTAGGGGACATCCTGTGCATAATTTATGTCTTCTATGGCCCAACCAAATTCGTCCATCTAGAAGGTCTTTCATGCGCCTCTGTTTGGTGGATACAAGCTAGATGCCTTTTCGGGTCAAGGGTGGAATGTCTTCTTTCCACAAACATTCCACCACCCTAGACCTACCATACTCAAGTGGGATGACTTGTACTATTGGAGGCTCGACCCAAGTCTCCCAAAAAGCCTATTTAAGGAAGTGGTGGTGATGGAGTTTTTCATCTTTGGTGCTTTCTTCAATTGTAATGTTATGCTGCAATTTTGTTGTCTCAAATTTGTCTTTCACATGTAAGTTGTTCAATTAACGTTAGTTTCATAATAAAAGTTATTATTCTAACCTTATTCGGTTGTTATTAATATCACTTTGATACCATTGGATAAAGGTGTGAATTTATTCACACCAAACCTTGTGAAATTTTTCACACAACGGTGGAGTGATCATTTTATTTTTGTTGTTTTCTTTACTTCTCAATTTCCTCCCTCATGAGTCTACTTTACGCTTCCATTGAAACCATGGGATCAATGGAGGGATAACCCACTTAAGGGTTGATCCAAGGGATTAGATAGAGGCTGTATTGGATTTAATTTCTCACCTCATTAATGTATAATCACTTCTCTAGTTTAGATTTTTATTTGATGATTTTTAAACTCCATCATCCTTGTTGAATTTAAGGCCACACACTTCAAGTGCTAATACGAAACATTACCTTGAAGAGTTCAAAACCATGATCCTTCAAGTGTATAGGTGATTAGAATTAAATATTTTAGGCATTAAACCAGCAAGTGATGATGTTGTTTTATCTCTTTAAATGAACCCATCTCAAATATAAGAAATTGAAATCATTGAAAAGGAAATACGTCCAATCCACGCCGAGCGATAACCTAGGTTCAACTCATTATTTTAAATTGAATTCACATAAATATATTATTGATCCTTTAAAACCATCTAAAATAAACCCATGTTGGCCACATCAAAGCCAAAAATAGTCTTTAGAATGTGCTTGTCTACAGGATACTTCTTAGGTCTCTGTGGATTCGACAACCCAAGCTAGACTACAAGGACCATTCTACCTTCATCTGTTGGGTAAATTTGAGCGAGAATCAACAATGTTTTTGTTTTAAGTTCCCTTTCGAGAATGTATTTATGAGTTTGACTATGAAAATAAGGAAATATACTTACTTTTCAAGTATAGTTACTTCCTTTAATATGTTTCTACTAAAAACTCATATTTTTTCTACAAACGATGAGTATTCAAGAAGACTTGGTCACACATAAAGCACTAGAATAAAATTATAGAGAATATCAAGATCCAAAAAAGATGAACCATATATTTCCTCTGTCTTTATACATTATCCAAAACCATAATGGTTAGTAGAAGATTAGATAATCCTTAAAAAGGATAAAAAAGAAATATTACTCTTAATCTCCAAAAATTCAACAAATAGAACCCAATGTTGAACAATAATTATTCAATACTCAATTTTCATCCTAATTATTATAAATTATCCAAACTAATATTGAAAACCAGAACTCATAAGTATTTAATCACATAGTATTCCACAGTAAATCTTAACATTTATCTCCAAAAAACATTGACCACTCTTAAAGTATCCTAATGAAAAGAAATTAACCAAATCACATATTCTATATGATAGGTAAATCATTTCCATAAATAACCCAAATATCTATATGTCCACAATAAAAACATATATTATCCCAAAATTAAATTCCACCGTTACTAAAAAAATGAAATCCCAAACTATTCTATTTTCCTTAGGCATATAGTGTTCCCAATAGAGCAAATGTCTTCCAAAATAACCTTTATCACATAATCACCAAATCAATTTCCTATATTACGGATATTCATTAGATAAAACACAAGATTAGAAATCAACTTATTCCTCATCAATAACACCATTTAACTAACAATTAATAAGTCATACTAACCAGTGACTTCACATAGTCTAGTGGTAGGTGATAAATCCCAATGGCACATTGGTTGGGGGTTCAATTCCCACAGCTTTGTACGATGTGATGGGTTGTCACACATTATTTGTGTTGTCCTTTTTCAAAAACCAAAAAATTATAATAATGTTAATAAAATTAGATAAAATCCGTAAAAATATCCATAACATGTTTTAACATCAAAAGTTATTTCATACCTCACATTTTCCATCCCAAAAACTAAAAACCCATTATTGTATCAAAAAAAAAGATCACATGATCTCGTAAGGTTATCCATTATGTCCACAACAGAAAAGACAATTCCTCATTCAAAATATATTTCACATATCAAAATTCTGGGTTATATATATAAGATAATGTATTCTAAGTTAATCATATCATTAATACGTTTAAACATATCGTCATCCATAGATCCAACATAACTTTTCAATTCCTAAAATGGAAACATCTTAGTCATCAAAAAAATTTCATGATCATTTATCAATGTTTTTCTATCTTTTATTTTATAATTATTTCCTATAAACAAAATCATTCATAATTTTCTATGATTTCAGTAATGTCAAAACATGAGCTAGGGAATAATCCATACCTTTAATGGTCATTTTCTGTTTTCTCATCCTCAATTGGAATGGCATTAGGTATTGGTAAACATATATTGGTACAGTCCTACTGATCCCATTCCTAAACCTTATTTGTAGGACATCTATTTGTATAATGACCATACACACCACATTTTAAACATTCAATTGATCCCTCAGAATAAACTTCATTGTCTATTCTGGTGTCAACTAGATGCTTCCTTTTTCCATGGTTTCTTCCTTCTTTATGATCTTGATTAACATATCTATAGAATATTCTTATCCCATTGAGTCATTTTCCTAGGTGTTTCCTTCCACATCCATGATACATAGGTTTTTGAATATACTTACCATTATGATTATGACCTGAACATCCAGAGGGATTTGTTTCTCGCTTATACGATGCCTTATGAAAATCAACAAGGTTCAGTTGGTCAATCACGACTCAAGATAGTTATGTAAGAATAACCTTAATATTTTTCATTACATCTCCCATGTCATTCAGTTTCTCATTCAAAAAGCTACCATAGGGTCCCTAATATGCATTCATACTTTGGTTCTATCTAGATCCTTCCATTTACTAAAACCAAGATGTTCAGTGTGAGTATAATAGTAAAATCATCATATAATATCTTATTAGGTGGGTAAACACTAAGATACACTAATTCATGTAATCTTAAACTCATTCAAAATAACTATGAATCTTTCCAAAATGCTAACCACTATGGTTATGTAAAACATGTAACTTATGGTTAAATAACACCCTAACCTCTAATGTTATCTGAACCAACCTATGATACAAACTATAAGTCCCCATCCTTAAACATTAATTAATTTAGATATAATTCAATAATTTACTTTAATTCACATCTAGGATCTTTTTAAGTTTAGATTTTTTGAGAATTAGGCCATAACTATTACATTACATCTCAAATATTACAATGTAGACACTTCTACTCTAACAAATTTGTTTTACAACAAAAAAAATACTTAAATAAAATATGTATTACTTTCTTGATATAAATCTTCATGAATTCTTCCTTTCTCTTACACTTCCTTATAACATATGTAAAACCATTCAAAAACTTGGGATGAGTATAAAAATCTTAGTAAGGTTTATAAAAAAAAAGAAATAAAACATTAGTCCATTAAAACAAACCAATCAATGAAATCATTCCTTTCAATCATAAAACATAATATCTTTAACGTCCCTCACAAAATCATAAGATTTATGAATAACACATAGAAATCATAAATCATAAAGGTAACTTGTTGAATCCATATCATAATTACATTTTAGCTTTCATAGATACATAGGGAGTAACGTTTGGAATAGCCATCATAGTATATTCCCAAAATCTCTTAGGAGAAACATTAACCTTAACCTCTGTCACATTACCCAATGCATTGGACGTCTATCTCAGGATCACCCACCCTCGATTTATCGCAGAACCACCCATATATGTAAAAAATGACTAAGAACCATAACATATTAATAACAAATAAAACAATCATGAAGGAGAAATAATATTTTCACATTTCAATCATAAGATATGAGTTCAAGATATTGACATCATCAATTCATTCAAAAAGAAGAGTTTTGAATCAAAGGGCCCAATACCAATCTATAACTTTTGAAAGGAATTTAGACTTTAAATAACTCATGTACACATAAATAAATCCATAAAATCATTTCTAAAACATGGAAATTAAAGGTAATGATTTAGAATATTAAATCATTAAAATGATTAAAATGATGTTTTAGTTAAAGAATCCTTTACAACTTGAGAAACAATTGAATAAAAATCATTAAACAATATCATCAAATAAAATAATTAATATCATGAGAATATAGAAATTAATGATATAAAATGTCAAAATGGTTGTATATACAACTTATATAATAATAAAACTACACTATATTATGATATACCTCAATGAAAAAAGATTGGGACCTAGTCCCTTACAAATATTGTACCATTTGATTAAAGAAAAAATCAATGAAATAATTATATGTGAAAAATATAAATACAAAATATATAAAAGGATAATAATTGTAAAACAATAATATTTAATTCAGATATTTTTATATCAAAACATAATCCAAAAGTAGAAGTTTAACCCAAATAATTGAAATTGGGTTAAGAAGTTCCCTTACCAAAATTCGGCAGCCTAACAGCATCACTTAAAAATTAAAAAAACTGAGGTGATGGGAGAGAAAATGTAACACCCCAAGATTCTACGGTATGCTTCTCTTTGAATAATGTGATAGCGTGTGTTGTACGCAACACCGAGTTCTAACACATCATAACCAATCAAACTAGCCGTTATGAATAGTAATACCTACTTTTTGAAATTATATATATATTATATTTCAAAATGGACTTCATTTTTGGATTCGGAATATCGAATTTAGCCTAAGGATAAATTTTGGTACTTTTCGGATAACATTAATATTTTGATGAATAGTGAAAATTAATAAATTTTAATTAAAAACAACTTTTTTAATCAAAATAATTAATAGTGATAAATTATGAATTTGAGTGGTTTTAAAGTATATTTAGAATATATTTTTACCATTTAATATAATATTGGTCTTTCGACAAAATTTTACAATTAAACCGGACATAAACAGGTGCCAATCTTTTGATAGTTATTGTCTATTAAAAACACGCTTTTTGTTTTAACAATGGGAATTAATTTTAAATTAATTTCTGCCACTTCTGTGTTTCTAATTTTGAAAAATTGATTCAAAATTTGGAATCAGGATGTTCACATTGTGTAAATAGGTAACTTTTATTTTTAGACATTTTGAATAATTATTGCGGTAAATATTTTATTTACCATGGTTAAGGGTAAATCCGGTAAATACGGGTTAAAAAATAATATTATAATAATACTAAATTACCCTAAAACGTGTCCTAGCCTTATTGGTTGATACATGTTCCACCATAGGAATCTTTGGGTCTATTTTGGGACCCCATGGTGCCACTTGTAGGTGATAGGGTCACTTAATTTTAATTAAGTTAAAATGAATACAAAAATGACACAAGCATATATCGTTTAGAAAACAATTTTTAGATAGGGTTATATATGTTGGATTTTAGATTATAATTATTAATTATAAAGATAAAATGATTTAATACATAATGATATTTTATTTATAATTTTTAGGCATTAAATAATTTAATTTATTTATGACACCATGATGATGCACTAATTACTATAATAGTAACAAATTAAAATAATTGATATTATAAATACTCAAATAAATATATTATGAATCTTTTAATGAATTAAAATAATTTAATAGGATAATATTATATGTTAGTATTGATTTAATTGACTTTGTTCGAAGTAATAAATCTTTTATGAGTTTCACAAAAATCAACTATTGAATAGTATCAAAATTGACATAACATAGTTTTTAAAACAAATATTATATTATTAATTGGTATTAAATTACTAAAAATCTAAGGTTAGGCCAAGAGACTTATATCATGATAGTTGTATAATTAATGGACCACTTGGGGGTCTCTTGGATGTATATGGTAAGTTTATTAACCATATAATATAAAAATACCAAGAGAAATTCAAAAAGTGAAACTAACTAACTTAGTGTTAATACTTAAAGATAAGGTTAATATAAGTACCCAAACCTGTATAAATTCTATTGGATGAGTTGTTTTCGACCCATCCCCACCTTAACCTTTTAATAATCAACTTTTGAGCCATTATAAACCGAATATGAATTTATTATAAATTAATAGTTCTATCTTTTCCAAAGGTGCCCCTCACCCCTCTTATAAAAATGAACTCCTCCTTCTCTTTCTTCACAACTTCAAAGCCTTTTGGTTCGGCCAACGTCTTCCCAAATAACCTCCCAACTTCCCTAAATACAACCTAGAGGCCTTAGTTTATTCAGAATTCCAACCCGAGGAGCCCTTTTGATCAAATCAAAAGGAAGAACTCGAAGAAGAGGTAATGATTTCACCACCCATTTCCAAGTTCCTTTCTTCTTCCACTTCTTCTTCCCTTGTTTTTACCATTATAAAATAATAACTCCAGTATCATATATATACTGTGATGTTATTATATATATGGTATAACCATATTCAATAATCTATCCACCCTTTGAATAACATGTCACTATACATGCGTACGTACGGCTTACCGTCTCTACGTCGTGGTGTAATTGTTATTCAATATATTATTATTTGGATGGGTATAGTAATGATGTGTAACACATGTAAATAATAAATATAACATGTTAATTATTCTGTATAAATTATATAAAATCCATTTATATATTATTTTAATATCAAAATAATGATATTGTCGCTCGTGCGTACGTACGGACTACTGTCTCCACAAACGCGATAAGATTCATTCTCCATCATATCCATTCAAGTATAATTATCATTTGATGATTTAAAAATAATGTTTAAGGACATAATATCATTCTGGATATGATTAAGATACAACCTATACATTACAAACATGGCTTACGTAACAAAACATACAAAAGAAAACGAGTAAGTTAACACCCAAAACAACGATAGTACTAAGATATTGTCAACAAATCAATGTTAAATGATCATATATGATATCATATTAATGTATATGATTATTGTATAATTTAATAACAATTATTTCACCATTATACAGGAGGTTAACCTACCCCAACCAAGGAAAAGTACAAGGTAAGGGTTATTTCACAATCTCTTCATTATCCAAGGTTATTTATACGTAATAATCTACTGGGATATCTTTATCATCCACATCCATGTTTCTTAAAAATGTATTGCAAAACATTTATACAATTTAAAAGAATATGATTTAAAGTCATTTATACCCTTGTTTGACTTTTTATAAGAGTTTTATAAAGGAATATTTCCATCATTTTCCAAACAAGGTGCTTTTTAACCTTTTCAACAGAATTAAGGTAAGAATGTTTTTTTAACTTATACGGCGGGTGCGGTTATTTTCCGCCGTTATAAAATCATCGAAGATTCCGTTACAATCTTATTAGAATATTTTCAAAGAAAATGTTTTATTTTATATGGCTCTTAAATGATTTCAAAAATAGAAAGAGATATTTCTCTAAAAAGAGTTTTGATTTCATCTATGTCAACATCCTTTGATGGATTTTACGCTTATTTGAAGTGGATTTATTATGATACAAAACTTCAATATAGTATTGATGGTTTTGTGATATATTTGACTGTGGATGTGCTATTTTTATACCATTCATAGTTTATGGTGAAAGTATTGTCATTTCGTATTCTAGTTTTAATACGAATGTTTATGTTTTGTTTAAACCTTTTCATATGGGAATGCATTGGACTTAATATGTGATGGGTGGAGCCTGCTATAGCTCCTCGATGCATCGGTAGGTCTCATGAGACAAACTAGTGTCTTGGCACAAGGCCTCGACAAAATATTATTTGTAGTCTTGGCACGAGGCCTTGGCTATGTGGTTATGATAGTCTGGCATTATGCATTCCATCATTATGAAAGTGGTTATTGATATTGCATGTGATTATTAGATTAATAGAATATCCATGTGAATAAGTATATGGCATTATTTCATTTTACTTTTTCCATACTATGTTGAAGTTCAAGTTTAAAAGGCTTTTGTTTTATTAATGCATTGCCTTAAATGTTTATGCTTATTTTTGAAAGTTTCCACTATATTGTTATCCTTACTGGGCATTTGAGCTCACCCCTTTTCTATGTTTTATTTTTTCCCAGGATGTGAAGAAGTAAGTTATCAATGAACTACAGGGATTTTATGTGGGGATATGAGTGTGGAATATGGAGACTATGTTGTTGTAGTAGTTTTTCACTTTGTGATGTAATGTAAAACTTTATGAATATATCTTGTGTTTCCAAGGCTACTAAACCAATCGGTATTTCGAGATTTGATCTTTCTTGTGATCATGCCAATGTTATGTAATAATGCACCGACTCTAGGTAACTAGTGTCGGGGCGTTACAGTTGGTATCAGAGGAATTTTAGTACAAACCAAGGAAGCTAGATTTAGATAAACTCTGATTAGAGGACATAGATTTAAGATGGACTTTGAGGATTAGTATAGAAGAACTTCCTAGAATTTTGGTATTGTAGAGATTTTGTGAGTTTTCCGAGCAATACATCCCTGTCTGGATATGAGCAGTTAGAGGTGGCTCTGGCACAGATGTACCTAGGGGTAAAACCCGAAAACACCGCTTTGAGCTAGAATCAAACGGGAACTGGTGCACGACAATGGGCCTTGTTGCACTCTTGGTTACGATACTCCTGGGGGATATGCCTAGGATAACTCTAATTTTATTTACAAATCATTCTGAAGGGTTTATGAGTATATACTTCCTCAAAGAAAACATTTTTATGATTATAGATTATATCCATAAATAGTTCAATTTATGTTAAGTGTTTTATAAGTATGGGATTATGTATTTTGATTGAAAAACTGATCTAGTTTATGCCATTGTTTAGAAATGGCGCCTAGTGGAAGAAATAGAAACTGAATCAATGCAAGCACTCCATGTAGGGATTTCCCTCCTGCTCAAGATAATTATAGTGGAGCTGGTGATGCAACTGGTGCAGATCACCTAATCACCATACTGGGACAACTCACTTAGGTTATGAATAATAACCTTACCCATATGGAGCACCCTGATCCACAGCGTGGAGGATCAATGTTAGATCGATTCATGAGGCAACAACCACCAACGTTAAATGGGAGTAAAAATCCCTTAGTAGCTGAGCAATGGATATTTTCCCCTAAAAAAATATTTAGGCTTTGGGGAGTAGTGAAAGGGAAAAAGTTATCATGGAAGTTTACCGCCTCACTAGAGATGTTGATCAATGGTGGTCATTGATTCAAAATACAAAGGAAGATGATGAAGTATCAAATATGGAATGGAGGGAGTTCAGAGATCTATTTTTAGAAAAATACTTTCATCGTGACCATCGAGAAGATATGGAAAGGCAGTTTCTGAGTCTGAGATAAAAGGAGGATGAGAATGTCACAAAGTATGAGGCTAACTTTACAAGGTTAGCAAGGTATGCTGGAGATTATATACAAAACCCAAGAAGTAAGATTGATCATTTATTTGATGGGTTAAAAACATTTCTCCATCGAGCATTAGTCTCACAATCCTTTTTGTCATACGAAGACATTGTCTCATGTGCTATCAGGACTGAAAAGGAATTCTCTAAGTCTTATGACTTTAAAGCAAAGAAAGAGAAGAAGAGTCCTTCTGATCAGTCTGGGAATGGAAATAAGGGGAAGAAGGGAAAGGCTGAATATCCATCCTGTGGTAAATGTGGGAAGAAACACCCTGGTACTTTCTTGAAGGGAATGGGAGTCTGTTACAAGTTTGGTGAAAAAGGCCACCAAGCTCGTGATTGCAAAGGGAAGAAGGAAGCTACCAATGTTTAGTGCTACAATTGCAGAAAGATGGGACATTATGAAAATGAATTTCCTAAGCGTCAGGATAACTTACCTCAGAAAAGGCCAAGGGATCAAGGCCAAGCTTATGCTATCACTACTGCTAAGGTAGAACCTCTGAAAGATGTGGTGGCAGTAATTTAATGGTTTCATCTAGTTTAGAAAATGCATTATTTGATTCTAGATCTTCGCATTGTTTCATATCTTCCCAGTTTTCTAAGAAAATTAGATATTTCTAATTTGATTTAACAAGGGAGTTGTCAGTTAAAACTCCTAACGGAAGTATCATTGCAACAAAGTGTTGTGAATCAGTCCGCATTAGAGCACATAAATGTTCATTATCTTCTGATCTCATCGTCATACCTATGATTGAGTTTGATATAATCCTCGGTATGGACTGGCTTTCAGACTATGATGCGATGATTTATTGTAAGAAGAAAGAGGTTACGATTCTTGATGATAATGATAAGTAACACCTTATCTTTAGAGCAGAATCGTCACCAAATAATTCTTATTTAGATCTAACCCTAGTAGCTCTACTAAATTCAATTATTGGGGAGGAAGAGAATGAAATATCTATGGGTGAGGAAAGGAATGTTCAAATAGAGGATGTGCCTGTTGTGAAAGAATATGTAGATGTATTTCCAGAAGATTTACCTGGACATCCTCCAGAACGAGAATTTGAGTTTTCCATTGATTTAATTCCTGGATTAAGGCCTATATCAAAGACCCCTTATAGAATGGCCACTGTAGAATTAGTTGAACTAAAGAATCAACTAGAGGAATTGAGTAATAAGGGATTTATTCGCCCTAGTGTTTCTCCATGGGGAGCCCCTGTTCTTTTTGTTAAAAAGAAAGATGGATCTATGAGGTTAGGTGTTGACTATAGGGAGATCAATGCTATAACAATAAAGAACAAGTATCCCCTACCTCGCGTTGATGATTTATTTGACCAACTTCATGGAGCTCAATACTTTTCAAAGATTGACCTTAGATCTGGATACCATCATTTGTGTGTGAAGAAGGAAGACATTCTGAAGACAGCATTTCGAACCAGGTATGGGCATTACGAGTTTACTGTAATGCCTTTTGGATTGACTAATGAACCCTCTGTATTCATGGATCTGATGAATAGAGTTTTCAAGGAGTATCTAGATGAATTTGTGGTGTTATTTATTTATGATATCTTGGTATACTCAAAAAGCAACGAAGATCATGAAAATTACTTGCGCATTATCCTGAAGACTCTGAGAAGACATGAATTATATGGGAAGTTTAGCAAGTGTGAATTCTGGCTTCATGAGATTTCTTTTCATGGCCATATTGTCTCTAAAGATTGAATCTATGTTGATCCTTCGAAGACCAAGGCGATCCAAGAATGGCCAGCACCTATGAGTATAACTGAGGTACGTAGTTTTATTGGTTTGGCAGGTAATTATCGACGATTCGTCCGGAATTTTTCCCGATTGGCTAACCCATTAACGAAGCTCACACGTAAAGGGGTTAAATTTGTTTGGACAAAAGAGTGTGAAGAATATTTTGAAGAACTGAAGAGAAGATTAGTCAATGATCCTATATTGACTCTACCATCGGGGAATGATGGGTTTGTTATTTATAGTGATGCATCAAAGAAAGGACTTGGTTGTGTCCTTATGCAAAATGATAGGGTTATTTCCTATGCATCACGACAGTTGAAAATTCATGAAAAAAACTATCCTACTCATGATCTCGAGTTAGCAGTTGTGATCTTTTCTTTGAAGATATGGAGGCACTACCTCTATGGTGAAAAATGTGAGATTTATACTAATCACAAGAGTTTGAATTATATTTTCTCACAAAAAGAACTCAACATGAGGCAAAGGAGATGGCTTGAATTACTAAAGGATTATGATTGCACGATACACTACCACCCGGGGAAGGAAAACAAGGTGGCAGATGCTTTGAGAAGAAAAGATCATGGAGTTTTGAACAATATGATAATTGAAAGGGATACAATTTTCATGGATCTAGTGAAGATGGACATGGGAATAACCAGGGAAGGTGAAACATCAATGCTTTTTCAAATGGTTGCCAAACCATCTTTACTAGAAAGGATTAAGAGTTCTCAGACTGATGATGAAGATTTTAAAAAGAAGATTAAAACTGTGAATAATGGTAGATTGAGAGACTTTGTGTATGAAAATGGAATTTTGAAATTTGGGAAAAGACTTTGTGTTCCCGATATACCTGATCTAAAAAGGGAATTGCTGGATGATGCTCAAAGTTCCAATTTCTCTATACACCCTGGGAGCACCAAAATGTATAGATATTTTAAGGAACATTATTGGTGGGACAACATGAAGAGGGAGATTGCTGATTTTGTGTCAATATGTATGGTTTGTCATCAAGTGAATGCTAGAAGGAAACAGCCTGGAGGAGTCATGCAACCTATTCCCATACCGGAGTGGAAATGGGACAATATTACGATGGACTTTGTCATGGGACTACCAAAGACTCCTAGAAGGAACGATGCAATATGGGTTATTGTTGATCGTCTTACCAAGTCAGCACATTTTCTTGCTATAAGAGAAGATCTACCCCTGGAACGTCTAGCAAGACTATATATTAATGAAGTTGTGAGACTTCATGGAGTACCCCTATCGATTGTTTCTGATCTTGATCCCCGTTTTACTTCATGTTTCTGGAAGAGTCTTCGGAAATCCCTGGATACTGAACTTTATTTGAGCACTGTCTACCACCCTCAAATGGATGGACAATCAGAACGGACTATTCAAACCAAAGAGAGAATGTTAAGATCCTTCTCACTTGACTTTCAAGGTATGTGGGATCAATATTTACCTCTGGTAGAATTTTTCTATAATAATAGCTTCCATTCGAGTATTCATATGGCACCATATGAAGCGTTATATGGAAAGAGATTTCGCACACCAACCTGTTGGGATGACGTTGGTGAAAGAAAACTTGTAGGCCCAGAACTGGTGGAGGAAACGCTGGAAAAGGTAAAGGTAATCCAAAATCACATCAAAGTAGCTCAAAGTAGGTAGAAGAGTTATGCCGATAATCGAAGGATTTGGAATTTCAAGTTGGTGATCATGTTTTTCTGAAGGTATCTCCATGGAAGGGAGTCATAAATTTTGGTAAGAAAGGTAAATTGAGTCCCAGGTACATCAGACCTTTCGAAATTCTAGAACGAATTGGGGCTGCAGCTTACCGATTGGCAATGCCGCCAAGTCTCTCCAAAGATCACGATGTGTTCCACTTATCTCTGTTAAGGAAATGCATGCTTGACCCAACGCATGTACTCACCTATGAGGAATTAGAACTGGAACCCGATCTGTCTTATTGTGAAAATCTTTTCAGGATTCTTGATACGAGAGAACAAGTACTGAGAAACCGGACGACGCGTCTGGTAAAAGTTTTGTGGAGAAACCATAAGATGGAAGAGGCAACGTGGGAACCCGAGGAACTTATGATGAAGAACCACCCATGTCTTTTCATGTGATAAGTATTCTATAAATTTCGAGGATGAAATTATTTGAATTAGGGGAGAATGTAACACCCCAAGCTTCTACGGTACGCTTCTCTTTGAATAATGTGATAGTGTGTGTTGTACGCAACACCGAGTTCTAACACACCATAATCAATCAAACTACCAGTTATGAATAGTAATACCTACTTTTTGAAATTATATATATATATTATATTTTAAAATTGACTTCATTTTTGGATTCAGAATATCGAATTTAGCCTAAGGTGAAATTTTGGTACTTTTCGGATAACTTTACTATTTTGATGAATAGTGAAAATTACTAAATTTTAATTAAAAACAACTTTTTTAATCAAAATAATTAATAGTGATAAATTATGAATTTGAGTGGTTTTAAAGTATATTTAGAATATATTTTTACCATTTAATATAATTTTGGTCATTTGAAATAATTTTACAATTAAACCGGACATAAACAAGTGCCAATCTTTTGATAGATATTGTCTCTTAAAAACATGCTTTTTGTTTTAACAACGGGAATTAATTTTAAATTAATTTCTGACACTTTTGTGTTTTGAATTTTTAAAAATGGATTCCATATTTGGAATCAGGATTTTCAAATTGTGTAAATAGGTTACTTTTATTTTTAGTCATTTTGAATAATTACTGCGGTAAATATTTTATTTACCATGGTTAAGGGTAAATCCGGTAAATAAGGGTTAAAAATAATATTATAATAATACTAAATTACCATAAAACGTGTCCTAGCCTTATTGGTTGATACATGTTCGACCATAGGCATCTTTGGGTCTATTTTGGGACCCCATGGTGCCACTTTTAGGTGATAGGGACACTTAATTTTAAGGAAGTTAAAATGAATACAAAAATGACACAAGCATATATCTTTTAGAAAACCAATTTTTACATAGGGTTATATATGTTGGAATTTAGATTATAAATATTCATTAGAAAGATAAGAAGAGTTACTACATAATGATATTTTACTTATAATTTTTAGACATTAAATAATTTAATTTATTTGTGACACAATGATGATGCAGTAATTACTATAATAGTGAAAAATTAAAATAATTGATATTATAAATACCCAAATAAATATAATATGAAACATTTAATGAATTAAACAAATTTTCTAGGATAATATGAAATATTAGGATTTATTTAATTTACTTTGTTCGAAGTAATAAATATTTTATGAGTTTCAAAAAAATCAACTATTGAATAGTGTCAAAATTGACATAAAAGAGTTTTTAAAACAAATATTATATTATTAATTGGTATTAAATTCCTAAAAATCTATGGTTAGGCCAAGAGACTTATATCATGATATTTGTATCATTAATGGACCACTGGAGGGTCTCTTGGATGTATATGGTATGTTTATTAACCATATAATATAAAAATACAAAGAGACATTGTAAAAGTGAAACTAATTAACTTAGAGTTAATAATTAAAGATAATGTTAATATAAGTACCCAAACCTGCCTAAATTCAATTGGTTGAGTTTTTTTCGACCCATCCCCACCTTAACCTTTGAATAATCAACTTTGGAGCCACTAAAACCGAATATGAATTTATTATAAATTAATAGTTCTAGTTTTTCCAAAGGTGCCCCTCACCCCTCTTATAAAAAGGCACTCCTCCTTATTTTCTTCACACCTTCAAAGCCTTTTGGTTCGGCCAAAATCTGCCCAAATACTCTCCCAACTTCCCTCACTACAACCTAGAGGCCTTAGTTTGATCAGAAAGCCTACCTAAGGAGCCCTTCTGATCAAATCTAAAGGAAGAACTCGAAGAAGAGGTAATGATTTCACCACCCTTTTTCCATGTTCCTTTCTTCTTCCACATCTTCTCCATTTGTTTTTACCATTCTAATATAATAACTCCAGTATAATATATATACTGTGATATTATTATAAATATGGTACAACCATATTCAGTATTCTATCCACCCTTTGAGTAACATGCCACCATACGTGCGTACGTACGGCTTACCGTCTCCACGTCGTGGTGTAATTGTTATTCAATATATTATTTTTTGGATGGGTATAATAATGATGTGTAAAACATGTAAATAATAAATATAACATGTTAATTATTCTGTATATATGATATACCATCCATTTATATATTATTTTAATATCAAAAGTATGATATTGTCGCGTGTGCGTACGTACGGACTACCGTCTCCACGAACGTGATAAGATTCATTCTCCATCATATACATTCAAGTATAATTATCATTTGATGATTTAAAAATAATTTTTAAGGACTTAATATCATTCGGGATATGATTAAGATACAACCTATCCATTAAAACATGGATTACGTAACAAAACATACAAAATAAAACGAGTAAGTTAACACCCGAAACAACGATAATACTAATATATTATTAACAAATCAATGATAAAAGATCATATATGATATCATATTAATGTATATGATTCATGTATAATTTAATAACAATTATTTCACCATTATATAGGAGGTTAACCTACCCCAACCAAGGAAAAGTACAAGGTAAGGGTTATTTCACAATCTCTTCATTATCCGAGGTTGTTTATACGTAATAATCTACTGGGATCTCTTTATCATCAACATCCATGTTTATTAAAAATGTATTTCAAAACATTTCTACTATTTAAAATAATATGGGTTAAAGAAATTTATACCCTTTTTTGAATTTTTATAAGAGTTTGATAAAGGAATCTTTCCGATGTTTTCCAAACAAGGTGCATTTTAACCTTTTCGGCAGAATTAAGGTAAGAAATTTTTTTTAACTTATACGGTGGGTGCGGTTATTTTACGCCATTATAAAATCGTCGAAGCATCCCTTACAGGCCTATTAGAATATTTTCAATGAAAATTTTTTATTTTATATGGATCTTAAATTATTTCAAAAATAGAAATAGATATTTCTCTAAAAAGAGTTTTGATTTCATCTATGTCAACATCCTTTAATGGATTTTACGCTTATTTGAAGTTGATTTATTATGATACAAAACTTCTATATTGTATTGAAGGTTTTGTGATATATTTGACTGTGGATGTGCTATTTTTATACCATTCATAGTTTATGGTGAAAGTATTGACATTTCGTATGCTAGTTTTAATACGAATGTTTATGTTATGTTTAAACCTTTTCATATGGGAATGCATTGGACTTAATATGTGACGGGTGGAGCCCGCTATAGCTCCTCGATGCATCGGTAGGTCTCATGAGACAAACTAGTGTCTTGGCACAAGGCCTTGACAAAATCTTATTTGTAGTCTTGGCACGAGGCCTTGGCTACGTGGTTATGATAGTCTGGCATTATGCATTCCATCATTATGAAAGTGGTTATTGATATTGCATGTGATTATTCGATTAGTAGAATATCCATGTGAATAAGTAAATGGAATTATTTCATTTTACTTTTGCTATACTATGTTTAAGTTCAAGTTTAAAAGGATTTTGTTTTATTAATGCATTTCCTAAAATGTTTATGCTTATTTTTGAATGTTTCCGCTATATTTTTATCCTTACTGGGCATTTGAGCTCACCCCTTTTCTATGTTTTATTTTTTTCCCAGGATGTGAAGATGTAAGTTATGAATGACCTGCAGGGATTTTATGTAGGGATATGAGTGTGGAATATGGAGACTATGTTGTTGTAGTAGTTTTTCACTTTATGATTTAATGTAAAACTTTATTAATATATCTAGTGTTTCCAAGGCTACTAAACCAATCGGTCTTTCGATATTTGATTTTTCTTGTGATCATGCCAATGTTATGTAATAATGCACCGACTCTAGGTAACTAGGGTCGGGGTGTTATAGAAAAGGGTATCTACTCAAATGGACATAAAATTTACATAAATAAGGATATATAAGAACATATCTCAACATTTTAAAATTTAAATTTAAATACATAACATAAAATAAGTCTTTGATTAGAAGATGAGGGTGAAAGTTTCCCTTACATTATGTCTAACTTGTCTTGTTTGTTCTTTACCTCCCATAACAATTAACTTAAGATAATTATACTTACTTAAGAAACTTTTAAATTTTATTATTCATTTTAAATTACTTATTAACTTTCTATAACATTCATATAATTATTCGAGTTCGTATCTGTCTTTTTTTGATGTACAATCCTTGAGTCAAAAATGAACTTTTTATAATTACAAATTTTCCATGTGGTCAAAAGTCAACTATGTCCAGAAATGTATTAATGATTTAAATATCATATATATACAGTATTAATTTATTTATATATTGTATATATGTATTTATAATTGTACCTAACATTTAGATATATGAAAATGAAATGCACCGTTCATGGAGACGGTAAGTCGTACGTATGCATGAACGCTACTTTCATTTCATTTTGATCATTTTTAAATGAATTTAAACAAAATCATACATAGGTATATTATAATTCTAGTATAATATCTATGTTATATATGTTACAAAATTTCATTAATTCCATTCCTTATATGTTTCATGTATATCATGAACGAGTCATATCACATTGAGGGGGTGGTAGTCCGCACATCCTCTAAGGAAATTATAGTATATGTACAACATGAAAAGAATAAAGTTATGTTATAAATAATAATTACATAATTATATAGAAAAAATAAATATCATATATATCATATATAATTACAGTTCCTTCATAACAGCCACCATAGAATGTTGTAGGGGAAAATGAATAATCATCGTTTCGTGAGGCAGTAGTTCACCATCCACAAAAACAGTATGTTCTTAATCCATTAGTTGGAGGTGTGTGTAAGGGTAGTTCAAGTAATTCTCATAAAAAATACTAGTATATTGGGGATACTGGTGTTTTTATGTAATAAAATAATAATAATTTAATAGGGATTGGTGAATGAGAATAAAAGAAAAGAACTTGAGAGAAGATGTTTCCTCTATATCATCTAACTACTATTAATTTGAGTGAAAGGGATTTATTTAATTGAATTAGTCCCAATATAAGGCATCTATGAGGAAGATAGGGATTTTGGGAGATTATTTGGGAAGAGGTTGGGTGATCCAAGGGGGATTGAGAGGTGTGAGTGATGGTTAGAGGTGGTGGCCTTTTATAAGAGGTATAAGGGGCTCTTTAGGAATGTTTTAAAGTATTGTTTTATTATAAAAATATTTTCGGTTTCAAAATTTCCAAAACTCATAAAATTAGAAAATATGAAAAATATAAGTCGAAATAAAATTATGAAATAATCATCGGATAAGTTTTGGATATTTTTTAGTTCTTATCATTTTTATTTACCCATTTTTTACTCTTATCATTTTATCAGGCATTTAACACTTTGAGAATCAAAATAGTTACCAAAACAAGACAAATATCCAAATAAATATTCAATAATAAAATATTATAATTATGATAAAAAATTTTCTGAATAATAGTTTTTTTGTATTTTAAAATATTTAATAAAATATTTTATATTTTAAAATATGAATTATGTCAATTTTGACACTATTAATTTCATGACTTTTTATAAATCCATAACAACATGATTGATTTTAAGAGACCTCATTAATAAAAAGATAACATGTACCTATCATCCAAAAAAATTCAGGAATGACTTAAAAATAACCCAATTACATTTGTTTCAACATTTATAATATCATTTATTTGAATCCTTTATTAATGAAGCAACTACACCATCAACATTATTTCATAACTAAATTAATATATTTAATGTATAAAAATCAGAAATAAAATACAATGATGTAGGAAATCAATTAATATTTCCAATGAATATTTATAGTCGAAGATATAACTTATATAACCCCATATAAAATAATTTTTAGTAATAGATATATGTTTAGGTTATATATACTTTAACTTTAATTTAAAGGTAATTGAATGTCAATTTCACACACAAGTGGCTCCATGGGATCCTAAATTTGACCCAAGGATTCCCATGGTTAGAAGTATATCATACAATAGGGTTTGGACATGTGTTAGTGTAATTTAAAATTATTATAATAATATGTTTTACCCTTATTTACCAGATTTACCATTTAACCACGGTAAATAAAATATTTACTGATGTTACTATTCATAATGTCTAAAAATAAAAGATACCTATTTTAAAAATTTTGACCTGCTGCTTCCAAATATGGAATCCATTTTTCCAAATTCATAACACATAAGTTGATGAAATTAAATTAAAATTATTTCCCATTTTCAAAAACAAAAAGAATGTTTTTAAAAATTATAACTATCAAAAAATTGACATGTGTTTATGTGTAATTAAATTGTTAAATTACATCCAATGAACAAAATTGAATTAAATGGTAATAAAATAATATAATTACAATTTAAATCTAATTAAAAAGATAATCTATCCATATAAATTAATCAGATGAAAAGACATTTTTGACTTAAAATGCAGTATTTTTCACTATTCATTAAAAATTGAACTTTATTAGAAAAATACCAAAAAATTATCCAATGTAAATTTTGATATCCATATTCTAAAGAAGAAGTTTAACTTGTCAAATTTAACATATAAAAGAGAAAAAAAATATATTTAAAATGGCTTCTCCATCAAAAGGAGGTAAAACTACCTTTTTAAACTATTAGAGTATTTATGCTTAAAATTTGTTTCATTATCACTTTAAGCCTCTAAAATTTATTGGATAAATGTAAATATATTAACAAAAATGTATAATATTATTGTATTTAGTTTTTTTATTCCATCCAATAAAACATATGGGCTTTAACTTTCATTTCAGATAATAATATAATTATATTATTTTTCATTGTAACTCAATATTTTGTGCAACACATGATTTCAAAGAAACCCGTTGTTGCGTGATGAGTACGCTATCGAAAAAAGTGTCTTATTTAATATAAAATTGTTATATTATTCATAAATATTAATATATATGAAAAATTATTATTCTATAAATACCTGGGTTGTGACAATATATGTCACACCTTTCTCTATAAAGATAATGGCTACATACCTTTAATGAAAATATTACCATTATCATCCCCAAATCATGTGTTTTTTAATTTTTCTCATAAATCATCAATTAGAATGAGTGGTAAGTTATCACCATATCATTGCTTATGAAAAACCAATCCAACCCTTTCATAGATAAGTCATTATAAATCACAAACCCTTCTCTACAATAGGGTAGTGTGAACACACATTAACAGACCTACTGTATCTTTAGTTCCATGATGTTTTCACTTAAATCATTCATCCAATGGAACATAAAACCCCATCAATTTAAAAAGATGAGTTGATTTGATATAAATGAGTAATTATTCATAAAGAACCAATAATATCCAAGGAGTCAATGAAAACTAAAGATACCAATCATAGTTGTTGGTCTAAGCCATTAGTCAACAACTAATTTCTTTTAGGGATCCACCAGTATACCCTATTTTGAGATCATATGACTCAAATTGAAAATTTATAGACTCAAAAATCCAAATTCGTTAATTATACATACATATTATCCTTCCTTATGGCCTTAATTAAAATCATCAACTAATCATCATGCTCCACCTTACTCTTAGAATATAAAAGAATATCATCTATTAAGATAGCAAAAAATATATCAAGGTAATTTATAAAGTCTTTATTTGTTAAATACTAGAAAATAACAAGGTAATTAATAAGTAAAATTAACTTCACTATGAATTCATAGTGTCCATATGTAATTCTAAAGTTCCTCTTGAGTATATCATCACGTTTTCCCATCAATTGATAGTATCTAAATCTAGGATCAATATTGAATAAATATTAGGATCCTCAAAATTAATTGAACATATAATAAATACGGGGTAGAGGATATTTACTCTTAATCATGATCATGTTACGTTATAGATAATCAATATAAAGTCACATTGATTAATCTTTCTTCATAATTAAAAGAATTAGTGCATCCTAAGGTGACACACCAGGGTGAATGAATCCTTCATCAGGATTCTCTTAGTGGTGTGTCTTTAATTTGTATAACACAGTTGGGGATATAAAATAAAGATTATTTTAAGTTGGTGTATCACTAGGTATTAGATCTACTGAATATTCAACATCGTGATATAGAGTATGGCTATGAAACTATTTCAGAAAGTGATCAAAAGCACCCATAAAATTGAATATCATTTATGTTTATTTTCTCCCAAAAAATATAAGATAAATACCTCTTTTGAATATGTATGATGACTTATACAATATTTTTAAATTACATTGTATGTTATTATTTTTTAATACATCAATATATGATCCATGGTTGGTTTTTAATATAAAATATTACTTATTTTCCTCCAAAAAAGATATGATCTTTATATAATGAAATATAATTTGTTAAATACATTAAATTAAATTCAAATATTGGGAGAATAACATGATTTTCAGGAAGCACATTCCCAAAAACATCAATTTGAGAAAAATGATAGAATTGAGATGTGATCATCATTCCACTAATAGTTTTTACCACTAATTCAACATCAAAGAGTAAAGGATACGAGTTAACATTTTTTGATATATTTCATGATATAAAGGAATTATTATGACTAAGATCAAATAATATGTCTCAATATTTGAGAATACCTGTCACCACCTAAACTTTATCATTATATATTTTATCCCATAATAAACCCTAAAATGTTAGTATAAACATCAAGAAAAATTAATCAAAGGGATCAATCAATGAAAATCATTCATGGGACATATAAATCATGACACGTAGTTTTAAACATATGAAAATATATGTTTATCCATGGAAATCCATGGTCATTGTCTATGAAAATCATTTTTAATGGTTTATAATGAAAATGTTAGTTAACCTAATTATATTCCCTCGGAGTGTCAAAAAAGGTGAGAAATAATGGACCATTCACCATGCACCAAAATGACAGCAAAGATACACTTGACCAACTATTTTTGGGGTTATTACACAAGGATTAATATATGAAAAAACTATGTCCAATTATAGTATCTAGATAGGGATGTATTTGTTAGGAAACTATATATTCTAAACCATACCAAAACATTACGTTGTTATCCAATTCATAGGATTATCTTAAGGGCTCTTAATAATGTTTTCCCATCTGTGATTCCAAAAGAATCAGATGCTAACTATAGAAACAGATACATTTCATAAATAACTATTGCATATTATTAGAAAAATATTTATTCTATATCTTTTAGAACAATGATAGAGTCATAACGGTTTATAATTTTTAGAAACATCGATACATAAGAAATTTTAACATAAAATATTCACATCATTTCCAATTAATTTTTAAAAATTATGTACCCTTCAAAGACATAAACACAAAAAAAATTATTTATATACAAAGGAATGGAGAAAAATAATGTGTGAACTAAGTTGTTCATCAAGGGTAACCATAGGAGATATCAATCAATAATTATAACTAAGCATAATATAATAATAATGGTTTGATAAAATTATCAAAACATAATGAAATCATACCCATTCATCCAAATATATTTACTCATAAATAAAGGAATATAAATTAACGAATAAAAATACACATGATATAAGAGTGTATAATATTCAATAATAAATTATGATCCATGGGAACATAAAATAAGAAAAAAGAATAAGTTGTTTCCATTCACATAAGCATAGAAATTCACATATATAGTTATGGTTTAATCCTATGACTATCATTGTAGAAAAATTTCCACAATGAAAACATCTACATTTTCATTTCCAATATTTTTTTATGGGTGAATTACATCTATTTAACACAATCATATCTTTAGAGTTTATTGACAATATTATCTATAATTATTTTATAAACTCTACCATTATTATAATAATAATTGTAGGGATATAATTGACCCACACATCCTAGGCTTATAACATAACAACCATTCATTGGTATATAATGTAACTGACCATCACATAATAATAATCCATTCATATTTACTACATAAGATCATAAAAACATTGATAATTAACTAAAATTAGAACCCCTAGAAATGAAATAGATTTCATTAACATTTTTACTATCTTAATCATAAACTATCCAGAGAAATAATTAAGATGGTAACATTGGATCATATTCCAATTAAAGATTAAGAAACATAAAAGGATGTTGTTATATATGAAAAGTAACTTCATATGATCATTGTAACATTTCTTTAATAATACACCATTTTCATTTTAAAATTATTTATTTAAAATATAAAAATTTCCAAAATGTTAAGTGGAATTACTCAACCCAAAAAATTAAACTAAAACTAGATTTTCACATTACCTCATGTGTGACTCCCCTTATAAAATATGTTTTCAACTAGAAGTGATTGTATATGTCCTTTTTTAGGGAGAATATTCTACTAGTATCATTTCATAGAAAAATATACTATAAAATAAACCATGTAATAAATAATTAGAGCAGAATATAGAAAATGATATATGGAATACATGTCATACAATTAATTTATAATGACTAAAAAGGTGTAAATAAAAACAAGATTATATATCAAATAGATGAAATAAATCTATAAACTAGAGATTACCATGAGTCTATCACAGTCAGCTACCTACTGCATGATCATATGATCATCGATCCACCATGGGTTCAATATTATTTATCATATCCATAAAATAATTCTTCATGGGCATAAAAATTCCCATTCAAGGTTTTATTAATAATCCTTATAGGATACCACCAATGAATCATTAATAGTTGTGCTCTCATATAACAGGTTTGTGTGATGATAATAATAAATATGTAACAAGAATAAAAGACACCAAAAATATTTCGATTGGTTGTGAACTTACAAAGAAACCATAGGCCCCCAGTCATACCTAATTTATCTCTATGATTTTAGGATAACCATTGTATGGAATAATTAATATTAATAAGCCGCTAGGCTTGTGACAAATATCATAGTGGTCTAAATAATCAAGTCATATCATGCCCCCATAACATCATATCATCTATCCGTCATTTTTAGGCCTCCAGACCATTATACACCAATTTTTATTTAGGTCAGGACCCTCATCTATGGATTCTGATATTTATTTCATGAAACTCTAGACAATAATTTCCCCTTAAAATGTAGCACAGTGGTGACCAATGGGTTGTCTCACGATGAGGTTGCAGGCTAAGTTATCAAACTGTCACTTTGTTAATTTATTTTTGTTAATGTCAGAATTAGTAATGGGGATTTGAAATTATATAAACAAAGTTAAATAATATAAAATCAGAATTCAAAAATAAATATATGTTAGTGATTGGAAATCCGAAGCAGACTGAACTAAAGAAAACAAATAAAAGAAGGCAGTGATGGACAAACATCGATCCGTAGATACTCCCTCGATCCTTGTTTAATTTAATTATTTGATTATATTTCTCAATTATCACTCAAATAAATCCAATTGAACATCTATATTGACTAGACACTATATTGAGACCTAAAATATGGGTGTTTACCCTCTTACAAAAGTGATTAAATTACCCAAACACCTTCGAGCAATCAAAACTAATTGAACTTGTTGTTCTAAATGGGGAGACCTCACCCAAAAAAGTTTAAACAACAAGGCAATTATTTTACATTCATAAGATGATAATAAGCCTATAACAGAATAGAAGATTGTGAAGTCATGAATGAAAAGAGACCTCCATCATTCATGAAATCCAATTCCCAAAAAATATAATTAGAATACATTTAAGTACCAAACTCAAATGGGAAGAATCGTTGGATCTTCGCTGCCCACCACCACTTTGAGATTATCTCTTCATGTATTGATCATAATCAATTTAACACCTATTCTCCAGCATATCTCCTCCAGAAAATCTCACTCCCTTGGTCCAACCCCCTTGAAATGAAATAGAAGTAGAAATTATACAGGAGTAGGCGATAGCCAGGATGCTGTCCAGAATGTGAACCCAGAATGTTTCCTCAAATTTGGACCCACTCCCCACATAATAAAGATTGGGTGTCTTAATAAACGTTGTTCGAAAATGTGTCCTTTTTATTTCACCAAACATTCAGCTTCTTTGGAGACGTTTCATAAATGTTATGAATTAAGTACTCAAAATCTCTTTCTCTGTCTGAGGAGACTCTTCATCTTCCACATAAGTGTCTCACTCCAATAGTTCAATAATGATCTACATTGAACTTGAAACTCATAATGAATGCGTGCCATGGAGTCCTCCTGAATGTCCAAGTGGGATTAATGACATTGGAAAGCTGTATCTGGTGTTATGCTTCATTTCTTGAGGTGGGATCCACACATTCGAACATAATAAGATTTTACAAAGAATGATTTCTTTGAGCCTCTAGATGGATGATTATGGACTTGGTATAGTTGAAAAATTTTAAGATAATATTCTAGGAGTTCCTAAAAGAAATGAATCATTTGAATTAGATAAAAATTTAAAAATATATTCCCTAAATATCAAACATGTGAAAAATAGTTAAAAATCCAGAATTTGGGCATTTTCACAATTTGGCTGAAAAGACAACAAAATTACAAAAATGATATAATTTCATACATAATGACACATTGGTGAGGATTGAATCATTTAAATGTAGATAAAATATATTTAAAATACCAGCTCTATCAATTCCCCCACACTTAACACTTGGGCTCCGGGACAAGAGAGCACCAAAACCAAATCATTGTATGTTCAAAACACAAACCCTTGGAACATGAGCCTCATCCCAGTTGGTGTGAACTAGCTAGGTGAATCCCAGAGACACGAGATCAAATCTGGGTGGTGACATGTTTCCGAGTACTGTAGCAGTACTATAGGAGGCATTGTTCGGTACTGTAGTAGTTGGAACTATTCATCCATCTGGGCCTTCGGGCCACCAGTTTGGTCCTCGAGTCCTAAAAGGCTTTCGGGCCACCCAAGGCCTTCAGGCCAGTTGATTATCAAGGCCCTCAGGCCACCTTAAGGCCATAGGGCCACCCCAAGGCCTTCAAGCCACATCAATGTAGGCCCCAGATACACTACAAAAAGAAGCAGCCCTAGAAGAGGATTTAGAGTAGGTGCACTCACCAAAGCAGAGCCAAATGGATTGTCAAAATAAGAGGGTATGGATATGCCATCAGTACCATCCTGTTCTTGCACGGGAATCCTAGTCAGAGAGTCATTCAAAGGTGGAGAGAAACTATTAGGATGCAGATGATGGGGAGGGGCAGTTCCTTGTATATAGTCTGGTTGAATTCCCTAAGACCTTCAGGTAATGTAATCTCTTAAGCCTACGGGCCACGTAATATTTGAGCCTACGGGCCTTGTAAGGGTTCCCCCTCATCCCTTTAAAGGGGGTTGTTGACGCTCCATTCCTCAGAGATTCTAAAGATAGGAAAAGGGGAATATCTTAGCTCAAAGTGATTCAACCTTTGGACACATATAAACAAATTGACATAGGTAGGAATAAGAAGAAAATTTGTGAAAGGGCCGCGCAAGTTCTACCATGGTCGCACAAGTACACTTGAGCGCCGAAGTTGGTCATTCAAGTCACTTTCACTCCATCTTTGAAAACTGCTCAGGGTCTTCTCTAGCCTATAAATACCCTCTGTGGGCCCCCCATTTGAGGGAGGATTTTTTCTAGAATTCAGATATAGATCTCTGAACGCCCATGTCTCTTATTCAAGTCTTCCGAACACTTCTATGGTAATTCTTAACTTGAATGGAAGATCTAAACAAGAGGAATAAAGTCTAAGTGTTAGAAATCACTAACACTTGCACGCCTAAGTGTTTTTCCCTTAAGGGGAAATGAACACACTTGCTCTCCTCCTTTCCTATTCATTGAAACATGCTCGCCACTCTTCTAGAAGTACCTCAGGATGATTCTAAAGGCCTTGTTCAAGAATATCCCAAGTATTACTCTACAAATCAAGGATCTTGCAAGTACACATGTGTCGTGCAGGTAAACCTATGAGACCAATACTTGTGTGCCCATGTAGTACCTGCGCACCTGCTAGGACTTGTGTGCCCATCTCTTTTTGGGTGCTCTTCCTGCCCATTTAACCCCTCTTATGTCATTCCACCTCTCTGATTCAAGATTCAGTCTTCAAGACACTCTTCAAAGCCATTTATGGCATTTTTTCTTGATTGAATTCCTTATCTGAAAGGAGATCTTTGGAACAACTCTCAAAACATAGTGATTTTCACATATTTATGTCACTATAGTTAGAGAGTTCATTCATTGAACCTTATCCTTTAAGATGAGAGAATCCTTAACATGGGCCTCCTTTTCAGGAGTAAACCCCAGTCCAAATACTTATTAATATGGGCATCCTCATTAGGAGTAAGCCAAAAATCCTCATTTAATTTGGGAATCCTCTTTAGGAGTAAGCCCCAAGTCCTCTTAACATGGGACTCCTTTTCATGAATAAGCCCCAATTTCAAATATGGGCATCCTCTTTAGGAATAAGCCCTAAGTCCCTTAATTTTCAAATCCCTTTAACCTGGGCCTCCTTCTTAGGAATAAGCCCCAATTTTAATTTCTCTTAACCAGTCATAATTCCTTTTGATCTGGGATTCCTTCTCAGGAGTAAAAACCAATAATAAGTCACCTCCTAACTTGGGAATTTTACTTAGGAGTAAGACCCAAGATTAGAGTATCCAAATCTCCATGAAGCACATATATCTTTATGGACCATGTTCATGGATTTCTTCCCTGAAGTAAATCTTAATCCTCATCTATTTGGGAAGTTATACATACATAAGCCCCACATCATTGCATGGAACAATTGTATGGTTTCACCAATACCTCTTGTTTCTCAGACCGAGCATGACTCACTTGATCTTAGAGTGTAAAAGTTATCATGACATCTTTCATTGGGCCATCAATCATGCAGAAACATCATACTCCCTTACTCAAACTACATGGGTTCTGATTCCTTTTCCAAAACAAAGGATACGTAGGTAGCCCATCAGCAGGTATGATCTCAACTCTGAAATAATCCATGTCCTGCTGAATGACAATAAACTTCAAGTACCCCACTGAGTGGCTTTAAAACCAGTATGGTCATCATAATGACCAATAGACTTTTTTGTATTTAAGGACACCATCAAATAAGAATCTCTAACAAATAAAGATGATTCTCTATCAATGAAGAACCTCTAATACATTTAAAAGATTCTCTAAATTTTTTTCATATCAATCATTGATTGTCAGATTTAATGGAAATCACATTTTATACCTAGTAATGTAAAAAGGATTCATGAACATATCTTAAATCTATAAACAGAGACTCTGAGAAGACAATAATTCAACTCAAAAAGGTGTGATGAGTCCATCCTCCAGTCCTCTCGACCAATACAAATTCCTAAGCCTCATCAGTCCACAACTAGTGAGCACCTAACATTGGAAAGTAGGTCCAAATCGATATAGAATCATTGGATGTTTCCGGTTCTACGGACAAACCCATTAGAAATAGATTGGAATGTTTGAACCTTCAATCAATGAGGTCATCCCCAATTCCAGAGGAAACAAAAAATGGTGACCCCGACATGAATCCTTAACCAACATAAAATGATGCTTTGCTTATTTGGTAGGCCCCTATTTTAACATAATGATAGGGCCAACAAAGAAATCAATGAAATATTTTCTCATCCAAAATATGTAGTGGCCGAATTTATCTTGATTATGTATGTTATATCTAACATTCACTCTTTTCCATGATCTTTTTCATTTCCATAATGGCTTCTCTTAAGTTAACATCTGTGAATACATATACTATGAAAACTTCTGCTGCAAATGCCACTACTACTACTCCTACTAGATCATAGTCTGCTCTGAGGACGAAATCACCAACTCAGCGTCTTCAACGTAGGGTATCAAATGCGCTGGTAATGAAGTATCATCAACACGGTACCATACCAACTCTGGAGGCTTCTTGACAAGGGCTACATGTGAACAATTCACTCTGGGTGTTCGGACAGCGACGACCTATGATCACGAAGCAGGCGATGCTAACTACCGTCTCCAACTATTTCGGGTCGTTATCCCTGAAACACAATCACCATTCCCTCCCATTTTCTAGGGAAGTGAATGAGAAGGTCCATCAAGGCCTTAATTCATGAAAGCAGGAGTCCTTCTCGAGGGCTCCCCTCAATAATCGCCACCAGACATGTGTGGAAGTGCACCCTCAACATGATGAGGGTATCAACTCTAGGTGTATGGATCAGGTTCCTCGAACCCGAGCAGGAAAGACAAATCGCCAGAGGCAAAATCCAGTCAACAGTGAGCAGGTTCTCATCTCTTCTATATTCGAACAATTCCACCAATCTAACTTTGTGGAAAACATTGAGCGAGCACAAACACTCTTCTTTTTTAATTCTGCTGTCTTGCAGACTCATCTGGAAGCATCAAACCAATCCTGGTAGGCAATTCCGGTGGAGAACTATAGGCAGAAACATACACCTGTTTATACGTCATTAGTTATTCAGCAGGCTCGTTTGACTACATATGATGGATCTCATCCACCATGTTCGGTGAAGTACAATATATAGGCACATACACCTGCTAGTATTGATCAAGCCTACCAACAGTCTCACTTGGTAGCACTCGGAGAAGCCTGTCGGAAAGCTCCAGTGACAAATAAGAGGCAGACTCAACTCTCTGCCCCCACACATGAGTACTGTTAGGATTCACTGACAGGAAAAGGAGGACAAGAGCTGGTACACACACCTACTCAAAGCACGCAATGGACATATATCCCCGTTATGGAAGCTGAAGTCACCAAGCATATTCTATCAATGGTGAAAGAGCAGAAGTAAATCCCAGCTCATTTCAGGATGCTTTTCAGGTTATTATAATATCTTTAGTAGAATCTCAGGGAAAGACAAATAAATCTATCCCTACTAGTGGTGTGACAAATCAAAAGTTCACTCTGAAACAGACACATAGATCTTTTTCTGTCCAAGAGGGTTGTAGGGTGTATTCCCCCATAGCATACGAACACCAAGTAAGGCACATAAACCTGATTTGAGTAGATATTGTCAGCCTATCCTGGAAATATCTCCTGATCAGGCACATAAACCTACTCAGAGTAGCCACATTAATCAAAAATTGGTTTCCAAGGCATGTAAGAAGGTGTCTTAGAAGAAGACCCGCCCAGCATAGTCAATAGTTCAAGAGCCAATCTATAACAAGTCCTTGCTCGATGCTGGATTTATTCAAGCCCTCAAAAAATTATCTATTGGAATCCAATATTCTACTCCCTCATTTCACAATAGTGGGAGAATTAATTCAGAAGGTCTTCAATAGAAACTTCCTCATGAATTCTTGCTTCATGACAGTTCGGTCGATCTTGATGTTTCATCTCCAGATGAGAGCTACAATAACCATTTGTGTGGCCAGAAGACCAAGGAGGAAGAGATCTTATCTTTTTTTGTAACCCACCATGGTGTTCCTCCCCATGATGATGAATTTCGCTGCGAAATTCCTCCCTGCAGTAGGCATGAACATTTCCCGAAAAATGCTCTAGTGGACAATGTAGTGCCATGAATGCCCTCTTATCTTGAGGAACATGCAAATGCAAAACCAGTCATGTCTGATGCTTCATCGATCGCATGTGAAATACTTTCTCAACAAGAAGATAGCCCAGGGTGTAGGTCATTCTCCGAACCACCCCTAACTCATGCATCTTCTAGTTTGATCAGTAATTTCTCTACCATTCTTGTTGAATCTGATGAAGCAATTAGAAAACACCAGCTTTGGTCAAATCAGGTAGAAGAATCTTCATTGAATGATAATGAGGAGATGTTGAACATAAGAAAAATACTGGCGAAGGGTGATGTGCCAGTCATATTTTGGACTCTGGGTGAATCTCAGTATGACATTCCAGAGATGTTGACGGAATATGGAATTCATGATATTCATCTTAACATATGGAAAACTATTTTTTAGTTGAAAAATAAAGTTTTATCTTATATTAAATATGGAAATCATCATAAGATAATTGAATGGTTACAATGTCAGATTGATTTGACATCTCTATCAGTCACTCTATATCTGAAGGCTGAAAAGCAGCAGAGATCCCTTCAACTTTCATGCCTTGGCGCACTAAAAAGATTGCACAAGTTAATTGCCAATGCCCCATTTGGTATTCATTTTAGAGGATGGGGTGTTCATGGAGCACTACATTTCACTGTACTCTCCAGTCAGCAAAGCCCGCCAAAAATGGTATCATGCAATGTTATTGCCCGTGGCCGGCCACAGTCAATGGGTTTAGTTTGTAATCAAACGCTTTCCCAAGAAAAGGCTTCAACTAGTTCCTCTCAAAATCAATAATACAGAGAAAAAGTTGTTTAATTACTCATGCATCAAGGAAATGAGAATATTGAATAGGCCTCTCGTATGGAGCAAGCACATCATCAAGTGACAGATGTGTCAGAAATCATCAAACGGTCTTTTGAACCAGGTGATAAAAGTGGATATCGATTAATGCATCCAGCTAATTCTTGGACCAAGGTCCGTAAGATCAGGAGAGATTTTAAGAAAGTCTTAGACATAGCATGTCAAGAGCTTCCCCAGCTTTCTAGACTAGGGACTCTTTTAACCCAACCGTCGGAATCAACAAATAAGATTCGAGGAGTTGGGAAATGGAAGTAGGAACAGCCCCAGTCCAACAGACTGTGGACTTTTTCATGTCATCAATCCTCTCCTCAGTGAAAGTCGGTCTTCTCTCGATTGGGGAAGAACCCACAAGAGGAACGAAAGGACAAATTAATTGGAGATTCTGCCGAAATTACAGTTCTCCAAGAAGTTCCTGAGGGATCGAATCAACAAAAACAAATGTCTCATCAGGGACATAGAATAAGAAAATATCACAAAAATTATGATAGAAGGGATATGATGCATTATGAATTAATTAATGTCATTAATATCGTTGTTTCTAATCCTCGAGAGCCTGAGGCTCACTCAGGGGACTTTGACGAAGAGGTTCCTGCTCAAGAAGTTGTACGCACAAACACAAATGAAGAAGGTGTGAATACATGAAATAAAAGGATTACCTAGAATCTAGGTAATCCTTCAAGTAACCCACATCCCCCTCTCCTAAATGGAGATAACCAGGGGAAAGTAAAGAATTAGGTTACATACCCTTCCTCTGAAGAAGTTAAATTGCTCCCACTAGAGCAATAATTATCACAATAGGAGGAATAAATGAAGGAATTGATAAGGTTTAATACAGAACTACTTTAGGGTAGTCTTCTTCCTAAGCATGTTGGAGTCAGTCAGACAAAGGAGTTTGTTGTAGTTACTGAGATGGATCAAGAATATCCTCCTCTTTCAGTACACCCTCACCAGTCTAATCCTACGGGTCATGGACAACAACAATTGGTGGTGCTACCATCAGTTATAGTATCAGCCACAACATCTTTACCAGCTCCAGTCATTGCACCTACCCAAGTCCAAGTTCAACCAGATGTTTCTCAAAAGTTAATAACTACCATTGAGTCATTAACAGCTTAGTTATATAATATGGAAGGGAAGCATGCGCCGGTTCAACCAGAAAAGAGAGCATTCCCTGAATGGGTATATGCAATCCTTCCCCCATCAAGTTTTGGGAACCCTATATTCCCTATTTTCAATGGATCAATCGATCCTGAACAACATTTGACGCATTAAGTGTCTTGTTACGAACCAATAATGGGGACTCCAGAATAGCAAGAAGCTGTGAAACTCATATGCTTCGTGAGAACCTTGCAAGGACCAGCTTTTGTTTGGTACACAAGCTTGAAATCTCGGTCAATTACTGGGTGGGAAGATCTTCTCCAAAAATTCCTTCTTCAGTTCAGCTCAACATTTCCAAAGACAACAGTTTTTGATATTAAAAACTATAAGAAAAGGGAGAATGAAAGGGTATCAGATTTCATTAATCGCTGGAAGAGATTAACATATTCCCTAAGCTTAGCACTCCCTAAGGAAGAATTGTAGCCAATCTGTTGGAAAATCCGCGTGAAGAAATATGCACGCCACTGATACCTGTGAAATATATAGGAGGCTTTCGAAACCTTACTTCAATCTCTCAACAGATTGAAAATTATCTTATAATGACTAAGGATAAGGGTTGTATAATTCCATCAGCTCTAGGAAGGATAATGGGTAATGTAGATACTACTACAGTTATGCTTAAACAAGCACCTATACCTGCTTCTACATCAAAACTATCATCTTCTCTAAGGGATCAACCTCTTGACCACCAACTACAAAGGTCGTTTCGTCAAGATGATCAAAGGGATCAAAGACAAAAACAATTTGAGGATCTGAAGAGAAAAACACACTCTTTCTGAAATGAACATGTTATTGGTTACTTCATTTCAGCTTTGGAAAATAATTTGGTTCAGTTGACAAGGCCCAAAAGGACAAACAAGGAAGGAGATGAGGACCGTCCCAATTATTACCCCTTTCATCAAGTGTTGGGGCATCCCATCCAGGAGTGTTTTGTCTTCAATGAGCTCCTACCAAAGATGGTCAACTCAGGACAAGTCAAATTAAAATGTTCTTCAGCTAGGTATCATGTGTTACTACTACAGTTCTAGAGGAGGAAGGTGAATGGCAAGAAGTAAAAAGCAAAAAATGCGCAAAAATATTATTATTGGATGGTCAGAGAGACAATCAACTGAACTCTTTCTATTTTGTGAACTCAATTGACAAAACCAATTGTGCCTTCTTCCAAGAATTCTGCAGCAAAACCCTCTTCATCAAAGAGAAAATCTTCAAAAAACAGCATGATTCAATGAAAGAAAAAGAATCAGAAGAAGATGAGTATGTGTCAAAGCCTAAGTTTTCTTTGAATCTGGCAGAATTCATGCCATCTACTTCAAATTCACGGGCATCGACCCACCAAACGGCATAGCCTAAATAGGCGAACCAGGCATAGTCTTCAATGGATGAAGAGTTGATTTTCAGTTCTCTTAATATGATTCAATTAACAGATCCATATGCCAGTTGCAGTTTCGATTTTGATGAGCCTAGAATCCCTATATCAAATAGTGGAATCTGAGGAAGTTCCAGGGGCTCAGGATATAGGGGAAGACGTGGATCTTTTAGAGGCCACTTTTCCAATTCTACCCCTGCTAGAACCGTTTATGCGGCATAAACTCGTGGTAGAGCCCTTCAACGAGCTCAACAAGAAAATGATTGTTCTTCCACACAAGGCAGACTCATCTCTGACACAATTATTCTAGAATATCGGTTGATGGTTCCATATTCTTCCTCTCCACAAGTAAATAGACCTAATCGGTCTAATCTTCCAAAGCCATGAGTATTACCAACTCTTATCCCGATAGAAGATGCATCAAATTCCAAAGCCTCATCTTCCAAGTCACCTGCTAAACCACATATTCCTCTTGGGAAACACATACCTTTGGATCAAAAGTATGATACATTGAAACACCTTGCCCATGTACTGGCCAAGTTATCAATTCTGGATGCCTTGAATTTATCCAAGGATCTTCAGGAGGCACTCATTGAGGCTTTGTCAAGTCCTCAGGAGTTTGAGACTGAAATTGCTGCAGCTGAAGTCTACCATGTAGAGAATAATCCTGCAGAATGCCAAGCAGTAATATCTTTTACTGATTAAGATGAAGATGACATCATTTATGGACATATTAGACCTTTGTACTTATCTGGAAAGGTCAATGGCATAGATATCCGAAGAATTTTCATTGATAATGGTTCCGGAGTCATCCTCTTTCCCAATCGTACACTTCGTCGATTGGGCCTCACGGAATCTGATTTGTCTCATTCTACTTTGATGTTACAAGGATATGATAAAAATCAACACGAACCACTAGCTGAGATTACACTCAGAATTCAGTTTGGAGATCTTGTGTCCAATTCAGATTTCATGGTTGTTGATCAAGACTCAGCCTTCAACATCTTTCTTGGAAGAACCTGGCTACATCAGCATGCGGCTATCCCTTCATCATACCATCAATGTCTCATGTTTTTTTTCGATGCTCAAGTTGGGACATTATATCTTGATAAGGCCCCATTCAAGACATGTTAATCTCAATACATTAAGGTGGAATTATACCACATGAAGGGAAAGGGGTGATCCACAAAAAAAGAGATTACCAAATTTAATGCTCCGTATGGTTTGGAAAAGATTCCTGTAAACCCATTAGCACATGTGAGTATAGATTATGTGTTGCCTATCAGTAAAATTGATAGGATAGACTGAAACCAAAATAATCTTGTGGAATGATCCATAATTTCAATTATGGAAATCGATCCAGAAAACAAGGGAGAAATTGGTGATCCACCAAGCAATGATGAAAGCTCAAATGGAGGTGTCTTCATTTCATCTGCTAAAATCCAGCAAGTCTATACATCACCAATCAGGCCAGGGAAAGTTATAGAAATGTCATAAGTAAATGATGATGTCAATTCTCAATCCATAATCTCTTATTTATTACCCAAAGAAGTCCCTTCATCATCAATCGGGTCGGAAATGGAAGCTACTTCTTCAAGATGTGAGAATTTTTACATCTCTTCTGATCATGAAAATACTGCTTCATCATCTACTTTGAAAGTAGAAACAGAAGAAGTAACACATGTTAGAGAAGAAGAGGAAGATCTCATAGATGCTCCTCCATCATATGAAGAGGGTATCTCTACCACTGTGGATGAACTCAGAGAAATCCATATGGGTACAAAAGAAGATCCACGACCCACTTTAATCAGTGCGGCCATGACACTTGAAGAGCATGAGATGTATATTTACTTTTTAAAGAAAAATCGAGATATATTTTCTTGGAACTATACAGAGATTCCAGGGCTTGATCCTGATGTTTCCACTCATCATTTAGGTTTTCCAGAAGAACATCGTGGATTCAAACAAGCTTCTAGAAGAACACACCCAACCTAGGCTTCCAAAATTGAGGCTGAAGTGGATAAGATAACAAAAGATAACTTCTTAAGAGAAGTTCAATATCCTAAGTGGTTGGATAATATTGTCCTAGTGAAAAAGATGAATGGGAAAATTAGAGTTTGCATTGATTTCAGATATCTAAATCAGCATTGTCCTAAGGATGATTTTCTATTTCCGATTACAGAACTCTTAATTGATGTGACATCTGGCTATGAAGCACCTTCCTTCATGGATGGATATTCTGGATATAATAAAATCCAGATGGCTCTAGAAGTTGACGAATCTACAGCCTTCAGAGCCCCTCATGGTGTGTTTTGCTATCGGGTAATTCCCTTCGGCCTAAAGAATGCAAGCGCAACATATCAGCGTACCATGCATCGTATATTCAAACCCTTTATTGGAAGGTTTGGTGAATGTTATTTGGATGATTTGGTGGTCAAATAAAAACAACGTTGTAATCAGTTAGATGATTTGGAAGTCATATTCCACAATCTACAGAAACATAATTTTAAGATGAACACCTTAAAATGTGCTTTTGGGGTAACCTCAGGGAAATTTCTCAGCTTTTTTGTACACCATCGTGGTATAGAAGCCGATCCTGATAAAACCAAGTCAGTCCTTGGTATGTCACCTCCTCAAAATTTGAATGAATTGATAGGATTTCAAGGAAACTTAGCCTATATTTTGTGTTTCATTGAAAATTTGGCAGGAAAAAGTTTACCCTTCACCAAATTTATGAAGAAATGAGTCACTTAACAGTGGACTGAAGAATATCAAGAATCCTTCGATATTCTCATGAAATACCTCTTGAGTCCACTGGTAATTATGCCACCTATTGAAGGAAGACAACTTATCCTCTAGGTGACGGCTCTAGAGAGATCATTGGGTGCCTTTCTTGCTCAGAAGAATGATGCTGGGAATGAAAATAACCTCTACTATCTCAGTCAGACTATTCTTGAAGTAGAAACCCGATATTCAAATATTGATAAGTGATGCCTGGAATAAATCATTGCAGTTCAGAAGTTGAGACACTACCTGCAACATCATGAGGTCAAATTGGTATCTCTCAATAACCCGCTCAAATTCATCCTTAGTCATCCAATGCTTACAGGACGTCTGGAAAGGTTGGAAGTTATCTTGAAGTAATTTGATATTCAATATCTATCTCAAAAGGAAATTAAGGGCCATGATCTGGTGGATTTCCTTGCTGAACACCCTTCAGTGGAAGACACATCTTCTGATATAGAACTTCCTGATGAGGAAGTCTTCTCTATTCAAGATAGTCCTCAGACATGGGAAATATACTTTGATGGTGCTTCCAGAAGTCCAATAGGGTTGAAAATGGAAAATCCCAAATTCAACAAAGATGGCTTAGGGATTGTACTCATATCTCCAGAAAAGGCAGTGTTACCTTATTCCTTCTTATTGTGGGAAGGTAGTACAAATAATGAATTGGAATACAAAGCTCTCATTGTAGGATTGGAGTTGTAACTTCAAGCACAAGTGAATCACTTAAAGGTGAAAGGTGATTCAGACCTGGTAATCAAACAAGTTAATGGAGATTATGCCATCAGAATAGAAGAACTAATACCTTTGTATGATTACATTAGAGAGTTAATGGCGGAGTTTCCTTCAGAACTGACATTTTCTTATGTCCCAAGATCACAAAATACCCAAGCTGATGCAGTAGCTAATATAGCCACAGCTCTGGGAGATCCAAATCGGGATGAGACAACTATTAGTATTTCACACCATCGTACAATTTCACCTTATGTTCAAATCAGAATAGAGGAAATCAATGAAATTAGTCCTATATCTGAACCATACAGTCACACTATAGGATGGATGGCACCTATCAGGGAATACCTTCAAAATAGAACACTTCCACCTGATAGAGCCAGGAAAGAACAAATCTGATGATGTGTGGTCACCTTTAATCTTTCTGATGGATGAGATCACCTAGAAGAAAATTCTCTACAAGCATGGATTTGATGGAGTTCTCTTCAGATGCATTTATAGTGAAGAGACAATGGCTGTCATGAAAGAAGTGCATGTAAGTGTCTGTGGTGCCCACCAGTCTGGACATATACTGTGTGATAATATTAGAAGTCTTGGATACTTTTGGCCTTCAATGATACTATATTGTGTTGATTTCACAAAGAAGTGCCATTCATGCCAAGTACATTCTAACATAATTCATCAACCTCCATAGTTTCTTTATACAGCTAAATACTCTTGGCTATTTGCCACACGGGGAATGGATGTGGTGGGACTTTACCCTTCAGCTACGGCCAAGCAGTTTAAGTATATTCTTACTGCTACTGATTTATTTTCCAAATGGGCAGAGGTAGTACCTCTCAAGGAAGTGATTTATAAAAGAATTGTTAGCTTCATCAAGTCTAACATCATTACTAGATTTGGTGTCCCTCATAACATATTGATGGACAATGCCACCAACTTCTGTTCATCTGAGGTGAAGAAGTTGTATCAAGAATACAACATTAAATCCAATAATTTATCTCGGTATCATGCAGCAGCCAATGGCCACATAGAATCTTTCAACAAGACTCTGTCAAATATACTGCAAAAGATAGTGGATAAAGATAAGAAGTCGTGGCCTGATAAACTCTTTCATGCTTTATGGGCTTATCTGACCACCACCCGCACTGCAACACGGTCAACTCCATACTCATTGGTTTATGGAACAGAAGCAGTCTTCCCAATTGAGGTTCAATTAACCTCACTTAGGGTAGCCATTTGTGATCAGTCATCCACAGATGAACATTCTAAAAAGCTATTGGATGAATTGGAACTGTTAGATGAGAAAAGATTGTGCACTCTGCACCACTTGGTAGTCCATCAGAATCGAATAGCACGAGATTTCAACAAAAAAGTTCATCTTTGTTCATTCTTTCAAGGAGAATTGGTCTTAGTTCTCATAACTCCAATGATACAAATAAATAAACCTCCCATGCTTGAGACAAAATGGGAAGGACCTTATTCAATACATATGGTCAATTCCAATGGAGTATATTCATTAATCTCAATGGATGGAGAACTCATCACTACTCCAACCAATGCTAGATTTATGAATAAGTATTTTGTATAAACACAAAATACATTTCCACGGTCCATACATATGACCTTAAACTATTTGTATTACTTTCGTCCCACACGATGTTAAACTGTGACGTCCAAACTACATGACATTAAACTGTATAAAATTCTCTTACGTCCAACAACACATTAAACTGCATCATCCAAGTCCACACATATGACTTTAAACTATTTTCATTTCTTTCGTCCGACATGACGTTAAACTATGAAAAAGTTCCCTAATTCATCCAACATGACATTAAACTGTGTCCCCTTCATCGTCTTTGTTATATGATGTTAAACTATACCACAATGGTCCATACATATGACCTAAAACTATTTTCACTTTTGTCCAACATGACATTAAACTGTGAAAAAGTCCTTAATATGTCCAACATGACGTTAAAATGTGTTATCTTTTGTCCTTACTACATGAAATTAAACTACAGATTCCTCTTTTTTTCCAACATGACATTAAACTGTGTTGTACCCATCATCCAAACTACATGATGCTAAACTGTACAGAAAGTCATTTATATGTCCTACATGACATTAAACTGTACTTTTTCCCTACTACATGACACTAAGCTATGAAGCACCAATAGTCTTAACTGCAAGACTTTAAACTGCATAGTCCCTTTATAGGTCCTACATGAAATTACATTTTGCATCGGTAAGTTGGATGTTACCTCTTGTTTCTCACACCGAGTATGACTCACATGATCTTAGAGAAACTTTCAACCATAACACCCACTCTGGGCCGCTAACCACACGTAAGTCCCAACATCCTTTTTTTAGGTCGTTATCCCCAAGAACAAAAAGATCATTAATTCATTCTTTAATTCAACTACGTGGACTTTGATGCTTGCCTTACAGGATGTGTACGTGGGAAAACTCCCAAGGTTCAAGCCCACAACCAATCTCTTCAAATCGGTTTACCTCCATCTCATATGATTTTGATTCGTGAAGCCGCCCCCCGAATCAATATCTTTAAATTGGTTCACTGTCGTCCTTTCTATATGACGTTAAACTGTACAAATTTTTTTGTCCTGTATGAAAATAAAATACAATATTCATTGATACCCTCACCTGAGAGGTAATAATTATTTACATTGATTTTTCAATCTTGTTTCATTCCAAAAACTACGTGCATACATGGCAATTCCCGAACCTTTTATCTTGAGTTAATCCATTGTTGCACTAAATTACCCTTTCACCCTTCACATGTACGAACCAAATTTGTATAGAGGGTATTTCTAGAACTATGTGGGCTTGATTCCCATCCTTATGGGATACTTAGGAACAATTTAGTGTCCCTAAAATCCAACTACATGTTTTTGGGCCTAACTCCAAATTCCACTTTCAGTCCCTTGGCTGAATTGTCCCCATGAAAACACACAATGTGTATTTCATAAAAATGGTCCAAGCTCTATGAACCTAAACTAAGACCTCCTATATTTTCATCCCACACGACGTTAAACTGTAGTTTGAGAACTATGTATGGCTTGATTCCCATCCTTATGGGATACATAGTGAAGTCCAACATTTCAATTCAGGATCCAGTCACAACAAGGTTATGGTTATCATTGATCCGTGTATCTCTTCATACATTGGACAATACTCGTATTTATGTGTCATAATCCTAATCTTGAATACTTACAGATCTCCATAACCCTTTTCTTGACTTCTTGTCACATAATGTCTAATTTCTGAGAGTTATTTTTCCTGACCATGAAGCACATGCCCTTAGGCGGCCTTGTACAAACAGTTTAGATAACCAACATGTCAGTCAAACGATGCTATTATTTGACTATGAATCCAATTCCCTTAGGTGGCCCTGCATAATTCAACCCCCTAATGGGGTTTTCAAATAGTGGTAACTTCATTCCTGGGAGGAAAATCTCTTTTGTCTTTGGTTTTATTAATGAAAATATATTGGGATTCGAAAAAAATGGTTATCCTTAACATATCTTCCCCATACTCTTTTTCATGATCTGAAAGTATTCATGTCTAGGGTTTATATTTTCCTTCCCTACATTTGGGTTAGACCTTCGTAGGAGTAACATTCATCCAATTCATAGACAAAACTATTTGGAAATATCTTCTCCATATTCATGTACCTCTCTCCATACTGCAACCTCTATACATTGGAAAAGTTGAATCCCCATAAACATTCACTGCCTTCTTAGCAAAAAAAAGTAAATTTCTAAGAGTTCTTTTAATTGACTATGTAGTACGTTCCCTTAGGCGGCCTTGCATAAGTATTCTACATAATGGACATGTAAGCCAAAATATTCTATTTATTTGACTATGAAGCCAATTCCCTTAGGTGGCCCTACATAATTCAACCTCCTAACGGGTTTGTTAAATAATGGTAACTTCATTCTTGGAAACTATTTCTTTTAAATTCTTTTAGCACTTTTTCATATCATTCCTCAGATTTAAATTTTATTAAGTATTAGTTTATATATTTTCCCTCATACTTAAGTGCGGTAAAATATTTTTAAATTAGTTGTAATGGAATTGACTTAATTATAATACATTCGTTTAAAGCTATTTTGACCGTAAACATTAGACTCTTTATGTCTGACGTGCTTGACATTAAACTACCCACAAAATAAAAGGTAACTATGAATAAAATTCATGTACCATCTCACTAAACATACATTTTTTATGATTTAGGTAATATTGAGAAATTTAATGATTCAAAGTGTGTAGGGTTATTTATAATAATCCTAGTAAAAATCAAACTATGCTTACTAGGCCCATTGGATTAGGTAAACATTAAAGCAGGTAGCAGAAAAATATGTTTACAAGTGATTGAAGATTAAAGCAATCTTTCCATTTGATGCACAAGAATTAGAAGGATATCCAGAAATTGAAGTCTCTTCTCTTTTCCAGGATATTACAAGAGGCTGTCACCATATGTCTTCACATGATGAACAGCATCCCGAGCTTCATCAACAGCTACTTGATGCTCATGCACTCGACTGGATTCACTCTTCTCATCTTGATGGAGTGCCTTCTGGGAATCTGTATTGGCTTTCAAACCATTCGTTTGAGCTCCCTCCAATGAATTATTGAGATGGTCAAGTTCCCCAGTAACAAAATCTAACTTTTGCTGGAGCTGCACCTGCTGGAAGACTTTTTCATTGATCTTATGCTTCAGCTCCTTTATCTTGGTAGCATAATCAGCCTCAGCTCAGGATAATGTAGCCTCAAATTTGCTGATATTGACTGACTGCTTCACCCTGTTCAGATCTTCAGGGCACTTTTTCTCCAACTCCCTTCTTAAGATGACTTGTTTCACGGCGGTATGGATCTCTTGGTATCCAAAACCGCCATGTTCTAGCATGCCGAACTGGGATGAAACTGGGAAATCTTTGAGGACAGCTCTTCTAAAGGCACCTCAGATATGATTTTTCATATGTTGTTCCATGCCTTGCGTCGTGAAAAGATAAGCACTATAAGCACCTCTGGGTCTGATTCAACATCATCATCACAGGGGGCCGTGTAATCTGGGATTAATACACTTACGGAAGTGCCATGTTCTACTCCTTCTCCCCTGAACCCAGTTGCTTCACCTTCTACTACTGTTTAAGAGGAGGTTGATACTTCACCTCCATTTATATCCATTAAAGTTTATAGCCAGGTTTGATCAATTAAATGTATGGTTAGTTTCATAGAATAATGGAATTTGGTTGTCTATCTTGAAAACTCGGTCCAATCATTACCTAATAGTAGATCAACAGCTTGAGAAGACTCCTCCTTATCTTTCTTAGTTTTAACAGGATCATCAAGATGGGTCTCATGAGGATTTACTAGGTTTAACTCCACATGAGCTAATGTTTCTGCAATAGTAGGGTTGACATCAATGTCCACACCCTCTTCAGGCATTAGCAGTTTAGCAGCTTCTTAGGATGGAACTAGATATTATTTTAAGTCAGGATAAGAAGTGTAAATTATAAAAAAAATTACTAGATGAAGGATAACACTCACGCCCAACGTCTTCTAAATCACATGATAATTTAGAATGATCATAAAATTCTTCGAAAGACATGCCACGATTCATCATTTCATCCAATGATAATTTGTAATCCTGGATAGTCTCACCAGTGGGAGAATTTGATGTGTCCTATTGGCGACCCTCATTCTATGGCCCTTCACCCTAGATAGCTTCTTCAGGAAGGATGGAAGATTGAGTTGCTGCGGCCACCAATGATTCTGGTGTAGGTTCTTCTCTACTTGCAACTGCAGCAAGAGGGATACTAGGAATAGATGTTGGATCTTCTCCAAGAGCAGGCAAGTCAGCCTAAATTTTCAATTGTTCCACAGCACCCTCCGCGGTCCTCAAAGGAGGATCAATCTTTTACCACAAAGGGGAAATTAAAGAATCCCATGCGATCCCCATAAATATGAGCAAACTTTTCATGGGAATATATTCATGATTATCTGAATGACTTACCACTACGGATAAATAGTTTAACGGTGGACTTCCACCTTCGTCGCCTTTGTCCTTTTGGATTTTTGGGAGTGTCGGAAGTCTCCCTTATTGGCACAAGAATTGGATAATGGAAAGCCATGTCCAATTCCTCATTCATGGCCTGCAGGCCTGAAGATATCTCGCCCGGTTCTCTAGGAGATTCACTAGCAGCCCCGATGGCAGTACCACCAGGGATATACTGTGGTGAAGGAACCTCATTAGTTTTGTAAAACTGCAAGATGAGGAAAAAATTTTCCTTGAATAAAAAATCTTCGACTAAAATCATGTTGCAAATAAAATAAGGATAGAAAACGTACATCTTCAGGAGACACATACTCATGCCACTCTTCATCAGTGGCTCTGTGATCCATCATTTTCTTCACCAGCTTGGTGATAGGGATAGAATATTCAGTGGCATATATTTTGGCCTTCAACTCTTTGACAAAGGCTATTACTTCATCAGGGTTTTCCTTGAAATGAGTATGTACAGGAGCCTAAAGAGTCCCTATTCTAGGAAGACATAACACTTCACATAGCTACATCCAGATAGTTTATGTATCGCAATATACATCTCGCCATTCCTGGATGGACTTTGGTTGTAGATATGCAGGTGTACTAGAAGGCTGTGAAGAGGGTCCCACGACTATGGATTTTAATTTCTTTCTAGCTCCTGCAACTATAAAATGAGAATGAAAACCTGTTACTCTCTAAATTCACTTGCAATTAAAATTTCCTCAATAAAGTAACTCACAAGGTGTTGATGGAGTGGATCTCTCGATTCTGATAGGAGGATTATATACGGCACATGGCCATTTTGACACATGTTGTATCTCCTGAGAATCTGATGAATCGGCCTCTGTTGAAGAACTCGTTGAACCAGCATCAGGAGAGGAAGAATCACCTGCCACCTGAATTGTTTCTTTCTCAATGGTTCTCTTCTTCTTCCCAACCAGATAAATAGGTTTATTCAATATGGCCTCCGGAAATGACTCTATCCAGTTTTCAGCATACCATATGGTCAAATTGCTTACCGCTTCAGTATCTGGTAAGTCAAAGACTACCCCAGTCCATTCCATTTCCATTAGAAACCATAGTTGCTGAGAAACCATTAGATGTTTCTCAAATCAGATGTGCACTGGAGAAGATACAAATGTCGTCTGCAAACAGTTGAATTGGCGTGAAATCGATATGGAGCATAGGCCTGACCTATATTTTCCCCATTATTTCTGGTGGCCAGCACACCATCTCTGCAGACCAGCATGTAAGACCTCTGTTCCAAGCTAGCTGATCCATCATCAAAAAATCTTCCTATCAACAGATTTCCATAGGGAAAGAAGTGTAATTCCATATGCATACCCGGCCTTGGCCTAATATCATAAGCATTGAGGGAAAAAGGACAAACTCCAGAGAAGGCCTGAATAGATGGCCTGAAAGAACTTCCAGAAATCTGTATTCCGTTCTGAACAGCATATGTCCGGAAGTTAGTGGCAATCCATTTCCATAAAAAATGGAATGGTCCCACAAATCTCGAAGGATATTTACCCATATAGACATGAAGTATGCTCATGTTAATATTTGCAAAAACTGGGGTATCCAACCCCACCATCATCCTATCAGCCAACTTGGTTGCAATAACGAAGGTCCCTGGCCTGACTCCACCCTTTAAATCTCTGACGGGAAAGAGATAGACACTGATCCATAAGGCTAAAAATCCTGCCAGACGGGTCTTCTCTGGGATTTTATGATTCACTTCACACCACCATTTCTCAAACTCTCTTGCTTCCAGAGTCGGCCATAATGTTCCAGGAGCACCTCTCTTATCCGCTCTAGGGCACCTAGTAGGACGAATATAGGTGGGAACCATTCCCCTCTACTTATTGAGAAACACATCCATCCATTTCTCTGGATGAATATCTCCTCTAGAATGATTCTTTGAAGTCTTTGAGATTTTGATCTTATGGTAAATATGCAATAACTCTCGAACCAAATTCGGAGTCATCTCTAGATTATTCAAGGTTGCCTTTGGATGGATGAATTCGGCATACATATCACCCAGGATTGGAACACCCGAGATCTTCTAGACATCCCACAAACTAATGACTAATTCTCCATGGTTCAAATGGAAAGAATTAGTTTCCAGGCTCCCGCAGCTATGCAATTCTGGTGCAAAATTATCATTCCTATAAACATACGTCTGCCCAGCTCAGACTGCTTCATAAATTGCAGCTCCCTTCAGATCCTCGATAAACTCTTCACAAGTTTGTCGCACCCAATAATCCCGCATCAGAGTTGGCTTCACCCCTCCTCCAGAATGAAATTCCCATTTCTCCTTCCACCCATTGGATTGATCCATCTGAGATTTTCGAAATATTGAGCGATAACAATGTGGTTGTAGCTCAGGTTTGTGAGGTTTCAGATCTAGTGCACACAAGCTTTGATGCATTATATTGGCTTTATTTACTTTTCCAGCATTAGAAAATGTTCCTGCGATTGAGACATTTGCTGAAGAAATGTTGGTATATGACGGAAACCAGGAATGCGGCAGATAATTCTTCACTTCTGGAATATTGACGTCTTGCAAGTGACCATGGCTATATAGAGGCAGATAGATGATGTGTGGGAAGTTAATATGATTCTTCTTCAAGTACATGGCTAATTATGGAAGAGTACTTTTGCAGGGGGAATAATAATTGTTGCCAATGATGTCCATCATCTCATCAATTCTTCTTCTCACTAGTTCATCAGCCATTCTGATTCTCTTAGGAGCCACTTGATCTGCACAAAAGTTGAATTATTAACTATTAATGTATCTTAATTTTTCATAAAATTTGTAAAGGATTTGAAGAAATTGGATAATTTATTAAGGCACGCATGTACAATAGTTGGCGTGCAAGTCTCCTTCGGTCGCGCAAGTATTGGGCGCGCAGGTTTCATCGTGCATGTCTAAATACGTTAACAGCAGCGCGACACAAGAAACAGAAGCACAATGCAAGAAGCAAGAAGCATGGACAAGCGAGATCCGAGAGTCAAATTGCGCACCCAGAGCAAAAAACAAGCAAGAGCTGAGTGCTTTGCGTGTAGTGAGGCCCTCTATTTATAGACAATGTCGTACCCCTGTGCGCCAGACCCTGCGCGCCCGAATCTCATTGGCGCGCCTTACCCGGCACGCCCCAATTTTCTTTTGATTCTCGATTTCCTCAGAGTCAAATCCTTATTTCTTTTGGATCCAACTCCGATGGGGGACTTTTGTTGATGCTCCTTTCATCACATAATCTAATGATTCGAAAAGGGGAATATCTTAGCTCAAAGTGATTCATCCTTTGGAAAAATATCAAAAAATTGACAAAGGTTAGAATAAGAAGAACATTTGCACAATGGTCGTGCAAGTTCAACCATGGTTCCACAAGTACACTTGCACACCGAAGTTGGTCGTGCAAGTAAATTGAGTGCCCTCTTGGAAAACCACCCAGGGTCTTCTACAGCCTATAAATACCCCCGGTGGGCCCCCCATTTCAGGGAGGAATTTTTCCAGAATTCAGATATAGAGCTCTAAACGCCCAAGTCTCTTCTTCAGGTCTTCCAAACACTTCTAAGGTAATTTAGTACCTATAATAGAAGATCTAAACAAGAGGAATAAGGTCTAAGTGTTAGAAATCTCTAAAACTTGTGAGCCTAATTGTTTTTCCCTTACAGGGAAATGAACACACCTGCGTGCCTCCTTGCCTATCCATTGAAACTTGTGCGCCACTCTTCTAGAAGTACCTCAGGATGATTGTAAAGGCTTTGGTCAAGAATCTCCCAAGTATTACTCTACAGGTCAAGGATCGTGCTAGTACACATGTGTCACGCAGGTATACCTGTGCAACCTATACTTGTGCGCCCATTAAGTACATGCGCACCTGCCAAGACTTGTGCGCCCATATCTTTTTGGGTGCCCTTCCTGCCCATTTAACCCCTCTAATTCCATTCCACCTCTCCGATTCAAGATTCAGTATTCAAGACAATCTTAAAATCCATTTGTGGCATGTTTTTTTGATTGAATTCCTTATCTAAAGAGAGCTCCATAGAACATCTCTCAAAACATAGTGATTTTCACATCATTATGTGACTAAAGATAGAGAGTTCAGTCATTCCACCTTATCATTTAAGAAGAGAGAATCCTTAACCTGGGCCTCCTTTTCAGGAGTAAACCCCAGTCCAAATCCTCATTAATATGGGCATCCTCCATAGGAGTCGGCCCCAAATCCTCATTTAATTTGGGAATCCTCCTTAGGAGTAAGCCACAAGTCCTGTTAACCTGGGACTCCTTTTCAGGAATAAGCCCCAGTGTCAAATATGGGCATCCTATTTAGGAATAATCCCTAAGTCACTAAATTTTTAAATCCCTTTAACCTGGGCCTCCTCCATAAGAATAAGCCCCAATTTTAATTTCTCTTAACCAGTCATAATTATTTTTAATCTGGGCTTCATTCTCAAGATTAAAACCCAATCACAAGCCCCCTCCTAACTTTGAAATTTTCCTTAGGAGTAAGCCCCAAGATTAGTGTATCCAAATCTCTATGAAGCACATATACCTTTATGGACCATGTTCATGGATTTCATCCCTAAAGTAAACTTAATCCTAATCTATTTGGGCAGTTATACATACATAATCCCCACATCATTGCATGACGCAATTGTCTAGTTTCACCAATACCTCTAGTTTCTCACACCAAGCATGACTCATGTGAGCATATAGTGAAAAATTAATCCTGACATCTTTCTTTGAGCCATCAATCATGCAGAAACATCATACTCCCTTACTCGAAATACATGGGTTATTATTCCTTTTCCAAACCAAAGGATACATAGGTAGCCCATCAGCGCGTACGATCCCAACTCTGAAATAATCCATGTCCTCCTAAATTACAATAAACATTAAGTGCCCCACTAAGTGGCTTTAAAACTAGTATGGTCATCATAATGACCAAGAGACTTTTATGTTTCTAAGGACACCATCAACTAAGAATCTCTACCAAATACAAATGATTATCTATAAATGAAAAACCTCAAATACATATAAAAGATTTTCAAAATTTTCTTCATATCAATAATTGATTGTCAGATTTAAAGGAAAGAACATTTTATACCTGGTAATGTAATAAAGATTAACGAACATAACTTAAATCTATAAAGAGAGTCCCGGAGTAGAAAATAATTCCCCTCAAAAAGGTGTGATGAGTCCGACCTCCCATCCTCTCAACCAATGAAAATTCCAAAGCCTCATCAGTCCACAACTAGTGAGCACCTACCTTTGGAATGTAGGTCCAAATGGATATGGAATCATTGGATGTTTCTGGTTCTACGATCAAACCCATTAGAAACCGATTGGAATGCCTGAACCTTCAATCATCGAGGTCATCCCCAATTCCAGAGGAAACAGGGGTTATCAAAAATCAATAAAAAAATGATGGCCTTTAGGCCATTCAGGCAAAACACAAACCAATGAGTTTCACCAATCAACCACCAAGAATCGGATAATATCATGCCTCATAAAAAACAAATGATTCAAGTTGAAAATTCATTTTATTCAATCATTTCCACTTGTATTCTTCTCTAATTCACACAAGACACTTACATAAAAAAATGTTTCTATCAACAAAAATATTGATTTTCAACAATGCATCTCTCATCCAAACACATGCAAGAATCATCATAAGCTTGAAAAAATTCTAAATTTCCACCCGATGTGAGACAAGAAATATGTGACCATCATGAGGGATATTAAAGGTTGTTCTGTGGCTAAAGGTGGGTGGGTATCAAATGTAAAAAATTATGAGGTCGAATAAATAGAGTTTGACTCATTTGTGATGTAAAAAATGCATGAATCTAATCATCACTTAGGTGTGGTATCCTCGTTAATCTCTTCCAATGAAAGTCGTATTTGAGTATCTCTGAGAATATCGTTTCCACCTCATTCCATCAATATTTTACAAGAAAAAGTGACATTTCTCTTCTTCTTCTTTTTTTGAAAAGCTCCAGATTGGTCACAACTTTCTTCCATTGAGATCTCCAGATAGAGACAACTCTCTTACATTGGGAGCTCTATATAGGCACAAATCTCTTCTATTTAGAGCTCCAGATAGGCACAACTCTCTTCCATTGAGAGCTCCAGACAAGCACAACTCTCATAAAAACATTTTTCAGTAGAAAAAACATCTCCTCAGAGTTTTGATAACAACCCAATGCATCAACCGATGAGGTAGTACACCAAAATTCATCTCCCCCATACTTAGGCTCAACTAGATCATGCATTTTTACTTTAAGAGAAGGATTGAAAGTGAAAATGGCTTGTAATGTGGCTATCTAGAAGGCGGTTCATGGCTACTAAGGGTTCAATAAGGATAAACTGTACATGGTGGGCATGAATAAAATGGAGAATCATGAAAAATGGGGATTTCAATCACAAACAAATTGCCTCAATTATTTCAATCACACTCAACTCAGCCCTCATGTTTTGACTGAAATATATCATGTTCTGGTTCAAACAAACATGAATTGGTTCACTATAGAAATGATTTTAATGTCATGAAGATGAAATATTGGTTCAGAATCCTTACAGGCAACTGATTTCCAATATTATATAGCATTAATGGCATGGAATTCCAAATTCAATGGTCATTTCATTAAATTTTCCACATTTTTTAACTCGAAGAAGTGTCTTTTTCAGCATTCATTTATAACCAGATTCAGAAGATAAATCAGTTCACTCATTGACAGGGGTTTCAAAAATTTAAAAAATCATCATGTAAGATCAAATGTTTTTCATTAAAAATTTTAAATAAATCACCCAAAATTTGAGAGCATAAAAAAATAATATTCTACCTTGGATGATCCTCCCCCCACACTTATTTTTTACAATGTACACATTCTGCATAGATTATAGGATAAATGAAAATCAAAATGATAAAAAATGACAAAAAAAAGTGGGAAGGAAAGACAAAACCTAGTTTTTATTTAATAGTAGCAGTATTGAGTGAACCTCCTAAATGCTGCAGCATGGAAACCTATATGAAAAATTAACATAAACAAAGAATCACATTTTTTTTGTAGTGAATGTAAAGATAATTAAAATAAATAAAGAGAAGGTAATAGAGCCTTGGTATGGACCCCCAAGTGGGTGCTAGGATTTCACTGCCCCTATTCAGGATGTTCCAGCTAGTCAACCCCAATCCGAAGGCTGGTGATGTTTTTCCCTCAGGAACCACTAAAATGAAATCTCTCCAATCATATTTAGCTCACACATCTTATAAAGCTCCAAAAAACATATTCATTCAGCTTCCCTTCCATGACATTTATGTTTTGATGATATAGTTAATGCGTGAACATAATATAAATTAAACCTCCAAAGACATTATCCTCACAAAAGGAATCCACTGGTTGTTGAAACGGCCACACCATCATTTCCTAAATTTCATCCTTGAAATCCTCATCATCTTAAATATCAGTCCACTCCAATGAAACATGAACTAAATCTGCACAGGGAGAAGCACATAGACAATTATTATAAAAATTATCAGGAAAGTAAGGATCAAAATTTGAGACATCTCCATGTGGATTCTCAGGTTCCATATTTTTCTACGAGTCAAAAATTATGGTATTGAAAGTGGGAAGATAATATGGTCCTTCCATATGCTCTTAAAAAAGGAATGGATCAAGTTTCTCTTCCTTTTTTTCCAAATATTCATAAAATGTTTCTAAATTATAAATTTCAAAAATAGTGGCTTCAAATGAAATTTAATTTTCAACAAATTCAACCCAATTGTTTTCAAAAGAAATTTTATTTCTAAAAGACTCATATATTGGTAAATCACTAAAAATTTATTCATTAAAAAGTGAAAAAGATGATTCAAAATCAATTTTAAATACATCTACACAAGTTTCATCAACATCAAAAATTGGTGGGATGTCATTTTCCATTTCTTGAGTATCTTTTTGAGCTTTTAGTTCATTCAATTATTTTAATTCATTATAATGAATTCCCATTTGTCTGATTACTTCTTGAAAATATTATTTAACCACCAAAATATTTTATTTCATTTCAAGAGTATTTTGTTGAAAGTTTAATAAACCATCATGGCCAGGCTCCCCATATTGTTGATAATCATGCTAAACATAGAAGTAATCGCTGTGAAAGTCCATTTTTTGGGTTTTTTTAAAACGCAAAATTATTTGTTAAAAAACCTCAAAAATGTAAAAAAAATCAAAACAAACAAAGGAAACCACCCCAGAAATGGTGACAAATTGAAGTTGGTGTTATTTTGTGAAAATCCAATCATCAATTTCCCTTAAAATGTAGCAAAGTGGTGACCACAGGGTTTTATCATGAAGAGGTTGCAGGTTAAGTTATCAAACTGTCACTTTGTTAATTTATTTTTGTTAATGTTAGAATTAGAAATGGGGATTTGAAATTATATAAACAATGTTAAATAATATTAAATCATAACTTGACTATAAATATATGTTAGTGACTAGAAATCAAAAGCAAACTGGACTGAAGAAAAAAAAACAAAATAATGTACTGATCGACAAACATCGATCCTCAGATACTCCCTCTATCATTGTTTAATTCAATTATCAAATTATATTTCACAATGATCACTGAAAAAATCCTAGTGAACACCCATATTGACTATAAACCATATCAAGACCTCAAATATTGGTGTTTATCAACTTATGAATGTGATTCAATTACCCAGAGAGCATCGAGCAATCCAAACTAAATGAACTCATTGTGTTCAATGGGGATCCCACACCCAAAGAAGTTTAAACAACAAGACAATTATTTTACAGTCATAAGTTGATAAATAGTATAGAACAAAATAAAAGAATGTGAATTCATGAAAGAAAATTGACCTCCATCATTCATGAAAACCAATTCCAGGAAAATATAATTAGAATACGTTGAAGTACCAAAATCAAAGAGGAAGAATCTTTGGATCTCCGCTTCCCACCACCACTTAGAGATTATCCCTTCATGTCTTGATTATCATCAATTGAACTCCTATTTTCAAGAATATCTCCTCCAAAAAATCTCACTCCCATGGTCCAACCCCCTTGAAATGAAAGAGATGTAGAAAATATATAGGAGTAGGGGATGGCCAAGATGTTGTCCAGAATGTGAACCCAAAAGTTGCCTCAAATTTGGACCCACTCCCTGCAAAATCAAGATTAGGTGTCTTAATAATGGTTTTTCCAAAATGTGTCCTCAATATTTCATCAACATTTCTGCCACTTTTGACACGTGGTGTAGATTTTATAAATTAATTACTCAAAATATCTTGCTCTTCCTAAGGATACACTTCATCTTACACATAAGTTCCTCACTCCCATAGTTTCATAATGATCTAATTTGACCGTTAAACTCATCATGCACGTGATCCTTGTAGTCCTCTTGCATGTTCAAGTGGAATTAATGAATTTGGACTCCTGTAGCCTGAGTTATGCTTCATTTATTGAGGTGGGCTCCACACATTTGAACATAAATACATTTTACAAAGAATGGTTTCTTTGAACCTCTAGATGGATGATTATGGACGTGGTACAGTTGACAAAGATGAAGCTAAAATTCCAGGGATTCCTAAAAAAAGGAATCATTTTAATTGGATCAACATTTAAAAATATATACCCCAAATATCAAACATGTGAAAAATAGTTAAAAATCCAGAATTAGGGCATTTTAACAATTTGCCTCAAAAGACCACAAAATTCCAAAAATTCTATACTTTCACATATAATGACACATTAGTGAGGATTTAATAATTTAAATGAATATAAAATATATTGAAAATATCTGCTCTATCAGCTATCATTCCCCAACCTCACTACCTCAGGTCAGGCATCTATTCCATTATTACCCTACCCTTTTCTCGTGATCATTTTTCTCACCATCATAAGGTATGCATACTCCCACTCTAAAAGATAAATATCAAAAAATGACCCAGCTATCTCAATTAACAATAAGAACTTCCATGTCCTGGTAACACGTAAATCAAGAGTTGATAATAATAGTGAAACATAGAAAACAATCATGAGAAAATAGTAAAAAAAACAAAACAATATTTTATCTTAGTCAAACATTGAAATAGCCCACTCCATTGGTACTCATCTAATCAAATATCATAACAGGTATAACGAGATGAAATCACACTACATTTGAACACAATCAAGCCTGAAATACAATGTGTATTGACAAAATAATTATAAAATGAAAACATGTTTCAAAAAGATCCCCGAAAAGGCAATAAATTCAAACCTCATGTTCATTGAGATAAACATCAAAGAATAATCTTCCAAATGTATAACTAGATTTATAATCTCTCATAAAATAATTAAATGGAATATAATTACCAACATGGAATTATTCCTTCACCTAAATACCACACCCAATGGAGGAGAGGAAATAGTTGGCTTTGTCATGATAGAAACTACAAAAATGTATAAATTTGATCAAAGAGGAATTTTGAAATGTTTTATAATGGAAATCTAGGATACTCAAACACAAAATAATAAGAAAAATTAGGGAAGTAATGATTCAACTATTTTAGAAGAAGGTGATCCACTTACTGGTCCGCAACATTAAAATCCTAAATTTAATTCATCATTTAATATATATTTTAATTTTTTCTTACATTTTCCTATAGTAATATTCATGGAAATTAAATTACTCTATGTTATTAATTCCCACGATATATGGAATTTTAAATCTAAAAAACGTGTTACAGTTGTGACATTAGAAGAAGAAATAATAAAAACATGAATTTTAATTATTTATCCTAAATAGGCCAATGTATAATGGTTATATGGATATACCCTTATAATGCTCATATCCATCACATAAGGGAAAAATTATACCTTTAATTTTTTATAATAACTTTTAACTATATGCAGCTCAACCTACCCTTACGTCGTGCCTAGGTGACCCTAATGCAACCCTTAGAATTTAGGTTTTACCCTTACACAACTCTGGATTACCGTTACGAAGTGATTATAAATTTCCTCTTCCCATTTCACTGGGTATAGAGAATGTAAATTATCCTTACTCATTGTCTTAATATCCCACATTACCCTTAATTAAAGAATAAAAGCTTCACAAGTGTAAGAATTTAGTTACACATTTATAATTTTTCTTATAAAATAAATATAAAATATTTTCAACAGATGGTCATAAAAACATTTAAAAACAAAATAATATTTCCTTGAGGAAATTTTAATTTAATCAAATCCAGAAATCATTTAAGGTAATCATCAAGTAAAATATCATTCATTATTGGGGGAAATACATTCATTCAATGTATTTAAAAAAATTATTTCCCATTTTTGGTCAAATGTAAAAAATACCTTGTTCAGAAAATGATAAGAAGATTCATTTTTAAAAAAATTGTAAAAATTAAAAAATGATTCCAAATTACATTAATAAATATTTTTAGAATATTAATATTATTCTTAAAGGGGTTTTAATTGAAATATGGACATAGATGAATATATTCCTGACCAAATAGAGAAATTAAGTTACTTTTCCTTAAAATATTTTGGAAGTATCTTTATTAGAAAAATAGATGAAAGTGAATGTAAAACTTGTATTATATATAAATAACTAATGGGTAATAAAAATATATATGTTATAGATATATCATATAATTTTATCATTGAAAATTTTAATCATAAAAAAAACTGGTAAAAATGATATTTTGACATAAAACACTTAAAAAAAGTATGTGTAATGACCCGCTTATCCTCATTGGCTTGAGAATACAACAAGTCATTACTTGGCCTTAAGTGACATCCCCAGGGCTCCAAAAGCAGGCAATAAATGCTGAAGGGTTTACGGACAAGTGGGGGAAGATTTACCCTTTTAGAACATACCACAAAGCCAACAACCGTAACTAAACAAATCAACTAAATGATGCAGGATAAAAGGTAAGACAACTCAACAATTTATATTACCATAACTAACCAAGAGTACCACAATGGAGACCAACACTAAATCAGAGTAAAGAGCAGAAAGAAAAACTCAATGACTACAAGACAACAACCCAACTCCATGCTCTATAAGCTCCAAGCACCAACATTTTGAACCAGACCAGGCATCCCGAAGTAGTATGAAACACTTTACCTTTGCCAACATCCCGTTACATGACATCTGCAAAAGCACCAATGATCCAAAGCTGGGGGTGAGTAATGAAACTCAGTAGGTTTTCCCCGATGAATTCCCAACCCATGCCTCTAGGATAAAACATGTTAGCACATTTATATAAAACAATTCCAAAGCAGTTCACAGTATAACAAGCTCCATGTAAAAACCATTTTTCCAAAAAACACCATCTTTTCTCAAGAAAAGAAACCAAGAAAGTTTCCAATCAAATTTTCATTTCCATTTTGGCACAATCATTCCATTTCACAAATCCACACAACCAACCATGCGTGCAACCTGGACCTCCCTATACTTGAGAGTGGTGAGTTATCCTTCCACTAATTCATCACTTAGTGAACTACCTTGATGGGGGTACTTCATGACCTTATCTATCCCAACCTTTTGATGGGGGTAATTCTCACCCTTATCCATCCCAAACTTTTGATGGGGGGACTTCTATCCCTTGTCCATCCCAATGCACATGAACACACACCACAACCCATGCCAATATATTCCCAAAACCATGTGTGTTCAAAACCTTTCAGTAATTAGTCACCCATTTATTGAAAACCATTTCTTTCAAGAAACAAAACCATAGCCAATTTAAAATCACCATTTTTAATTTACTTCAACAACCACTTTCCAAAAACACATGATTTCCATCACTCGTTACTAAAAAGGGGTTTCAAAAATTCTTTCACAGCAGATAAATAAGCCATTTTAATCAAGTAAAACAATTTGAAACTAATCCTTCAAGTTCTAAGAAAGAGGAATCGAGAGTGAAGCCACCTACCTCAACAAAAAGGCGAAACCAAGCAACGGAAGAAGAACACTCAAGAACACCAGGTCAAATATCCAAAAACCCACATTAGATCTCTTCTCCCAAAACAATCAAGACCAAATATCATCATATTTGGCATCCCGAAACTTAGATCTATCCATAACGAGCATTGATCTAAGAAACCGAGAGAATGGGAAAAGTTTATCTAAGTAGATCTAAGAATCCACTAAAGAATGAAGAAGAACGATCACATACCTCAAGAATCTGGCTTCGATTCACCAAGAGAAGCCTTCAGATCACCTCCGGAATGATGGGAGAACCCTCTTTGACCTTAGGAGAACAAAAATCCCGAGTTAGGGCTTCTTAGGAGCTTTAATGAGGCAATTAGAGGCAAAAAGAGTTAGATCCACAATTTAAGGATCTAATTTTAAGAGACTGCACAGTTAGTCTGAACGATTTGACAAACCTTGCGCTAACCTTGAATTAGCTACTGCCATGGTCACCCTTCTCACATGGCCTCATGGAATGGTATCCCTTAACCATGTGCTGACCGTGTGGAAGCCACTGCCTCCTCAGTCAGCCACGCACCGTTTGGCCACACGGGTTAGACAAACCGTGCGTCGCCCGTGCACCTTCCCCTTTGCTTCAAAAATTAGACCAGGATCTCCCAACTATCCAATACATCGCCCTTAACTATTAAAACCAATAAAATCATCAATTATGGGTTACATACCATAAATCGAGAGTACTACATTCTCCCCGCCATTGGATTTTCTATCCCTAGAATGTACAAAACCATCAGCCAGCTGGAAGAGTTCTAGCCACTGCTCTTTCATTTAACTTTCATGTTCCCCAGTCTCATCCTGAATCTGACCATGCTGCCTTAAAACCCACACTAGACCAATGTTTTTTCCATGCAAGACTTTCTCTTGCCTATCCACAATCTGTACTGGGATATGTATCAACGAAGAATCCGACTCTAGGTCAATGTGATCCCGTCTGATCACATGGTCAGGATCATGTTGATACTATTTCAACTGAGATACATGGAACACATTATGAACTGAACTGACCCATGATGGTAATGAAAACTGAAACACCACCTCGCCAACCCATTCTAGTATCTGAAAAGAGAATATATATCGAGGAGATAATTTTCCCTGCTTCCCAAAATGAAAATGTCCAAGGATTGGAGAGATCCTCAAAAATACATGATCACCCACAACGAATGCCAACGGTCTGCGATGGTGATCTGAATAAGATTTCTGACGACTTTGAGCCTTCTCCATCATCTTTCTAATCAAATTAATCTTCTTCGTCGTTTCTTCGACAATGATTGGCCCAACTAGTGAATTTTCACCAGTTTCTACCCAACATAGTGGAGAACGACAAGGACGCCCATACAATGCTTAAAAAAAAGCCATGCGTATTGAGGTTTGATTGATGTTATGGTATAAGAACTCCACTAAGGTTATATGCTCCTCTCATTAGCCACCAAATTCCTCTACACAAGCCCTCAACAAGTCTTCCAACATTTGTATCATCCGCTCAGATTTCCCATCTGTCTGAGGATGATACGATGTACTCATTGTCAACTGAGTGCCAAGTGCTTGATGTAATGATTTCCAGAAATGAGATGTGAACCTCTGATCTATATCTGAGACTATAGAAACTGGTACGCTATTCCTCTTTACCACTTGTCAGATATATATTTTTGAAAGATCATCCACCATATGATTTTCACGAATAGGGGTCAAATGGGCGGACTTGGTTAGTTGATCCACTATCATCCAAATGGCATCGTGTTTCCGGACCGTTCGTTGAAGGCCTGTAACAAAATCCATTATTATCTATTCCCATTTCCAGACTGGGATAGGTAAAGACTGTAATATACCAGCTGGACTATGATGCTCTACTTTTACCTGCTGACAAGTTAAGCATCGCGAGATGAACTTAGCCACCTTCCTTTTCATTCTGCTTCACCAAAACTGCACCTTTAGCGCCTTATACATCTTTTGTGTACCCGGATGTACAACCCATCTTGAGTTGTGGTAAGCATTAAGGAGTTTTTCCTGACAAACTATAGGTACAACCATCTGTTCTCTGAAACACAAAACTGAACTCGCTTCAAGTTTCCAGCCATCAATGGTCTCCCCACTATTGAGTTTTGAACTCATTAACAGACATTCCGCATCAGGTGATTGTGACTCTTTAACCACTTTTACCAGATTATGAACAAGCGTAGATGAATAGAAAACCACAACATCACCTCTATTTTCACAATCCACATGCATGTCATCTAATACCGACATCAAATACCATTCATCTGAATCTTGCTTTTCCAACTGAGCATACGACTTCCTGCTTAATGCATCGACAAAAAAACTTCCCTTACCAGGTGTATACTTCAAGTCAAAGTCAAACATTTGAATATACTCCATCCATCTCCTTTGCCTTAGATTCAAATCCCGCTGTGAGAAAATGTGTTTCAAGATTGTGTGATCCATAAACACAATAAATTTCTCACCAAATAGATAATGTCTCCATGTTTTCAAAGTATGGACGACTGCAGCCAGCTCCAAATCATGTGTTGGGTAATTTTTCACATACACCCTCAATTTCCTTAAGCCATAAGCAACCACGTGGTCTCCTTGCATGAGAACAGAACCCAAACCTGTTCACTAAGCATCATAATACACCACATACCTCTATCCTGATTCTAGAAAAATCATGATGGGTGTTGATTTAAGGAGAACCTTCAACTCCTGAAAATATCTATAACATTCTTCAGTCCATTGGAATGAAATGTTCTTCTTTTTCAATGTTGTCATAGGTGAATCTATTCATGAGAAGTCAGGAACAAAGAATCGGTAATAACCAGCTAGACCAAGAAAACATCGTATTTCAAAGACATTCTTCAGCGGTTTCCAAGAAAGAACAACTTATATCTTTTCTGGATCCACTGAAACACCATTCTCAGAAACAACATGGCCCAGAAAGCATACCTCTTGTATCCAAAAAACACAATTTGATAATTTGGCATACAACTGATGGACTCTAAAGATTTCCAACACTATCGTCAAGTGTTTCTTATGCTCAGATCTTGTTCTTGAATACACCAATATGTCGTCAACAAACACCACAACAAAAGAATCCAGATATCGCTGAAATGTCTGATTCATCAATGCCATAAACTCTGCTGGTGCATTTGTAAGATGAAAAGGCATGACTATATATTCATAGTGGCCATATCTTCTTCTAAAGTCTGTCTTCATAATATCCTCCTTCTGAACTTGCAACTAGTGATATCCTGACCGCAAGTCAATCATAGAGAACCACTGAGCTCTCCACAATTTATCAGACAAGTCATCAATTAATGGAAGTGTATATCTATTATTTATCATAACGTGGTTATGTCTACAATAATCCACACATAGCCTCAAAGATCCATCTGCTTTCTTTACAAACAAAACTGGTGCTGCCCATAGAGACATGCTTGGCCGAATGAAACCCTTTCTTTCTAACTCCTCTAACTGCACTTTAAATTCCTGTAACGATGTTGGTGCCATCCTATAAGACTGAATGGACATAAAAGTGGTCCCTGGAAGGAGATCAGTCATAAAAATTAATTCCCTTAGAGGTGTTAACCTAAGAAGTTCTTGGGAAAGAAACTTGGAAACTGATCCACCACAGCTGGAAACCTATTTTTCTCAAACTCATCCATTGATTCCAAAGTCAACGCTACCAATTTGTGAGAGATGGTTCCCACCATTGGTTCCAACATGCTCTTTTCACCTTTATTTACCATTCTCTCTCCTCTAAAGATATGGTCGATTTCGTCCTCAGTCGTGAAACTAACCATTCTCCGATAATAGTCGATGTGAGCCTTAAACTTTGTTAACCAATCCATACCCAAGATTACATCATAGAAATAAATGTCTAACATAGAGAAGTCCCATTTTATCTCAGCTCCATCAACAGTTATAGAACATGCTCTACACACGAAGGCTTGACATTCTATTTCACCAAGGGGATTTTGAAGATTCACGACAGAAGGCATCATTTCAATTTTAAGTTTAGCAAATCAGCAATACGAGAAGAAATAAAGTAATGTGATGCACCAGTATCGAAAAACACATGCATGAGAGTAGAATTCAAAAGAAACATACCTCTCATCGTAGATGGTCTAGAATAATCATCCATAGTGATCTTCTCATCTCCATACAATTGCTTCATCGCTGCACTGTTCTCCTTGTTTTCTTGCGGAGACTACATTGGTTGAAGAGTCATGGTATTCCTGGAATCACCATTGATAGCTCTGTTATGCTGATGAGACTGACTTTGTTGTCCTCGTCCTGTCGAAGCATATGATGCTTGCAACACATAGGAAGTGTCACGTGCACCCAACCTCAGAGTATTTCTATATTAGCATTGTAGATGCCCTATATTCTTTCATTTGTGACATTGTCTAGGTTGCGACGTACAATATCACTTTATGTGATCACTCGAGCCACATTGAAAGAAACTTGCTCTGCTTTGGGGTCATTGAGGAATTTTCACTAATCCAACCGTCTCGTTTTGATTCACACTCCCACCTTGGAAGTAGGTGTCCCTCTCCTACATGTTCCCAGCATTAGAGTTACCACCTGTTCCCATGGGTATCATCATACTTTCTCCTCCCATAACTCTCGAGATGCCTCTTTCAGTTATTGTTGCTCTGTTTACCATTTCCATATAATTCTTAATACAGAGCACAACTATCTTCGAGCGAATCTCCTGTCACAACCCTAATTCAAAGATGCATGCCATCAGTGACGCACTTGCAGCAACTTCCGGTGAAAAGTGTACTAAATTCATGAATTTAACCGCATACTCTATGATAGAGAGATTCTCCTACTTCTGGCTGAAAAAGTTCATCGTCCTCTGGATCTTGAACGTGTGAGGATAAAATTGTTTATTGAACAACTCCTCAAATTCCTCCCAGCCCAGTCTATGATCAACCTTAGCCTGCACCACTAGCTCCCCCGACTGTCATGGAAGATTCTCCAGCATATACATCGCCATATTTACTTTCAATTCTGCTGGTGTGCCGATGAAATCGAAGATACGATTCATCCTACTCATCCACACCTCTACCCCTTCTGGTTCATAATCACCCCGGAAGATGGGTGGATTCTGCTTCCGGAACTTGAAGAAATGGTCCACATGCCTTGACTCATCCCTCTGATTCCCCGTGTCCATAGCCTGGATTGCTTGAACAATACTCTGAACCAGCTCTTGGTTCACACGTGGTTCATGTGTGGCCACATTCTCTGTAGCCTCTTCCTTTTGGTTTCTACGATGCCTAACAGGTGCCATTTTCTAAACAAACAACTCACGTCATTAGTCTCACTTCCTTGCAACTGAAGGCATAGAATTTCAATTTCTATCACATCATTATTTTCCAACCATCACGCTTTTCCACATGTTCAACCATTTTTGAAAAGAACCCACCTGCTTTTTCAAAATCCACCCATTTTCAAAATACACAAAATATCCACTTTTCGAAATCTTTCATTTGAAAAACAATTTCTGCATTTTTAAAAAAATTTCACTTTGCCTGAAATCATAAATCATTATTCAAAATGAGATATTAAATCCTAGTGGGAATTCATTCCTCAAAATTCATGTCATGCTCATCTCATTGGATAAACCCATGATAATGAGATTTCTAAGATTCTAGAAGCTTATCCAAAACACTTATGTACCCAATGCCCTGGTAACATGAAGTTCAGCATAAGCGGGTTAGCTATGTCCTTTTATGCTATACATTTCAAGTTCCAAAAATCATACCCCTATCTAGTATTCTAACCTAAGGAATACATGAAAAGTAATATCAACTCCATGACCGAGAACATCGATGGCCACTTGTTACGCAAGGACCAACTCCCTCTGATACGATTTTTAATTACCCGCTTATCCTCATTGGCATCAGAATACAATAAGTCATTACTCGGCTTTAAGTGACATCCCCAAGGCGCCAAAGGCTGGAAATAAATGTCGAAGGGTTTCAAGACAATTGGGGGACGATTTACCCTTTTATAACATACGACAGTTCCATCAACCATATGCACAAAAGTCAACTAAATAATGCCTGATAAAAGCTAAGAAAACTCAACCATTTATATTACCATAACGAACAAAGAGTACCACAAAAGAGACCAACACTAAATCAGAGTAAACTGCAGAAAGACAAACTCAAATACTACAAGCCAACAAACCAACTCCATGCTCTACAATCTCCAAGATTGAACATCACGAACCAGCCCAAGCATCACGAAGTAGTATGCAACACTTTACCTTTTCCAACATCTCGGTATATGAAATCTGAAAAAGCACCAATGTGCCAAAGTAGGGGGTGAGTAATGAAACTTATTAGGTTTTCCCCGATGAATTCCCAACCCATGCCTCTAGTATAAAACATGTTACCACATATATATAAAAAAAATTATATAAATAAATTCCAAAACAGTTAATAATATAACAAGTTCCATGTCAAAACCATTTTCCAACAAAAAACTATCTTTCTCAATAAAATAAACCAAGAAAGTTTCCAATCAAATTATCATTACTATTTTGGCACATTCATTCCATTTAACAAATCCTCACAACCAACCATGCATGCAACCTGGACCTCCCTACACTCGCGAGTGGTGATTTATCCTTCCACTAAGTCCTCACTTATTGAATTGCCTTGATGGGGGTACTTCACGACCTTATTCGTCCCAGCCTTTTGATGGGAGTACTTCTTGCCCCTATCCATCCCAACCATTTTATAGGGGGACCTCTCGCCCATATCCATCCCAATGCAGATGAATACACACCACAACCCATTCAAATATACACCCAAAACCATGTGTGTTCAAAACCGTTCAATAAAGAATCAACCTTTTATTGAAAACCATTTCTTTGATGCAAAAAAAACAATATCCAATTTAAAATCCCCATTTTAAATTTACTTCAATAACCACTTTCCAAAACCACACGATTTCCTACACCCATTACTAAAAATGGGTTTCAACCATTCATTCACAGCAGATAAATAATCCATTTTAATCAAGGAAAACTATATGAAACTAAGCCTTCAAGTTTTAAGAAAGTGGAATCGAGAGTGAAGCCACCTACCTCGACAAAAAGGAAAAACCAACAAACAGACGAAGAATGCTCAAGAACACCGGGTCAAATCTCCAAAAACCCACCTTAGATCTCTTCTCCTAACACAGTCAAGACCAAATCTCGTCATATTTGGATTACACACACTTGGCTATACCTATAACGGGAGTAGATCTAAGAAACCGACATAAAGGGATAAGTATATCTAAGTAGATCTAAGAAAGCATTCAAGAACGAAGGAGAATGATCACATACCTCAACAATCCGGCATCGATTCTCCAAGAGGAGCCTTCAGATCACCTCAGGAACGATGGGAGAACCCTCATTGACCTTAGGAGAACCAAAATCCCCAATTAGGGATGCTTAAGAGATTTAATGAAGTAGTTAGAGGCAAAACGAGTTAGATCCACAATTTAAGGATCTAATTTTAGGTGACTGCATGGTTAGTCTGCACGGTTTGACAAACCGTGTGCTAACAGTCCATTAGATACAACCTCGGTCACTCTTCTCTCATGGACTCATCACATTGTTTCCCTTAACCATGCACCGACCGCGTGGAAGCCACTGCCTCCTCATTCAACCTCACACGGTTTGGCTGCATGGTTCAGACAAACCATGCACCACCCGTGCACCTTCCCCTTTGGTTCAAACTTCAGTCCAGGATCTCCTAACTCTCCCATATGTCACCCTTAACTTTTAAAACCAAGAAAACCATCATGTAAGGGTTATATACCAGAAATTGGGGGTACTACAGTATGTCTTGATTTCTATTAAATATAACATATTGAAAAATAAATTTAAATTTATTAAAATTATTTAATAGTTCCACATTCTTATATATAATAAAACAAAATTTTATCTTAAAACAATTTATCACCCATTCATTAGCAATCATACATTTTCATTATCATTTCATGTGTTAACTACTTCCCATTTCAAGTATGTTTTGTTTCGGAAGTTATAGTTCTGGCACATTGAATATGGTTAATTCATCTATAGAATATTAACAATGATATTAATATCATATATATTCATCATATAAATATTTATAATAATTAATTTAAAGTGTTTCTGAAATATAAATTACATTACTATGTGGTGATGTTAGTTCATACGTACGCACGAGTCACGATTCCATTTTTTTAATGATAGAATGAAATAAAGGTAAATATTAATTCAAATTTATTTAATTACCATTAATAAATAAATAAAATATATAAACATTAAATATATCATAATAAACACTATGAGTTATGGTGGGGTAAAATGAATCCTATCAATACATCAAGGAAGTATTCCACACATATGCAAGAGTAATAATTTCATCTCCCATTTAATTGAGAAGGTGTGGTAAATGGTTGTTACATAATAATAATAAAATATAAGGATATTTATTATTCTATGTTCAACTTTTTGCGGATAAATATTATTAATGGAACTATAATAATAATAATAATAGTTAAAAAACATGGTTTTGATTTATACCTCTTCTTTTAGAGACCTCATTTGGATTACCCCTTAATACTTGAAGTATTGGTCTTAGTAAAATAAAATATGATCATGAATTAATTAATGGACTCTATTATGTATTTTAATTAGGTATTTTATATTAAATAAAAATCAAATGGTTTGAATAAAGGAGGATAATAGGTTCCATTTTATAAGTGAGGCGAGGGACACAACTAGATTTCATAAAATATTTCAATAACATAAGATCACCTTCATGGTAGAGTTTATCTAAATTGAAATATATTTGAGGGTAGGATAATTTAATATTTAAATATAATCAAAAAATAATTATTATACAATTATTCATAAGCAATAATACCATTATCTATTGGTTTAATTCCCAGGTAAACTAGTTTTATCAATAATTGTGGTAAAAGTATTTTACTATTTTTACAATTAACTATAACTACGAATTTATTTTAACCTATTAAATTATATAAATTATTACAATTAAAAATATTTTATCCAATTTACCATATTATATTTCTATAAGTTAATGAATTTAATTTTAAATAATCATGCAAATGGAAATGAAAACCTGTTTTTGAAAAAAGAAGTTTAAAGCCAAAAACAGAACATTCTTCTATTAAATATAAAAATATTAAATAATTATTAAAATAAATTATGTAATATTTAATTTATAAAATTAATAAAAAAATAATCAATACAGAATAATATAATTTATTAACCCAAAAATTTATTGCGTGCATAAAAACAGTTTTTGGAAGAAAAAAAATTTTAAGCCCAAAACAAATTACATTTATCATAATATATTTTAATGAGGATTATTATTTAATTAATTATATGATTTATAATGATAATTTAATTCTATTAATTTAATAAAAAATAAAAAATATAATGGTACTATTACATGAAAATAATTTACACTTTTTACAAACATTTTCATTGTTCACTATTAATTGAAAAATAAATCATTCTAGAAAAATCGTAAATATTTACCCTAAGAAAATATTGAAATTTTTAATTGATTTTTTTTAAATTTACTCAAAAAAATTCTATTAATTTTATAAATTAATTAAAAATTTCATTCATTAAAAATGAAATAAAAACCCACTTTTTAAGAAAACATATTTTTGATGCATAAAATCAAATTATTACAAATTGAGTACTTTTTTATTATTAATTAGTAACTACATTTTCATTAATTAAAAACATTTAAAATATTTATCATAATTTAGTTAGTAATATTTATTCCTGCCATTTGAATAGCTATGTTATAATGGTTCTCTATATCGTGGTTCATATAGAATATGGGCCACATTCGATGGGCTATTAAATACCTCAAGTTTATTTCATATATATATATATATATATAAACTTTGGGGTGTTACAATGGGTTGAAATGAAATTATATAGCCCTATAATGAATTTCTTAAATCATTATATTTCATGAGATTAATCTTATGGGAATGGGGACTGAACCCATTCTAAAATGTTAATGGGAAGGGAAAGTGAATTGAATCCACTATGTTATAGGACACTAACAATATTATGATGATGTTATTGACATTGGTATATGATATAAAAAATAATTATATATAATTATATATGTTAATACTTATTATTCTATATTTCTATGATATTAAATATTCTAATATTATCTTTTTTTGTCTTATAATGATTGTCTCATGGATTCAAATTCTTGAGCCTCAATTAACATGACATATTGAAAGCCAAATATAATGCCATGTAACATCAAAAACCCATAGTACCATGATTAATTAAATGGGTTACACTTTCATACATTTTACGACCTTTTAAATTTATAGCTTTAGTGAATTTGGTAAAACACTACATTGCATAGGGAATTATAAAACACAGTGTCCATTTTTTATGAAAAATAGGACAATTAAATTTTAAGACATGTTTCATTCAAAAATCGTATTCATTTTTTTATAAGTTTATCTAAAGGGGAATTATATCCATTGATATATTTCATACTCATCCTTATGAACTATAAAAAACATTTTTCAATGAGGGATGAGTACAAAAAACCTTGGTAATTGAAATAAAAATAAATGAATCAGGTTAGTTGAGTAATAAAACATGAAAACCCATGAAAATTTTTACCATTTTAACAATGAAAAATTGAGCACATAAATAAAACATATCCATATATTAAATACAAAATTTAATTCAAGAAAACCATTGAATAAATTTAAAAATCACTGTTAAACCAAGATAGAATCATAAAAATAAAATTTGAAAAAATACATTTCACCTTCAAAAGTTCACAAACATTACTTACTAAATGAAATCAAAATATTTCCAAAAACCCCTTTTATCAATCACTATATTGGTATCATGGAGATTCATATCCATAAAACAGTTTTGACAAATTTTTTACCTTTTACTAAATAAATGAAGACTAGTTAACTCTATAGGAGTATTATACCAAATTATCTCCCCCATTTTCTCCTTTGAATCACTATTAATTATCCAATGAATTAGAATTCATATTATTGAACTCCCCAGTTATAGGGTTTCTTGAAGAAATCCCTATTTGAGGTTATTTCACTATATATACCAATCTTCCATACTTTACTCTAGTATGTGGGAGTTAGTTTCTCGATCATATCAGCCTCAATAGGGTGATTTGGGAAACTCCAGGGTCAAATGTATTTTAATTCTATAAAATATATTTTATTCCCAGCTAGATTTGATCAGGATTAAATAATAGACCTTCACTGAATAATCCTCATAGTGGTGATTTCAATGATGGAGGTAAGTTGTAACATTTGTTACATTAGTCAGAAACTGATAAAAGTAGACATGGAAGCAAATGGTATTATGTGGCCATGTATGATGGTATTACATTGGTTTCATTTAGAATCGGTGGTGTGAAAGGGAAGGTGGTGGTAGAATCTATCATTATAGAAGGTAAAATAGGAATTGACGTGAATTTTGATGGAATATTGTTTATCAGTGACATTTTTTGCTTTTGAGGTGATGGTGGTGTAGAAGTAGTGGTGATGATGGACTCTTCTAACAGATGAGATTTTGAGGAAGGGCCACAACTACCCAGTAATACATTGGTTGGAATGTGATACGTTATCAAAACCATTTGCCCCATGGGTATTGTTGGTTATCAACTATGAGCCTTTGGGTCATTATTGATCTTTCGGGTCACAAGTCCTATAGAAAATTTTGGGTTTCAGGTGAAGTGAAGATATCATTGTAATTTTTTGGTGCACATGGAAGGGGGTACAACATGCCATTCGATTGTCCTCAGGCGGGTCGCCTTGATAGAGGGAATAGTGTGATGCCACCCATCATCTGACCATCTATCTTGTGATACAAATGGTCACCCATCATCATGGATCTATGCATCATGTTTTAGTAACATGGTTTGAAACATCAAGTTGATGTTTCAGCATGGTTCACACAAGCATTATCTGGTGGGTGTATCAAAAGTGTAATGGGTGTCCTATTACCCCTCATCCGGTCTTCCCCCACTCCATAATGTGGGAATGATGGGTACCATAAAATTTTAAATAAAACTAGCACAACACAACTTGTGGAAAGGGGAATATGGTATCCTTGACTTGTTCAACTAGTGCAGTTTTTATGGTAGGTGTGAGGTGAGAAGTATGAATGGTGGTTTCATTAGTCTTCCAACCTATTAGGCCCCCAGTTCGTCTTCCTTTTTGGAGTGCTTTCGTGGACTATAGGTCAATAGGTCATATGAACCATGTTTGAGACTTGAATCCTTGTTTCGAATAGGTCCAAGTGCCTCTAGATCTATAGGGAATTTATTGGGTTCTCTATTAACCCCTTTTATAACAAGATTTACTTTTTTGTTTTAATAAAATTCGTTTTACCCACTAGAATGTTCAAAAATATACCCAATTAATTAACGAGTTAAATTATTCACACCTGTCTTCATGTAATATATTAGGATTACCCATCATCATTTATAATTTGTGGCAACTCTGTCATGAAAAATAAGTTTTTAATTTTCTAAATTTTCATCATAAAGCTATTAAAACCCATGTTTTGACCCATAATTAAAACACTTTTCATTTTCACAAAATCGTAAGAGTAAATACCATTCTTATTTAGAAACTCTAAAAAATGAAAATTTACCCAAATTATGAGAATAATTGTTCATTTTAAAAGCATATTAAATCATATATTATGATTAATAATAATAAAAGTACTCTGATGGTGTGAAAATTTAGTGTTTTTTTCTACATTAAAAACATTATTCTTACACTTTAATAAAAACCACAAATATTACTCATATGGAAAATAATGGAAAGATTTATTACCTTTTTAACCATTATATATAATGTATTATATATTTGGAAATTAATTTTTTCAACTGAATAATCATAAATTATAACATTAAATAAACATTTAAAATAACAAATATATTAAGGAGAGAGAGTTTAAAATATTTTAAACTACATTTTTAATGGTAATCCATTACGAAATTAGTAAATTTTAAATTGAATGAACATTGAAGTACATAAAATGAAAAATATTTATACAACAATTTAATATCCAAAATTTAAAGATAAAATCAATCTATATGGATGTTTATAAACAAAAAAATAAATTATTTGGTGAACATTCCCTAAGTCTCAATTAATAAAAATTGAGATAAGAAATCTCTAACCTCGTCTCCCAACTTGTCGCGTATGTTATTTAAATGATATATAATAAACATATATTAATTATTTAACATATAAAGAACCTTTTATAAGAGTATTAAATTATAATAATATATATTATTTTATTTATTACCATCTATTATATAGCTAATAAATCGATTAGGTTTATATCAGATGTTTTGAGGACATTTGGTTCTTAATCACAAAACATATTTGGTAGCTTGACCATGGTCAAAGTGGTAACTGTTCCATCATCCCAGGAAAATGAATAATGAAAAAATTTCCATTTTTATACATTAAATTTAATTTTATAAACGTTCAATGAAGATATATATGAAAACGATTCACATATCTTTACGGATGTGATATTCCATACATATTCATGGGAAACATCATAATTTTTTAATGGGTGGAAGGTTAATAAGGTAATTAATATATTATATTTAAATAATCATTATTATTATTTCATTATCAGAAATATTTATTAAAACAATTATAATAACTTTTCTTTTGAGGTGGTGATGAAAACTATTACACATTTCGTTGTTGATTGGGTAGTTTTTTCATACGCACAATCGATGAATTAATTTTACATTGGATGGAAAAGGGAAGATAAAGGGTTTTTCCATCATCATAATAAAAGTTATGAATATATAACATTATTATGTTATTATATTGTTACATTTAGGACATAATTTAATGATTTATAAGAAGAATTAAAATGAATGGACTCATTTAAGAGTTATAAATATGATTTGGAAAACATCCATGGGTTTAAACCTTGTTCCATATTATGTGGGTCATTTTTTGAGATTAAAACCTCAAAGACATGGGTAGGTATTTTTTAAGATATTTTGATTAGTATCTACTAAGATGGAGTGATCAAAATGTGTGAGGAACTGAGGATAATAGGATCCATTTTATAAGTGAGGAGAGTCGCACAAATGTAAATATTAAAAAATTAAAAATATCATAAATATCATAATCATGTCTTCCAGCACAAAATGGAAATAATTTATAATTTTGGACATGATAAGGTTTAAATAACTACAACAAATAAAATTTTATATTATTAAATTTCATTTTAAATCATACCCTTCGGTTTAACTCCTTTGTTAACCATTTTAAATATTTACTGAGGAATCATTTTTTTACACTTTGAGGGTGATAAATTTACTCCTAAGGTGTAATGTGGATAAAACATTTTCCATGGATGAAATTTTCATCCATTTTATACCTCACATGACCAATTTCAATATTTTTTTTAATTAAAACCATTTAATAACATATTTTTCTCATAAAATGTGACTAAATAAATTTTATATGGGTAATTATTTTATTTTAACTTCAAATACATCACATAAGAATTAATATTTATAATTATCTTTTAAATTGATGTAATACCATAATTCATCCCAATATTATTTATTATATTAATTTAAAATCACTTTCCTTGATTTTTCTACTACTTACAAAAGAATTTTATTGTTGTATCATTACCGTTTATGGTAATTATATCATAACTAAAAATAAAAATAAGTCGAAATCAAAAATATATGGTATTAATGTTCAGAATGACCATTGATAACCACTAATAATGTCATTTTATCTCTATGTCATCATATTATAGAGATTAAAATAATGAGAGTGACATTTTATATTATTCAATTACTTAAAAAAAATTGTTGGTCATAATCAAAGGGAATAATCAGTAATAAAAATTAATTAGATAACATGTGGGTAAGGGTAGAAATAATATTATACCATTATAATTAAGATATGTTTTGTGACCTTATATTATTTTTTTAACCTTAATTTTTTTGTTACACATTTACCATAGTGACACATTTTTACCATGGTTACCATTCATAATTAAAAAAAATTGGCCACATTTTTAGATTTGAAAATCATGATTAAAAATATTGAATTAATTATTAATGATTCATTTTTCTATAATTGGAATTAATTATATTTAATATCACTTTGAAAAATTCAATGAAAAAATATGTTTATAAAATTGGGTATTTAAGAATAAATATAATATTTTACCCAAATAAAATATAATGATGATTACTTTGGAATATTTATATAATATTTTGTAAAATTTATATTATATTACTTTAAACCCAAATTACAAATTTTCAATGATTTTAAAATGAAGTTATTTATTTAAAATAAATGAAGGTTTTGAAAAAATCGACATTTTTCACTATTTACTCAAAAATGAATCTTTTCATAAAAGTATAAAAAATTAATCATAATAATATTATGAAACAAATACTTAAAAATTGAAATTAATTTTACTAAATAAAATAAAATTGGAAAAGAATAATTATATTATCCTCGTAAAAAATGCAATAAAACCCATTTTTTGAAAAAAAATATTTTTGAAGAATGAAATGACTTAAGCATCATTAGTTTCTCAATAATATGAAATAAATGAATTCCAATCTATTATATTTGGTATATAAAATAAAATTTGTATTATAATATTTTTTTAATAGTGATTAATTTAATCTAATAATATAATATTACATTTCATAGGTAAAACTTATTTTAAGAAAAATATTTCTTTTATATATGAATGATTTTATCTTCATTTAAAAATTTTATAATAAATGTATTATAGGTTTTTGATTTTATTATGGAAAAAATAAAAATATATTCTATAATATAATTACTCTTATTCATTCCCTCAGAACCAATATCTAGGTGAAAAGGTTTATATATAAAAATTAATTTTTTAATAGTATATTAAATATCTTTTTAGGATCAGTGTTGTGTATACCACACACTATCAAAAAATCTATATTTAATGAAATTTAAAATCTAAAATCATTATGTGTTACACATTTTTTCACGATTCCTGGTTTTCGTTCTATGTTTTGTTGGGTAATGTTTTCTGAAATTATGTTCATGTACCTCTATTAGGTTCTAATACCCATAATTTCATATTATTATCATTTATGATCTTGTATTGATATATTTTATGGTCTCCTCTTTTTGATTGTATGATCTCAACCATTATTTTGTTTCCATTCCCAAAAAATGAATAATTTTATTTTGTATAAGATATCTAGATGGTGATTTTTTTGAAATTATTTTTTGAGTTATATGTTAAAGAATGTTTTAAAATATACTGGGTATGTATCTAATATCTATTGAAACTAAAACATTCAATACTGGGTGTGTATTTTAATATTGAGATGATGTGTAAAATTATGTATTTTTTAGGTCATATATATTAGTAAAAGAGTATATTTTAAAGTTTTTATTTTAGAACCGGATGCTTGATTATGGGTTTATGTGTCCTCAAATGATGGATCTATGAAATTTTGTATCAATTTCAGAGAAATAAATGTCATTACATTTAAGAAAAAGAGATATTTACATTTTATTGATGATATTTTTGATTAACAAAATGGTGTTAAATACTTATCAAATATTAATCTTTTTTATGGTTATCATTAATTAAAACATAATAAGAATCATATAACTAAGTTTTAATTTTTGTACAAGTTATTATAATCATGAGTTCAATGTAATTCATTTTAGATTAACAAATTCCCCCTCTATGTCTATAGATCTAATGAATAGTTCATTCAAGAGGTATCTTGATAAATTTTTTAAGGTATTTATTAATAATATATTGGTGTAACATAAGATATATAGAGATCATGAGAAATATTTATGGATTATACTTGATACCCTTTGGGACATTTTTTTTATTGAAAATTCAGTAAGCATGAATTTTGGTTTCAATAATTTTTTTTCCATTTTATATTCCAAGGATTGAATATATATTGATACTTTAAAGACCATGTTGGTCAGAAAATGAATAACACAAATAAATATACATATTTGATACTATATTTTCTTGTAATAACTTATTGATGTTAGAAATTTATTAAAATTTCTTCCAATTATGGAACTTTTTAACCAAATTGATTTAAAAATGGATCAAATTCACATAATCAAAGGAATGTGAAAAAAATTTTTAAGAAGAACATAATATATTTATCAAGGAACTGCTAATAAATTTATTGATATATAATTAATGATTAATTATATATTGGGATACATGAATGAATGTAATGTAGGTCATCCTTATATAAAATAATCAAATTATCACTTATGCTATGTGATTATTAATGAACCATGAACCAAATTTTAAAACATGTTATTTAGAGTATAGGGTAGTAATATTTATCTTGATGATATTAATGAATTATCTGTATATTTAATGATATGAAATAAATATTTATCAAGTGAGTTTCAATATATATTCCCATTAGAAAGTTATTAGTATGTGGTAAAGGATATGGATAAAACTATTCATAGACCCCGATTGTGAAATAAACTATAAACCAAGTAAATAAAATATGGTTCTATATGTATTATGTTCGAATGACCATAGTTTTCTATCCATGTTGTGGATAAATAAAGATCTAATTAACAAGAAATTTTTGATTTTTGACATATAAATTTTTAGGGAAATAGGAACACAATTACATTTCAAAATAATTTTCCATTTTTGTTTTTAGAGAATATAAATAGGATTTAACAAGATCACAAGGGTTTATAAAATAAAATTTATGCAAGAAATATTGAGAGATTAATTAATCTTAACTATTAATATGGTTTTTTATCTTGTATAAAAGGACTGTATATAAGATCATCACAAGAGATGAATAGCGAATTTCTAGATGGATCTCATTACTCAAATTTCTTCACACACCCATAAAATACCAATATGTATAGGATTCATGATAGCACCTTTTGTTGGACTACATGAAGTGAGTAATTAATAACTATGTTTTAATATTTTTAGTAATCTAATACATAATTTAAAAAAGATATGTTCAAAATGGTGTCATTATAACTCTCCCAAAACTAATATGGAAATGGGATAATATCACAACGTAATTCTTAGTGGAATTCTTAATACATCCAAATAGAATTAGGAAATAATTATTTCTATGGTTCTCTTTATAAGTTAAACTCATTTAACTGAAATAAAGAAGTATATACCTATACATTGACTTATATATATATATATATATATTATTGAAACGGTTATGCATCATGGAACACCTTTATCAATTTTATCTGATCATGAAACTAATTTCACCTCAATTGTTTTTTTGTGTCTCAAAAAGGCTCTCTACACTAAGATGATTTAAAAAAATTTCCTATCATCCTTATTTTAATTAGGAGTTGGATAGGAATACCTATTCACTAAATGGAGTGATGATTTCAGTCTCCCTCAACATCAAAGGAATCATTTTAAAATTTCTACATCTAGTGGAATTTATTTACAATGATAGGTTTTATTGAAGATTACAAATGGACCCACATAATGTTTTGTATGGGAAAAAATCTTGTAATACCACCTGTTTGGATGATTTTGGGGGATAAGAGGCAATTTGGTCCACAAATATATAAAGAGATAATTGATTATGAACATTCTATATAGAAACAAATCAATATATCCAAAAGAAGAAAAATAGTAATCTTGATAAACATATTGAAAGTACACCCAAAATATATAAAGTTATTAACATCTTACATGTATCGCTATTAAAAAAATTTATTGCATTCCCTTCACACATAACCACAAAATAAATAATGTTATATCCAAACTTAACATATAATGGAAAACCTATGTAGATTTTTTATATTAGAGATAAAGTGTTCTAAAATTAAACACTTTGGTTAATGATGGTAATGTGGTTGAATAACAAGTTGGGGGAAGAAATATGGGATCCTCGGGATGAAATGATGAAGAATATCTAACATTTATTTTTGGAATGATATATTCCCTAATTTATGTGGATGGAATAATTTAGTTGGGATAATTTAATACATGGAATTCTAATATAAATTAATAATTCATTATAATATGAATAACATATTAAAAAAATTATTCCATCATAGTTGTACAATACACACAAGAGAGCTACACTTTAAAAAATAAGTACAACTAGTTCTATAGAGAACATACAAATATATATGTCAATGTTGTAATATTTAAATATATAAGATCATATTCTATGAATAAAAAAATATAATATAGATTTCTAATATGAAGAAAATAATAAGAAATGAAATAGATATTGTAATGACGCGAAATTTTGAATAAATATTATTTCATAATATTGTGTGCTATTTTATTTCATACTCAACAAAACATTTTCAATTAATAAAATGAGTATAATTAAAATGATACTGTTGGGTTTTTGACTATTATATGACCGTTAGTTAGTATGAACGTTGGAAACTAAATGTTGTGACTATTGTATCTATATACAAGTGATCTTCGTTAATTAATATAGAAAGAAGAATTGATGGCCTCATCCAGTAGTCTCGGGCCAATCGAAGCCCATCTAACAGAACATGAGAAGGAGGTAGCACCACTCGGCTTTTCTCTGGACCAAAACTAAGCAGAACATCATCATGTGAAGCTAGAACAGAATTGCCTTCACGATAAGTTCAAACTGATAGAAATTACTACTCGTGCGATGTTGGCCGAGCCGCCCTCAGATTCTCTCAGCTTAGCACACCTTACACTTCGGCCCTATGCTGGGGTTATAAGGGGCTATGTAAGGAGACCATAACTGCCTTGTGTAATCCTTTGATTTAAATAAAAACTGTGATTTCTTCTTATGATGATGTTTGTGAATTTTTAAATGTCCGGATAAATATAGTATGCATATTTTCGATGAATTCTAGAAAAAGGATATATGAAAATATTTATGTAAAACTTAAATAATTAATTATGTGTAATGAATTTCAAAAAATGGTTTTCTACAATTATGTTCATTCAGAAATTTAGAGTCTAATAAGATCAACTGAGTTTTTGATTATTAGTAAATTATGAATAGTGATTTTACGCTAAAGATTAGTAATGTGACCAAATTAATTTGTAATCTCACTTAAAGAAAGTATTAATATAATATAGGCACCTTAATTAAGTAATGTGATTCAATAAAATATGTAAATAACTGTTTCAAAAATTATTAGTCAAGTATTAGTTTTTTCAGGTTAATAGTTTTTTTAATTAAAACATAAATTAAAAATATTTATAAAATTATTTTTAAAAAATAGAGTTCATTTTTGAACTCAGAGCATCGATATTATGGTAAGGTAATTTTTGGTGATTTTTCTGAATAAATGAATTTTCGGTGAATAGTGTATTTATTTAAAAATTAAATTTAAAATATTTAGAAAATTATTTTTTTAAAATTGAGTTCATTTTTGAAATCAGAGCATCGATATTTTGTTAGGGTGAAATTTTGGGATATTTCTGAGAAAGTAGAATTTTTGGTGAATAGTGAATTTTCAATTTAGAGTTTCTGGTGTTTAATGACATCATTATGGATGTAATATTTTTGTAATAGTTATGGTCGAATTATGAATAGTAAGATAAGGTCTGAGGTGTTCCAAGAGGACAATACCATGGGAAAATACCATGGGCAAGCCCATGGCTTTGCCAACACCACCAATGAGGTGTCCCTTGGCCATTAATGCCTTGTCCCCTCACATACCCAATAAATACCAAGCCATTCTATCATCATCTCCATTAAAAAATCCTCCTCAACGAATTTCTGGTCTCCTTACCTCCCAAGGAGTCCTCCCAATGTTCCCTCAAGCCTCCCAAGGTCCCAAACATCATGAATTTGAAGTTACTCTTCACGGTAAGTTATCCTACCTCTCTCTTTATTTCCAAGTACTCTCTTTTATGTCATTTCTTGTATGCTTTGTGTTCTTATGTTGGTGATGTTATTTTATTTTACTCCTACTGTCCTTTTAATGTTCATATGAAGATAGACCACATATTTCTCTCATCAATTCATTTTAATAATGTTTATGTGGCACCGTTAAGTAGCAAAATTTTTAAGGGATTCTTTCACCCTTCTCATTTTCAAGTTCTATTTTCTTGTCAAGTCTTTCATGTTCCTTTGTATTATTTTGGCGTATGATCTATATATCTATCATATTGATCTTTTATGTTCATATGTTTAGAGACCCTATTTGATCTCATCAATTAATTTTTTGATGTTTTAAGGGACGCCGTTAGGCTACCTAATTTTCAAAAGAGAAATCTTATTTTTTCCTTCCTTACATGTTTTTCATTTCATATTTAATGTCATTCAAATTTAATTATCATGCTCTTATATCCTTTATATTTTTTCCCTATACTGTTTTATGGATCATTTTTGAGTGGGTGACCAATGTCCCCTCTGTTTTCAATATTTCTGAAACCCTGTAACATAGCTGTTATGCTGCAGAATTTTCGTCTCAAATGTCTCTCTCTTTTTCTCAAATTATTATATTTTTTAAGTGAATACTCAAATATATTACTCCTATAAGGGTATTCACATATATATATATATATATATAAATTTTTTCAATTTTAAATTCTGTGATTTACATACATGACAACCCATTTTCCTTTTTCCGTGGGTTTAAAGTGGCATAAAGATCACGTCTTTAAAGAAGTTTTTAAAACGTTATGATTATGAAATGAAACCATTTTATTTTATTCTATATCTATTATTTATGAAATTTTTAATGATGATATATGTTTCTCACATGATAATAAATGTAAATTTAAGGGTTCTCCCTGATAGAGCTCCATTGCATTGGGCAAATACTTAATCTCTTTAGATGACCATATTAACGATATCTTGGTGAATAACCTTGTTAATTTTTAATGACACCTTGGGGATGGAACATAGTGAAACGAAAATGATTTTCTATGTTAAATGTTGTATCCACATCCTCATGTTATGAAATACGTTATTTTTATTATGATATGACTCATGATTTATTTCTCATGCCTTAAAGTTCTTTTTTCAGGACTTTATTGATGTATCTCAAGTTCACATGTTAAATGTTTCCCCTTGTTTCCCTTACTAGGCCTTCTCCTCACCATTTATTTTTATGTATGTCCCCAGGTTATGAGTTGCAGTAATGAACCTAGGGTGAACATAAAGAGAAGGCTTTCAAGTGTTGAAGATGAATTTTTTATGTTTTCATGTTTTATGTTCCTGGTTTCCAATACACTAAACCTTAAAGATCCTAAGTTTGGTTAAATGTAATGAAAAATTATTTTATAAAAAGGCAGGATTCTATAGTTTGTATCAAAGGATGGTTTAGTTATTTTTGGAAATTAGGATATGAAAACTTTAGGAAGAAACCTATAGAAAAGTTTAAATATAGGAAATCTTCATGGTATTTTGGTGTGTATTGAGTAAATGGTTTATCAAGAAAATACATCCATGCCTGGATATGAGCAGGTATATGTGGCTTTGGCGCAGATGTACATAGGGGTAAAACCCAAAAACACCGCTTGAGCTAGACTCGAATGGGAACTGGTACACGACAACAGGCCTTGCTGCACTCTTGGTTATAAGACTCCCGGGGGATATACATTGGTAAATTCATAAGCTTAGTATGAACCATTATTAAAGGAACATAGATAAAATAAAATAAAGATTCACATAAGAATATATGATCATGGATAACCTAGATTGGAACATCGGGGATCACAAGTTAGGATAGAATTTTCTTCTACAAGTTTATCCTTCTGTGCTTAATGTTTCCTTTTCATTATTATTGTCTAAGTATTTAAGCCCCTAATTATACTTTATTTTCTTAGTTAATGGTGGGAAATAGAATAACATGTCCCAACAATAAATGTGATAGTAAATGTGATTATTTCTCTATTAATGTGACAGAGACGACGAGAGATCAAGTTGAACATATTGTGATTATGCCAAACCAGAAATCAAAAATCACAAATAATAATTGTAACCTAGTCGAATTCCCAAATTCATCAAGGAATAAGAAGATGATGTCTCAAGGATTTTAATATGATATAGCTGATAAGGGAAAGAAGACCCAATTTCATTTGTGAGAAAAGTGTGTAAAGGGGAACTAAGGAGAATGTCATAAATGAACCGGGAGATGTATTAAGTGTGGGTGGATAGGGCATAATGTAGCCTATTGCTCTAAAAAATGGATAATGTGATGAATAGAGATAAGGTTCGATCTAATGTACCTTATACTTTTCAATGTCGTAAATGTGGAGAAGTTTGACATTATCCAAGGAAATTCTCTCTTGGAAGGGATGAGAAGCATGATGAGCTTCAACAATCTTCAACGACAAGGGAACAATGCAAGTCCCATGCTGAGACAGATCATGATGACTAAAGTACATGCAACTTCTTTGCAATAATTTTCTATTTCATGTTGAATTTTAGTTTGTGCTCTATGAGAATATCCTTAATTTTTTCTAAGAACATCAGGTCACTACCTAAGATATTTTTATGTCATTAAGGAAAACATCTATTATTATGTATCACATGATGATGTTGTGAAGCTCTTCTTCTTAAAAAATGATTAGGGGATTACAAGATGATTAATATTTTGGAAGAAGTTCACATTTTTGGGAACCCTATATGATCAAGGTAAATATATTACTACGGTATTTTATTTGAAGAGTAAAGGTTGAATTATATTTTGAATAATCGATGAATTTAAGGTGAACTTATTGTAATTTAGGTTACTTATGGAAATGGTTAACCTATCATGGGGAAAATATTTTTAGTTTAGATACTTTTTTTATAAGATGTTAGGAGTGGTTTATGTTGTTTGGAGATAAACGATAAAGATTATCATGGAAGACTATGTCATCAAATCCTTCTTATATTCTGATTTCAATCTTAGTTTGGTTTATTTTGAGGAATTTTAAGGACAATTATTTATGGAATGTTTTATGATAAACATTGGGTAGTACCATGGAACATTGAAGATTTAAATTAGTTTCCCTTCCTATGGGGTTCTTTCATTTTGAAGAGTTGTTTTATTTTACCCTTTCTGTTTTTGGGATTATTTTTTAAAGATATATAGTTTTTCTTTTGTGGATTATGTGATTCTCTAGAAGATGATTCTTGTGCTTTGATGAGACCAAGTAGTTTTGAATGCTCTTTGTTTGGAGAAAAGATGAGTCTTTGTGGAAACTAATTAAGGGATGAAACTCTACTTGAAGGAAAATATATTTCCTTGTGTTTTTATTCTATGTTGTAAATGAATTCCTCAAAATTATTAAAAGGAACGTAAAAGAAAAACGTTGTTGGTTTATGTTTCCTACTGGGTAATCAAAGACCGTTTAACCCATCACAAGTTTGTGATTTTCTGGTGGTTAACTTCCTCTTAGACATGTTTTATATCACTCTCCCTCACAACTTGACCCTTTGTTTTCTCCTCCATATCCATGTTTTCCTACATGGAATCCTAGTATGGGTTAACTAGGGTGACCTTGGTTCTTCGTTTTCATTCTTTTAAAGTAATAGTGTTACTGACTCTTTTTCCGATGAGGGATATTCAATGAAATTTCCATGCCCATTTTTTAAAATTGCGAGGATGCAAATTCTTAAGGGGGGAAGATTCTAACGACCCAAAATTTTTAACGAATCTTGTTTTTGAATTTTGTGTTTTATTTTATTTCATACTCAACAAAACTTTTTAATTTAATAAAATGAGTATAATTAAAATCATATTGTTGGGTTGTTGATTATTATATGACCGTTAGTTAGTATGACCGTTGGAAACTAAATGTTGTTACTATTGTCTCTAAATATAAGTGATCTTGGTTAATTAATATAGAAAAAAGATCCAATTGCCTCATCTAGTAGTCTCGTGTCAATCGAAGCCCATCTAACAGAACTTGGGAAGGAGGTAGCACCACTGGGCTTTGCTCTGCACCAAACCCAATCCAAACCTTATTATGTGTAGCTAGAATGGAATCGCATTCGCGAGAAGTTCAAATTGATAGAAATTACTACTCATGTGATGTTGGCTGATCCACCCTCAGATTCTCTCACCTTTGCACACCTTACACTTAGGTCCTATGCTGGGGTTATAAGGGGATATATAAGGAGGCCGTAACTGTCTTGTGTAATCCTTTGATTTAAATAAAAATTGTGGTTTCTTCTTATAATGATGTTTTTGAATTTTTAAATGTCTGGATAAATATAGTATGCATATTTTTGATGAATTCTAGAAAAAGGATATTTGAAAATATTTATGAAAACCTTAAATAAATAATTATGTGTAATAAATTTCAAAAAATGGTCTTCTAAAATTTAGTTCAGTAAGATATTTAGAGTCTAATAAGATCAACATAATTTTTGATGAATAGTAAATTATATATAGTTATTTTACTTTTAGGATTATTAATGTGACCAATGGATTAGTAATCTCACTTAAAGAAAGTATTAATATAATCTAGGAACCTTGATTAGCTAATGGGATTCAATAAAATAGTTAAATAACTGTTTCCAAAATTATTAGTCAAGTATTAGTTTTTTCAGGTGAATAGTGTTTTTTAATTAAAAATTAAATTAACATTATTTATAAAATTATTTTTATAAAATGGAGTTCATTTTTGAACTCAGAGCATCGATATTATGTTTATGTAGTTTTTGGGGATTTATCTGAAAAAAATGAATTTTCGATGAATAGTGTATTTATTTAAAAATTAAATTAAAAATATTTAGAAAATTAGTTTTATAAAATGGAGTTCATTTTTTAAATCAGTTCATCTATATTTGGTTATGGAAATATTTTGGGATTTTTCTGAAAAAGATGAATTTTCGGTGAATAGTGAATTTTCAGTTTAGAGTTTCGGGTGTTTAATGACATCATTAAGGATGTAATAATTAAGTAATCATTATGGTCGACTTATGAATAGTAAGATAAGGTATGGGGTGTAACAAGTGGCCAATACCATGGGAAAATACCATTGGAAAGCCCATGGTTTTTTCAATACCACCAATGAGGTATCCCTTGGCAATTAATGCCTTGTCCCCTCACTTACACTATAAATACCAAGCCATTCTCTCATCCATTCCATTCCAAAATCCTCCTAAACGATTTTCTGGTCTTCATACCTCCCAAGGAGTCATCCCAATGTTCCCTCATGCCTCCCAAGGTCCCAAACATCAATATTAGGAAGTTACTCTTCAAGGTAAAGAATCCTACCTCTCTCTTTCATTCCAAGAACTCTCTTTTATGTCATTTCTTGTATGCTCTATGTTCTTATGTTGGGGATGTTATTTTATATTAATCCTACTTTCCTTTTAATGTTCAAATGATGAGAGACATCCTCTTTCTCTCATCAATTCATTTTAATAATGTTTAAGTGGTGCCGTTAGGCTGCCGAATTTTTAAGGGATTCGTTAACCCTTCTCATTTTCAAGTTCTATTTTCATGTCAACTCTTTCAAGTTCCTTTTTATTATGTTGGGGTATGATCCCTATATCTATAATACTGATATTTTATTTTCATATGATGAGATACCCTTTTTTGTCTCTTTAATTCATTTTTTGAAATTTTAAGTGACGTTGTTAGGTTGCCGAATTTTCATAAGAGAAATCTTATTTTAGTCTTCCTTCCATGTTTTTCATTTCATATGGTATGTCGTTAAAATTTCATTACCATGTTCTTATATTCTTTAAATTTTTTTCTTCTACAATTCTCTGTATCATTTATGAGTGGGTGACCGATGTCCCCTCTCTTTTCAATATTTCTAAAACCCTGTAACATAGCTGTTATGCTGCAGAATTTTTGTCTCAAAATATCTCTCTCTTTTTCTCAAATTAATTTATTTTATTAAGTGAATACTCAAATATATTTCTCCTATTATGGTATTCATATATATATATATATATCAAAATGTTCTATTATAAATTCTGGGATTTACATACATGAAAACCCTATTTCCTTTTTCTGTGGGTTTAAAGTGACGAAAAGATCATGTCTTTAAAGCAGTTTTTAAAACGTTATGATTATGAAATGAAAACCTTTTATTTTATGCTATATGGGTTATTTATGAAATTCATTATGATTAAAAATGTGTCTCCAATGATAATAGAGGCAAATTTAAGGGTGCGCCCTGATAGCCCTTCAATAAATTGGGTAAAGACTTAATCTCTAGAAATGACCATTTTAACGATATCTTGGTGAATAACCTTGGTAATTTTTAATGACACCTTGGGGATGGACCTTGGTGAAAAAGAAATGATTGTCTATGTTAAATTCTTTAGCCACATATTCATGTTATGAAATATGTTATTTATATTATGATATGCCTCATGATTTCTTTCTCATGCCTTAAAGTTCTTTTTTCATGACTTTATTGATGTATATCAAGTTCACATGTTAAATGTTTACCCTTGTTTCCCATATTGGACCGTCTTATCACCCTTTATTTTTTTGTATTTACCTAGGTTATGAGATCCAGTAAAGAACCTAGGATGATCATATGGAAAATCCTTTCAAGTGTTTAATAAGAATGTTTTATGTTTTCATGTTTTAAGTTCCTGGTTTCCAAGACACTAAACGTTAAAGATCCTCAGTTTGGTAAAATGTAATGAAAAGTTATGTTATAATAAGGCGGGATACTATAGATATTATATAGAAACTATGATAGTGATGTAATTAATTTTATTTTATATAATGAGGTGTTTTTATAATGGGTAATATGAAAATTTTATGTCTGGTGGTTTTGGTAATAGTAATATAGAAGTACTAATTATAAAATTATAATGGGGCTATTAGGTTTAAAATACAAGTGTATGGTAAAGTTAAAAACATAATATGATAATAGTATAATAAATTTAAAAATTTATTTTACTCATCTATAAATATCAATGATATTATATACACATGGCTTACAATAATATAATAATTTTTAAAAGGACTTTTTAAAAAAATTAAATCAAATGCACGATTTTATAATACATTAAGTGTTTAATTTAATAATAAAAAATTTCATATATATATATAAGTAATTTTAAAAAGGCTGAATTAATATTAAAATTAAAATATCAAAATTATCCAATGTTAAATTTTTTGTAATTTTTTAAATTGTTTATTTTTATTAGATTGGTAAAATAATATATTCTTGTATAGTTGGTATTATGACTTCATTTTGATGTAATTTTTTTTATTAATTAATATAAATTAATCTATGACCTAAAAAATATTATTTATTTAAAAATTATTTTGAAATTGTTAAAACCAATTTCCAAAGCTATAATGGAATTTCCAAAATATTAAATTCAAATTATTGTTATTAAATTTTATATTTATAAAAAAATTGAAATTTAATTTGAAAAAATAATATAATTAAATAAATTTTATTTACTTAAATTATAAATTTCAATAACAATACCTTATATGTGAAATACAATGATAAAAATCATGGGTAGAGTAATGACTTTAAATGTTCGTGACATATATTTTAGAGCCTATGTCTCAGCATTAATAAAACATTCTATTGTATTTTCTATAAATTCACACTCATTTTTTTAGTCCTCTTCACTCTGAAATCCTTGGGCAGGCCTATCCTATTAATTTTATTCTCTGGAATCTATCAAAAACTATATTAACAATCTAAGTAATTATTTATCATGTTATAGAAATATACAAAGAATGGAAAACGTTTTTAAACTCTTCGTTAAATTTATCCAATGAAATCCTTCTTAATTATTTTATATTTCTGTATCAAATTTTGGATTGATTCATTGTTTAAAATTATTTATTATAATATATATGGTATATTTCCATTCCCTCAAATTAAACCACACACATTAGTTGTGACAATTAACAATTATTTACATAGATAGAAACTATATTATCCATATTCCAATATAAAAAATGTAATTATAGTATTTTATATTTATAAAGACATATGTATATATATAATTTAAAAATTGGAAAATATATCTAAGTATAATGGTGATGTACCTAGACAAACCTCTATCTAGTCTATAGTGGATTAAACGCAATTTTCTAACAATTTATGCATTATCATCAAAGCTTGCATCAAATAATATAATCCTTATGGAAATTAAATCATCCTAATGAAAATAAAATATGTCTGTCACATACCCCTAATTTTAGAGTGTACTTTTCATCAATTATGTGGTATCCTACCATTAAAAATTATTGTAATCTTTGATTGATCATTATATATATATATATTAATATAATATATGTATCATACCTTATTACTCCATTATAATTCTATTTATATGGGAAATTTCAGTTGTGTAATGAATATTATATAGTTTCAAATTTTATTAACAGACATTCAGCTAGATAGTGATATTATTCCATTGATTGGGGAACCCAAAAAATTGTGTATATCCATTATTTCTATATAGATAACTATTTAAGTCATATAAATGTTTATATATGAGTTTCCATAGGGAACATGATGATATATATATATTGTCGTTATTTTCATATGATATATTTATTAAATATATTATGTTATTGTTGGGTCACAAAATTATATACACCCATAATGAATTGGTAGGTTATATAAGATAGTTTTTTTGGTATTTGGTGTATACCTATCCATTTATTTTTTATTTAATGGAATGAGTCCTTGATCATATCATTATAATTTACAATATTTTGAATTCCAACTATACGATACCACTTAACTATTTGATTTTGTGTATTTTGATCTTATATATTCTCTACCAATATAATAAATATTCACCAACTACATGTTATTGGAGTCATGTTTGTTACATCATTTTTTATTTGTTACAAAATCCACCCTTGATTATTATATTAGTGATACACCATTCTCACCAAGTTTTATTACTGATATATCCTTCACGCCTTTTTATTATTTGGTTTTGTATTTTACATCCTAGGTTGGAATATTGGTGATGCATTGTCCACCCATATTTAGTTTTATGGTGATACAATTTTCTCCTTGGTTATTGTATTATTGATACATTATTCACCATTTTTTATTAATTTATGATATATTATTCATGCTTGAGAAGTGTATTAGTGATAATAAATTTACATTATTTGATATATTAGTGGTGGATCATTCATCCACCCTTAATTGTTCACTGATACATCATCACACTACTTATTATATTCACAACGCATAATTCACATTATTTCAGTTTGGTTAATTGTCACTCCACATTATTTTATATATGGTGATACATATTATTCTACAGGTTATTTATATATTGATGCACCATTCATCTAATCTTTGTGTTTGGTGATAAATTATTCACCCATGGTTTATAAACACAGTGATATATTTCTCAACTATGTTTTAATTTATTGAAATGAATCCTTCGTAATATTTTTTTATTAAATCCATGAAATCATAATTCTATTAAAGTACTTCAAAAATTATGTACGAGTTAGTCATTTTGGGTGAATTAATTAGAAACCAATGATTCAATTGGTGTATTAGTGTAATTTTTTATATATTTTATTCTATTTAATATATAAATGCACATATTGCTGGTAATTATTATGGGTGTAATTAGTGGTTTCCTAATAATTTTTATTCTCCTACCCTACACTTTCACCTAGGTAGACATGTAGCCTTTAGGGTCAATGTGAAAGTCCGGGTATAAATCCTGGTATTGGTAATAAAAATGGAAGATCTCAACATGGATTTGGAGACTAGTACAATATGTGACTAGGGATAGTGTAAAGGGTGTCCTTAAAAATTTATTTTTGTTTTTTTCCAATAAAATCTATGATCAACCCATTTGGTGATCTTCCCATATTGTGTCACATTATTTCATGCATGATTATATTTTTATAGAATTGTTGTTGTAATTCTTAATTGTATATTTTCCACTATAAATCCATTTTTATTCGATTAAATTATTTCTATTGTGGATATTTATGTCTTTAGATGTTATTTATTACTTTGATACATACTATATAGTTTTCCCATGTGCTTGTATTAGACCCTTGTCACAAGTCATTATCCTATAGAATATATAGAGGTGCTCTTACATTCATATAGTGCCTCAGTTCGTTTATTGTTTGGGGGGATCCATATGGTGATGTTATAAGGTTTTATTATTTTCAATACATAGATTAATGTTATAATAAGGATAATTTTTCTTTTAAGGGGGTGTATTATAATATTAGAATGTCAAATGATGATGGCACATAAATCTTCTTTGGGGGGAGTGGATACCTTGTCCATTAAGAGGAATTTTCAACGATTGGGTTATGAAAATAAAAACCATAGGGGTGAGTCCCAAATTAGAAAATACCATGGAACATGTTTCTAAAGATATTAAAATAAAAAAAATGATTCAATGATATCTAATTTTTCTTCTATGATGTGTTATTTTATTATGCTCCACTATTGTAACAGTTTTCATTTTAATTTCACAAAACTCAATCATTCTCATTAATGTAGTTTAGGGGTAAGGACATGGTTGTTTATAATTGTTTCCACTAATGAATTTAATGATATGAGTACTCTATCCAATGTATAATTTTGATCAAAAAATTTATATTGTGAACATACATTAGTAAATTTATCTTAAATATCCTCCTTCCACATTGGATTAAAAGTGAATAATTTTTAATATATAGGAACAAGAGTATTGTTTGAATAAAATTTTAAAGATATATAGATTTTTTATCACGAAAATCTATTTTTTCTCTTTTAAATTGATATTATTTTAATTATAATACATTATTATTTTATTTAGTTGATTAAATTTATATAAAGTCATACATCCTATATGAATTATATAATTTTACCAAAAAGGATAGTTTTGTACATCATAAATCAATAACATTCAAGTTGTATTAAAATTATGGTGTTTTATACTTTAATATTCTCCTTAATAATTTTTAAATCTACAATTCTCCCTTTCCTTGATTTTTATTATACGGAAACAATTCGGTGTTAGATAAATCCACTAAAATTTCCTTATACTAAGGTATATTAGAAAAATGTTCATATGGTTTCATATCATGAATCCCTCCATCAAAAATTACTACTCCTAGTCTGACAATATATGAACAAAGATAATGACATCTGAGTCCCACCACCTATAGGCCCCAGGTTGGGGATTAGCATTGAGGGTGTTAAAATCACACATATGGGACGACCTGCTGTAAAAAATATTTTTATTTATTCAAGAGATAGGATATGAACCACATAAAATCTCCATTTGATACTATAAAAAGACATACAAAATAATCCCACAATGTATGAAAAATGTCTAGTAAATAAAAATAAAGTTACTAAGTATGTACGTGAAGATAAAACCAACAGTATAATTTCAATAATAGGTATAAATCCCAATTTAATAATCTATAGATAGGACCCTAAAATAAGATTGGAAAACAAAAAATAGTTTATTTATAGATAGGGTGCGAATAACTTGTTTACATAGTAGTATTATACCCAACATCTCTCATGAAAAAGTGAAAAACTATACTAATGCACTATTAAATAAATAGTAGAACCAATAACATCATAACAAGTCAACTATCCATCCCATCCTTGCTATGGAATTATCACCATATAATGAATCAAATTATAATTCAATTTCATAAAAATAAATGTATAAAATCATTCCCTATTACAACTTCCCATACTAATTTTCCAATATTACACTATAACATCAAACATTCATTGATCCCATCCCTTCCATTCAAACCAATCATTACTACGTCCATTTTTTATGTTGGTTGAGACATGTCCTCACCTCCCCCAACCTCAAAAGGTTTATAATCCCATTCTAGATTTATTCAACATTCACATCCCTACATCATTGTAAAACTAGAGTAGTAGGGTATCATGAATTCGAAGTAAATCAATCCCATTATAAACTATGACCTCATATAAAACCCACAATGTATCATATCCTTATTATCACTTGGAATATCCACTTCCACCCATCACCAACAATATGCTTACGGATTAGTGGAGAAGATGGGTTATTAATTCATCTATTTGACAACCAAACTGGATATTGGGGAAATCACTTAGAAAAAAAATCATTTGTGAATTTATAAGGTTATTCAAATCAGGTGGAATGTGTAAGAAAATAACATGAAAATAAAATATATGGAGATAGTCCCACTAAATCACAACCATTAGGGTTATAATAAACATCATCAGTATATCCCACAATACAACCACAACATCTCATGAAGTCTTTCACCTACTGTTGATAAAAGTAATTGCAACACACCATGCATATATCCCAACTAACGACAATTCATCTTCTCTTAATTAGTTAACCAATTCCTAGATTTACCGAGCATCCAAATAGATACCACATACTAATATCTTTTATTACAAATTTTCATCCTTCCCATTATTTGACTTTTAACTCATAGTCCAATTATTGTACATTAATTTCATCCCATAATTACTGAACTTCCAACTTATTCCATTTAATTACTTCATTATAAGTTCATTACATAGAAACCAGGACACTATTATAAAAATTACACTCAATATATCTCCCACATCAATATAAAAATATATATCATCCCCTTATAAAATCATAAATACATCCCTCCTGAATTAGAACATCATAATCCAACCATTGTAGAACAGCCTCCATCATTACCCATAATAATCAAGAACACCTTCACTACCAGAACACATCCCATATTAGAGCTGATCAATAACATCACTACCCAATCCCCAAAAGGTATCCTCATAACACATAGAAATAATATATAAACCATTCTAATACACCTATATGTGAATTAGAAATTTAAAAACACAACAAATTCTAATTTAAAATGTGGAAACAATCATAATAATTTATCTTTTCATTGGGGATCATTATAAAAAGGTATATTTATAGGGGAAAATAATACTTTATAGATATATAAGTTTTTATCCTTTTATTCATGGTGAGTTAAAGCAAGGATTCATAAAAATTAATATAAATCACAATATCAAAAAATCAAAAATTTATCTCAACAACCATGATTCCCCATAGTACTAGTGAGAAATTAAACACTCAAAATAAATATCAAAAAACAAGTAAAATAGAGAAGAAACACCCATACCCTTAAATTATATTTAAATGTTACTACATATCTTCTTATATGAACCCGAAATATCTATCCCAAGGAATAGAAAATCATAAAACATATATATATTACCATTAATAAATGATAGGAAGTGGATCCCCTACCCCAATCCAAAGTTTATTATTCTTTGAGAAAAAAATGGTCATGAATACCCCCCATTGATGGAAATTCCACCATAAAAGGGAATACCCCCTAAATCCATTTAATTGTAATGTATCATCATTAATTTCATAATTTCGAACATAAAATTGATTAAATCCACTTAAACCCATCTCAAATGGAGAATAAAAAATTGAATAAATAATATAGTAGAGGGTAAGTTACCTCGATTTGTGATAGTATGATTTAGATGAACCATTGTGTTGAAACAACCAAGAGTTGTTGTTGGATGGTGATCAAGGGTTAATGTATTGAATAGGACTCAATATTAGAAGAAAAAATGGACCAAGGAAGTTGGGATTATATTTTTTATAAAGGAGGTCTTGAAATCCTTTACCATGGAATGGGGGTCACAAAATACTCTTGGAGAGATTCACCAAAGTGAAGATAAAAAAGCATGCCTTTGAGTTCTTGATTTCCATAAATTTGAAAACACACATAGATATGTTTTGGCTGTCAACACAACCTCATCCAATTAGTTTTGTAGGGAATATCTTCCCCCAGATACCCATTACGACAAGACTTTATTATGTAACACCAATGGATGTATTTTTTTCCTCACAAAACTCATTATTATGGTGTGTTGATCACCACACAACCAATTTCTCCCTGGAAGACCATCCAAGAATCATTCTCATTATAATAGGACCCCCATGTGTTTCCCTTTTATATATTTCAAAAAAATTGAAATTCTCTATGAAGAACCCTCCCAAATGTCCATCTAGGACATTTTACTCATTGTGTTGTTGAACATAACCTAACAACAAACTCTATAGCCAAACTCTAAATTACCAAGTCCAGAACAACATACCCCATATTAAAGCCTCCATGTGATCTTCAAAAAAATTGGACCCACACCCACCACTACAATTTGGTGACCATAAAAAAGGATAAAACTATACTCAATCCTCTAGAACACTAATAAACGCCCTCTAAACACCACCAATCTCAAGAAAAAGTAAAGTGTTGGTTTTTTTTAATTTGGTCCCTTGCATTATATATCTCTTAAGAAATTCAACTCCTCAACATTAAAAAAATGTAGAAATTAAAATTGAAAAGGGAATAGTTCCAAAAAATTCATCATGAGAGAAAACACTCATAGATCTCATTACAGCATAAATGAAACCACAAACCATTAATTACTAGCATGATTAAATGGAATATTTCCTAAATTAGAAAAAAACTAGGAATTACATCATAAAATTTATAACGGAACCAAACAAAATTCAAAAACAACTTAGGGTACTTATAACACATATGTGTCTCATGCTCCCATGTACTCACCTACAACACACAATTCCTATTTAATAAATGAACCAAAGGGATAAACCACCAACATATCACCTTCTCTTAATGATATTGGATCTCAATTGATCGTTCCATAAATTTATTTGTATTGTTTCTTTCCAACTATTTCATTCAATCGAATGGGAATCATTCTGAAGAAATTGATGAAACTAATAAAATGGAAGGTTTTGTGGATATTTACCTTATATGGATGGAGAACTAACTAATACACCACATTTAATACATTTTATAACACCTCAAAATCTTTAAAAAACTGGGGAGAAATCTTAAAATCCTAGTTACACATCTACTAACCCCAATGAGGGGAAACCCTCAAGAACTAATGGTCTCCAACATAAAATCTAGGTGGATCAAACAATGACTAGCATAGGCCATTTAATTTTCCTACACTACCTTCATTTGGTTTTATCCCATCAAGATCTTTTCTACCATTATTTTCATCATAAGAAGACCAAGAATAGAACATTCCCCAACCTTGGTCCAATACAATGAATAACGACTTGACCACACATACAAAACCTCAAATATCAACTTTTTGATTGTTGAGTGCTAGATGTTATTATATGAAAACATAACCATGAGTCATTTATTTTACCACGATCTTCTAAAATCCAACACACATGACTATAATATATAATCTTGTGTATAGATAGCCAGTTACAATTTCCCATCCATCTATGATAAAAATTAGTGCTCTAAAATAATTATTCTCCATAATTATGTTGAAATACTCTATTGAATGACATGGTATAATGACGTTCATGTTTAGAAATGATGGTCCTCATTACCATATAAAACTATAAAATATCATCCACATACCTCTTTATAAGATAATCCATGGATTCTAACTCATGGATCACTAGAAAATGGGATGAAATTGTCAGATGGTCCCTGATCACCTAAGAATAATTAGATACTCACTAGGTATTACATAATATAGAGAAAAACACCAAAACATTTCCTTTAAAATCCACTTGGGGATATCCAATTTCTTCAATAAACCTCTAAGGATATGATGCTCAATATTTACATTTTGAAAAACAACACATTGTTCCATGAAATATTCCACTGAATACATCATCCTAAGAAAAAATAAACTACTTCCTAAAGCCACAATACATCTAAGAAACTTCAATATATACTTCAATAGTAGATCTTTGAAACACAATTAGGACTTTATTATTTATCACCATCAAAAAAGATATATTCCCTAGAGCAATATCTAATTCTAACCATCCCTAGAACACCCCTACAGTGCATCACCATAACCAATATAGTCTCATATAACCTCAACCTCATTGTCTACCCACTGAGACTCCTCCACCAACAATATTAAATATGATTCCATAGTCATTAGATAATGTATACCCCTATCATCAAACACCTCTACATCAAGATACATTCCCACTTGATTTTATATCCCTCTCCAGGAATCACTATGATGGCACCAAGGATCAATAAGAATCCATAAAAATCACGAATTTAAAAATCAAACACTATTGTTGATGTTTTTGGGTCATCTATATCATAAATTCTTCTTGGTTGATACCCAAGGATCCCACATGAGAGAATTAATTATATAAATTAAATAAAAAATTGTCTGGTTTTATTTGAAGATGCTTTTGAATACTGCTCTTCACCTAGAAATTTTATTCAATGGAACCAAAATAAAATCCCTCAAGATAACCCCCATTCACTTATAAAGTGTTCACATATATCATTCTTTATATTTTGGGTGCTATTGTAGAGATTCATTAAAGCCTTTGACGTCCAAATGACTAAATCTATGTCATTACATTGACCTATAAAGGAGATCCTCAATCAATTTCTTTTAATGTATACTTATCTCTATAAGAAGAAAGACAGAATATATTTATTCTCTCAAAATCATAGGATAAATAATACCTCAAATGGGAGCCTCCTCCTTTTTATATAGCAAGGTGTAGAATACCTATAATTGGCTTCCTAACCCTTGAATATTCATCACCCACTAAATAATCCATAAATGATGTGTTATTTCCAAAATCCTAGGGCATAATTTTCATATATATTTTTATCACATTATTATAATATAATAAATATATTACATGATAAAATATATCCATTAACTCTACTCATAGATCCCATAAATTTTAAAAAAAACTTGGAATGTTAAATTAATATTCATTCATATGATTTTTTTAGGTAATTACATAATAACTTGGTGTTCCAATTATTAAATAAATTCAATAAAAATTACTAAAAATATGAATAATATGAATTTATTTATTTCATGTAGAATGTTTATTATCATATATTTATTAATAAAAATGATGGGGCCCACCATGCCATATATTCTTATTCATTATAAATGGGAAGACTTTTGAATATTCTATGTGTGTGCCCCTCTATTTTGTTATATCAATTGTAGTTAATACTATTCACAGACCCAGATTAGAGTCTAGAAACCCCTCAAGGACTCTAAATGAATAAGGTATAGTTATATAAACAACAACATTTCCTATGAACAAATTTCATGTAAATCCCTTTGTCTTGCAATATATCATAAAGGAGGATTCACACTGTGTTTCATCATCCATTATCTCTTTATTACTAATTGACATTACTATATGAACATAGATTTTTCTACCAAGAACATAGATTTATTAAAGGTACTATCGCTAGCGAGCCTGTACCCTAGTGGTACAAGCTCCTACTTGGCATCCAAAAGACCCAGGATAGAATCCGGGTAGGGGTGAACTTCCCAGGTACTGTAGCAGTACTCTAGCAGGTACTGTTGCAGTAGTGGCATAGTAGAAACGGAAGAACTATAGCAGCGGAGGGACTGTAACAGATACTATAGCGGTGGTGGTACTATAGCAGGCACTGTAGCAGTGCGGGTATTGTAGCAGTACTGTTCACCGAGGGGTCCTTTGGGCCAAAAAATGGGCTTTCAAGCCTTGTATTCAGGCCACATGGCCTTGGGCCTTCGGGCAATGTAATGGGTCTCCCTCTACCCAGTCTAAAGAGGTCTTTGCTTTCAAATAATAAATTGAGGATCCGGCCCCAACCTTTAAAAAAAGTAAAGGTACCACCATCCTGGTCCACTTTGCTCAAGATATCACATTCTTTTGGAAGTGATCAATTTTTTCTTGATTATTCAATCAAAGTTATAGTTTCCATCCAGCATAAAAGAACATAGATAATGATATCAAGTGAGGAAAAAATTACAAGTATTCACATATATGAACTACTAATGGAACCAAAAACATGTGGTGTACTATTGGAAGGTTATTCCTTGTGATATTATCTACATCAGATCACCAAATGAAAACTACAAGAGAAGAAGTATCAATATTTATAAACCCTCATCACATGATGGTCAAACCTTATATGTTTCTAGGAAATAAAACGTATCAATCCAATGGAACATATTTTTATGAAATTTCTATAGTATCTTGTAGTTCTCATTAGAGCCTTTGAACTATAATAACATTTTGATATGTTAAATAATCTATAGACATTACCATGTAAATAGTGGATTCATAAATATCAACATTATTATTGTATGTGTACATAATTCCTAACTCAATGTATACATTATATTTTAATCAAAATTAATTATTCATGTTGGGTCTTGGGAACCCACATTTATTACACTCCCACACGCCCTATGGAAAATGTGATAACTATACTTGTTAACTCTCAAATGGTGGGATAATGATTCTATATAGTTATTAATTTTTTCATTGGGCCTACCATCTATCAATTGTGTAGTTATTAAACATTATTTTACTTCACCTATTTTATAAATTCTCTTAAATAGATGATATCCTATTGATAATTTGATTAATCAACATTAAAAAGCATTAAATCATGGATACTACAAGTATTTGGATTATCAGAATATTTATTATGATAAAACTTCACTTACTATGTGTGATTCTAATGACTATATAATATCAGTTCATATCTTACACTACTACTTTAGTTGCGTTAGGAGATGCAAGAGACTCATTATTTTTTAGATTTGTCTACACTAGATAAAAGGATCTTGTTGTGCTCATTACCTTATACTAACTGTGATATTATATGATATTGATCCAAATGAATAACATTTCATGTCCAATTAAAACTATTGTCCCTTTATATCAAAATAACAGGAAAATATCTCTTATACACTCTCAATTACAATTATATATTTCTGACTACTTCCCATAGAGTTACCCTAGATTATAATGATATTTTCATGCCATAAAATATATTTTGAAAATATATTATCTTATACCTAGTATGAATTTTTTTGATTTATCCATCACATAATAATATTATATTTTACTTACCACATTAACCTTATCATATTTGCAATATATTTCTTTTTATAGTGATTTATTCCATGTGGCATTGGAAATAATTCTCTAGTGAAATGTTCCAACTAGTATTTTTCAAGACTTTTTCATTATATGTACATTGACATGGTCTATGAAACCCATTAGATCTACCACATATATTTTCCATGAAATTTATTTTCTATCTTAAGTCATTATAAAGATATATAATTTCATTATATTATTGAATAACTATAATACCAATTGTTTTTCCCATATTTTACCAAAAGTATTTGTCCTTGTCATGTAGTGGCACTCCCACTAACCACCTATTGAAGAATGGTGAAAATTCATTATAAATTAATATTCTATTTTCTTCTTTCTTACATTGATCAAAAACAAGATTCCAGTTACTTTCATCCCATGTTTGATTGTAATGGTTTTGTTGAATATTTCAAGTTGTATCTTATAGATAGGTTCCCGGAATGGTGGTCTTTAAATTAAATTAAAAAAAAATTATCATAAATTGAAGTAAATAAAAATATAAAAATATAATATATTTTGGCATGATGAAAAGGTATATCCAATCGAGCCTTATAATTACAACTCATGCACCACCCATTTACTTATTCTCTTGAATACCCCTATTGTATCATGTTTTAAAATATTCAAAATACTATGCACCATTACTTTGATTCAGGGAATCCATTAGTAAATTTTAACTAAACTTTTCAATCATGGATAATTTTAAATTATTAATTACATTTAATATTAATTATTCTAAATTAGTAAAGTGTCACCTACTTTGGTGAGTGTAAAACAATAACTATGTTTTTATCCTTCCTAATTTTTATATGTATCTAGAACATTCCTATTCAATAATTGTTTTTTAACTTATTCTAATTCCATCAACTTGTGAATCTTATTCATTGACTAGATCCAAGTAAATATTTCTCTCACTATCTCGAATAGAGACATATTCCCTTTTATAAAAATATAATATATCACATGAATTTAATTTTCTATCATAGATATTTATATGATATAAAAATATAAATTTTGGATGATTATATTAGATACAAACATTATTTATCTTGATGAATGTCTGTTTATATCCTCAAAAAAAAATCATCTAAACACAATTTATTATGACTTTATTGTTTTAGTTTATAATACAACCCATATGGTATCCATTTTTCAATATTTTTGGAATATTGTTATAGTATAATGCTTCTATTTTCAAAGAATTTTGAATAAAATAATTGATGGATATATAATTCAAAGTAGTTTTAACATTGTGTCACATTTTACATGCATCATGTCTCTATCATATATTTGGAAATGTGCATTTACCAATTATTCCATGCAGCAATTTACAGATAAATTTTTTTACATATGAGTCATCACTGATCCTCTTTATAAAATTCATATCTTTGATGTGTATAAGGATAGTGAGTTTCGGATTGAATCGACTCTACATTTCATGAATGATATATTTATAGAAGAGGTATTATATGACACATGGGCCCAATGAAAATTAAATCTTGAGACCACACAAATTTCCTATATCCCTTTTATATTCATTAAAACTCTTAATGTATTCTCATGAAGTATATATTTTTACCACCCATAAAACCATGGAATAATTCATTCTCCCAAGCTGGAAAAAGTCTTAAAACTAAGTGTCTTACAATAATTTCTAAAGGTTTCATTGTCCAAATGTTAATAATTAAATGTGTTGACGATACCTAATGTCGTTAAATCTAAAGACATTAAAACCATACTATGTGAATATTTGAAAACTAATTAGTATTACAAGGAAAATAATTATCTTTCCATGAATGGGTATAACTATGTCTTACATTTTATATTCGTTTATTATTTTTAATTATTCAAGAATTAATGAGACTTCAGTTGAGTATAAGAAATTATAAATATCATTCATTCCAAAACATGAATAATTTATCCTTGTGTAAAATCGACATTTGATATATATGATTTTTTAACACATACAAAATATTAACTTGAACTATTAGAAATTTAAATTATATGTTCTATACTTATAATCATAGACATAGGGATGAACCTTTCTAAACCAATTTGAAAAACTCACCATACTTATTACAACATTTATTTAATTTCTCAGTTTCTATATATTCAATACACATATATGATAAGAATATTTTCCTTAATACATAATAATAATGATAGGAACAGAAAATACAATGTTGAATATACACTAATGAGTAAGTGACTACTATCTTTGTCAATTTAGTTTATTGCATTGTTCTCCAATTGAATTATCTCATGAAATAAGAAGAAAATATTGACTTGTATAATGATAATACTCCTTTCCATTGAATGTATTTGTAAATTTACCTTTGTAATTACACTTTACATTGACCTTTTATCCTTTTCATTCAATTTTATCAACATAAGAACTAGAGATTAATATTTCATTATATTCTTTTCATCTAGGAAAACCTTTCCCAATAAGAAATTATGTTTTCCCTTATTTATAATAGATTTTTATAGTATTAAATAGAAATAGATTAATTTCATGAAAATAATAAAGGTATTTATTGAATGATCATAATCCATTATTAAATTTTCACATATTCAGTTCAAACATAACATGATTTATATCATGATTCAAATTCTTTTCATAGACTGTTTGGAGATGAGACAACTAATATTACCATCAATGTCCACATGATGTATACTAAACTCATTAATAATTGTTGTATAATTATGATATAAAAAAAATGAATCATCCATTATCCTATTATATGTAGTGTCCACATCTTCACTTATTTAGGTTTCTTAATGGGTAGTAGGGAATACATCACATAGAACTTGATACATCATAACACTTTTCTGAATGATCATATTATACAAATGAAAACTTGTGATATATAAAACATATTCTTTTTTCAATAGTTAGTATAGTTTATTATGTTGTATTAATTTCCATTTTCTAAAAAAATAATCACTATAAGATTGTAACATTAATCATCATTATCTATTAGACATTAATGATTAATTAGATCATTAGATATCTATCACCATTCTATTGATCCTATGTATCACTCACTACAAGATTTATAAAACCTAGTCACATGATTATTCTAGTCTAAATGATCCAAAAAACCACGACTTTTATTCCATGATATGGCTACACAACTATTGAGAGATATTCAAGTAAGGTGTTTGATTGGACAACTATAGTAACATGTGTCTCCATGAACTATTGAGTGATTTACCAAGAACTACAAATCATAAACATGATATACACAATTTTGTTCTACTAAAGATATGGAAAGAAAGATATGAAATATTATTTCCAACAATATTTTGTTGATTCAAACCATATATTTCATTAGAAATCGTTAGTTGTTTGGGGAACCCTAAACTATGGTTGATGAGAACCTAATACACTCAGTTTTGTTTCAATTAAAATGATAGAAGGTGTTACAACTTAATATATCTTTTAGGGTTTATATATATTTTTCTTTAATAATTTAATCATTTTCTATCTGATATGAATGTACTATGCGATAACACTGAAAACATTACTAATTTTTAAGTGCAAAACATCAATATTGTCTTCTCATGATTTAATTAATGCATTATTTTTTTATTCTTTTATGTTTTTGTATATACATGCATTTTCAATAAAATAATAAATGATATATAAATTAAATAAAAAATTCAGTTGGTCTGGATAATTTAGGATTAGCTGTTAAATTTACTCTCAATGAAACAAGCATGACCATAGGGGTAAAATACATGAGTCGGGTCTGCCTCATACTGCAAGTCACACACCCAGTCCAATGTTTCCACATCTCTTCTGCAATACCACCGAATCATGGCATCATCCATATATTATGTCATCATATTCATAATACATAAATACTTGCACACATGGGAGGGTTTCTCAATAAGTGAAAAATAAACACATAATTATAAAGATGTACATTTTTAGCAATGAAAGATGATTCACAAACTTTCAAAAGTAAATGTATTATTACATTCATCACACATAGTTGTGATGTTTAATTAAAAAATTAAATTAACAATATGCATTTGTGGGTATTTTCTAAAAAATATCTCTACATGAAAATGAAATCAATAATAAAAATTTAATATAAGATACATTTATATCATGTGTTTTAATTAAATTAAAATAATTTGATGAATTATAATTCAAAAAATATATTCCACATAGTCTGTAATGTAAATTTTATTCAAAAAATATATAAATTTATTTTTTAAAATATTTAACATCTCCCTGAGTTCCAGGTATCCCATAAAACCCTTAAAAATGGTTATGGGAAATTTTTGGTCCTAAAATGGTTTGGAGGGTTGGGAAGATCCCATCTACCCCAACCCAGGTCAGGTGACCCGGTATAGCTGTGATTCAGGTGGAAGGTGGTTACCCATGTGGTGGAAGTCAGATAGTTAGTGGTCGAGCTATATGGGGTGGTTAGGAAAGCGTTTTTTTGATAGTTTTATTGATAATCCATATCGGTGGAAGTGGAATAATCATGGGAGGTAGTTGTGGTTATGGTTAGAGGTTGTTTTTTTTTTTTGCAGTGGGAGGTAGAGAATGGGGAGGCAAAGTAATGGTAACAGATATACTAATAGGCACCAAGAATTGTGGATTTGTGAGGCATAGTTTCAATTAGGGATCTTACCAATATCTAGCTATATTGAAAGGTATTTGGGGCTTAAGGTTCACAGTCATATGTCTGTGATAATAGGATGGAGATCAGTGAACAAACATGGGAGGGTGGATCGAGCAAGTCTATCTGGTATGGTAATTGAGGATATCTTGACAAAGTTAAGGATTTACACACTATATTTTGAGGATGGTTGAGGATAATCCCTTTTTATTGTTATTATTATTATTATTATTTTGGTTTTTTGGTTTTTCAACATGCCACCCCTCCCCTATTATATTTTTCATTTTTTAGGTCAGCATGGGACCTCCGCTATACACTATTATTAAAAAACAATTTCCACCTCTTTTTATATATTCATTAGAAATTTCTTTATCACATACCCAAAAATGTAGAAAAGGATTGGCCAGAAAACATAATTCTGGGCACCAGAATTTGGCAAGAATAGATTGGGTTTAATGAAATCTGAATGGAAACTTTGAATAACTGGAATTCTCCACCATCAAAAAAATCATATATACGTATACGTGTGTGTGTGTGTGTGTTCCCTAAAATTTAATACCTCAAATCCAAATTTGATCAGTCTTTCCCAATTCATATGGGAATACTTGGACCATCTGATATATGATTGGGTCATCTTCTATGGAATTTGAACTGTAGTGATTCCCCCTATAAAAATTTAAATAAAATTGTATTTTCTATGTATTAAAGATTCATGTGATAATTATTATACCAATTTATTATATTAGGACCATAGAAGAATCCTAGAAATGTAGGAATTTAATATTTCAATACTTTGATTGATATCATAGAATTATCTCCCGCATAATTGGTACTGAGTTACAACCCTAGGATCTCAAATGAATGAATTAATAAAAAAAATAAAACCGAAAAATACCCGATTATATTTGGAGATGCATTGCAAACCTACTCATCTCTAGTGTCCATTTATTGAATAAACCTAATACGTGTCACTATAGATCATCTAAACAAGCCTCTATAGTCTATTGGATCATTGAGCATAAAATTAATATTTCTAGATTATAGATTCGGTGAATCCTTCGATGTTCCGACCATTACCACAATGTCATTCCATTGATCCATGAATGAGATATTTGATCTATTGATGATAATGGACGATTCTCTCTCATGAAAAAGGGATATTAGTTAGAGAATCTATCAAGATCATATGATTAATAGTTCCTCAAATGGGAGTGTAATCCTCCTAATATATCTAGGTGTAGAATACATGGAATTGGATCCTCGCCCCTCAAATATACCTTACCCACTAAATGTTCTATAGACACCATGTTATGCCCAACTAAAGAGGTTGAAAATTTTATATATATTTTTATCACTATATTATAATATAATTAATAAATTACATGATAAAATATATCCATTAAATTGAATCGTAGGTCCAAAAAATATTACATGAACCATGAAGATTTAAATAATATTAATTTTTATAATTTTTTTCGTGTATTATATTAATATCTTCTAAATAAATTCAATAAATAAATTCAATACCAATTAATTTAATCTAAAATAATATTTATTTATATATTCTATAGATATCGTATATTCTCAGGCTTCTCTCAAACCCCATGGTGGTCCACACCAAATGTTATTATCTTATTCATTATAACTAGGAAGACCATTCAAAATGGTGAATGTTTGACCCTCTATCCCCTTAAAAGTATATTAGTGAATAGTATTTATAGAATTATAGAAGAGTCTAACAACCCATCAAGTACCTTAAAGTGATAATTTGTGGTTATAGGTATGAAAATATATCTTATGAACACACATAATGTAATATAATCTATTTCTTTTATGATATCACATAAAGATGGATGCACACTACATGTCATTATCCATTATCACATTATTATTCATTTACCATACTAGACAGGCATTCCCTCTTCTAACATGACCATGTCTTTAGTGGATTTACTACCATCCCTATCAACTAGGCCTAGGTTTTCACTTCCTTTCATAAGAGACAAATTATATCTTGATTATTTAATCAATTCCCTACTACCAATGAGGAAACCAAGACAAGTTACCCCACTATGAATTAAATTCCATATGATTCATTTTTAAACTAAGTATTTAATAAAATAGTATATATTTATAATAATATCCCAACAAGAGACCATTACACATGTTCATAATTAGGAACTACCACTGAAATATAAAACTTATGGTGTTCATATTTGGAGGTCTATTCTAATGATCTTATCTACTTGAGAGAACAAAGTGTGAACTTCATGAGAATAAGTCTCAATTCTTTTTATCCAGCAGTACCTAATAGTAATATATCATATTTATCTCGTTATCATGTTGTATATTGACCAATGATCATATGTTTAATATAATTTTCAATTATTGTGAGGATCTAATTATAGAATGGTATTTTCTATAACCTTTTAATACAACAACTAATACATGGAAATAACTACATAAATAGTGAATCTAGAAATATAAAAACTATTATGGTAAGTGTACATTATAGAAAACTAACTATATACAAGATATAGTAATAAAAAATTGTTTTTCTTGTTGGGTGTAAGTATCCAACTATTATAACAAACTATACTTTCATATGACATATCCTCGTGAATCCCTACCCAATGAATGAGTCAAAAAATTTCTTTTACCCAAGGTGTAAGAGAACCTGAAATCATAATCATGTACAAAATCCATCAAACACCACTCTCATAAATTTATATATCTCTCAAAGGAAACATGTGTGATACTATTGTGGAACTTGAAGACCACAATTTTCTTTATGATGGAGTAATTCCACTATAGATTTAGGTAAAAAACTATTGTTTCCAACTCAAGATTATGGGATCTGTACTTACCCTCCTGATGAGAAATATTCTGTGATCTATAAGAGAAATATTACATTTGTTAAATCAAGATTCACCACAACCCTATATGGTAAGATTCCAAAAAGACCTCAAAATTCACCAATTCCTATTGAAATTGAATAATTGGGGTGTTGAATAACCTCTATTTCAGGTAATGTAAAGCTTACTGAAACTAATAAATGAGGTTAATGTCTAGTATTCCATGTCAAGTTGGTCGGGTTGACTATAATCCATGACAAATCACACATAAAATTCATGTAATATCACAGAAGACCATGGAATATTTGGACCACTAGCACATTCTTAGGTGCTATAATTTAAACAACTTCTTCTTTCATTGATGGGTTCAAATCCATAAAAATGTTGGGACACAACAAACCTAAGGTAATTCACTTCATACATCCAAAACATTCAATTGAAATTTTTTCCTTAAATTTGGTGTTGTCCAATAACCTCTTGGAAAACTATGAGAAGATCAAAATTCTCTACTATATCATACAGTATATAAGGATATCAGTGATGAACATGATAATTAACTGATATAGGAACTCACGAAACATGGAGTTCATGAGACCTATTAACATATTTGGCATAATCGTGACACCAATTGACATACCCTTAAAAAGAAAGTTACCATACCTAAATATGAAAGTAATTTTAGGGATATAATCATATTTTACCCTCATCTAATGATATATAGACCACAAAATAAAAATAAAAAACAATGTTGATCCCTTTAACTAGTAGAATAGATCATCAATACTTAGAATAGTGTACCAGTTCTTGATCATTATCAGATTCAACATCCATTATTCTATACATAACCTTAGACTGTCATATTCCTTCTTGTAGAAAAAGAATGGGGAACCCCGTGAACACAAACTATTCAAGTTGAAACCCTACTTCATCAGATCAAAAATTTGAAGTATCAACTCCCACAACTCTTTGGGTGCTATCTGATAAAGATCTATCAAAATCAAAGATCCAACCAGATATAAAATTTTCAAAAATTCAATGTAAACCTAAGTGATAAATGTCCTAAACATATACCCAAATAAATCTAAAACTCCTAAATAATTGTGGAAACCTCCACTAAATGAAAATCCACTAACAACTTCACTAACTCAAATAAAATAGTTTCCACTTTCTTACCACCGATTGAATTTCTTCGCTCCCCAAAGAGAACCATTCACTGGCCTTCCATTTTATAAAATGATAATATCCTATATAAACAATCAACAAATATATATATAGAATATAAAAAATCCGTTTGAAGGATTTAATCATGTGGTTTAATCTATTATAATAATAAATCCCCTGGGGAGTGGCGTTAAACCATCATAAGTCAACATCCTTGGTACACATCCCACAAAAAAGCCTGACACCTTACAATAATAGATAAAATTTGGGATTAAGATAGAATATCCACCTCCTGACCAAATTAATAAACCAAAGAAGGAGAAATAAATATTTTTAAGATCCAAAATCAAATAAGGTAAAAACATGGTATATTAAATAATGGTCATAAATTAGACAACCTTTGGACCCTCTAGAATCGGAACCTCAAAAGCATGCATCAGCACACACCCCACACCTATGAATCATAGATGATGTTCTCCATGGAACCTCTCTAGTGTGTGTCCCAGAGGATAATGAAAACCATGGGGAATATATCTACCAAATATATCTCACATCAATTGAGTATAAACCTAAAAACCTATCTATTGAACAAAATATAGGGTCATTTTCAACTTATACTACCCTATAGTAAAAAATTATTGTCACTATGAAGAGTTTGTATCACCTATATTCTATTGATATATCTGAGTGTTTGGATACAAATCCTAATGGTGGCCATGTTCCCTCCAAATATAACAAAAAATATGAAATCCCTATTAAAAACTCAGGAACAATCATTCCTAGAATAACGTGAGAAATATTTTTGGGGTTAGATAATCCTAGATTGGAACCAAAAAATGTGCTGATATGCATGATATGATACCTGAGTCCTAGGTCCTCAGTTTTTCTCATTGGCCACCATATTAGTGTATCCTCCATGATAGTGTATCCTCTAAATAACCACTATTTTATTCTATACCACATGGTATGTAGAAATCCTAAAAAGAAAAACTACATATCTGATATTTGGAAACAAATCATCATTTAGACTCCAAGATCTTGAAACCTTATCTAGAAATTTGTTGTCGTCAATCCAAAATGGTAGTTCAAATTTATCTCATGTTATTGCATGCTCAGTCTCCTGTACTGAAGGGAGGGAATATCCAACCTATTTGATTCCTTTATTATCAATGAAAAGAACACTATATGAATCTCCTTCTATAATTCAAACTAAGAAGAATCGTCCTCCCTCCTCTTACACTAATACAACACATCCCACTAACATGGCACTCCTATAATCTAGTTTACATGAAATGGAACAACAAATAACATGGCCTCAAATCTAATAGAAATAAATCTCGAAATCCTCTAACAAGTGCTTTATCCAAAGAATTGGGATTCTCCCATCATGCATCAATAGATGTTACCCCTAAAACAAAAAAAAACCTCAACCAAGAATCTTCCTACTCTATTGGATTGACCCTGTAAATATAAAAATGATTGTCCTACCAAACCAATATTTCTTGAACTATATGTGGTTGATGATAATCATCGATTCCTAAAAATATAAGGGAAATAATAATCCTTATTTAAGTTAAATTTCAATATTCATTTAATTAAATTGAATTAAATTTCCTAAAACCTCTCATTCAATCACTGGAACAAGAAATAATGATATATTTACCTCTACTGGGGATCCAACATATAAAAACACCACATAAATTAGTCACATAATAGACATATATTCTTTCCATATGATCATGGGGTCCCTAAAAAAATGTGTCATATCTAGTATCCCAAGACTTTTCCTCCATCAATATCTTCTGAAAACATCACCATATGAAACAATGGAATACTCACAAGGTATAACCAAAATATCCATCCAATCTCTCAAAAAAAAACTTTGATACCAATATATTATGATCCCCACCCTCTAAATGTACTTCTCCTAGAAAATCAATGAAGGCAGGGAGAAAATGACCCTCGAGTCCTTCCACTAGTAGGCCATGGGTTATCAACTTGTACTGAGGGTTTAAATTTCATAGATATAGGTGGTATTAAAATTTATAATATTTATATAGTATCCATATATATGATATCATCCACCTAAATAATCCATCACATAACATAAAAATGAAAAATAAAACATTCGACAATGCATAAACAAAGTAAAATAAATACAAATAAAGACTTTATGTAAGAACTAAAAGATAAAATACATGAAAGTAACTCAATAATAAAGCCAGTTACCAAGATATAAATGTCTATCTTAGTCAATAAAATCATCCTATAAAGAAAAAAAATTGTTTATATATACATAAGGTGATAAAAACATCGAAATAAATAGCTACAAACTAACGGTCTCCCATGAAAATATGAAAAGAGTATACTAATGCCCCATTGAATAATCAATAGTACCAATTACCACCTAAATAGTTAAATATCAATGTTAACCCCACATAGAAACTCTCAGTAGATAACACATCCATGTAAAATAACATTTAAATGAATAAAACATATGCAAATGTGCCTTGAAACCACTTCCCACATTGATGTTCTTCAATCACACCCCAACATCAAACACCCTACTCTCCCATATATTTCATGAAAACCCATCATAAGTAAATCCTTTTCTGATGTGGGTTATGATGAATCCCTACCATACCCATCTTCAAAATTTCTACTATCTAATTCTAGAATTAGTTAGGATCCATATCTCAACCCCATCCCATATCCAGAGAATTAGGGTATCATGAACATGAATGACATCAACCATTTTCCACCTCATATAACACCTGACCCCCACAAAGTCTCATATCCTCATAATTAGGTAGAGTCTCCACCTATATCTATCACCATCACAATTAACATTAACCACCAACCATCAATATCACTATTTATAATGAAGAGTGGGGAAAATGGGGTTTTCATCCATATATTTCACCACTAACATGGATGTTGGAGAAAACACCCATAACAAAAAAAATTGGGTGTTTATGTGTAAGTAAATAAAATGAAAATATATGATATTTTTATTGTATCAAAGAATCATAACCTATGGTTCAAAAAAACACCTCTTGTGCATCCCACAACAGAACCACAACATATCCGAACATATTTTTCCAACTACTACCATCACTAAATAATACAAACCACACATCCACCACACCTAACAAAAATTCTTCTTCCCTTTACAAGTTAACTAATTTCCAGATTTAATTAATTTGGAACAAACTTTTTCTTACTAATCCATTTCAATATACATTTATATCTAACTCATTATTTATATTTTAATTCGTAATCTAATTCTCAAACATTAATTTCATCCCACACTTATTTAATTTCAAACACATTCCATTTAGATTCATTATTACAAGTTCATTCCATTGATACTATGATACTAATATAAACATGAAACTAAATAGAACATTCATCTCACAACAAACAAACATTACCACCCATTTTAAATCCATCAGTAAATCCCATCTTTCTCACAACATTATTGAGACAACCACTATATATATTTCCCCAACAAGACCCATGCCAAAAAACCAAAAATCTGTTTCCAAACCACATCCCACATATGATCTAGTCACCATCATAACTACATTATTCCAAAAATATCATTGATAACATATTGAAAAAAAACTTCAACCCCAAAAATACTCATTTATGTTAATTAATCATTTACAAGAACTATAAATTAAAATTTTAAAATATGATTCCATCACATTTATTCATATTTTTCATGGGCATTTTAACTAAAATAAAGAGTTACATGGTATTATAAATCATTATCCATGTATTTGTTCATAGAATTTTATGTCTACTGTATTCAGGAATAGAGTAATAACATAGTCTAAAAATCATGATATCTAAAATTGAAATAAGGATATCAATAACCCTGATATTTAACTATAGTAGTGAGAAAGTAAAAACTCATAAGTAATATAAAGAAAGTATGTTAAGGTGAAAATACCATCCCATTCAATTTTCGTTTAATGCAATTATTTATATTATTAAAAGGACCCAAACTATCCACACAAAGGAAGAAAAAACAATGATATTCACCTAGATACACCTAAAAGGAGTTAGGGGGGATCCCCTACCTCAATTGTAAGTTCAACATTCCTTGATAAATAAAGTATAACAGAAAATCAACCTATACTAATGAAAAATTCACCAAAAATGAAAGAATATCCACTATAACCTATCCACATAAGGGTACTATCAGGTACTTCATTATTTCCAACCAGAAATAGAGGATTTCCAAAAAAACAAACCTTCATAAGGCAGAAGAATGATTAAGATAAATAGGAGAGGAAATTTTAGAGTACCACAATTCTAAATAAATTAATATAGATGAAGGAAGGTGTAAAAAACTCCAATAGTTGTAATAAAATGGTAATGAGAGGTAAATGGGTAGACTAGAGATGGATTTAAGAATAAAAACAGAACAAAAAATATAGAATTTAGTTTTAATAGAGGCGGTTTCAAAAACCTTCACCATGATATGGGGGATCACAAAACACCTATGGGGAGTTCAATCAAAGAGAATATATAGAATTCAAGACTATAAACCCCAGATAGTTTCATGATTTAAAATAGACGTTGATTTTTTAACCATAACCTAAACCATGGCCATTGATCTGGGGTGTTTCATTCACTAAATGACCACCATGACCAAGAACAAAAAATAAAACCCAAATGTTTGTCATTTTCACCTCACCACACCTAGGACTATAGCGTGGTGATCACCAAATAGTCTATTTCACATAGGGAGACTATCTAATAATGACATTCATATTAATGGGATCCCAAGAGAATTTCCTTCATCCATGTTTCTCAAAAGGTGTACAATCCACACCAAACACCCTCATAAATATCCATCCAGTAAATATTTCTCATTTTGGTGTATCCCACCACTAAAGAACCAACTCCATGACCAACTATTAATCGCCCAATTCCAATATAGCTACCCATACTCATTCTTCCAAGTGGGATTAGAAACATCGTGAATCTAACCCACCATGATGTAGTGGTAACCCTCAAAAAGATAAAATCTATCCTCTTGAATTGTAATCACCTCCGAACCCTCTATCAGCACCATAGAGACCCTAAAAACATAAAGGGGGGGGGGGTTCGGAAATCTCGGTACTCAAATTAAAAATTGTATAGTAGAATTTCAATATGGTTTAAATGATATGTGACCATTATTATTTAATATAAATGAATGTAAATATTGATCCAATAGAATGAATATATATATATTATCAACACTAGAGTTAATAGAAATTTGATGCTACTTAGTGAATACAAGATCCTAGATAAGTAAATTATTAATTTTTTTCTAGATAAGAAAGATGTGTTTAAATTATATTATATTTTCAGAATTAATTACTAGGTATGAAGACCAATAATATGTAATGTTATATATTTTTTAATGTTAATAAGTTAACAAAATATGAAATAATATCGATATAACACATTTTTGAAATACTAATTTTCTTAAAAGATAAAGTGAAAGGTTGAGAGATAAATATCATGGATATAATTTTTAAAATAGGGAGTCTATATCAAAAATGTATCAAAGGTTTCAGACTATAATTAATAGTTTAAAATCTTTGAGATATGGAGAGATATTATAGAATAGAACACATTTGAGACTATTATTGATATTTTTCATAGATACTACAAAACAAAGAGACATCCTAAGAAGAACCATGTTTTGTAGCTAATTGTAACATCCCCAAATAGCAAAGGGTTAAATGACTAAATGATATGACTCATGTCAAGAAGGTGCACCTTCTTTTTCAGGAGCCTGTCTGATTAGAACTCCACAGTTAAGCGTGCTTGGCTTAGTGTAGTGATCAGGATGGGTGACCTTCTGGGAAGTTTTTCCCAGTGTGTGTGTGAGTGAGGAAAAAACACACTGTAAAGGACATGTGTTGGCCTGTGGGGACTATCATTAGTCAGATGACTCGTTCAGGCACGTGGGTGGACCCTGGGGTGGGCCCCACGTGTCTGCGGGGCAACTGGCGGTACCTGGTGAGCCAGGACCCGACGGCCTTGTTAAGGCGGGGTGTTTGTGCAGTCACTAGGGCCCGGTTGTCACATTTGGTATCAGAGGAGGACCCCAGCCTTAAGTGCAGTGCACTGCCTGGGTTGAGATGTAGGGCCCACAACGAGGGCATTGTGCTCTAAAGGGGGGTGATTGTAACATCCCCAAATGGCAAAGGGTTAAATGACTAAATGATATGACTCATGTCAACAAGGTGCACCTTCTTTTTCAGGAGCATGTTTAATTAGAACTCCACAGTTAAGTGTGCTGGGCTTGGAGTAGTGATCATGATGGGTGACCTTCTGGGAAGTTTCCCAGGGTGTGTGTGAGTGGGGACAAAACACACTGGAAAGGACATGTGTTGGCCTGTGGGGACTATCATTAGTCAGATGACCCGTTCAAGCACGTGGGTGGACCCTGGGGTGGGCCCCACATGACTGCGGGGCAACTGGGGGTACCTGGTGAGCCAGGACCCGACAGCCTTGTTAAGGCGGGGTGTCTGTGCAGTCATCGGGGCCCGGTTGTCACACAAATCATAATGTAAATGAAATTAATTAATATTTTATGAAATATAAAAATAATTAAAAGAGAGAAGAATAAAAGGACAAAAGTTGGAATAATGGAGTTTCACTTAACACAATAATAAAAATTCCTTCTATGATAGTGATGTTCAATTTAATTATAATCAATTATTTTAACTTTTTAAATGGATAGTAAATATGTATTAAAAAATAGTTCTATAAAAAAATATGAAATAAATAAATAAATATAAAATATAAAAAATAGGAGACTATAGAATGGAATCAATGATGATATACGTTATTAATGGAAAAAACCATGGTATATCAATCTAGAAATACATTGATTAATTATGAAGGATAATGAATCATGAACACATGAGATATATAAATGTTATAATATTTTTAAGGCTAATGACGCATGGACCCCCATAAGGACTCATCCTTTAGAAGTTTTTTTAATATTACTGATAATATGGTGATATCTATATTTATTTTTTTTATAAATTTGAATGATGAAATTTGATTCATAACAAATGTAAGTTAATATTTGACTAGAGAAACATTAAACTTTTTTCATTAAGATGAGGAATATTATTCTCCATCGATTAATTAAATAAATTAATAGTTTTTTCAATTAAAATATTCAGACAAAAAGATATCTAAGAAATAAAATTTTGTTAAATTATATCATTGTAAAGTTAATGAGATTATTTTATCCACTACATTTTTAAAAATTTTTACTAAACAATTTTTTTTATTAAGTGGGATGCTTACATATTCTAGGGTACCTAATTCTGAAATACTATAGAGTAAAAATACAACTACTTAAAAGGAGAAAATGTTAAAATTTAAAACAGATGAGTTGTTCCCTCTATCTCAACACATGTCATGCCAAGTAAGCACAATCCTGAAATAAGATGCCCCATGTTTTTCTCAACATGTTACTCAAGGACACCATTAATGTTATCTAAAGTATTGGAAAGAATAATATAGAAAAAAATATACTTTCATAATCATTATAACAACCAATGTGAATCCCCTAAAACTAGTTTAAAACTACTTCCAAAACACCTTCAGCACTACTGGAAAAACATTCTTTACCAATGGTTCAAAACTGTTGGTAAAGGGTGGATAATCGTTGGTATAATATATTCCAATGGTTATCAAAACCATGGGGAAGTAAGGTGTAGGGAATGGGCTTTGCCAACAGTTTTTGGAAAACTGTTGGTATATGTTTTGATATCAACCTTATACCAATGGTTTTACATAACCGTTGGTATAAAATTTTCACCAATGGTTTTCAATCATTGGCAAAGAGTTGGTATAAAACTCCCTATCCCAGCATTTGTAAACTGTTGGCATAAGCCATTCTGGTATAAAACTCCCTATGCAAACAGTTTAGAACCATTGGCATAGGGCATGCATGGAAATTGTAGTTGGAGGTAGCTTTGAGATGCTGTTGTGAGTGGTGAGGTGCTGATGTCCATGCCTCTTTTAGTGATTTCCAGGCCTACATTTTCGGGCCTGAATTGAATACATACAGAGAATGAAAACATATAAAATGAATAACATAATTCTAAATAAATTAGTTTCCACCTTCAAGAAACTATACACATATATAATGAAAACATAACTCAGAAAGAAATTATAAACATACATAATTGATTTAGAATTCAATTATGAGAGACAATTACATGTGAAATCCAAAATTCAATTCATAATTGAATACTGAAATTAATACATACATAATTTAATTATCAATTATGAATACAATACATAAAAAACAGAATACGTAATTATATTTTTTATACATAATTAAGAATACATACAAAATTTCATTATGTATTAATCATGCACAATTGAATAAAGAAATTAGAAGCTAATAACCCCAAAATATGGAAATGGATAAATGACTTCAACCAAAAACAAATATAATTTCTCATGGTTTGGGGCGGGTTTCTTTGAACTCAGTGATGATGATAACGGGTGTGTATCACTGAGATTGTTTGACTTAGGGAATGTTGTTGTCCTCTGCGTAATAAATGACATGTGTTTTAGAATAGGGGTAGGAGTTCCTCACATGAGAAGTGGATTGTGTGAGGTTGGACCATGGATCATTAGGCTCAAGTATGAACACAATCCGAATATGTTTGGTCACTTTTCATTATGCCAGTTGTTTTTAATTAAAATGATGTCCATTTTAAACAAAATATAGACACTTCGAGAGATACAGGCCACACCAAGCCTTGGATTGATGAGTGGTTTACTCCTACACGTCCCAAATGACCCATGTATTGTATTCATGAAGTATCAATAGAATCCAAATGTGTTTGGTCGGTTTTCTGTATGGTTGTTGTTTTTACATGAAACATTGTCAATTTCAAACCAAAGTGCGACACTTTGAGTGTTACCGACCACACCATGCCTTGGATTGAGTCAGCGTTGACTTGTTCACGTCTCAAATGACCCATAGATCATTCTGCTGAAGTATCAACAGAATCAGGATGCATTTGGTTAGTATTCCATATGATAGTTGTTGTTTTCACTTAAAATGTTGTCCATTTCAAATAAAAGTGTGACACTTTGAGTGGTACCAGCCAAACCATGCCTCGGATTGAGGCTTGGTTGACTCATACACATCACAAATGACTTATGGATCATTGTGATAAAGTATCACCAAATTCAAAATATGTTTGGTCGGTTTTCCATAGGTCTATTGTTTTTAAATAAAATAGTGTCCATCTTAAACAAAAGACAGACACATCGAGTGATACCCACCCCACCATGACTCGGATTGAGTCGGGGTTGACTCGTACACGTCACAAATGACCCATGTATCGTTTTCCTGAAGTATCAACAGAATCAGAATTTGTTTGGTTGGTTTTCTGTATGCCAGTTGTTGTTTTCACTTAAATATTCTCCATTTCAAATAAATGTGATACACTTTAAGTGGTACCAGCCAAACTCTACCTTTTATTGAGGCGTGATTGACTCTTACACATCAAAAAGGACTTATGTATTGTTGTTCTAAAGTATCAACACAATCAGAATACATTTGGTTAGTTTTACATATGGCTATTGTTTTTACATAAAACATTGTCCACTTTAAACAAAAGACAGACACTTCGATTTGTACCCACCACACCGTGCCTCAGATTGAGTCGGGGTTGACTCGTATATGTCACAAATGACCCATGGACCATTTTCCTGAAGTATCAATAGAATCTGAATGCGTTTGGTCATTTTTCCGTATGTTAGTTGTAGTTTTCACTTAAAATGATGTCCATTTCAAATAAAAGTGAGACACTTTGAGTGGTATCGGCCAAACCATGCCTCGGATTGAGGCGTGGTTTACTCCTAACAGTCAAAAATGACCCATGGATCATTTTTCTAAAGTATAAATACAATAAAAATATGTCTGGATAGTTATCCATATGGCTGTTGTTTTTACTTAAAATAGTGTCCATTTGAAACAAAAGTGAGACACTTTGAGTGGTACCAGCCACCATGTGCCTCATATTGAGGTGGTGTTGACTCATACACATCACAAATGATCCATAGATCATTGTCCTACAGTATCAACATAATCCGAATGCATTTGGTCAGTTTCCCGTATGCCAGTTTTTTGTTTTCACTTAAAATGTTGTCCATTTTGAATAAAAGTGATACATTTGAGTGGTACCAGCCAAACCATTCCTTGGATTGATGCAAGGTTTACTCGTACACATCAAAAATGACTCATTGATCATTGTTATAAGGTATAAAAAAATCAGAATACATTTTGTTGGTTTTCTGTAAGGCTGTTGTTTTTACTTAAAACAGTGTCCATATCAAAAAAAGTGCGACACTTTGAGTTTTACCGGCCACACCGTGTCTCAGATTGAGTCGAGGTTGAATCATACACATCAAAAATTACCCATGGATTTTTTTCCTAATGTATCAATAGAATCTGAATGCGTGTGGTCGGTTTTTAGTATTCCATTTGTTGTTTTAAGTTAAAATGTTCTCCATTTCAAATAAAAGTGAGACACTTTGAGTGGTACCTGCCAAACCGTGCCTCAGATTGAGGCGCGGTTGGCTCATACACATCACAAATTACCCATGGATCGTTGTGCTAATGTATCAACACAATAAAAATATGTTTGGTCTGTTTTCGGTATGGCTGCTATTTTTACTTGAAACAGTGTCCATTTCAATCAAAAGGGAGACAGTTTGAGTGGTACCAACCACACCGTGCCTTGGATTGTGGCGGGGTTGACTCGTACCCATCACAAATGACCCATGAATTCTTGTCCTGAAGTATAAATAAAATTCAAATGCGTTTGGTTGGTTTTTCGTATTCCAGTTGTTGTTTTCACTTAAAATGTTGTCCATTTCAAATAAAAGTGAGACACTTTCAGTGGTACCGCCAAAACTGTGACTTGGATTGAGTCGCGGTTTAATCGTACACATCAAAGATGACCCATGTATCATTCAGATAATGTAACAACACAATCAGAATACATTTGGTTAGTTTCCCATATGGCTGTTGTTTTTACATAAAACAGTGTCCATTTAAAACAAAAGTGTGACACTTTGAGTGTTAACAGTCACACCGTGCCACAGATATATTTGGGGTCAACTTGTACACGTCACAAATGACCCATGGATCATTTTCCTAAAGTATCAATAGAATTTGAATGAGTTTGTTCGGTTTTCTGTATGCCAGTTGTTGTTTTCACTTAAAATGTTTTCCATTTCAAATTAAATTGAGATACTTTGAGTGGTACCAGCCAAACTGTGCCTCAGAATGAAGATCGATTGACTTTTACACATAAAAAATGAACCATGGATCATTTTGATAACGTATCAACTCAATCAGAATACGTTTGGTCAGTTTTCCATATGGCTGTTGTTTTTACATAAAATAGTGTCCCTTTAAAAAAAAAAGTGGGACACTTTGAGTGTTACCAGTCGCACCATGCCTCAGATTGAGTCGGGGTTGACTCGTAAACGTCACAAATGACCCATGGATCGTTTTCCTGATGTATCAATAGAATATGAATGCATTTGATTGGTTTTCTGTATGCCAGTTATTTTTTCACTTAAAATGTTGTCCATTTCAAATAAAAGTGAGACACTTTGAATGGTTCCGGCCAAACTGTGCCTCTGATTGAGGCACAATTGACTGCTACACATCACAAATGACGCATGGATTGTTTTTCTAAAGTATCAACACAACCAGAATACATTTGGTCAATTTTCCATATAGTTGTTGTTTTTACTTAAAACAGTGTTCATTTCAAACAAAAGTGCGACACTTTGAGTGGTACCGGACACACCATGCCGCATATTGATCCAAGGTTGACTCGTACACGTCTTAAATAACCCATGGATCCTTTTCCTGAAGTATCAATAGAATCCGAATGCGTTTGGTTGGTTTTCCATATGGCAGTTGTTGTTTTCACTTAAAAAGTTTTCCATTTCAAATAAAAGTGAGACACTATGAGTGGTATCGGCCAAACCGTGCATCGGATTGAGGCGCAGTTGACTCATACATGTCAAAATTGACCCATGGATCTTTTTCCTGAAGTATAAAGAGAATTAGAATTCATTTGGTCGTTTTTCCATATGCTAGTTTTTTTTTTCAATTAAAATGTTGTCCATTCAAAATTAAATTGTGACACTTTGATTGGTACCGGCCACATCATGCCTTGTATTGAGGCGAGGTTGACTTGTACAAATCAGGCATTACCCATGGATCTTTTTTCTGAAGTATCAATAGAATCCAAATGTGTTTGATCATTTTTCCATATTCCAGTTGTTGTTTTCACATAAAATGTTGTCCATTTCAAATAAAAGTGAGACACTTTGAGTGGTATCGGCCAAACCGTGCCACAGATTGAGACTCAGTTGACTTTTACACACCAAAAATGACCCATGGATCAGTGTCCTGAATTATCAATAGAATCTGAAAGAATTTGGTCAGTTTTTCGTATTCCAGTAGTTGTTTTCACTTAAAATGTTGTCCATTTCAAATAAATGTGCGACACTTTTAGTGGTACTGGCCACACCCTGCCTCAGATTGAGGTAGGGTTGACTTTTACACATCACAAATGACTAATGGATAGTTATCCTGATGTATCAAAAGAATCTGAATGGGTTTGGTCGGTTTTCCGTATTCCAGTTGCTGTTTTCACTTAATATGTTGTGCATTTCAAATAAAAGTGTGACAATTTGAGTGGTATTGGCCACACCGTGATTCAGATTGAGGTGGGGTGGAATCGTACACATAAAAAATGACCCATGGATCATTGTCCTGAATAATAAATAGAATCAGAATGTGTTTGGTTGGTTTTTTTGTATGCCAGTTGTTGTTTTCACTTAAAATGCTGTCCATTTCAAATAAAACTGAGATACTTTGAGTGGTACAGGCCAAACTGTGCCTCGGATTTAGGAGATGTTGACATGTAAACATCAAAAATGACCCATGGATTGTTGTTCTAATGTATCAACACAATCAATATACATTTGGTTGGTTTTTCGTATGGCTGTTGTTTTTACTTAAAACGGTGTCCATTTCAAATAAAAGTGAGACACTTTGAGTGGTGTTGGCCACACCGTGCATCAGATTGAGGCAGGGTTGACTCGTACATGTTAAAAATGACCCATGGATCGTTTTCCTAAAGTATAAATAGAATAAAAATGTGTTTGGTTGGTTTTCTGTATGTCAGTTGTTGTTTTCACATAAAATGTTGTCCATTTCAAATAAATGTGAGACACTTTGAGTGCTACCGGCCAAACCGTGCCTCATATTGAGGCGCGGTTGACTCGTACACATCAAAAATGACCCATGGATCTTTTTCCTGAAGTATCAATAGAATCCAACTGCATTTGTTTGGTTTTCCATATGGATGATGTTTTTACTTAAAAGAGTGTCCATTTCAATCAAAAGTGTGACACTTTGAGTGTTACCGGCCCAACTGTGCCTCATATTGAGTCGGGGTTGACTCGTACACGTCACAAATTACCCATGGATCATTTTCATGATGTATCAACAGAATTCTGATAATTTTTCTCGGTTTTCCATATGCTAGTTGTTGTTTTCAAATAAAAATTTGTCTGTTTCAAATAAAAGTGAGACACTTTGAGTGGTACCATCCAAACAGTGCCCCGAATTGAGGCGCGGTTGAAGACTCATAAACGTCACAAATGAATAGAATGAATATATATGGGATTCTATAGTGTAGGATAAGTTTCACAAAGGATGTACCTTAGTTTCATTCAAAAATATATTTAACTAGCTTTTTATCACGAAACATTACACATGTAAAATACTCTGGAGTTTCTGAAGTAGGAAAAAGTGAAGCATACTCTTCTAGAGTTTTCGAACCACTTTGTTGAGTTGGTGAATCATGAACTATATCATTTCAAAAATGATTACATAAAAGCTTTTAGTTTTGAGATGGGAATAAGGGATGATGTTTGGGTGATTCTAGTTCTTTTTATCCTTCCAACCATCTGGTGGTATTGGATAATGTTTATTTTTCTAAAGAAGTCATATTTGGAATGATGGAATTGGGAGGAGCTTTAGTGGATGCAATAGTTATTCAATGATATTATTCTGGTTATAAAAGGAAGTACAAAAGTTTCCAGTATTTGGTCAAAAATAAAAAGTTATACTGAATTCAAAAATATTCATACCATAGTGAAAACCCAGGTTTAAAAATAAACAGTCATACAGAATTTAGAAATGTAAGGTATCAATCTGCCCCTGATCACCATCACCATCACAACTGTAATCATCAGCCTCATCCTTTCCACCATCTCTGTCCTCATCATCATCCTCGTCATCATCCCCATGCTCATCCTGGACCCCATCCTCACCCTCGGTGCCATCCACGTCCCCGGCCCCATCCTCGCCCTCTTCCTCTTCCTCACCCTCATCCTCTTCAACATCCTCGTCATCACCAAGAACATCATCATCTCGACCACCACTAGAACTTCCACCTGGTGCATTGGATAATTCACTCATCGACAACATATATGTCTGCCAAGCTGTGCTGGCCTCTGGGGAAGTGATGAAGATAAATCTTTAACCAGTTTCATAAATTCTTTGTCCCTCATTTGAACCTATTCGTCCAACTATGTGACCATTTTATTAGACTGTCTTGCATGATCCTTGACCTATTCCAACTCGGTGGTACTATAATGGATACCTAGAGAGGACTAATACTTCGTTGGGACTATATTCTTACCATGTCGGCAGCATACTCGACTAGAGTTCTCATCTCCCAAAACATGATATAAATGATCATGTGGACCAAAATTGCCAGGAACCTGGGCATCAACGGACTCTAAAGAAGCCTGATAAAAATATTATTAGATTAATAAATTTCAAAATAGATATTAAACGTAGAAATAAAAAAATTAAAACTTACAATCTTTTCTTATGTAGGTTCATTAACCGCAGTTCCATATTTTTTCCTTCTAATTTAGAAAAAAAATATTCTCAAGTGATACATCCTTCAATATTTAATTTTTGCTTTTTTAATGACATTGAAACAATATAATGTGCAAGCATAATCATATATTCAATATTCAATAAATCACATAATTTAAGTAGGAAACAATAAAAAGGGTAAGTCCTAATGAAAAAATATAAACAGCAATATCGTACCAACTTCCTCTCAAGATCTGGCATAGTAGTGTACCCCAAAGTGTGCAATTATTTCTTTTAATCAATGTTTTTTTTTGTTTTTTAGAAGATTATTATATAATTTTTAACAAAAAATAAGATAATATTAATGAAAAATATGAAAACTGTCATTTAAATACCTCAAATGGGATAAATACCTCAAATTTGGAAGTCGCCCGATGGGTAATCATTTGAAAATATTTCTCTATCGGGAAGTCATCCACGACAAGTAATGTATCCAACTCCATGCCCACTCTATCACACCATCCAACATATAGATCATGATTATAATCTCTCCAAAACTCTTCGATCTCCTTTAAACATGTTGGTCGTGAACTTTCGCCAACAGGGAAGTAAAACTGAAGCTGAAACCCAATATATTAATTCATATAAATACAAAAAAATAATACACTAAATCCAATATATTTTTACCCACATTTGTGCCCATGCATTATCCTTGACATCTTGTGGAATATGTCTCTAAGAAAGATGGATTCCTGGAATGATATTGGAGTATTTGGCTAGCATCGCCAAAAAACTCCTACATTCCTAACCAAATTTATCAATCATATGTCCATCATCATTGTATTCAACCATCAACTGTGTCTGGTAGTTCCATACCACACGCAATCGCGTACGTCCCCTCCCTCGCCTCCTATCAGTATATGAATCTGTTATTAATGGAAAAAAATATCATTAAAAGTTATAATAAAAATAAATTCTGGTATAAAAATTTGTTAGAGTTATATAAATATACATATGGTAGTCCGATCAATGGGTGTCACTGGATGTGCAGAAGATGAAGGAATATCTTGTATAGGTGGAGTGTCTCTCTGTGTACACTTTTCATCCACATACTATGTCAGAGCAGGAGTCGAAAAAGGTGGAATATAATAGCTTTGAGATAATGAACCAGAAGCAAAGGATGATGGCACAGGCGCCTGGTCAACTGGTAGTGTAAACATCAGAGGCATAAATACCCCATGTGTCCCTAAAGACACACCAGGATCAAAATGGGGCATAGAAGATACGTTTCTGGTAGGGGCATAGTCCAATCGGGTATGACCAGTGGATCATCAAACTCTCATACCATGAGCCCTCATACCACCAGACTCAGTACCGAGACCACCAGATGATCCTCTAACTCTGACAACCCCCCCCCCCCCCCCCCGTTCCTACCACCAGCCTCTGTACTGGGAGAAATATCAGGCTCCTCATTGGATATCTTTCATCTAGGGGGTGGATCCTGAAAAATAGTTCAAAACAGAAGTAAACACATGATATTATAAGTTATTGAAATATATATATTTGAAATAAAATAGGCACAATAGGGATGACTGGAGGAACACCCATCTGTGTCATGCGACGATTATTTTCTGTCATCTTTTTCCATTGCCTCTCTTCAATGGGAGTCATTTCCTGCAATGAAAGCAATTATGGAAGTAATTAAAAACAGATAACTAATGTGTAACCCAAAAAACAAAATATTGAAAAAAAATTTGGATAAAAAAACATACAGAAATATAAGATTAATGGTAGTTGGAAGGTAAGTACTAAGATACACACTCTGAATGATGTAGGTGAAACATGTAAGTGATAACACAACTGTATGATTCTATATATTTCCCACCACAACTTCAGGTTTACAATCAAATCTGAAAATTGAGCTATTGGAGTCATCATAAGTAATAAATGGATTACTTCCGATTGTAGTAGGGATATTGTCAACTTCATCATCACCATCATCAAAAACATGTCTGGGATTTACTTCAATAATTACCGCAAATTTTGGATGACGATGATCTTTGACATAAAAAACATGTTTCACCGTTGATTCCAATACATATGGTTGATCAGTGGAAAGAGTGTGAGTCATGTCAATAACTGAAAATCAACAATCATTAATAAAGGTGACTTGCCTCTTCATTAAAACAAACTGTTGACATTTAATCATCATGACTCGACCATGTGAGTAATAATCCAAAATTATTATTTTCTCCACGACTCCATAATAATGTACATTTTTAGAACGAGGTCTATAATCCAATGAACTGGCATAACAGTCTATTGTGGCAGTTAGCATAAAACCATCATGTTGGGTTCTCATGTTTATTGCTCGTTCAGTGATAATAAATTTTTATCCATTGATAAAAAGTGATTTACCAACAAGAACCATGGTATTAGGACCAAAAGCCACATATCTTATTTCCTCAGAAACAGAGTCTGTAGGCAAACTCGATACCTAAAATGTAAACAAATTGTAAAATTAATTGAATATTATTTTTATTTAGTTATTACAAAAATATTTTTACCTTCAATTTCAACCAAGCAGAAAAACCTTTCCTATGCAAAGCCTCTTACCTTCTCAAATATAATGAATGATTCTTTCTATATATCAATTCATTATGTTCCCTGTAGATAAAAATAATAATAGTTTAACAAATATTTAATATTAAAACAGATAAGATAAGAGATACATGTACAATTTATTTACTTGATATACTCATCGAACAAATCACAATTGAACAACATCATGAGATGTGCCATCTCACGCTCTTCATGGATTAATGTCGTTAATGTATATGATCCCGGAATTCCTCCAATCTAAGGAAGTGATGGAATAATGGGTTCAATATTCTCATACTATTCTTCTTATTTTCCCATTGTTCTTTTTATTCTCATAGTAAGATTAGACAAATAAATTGAGCAGAAATCCATACATTCTTGTTCCAAGTAACCGTTCACAATAGAACCTTCAGGGTAATTCCTATTCTGAACATATGATTTCAATGTGTATCTGTTTATTTTAGCTAGATACATCCAACGGAAAGAGAAGGGTCCTCCAAGAACTATTTCAGTCAGAATATGCATAGTCAGATACAACATGCATGTAAAAAATGATGGAGGGAATATTTTCTCTAACTCACACAAAATTAATGGTGTCTTTACCAACTATTTTTTAAAGAAGGATTTAGAAAACTTCATAGAAAAAAAGATATCTAAAAAAATATCAAAACCGAATAACTGAGACTCTTACATTATTGGACAAGAGATGACAGATTACTATTGGAATCAACTCATGAAAAAGGACGTGATAATCATGAGTTTTCAAATATTTCAGCTTCTAATATTTTCTATTGACCTGTTTAGAAATATTGCTTGAATAGCCATCAAAAAAATTAATAGTCTCTACCACTTCCAGAAACTGATTTTTTTCAGCAGGTGTCATCACATAAGAAGCACATAGAACTTGCCATTTATTTTCACTGATACATAAAGGATGCAATTCTAGTCTGATCCCCCAATATACCAAGGCACACTGAGATCATAAATCATCTTTTTTCGTCCCCTTGACATTTATAAGAATCAAAAGCATCATTTCATGTGTATTCATTTCAATGTGAATTACTTCTAAGCAATGATATAACAAGTTGGTTGAAAAATAAGAAAACTCAAAGAATATAACCTTCTTCTTCCAATTGTAATTGGTATCATTGGAATCATTTTTCGCCTTTCTAGATTTTATGACACCCTCCCCAAATGAATAACTGAAATCTATCAATTCATTAAGTACATCAGTTCTGACATACGCTGAGGTGGATCGTCAGTCTCCACGGTATTGTCGAATCATTGATGATTGTCTCTATATGGATAGTTAATTGGAATGAATCGTTGATGTCCAATAAAACTAAAACTATAATGATATTTCAGTCTTCATGATCGAGTATTCTTCATACAAACATGGCATGATAATTTTCCTTTTGTGCTCCATCCAGACATTATTGCATAAGCAGGAAAATCATTGATCATCTTTATAAGCGTAACACACATCTGAAATATGTCTTTCAAACATGCATCGTATGTGGGAACAACCACATCCCAAAGAAGTTTCAACTCTTTTATTAAAGGTTTCATGTATACATCTATATCATTTCCAGGATCAGAAGGTCCAGATATCAGTATACTCAAGAAAGAGTAAGGCTTTTTCATAGACAACCATGGGTGAAGGTTATAAATGTGTATGAAAACCGGCCATGTGCTCTGTGAAGTAAGAATCTTACCAAATGGATTAATACCGTCAAATGAAAGACCCAGTCTCACATTATGCACGTCGGCTGCAAATTCAGGATATCGATCATCAAATCATTTCCATGAAAGTCCATCTACAGGGTGAACCAACTCTTCATTATTCTTTTTTCTCTCGGTGTCATTCCATCGCATTTTTACTGAAATTTCATCAGACATGAAAAGGTTTTGTAATCTAGGGATCAATGAATAGGGCCACATTACTATTTGTGGAAAACTAGATGGTGTTCCATCATATTTTGGCTTCCATCGGGATGTTCCACATCTGAAACATTCATTTCTTTCAACAGTTTCCTCCCAAAAGAAGTTGCAAACATTAGGGAAGGCATGCATTTTTTTTAGAATCCAAGTTCATCAACTAAATTTAATGCCATATAGAAGTTTTAGTGAATATCTGCATCATCTGGAAGTAAGTCCTTCATGACGGTAATAATGTAATCAATTTTAGTATTTGAAATCCCATACATTGTTTTCCCATGAAACAATTTGAATAAAAATTACAACTTTTTTATTTTACCACATTGTTGATATATTGGAGTCGTCGCAGCATCATTCAATTTTTTTACCCTATCAACATCTTCATTTTCATTGGATGCATCATGCGTACATGTATCAAAATCTTTTTGGTTGGACAAACATTCCTTCTCATGATGCTGAATAAATAGAAATTGATCATATGTCAAAATCTCCAATTTAGTCCTATCATTTGGATATTAAATATTTTGAGATTCCATTTTCTATCCATTGTGATACCACACATAATAGTATGTTTTTAAACCATATTTGGTTATATGATAGCTAACTACTTCATGACTCAGCCAAGGTCTTCCAACACAATTAGAACATGGGAAGTGTATGAGACCACTATCTGAAGCCTTGTCAAATGAAAAATCTAAAAAGCTTTTCAAATTATTTTGAAAATTATTTGAAATCCAATCAGTTCCATACATCGAACTTCTATCCATTATGTAAAAAAATTTCAATAAGTCATTTCAATGAAATTCAATAATATTGAAGTTAATTCAAAAAAATATTTAGTTAAATGAAAATAGTTTACTTTAAATAAAACATAACTGACACATTACTCTATATGAGAATCATATTATGAAATACAAAAAAATACAGTGTATATATGAAAATAAGATACAGAATTTCTAATGCATATATTCAAGGATTTCCCAGTAAGATATTGGAAGTGGATTAAGGAATATATAATCCTTAAGGGTCTTATTGGGATTACAAGAGTTTTATACTTTAACTTCTTCTGGGAGATCCGGATGAGCAGTAGGATGAGTATCACACCAAAAGTAGTTATAGCCTCATCAGGTTTCACCTTAACCATGGATTTAAGGATCCATGGTTTGGGGCCATATATCATAGGTTGGTAGGGTGTGTTCATTGAATCATGTCCCAATTGATTTTGGAGAGGGACCTTCAACAGTTATAGGTATGGATTTGATTAGAAACGCCTATAAAAATGATATCCTGGAATTGTGATGTCCAAAACCAGGATACCACTCATTAGTGACCCGATCCCAGATGGCCACTCATTAGAGAGGGACCTTTAAGTTCTATTGTGTTTTATCTCACATACGAATAATGATTTTTGGGTCATCCGGGGTCTAGGGAGGAGGGGGTTGTCCTATGTCCAGAAAGGTGGGTGGGGGCTGTCTGGGGTCCAGGGAGGATATGGCTATCTAGGGTACAGGAAGGAGGGTGGGGGCTATCCAGGGTGCAGGGAGGAGGGTGGGGGCTGTCCAGGGTCCATGAAGGAGGGGGGTTGTCCTGGGTCTCGGAAGGAGGGGTTTGTCTTGTATATATCAAGTAAAATGAAGTCATACTATCTTACATACTAAATGTACACCCACAACCATGATTAATGACCACAAATCTCCCATTTCAGCTAAATCATAAGTGAAAACAAAAACACATAGTTATAGAAAACAACTTCATTTGTGTGAAAAATAATAATCCCAGGTTTCTCTTGATATTTGAACCATGCAGTCATCATTTTTGAGATGAACTTGTATCCATGAAACCATATGAGAAGCACAATTCAATAGATTTGTTTTTCTGATTTTCCCAATATTTTTGAGGAACCCCAAATAGTTGAAAATCTGTATTGTGTTTTAAAAAGGTGATTGAATAACTCATGTATGATGTTGAAGGCATAATGATTAATGGTTATATTAGGAAAACTAATATTCATTAATGTTGCGAATTTGTCATTCTGTGAATTAGTTTCATGAAGAAGGAAGAAGTACTACATGGGAAAAGGAGAGGTCCCACCGAGATTTACCTTTGTAGATATTTTATTCATAAAGAACATTGGATTGTACGGTTAAGTTTTTCTTATTTCTTCTGTGAAGAATAATTAGGGACCTCATACTATTTTTCAAAGTTCAATAAGATACTATATATGTTTTATTTTGCAAAGGATAAGTGTAAAGTGTGTCATTATATATATAGACATTTTGATAGAAACATGATACATACTTGTTATGTAAAACACATAGTGTAAAATAATTAATATGAATAAGATGTTCATGTTTTACATGATCTTATTGAAAGGAGTGATTTTCATGAAATACTATTAATAAATATAGAAAACAATTTCTTATGAGTTCATATACATGAAGCTGAAATATTAGAAGCATTGAGATTAAAAAAACTACGAATATTTAAAATTAAATCACAAGAAAGAGACACCATTCCCTAATAAATGTATATGTGTAATGAAAACATTAATTGGAAAATATTTACACGAATGTAGTGATTTGAGTACACAATTCATGGAGTAGTGAATCATAAAACTTTCCAAATTCCCTAAAACTAGGTAATAACAATATCCTTGAGAATAGAATGATATCATTGAGAGGAGGTGGAAAATATTTATATGGGAAGAGGTGGAATGAGTCTAACATGCTAGCTGATCAGATGGAAGAGGTGCACCTATGGTAGGGCTTCTCAAGGGATTCTGGTAGTCGGGCAGTGCTTCTGGGAGTCGTCTGCAATCTGCTTCTGGATCGGGGGGGGGGGGTTCCTGCCTTAGTCGAATTTGGGGGTTTTACCAACGGTTTTTAAAAAACCATTGGGAAAACAATGAATTACCAACGGTTTGGTGAAACTATTGGGAAAACTCCATCAAAAACCTTCTTTACCAACAGTTTATGCAAACCATTGCTAAAGAAAACATAAAAAAATGGTTCAAAAGAACATTTGGTACATAAGTTTTGGGAAAATTATGATTTCCAGTAGTGAATCTTGACCTATCTTCATCCACTAACCAAACAATATAAAATCCAAATAAATGAAAAATAATCCACCATAAATGTTTAAATGGTATAAAATCATCAATATAAGAAAAAATAAAATCATATATCACCACTAATAAAAAACAAATCATGGACAATATACATGAAATACTAACATGCCATCAAACCATACACCTTCAAAGAACACCCACTATAGGAAAAAAATAATATGAGAGAAAATAATCTAAAAAAGAACTAAAAATAGACAATCACCAAAGAACAGTAGAACAAAACACAACATAAGTAAACCAAAAATATAAAAGGATATATAATAGGATCACTATCGCATAATGTCGGGGAATTTTAGTTCCATATTTGGTACAATCATCACTTGGAATAAAATGAGGAACCAAAACCAACCAATGATGAAATGAGTCTTGGTTACATAATTCCCTCATCACCAATACAAGTGATAGAACCATCACTCAAAATAATTATTTTTATGTTTTTATGGAAGATTACTTACACTATACATAGGTTTTCTTTTTTTTACACAAAAATAAAAATTAATAAAGTAATTTAAAAAAAATATTCTCTTGTATTAAATTAGAATATTATCCTACAATCACAACCTGGGTGAAAATGGAGATGAAATTTATAATTTTCTGATTGAAACATTTTATAGTAAAATTATTACTAAAAATAACTTTAAAATCTAAAAACCTTACATAAAATTTTGTTCTTAAACGAATAAATAAAATTTATGATATAGCTCAGTTTTTTCATGTCGATATAGAATTGTAAAATATTTTTTTAATGTTATGAATACTTACTATGACACTATAGATTGTATTATTTTATCAAATATTCCAAAGAAAACCCATGATGAATTTCTAAAAAAATGAAACAAGAACTTGGTTACATTAGAGTTTATATATGCATAGATATTTATTTTAAATATAAAAGGAAATATTTTAATATTTTATCCAATATATAATTATGTTTTTTTCTTTTCCACTCCACCACAAGAAATTCATATTGGGAGTTTAATAATATATCATATACTATTGAAGAAACAATACAAGTGAAATTTTATAAAAATGATACTTTTGTTTGTTATTTTTCTAAATGTTTGGTTTATAAGTGTAATTCAAATATTATTTTTAATAAATATTCTATTTTAAAAATTCATTGACCCAAATACAAATATTAAAAATCAATGAACTAGAATGTGTTATTCCATAAGAAATATATTATACTAAAATCATAAATATAATTTTATTTTCGTAAAAAGAAATACAATAAGTGGATCCTCCTAAATGTCATTAAAAATTTTGATCAAACAATTAAAAATAAATATCACTTAAATAATTATTCTGAAAATCATGTATTATTATCCCAATTTGAATTGAAAATGTTATATGATTCCTCATGTGATAAAATTTAGATAATGATAATTTGAGAAGAATTTCATCGATTTAAATAGACCAATGTTTGATCTACAGTTAAATTTTAAGACGAATTCTTGGTTATAGGAACTAAGATGTTATTTTTTTTTAAAAATGTGAGGAGAATAGAACTATAGATCATAATAAGGCATTAATTTTTTTCTATAGGATTCATTCAAGAATAGGTATAACAAAGATTTAAAAAATATTAAGAACATTAATTAAATATTGAAATCTATAATTGGAATATAATTTGGAAAAGATTTAATTTATTAAATTATGAACTATTATTTTAAAGAAAAATTTTAGAAGATGTATAAAAAGTAAAAAAATATGTAAATAAAAATTAATACATAGAGTATAATATTATTAAAATTAAATATTTTATAAATGAATATAGAAAAATGGACATTTGGGATAAAAAATTTATATATCACCAAAATTTAATAAAGGGGGTACTCAAGAGCCTACACAATAGAAATTTTTATTTTAATCCAAAGTGGAAGGATTGTCTATAACATGATCTGAATAAACCAATTTTTAAGAAATAATTTATTCAAAAAAATATATTTTAAAAATCATTTACCTATCCAAAATATTTCTCAGATCAAGATGATATGTTGTATTAGAGGAATATCCCCATTACTTCTTCAACTATAAATAGTTATAGAAACCAGAAAAATTATAGTAAGTGTTCTGTGTATTTATATTGAAATCTTTAATAATATTGAAAAATATGGAGGAAACAAATATTGAAGAAAAAGTATCCCTAAAAATAATATATTCTATGATCAACTGTTTCACAATACCTTGTGATTCCTCTATAATTTATAGGTACTAGAGAATATAACTCTTATTTTTTTCTTTCCCAAATTTTTTTAGATGTGAGATGTCTTTAAATGACACATTTATGTTTTGGGAAAAAATAAATGACATTTATAACACTTCATAGGTTCTAGAGATTCATCATAATTATTTTTACTTTATCTTAATATTGTATATTTTTAGAGTAAATTCAATACTTTCTTATATTTTAGTAATTTGGTATAAGTTCCAAAATGTGTGAGAACAATCAATATATTTGGATTATTTATATGAGAGTTCATATAAAAGTATGGTTCTATAACCCTATTTTAGAAATGTGTAGTTCAGAAACCATACTTTCTAAAAGTATGGTTTAGAAACCCTATGCTACATTGGGGAACCCTACTCTATGTTGGTGAACCCTACATTACGTTGGAGAGACCTACACTACATTGGTGAACACAATGCTATGTTGGTGTACCCTACATTATTGTCGTCGTGTGTACTCTACTTTGTTGTTGTTGTGTGTACCCTACATTGATGTTATCATATGTACCATACATTGTTGTTGTCACGTTTACCCTACTTTTATGTTATTGTGTATAACCAACTTTACTATTTCTGCTATGTGCTTTTATGTTGAAAACTGTTCTATTGTGTATATATATATATATTTATTTTAAATGGTTTTTTGGTAGAAAATTTCACATTGAATTTAAGTATTATAATAAAAGGGTTTTTTAATTTTTATTTTATTTTTAAATAGAAAAATAAATAAATTATTGCAAAGTATCTTTCCAATAAAGTCAATGGATTTATGTTTCATTAAATTCAAATGTTTGAATTTTCTTTTGATTTGTGATACTATTTTTTAGGAACTATATTGACTAATTTTAAAATGGTTTGAATGGATTTAAACTTGTGTTTTAAATCATTGAACACTTCTATTAATCTATAAATTTTATCAGATGACTTATTCACATTATTTTTTGATGGGTTTTATTAGAGATTTATTTGGTAAGAATAAAGACTCAATGGTGCTATGATTTTTATGGAGATATTTATAAAAGCTCTTAACTCAATTTATTTTTAACATATTATGGAAGAGGACCAACTAAAAATACTGAAAATTTATTCTATATATATATATCTAGATGGAAAATAATATACACATTGTCTAACATATTTGATATATTTTTTCGGAGAAAGTGTTGTAATCATTGAAACTGATGTGCATTTGAAACATCCTATACAATATATTTCATAACCTAGATTTTTTATCAAGTGAAAAATTAATTATAATATGAATACAATTTCCTTGATGTGAGAAACCAATCTAATCATTAAAAACCAGTACTCGTGATTTCATTTTTTATCATCTTTCCCCTAGTTTTGGATTTGTAACACTTTTTCTTCTCTGTCACAGGAACTCTATTTTTCTCTTTATGCATTCACACACAAAAACATTATTTGTTATTATGTTTTATTGGGTTTTGATACCTAGATTTGAAGGTCAGGACCTAAGGGTTGTAACTCCTTGTATAGAAAGTAGGGATTGTTCGGGTTGTGACTCCTAGTGTTTAAAGTCAGGTTTTATGGGTTGTGACTCTCGTTACAAAATTCAATGTCGTTTTTATCCTCCATTAGAAAAATATTTAGTAATTGTATTATAATTCCCCAATAAAAATTATTTTTTGTGAAAACTTATATCTCTCTGAGTAGATAGGTATAAGAGTATATTAGACCCACTTATGATCAAACTACTATAAAAAAATTCTTGCGTTATTTACCTTTCCCTCTTCCAATTATCATTATAAAATTTATTTGATAATTAATTTAAGTAATTAATTTATTTGTTTAAAATTATTAATCTGGTCTATTCACCCACCCCACCCCCTCTAGACCATGTGTCATTACACATTCCAACATAACAATTGGTATTAAAGGCTATCATTCTTATGAATTTTTTAGCTCTATCATTATCTTTCTCAAAACCAATGATTAGTATCATTGGTTGTTCCTTCTTAAATTTATCCAACCCTTTTATGGAGTCTAATTTTATATTTAAATATTCTTCCCTTTTCTTATACCTAATCTTATAAGGTTAAACATATTATAATATGGAAGGATTAAACCTGAATGATGATTGGATTCCTAAAAAGTCACCTCACTTTGATGGAAATGGTTATGGTTACTAGAGATACCAAAATAAAGGCTTACCACAAATAGTCTTGAATTCATCACCGATATATCATGTCAAAATAGTACACACATCCAGAAAAAGACCCAGATACTCTTACTAAAATAGATGCTACTAGATATGACTTAAATTACAAAGTTAAAAATATTTTATATTGAACTATTAACATAAGTGTTTTTAGTCATGTGTCTTCGTGTAATAAAACTCTTGAAATTTAGAGGATTATAAAAGTAACATACCTTATATCTAAAAAAATTATCTGAACCAAGCTTGGAATTCTTCGTGTTGATTATTATGACTTCAAGATGTCTATAGTTGAAACAGTAAACCAAATTTTCCACATATCCACAAGCATTGTGAATGGAATGTATTATCTTGAAAGTGCTCTGGAAAACATAGTACTTGTTGAAGTAGCCCAAAAAAACATACCAAAAAAATTTCATGATAATAGGGTTTCCATTTATGAAAGAATTAATTTCAAATAGTACACTCTAGAAAAATTGATGTGATCGCTCCATCAGTATGAATTTAAACTGAATAAAATATCTATTGAGAAGACATTAAAAAGAAAAAGTGTATCTTTTAAATCTATGAATGTTAATTCTAGTTGATCTTTTGATTATGATTTATAGGATAGTGAAAGATATGATATATCTTAGATTGTGATTAGATTTTAAAAAAGAATGAAAAATAAATGATTCAAGAACCTGTTTAAAAGAAACCCTCAAAAAGAAAAATATAAGGAATATAAGCAAGGTAGTAAAAATTTCAATACATTGGTATATCATTATTATGTGATGATGTAATGGAAGTTAAATTTCAAAAATCTTAATGTTTATTTTTTAAATATATTTCTTTTTTATTTTATACTAATCAAAATCATAATATTTATACTATGTATTTTTCTGAATTAATTGTCCAGCATGTAATGTTTTTGAATGTTGTACAGAATGAAAACATCCATTGGTGTATATGTTTAGGTAATATCAATTTAAGAATATTTTTTAAACTCTCAAAACATGAGAATGTGTTACAGCTACCTTCCTTGAAGAAAGAACAACTTTTTATTTTTTATGCCTGCATGAAAGGGAACCAACAAAAAATTTATTTTAGAACCATCAATAAAATAATTACTAATATGATGTTATAGTTAGTGTATCTTGATTTATTGTTCCCCACTCAAATTTCCATCATTGGTGGAAATAAATAGACCTTGTTTATTGTTGATTATTGTTTTAGATTTAATTGGGTATACATTATTTCTCATAAAAATGATGCATTTTCAAGATTTACTAATTTTTGTATTTAGTTCAAAATTAGATAGGATGTATGATTATTTAAATCATAGTGATAAAAGCGGTTAATTAAATAATTAAAATTTGAAAAATTTTGTAAAAATAATGGTTGTTTCCATTATTTTTCTACTCCTAGAAAACCACCGAAAAATAATGTTGTAGAATAAATTTTTTTAACTCTTATAGAAATGGCTCAAACTGTGTTATGTAAGTATAATTTTCCTATATAATTTTAGGTTGTCTCTATTTTTAATACCTTTTATATTTCAAATAAAATTATCATTTTACCTTTATTATATAGAACCCCTTGTGAATTATTAAAAAATAAAAAAACCGAAAGATGGTTACTTTAGAGTTTTTGGTTGCAATGTTTTTATTTTAAATTCAAAGGATAATTTTGATAAATTTGATGCTAATAGTGATGAAGGTAGTTTTTCTTTATTATTATAATAATAGTAAATGTTATAGAGTTTTTTAAAATAAATATATTATTATTGATGAATCTTTTAATTATATATTTGATTAAAATAATGTTAAATTAAATTTTAATTCTAATGTTATTGATGATGAGTTTAGAGATTTTATTTTTGTTGATGAAATTAATCAAGAAAATATTGTATCAATTGTGGGGGAGAAAAATCCTCCTCAACCTGATCCAAAATAATGGAAGATTCACAAAGATCATCCTATTGAAATTGAAAATGGAAATGTTGATTATTTAATTAAACCTAGAAATTATATTTTAATATTTTTTTTCTAATTCTTCTTTTATTTATGATTTTTATCCTTTTAATGTAAATGATGCATTGAAAGATGAAAACTGGATTGTTTCTCTGAACGATGAATTAAGTAATTTAGTTATAAATAATGTTTAGATTTGAGCAGCATTTCTAGAGGATAAGCAGGTGATTAGAACTAAGTGTGTCTTTAGAAACAAAATGGATGAATCTGGATAGATTTTCAAAAATAAATCCATCATTTTTGCTCAAATATATTCTCAAGAATAAGGTACATAATTTATAGATTCATTTTCACAAGTTTCCAGGTAAGATGTTATTAGATTTTTATTTTATTTTTCTTGTTTTCAAGGTTTTAAATTATACAAAATGGAGTAAAATTTTCTTTCTTAAATGGTTATATAACAAAATAATTTTATGTTTCTCAAATCCTTTTTTTTAAAGTGAAATATTTCATAAACATGTTTTAAATTATCTAAATAATTGTATGTTATCAAAAAAGAACCTTTTTCTTGGTATAAAAGACTTCATTTATTTTTTTAAAAATAATGGTTTTTTGAAAGGTAATGTTTAACCAAGAATTTTTATAAAAAAGAACCTCAACTGATATTTTAATTGAACAAATATTTGTTGATGATATAGTTTTTGTTTCCTCTAGTGAAATTATTTGTAATGATTTTTCTTCTTGATGTCTTATGTTTTTGACATGATCTTAACGAGAAATTTGAAATTAATTCATAGACCTAAAATTTATCAAATAAAAGATGGAATTTCTCTTAATCAATATAGATATGTTGAAGAGTTTTTTAATGAATTTTGTCTTGATTCATCTAAATCTATGAAAATTCCTATGGGTATAAATTGTAAATTAGATATTGATACATCTATTAAAACTACTGATATTAATGTTTATAAAGGAATAATAGGTATCTTTATTTATTTAATTTCATCTAGTCCTGACATTGTTTTCATTGTTTTCTATGTGCAAGATTTCAAGCCGATCCTAAATAATGTCATTTGAAATATGTAAAAAAGAATAATTAGATATGTTAAAGAACTATTTATTCAGGTATATTTTATGAAAAATTTAAATTTGTTTTATTTAAAATCTTATTCTGATATTGATATTAGAGGTTGTTGAATTTACTGATAAATCACATCAGATATGTGTCATTTTGTGGGGAAATTTTAATTTCATGGTCATCTATGAAATGAATATCAATTTATTTATCTACTTTAGAAGATGAGTATATCTCTACTACCAGTAGTTTTTCTTAATGTTTATTGATTAAGAATAAATAATGTGATTTTGGTGTTTATCTTGATAAAATTATTATTTATTATGATAATTAATCTATATGTTATATTTATAAAAACCCCTTACAACATTCTACAACAAAGCATATTAATCTTAGATTTCATTTTATTAGAGATCATGTGAATAAGTGTGATATTATTTTATAATTTATTCCTTCATTAAATCATCTTTTGGATATTTTTACAAATCCTTCGGACTCTACTCAGTTTTAAAAAAATTATATATTATCTTTTTATGTTGGAATTTTAACTTTTTATCACTGTAATTTATTAGGGGGAGTTTTTTTCAAATTTTGTTTATTTAGAAAAAGGTGGAGAAATAAATTTGTTTTAAATGTATAAAAAAAATAATGGTTTGAAATTTTTTGTTTTTTAATCTAACATAGAGGGTAGATTTTTTGTCTATGTGTATTTTTTTATTTTGTTTGATTACATATGATTTGACATTTTTTAACCCTTTACTATTTTGTTTGATTACATGTGATTTTATTTTAAATTAATTTCTATATTTTGATGATATCTTAAACTATAATGTTTTTATTTTTATTTTTTTATTCTTATCACATAGGAAGGATAAGAGATTTATCTAAACATATTTATTTATGAGCAATTCTTAAAATGATTTTTGAGTAGTCTAAATATTGAATGAAGTTTTTGTTGTAGTTTTAGAAACTCTACAGTTTTTAGTTATGAAAAGTACATTTATTTTATTTAATACAAGTTATATAGATATTATATTATCTTGAAAATTAAATTTATGGGAATCCATCATTTTTGTCATGATTTCATTTGTTTACATTGAATTCTAAAAAGTTTTTTTCTATGGTGAATAAATTATCTAAAGTTCTACAATGTTGTTTAATAGTACAGTTTTCCAGAATTTTTTCTAATGTTTTTCATTGATTTTGTAAGTTCTAGAAGTTAGAATTATTTGATTATTTATTATTTGTCAAAAAAATAACTTTTTATATAAATAAATCATTTCTATAAAAGGTTTATTTGACTGTTAAGTGCCTTTAATATTTTTTTGATATTTTTTAATGTTTTTTGTAAATTGTTTTCACAAAGTATGGTTAAAACCCCTATATCAAATAAGTATGGTTTAACAGACCTAATTTATCAATGTATGGTTTGGAAACACTATATTTGAAAAGTATGGTTTGGGAACCCTAATTTCAGAAAGTGTGGTTCGACAACCATACTTTTGAAAAGTATTGTTCAGAAACCCTACTTTTGTAAAGTATGGTTCTGTAACGCTAATTTTTCAAATTATAGTTTTAAAACCCTACAATATACTAGTGGAACCTAAGCTACATTGGTTAATCCTATTCTACGTTGGTGTACCCTACTTTGTTACATTTAGTTTTACCCTACTTTGTTTTTGTCATGTGTTCCCTACATTATTTTTATCGCATGTGCCCAAATTTGTTGTTCTCATGTGTACCCTACTTTTTTGCTGTCATATGTACCCTAATTTTTTATTTTTAAATTTACCCTAATTTTCTACTATCGCTTAGTGATTTTATACAAAAAACATATCTATTATATATATGTGTGTGTGTGGATTTTTTTCGAAGTTTTTTCTTCTATAAAAATTCACATTAAATATAAAAAATATGACTAATGGTTTTTAATGATTTTTTTAAAGATAAAAATTAAAAAATTATTCAATCATTCATTCAAATAAAGTTTGTGGTTTCACATTTTTTTATTTTAAATTTTTTAATTTACTTTTGATTTGTTCTTCTAGTTTTCAGGAACTGTTTTGACTAAGATTAAAAAGGAATGAATGGATTTAAATAGGTGTTTTAAATCATTGAACACTACTATTATTCTGGATATTTTATCAGAGGACCTATTAAAATTATTTTTGATTTCTTCCATAACAAATTTATTCTTTAGGAATAAAGTGTAAACAGTGTTGCAATTTTTATGAAGTTATTTCTTGAATCTCTTTACTCAATTGATTTTGAATATCCGTAGGTATCGGAGCTTCTGAAACTGTTTAAAATTTATTCTCTAAATATATATATATATAAGGAAATACATATACACATTGTCTAATATATTTTATTTTTTTAGAGAAAGTGATGTCAACTTTGAACCTTCTATGAATCTGTAATGTTCTATAAAAATTTGTTTCATCACGTGGACATTCTCTCAAGTGCAGAACTAATTATGATTCTAATATAATTTCCTTGATGATACGAGATAATATAATCCTCAATAACCAATACTTTTTCTTTCATTTTTTATCTTCTTTCATATAGCTATAAGTCTACAACACTTTTCCCCATCTCTCACATGCACTCTATTTTTCTACTTATGTTTTTACACACAAAAACATTATTTGTTTTTTATCTTTGGTTTGTGACTCTCATATTCTATAATCATGATCTAAGGGTTGGGACTCCCAATATATAAATTTTGGATTGTTCAAGTTGTGACTCCAAGTTTCTAAAGTCGGGTTTTAAGGGTTTTGAATCCCCATACAGAAGTCAGTGTTGTTGGTATACCTCCCCTATAAAAGGATTTTTTTAATTGGGTTATGATTTCCCCTTAAAAATATTTTGTTTTCACATATATCTCTCACCGAGTAGATGGGTATAAGAATAGAGTAGGCCCACTTTAGACCTAACTACTATTATAAACAACCTTTTGTTATTTACTTTTCCCACTATCACTTAACATTAATAATTAACTTTGATAATTAATATAATTAATCCATTTATCTGTTTAAAATTTATAATATAGTCTATTCACCCCCCCCCCTCAAGACTTTATCTCAATACCCATTTTGACCCAATAATAGGAAGTTAGATATTGTTTTGAAATAAATGCGAAGTGAAAAGAAATATATTTCATAAAAAGGATTTAATTTTTTTATATAGGATTCATTCAAGAGTAGGTATACTAATGATTTAAAAATTATTAAGAATAATCATTAAATATAGAAATCTAGAATTTGAATATAATTTGGAAGGGATTTAAATTAGTCAATTATATACTATTTATTAAAGAAGAATTACATAAGTAATATAAAATTTAAAACAATATATAAATAAAAATTAATAAATATAATATAAAATTATTAAAATTAAAATTTTTTCATAATAAATATTGAAAAAAGGGACGTTCGAGATAACGAATTTATATATCACCAGAATTTAATAAAGCGGATACTCAAGAGCCAGCACACTAGAAATGTTTATTTTAATCCAAAGTGGTTGAATGGTATATAACAAGATTCAAATACACTAATTTTTAAGAAATAATTTCTTCTATAAAAAATATCAGCAGAAGCATATACTTATCCAAAATATTTATCCAATAAATATGATATTTTGTAGCTAAGTCCTTTCCCCATGAATTCATCAACTAGAAATATTGATAGAAACAAAAACAATTATAATGAGTGATCAATATCTTTATATTTAAATCTATTATAATAGAGTAAAACATGGAAGAAGAAATATAGGAGAAAAACTATCCTTAAAAATCATATATTCTACGATAAATTGTTTCACTTTACATTGATATTCCTCTATAAGTTATTTATACTAGGTAATATAACTCTTATTTTTTATTTCCCATTAATTCTTAGGTGTCACATGTATTTAAATGAATAATTGATATTTTGGGAAACAATAAGTTACTTTTAAAACACTTCATAGGTTCTTGAGAATCATCATTTTATTTTATTTAAATTTAGCATAATTTTGTCAACTTTTAAATTTAAGTCATCAATTTCTTATATGTCTATAATTTGGTAAAAGTCCCATAATATGTGATAAAAATCTAGATAGGTGGATTTTTTATTTGAAAATTCATATAAAAGAAAATATTCACCTAAAACATTTAAAAATTTAGAATTTTATTATGAGTTATTAGAATAATTGGTTATGAGGATATCATTCCAAATAAGGACTAATGAATTTTACAATTTTTTATGATAAAATTAAATAGTAAGATAGTTTTTAGTAATGTATAATGAAATATAAAATCTGAATAAATACATCTTAATTAGTGTTTTACATTTGATATATACTATTCCATCAAAGATATTCTACCTTGGAAGTGTTCTCTGTTTTAAAATTATTTTATAAAAACAAAGAATAACATGATTAACAAAAGATTCAATCATAGTATAGATATATATATTCATATATATAATAATATAATAAAAATGTATCATTAAATCAAAAATACAATGGCATAAAATTGGGGAAAATCAAGATTTATATTTTTCTTTGACTTCCTAAATAAAAAAAGGGAATAATGAGTAACAAAATTCTCTATCCATAAACCTTTAATAAATCATGTCCAAGTATATAAAAAATCACGATCTATCATTTTATGCCACCATGGATTATTACATACCTATTTTTGGAGTAAGAGATGTTCGGAGGGGGTTCAAAAAGATTTCGGTAATGATTCTTGCTAAAATTAAATTATTGATTTTGGTTCATGATGTGAACATCTATTAACAATGAGAGATGTTGTTTAGAAACTATAATGATATAGATTTATAGACAAATGTTCTAGTTGAGATTTCTATTTCTAATGAGATCTTAATGTGAAAGAATTGACCATGATGTGAACCAACACTATAAAATTTAGAGGATGTTTGACAGTTTTGGAATTTGTGGTATTTACATCCTAGTTTATTTCATAGCTATAATTTCCGGACCTTTTAAAGATTCATGAGGTTAATATGTGTTTAATGGTGTGATATTATTGATTCCAATCTTGATTAAAAATTTCATGGATCCCCCAAATTATATTATTTAGAACCTATTTCTCTCATACCATAGTAAATCATAGAATATTTTGGGGATCCTTCAAACCCTTTCCTACAACTTTGGTCCTTTGAATCTAGAGCCTTGATTTTTGAAATCCAAGGTGGGTTCTCTTATTTGATACCTTTTTCTCATTATTCATTTAGGAAATCAAAGTGGTGATAATTTTTTGATTCAAAATGTGTTTGGGTTGTGTTTTGGTAATACCTTAGTGTTTAGTATTATGATCTAAGATTACCATGTGTGGTTGTTATATATTAATTATATTTCCTCCACATCATTGAGCTGAGAGTTTTCCAGAACCTTCTTTTAAGTAGGGGTTATTATTATCTCCCTATTTATTTGAATGTGTGGGGATGACATGCTTTTTCCATCCATTTGTTAGATAATAAGGGTATAAATAACATAGATAATGAATTCGATTAATTTGAAATTGGTGGGAATGGTAAGAAATCACATTTTTACTACTATATCGTTTTTACTAATTATTTAATACATGTTGTTTCCATTTTATAAAAAACACAGTTTTTGGGAGCCATTATTGTGATCTAGTTGATATGATTGTAATACCCTTGATGTATTTATTATATGTAAATGCAGTTAATAGATGGAAAAGGATGTATATATGGATAATGAATTTGTTTCCCATGGAAATCTAGTTTGTGTGAGAATACCCATACTAAATAATTAGTTAAAGTAATTTAATCCCTCAAACCTAAATTGTGGAAGCCGAGATTTATTATTTCATTTGGTTATTCATGTTGTGTTGCTTTGTTTGATATGGGATGTAGTGTGGTGATTGTGGTGAACATATTGGTTATGAACTAATAGGGGAACTTATGTGATGGTATGGTGGCATGGGATGTGAGGTGGTCAAATTTTTAGTGGTAATGATGGGTAGTGATTGTTTTGGGTAGTGGTGGTGATGTGTAGTGGTTGTAATGTTTGCCTGTTATGGTGATATGGTTTAGATAATTTTGTGTTTCTGTGTGGTTGTGTTAGTTTCTTTATTATCTAGGCAATATATTAAAACTCTAAAATTAAATGAAATGGGTTTGTAATTAAATAATAATGAACTGCAATTGATAAGTAATAATTGGTTTAAATGATTTTAAGGAATAATGAATGGGATAGGTTAATGTGAATTAAATGGATTGGTATATGGGATTTAGTGTAAACTTGTTAAATAGTGGGAAATATTTTTTGATATGTGGTGAGGGCCATTTGTGCTGTGAGGAGGGCCCAAATTTGATGTTCTGCACATTCATGAAACCCTACTTCATTGGTAATGTGATGAGGATGTGAGGTGATGATGACTGATGCAGGCATCAGAATCTAGGAATTGTGAGGGTGGTGTAGGTTTGGATTTATCCCAACCCATATCATACACTTTTTGATATGTGATTTGATATGTGATTTTATTTTTATAGAAGTTATAGGAGCACATGACTTTTGATGTTGTTGTACGAGAGTTTCAAACCAATGGGGAAGCATTTGTGAGGTTCCCTGGTTTATGTTTTTGAAAATATATAACTATAATGGATGATTTATTTGGTGAGGGCACCATGATGAGGATAAGATGGGTTAGACCAATATGGGTTCTTATTGGTTCTATTTTTTATTAACTAGTACATTAGTATTATTTTTCTCATGTGAACTAGAGACCTTAGGTATGATCTTACTATGTATACATGTTTTTTACACCCTAAGTACATAAATAATTTATTATGTTTTTTAGAGGTCTTTATGGACCGATATTGACAATACAAGATTGGGTTTTGTAACTATTTTTGGGTCATTGTTGTACTACTGGTCATTTTTTATATGATTGGAGACCATTACTTGTATTTTTTAACATTTTTCATGTGTGGTGGGATGGTTTTTTGTTGAAATTTATGTTATATGATATAGTTTCTTATTGTTTTTCTATCTTATCTCCAAATACTATATTATTATTTATGGTAATACCTTTAATAGTTGTTATTTTTATAACATTGATTCTTTTCACCAACCCGAGGCCTACTAGAGGTGACACTCGGGAGGTTATTATCTCTCTTCCTTATCATCCTAGGAGGGGCACATTTAGAGGGAGGGTTTCATAAGAGAGTGTGATGAGAGGTTAATTTTGAGAGTTAGGAAGGATGTTATATTTATTGATGATAATGATTTCATGAGTTGTTTTATCAGTGATATAATTTGATATTTGTGTGTGACATAGGTTAGGGAGACTGGCATGGATATAAGATTTTAGGGGCACTCAGGATCTAATGAAAGGACTCTAATCTATAAAATGAACCAATTGAGGAAGATACACATTCATTGTAGAGACCTATGAGTGATTAATTCATCATGATTATTTGGGTTCATTCTATAATTGGGTGGTTTAGGGAATCCAAAATTAATTAATTGAATGTGATTTCATAAAATCCCTCACTATATAGCTTAGTATTTATCCATGATTTTCAAGAATGGATCATGGAAATTGTCTACAAGTATCTAATTAATTAGAGTTTCTATAGTATTATTAAATTGATCATCAAATTATTGACTCTACATTGGAGTGTGATGTATAATAGATATATTTTTTTGACATTCATCCATAGTGTTTATGGATGTTTTAGAGGACTTTCTCTGATCTGAAGACAAAGCATTTGTTGGAAAATCTAAAATTTTCCTTTAGCATGATTTGATTATAAACTAAGTTCTGGGAGTCATTTGTAGTTAGGCATATATAAGGAGTTGCGTGTCAGTGGTGGAAATCGTATCTCAATGACCATAAGGAGGAATATGTGTTGTGTGTAGACTTTTAGAAGGACTTCCGTTTGGAAATCCTATCATTTAAAATGAACATAGTAATGTGGTGGGATTTCATCTAACTTTAATAGGGGATCCTAAGTGTTAATGATCTTGGGATCATGTTCAGGGATGTCCTACACTATTCTCCTGTGGAATTTCTAGAAGATAAGTCTCTTTAATTATATCTAGAGTAGGTTCCATGCCCAACAATTAAATTTATGCTCACCACATTTATCCATTTTACATACTTGGAGGTGAAGATAGAGGTCGAGGAAATATATTAGTTTCATTATCTAGGAGGTTATCCATGAGAGAGTCTTTAGTAGAAAATATTATAGAGCATAGTTTCGTGAAGTTTTTCTTAAACATTTCGACATTCAGGGTTTCGAACCATGGGAAATATATTTTGGAAGATCCTTTTCCATTCTTCTTGGACTGGTGGTCTCAAAAAAATATTTAAGGGTATTTCCATTTTCATTATATTTTTTTTGGAGAAATTTCCATTTATAAACTCAATGCATGAACTCTTAGGGTGTTATGTTTTTGATGGTCGATCAGGACTCCGTTCAGTGGTCACAAATGTTACATCCAAGGTAGTTTTAGCAGTAGGGTCTATCACTGCTTGTTCATCATTCAAGGGTCAATGATGATAGTTGGAGGAATCCATTTTATGTCATCCATACATAGGTACCATGATATATAGTGGTTGAGGAGGTCAAAATTAGAGGATTAATGGATTTAGGCATAGTCCAATTCATGTGATGGAGATGTTATCACCATCAGGGATAATGGTTGAATTAGGTATGATAAATTCATCATATATCCTTGTTTGTGTCATATTTGATTCCATAGACTCACAATCCATTGTTACTCATACTTTGGTCTACACATTGGTACATTATTTAGAGAGGAATCTAGTTTTAATGGTGTTATCTATTCTTGTAGCAGGTCTAGCTATATTATTCGATGTGTTCTAAGGATGTAGATTGGTGATAGGGAAGTAAAATTTAGTGGGGGATTTATTATTACAAAAAATACAACCATAATATGTTATCATTGTAATTTATTGGATTTATTCCATAAATTTATTATTATAATTATTTTATAGTATGGTTCTATTTTTCAAATTCAAGGGAAAATAAATGAGATTCACTGGAAATAAGGGATATCTAATTGGTGGCGGGTAAGTGGAGTCTCATTCAATTTAAATATCGGATGTTTTAGAGGAATATCATGTTGAGGATGTTCCAAGGGTTATTGATAATATCTTTGATATTTATATAAGAGGTTATGAAACTAACACATGATATGATGTCGAGTTTGGCATATAGTTGGAACTACGAATTTCTCTGATTTCCATGATTATCAATTATATTACACCAATGGAGATGCATGATTTGAGGAATTAAGTTGATAATCTGTTGTATATGGGCCTAATCTGACCCAGTTTGTCTCCTTGTTTGTCACCGGTATTGTAATCCCATAAGTAAGTTAGTTGTATGAGGTTTCATGTAGACAATCATACGTTGAATCTAGTTACAATCAATAAATGTTACCCGATCCAAAGGATCGATGATATATTAAACTAGCTAAAGGGATGAATTTTATTTTTAAAGATTTATTTGTAGAATGGATATCCCTATATGGGGGTAGAGGAAGAAGATATCCCAAATATTTCCTTCAAATTCATGTATCATCACATGGAGTTTGTTTCCAGACCACTCTACTTCATCAATGTGCAAACTATGTTCATGGGGCTTATGAACTCCATATTCTATAAGTTCTTAAAAAAGTTCATTATCATGTTAATTGATTATATCATGATCTATGTGATGCTAATGGGGGAGCATGTTGAACATATTAGAATAATATTGAATTTCTTCTATCCTGACCACCTCCATTTAAATTTTTTTCAAGTATAAGTTCTATATATAGTAGGTGCATTTCCATGGGCATGTGGTTTCTCTCTAGAGTATGGTAGTAGACCCATCAAATATCGAGGAAATTTTTTCCTGGGAAAGATAGAAGAACATGGTATATAGTTTAATTATTTTCATAGTTATATAGGTAGTTCTGAGAGGTTTTTTTATGATTTCTCTAAGGTTATATCCCCACTGATATATTTAACTAAGAATTACTAGGATTTCTTAAAGATGTATTATTTCAAGGAGGTATTTGGTTACCTAGAAAATAATTTAATCAGTGCTCTAATTCATTAGTTGACAAAGAAGGGTGTGTTGTTTATGGATTTATATGGAACATACTAAATATTATTGGAATGAATATTGATGAAGTACATAGTGGTGATCACATATGGTTCTAGGAAGTTACATTCCCATTATAATAATTATTCCACCCATTATCTAGAGCTAGAAGTTGCATTGTTTATGCTGATTATGAGGTTGAATTGCCTCATCAAAGACATCGTTAGGGTTTTCCATACAATAATATCTTGAAACAAGACTTCTCTAAGAAAGATTTAAATAAACTCTATTGTAGATCATTGTATTTTAAATAGGATTAATATTTTTTTTCTCTCACACGTTGAGAAATGGTAATATTTTTATTGATTCACTGATTCAAAAGTCCCAAGGAGATGTGGTTCAAGAGTATTTGGATTTTTTAGTAGGGATGGATAAGTATACAATGATTTTTATTAAAGTGGGGGTGATAAGTAGTTAATTTTTTCTTTATTAGAAGATGATGGAGTTATCCTTATTAAAAAATTTATAGGTGACATAGTGGGGATACTTAGAGGTAGAGATAATGTATGACTTTATTGGCAATGGAGATGGTCTAAGATGGTCAAATTATGTTAAAAACTAGATTTTTTAAGGGGAGGATGTTTATTCTATTGTAAATTCGTTATTGAGTTCTCAATGTGTTTCTTATATCACACTTAGTGGTATATCCTAGAGTGACCAATATATAGTCTGGCTTGAGGAGACAGCTTTGGTTTCCCTACATGAAATGGTTTGTGGTAATGTTTGTGGTTAAGTGTTTTGTTATTCAATAGGTGAATGACAAGTACCATGTTCCTCGGGCTTTATTGAATCCCTACATATTATCAATTGGAAATTGGAGGATATCTAGAAGAATTTTCGTACAAGTTTACCCCTGTCTCGGGGAGTATGTTATGATGTTTGGGCGATAGTGCACTGATTAATGAAGTTGGATCATTTTTGGGTGATACATGAATCGAGTGTAGAGGATTTTTTTATGAGGATATTTATAAAAGATATGGTTATAATTCACTGGTTACAGAGTCACATTATATATTATCAAGATTCTCTGTTTACCTTGTGGTTTTGGAGGGGATTACAACTTGATTTTGGAACATATTTGTGGCTTTGAAGAACATTCCACCCTTATATAGATGGGGAGATGGAGTAGGCCATCCAGACATTGGATGATATATTGATAGAATGTGTCTTTGACTTTCGAAAATCCTAATAAATGCACCTATATTTGGTTCATTTCACCTATATAAATTGTTACCTATCATCCACTATAATATCTTTATTTTAGTCGTTGTATGTGCAACCATTTCATTCTTTGTTGTGGTAGATAATGTTTGGTCAGACATTAGTTTTTGGTTTAAATGTGGGGGTAGTATGACTAAAATGTTTTAATGATTTTATAGTGGATGAGGGTGGAGTATGATTGTCAGAAGGCCTTTGTCGATTGTAGGTGGACGCCACTATAATTTGAGATAAGAGACCAAATATTCTTGATAGTTCCCCCTTTTGGGGGAAGTAGAGGTTTAGCTTGGTGATTAAGATTTCTCCCTAGTTTTGTGGTCCTTTTGAGGTGTTGGGGCATGTCGGTGAGGTCGAATATATTTTGAAACATCCGTTGTGGATGGATAAGATCCTAGATTATTTCCTTGAGCCTCATCTCTATCAGTATCTTTATGATTAAGTCAACGATATTTAATTGGGAGATTTAGATATCAAGGATGATGTGACATTTTTGTATCCACTAGTAGAGATAGAGGGTTATTGAGAGAAAGTGTTGTGTAGATGAACCATCCCCTTGGTTCATGTTATTTAGATTAATGGTTTCTTATAAGAGATTATATAGGAATATAATATTATTATTAATTATTAGTACCCTTATTTTTTTATTTTTTCATTGTTTTATTTTTCTTGATGATGATATGTTTGAATCCTATTGTTTTGTTAAATTTTTTTCCCTTCATAAGGTGATGTGTGTTAAATATTCTAGTATATGAATAGAGGAATACCCCCATTTTAATCTATAATCATTATATTATGACACTATTTAAAACCATTTAGGTGAGTTAGTTTCACCAAATGTGGATAATATCTTGATATTAAGGGTGGGTTTCCAGGATTATTATGTTCTGGGTAGTGTTGTGTAGTGGTTATAGTATTTTTAACTTTAATCCTTTTTGAGGTTGTAATTGATGTTTAAAATTTTGGGGGTTTTTGTCTGGTAAAATTGATGTAGTGATGTTAGGTCCACTAGGCTGGATACCCTGAGAGGGGGGGTGAATCAGGGTATGACTAATTAAAAATTAATGCCCGTTCTGATCTTGTTTCGCTGTTAAGAAAAACACTCTTCTCTCTTTTCCCTGTTGCACGATATAAACAGAATGTAAAGCAAGCACAGGACACAGCAATTTTACTTGGTTCACCACTAAGGGCTACGTCCAAGGAGCATACGCCGACAGGTTGCCGGTCGTACCAAATTCCACTAATCTTCACTAGCTGTGGATTACAAGGTTCGGGCTAGATCACTTCTATGCCCAGGCTCACTGCCTTTACAAAGTTTAGGGTCAGCTCACTGCTTTCCCAAGGGTCACTCCCTGTTTCTCTCTCTCTGGCTCACTGCCTGTGGAGAGGATCACCTTCTTCCTCTTCCTGAGCTCACTGCACTTGGATGGAATCCACTCACAGTTTATAGACCTGTAGGTCTCTTCATTTTCCTGAAAGAATGCATCTTTTCTTGTATGTAGATGCTCTGTTGAAGTTTAACTTTCACCCGTTGATGAATATCTCTTTGCACCGAAGGTATCGGGCAAACTTCCAGCTTCCACACAGTCTGAAAATCACTGCGGGAACAAAACCTTACTTGGCGCGCAAGTCAACCTCGGCGCGCAAGTATCATCGCGCAAGTCACAATGGGCGTGCAAGTCCTCCTCTGACACTTGCGCGACACAAGCTTCCTCAAATCCAAACTTGCGCGACTCTCTTCCCTTTACGCCCAAACCACCATTGGTGCGCAACTGCAAACCGGCGCACAACTTCTAACACCGGCGCACAACTTCAACCACTGGCGCGCAAGTCCCACCTGCGCGACCACACACACCACTTGCGCGACCACCACACCTGCGCGACGGGAGCTCTCGTCTTGAACTCCGGTGAGAAATGAGGAGGGGTGGTCCGGTATTTATAGGCAATCTGACCACCCTGCGTGACGGCACGCAAGTCACCTGCGCGACCCAATCTCGGCGCGCAAGTCTTCTCTCCTTTAGACACTTGTGCGACCAACTCCCAAACTTGCGCGAACCTATTTACTTAGCCATATTTTGATCTTCTGATCTTGAAAAACATATGGCGCGCAAGTTTCCTGTACACCATGTTCGCGGCGCGCAAGTCCCTTTGCCAAAAACACTTTTCTTCATTTGCCGATTTTCAGGCCCAAAAATTTGGCAAACACTGGAAAACGGCGCCACCTTGCATCTGTTCTTTTGTACCGCCTCCAGATCATTCATTCCTTTTATCGACGTTCTTGAATCAAACATGGATCGTTGACCTCAGCTCTTGAACTCGACATTCCACCAGGAAATCCTCTTTGTCAACAATCACAACTCATATGTCTACTTTGTCAACAAACACAATCACCTCAAAAAGGATTCAATGATACCTTGAGGGATTTTTGCCCAACAAGTGATGTGGTTGTGCAGTTAGTTTTTCATATGTTTTTATCTTATATTGTAGTTTTTGGTTGGTGGTAGTATTCAGGGTGTAATGAGATCACTACGTAATATCAAATTGGATAGTTTCTCACTCCCATACCTTTTATTTCTATGATTTTTTTGAATGTCAAGGATTATAATAAATTTAGAGGTATCTAATGAATTATTTTTTCCTCCTTTTCCCATTACATTATTTTATTGTGACTTTTAGATTTTTGGAGGGGGTTGTGTAGGGTTTGATAATGTTTGAAATGAAATTATTCTATTGTAGATAGTTCACGATGTGAAAATGTTTTCATATTGTGAGTGGTTGTTTCATGTATAAGAGGATATAAATTCATGACATGATGTTTTTTATGATAGATTTGTTATCAAAGAATTCATTGCATGAAGGAATGGTTCATACAATGAGCATACACCATGAAATTTAGTGTATTTTCATTGGGTATAGAGTTTGAGAAATTAAAACCCTTGGTTTATTTCTAGGCCTGAATTGGACAACCTCATGGAAATTCATGGCATGAATATTTCTTTCCTTATGTAAATGTTACAAGGTCCAACGTTTCTACAAATTTCAATTCATACCTGAATCCTATCATTCTACTCTAATTTCTATCAGACCATTGGTGAACATAGGGTTATTTGTGTTATCCATTGACCCAATTCTTCTTGATTTTATATGTTGCCTCTAGAATATTTCTTTTGGAAATCTATGGTGTGTTCTCCACTTTATCTCAATTTTCCTTTAGGTTCTTCAATCTATTAATCACATTGGGGATGTTGTTTCATTTTGGGATGTTTTTTGGCTGCATTTTAATAATATGTGGGTGTTGTACTGGTCGATCTAGGATTCCCTTGTAATGTTTCAATGTTAGGGATGTTTTTCCTTCAACCCCTAGTGTTGTTGTTTTTGTAAGTCTTTTTTTAAGGTAGGTATCCTCATTTCATCTCCATTTAAGTGTATGTGTGGTTATTGAATGATTTTTTTATCCATTGTATGGATTATAATGGTTTAATTAATATATATATTGAATTTAAATAATATGTAATTGATGGTAATTTGTAGAACTATCATGTTTTACCGTATTAATTGTTTTTGATTTTATATGTGTTTTTTCCATTACTAAAAATCACAGTTGTTGGGGTACCGACTTATAATATTGTTGATATGATTGTGAGACCCTTTATCTATTATTTTTTTGAACTCACCATGAATAAATGGAGAATAATTTATAAATTGATAATTAATTGGTTTCCCATAGAAAATTGGTTTGGTTGATAATACTTTTAGGACTAAGCTGATGATTAAGGTGATCATATTCAGATGTTGTATTTTATTTTCAAGAAATTTTATGAAAGAATAAATAAATTTTTAGAATAAAGGAAAACCACCTCACTTGTTATTTGGTGAAAATTGTACTTACCATCAAATTCAGGAAATCAAACTCAAAATGTTTAAAAAGTTTGATTGTATTGAAGAAGAATATTGCTGGATGTAAATGGTCATCAGATTCACTTATGATCTATTATGATTGTTTTGATCGTATTGGAGGACAATCAAAGTCTGTATTACTACGATTTAAATGTGATGATGATTTTTTGATCATGGAGTTCTCATAATACACAAGTATTTTGGAAAACTTATGTTGTAATCTTGATGAAATAAAGGGGGAGTAAAATAGATTATATAAATCATGTTCAGATTGTTTATTGGGAAAGAAAAAAGATAATTGTGATCTAATTTACATCATCATAATTAGGCTAATCATAATCAGGCTAATCAAATTCAGGTTAATTATATCTGTACAATTTTATTCAGCTTTGAGAAAATATGTTGTTGGAAGAGTAATAAGATGTTGGAAAATGGGAAATTGAAATACATTCAATTGAAATTAAGATGATGTTAAAGTCGATACTCAACAATTTCCATGTCATGAAGGAATTCGTGATACGAGAAAAAGTTTTTGATTGAAATAAGTTTCGAAAGTCAAATCTGTTAAAACTGGTCCATTGTATTCAATATTCCATCAAAATAACTAGAGGTAGAAATTGTTAATTTTGTAGACGTATGTGGAATTTTATACACTAAATAAATATGAACTCTAAATTCTTTTCCAAATGTTTTGTTTTTTAATTTTTTCAAGATCCATCATTTCTGTTTTGATACCAATTCATCTTTCTAATGAGGAGAAGAAGAGGATATTATTGAATCACTTCATTCAAGTGGATCAAGAGAAGAGATGAAAGAAATGGATGGGTGGGTTGTAGAAGAAAAAATGAATTTTTTATCATATTTTTTTATTCATCAATTGGTATAGATCATCGTAATGAATAATCAGAAAAGAGTTTGAACAAATGAAAGTTGTGTATTTATTCATATATTTACATACAATTAGTACAGTGCATCAGATTGTAGAAATCTGATTGAAAAAATTGGTATGGGAATTGGAATCACATTGGTGATTGAAAATAATGTCTAAAGATGATATGAATTTAGGGATATGATTAGAGAAGAATCTAGAAGCCTCAACGAAGTACGAAATGAACCTAAAATTCAATGAATCAAGAAAAATCAATGAATTTTTTTGAGTGGGAAACCATTTTAGATTCTTTCGAAAACCACTTCTGGGTCAACTATAAAATGGTATAAGTACAAAAACTTTTTTTATTCTGACAATATTACTATTCATAGTGAAGAGGTAAAAAGGAGGAGTGCTGAAGAATTTTAGAGAGAGAAAGGAGTTCCCATATTGAGTTGAGCTGAAGAAGCTAAAATGGATTGAATTTGAAAGGGAATATATGAGATTTTAATTTATTCGATGGACCATGGTATTAATTTGTTTATTATATTCTAATTATCATCATATTTGACTTGTCATCCTATCAGGCTGCATTATTGGATCAAGATTTCCTTATTGGGATTTCTATACTGAGGAAGAAGGAGTTCTATATTGTCTCAATCATGTTCTATAAGAGATATATCTATCATATTAAGAAATTGGATTGGAATAATCCGATTGGATGAATCATATTGAGACAATCATATTGAGAGAATCAGACTGGGAAATTGGATTTTCTTTTATATTAGTGTCCTTGAATTTCTTACCAGCTTCTAGGTTAGAATTTGAAGTAATTTTTTAAATAATACACTTGTGGAAATTTACAAGGAACCACAGGTTACATGTGTTGTTACACAAATATTTCATTACCTCATTTGTTCTAGAGGTTGAACACATACTATGGGATTGGTTAAATAGTGTTATACAAGTGTAAAGGCTTACCCTACTCATTGTATTCCACATCAAGGAATATTTTTCTATTGGATTGTGTGGTTTTACATCATTTTAAAACCATACTAAATATGTGGATATTCTTATTGAATAGCGATCCTTGTAAATACTTGTGTTCCTGTGGATGTGTGTTTGAATTTTTTTCAGTGGGGAATGAAATCTTTAACAAGAGGGGAAGGTTGTTTCATTTTAGAGGAAATAAAAAAGAAAAATTATCATTATTTAACCCCATCCCCTTCTCAGTGATACAATTATTTGAAATGGGAACTTTTAACTAGTATGAGAGCAAGGTTCCCTTTACATAGTCTTTACTGATAATGAATTTTAATTAAATGGATAATAATGGTACTATAGTTTTTGATGTATAGATTTAACATATCGTGAAGGATATAATATTTCCTTATCATATATCTATAATATATGATGTTCTTGAATATGAAATATCTGGTTTTCCTCCTATTGATTTTAAATTTCCCGTTATATATGTTGATAAAAAGAATCTTGAGAATGATGGAAGGGCCAAGAATTCTTTATTATCGTCACTTTTTTGAAAGTGAATTCTTAAGGTTTAATGGTGTTTCCTCATCCAAAGGTATATGGGAAAATTGAAAAACATATAGGAATTCAATACAAACGTGAAGAAAGAAAGATTTCAAATCTAGAGATTAAAGTGTGAAGATTTTAAGATGGGTGAATATGAATAAATAAGGAAATTCTTTACCGGGGTGAATGACATTTTCTGCACTACCATATGTCTTGAAAAAAAGTTAGATGATTCTATAGTTGTCAAAAGGATTTTGAGAGTCCCTCCGATCAATTTTTATGAAAAATTTTGTTCACTGGAAGATAGAGATCCAAAAACATTATCTATAGATGATTTACATAGCTCTATCGTTACTTATGAAATGAGAAGGGATAAATCTATGAAAATCAAAACAAATGTTAATGGATAAATTTAATACAAGGACTCTAAAATGGTAAAGTAAAAAAATATTATTTTTGATGATGAATCCTATGGATCCAATTCTGAAAATGATGTATGTTAAAAAATTGAGGACATTTATTCCTTATTTTAAAAAAATGTGAAGAGAGGTATAGGGAAATACTAAGGGAGACTTCCAATGAAATTTTTTTAATGTAGAAACATTGGTAATTTTGGGGCTAATTTTCCTCAAAAAAAGAAAGAATAGGATAATGATGATGAAGAAATAAGGCCGATAAGATCATTAAAATAAACAGGGAGATAAAGGAAAAACATATTCCATAGGGAAAGATAAAAAAAATCAAATCCAAAAATAATAATTTTATAATCTAAATATCAATATAAATAATGAAGTGATAGTGAATCTAGAAAATCTATTGAATATGGATGGAAAATACTTTTATTGTGATGGTGAATTATGAAGAGTTCAAAATAAGTAGTTTTGAAGAAGAAGAAACTCAACATGAAATGCATTTGATAGAATAATTGAAAGAATGATTGAGAAAGATTAGAATGAATGAAAATAAATATAAGAAGTTAGAAGATGAATGTTGCTCATCAAAAAATCTAGAATTTCATTCTAATTAGAATGCTAAGATTGTGAAATAAATTGATTATTTGAAGAAATATATTGAGGAAGACAATAATTATAATGAGCATCTATAGATGAAGTTGAAGGAAAAAAGAATAAGATTTGGAACTTATCTAACATAATCATTCTATATATGAAAATTTAAATAAAATTTTCAAAAACTCCATCTATTAAGTTGATTAGAGTTCCCATAAGGAGAAACCTGAGAAGGATCAAAAAACGTTACCAGTAAAGGTCGAGAAGACAGATGGAATTATTTCTAAAAAGAAGAAATTGGGAAAAGTTATTTATGTAGACAAGAACAAAAAAGTTGGGAATTCATAAGTTTCAAAATATTATGGATCTGAAAATATTTCTAATATTATATCTTCTAATAAGGATTAAAAAAATGGATGATTCTGATTGATAAGATAAAGTTTAGTGGATCAAATAAGTAAGATAAAAATATTACTGAGAAACATATTATCTATTACAATCGATCTAAACGTTTTAGAGGAAAATACTCTTTCCAAGGAAACTACTGGTATTATTGTGGATTCAGACATACGTAAAATATTTGTTGGTTTAACCAAAAAAATTTGTATTATTCTACAGGTTATGAATGTCAAGGTTTGAGGGGGAGTCAATGTTCATAGATAAAGAAACCTAAGATAGTTGGAGTAAAGATTAAAAATAGGTTTCAACCCCTGGAAACTATTTTTGAAAGATGTAAACAACTGAAAAATCCTACTAAAGGTTGTCTTGTATTGTTACTGGCACAACAAAAAATTCTTAACAATTATCAAAGGCTGAAGGAGATGAAAGAAAATTAAAAAGAAAATTCTCTTATTGTTGAAACTGCTCTGAAAGCTATAAAAGGATAATGACCTAGGATTATTTATAGTGGGCGTTCTTCTCATATGATTGAAGATTTTATGTTTTTTTATGAATGTAAAATAACTTAAAGAAGTAACAGTGAAATTTGGAAATGATGAATCTTTGAGAATCAAAGGTGTTGGGTTAGCCATCATTTGAAAAGAAAAGATGAAATAAAAGAAATATTTGTATGATTATGGGATGAAAAACAATTTTCTATGTTTTTCAAAATTTTGTGAGGAGGGTAAAAAATTTATCATCAAAATATATCGATTTTTTGTAAAAGTGAAATAAATGGAGTGATAGTTGCATGAGTCCATCATAAAAAATAGAATTTGTTTCCAGTTGGTGAAATAAAACACTCTTGTTATGTGAGTATGATAGAAGAGAATCAATTTTGGAATAAAAGGATAAGACACATGTGTCAAAGGAAAATTAGAAAATTATCAAAGAGGGGTGGTGTTTGAGACATTCCTAATTTGATAAGAGGAAGATATTTATTCTTCACTATTTGTTAAAAAGGAATGATTACTAATGATGTGCATAAGAATGTTGAGATTTGGTTAAAAACACTCGAGCTTATTCATTTCAATATCTATGGGCCACTAAGAAAAAAAACGAAAATAGAGATAATTATTTCAGTACATTCATTGATTATTTTACTCACATTAATTGTGTTATATATATAAAACATAAGTTATATGATTTGAAGGTGTTTAAAAGTTTCAGAAGGAATGATCATACGGAAATGTGAGTATTCAGTGAATAAGTTGATAATTGACAATAATGATGAATATATAAGTTAATAATTTTATATTTATCTTGATAAACATAAATTTTTTTATGATTATAGTTCTCAATATACTCCCAAAAAATGGGGTTGCTGAAAGAAAGAATAAAATCTTAGTGGAAATGGGGAGAACTATGTTACGTGAACATGGTCTTTCTCATTAATATTGGAGGAAATCCATGAGTACCTCTCTATATATTCAAATATTATGTTTCTATAGACCAAGATCACATGAGACTCCATATGAATTGTTTTATGGAAAAAATAGTTGTAACTTGATATGGTTTCCTAAACAGACTCTCATCCTATACTACTAGCTTTGGCATATGCTAGGAGTATGAAAGAAATATCTGTATAAAGAAGAATATGTATACAAGGAAAAAATAACATTTCAGGCATAAAAATATCATTCCCCCAAGATTTTTCTTTTTCTTGGGGTCTAATTAATGTGTCCAAACTAGGCACACAAAAGTCATAAGAGAGGTATCAAAAAGTATATGAAAGCACTCTGCATTATCAATAAAATAAACTCATGCATTTATATTAATATTTTAAAATTAATAGGTGGTGTTTAATCTCATCTCTAATATATCACTACGGTACATCCATTCAATTATATACAATTCCACGAGATCGTCCAATGTGACCCTTTCGAAAGTCCAAGTATCACTCGTGGTATGGAGACTATGAGTCTATCCTGGGTATCAAATGTAAGGGACTGAGTATTAGAAAAGGCTTCGCGTAGCTATGTTTCCAATAGTTCTGTCTTCGATTTCCCCTTACGAAACTAGTATCCCCCAATAGTATAGTAAAAATCCCTAGGAAATCCATTTCCTGGTGAGCCTAAAACATCGTTTTCCTAGCATATTGTGTGGAAACCTATCAAGCACGAATAGTCCAAATATAGGTTCTTAATATGGGACCCACGTTCTCCCCTGAGACCCTATTCATTTAAAACAAAAATAGAGGGATACATATATATCAAGGAAATTATTCATGATTATAACCCCATTAATTAACCATTTAATGCCACTTGCTTACAAATTATTCAATACTAATAGTCACAACTAATAATAATATCCTAATATTAAAAAAACTGGATCCTTATCTGCTTAAATAGTGGTAATAGAATTTTAATAATGGAAAGGAAAGAAAATACTTATAACAAAAAAAATATTTAGGAGAACCAAATTCACAGTTTTTTATTAATCCTAAATAATTTATTCCATTTAAAACTTCAAGAAAATTATCACACATGTAGACATAAATTAAAAATTAAAAAATCATTTCTAAAGGTAAATAGTCCAATATTAATGGAACACCAAAAGGGGTTTCCAATGGAATGGTAACAACCTAGGAAGGGTTCTATTTATTCCAAAGTCACAAGGATTAAGGAAAAGTAGCTTAATTAAATTAATAGAGCTTATTTGGGATTCACTGGTAGGCACTGATGAATGGAACAATGGTGAGAATTTAACAAATCAAAAAAATGGGAAAGAAGATTTAAACCCAACCTCATAGACATAGTATACCCCATATTGTGCGACAAGATTTTATTTGACCTAAAACAGAAGAAATCAGAGGTTTTAACAAAAACCCCAATTTTGGGTAAAAAGAATCGGAGGTGCAGCTCCCTCTTCCCCATGTGACCCTCTCCCTCCTCCTTTGGACATCCACACACACGCACATACCGTCATATAAATATATATATATATCCCTTATCCCAATGAATTTATTCCCTATTCCATGAGGTAATATGTACATGGAGGACATATATATACATACATAACTTGATACATGAATGTGAAGTCCTCCAAAGCAGATCAAAACATCCTAAAATAATTAAAAGGCTTCCAAATTGGCCTATGTTTCCTTACTATAAAATGTATAAAATTGCCCTGGGTTGTGATTGGAACCTTAGTAAAGCATTAAATTGATTAATGGTAAATGAATTATGAATTGGTTCCCTCTTGATAATGTCTAAGCTTGGACATAATCTTGAATCCCATGTGTGTTTCCTCATTTCTATGGCATACTTGAGGTTTATGTTAATGTAATATTCCTTACATGAAAAATTATTCATTTCCAATTACATGAGTACCTGGACTATTAATTAACTCATTATGACTTGTTTGGTTCTTATTTCTTGAGCCATTTGAATGGTTTGGATGGATTGTTAAACTCAAGCTTGATTTCATGAGATGATGAAATGTCATTAATGACATATTTGTAAGTGGCACATTGATTCAATGTGCCTTGTTTATAATTCATTGATTATGAAAGTTACTTTATTTTGTATTCCCTTTTTAGTGGCTTGAACCAAATGAAATGCCTTTTCAACCTTTATTTCTTATGAAATTGGGTTTCATGTGTTGGAATGAAATTGTTTAAGGAATATTCCATGTATCTTAAGCCTCATAGCTTTCTTGGTAATGGCTGGGGTTTTTTGGGGTCCATTGCTTTGTGAAAATCTTGTGTTCGGTTTTCTTGTATGGGAATATTAGTGATGTTTTGGAACGGTAGGCCTAGCAGAAGCCTTAGCCTACCGGTAGCTTGGTATACCGGTAGCCGAAGCCTACCGGTAGCTCTGTCTACCGGTAGCTTGGTCTACCGGTAGCTTCAGCCTACTGGTAGCTCTGTCTATAGGTAGCTCGGTCTACCGGTAGCTACAGCTACCCATAGCTCTCTCTACCGGTAGCTCGGCCTACCGGTTGCTGCAGCCTATCGGTAGCTCAGACTACCGATAGCTGTAGCCTACCTGTAGCTCGGCCTACCGGTTGCTACAGCCTACCAGTAGTTTATCCTACCTATAGCTTCAGCTTACCAGTAGCTCAGTCTACCAGTGGCTCTAGCCTACCCTCACGGGTTCTTTCCAGTAGCGCTCATTTTTGCGCAAATTGGGTTTTAAACCCCATTTTGACTCCTTGAAGCGCGTTTTAAAGCCCGATAATGCCCAAAAATGTTTTAATTAATTATTTAATGATTAAACCTTGTGTGTGCATCGGTTTAAACCTCCCGACCCTTTTTTTAATGTGTGGGGCCGCATAGTCAACTCGTGACCCCGCACTTTACGTGGTTTCACGTTCTTATCTCAACTGCCTGCAGCCCTTATAAACTAAAGGGTTAGGCATGGTTTCTTCTCTCCTCGATCGTGGCTTATCACAAACAGATTTTGGTGCATCGGTCGAGCTACATCATTATCCGTAAAGATCTGTGCCCGGCCTAAGCATCGATCATCTATCAACAGATAGGGATTTTTCATTCGTCTCTTCTTTCTGTGTATCATGTGGGGTTGGTGCGCTATTGTTTCTATGGTAATGGGCTAACCAAAACTTAACAAAGATAATAAACGTGCTGTTAAAGGATGATGGGGTGAGTTTGGTTTTCTGTTGTACTCTTTTCTAATTTCTATATGTTTTGAAATATATGAATTTATGTCTGCTGAAAATCATGGCCATTGGTGGTCTTTCTCTATGTACTAATAAACCCCTGTCTCCCGTGATGATTAAATGGTTGTAACATAGAAATTTGTTAATCAAGTGAACTCAGTGGATTAAATTGATGACCTGCAAACATATACCCTTGTGTGGTCACCCTAGTTATCTAACAGAAAGAGGAAATTGATAAATGTTGTGCTGGAACATGGGAGTTTCTCTACTCTGTTTTGGTAGTAGGTGAATTGTTCTATTTGTTTGCTCATGGGGTGATGTGGGTGAGGAAGAGATCCTCTGATGTGGCACAGTTACTGGTCGTGAATCTGGGGCTATGGTTTCTCTGCTTATATCATGAATTGGGGTGGGATCCTCTATTGATTAAAAACCTTTTTGGGGGAGGGGACACGGGGCAGTGTCTCGGGGTTGTCTTTGGTTCCAGTACTTCGAGGGTTCTCACTTTTCCTTTGTTGTTGTGACATTACAAGAGTACTGGGTGTCGATACTCTTTTGATGTTTGAATAGATTATTTTCCTTGTTTATGCTTATGGTTTAGTTTCCCAGTAGTTCTTAAACTTATTTGAACATTATTACTGAACATGAAACAATAATTGGACAAATGGGTTTTGTTGACGAGATTCGTGACTCGGATTTGGGTGTTGGTTGTGTCCTTTAGGCTGGATGAAGAAAAACCTAAACTTTGGGTGAGTTCATGTTACATATATCTATATTTGTAGTTTTGTGTTTCTTATTCACGCCCTACACAAGTTGATCACTTAGTGCTGAACACCCCCATTTCATGGGAGATGGTGTTTTTTCCAACACTATTCTTAGTGGATGGTTATTAGCTCATTTTCTTCTCCCTTTACCAGATAGCCTAAGTATCTTCGGGCAGGCTGTGATGGCATGTGGTCCATTATTAGCCCAAGAACCTTCGGCTGGGGTAGTGTGGTGATTGGCCAGGTGTGTGCGGTAGGTGGGTTCCCAAGCATTGTCGGGATGAGGCCCAAGTGTCTTTGGGAACGACAGTGGATCTTCTAGCCCAGGTTTCTTCGGACGTGGTGGTGGTTGTTCTAGACTAGGTGTTTGCAGGCGTGGTTACGTATGACAGTTGTGGCCCAGGTGTTTGTGGTTGAGATTTGGCAGTGGGACTGCGTGTGGTTGTGGCCCAGGTGTGTGCGGGCGGGTGTGGAAGTGGGACTACTGTGAGAATGGTGGTATTGGTTCGATGCGTATGATGTCTCAATAACCAGTGGGAAAGTTCCGCGGGGTACCCAAACACCGATTTTCTCTTATTATATATATTACTTGACTTGCATTATTTGGGGAGTGTCCCTTGGTGAGGATTGGGTGGATAGTTTACCTTGATAGGTGTTTGGTTTGCTTTTTTTCTCATGGGACATTAGTACATTACCCCACTTGTGCATGAGATTCTTTGGTTCTCCCCACTGAGTGTACTTGTATGCTAAACCTATGTATATAAAACTACTTTCAGGTTTCTAGGAGGACTTCGGGGATCATGCAGGACCATACTAGCTCAGACCTTTGGGGCAGTTGCAGTTGTTGTTTTTGTTCCTTTGGTACTTATCGTTGTAATAACCTTTTTTACTTTGTGTCTTTTACTTTTGGAACATGCATGTTAGAATGGTTTACTTTTGGCTTTACTTTTCATTAACCATGGTGGTGATGGCTTGCATCTTCTTATCTCCCAATCCTATAAAACAAAAAGGGGAAATTCCTTCCATTTGTGTGTAATTTCTATACCCTTGGTGCTAGTCACCACTCCGGGACCTATTAAAGGTGGGTCTTGGGGGTCATTATCTCTCCTTCAACTTAAAGAAGGAAGGGCCTGGAAATCATTTGACCCTTCACTCCTTTTAGTGAAACCAGGTCATGACATAATAGTATCAAATGTGATGATTGAGAGATACGATGGAGTCTGGAGTTAGGCATAGTGAGGATTGCATGGGATGGTAGGGTAACAGTGTTGGGTGACCTTGGTTCGTGAATTAGGCCAGGGAAAACTGGATATGAAAAGGGATTTTAGGGCCCCCTGTGATCTGACGCAAGGACTCTGGACCTATAGATCGACCAAGTGATACCACGATGATTGCAGGGTAGAGACCCTAGGAAAGGTACTTGCACCATAATGACTTGTGTTCTCTTGTTTCTGGGGTGTTTTTGGAATTAAGAATAAATGAAAAGTTTAATAAGTTTTAAAGACAATAATCTGAGCTACTTGGACTTAGGCATTCCTTGTTTACCTAGAAGCTATGGAACCTGGAAGGCGACTGCGTGTGGTACAGACGATCGAGGCCCCACAGACTACCATGGCCAATCGGCAGAGAGCTGACCGAGAAGAGGAGGACGACCAGTGGAAGAGGACTCTTTGGGCCTTCCAGTGACAGAACCTCGAGAGGTATGAGGGAAGAACCTTTTACATGAAGACGGAAGATGCGAGGAGCGACACGTCAGTGGTGGACACTTTACCTGGGGGAGAGGAGAGAGTCTGAGGTGGCATGGGCTTATTTCGAGAGGGAGTTCTGGGCGGAATTCCTCTCTTCGACGATGAAGGTGGAAAAGAGACAAGATCTACTCTCCCTCTAGCATGGGAGTATATCCATGAGGGAGCTAGGGATCATGTTCAAGGAACTCATACATTTTTCTCTGGTCCTCCTTCACAACGTGGAGTCGCGGGCAAGTCATTTGGAGGAGGCGCTCCGACCCTCCCTCCAGTATGTTGTTACCCCCATTACCGTTCCGACGTACTTAGAGGTTTAGAAGAAGGCCGAAGTGGTGGAGTGGATTCATACTCTAGGAGGAGGGTCACGAGAGGGGATCCAGCTGGGACCATCGAAGGGGAAGGCTGTCAGCACCAGGCCTCCAGCATCAGGACGCTCCAGGTTCAGACCGGCAGGGAGCAGGCTGCAGCAGTTTCAGTTTCGATCCCCTGGTCCTCGCCATTTTCCTTCAGGCCCGGGATAGCGGTGCTTCGTCTGTCGGAGCCCTGGACATCTCCGGAGTCAGTTCCTGGACCGGGTACAGCACGGTGGTGGCAGACAGCCCCACTACTGGCCCCAGCAACAGCTTCCAGCCAGACCTTTTCAGCAGCAGCCGCAGGGACAGTGAGCTCTCGCTCCTCTGAGGGCAGACGTAGGAGGAGGAGGCCAACCTCAGGGCGCACCTTAGGAACCTATATTGGGGCATGGTCGGGGAGGTGGCCGACAGCTGAGGGGCAGAGGAACTGAGCGTGGACAGTTACACGTTGCAGAGGCAGCAGTTCCAGCAGTGCCGGAGGTTGTTCGAGGTACGATCAGTGTGTTTAGCACTCTTGATTATGTCGTGTTCGATATCGGAGCTTCCCACTCCTTTTTTGCACCTAGTCTAGCCCGTTCTTTGGGTTTAGATGCTGAGAGACTCCCAGTGCCCTTGGTGTTGAGCACACTAGTTGTGGGTCAGACCGACTTGTTGTTTGTTTGTCGGGGATGCAGACTGATGATAGGGCCACATCTGTCAGTTAGGGACCATCTTCTGTTACAGATACAGCCATATGATGTCATCCTAGGCATCGACTAGCTATTCTCTGTGTGTGCCGTCATTGACTGTTTTTGAGGAAGGGTCATGTTATCAGAATTGGGTGGTCGGCGTGTTGTTTTCACCGGCTAGAGGAGCAGTCAAAAGGGCGACAGGCGAGAGGAACCCCTCCTCTCTGTGCTAGCTGAGCTATCAGTAGGGTCAGTAGATGCTGAAATGGTGGAAGTTCCAGAGATCGTTCGTGGGTTTTTGGACATCTTCCCTAAGGAGGTGATGACTCTACCCCCTCGATGTGATATCGAGTTTGGGATAGACCTAAAGCCTGGCGCGTGTCCAATCTCGATGGCATCGTACCTGATGGAACCTTCATTGCTGCGGGAGTTGCGAATCCAAATTGACGAACTGATGAAGTGGGGTTATGTTCGCCTGAGTGCGTCCCCGTGGGGCGCTCCAGTCATGTTCCCAAAGAAGGCATATGGCGGCCTCAGGTTGTGCATAGACTACAGGAGGCTGAATCAGGTGACGATCAAGAATCGTTACCCTCTTCCGAGGATAGACTATCTTTTCGACCAGCTGAAAGGGGTAGGATGGTTCTCGAAGATCGACATGCGGTCTGGGTATCACTAGCTGAGAGTGAAGGAGGGACACATCTCGAAGATGGCATTCAGATTCAGTTCTGGACACTTCTAGTTCGTGGTTATGCCCTTCGGCATTACGAACGCCCCATCTATGTTCATGGGGCTTCTGAACTCCATCTTACAGGAGTACCTAGATCAGTTCGTAGTTGTGTTCATCGACGACATCCTGGTCTAATCTAGATCATAGGAGGGCCCTACAGTGCACCTGAGGACGGTTTAGGAGGTCCTCTGACATCATCATCTCTATGGGAAGTTGTCGAAATGCAAGTTTTGGATGCGAGAAGTGCACTTCCTCGGGCACGTGGTGTCCGAGAAGGGAGTAACGGTGGACCCATCAAAGGTTGAGGTAGTTGTTTCTTTTGCAGCACCCAAGAATGTGGAAGAGGTCTGTAGTTTCATCGGGCTGGTAGGATACTATCAGAGGTTCGTACCCAACTTCTCCCGAGTAGTAGCCTCTTTGACAGCTCTGACCAAGAATGACCAGGTTTTCATGTGGATTGAGCAGTGCGAGTCAGCCTTCAGCTATCTGAAGGAGAAGTTGGTCAGTGCCCCAGTGCTGAGATTACCAGAAGAAGGGGAAGCGTATGAGGAGTTCTACGACGCTTCAGGACCAGGCCTGGGATGTGTGTTGTTGCAGCGATAAGGGGTGATCTCTTATGGGTCCAGGCAGCTATGCCCTCATTATCATAATTATTCCATCCACGACCTAGAGCATGCAACGGTCGTCTTTGCGCTAAAATTATGGGAGCACTACCTCATCAGAGAATGCTTTGTGTTCTTCACAGATCACAAAAGCTTGAGGTATATCTTCTCCTAACGGTACCTAAACTTGCGACAGCGGAGATGGGAGGAGTTCCCACAGGATTATGACTTCGAGATCTCTTATACTAAGGGAAAGGGAAATGTAGTGGCCGATGCCTTGAGCAGGAGGATGCAGAAGGATGCGGTCCAAGATTTTGCGGACGCCTGGAAGGCAATGGAAGAGTTGGCTGCCTTACACCTGGATGCAAAGACGAATAGCGGTAGAGGATGCCTATATCAGATGACAGTGCAATCATCTCTATTTCAGAAAGTGGAGGAGTCTCAGTGGGGAGACCCAGAGTGCGAAGTGATGTGTGACCGAGTTAACCAGGGCAATGCTCCGGAAGGATGGACAGAGGATGGTCATAAATGGATGATTTTCAAGGGAAGGTTGTTTGTTCTAGAGGAGATGCGCGAAAAGGTTCTAAGTGAGTTACAAAACTCACCCCGGGCGGTTCACCCAGGAGTTTCCAAGATTTACCAGGGACTGAAGAGGAAGTTTTGGTGGCCCGGAGATAATCGAGCGGTGGAATGGTTTGTGGCCAAGTGCTTAGTATGTCAGAAAGTGAAGGCTGAACACCGTGTTCTAGGTGTTCTACTATAGCCTCTAGTTGTCCCTGAGTGGATGTGGGAAGACATCTCAATGGATTTCGTCATGGGACTACCCAAGGTCCACGGGGGATACGACGCCATCTGGGTGGTAGTGGACAGGTTGACGAAATCAGTTCACATTCTGGCGATCAGGGAGTCGAGTGTAGTAAATGCTTTGGCGCCAAGGTATGTGGATGAGGTGGTGCGGTTGCAAGGGATTATGTGGTCTATAGTATCGGATAGAGATACACAGATTACCTCGCGAGTATGGAGAGGATGGAAGCATGATTTTGGCACACAGCTACATCTTAGAACTGCTTTCCATCCCCAGACAGATGGACATATAGAGCGCACCATCCAAACCTTGGCGGATATGATACGGGCATGTGTTCATGACTTGAGGGGATAATGGGTGCGATACTTGCCTCTGGTATAGTTTTACTATAATAATTGCCACCACTCTACCATAGGCATGGCCCTATTTGAGGCTTTGTACGGGAGGCCATGCCATTCACCTGTGTGTTGGACAGAAGTAGGAGAGGTAGGCATCCTTGGCCCGGAAGTGGTGCCGAGCACGAAAGAGAAGGTTCACCTCATACAGGAATGGTTGAAGGTGGCCCAGGACCGACAGAAGTCGTATACTGATACCAGGAGGAGGCCCTTGGAGTTTGAGGTTGGAGACCACATGTTCTTGAAGGTCTCCCCCCGGCGTGGGCAGTGGAGGTTCGACAAGGGGAGTAAGCTTTCTCCCAGGTTCATCAGACCCTTTGAAGTGTTGTGGCGGGTCGGCGAAGTGGCTTATCATCTAGCATTACCACCACCGCTACTGAGGATACATGATGTCTTCAATGTGTCTCAGCTCCGTCGGTATCTGCAAGACGATTCACATGTTCTTGATTGGGGTGATCTGGACATCGAGGACGATGTGACTTTTGTGGAGAGACCAGTGATGATCGAGGATCGCAGGGAGAAGGTGCTTCGTGGACGAACCATTCCCTTGGTTCGTGTGTTGTGGAGACATGGTAGGCTTGAGCATAGTACGTGGGAGAGGGAAGCACAGATGCACACCCAGTACCCAAAGTTTTTTTGAGATTTTTTCTTTGTTGTACCTGTTGTAGTAGAACGTTTTGTCTTTTTGGCTATGGAATGTACTGGTTTTCATTCCTCCGGATGTGTGTGAAAATCCCTGGCTATGGGGGAGGAAAGGACCTGATCCTCAATCAAGACACATTAAGTTAGATGCGATTAAACCTGTGCGGGTGAGTCAGTGCCACCAAAAGCGGATAATATCTTGACATGGGATAGGAGACTCCCCAACCCACATGCCTAGGAAGTTTGGAATGGTATGTTGCTTGGTTCTTGACAGGGAAGTGTTTTTAGTTAGCATGGGATCACTCCTAAGAGGTATCTTTCGAGGTGGTTGTTTGTACCCTCTCTTTCTTTACGGTTTGTTTTCATTCTCGAGGACAAGAATCATTTAAGAGTTATCTGATGTAATGGACCGGGTTTTTTAGGGTCCATTACTTTGTGAGAATCGCGTGTTGGGTTTTCTGGTCTGGGAATCTCATTGAACTTTGGCAATGTTAGGCCAACCAGTAGCCTTAGACTATCGGTAGCAGGCCTACCGGTAGCTTGGTCTACCGGTAGATGAAGCCTACAGGTAGCTCTGGCTACCGGTATCTCGGTCTACCCGTAGCTGCAGCCTACCAGTAGCTCTATCTACCTGTAGCTCAGACTACCGGTATATGTAGCTACCGGTAGCTCTATCTACCGGTAGCTCAGCCTACCCGTAGCTACAGCCTAACGGTAGCGCGGTCTACCGGTAGCTGCAGCCTACCGGTATCCCTCCCTACCGGTAGCTGCTGCCTAGCGGTAGGTCGGCCTACCTGTAGCTGCAGCCTACCGGTAGCTCAGTCTACCGATAGGTGCAGCCTACCGGTAGCGTGGTCTACTGGTTGGTGCAGCCTACCGGTAGCTCATCTACCAGTGGCTGTCACCCACCAGTAGCTCTCAGCTACCGGTCGCTCTGGCCTACCCTCACGGGTCCTTTCCAGTAGCACTCTTTTTTGGGAAAATTGGATTTTAAACCCCATTTTGACTCCTTTAAGTGCGTTTTAATGCCCGATAATGCCCGTAAATGGTTTAATTAATTATTTAATGAATTAACCTGGTGTGTACATCGATTTAAACCACCCGGCCCTTTTTTTAACGTCTGGGGCTGCGTAGTCAACCCATGACCCCGCACCTTACGCGGTTTCGTGTTATAATCTCAACCGTCTGCGGCCCTTATAAACTAAAGGTTTAGGAATGGTTTCTTATTTCCTCGAGCGCAGATTTTCACGAACAGATTTTGGTGCATCGGGCGAGCCGCATCGTTATTCGTAAATTTCCACGCCCGGCCTAAGCGTCGATCTTCTATCAATAGGTAGGGATTTTTCCTTCGTCTCTCATTTCTGTGTATCATGTGGGGTGGGTGCGCTATTGTTTCTATGGGAATGGGCTAACCAAACCTTAAAAAAGATAATAAATGGTCTGTTAAAGGATGATGGGGTGCAATTGGTTTTCTGCAGTACTCTTTTCAAATTGCTATATGTTGTGCACTGTATGAATTTATGCCTGGCTGAAAATCATGGTCGTTGGTGGTCTTTCTCAGTGCACTAATAAACTCTTGTCTCCTGTGATGATTAAATGGATGTAACATAGAAATTTGTTAATCACGTGAACTCGGTAGATTAAATGGATGCCCTGAAAACATAAACCCTTGTGTGGTCACCCTGGTTAACTAAAAGAAAGAGGAAATAGATAAATGTTGTGCTTGATCCTGGGATTTTCTCTACTCTATTTTGTTAGTAGGTGAATTGTTCTGTTTGTTTTCTCATGGGGTGATGTGGGTGAGGATGAGATCCTATGATGTGGCACGGTTGCTCGTTGTGAATCTGTGTTTGTGGTTGCTCTGCTTATATCACTAATTAGGGTGGGATCCTCTATTGATGAAAAACCTTTTTGGGGGAGGGGACATGGGGAAGTGTCTCGGGATTGTCTTTGGTTCTTGTACTTCGAGGGTTCTCACTTTTCCTTTGTTGTTGTGACATTACAAGAGTACTGGGTGTGGATACTTAGTTTACATTTTGCTGGTTTATTTTCCTTGGTTATGCTTATGGTTTAGTTGCCTAGTTGTGCTTAAACTTATTTTAACAATATTACTAAACATGAAACAATAATCGGACAAATGGGTTTTCTTGGCCCGAGTCGTGACTCAGATTTGGGTGTTGGTTGTGTCCTTTAGGTTGGCTGAATAAAAACCTAAAATTTGGGTGAGTGCTTGTAACCTATATCAGTATTTGTAGTTTTGTTTTTCTTATTTGCACCCCACCCAAGTTGAGCAATTTGTACCGAACACCCCCATTTCATGGGGGAGAGTGTTTTTCCCAACACTATTTATAGTGGCTGGTTATTAGCTCCTTTTCTGCTCCCTTTACCGGATAGACCAAGTATCTTTGGGCAGGCTGTGATGGTCTGAGGTCCATTATTATCCCAAGAACCTTCGGGCGGGGTAGTGTGGTGATTGTCCAGGTGTGTGCAGCGGGGTGGTTTCCCAAGTTTCGTCGGGATGAGGCCAAGGCGTCTTCGGGCGCGGCAGTGGATCTTCTAGCCCAGGTGTCTTCGGACGTGGTGGTGGTTGTTCTCGCCTAGGTGTTTGCTTGCATTCTTACATGTGACAGTTTTGTCCCATGTGTTTGCGGCTGGGATTCGGCAGTGCGACTACGTGTGGTTGTGGCCCAGGTGTGTTCGGGCGGGTGTGGCAGTGGGACTGTGGTGAGAATGGCGGGATTGGTTCGATTCTTAGGATGTCCCAATAACCAGTGGGAAAGTGGCGCGGGGTACCCAAACACCTATATGCTCTTATTTTATATATTACATGACTTGCGTTATTTGGGGAGTGTGACTTGGTGAGGCTTGGGTGGATATTTTACCTTGATAGGTGTTTGGTTTACTTTTTTTCTCATGGGACTTTAGTAAATTCCCCCACTTGTGCACGAGAGTCTTTGGTTTTCCCTACTGAGTGTACTTTTATGCTCACCCTACGTATATAAAACTGCTTTCAGGTTTCCAGGAGGTCTTCGGGGATCGCGTAGGACCATACTAGCTCAGACCTTTGGGGCAGTTGCTGTTGCTATTTTTCTTCCTGTGGTACATACCTTTGTAGTCACCTTTTGTACTTTGTGGATTTTACATTTGGAACATGCATGTGGGAATGGTTTACTTTTGGCTTTACTTTTCTTTTACCTTGGTGTTGTTGGGTTTCATCTTCTTATCTCCCGATTCTATAAAACAAAAAGGGGTAATGCCTTCCATTTGTGTGTAATTTCTATAACCTCGGTGCTAGTCGCCACTCCGGGACCTATTGAAGGTGGGTCTCAGGGGTCATTATCTCTCCTTCAACATAAAGAAGTAAGGGCATAGTAATCTACTGTCCATTCCCTCCTTTTGGTGAAGGTGGGTTGTGATAGAATGGTATCAAAGGTGATGATTGAGAGATAGGATGGATTCTGGAGTTAGGCATAGTGATGATTGCTTGGGATGGTAGGGCAACAGTGTTGGGTGACCTCAGTGTGTGAATTTGGCCAGGGAAGACCGGCTAGGACATGAGATTTTACGGTCCCCCATGATCCAACATGAGGACTCTGGACCTACCGAATGACCAAGTGATGCCGCGCAGATTGCAGGGTAGAGACCCTTGGAAAGGTACATGCATCATAATGACTTTTTTTCTCATGTTTTTTGGGGTGTTTTGGGAATTAAGAATAAACAAAATGTTTGAAAACATTTAAAGACAATAATCTGCACTACTTGGCATTAGGCATTCCTTGTTTACCTTGAAGCTATGGCACCTGGAAGGCGACCGTGTGTGGTACAAACGATCGAGGCCCTGCAGACTACCTTGGACGATCGGCAGAGAGCTGACCGAGAAGAGGAGGACGACCAGTGGCAGAGGACTCTTTGGGCCTTCCAGCGACAGACCCTCTAGAGGTATGAGGGTAGCACCTCTGACATGAAGATGAAAGGCTGGATAGAGGATCTAGTGATAGCTTTCAGTTTGATTCGGGCCCCAACCGAGTACTGGATTCCTCTGGCCGTCAACCAGATGTGGGGAGCAGCGCGTCAGTGGTGGATGCTTTACCTAGGGGAGAAGAGAGAGTATGAGGTGGTGTGGGATGATTTCAAGAGGGAGTTCCGGAAAGATTTCCTCTCTTCGATGATGACGGAAGAAAAGAGACAGGAGATACTCTCCCTACAGTAGGGGAGTATGTCTGTGAGGGAGCTAGGGATCAAGATCAAGGACCTCCTATATTTTTCTCCGGACCTCTTTCCTGACGAGGAGTCTCGGGAAAGACCTTTGGAAGAGGCGCTCCGACCCTCCCTCTAGTACTTTGTTACCCCCTTTACCCTTTCGATGTACATAGAGGTCCAGAAGAAGGACGAAGTATTGGAGAGGATGCATGCTCTAGGAGGAGTGACACGAGAGGGGATCCAGCTAGGACCATCGAAGGGGAAATCTGTCAGCACCAGGCCTCCATCATCAGGACCCTCCAGGTTCCGACTGGCAGGGAGCTGACCGTAACAGTTTCAGTTTCGATCCCCTGGTCCTCACCCTTTTCCTTCCAGTCTGGGATGGCGGTGCTTCGTCTGTGGGAGCCCTGGACATCTCCGGAGTCAGTGCCTAGATCGGGTACATCACAGCAGTGGCGGACAGCCCTCATACTGGCCCCATCAACACCTTCCAGCCAGACCTTTTCAGCAGCAGTAGTAGGGACAGCGAGCTCCCGCTCCTCCGAGAGAAGATGTAGGAGGAGGAGGCCGACCTCAGGGCGCACCTCAGGAACCTCGACCGGGGCATGGTCGTGGAGGTGGTCGAAAACCGAGGGGCAGAGGAGCTGGGCATGGACAGTTACACGCTGCAGTGGCAGCTGTTCCAGTAGGGCCGAAGGTTGTTCGAGGTACGATCAGTTTGTTTAGCACACATCCTTATGCCTTGTTCGATACCGGAGCTTCCCACTCCTTTGTTTCACCTAGTCTAGCCCGTGCTTTGGGTATAGATGCCGAGATACTCCTAGTGCCTCTGGTGTTGAGCACACCAGTCAGAGGTCAGACCGACTTGTTGTTTGTTTTTCGGGGATGCAGACTGATGATAGGGCCACATCAGTCAGTTAGGGATCTTCTTCTGCTATAGATACAACTATACGATGTCATCCCAAGAATCTACTAGCTATTATTTGTGTGTTCCGTCATCGACTATTTCGAAGGAAGGGTCGTGTTCTCAGAATTGGGTGGTCGGCGTGTTGTTTTCACCGGCGAGCAGAGCAGTCAGAAGGGCGACAGGTGAGAGGAACCCCTCCTCTCTTTGCTAGCTGAGCTGTCAGTAGGGTCAGTAGATGCTGAAATGGTAGAAGTGCCAGAGATCGTCCGTGGGTTTATGGAATTCTTCCCTGAGGAGGTGACGAATCTACCCCCTCGACGTGATATCATGTTCGGGATTGACCTGCAGCCCGACACTCGTCCGATCTCGATGGCTTCGTACCCGATGGCACCTTTAGAGCTGCTGGAGTTGCAGATCCAAATTGACGATCTGATTAAGAGGGGTTATGTTCGCCTGAGGGCATCCTCGGGGGGAGTTCCAGTCTTGTTCAAAAAGAAGGATGATGGTGGCCTCAGGTTGTACATAGACGACAGGAGGCTGAATCATGTGACGATCAAGAATCGCTACCCTCTTTCGAGGATAGCCGATCTTCTCGACCAGCTGAAAGGGGCAGGATGGTTCTCAAAGATCGACCTATTGTCTGGGTATCACCATCTGAGAGTGAAGGAGGGCGACATCCAAAATATGGAATTCATATGCATGTATGGACACTTTGAGTTCGTGGGTATGCCCTTCGGCGTTCCGGACGCCCCATATGTGTTCATGGGGCTTATGAACTCCATCTTCCGAGAGTACCTAGATCAGTTCATAGGTGTGTTCATCGACAACATTCTGGTCTACTCTAGATCAGAGGATGACCATGCAGAGCACCTGAGGACTGTTTTGGAGGTCCTCCGACATCATCAACTCTATGGAAAGTTGTCAAAATGCAAGTTCTGGACACGAGAACTGCACTTCCTCAGGCCCGTGGTGTCCAAGAAGGGAGTAGCGGTGGACCCGTCAAAGTTTAAGGCAGTTGTTTCTTGGTAGCACCCCAGAATGTGGCAGAGGTCTGTAGTTTCCTTGGGCTGGCAGGTTACTATCGGAGGTTCGTACCCAATTTCTCCCGAGTAGAATCCCCTTTGACAACTCTGACCAAGAAAGACCAGGATTTCATGTGGAGTGAGATGTGCGAGTCATCCTTCAGCTATCTGAAGGAGTAGTTGGTCAGTGCCCCATTGCTAAGATTACCAGAAGAAGGGGTGGCATATGAGGTGTTCTGCGATGCTTCAGGATAGGGCCTAGGATGTGTTTTGATGTAGCGACAAGGGGTGATCTCTTATGGGTCTTGGAAGCTACGCCCTCATGAGCGTAATTACGCCAGCCACGAAATAGAGCTTGCAGTGTTCATCTTTGCGCTAAAATTATGGAGGCACTACCTCATCGGATAATGATTTGTGGTCTTCACATATCACAAAATCTTGAGGTATATCTTCTCCCAGCAAGACCTGAACTTGCGACAGGGGAGATGGGTGGATTTCCTCCAGGATTACGACTTCAAGATCTCTTATACTAAGGTCAAGGGAAATTTAGTGGTCGATGCCTTGAGCAGGAGGACGCAGAAGGATGCGATTCGAGAGTCGGCAGATGCCTGGAAGGCAATGGAAGAGTTGGCTACCTTACAGATGGACGCGAGGATGGATAGATGTAGAGGTTTCCTATATCAGATGACAGTACAGTCATATTTGTTTCAGAAAGTGGAGGAGTCTTGGTGGGGAGACCCAGAGTGCGAAGTGATGTGTGACTGAGTTGACCAGGGCAATGCTCCGGAAGGATCGACAGAGGATGGTAAGAACCGGATTCGTTTCCAGGGAAGGTTGTTTGTTCTGGAGGCGATGCACGATGCGGTTCTCAGTGAGTTCCACAACTCACCCCCGGCGGTACACCCAGTAGTTTCCAAGATGTACTTGGGATGAAGAGGCAGTTTTGGTGGCCCAGAGTTAAGTGAGAGGTGGCAGAGTTTGTGGTCAAGTGCTTAGTATGTCAGCAAGTGAAGACTGGACACCGATTTCCAGGCGGCCTACTGCAGCCTCTAGTTGTCACCGAGTGGAAGTGGGATGGCATCTCGATGGATTTCATCACGGTACTACCCATGGTCCAAGGGGGATACGATGCCCTCTAGGTGGTAGTGGACAGGATGATGAAATCAACTCACTTTCTGGAGATTAGGGAGTCGAGTGCAGTATATGCTTTGGCACGAAGCTACATGGATGAGGTGGTGCGGTTGCATGTGATTCGGAGGTCTATAGTATCAAATAAGGATTCATGGTTTACCTCTTGAGTCTAGAGAGGATTGCATCCGGATTTTGGCACCCAGCTGCATCTTAGCACTTCTTTCCATCCCAAGACAGATGGACAGATAGAGCGCACCATCTAGACCTTGGAGGATATGCTGCGAGCATGTGTTCTAGACTCTGGGGGATCATGGGTGCGATACTTGCCTCTGGTAGAGTTTTCCAACAATAATAGATATCACTCTATCATTGGTATGGCCCCATTTGAATCTTTGTATTGGAGGCCATGTCGTTCACCTGTGTGTTGAATCGAAGTAGGAGAGGTAGGCATAATTTCCCCAGAAGTGGTGCAGAGCACGAAAGAGATGGTTCAGCTCATAAGGGAAAGGATGAAGGCAGCCCATGACCGACATAAGTCGTATGCTGATACCAGGAGGAGGCCCTTGGATTTTGATGTTGGATACCATGTGTTCTTGAAGGTCTCCCCTTGGCGTGGGCAGCGAAGGTTCGGCAAGGGGAGTAATCTTTCTCCCATGTTCATCGGACCCTTCGAGGTGTTGTGGCGGGTTGGAGAAGTGGTTTATCAGCTAGCATTACCACCACCGCTAATGAGGATACATGATATCTTCCCTGTGTCTCAGCTCCACCGGTATCTGCACGACGATTCACACGTCCTTGATTTGGGTGAGCTAGACATCGAGGACGACATGACTTTTGTGGAGAGAACAGTGATGATCGAGGATCGCAAGGAGAAGGTGCTTCGTGGGAGAAACATCCCCTTGGTTAGTGTGTTTTGGAGAAATGGTGGGCTTGAGAAGAGTATGTGGGAGAGGGAAGCACAGATGTGTACCCAGTACCCATAGTTGTTTTGAGATTTGTTCTTTGTTGTACCTGTTGTAGTATAACATTTTGTATTTTTGGCTGTGGAATGTACTAGTTTTCTTTCCTCTGGATGTGTGTGAAAATCCCTAGCTATGGGGTAGGAGAGGACCCGACCCTTAATGAAGACGCATTAAGGTAGATGTGATTAAACCCGCTCATGCAAGTTAGTGCCGCCCAAAGCAAATAATATTTTGACATGGGGGAGGAGACTCCCCAACCCACATGCATGGGCAGTTTGGCATGGTATGTTGCTTGGTTCTTGATAGGGAAGTGTTTTTAGTTAGCATGGGTTCACTTCTAAGAGATATCTTTCGAGGTGGTTGGTCAGACCCTCTCTTTCCTTCTAGTTTGTTTTGATTCTCGAGGAAGAGAATCATTTAAGATGTATATGATGTAATGGCCTGGGGTTTTTGGGGTCCATTACATTGTGAATATCTCATGTGGGGTTTTCTGGTCTGGGAATCTCGATGAAGTTAGGGAACGGTAGGCCTACCAGTAGCCTTATCTTACCGGTAGCAGGCCTACCGATAGCTGCTGCCTACCGGTAGCTCGGTCTACCGGTAGCTGCAGCCTACTGGTAGCTTGGCCTACCTGTAGCTGCAGCCTACCGGTAGCTCGGTCTACCAGTAGCTGCAGCCTACAGGTAGTTTGGTCTACCGGTAGCTCCAGCCTACCGGTAGCTAATCTACCGGTGGCTCGGGCCTACCCTCACGGGTTCCTTCCAGTGGCACCCCTTTTTGCGCAAATTGGGTTTTAAACACCATTTTGTCTCCTTTAGGCGCATTTTAAATCCCGATAACCCCCATAAATTTTTTAACTAATTATTTAATGAAGTAACTTGGTGTGTGCGTCATTTTAAACCACCCGGCCCTTTTTTTAACTTTTGGGGCCGCGTAGCCAACCCCCGACCTCGAACCTTACGCGATTTCACGTTCTTATCTCAACCGTCTGTGGCCCTTATAAACTAAATGGTTAGGAATGGTTTCTTATTTCCTCGATTGCGGCTTTTCATGAACAGCTTTTGGTGCATCGGGCGAGCCACATCGTTATCTGTAATGTTCCGCGCCCGGCCTATGCACCGATTGTCTATCAATAGGTAGGGATTTTTACTTCGTCTCTCCTTTATGTGTATCATGTGGGGTGGGTGCGCTATTGTTTCTATGGGAATGTGCTAACCAAACCTTAACAAAGATAATAAACAGACTGTTAAAGGATTATGGGGTGCGTTTGGTTTTCTACTGTACACTTTTCTAATTGCTATATGTTGTGAACTGTATGAATTTATGCCTTCTAAAAATCATGGTCGTTGGTGGTCTTTCTCTGTCCACTAATAAACTCTTGTCTCCTGGGATGATTAAATGGATGTAACATAGAAATTTGTTAATCACGTGAACTCGGTGGATTAAATGGATGCCCTGCAAACATATACCATTGTGTGGTCACCTTGGTTAACTAACAGAAAGAGGAAATAGATAAATGTTGTTCTTGAACCCATAAGTTTCTCTACACTGTTTTGGTAGTAGGTGAATTGTTCTATTTGTTTGCTCATGGGGTGATGTGGGTGAGGATGAGATCCTTTGATGTGGCATGGTTTCTGGTTGTGAATCTGGGGTTGTTGTTGCTTTTCTTATATAATGAATTGGAGTGGGATCCTCTGTTGATGAAAAACATTTTTGGGGGAGGGGACACGGGGCAGTGTCTCGGGGTTGTCTTAGCTTCCAGTACTTCAAGGGTTCTCACTTTTCCTTTGTTGTTGTGACTTTACAAGAGTACTGGGTGTGGATACATAGTTGTTGTTTGGATGGTTTTTTTCCTTGGTTATTCTTATGGTTTAGTTTCCCAGTAGTTCTTAAACTTATTTGAACATTATTACTGAACATGAAACAAGAATCGGACAAATGGGTTTTGTTGGCGAGAGTCGTGACTCGGATTTGTGTGTTGGTTGTGTACATTAGGCTGGCTGAAGAAAAACCTAAAATTTGGGTGAGTTCTTGATACCTATATCTATATTTGTATTTTTCTGTTTCTTATTTTCGCCCCACCCACGTTTAGAACTTAGTGCCGAACACCTCCATTTCATGGGGGAGGGAGTTTTTCCCAACACTATTCTTAGTGGCTGGTAATTAGATCCTTTTCTGCTCCCTTTCCTAGATAGCCCAAGTAACTTTGGGCAGGCTTTGATGGCCTGAGGTCCATTATTAGCCCAAGAACCTTCGGGTGGGGTAGTGTGGTGATTGGCCAGGTGTGTGCGGCAGGTGGTTTCCCAAGTGTCTTTGGGGTGAGGCCCAGGTGTCTTCAGGCGCGGCAGTGGATCTTCTAGCCCAGGTGTCTTGGGGCGTGGTTGTGGTTGTTTTGGACTAGGTGTTTGCAGGCGTGGTTATGTGTGACTATTGTTGCCCAGGTGTTTGCGGGCAGGATTCGGCAGTGGGACTGTGTGTGGTTGTGGCCCAGGTGTGTGCGGGAGGGTGTGGCAGTGGGACTGCAGTGAGAATGGCGGGATTGGTTCGATGCGTAGGATGTCTCAATAAATAGTGGGAAAGTGGAATGGGGTACCCAAACACCGATGTTATCTTACTATATATATTACTTGACTTGCGTTATTTGGGGAGTGTGCTTTGGTGAGCCTTTGGTGGATAGTTTACCTTGATTGGTGTTTAGTTTACGTTTGTCCTCACGGGACATTAGTACATTACCCCACTTGTGCACGAGAGTCATGGGTTTTCCCTTCTGAGTGTACTTGTATGCTCACCCTACATATATAAAACAGCTTTCAGGTTTCCAGGAGGACTTTGGGGATGGCGTAGGACCATACTAGCTCGGACCTTTGAGGCAGTTGCAGTTTCTGTTTTTTTTCCTTTGGTACTTAAATTTGTAGTCACCTTTTTTATTTTTTGGCTTTTACTTTTGGAACATGCATGTGGGAATGGTTTTCTTTGGCTTTACTTTTCTTTTACCTTGGTGTTCTTGGGTTTCATCTTCTTATCTCTCGATCCTATAAAACAAAAGGGGGTAATGCCTTCCATTTGTGTGTAATTTCTATACCCTTGGTGCTAGTCACCACTCCGGGACCTATTAAAGGTGGGTCTCAGGGCTCATTATCTCTCCTTCAACTTAACAAAGGAATGGCCTGGAAATCTGCTGATCCTTCCCTCCTTTTGGTGATGGTGGGTTGTGACATTCTTGATATGTGATATATGCCTTTCTTTTTTTTAACTAAAATCAATTCAAGGAGAGAACGTGGGTCTCGTATTAAAAACCCACAATTGGACTCTCTGTACTCGACAAGTTACAACATGACGTGCTAGGGAATCAATGTTTTAGGTACTCTAGGCATGGGCTCCCTTAGTATTTCTATTATAATATTGGGTGATACCGGTTCCCTAAGGGGTAACCAAGGATGGACCTTTTAGTTTTATGGATACACAAACCCATAGTTGATACTCGGTCCCATACATGTGATACCTAGGATGGACTCACAATTACCACACCAAGAGAAATACTTGGACTTTCAAAAGGATCGCCTTGGATGGGTTTGGTGGCATTCGATATTTTCAATGGAGGTACCGTAGAAATACCTCATGGATTGGATCAGAATCTACCTCTGAAATTAATGATTTTTAATGTGAATGATTGAGATGCATCCTTTATTATTTTTATATATTGTGATTTCACTTGATTTGTTTAAATTAATTTATTAGCTTAATTATGTTATGACATGAGATTTAGTCCCCAAGTTAAGGAAAATGCTTGGGTATATCCCTTCTTTGGTTTTACATGATGTTATTAACCCTTGTTTATATACTCTTCTTTTCAAAACTATACTTCTTATACATTCGACATAGGTCGATATAGGTGGTATGGGACAAATGCTTCATGGATGGAAGAGTTGATAGAAATATTTATATTATATAAATCCAATAATATTATCTGATCATAATTATTTTTATTAATGATATTATCCTTGTTGTAAATGATGAAATTAGATGTACATGATTTGTTGAAGAAATGAAAAAGGTATTTGAAATGTCTATGTTAGGGTAAATCACATACTTTCTTGGGTTACAAATTTTTCAAAAGAAGAAACATATCTTTCTTTCCTACGAAAAGTATGTTAAGGAACTTCTGAAGAGGTTCAGCATGGAAAATTAAAAACTTGTTTCCATGCCGATTTTAGTGGGAAAAAAGATTAATAAATATGGAAAATTAAAATAAGTTGATCAGAAAAAATTTCATAAAATGATTGGAAGTTTATTGTATTTTACTACCTCTAGACCTGGAATTGTTTATGTAGTTACTTTAAGGGTCATATTTTAGAGTGCTCCTAAAGTATAAAAATTAATTTCTAGAAAAAAATTCCTAGATACATCAAAGGTCTAACAAATTTCAGAATTAGGTATGACAAATTAGAATGTATTCATTTGATTTGGTAATTAGATACTGATTTGTCATGAAATGTTGATGATAGAAGATCCAAATCTATTGGAAAATTCTTTCTGGGAAAGAATTGTGTAAGTTTTAATTCAATGAAATAGAATTCTGTATCTCTAAGTATGGTTTAATCAAAGTATGTTTCTTCCACTTAGGCTACTACTCAACTTATGTGGATAAAAACTCAATTATAATATTTACTTGTTGAAGTGAAGTTACCCTTGATCTTGAGATGTGATAATAAAAGTACAATCAATCTCTCCAATAATCAAATTCAATATTGTTCAAAACATATTGATATCAAATATCATTTTATAAAAAATATCATGTGGAGGAGAATCAATTGATGTCGGAGTATGTTCTGACAACAGAACAAGTTGTTGACATTCTCAAAAAAGCATTACTTAAGGAATCATTCTCTAAACTATAGTTGATCATGGGCATCCAACCACTTTCTCATCAATGTTGAGCTCTGTGTTTTTGTCTCCTCTCCCATATTACCATTGGATATTTTTGTCAAGGGGGATATATCAATTGTTTCATAAATCAATCCTTTTGAATGAATGTAATAATGTGGAGTTATGTTTAAGTTGTGAATTCAACATCGTAAGTGTGTGAACAATTCTAACTGTTTGTTGGAGTGGTTGTAGGAAACATATTTTCGTATTCTAGAAGGTGAAAAAAATAATAAAAAGGATGATGGGAAGAAAATATGGGTAATGTTTCATAATCACTTCTTTAGGACAGCATGGTATTGCTACCAATGATTCTTGTTTCCTATAATGATTTTTCTCACATGGGATTTGAATTATTGATTGGTAATCCAGAGCTTTAGAATACAATGTTTAGTGATTTGTGAAACCTGGTTGACAAAAAAAATCCAAAGGGGGATATTGTTAGGGTCATGTTGATGATGAACTTGATCATTTTAGATGTTTTCATTCATTTTCAATAAATTTTAAAAAACAATAAAAGATGAATGATATGTATGGAAAATCACCACACTATTTATTTGGGGAAAATTGGACCAACCATTGTATTTATGTAATTGGACTCACAATGTTTGAAATTTTTGATTGCATTGAAGAAGAATCTTGTTGGATGTAAATTTTCATCGATTTCACTCTGGATCTGGTATAAAAGGATTGATCATATTGGAGGAGAATTGAGGTCTTCATGACTATGATTTAAATGTGATGATGTTTTGTTGATATTGGAGTTCACATAAATTACATATATTTAGATAACTTTTTATGAAAACTAGATGAAATAAAGGTGGAGTAAAAGAGATTCTATCAATAATATTCAGATTGATCATATGGAAATAGAAAATATGTTGGAGATCATATTCAGCCTGTTCATAATCAAGACAACATTATTTAAGTTATTTATTTTCTAGACAATCGTATGCAGGCTTAGATAAGATGTTGCTCAAAGAGTAAGAATATTTTGGTAAAATGTGAAGTTGAAATACATTCCATTGAAATTCATATGATGCTGAATTCGGTCCACAAGGTATTTCATGTCATGATAACAGCACAAGTTTGTGATTGAAAGAAGTTTCTGAAGTAGAATTTTCTAAAACAAGTCAATCATATAGAGTATTCCATCATAATCACCAGATGAAAAAATTGTTTATTGGGAGAATTCGGTGGAATTTTATTCAAAAAATAAATACTAACTCTCATTTTTATTCAAATACTTTGTTTTCTAATAAGTTTAAGATCCATCATATAATAGTTAATACCAATTTATATTTATAAAGAGAATAAGAAGATTATATGATTGAATCAATTCATTCAAGTGGTTCAATAAAAGAGCTATAAGAAATATCTAAATGTGTTGTCGATGGGGAGCATGAATTTCAGATGATATGGTTTGATTCTTCAATTGTTTCAGATCATCAAAAAGAAGAATCAGAATGGTATTTGAAAAAATGAATGTTTTCTATTTCTTCATCAATTTACAAAAAATTGTTATATAGAATCAAATTAATGAAATTGGATTGAGAAATTGGTATGGGAATTGGAATTGTATTGGTGTTTGAAAAGAATTTCTGAATATTAGTTGAGGTCATAGAGATGATTCAAGAAGAATTGAGAATCATTGGTGAAGTCATAAATGCACCTAAAATTCAAGGAATCTTGAAATGTTAAGGAATTTTTTGAGTTTTAAAAGGCTTCAAATTCTCACCAAAATCACTTTTGAGCCACCTATAATGGGGGAGAAGTACATCAAACTTTTTTCGATTCTGATGGAAGTATTACTCATGAAAAAGATGAGAGATAGAGGAGAACTAAATAATTTTAGAGAGAGAAATGAGTTTCTGTATTAAACTGCATTGAAGAATATTTAAGGACTGAAGTGAAAGAGGAAGATATAGTATTGAAATGTATTCAGCTATTCATAATATTCGGTGATCATCATATTCAATTTTTTATCATATTCTGATTTTCGTCGAACCTAAATGGTCATCGTATTAGGCCGGATAATCAGATTGGGATTTCTTTTTTGGGATTTCTGGACCGAGGTAGAAGGATTTCTAGACTATCTTGATTTTATTATGGAAGAGATATATCTATCATATAGGGTAACCAGATTTGAATAAATGGATTAGAAGAATCAAACTTGCATAATCATATTGGTAGAATAGGACTGGGAAATTGGATTTAATTTTAAATCTATTTCTTCGAAGTTCTTACCATCATCTAGGTAATAAATTGAAAAAAATCAAATAATTCACTTATGGAAATTTAAAAGGAAGCAAATGTGACATGTTTTGTTACACAAAAATTGTATTTCCTCGTTTGTTATAGAGGGTACACATGTACTATTGGTTTTTTTACTGAGTGCAGACATGTGTAAGGTTATACCCTACTCATTGTTTTCCACATAAAGTTATTGTTTTCTAGTTGATTGTGTGGCTTTGGATCATTTCCAAATGATACCACAGATGTATCTTTTCATATTGAATAATGAAACATATAAATACTAGTGTTCATGTCGATGTGTATTTGAATTGTTTTCAGTAGGGAATGAAATATTTAAGAGGAGGTTAAGGTTGTTTTATTTTCAAGGAAACATAAAAGTAAAACTATCACTAATTGACCCCCTCCACCTCTCAATGATACAATTATTCTTACCAGGGACCATAAAATACCCATGAAAAATAATGATTCAAAGTTATTTAAACCCTTAAACCTAAATTATGGAATTTGGCATGTGATGTTGAACATGGTTGGTCTTTTTTATATCTTTGTGTTATGTGGTATGTGGTGTAGTGGTGATGTAGACAATATAGGTTTTTAAATAAGTGTGTAAATAATATGATGATTGGTTGGAATGGGATGTTATGCGGGCAGTTATGTGGTGATGGAAATGTTTGGTGGTATTACTGTTTGGAAGTTATGATGTGTGGTTTTTGTGACATGTGGTTGTTGTGCTATAATGGATTCAATGATTTCGTGTTTTGGTGATGGGTTAAGATGGGTGAGCAGTTAAATTTTGGGGTTATGTAAGTTTCCTGGTTATCCATGGAATTAATTAAAATGATAAAATGAAATGGGATGGGTTGGTAGATGAATAAGAATGGAATAGAATTGAAATGTGTTCATTGGATAAATTAATTAAAAAATTAATTAATGGTTTGTGTTAATGTGAATGAAATGGATTAGTAAATTGGAGTTAGTGGAAACTCATTAAAATCATTAAAATGCAGTAATTTGTAAATGTATGTGGAAATGTGTGGCTATGTGTAGTGGTTATGTGGTTTGAAATATATATAGTGGTGGAAACAATTGTAATTGATGACATGTGGAGAAGTAGAGGTGTGGTGATGAATTCTAGTGTATTTTTTGTGATCCCATAGGTTGTGTATTGTGTTTTATCTATTTATTATGAATTTTATGTGATTTTTATTTATTCCCCACCCATGTTGAATAACCTTCCAAGTTCCCAATGGTCTTAGGTTTTTATTCACCAATATCCTGGATCGCGGTGATACAAATTACTAGAAATCCCCTCTTCCTCAATCTTCCTATAATAGAGATTAAATGGTTTGTTGTTGGAGATTGTACAGTGGTGATGAGTATGTGATATGTGGTTGAGGTCATTCAAGGGAGGAGGAGTAAATATGGTTGATTTCCTACACATTCATGCTATTTGATTTCCCCATTCATGTGATGAGGTTGTGATGTGGTGAGGTAGTGATGTAATGATGAATAATGATATATCTTCATGCTAGAACATATAAGGGTAGGGTTGGTAATGATGCATCCCAACCTATATGAGATATGGATGAAAATATGAGTTTATTTATAGTGAAGGAATGTCATATCATGATGGTTGATGTTTGGGTATAATAGTAGCATGTTAGTGGAGAAGTTATTAATGGATGAATTCGTTTATGTTTTCGAAACTATGATACTATATTAGATGTGTGATTTGTTGAGTGCTCCATGGTGATCCATAGATAGGTTAGAAGACCTCTTTAGGTTCTTTTTTGTTCTTTTTTTATTCAAAGGAACATTATATGATCCTTTCACATGCGAACTTGATATCATGGTAATGTGTGGAACATCAAGTTCACAAGTGAAAGGATCATATAATGACCCATCAAGGATTCAATAAGAGATACCTACATTGAGGAAGATTAATTTAATACCCATGACCCTAAATCTATTCTCAATAATGATGGTTTCTATCTCAAAACATAGAAAAAATAAAATTATAACATGATTCTTCCTTTCATGATTCAATGAAAAATTTATATAATATTAAATCCAATCCAATACTTCATATATACAATGATATCTAAAAATAATGATAGTGAACATTTAGATCAAATAATATTTGATATCTTAAGGATCAAGCCTTTGATATGATGTTGATATAATCAATCATAAATATAATGGATTCATTTATTTATGTAGAATCTTCAATTTTTCCCTTAATAAGCATGAGATCCATACCATCATGGGTTATGATAACTAATAAGGGGTAATAGAGGATAATCATGATTTAAAAACTCATATTATAGAACCCAAATTGACTACATGGTTGAGTTCATACTATCATAAACTATATATAGGAGTATTCATGCCACTCTTCCCAGACCAGGTGATATATACAACCATTTTTCATAATACAAAATACTGTGCACAAGACCATACAATCTAAAATAGCTCTGAAAAGACTAAACTTTAACCTAAACCCCCAAAAAAACTAAATGATGGACTTACCAATCTATCCTTATATATCATATATATATATGTTATTTCTCATAACATAATAAATTGTTGATCTTATGGTTATTTTAGTTGAAGTCCATATTGATTCTTGTTGAGTACATGGTTGAGTTCAATAAAATGTGTAGAACATAAAGTTCACATGTGAAAGGATCATATAATGATCCATCAATGATTGAATAAGAGATACCTACATTGATGATGATTAAAAGATACCAATATTGTGATGTATTCTAGTGTAGTTTTTGAGATCCCATAGGTTGGGTATTGTGTTATATCTATTTATTATGAATTTTATGTCATTTTATAAATTCCCCACCCATGTTGAATAACATTCCAAGTTCCCAATGGTCTTTGAAATTTTCTCTCCAATATCCTGGATGGCGGTGATACAGATTACTAGTAATCCCCTCTTCCTCAATCTTCTTATAATAGATATGAAATGGGTTTTTGTTGGAGATTATCCAATGGTGATGAGTATGTGATAAGTGGTTCAGGTCATTCAAGGTGGGTGGAGGAAATATAATTTATTTCCTACTTGTTCATTATATTTGATTTCCTCGGTCATGTGATGAGGTTGTGATGCGGTGAGGCTATGATTTGATGATGAACAATGATAGATCTTCATGCTAGACCATGTGAGGCTAGGGTTCGTATGGATTCATCCCAACCAATATCATATATGGATGAATATGTTAGTTTCTTTATAGTGAAGGAATGATAGATCATGATGGTTGTTGTTTTGGAATAAGAGTAGTGTGTTAGTGGATAAGTGTTTAATGGGTGACTTCGTTTATGTTTTGGAAAATGTGATACTATATTAGATGTGTGATTTGTTGAGTGATCCATAGTGATCCACGAATAGGTTAGAATACCTGTTATGGTTATTGTTGGTTATTTTTTGATTCACTGGATCATTATATGATCCTTTGACATGTGAACATGATACCTTTGGAATGTGTGGAACATCAATTTCACATGTGAAAGGATCATATAATTATCCACCAAGGATTTAATAAGAGATTCCTACATTGATGATGATTAATTTAATCCCAATGACCCTAAATGTATTCTCAATAACAATGGTTTGATCTCTCAAAACATAGAAAAAATAAAATAAGAACATGAATCATCATTTCAAGATTCAATTAAAAAATTATATAATATTAGATCCAATCCAGTACTGCATATATACAATGATATATAAAGATAAAGATAATGAACATTTAGATCAAATAATACATGATATCTTAAAGATCAAACCATTGATATGATGTTGATATGATCAATAACAGATATAAGGGATTCATTTCATTATCTAGAATCCCCAATTTTTTCCATAAGAAGCATGAGATCCATACCAACATGAGTTATGGAATCTAATAAGGGGTAACATAGGATAATCATGATATGAAAACTCATATTATAGAACCCAAATTGACTACATGGTTGATTTAATACTCTCATAAACTATATATAGGAGTATACATGCCACTCTTCCCCGAACTGGTGATATATACAATCATTTTTCATAATAAAAAAGACTATGCAGAAGACCTTACAATCTATAATAGCTCTATAAAGACTCAAATTTAAGATAAAACCCCCAAAACTAAATGGTGGACTTACCAATCTATCATTATATATCATATATATATATATATTGTGTGTTATTTATCATAACATAGGAAATTTTTGATCTTCTGGTTATTTTAGTTGAAGTCCATGTTTAAGAAATTGGACTCACCTCCTCCAATATAATTTTTTTATTTCAAAACACTTTTAAAGGGATGTGAGAACCCTTGCAGTAGTACATATTAAGCCCTAAATGATATGAAATTTTTGTTGAAGAACAATTTGATCTGATTAGAATCAAACTCCCTAAACATTATCCATGGTATATAGCTTACCTGAGTGCTAGGATTGGACTTCAAGATGTCTTCATAATGTTCCACCAAGATGTACCAAGACTACAAATATTCCTCCAAGTTAATCTTCCCCATGTTGAAACCTCTAATCAAGATGCGATTCTGCCTATCGATCCATTTACCTTACCCCTTTGTCATTTCCACTTTAAGAATTTTCCCCAACATTTGGTTGGTGACATCCTACAGAGCCTTAATATCTAATACTTGATCCACCATTTCTTTATCTGAGTGATGAAGAAGGTCCATGTGATTCATCACCACAGAAATTTGTCTCTGGTAGTCAAAAAGAGTACCCGCCTCTCACTGATTCACAGAAGTCTGAGCAGATCGCACATCCTCACTTTGCAACCCAGGAGGGTGTGCAGCCCCTGCCAGGGGAGGTTCAGCCACAATAGACACCCTCACGGGCATGCCAACACCATTACATGTTTTCGAATGAGGATTACCATTGCTTGTGTACCTTGTTACTGGTGGACTGGGCAGGTTGGAATAGTCTTTCCTTGGGCGTGACCTCCGGGTATGTTTGATAAAACCTTCTTAATATATAATAATGTTTTTTCCCTTCCTTGAAGAGGATCTAAAATACTCCTCTGCAATCCCCTCTTCTTTGGACTCACCAGGGTAATCCCAAGTTGAATCCTCTACTTGGGAGAACTCCCCTCTCTCAGCATAGTCCTCATAGGTATTTTCCTCCATCGTAATAGCTTCACCAGAATCATGACCCTCACCTTCTCCCAACACTATGAAATTGGACTCACAATCATTGAAAGGTTTTATTGTACTGAAGAAAAATCCTATTGGATGTAAATTTTCATCGGTTTCACTCTGGATCTAGTATAAAAGGTGTGATCATATTGGAGGAGAATCAAGGTCTCCATGACTATGATTTAAATGTCATGATGTTTTTTTGATATAGGAGTTCTCATAAATTACATGTATTTAGAAAACGTTTGATGAAAACATGATCAATGATAGGGGAATAAAAGAGATTCTATAAATTATATTCAGATTTATAATATCGAAATAAAAATATATGTTGGAGAACATATTCAGCCTGATAATAATCAGGCCCTAAGTATTTATGTCATTTATTTTTTGGACAATCGTATTCAAGCATAGAAAAGATATTCCATGAAGAGTTAGAATATTTTGGTGAAATGGGAAGTTGAAATATATTCCATTGAAAGTCATATGATGCTGAATTCAGTCCACAATGTATTTCAAGTAATTGATACAAGCACAAGTTTGTGATTGAAGGATGTTTCTAAAGTATAATCTTCTAAAACTAGTCCATCATATTGAGTATTCCATCGTAATCACCAGATGATAAAAAAATTTTGGGAGAATTCTGTGGTATTGTATTCATAAAAAAATTATGAACTCTAATTTGTATTCGAATGGTTTGTTTTTCTATATGTTTAAGATCCATCATATCATAGTTAATATCGTTTCGTATTTCTATTGAGGATAAGAAGAGTATATGATTTAATCACATCATTCAAGTGGATCAATATAATAGCTAAAGAAATATCTAGATGTTTTGTTGATGGGTATCATGAATTTCATAGAAGATGTATTGATTCTTCAATTTTTACAGATCATCAGAAAGAATAATCAGAATGGAATTTGAAAAAATGAGTTTTTTTTATTTCATCAAACATTTACTTAAAATTTTTATAGATCATCATATTAATGAAATTGGATTGAGAAATTTGTATAGGAATTTGAATTGTATTGGAGTTTGAAATGAAATTTGGAAGATGAGTTGATGTCATAGAGATGATTCAAGAAGAATCGAGAAGCTTTGGCGAAGTCATAAATGAAAATGAAATTCAAGGAATAATGACAATTCGAGGAATTTTTATGAGGGGTAAATGGCCTCAAATTCTCTCCAAAACCACTTCTAGGTCACCTATAATGGGGGATAAGTACATCATACATTTTCATTTATTCTGATGGAGGAATTACTCATGGAAAAGATGACATAAGGAGGAGTGCTATATAATTTTAGAGAGAGAAATGAGTTTTTGTATTGAACTGAGTTGAATAATTCGTGAAGGATTGAAGTGAAAGGAGAAGAGACAATATTAAAATTTATTCATCTGATCATCATATTCAGTGATCATCATATTCCATTGTTTATCATATTCTGATTTTCATCGTACCTGAATGTTCATTGTATTAGGCCAGACAATAAGATTTGAATTTCCGTATTGGAATTTCTGGACTGAGGAAGAAGGATTTCTGGACTATCTCGACTGTATTATGAAAGATATATATCTATAATATTGAGTAACCATATTTTAAGAATTGGATTAGAAGAATGAAACTAGCAGAATAACATTGGGAGAATAGTACTGGGAAATAGGACTGAATTTTAAATCTATTTCCACAAAGTTCTTACCATCTTTTGGGTAATAAATTGAATTATTTTTTTCAAATAATTAACTTATGGAAATTTAAAAGGAATCACAGGTGACATGTGTTGTTACAAAAAAAATTTATTTCCTCATTTTTGATAGAGGGTGCACACGTACTATTGGATTTTTTACACAGTCCACACATGTCTAAGGTTATACCCTACTCATTGTATTCCACATAAAGGGGTTGTTTTCTAGTGGATTGTGTGGTTTTGGATCATTTACAAACTATACCAAGGATATAACTATTCAAATCGAATAATGAAACATATAAATACTAGTGTTCATGTGGATGTGTATTTGAATTGTTTTCAGAAGGGAATGAAATATTTAAGAGGAGGTTAAGGTTGTTTTATTTTAAAGGAAACATAAAAGAAAAAGTATCCTTATTCACCCCTCCCCCTATCATTGATAAAATTATCCTTACTACGCACCATCAAATACCCTTGCTAAATAATGATTAAAACTACTTTAAACCCTTAAACCAAAATTATGGAATTTGGGATGTGATGTTGAACATGGTTGGTCTTTTTTATATCTTTTTGTGATGCGGTATGTAGTGTAGGGGCTATGTAGACTATATAGGTTTTGAAATAAGTGTGTAAATAATGTGATGATTGGTTGGCATGGGATTTTATGGGGGTATTAATGTGGTGATGGAAATGTGTGCTGGTTGTACTATTTGGAAGTTGGATGTAGGTTTTTTTGTGACATGTGGTTGTTGTGCTATAATGGATTCAATGATTTGGTGTTTTGGTGATGTGCGGAGATGGGTGAGAAGATATATGTTGGTGTTTTGTATGTTTCCTGGTTATCCATGGAATGAATTAAAATGCTAAAATGAAATGGAATGGGTTGGTAGATGAATAAGAATGGAATAGAATTTATATGTGTTGATTGGATAAAATGAATTAAAAAAATAATGAATGGGTTCTGTAAATGTGAATTAAATTCATTAGTATATTGGAGTTAGTGGAAACGCATTAAAATATTTAAAATGTAGTAATTTGTAAATGTATGTGGAAATGTGTGGCTATGTGTAGTTGTTATGTGGTGTGATATATATAGTGGTGGAAACAATCTTGATCGATGACATGTGAAAAGGTAGAGGTGTTTTGATGTATTCTAGTGTAGTTTTCGTGATCCCATAGGTTAGGTATTGTGTTATATCTATTTATTATTAATATTATGTCATTTATATACATTCCCCACCAATGTTGATTAACCTTCCAAGTTCCCAATGGTCTTTGGTTTTCTCGAAAATATCCCTGATGGCGGTGATACAGATTACTAGTAATCCCCTCTTCATATATCTTCCTATAATAGAGATGAAATGGATTATTGTTGAAGATTATCCAATGGTGATGATTATGTGATATGTGGTTGAGTTCATTCAAGGTGGGTGGAGGAAATATGGTTTATTTCCTACACATTCATGATATTTTATTTCCTCATTCAGGTGATTAGGCTGTGATGTGGTGAGGCTATGATGTGATGATGAATACTGATAGATCATCCTTCTAGACCTTGTGAGGGTAGGGTTGGTAGGTATGCATCCCAACTAATATCATATACGGATGAAAATGTGAGTTTATTTATAGTGATGGAATGACAGATCATGATGGTTGATGTTTGGGTATAAGAGTAGCATGTTAGTGAAGATGTGGTTAATGGGTGACTTCGTTTATGTTTTTGAAACGGTGATACTATATTAGATGTGTGATTTGTTCAGTGCTCCATGGTGATCCATGGATAGGATAGAATACCTCTTTAGGTTCTTGTTGGTTATTTTTTTATTCACTAGAACATTATACGATCCTTTCACTTGTGAACTTGATACCTTGGGAATGATCCTATTGATTATACATGTTATGATCACCCAACATATATAAATTATCATTCAGGTTTCCACAATGACTTTGTGGACCAAGCTAGACAATACGAGATTGGGTTTTGTAACTTCCACTAAGTCACGATTGTGGGGATTTTTAATTCGTATTAACATGTCGAATTTTTTTCCTTTCATGACATTATTCACATATTTTGGGATAGTATTGGTTTTAGATTTATAATATTTTATATATTTTCATTTTTTTTGTTATCATATATCCCAATCCATTATTATTATATAGTCTAATTCAATCCCCATGATATTTATTTATACACTCAGGGATTTTTTTAACCCAGCGCCTACTAGAGGTGGGACTAAGGGGTTATTGTATCACATTATTCATTGATGTTCTGGGACGATTACCTTTGGACAGAGGATGTAATTACACCTAATGTTTTAACTATATTATGTATGTAATGACATAACTGTACCCTCAAACAAATTCCTTGGTTCTCATGAAATACCTTAACATAGGCAAGTTTGGATCAATTTATTTTTTATAAACAAAAATATAAGAAGTTGATTACAACTAAAAATATTAAATTATGTATCTATACCTTAAAAAAATCAATCCATATGAAAATATTTATTTTTTAATTAATTATAACCCACAAAATATGTAATATACAACATATAGTTTATGAAAATAAAAAAATAAAAAAACAATAATAACATTTATACACAAATTGTATAATAAAATCCTTATAATGATACATGAAAAAATCAAACACACATATTTATAAAATAGCCAAAAGAAAATAATGATGGAGGATTAAAATATAGAATATTAAAAAAATATAATGACCAATATACTACTCCATCTCAATGACACATGTCCCAACCGCTATAACAACAAGAATCAATATGGCCTTCAACTAAAATAACCAGAAGATCTATAATTTCCTATGTTATGAGAAATAACAAACACACACATATATATATATGATATATAAGGATATATTGGTAAGTCCACAATTGATTTTTTGTGGGTTTAGATTAAATTTGAGTCTTTTCAGAGCTATTATAGATTGTAAGGTCTTGTGCATAGTATTTTGTATTTTGAAAAATGATTGTATATATCACCAGGTCGGGGAAGAGTGGCATGTGTACTTCTATATATAGTTTATGAGAGTATTAACTCAACCATGTAGTCAATTTTGGTTCTATAATACGAGTTTTTATATCATGATTATCCTATGTTACCCCTTATTGAATTTCATAACTCATGTTGGTATGGATCTCATGCTTTTTAAGGTAAAAATTGGGGATTCTACATTAATAAATGAATCCATTATATCTATTATTGATCACATCAACATCATATAAATGGTTTTATCTTTAAGATATCATTTAATATTTTATCTAAATGTTTACAATCTTTATCATTATATATAATTGTATATATTTAGTATTGGATTGGATCTAATATTATATACTTTTTTAATTGAATCGTGAAAGGAAGAATCGTGTTCTAATTTTATTTTTTCTATGTTTTAAGAGATCAAACCATCTTTCTTGAGAATAGATTTAGGGTCATGGGGATAAAATTAATCATCTAAATGTAGGAATCTCTTATTCAATCCTTGATGGATCATTATATAATCCTTGCACATGTGAACATGATGTTCCATACATTCATTAAACCCTACTTCCCTAGTAATGTGATGAGGATGTGAGGTGATGATGATTGATGCTAGCATCAGATTCTAGGAATTGTGAGGCTGTGGTAGGTTTGGATTCATCCTAACCCATATCAAACAATTTTTTATATTTGATTTGATATGTGATATGATTTTTATGAAAGTGATGGGTGGACATGACTTTTAATGTTGGCGTATGAGAGTAGAAAACCGATGGGGAAGCGGTTGTGAGGTTCCCTAGTTTATGTATTTTATAATATGTTACTATAACAGATGATCTATTTGGTGAGGGTACCATAATGAGGCTAGGATGGGTTAGACCAGTATAGGTGCTTGTTGGTTCTGTTGTTTATTAACTGGTACATTAGTATTATTTTTCTCATGTGAACTTGAGACCATCGGTATGATCTTAATATATATACATGTTTTTTCCAACCTATGTACATAAATTATTTATTATGTTTTTAAAGGTAATTATGGACCTATATTGACAATACTATATTGTGTTTTGCAACTATTTTTGGGACATTGTTGCACTACTGGTCATTTTTTATTTGTATGGAGACCATTACTTGTATATTTTAAGATTTTTCATGTGTAGTGTGGTGGTTTTTTGTTTAAATTTATGTTATATGATATATTTTCTTATTTTTTGTCTGTCCTATATCCAAATACTATATTATTATCTATGGTAATACATTTAATATGTGTTATTTTTACAACTTCTATGCATTTCACCAACCGAAGCCCTACTGGAGGTGAGACTCGGGAGGTTATTATCTTTATTCCTTATCGTCCTAGGAGGGGCACATTTAGATGGAGGGTTTCATAAGATATTTTTATTAGAGGTTAATTTTTAGAGTTAGGATGGAGTTTATAGTTATCCATGATAAGGAGTTTATGAGTTGGTTTATCAGTGATATAATTTGATATTGGTGTGTGACATAGGTCTGGGAGACTAGATTGGATATAAGATGTTAGGGGAACTCAAGATTCATTGTAGGGACCTATGAATGATTAATTCATCATGATTATTTTTTTTATTCTATAATTGGGTGGTTTAGGGAATCCAAAATGAATTAACTAAATATGGTTCCATAAAATCCATCACAATCAAGCATAGCATTTATTCATGATTTTCAAGAATGGATCGTGGTCATTGTCTACAAGTGTCTAATTAAATAGAGTTTCTATAGTATTATTATATTGATCATGAATGGATTTAATCTACATTGGAATTTGAGGTATAATAGATATCTTCGTGTTCCATTCATCCATAAAGTTTATGGACATTTTAGATGAGTTTCTATAATCTGAAGACAATGCATTTTTTAGAAGATATAAAATTTTCATTTATCCTGATTTGAGTACAAAATAAGTTTTGGGAGTCATTTTCAGTTAGTCATATATAGGGATCTGCATGTTAGTGGTGGAAATTGTATATCAATGACCAAAATGAGGAATATGTGTTGTGGGTAGACTTTTAGAAGGAGTTTCATTTGGAAATCCTATCAATAACCATGGTAATAGTAAAGTGGGGGGGGGGGTTGTTCATCTCACTTCAATAGGGGATCATTAGTGTTAATGCTTTTGGGATCAAGTTCAGGGACCTCCTACACTATTCTCCTGTGGAATTTCTTGAAGATAAGTCTATAAAAAGATATTTAGAGTTAGTGCCAGACCCAACAATTAGGTTTATTCTCACCACATTTATCCTTATTACATACCTAGAGGTGAAGATAGAGATGGAGTTAATAGATTAGTTTCATTCTATAGGAGTTTATCCAGGAGAGAGTCTCCTGTAGACATATTATAGAGCATAGCCTCGTGAAGTGTTTTTTACACATTTAGATATTCAGGGTTTTGACCTGTGGGAAAAAGATTTTGGAAGATCCTTTTCCAGCCTTCATGGACTGATGGTTTCAAATAATATTTAAGGGTATTTCCATTTTCATTATATGTTTTTTTGGATACATTTCCATTTATAAACTCTATGCAGGAACTCTTAGGGTGGTATGTTTTATATGGTCAATCAGGACACTTTTTAGTTGTCACAAATGTTACATCCAAGGTAGTTTTAACTGTAGTGTCCATTAGCGCTTGTTCATCATTCATGGTTTAATAATGATAGTATGAGGAATCCTTTTTATGTTATACATACATAGGTACCAAGTTATAGAGTGGTTGAGGAGGTCAAAATTAGAGGATTAAAGTAGTTAGGCATGGTCAAATTCGTGTGGTGGAGATGTTTTAACCAGCATGGATAATGGTTGAATTAGGTATGATCAATTCATCTTATATCCTTGTTTGTGTCATATTTGATTACATAGACTCACAATCCATTATTACTAATACTTTAGTCTACAAATTATGACTTTATGTGGAGAGAAATATAGTGTTAATGGTGTTATCTATACTTATAGCAGGTCTGGCTAAATTGTTTGAAGTGTTCTAAGGATGTAGATTGGTGATAGGGAAGTAAAATTTAGTTGGGGATTTATTATTACATAAAATACAACCATAAAATTTTATCATTTAAATTTGTTGGATTTATTCCATCAATTTATTATTATAAATCTTCCATAGGATGGTTCTATTTTTCGAATTTAAGGGAAAATGAATGGGATTCATTGGCAAGAAGGGTTATCTATTTGGTGGTGGGTAAGTGGAGTCTCTTTCAACTCAAATATCGGATGTTTTAGAGGAAGTTCATGTATAGGATGTTCCAAGGGTTATAGATAATTTCTTAGATATTTCTATAGGATGTTATGATACTACCACATGATATGATGTCATGTTTGGGGTATGTTTGGAACAAATAATTTCGTTGATTTCAATAATAATCAGTTAAATTAAACTAATGGAGATGCATGAGTTGATGATGTAGGCTGATAATCTGATGTAGATGGGCCTAATCTGACCCAGTGTGTTTCCTTTTTTGTCACCGGTATTGTAATCCCATAAGAAAGATAGTTGTATGAGATTTCATGTAGAAAATCATACATTGAATCTAGTGACAATCAATAAATGTTACCCTATCCAAAGGATCGATGATATATTCAACTAGATAAAGGGTTGAATTTTATTTTTAAAGATTTATTTGTGGAATGTATATCACTAGATAGGGGTAGAGGAATAATATATCCAAAATATATCCTTTAAATGCAGGTATGGTCACATAGAGTTTGTGCCAGACCACTCTACTTCATGAATGTGCAAACTATGTTCATGGGACTTATGAACTCCATATTCAATAAGTTCATAAAAAAGTTCATTATAATGTTCATTGATTATATAATGATCTAATCGAAGCTAAAGGGGGAGCATGTTGAACATATTAGAATAATATTGAAGTTCCTCTAACCCGACCTACACCATATAATTTTTTTCAAGTATATGTTCTAGATACAATTGGTGCATTTCCATGGGAATGTGGTATCTCCCTAGAGTGTGGTAGTAGACCAATCAAATATCAAGGAAATGTTTTCCTAGGAATGACTGAAGAACATAGTAAATAGTTTCATTATTTTCAAGGTTATATAGGCGGTTATTAGGGATGTTTTTTGGATTTCTCTAAGGATATATCCCTACTGATAGATTTCACTAAGAATTACTAGGATTTCTCAAAGATGTGTTATTTCGAGGATGTATTTGGTTACCTGGAGAAGAATTTAATCAGTGATCCAGTACTTTAGTTGACAAAGAAGTGTGAGTTGTTTATGGATTTCTATGGAACTTACCAAATATGATTGGAATGAATATTGATGAATTACATAGGGGTGATAACATATTGTATTATGAAGTTACATCCCCATTAGAATAATTATTCCACCCATGATCTAGAGGAAGAAGTAACATTGTTTGTGCTGATTATGAGGTTGAATTGACTCATCAAAGACATCGTTTGGGTTTTCTATATAATAATATCTTCAAACTACACTTCTATAAGAAATATTAAAATAAACTATATTATATATCAATGTATTTTCAATTGGATTAATATTTTTATATCTCTCACACCTTGAGAAATGGTAATATTGTTATGGATTCACTGATTCAAAAGTCCCAAGGAGATGTGGTTCAAGAGTATTTAGATATTACAAAAGGGATGGAGAAGTATTCAATGATATATATTAATGTTGGGGGTGATAAATAGGTAATTATTTCTTTATTAGAAGATTATAGAGTAATCCTTACTGATTAATTTATAAGCGACTTAGTGGGGATTCTCAGTGGTAGAGATAATGTATGACTGCATTGGCGATGGTGATGCTCTGAGATGGTCAAATGATGTTAAAAACTAGATTTTGTTTAATGGGAGGATGTTTATTCTATTTTAAATTCATTAGTGAGTTCTCAATGTGTTTCTTATATCACAATTAGTGGTATATCCTAGAGTGACCAATATATACTATGGCTTGAGGAGATGGCTTCGCTTTTCCCTGCATGAAAGGGTTTGTGGTAGAGTTTGTGGTTATGTGTTTTGTTATTCAATAGGTCAATGTCGAGTACCATGTTCCTAGAGATTTATTGAAGCCCTTACATATTCTCAATTGGAAATTGGTGGATATATAGAAGAATTTTTTTACAAGTTTATCCTTGTCTCAGAGACTATGTTATGATGTTTGGGTGATAGTGCACTGATTAATGATGTTGGGTCATTTTTTGGTTATACATGAATCGGGTGTACATAATTTTTTTATGAGGAGATTTATAAAGGATATGGTTATAATTCACTAGTTACCAAGTCACATCTTTTATTATCTGGTTTCTCTATTAACATTGTAGTCTTGGAGGGGATTTCAACATGATTTTGGAACATAGTTTTGGCTTTGTAGAACATTCCACCCTTATATAGATGGGGAGATGGAGTATTCCATCCAGACATTGGATGATATATTAAAAGAACATGTCTTAATCTTTGGAAAATCCTGAGAAACGCACCTACATTTGGTTCATTTCACCTATATAAATAGTTACCAATCATCCACTATAATATTATCATTTGAGTCCTTGTATGGGAAACCATTTAATTCTTTGTTGTGCTAGATAATGTTTGGCGAGACATTAGTTTTTGGTCTAAATGTGGGGGTAGTATGAATGAGAAGATTTAATGGTATTAGAGCGGATGAGGGTGGAGTGGGACCATTAGAAGTCCTTTGTCTATAGTAGGTAGAGGCCCATATAATTTGAGATAAGAGACCACATATTCTTGATAGTTCCCCCTTTTGGGGGAAGTAGAGGCTTGGCTGGGGGATTAAGATTTCTCCCTAGTTTCTTTGACCTTTTGAGGTGTTGGGGCATGTCAGCAAGGTCCAATATAATTTGAAACATCCACTGTGGATAGATAGGATCCATGATTATTTACACATGCCTCATCTCAATCAGTATCTTTATGATTAATTCACCAATAATGTTTTGGGAGATTTAGATATCAAGGATGATGTGACATTTTAGTAGTCCCTAGTAGAGATATAGGGTCATTGAGAGAAAGTGTTGTGTAGGTGAACTGTCCCCTTGGTTCATGTTATTTAAATTAATGGTGTACCATAAGAGATTATATAGGAATATAATATAATTATTCATGCATGTTACCCATATTTGTTTTAGTTTTTCATTGTTTTATTTTTCTTGATGTTGTTATGTTTGAATCATATTGTTTCATGAGATTTTTTCTAACTTAATAAGGTGATGTGTGTTAAATCTTCCAGTGTATGAAGAGAGGAATACCCCATTTTAATCTATAATCATTATATAATGACACTATTTAAAACCATTTAGGAGAGTTATTTTCACCAAATGTTGATAATAACTTGATATGAATGGTGGGTTTCCATGATTATTATGTTCTGGGTAGTGTTGTGTAGTGGTTATAGTATTTTTCTTTTTAATCGTTTTAGAGGATTTAATATAAGAATAAAAATTTGGTGGTTTGTGTCTGGTAAAAATGATGTTGTGATGTGGTTGTGCAGGTGGTTTTTCATATGTATTTATCTTATATTGGAGTTGTTGGTTGGTGGTATTATTCCCGGTGTAATGATATCACTACGTAATATCAAATGGGATTGTTTTTCAATCCCATACCTTTCATTTCTATGATTGGTTTTGAATATCGAGGATTATAATAATTTTAGAGGCATCTAATGAAGTATTTTTTCATCATTTTCTTATTACATTATTGTATTGTGACTTTGAGATGTTTGGAGGAAGGTCTAGGAGGGTTCGGAAAACTTTTATATGAAATTATTCTATTGTAGATTGTTCACAATGTGAAAATTTTTTCATAGTGTGAGTGGTTGTTTCATGTATAAGAGGATATACATTCATGACTTGAAGTTCTATATGAGAGATATGTGATCAATGAAATCATTGCATGAAGGAATTTTTCATACAATTAGCATACACCAAGCAATATAGTGGATGTTTGTTGGGTATAGAGTTTGAGAAATTAAAACCCTGGGTTTATTTCTAGGCCTAAATTGGAGGACCTCATGGAAATTCTCGACATGAATATTTTTTTCCTGATGTAAACATTACAAGGTCCAACATCTCTATAAATTTCAATTCTTACCTATATTCTTTCATTATACTCTTATATCTATCAAACCATAGGTAAACACAGGGTTATTTGTGTTATCCATTGAACAAATTCCTCTTGATTTTATATGTTTCCTCTAGAGGATTTATTTTGGAAATCTAATAAGAGTTATTCACTTTTATCTAAATTCTCCGTTAGGTTATTCAATATATAAATCACATTGGTGAATTTGTTTCATTTTGGAAAGTTTTTTGGTGGCATTTTAATAATATGTTTGTGTACTACTGGTCGATCTTGGCTTCCCTTGTGAGGTTTCAATGTTAGAGATGTTTTTCTTTCACCCCATTGTGGTGTTGTTTTTGTAAATCTATTTTTAAGGTAGGGATCCTCATTTTATCTCCATTTAACTATATGTGTGTTTATTGCATTATTTTTCTATCCATTGGGTGGATTATAATGGTTTAATTAATATAAATATTGAATTTAAATAATATTTCATTGATGGTAATTTGTATAAATATCATTGTTTTACCGCATTAATGTTTTTTTATTTTATATGTGTTTTTCCCATTACTAAAATTCACAGTTGTTGGGGTACTTACCTATAATATAGTTGATTTGACTGTGATACCCTTTCTCTATTATTTTTTTTGAACTCACTTTGAATAAATGGAGAAGAATTTATAAATTGATAATTAATTGGTTTCTCATAAAAAATTGGTTTGGCTGATAACACTGTTTGGACCAAGATGATGATGAAGGTGAACATTTTCAGATGTTGTCTTTTATTTTCATGAAACGTTAAGGAAGAATAAATTTAGTTTTAGAAGAAAGGAAAACACCTTCACTTTGATTTTGGTGAAAATCATACTGACCCTCATATTTAGGAAATCAAACTCACAATGTTTAAAAAGGATGATCGTATTGAAGAAGAATATTTCTGGAAGTAAATAGTTATCAGATTTACTTAAGATCTATTCTGAATGTTTTGATCGTATTGGAGGACAATCAGAGTCTGTATTACTACAATTTAAATGTGATGATGATTTTTTGATCGTGGAGTTCTTATAATACACAATTATTTTTGAAAACATCTGATGTAATCTTGATGAAATAAATGGGCAGTAAAATAGATTATATAAATCATGATTAGATTGATTATATGGAAAGTAAAAAAGTTCATTGAGATCTAATTTAGCCTCATCATAATTAGGCTAATCATAATCAGGCTAATCAAATTAAGGTCAATTTTTTCTGGACAATTGTATTCAGGATAAGAAAATATTTTGTTGGAAGAGTAAGAAAATTTTGTAAAATGGGAAGTTGAAATAATTTCCATTGAAATTAATATTATGTTAAAGTATATCCTCAAAATATTCCAAGTCATGAAGGAATTAATGATAAAAGAACAAGTTTTTGATTGAAGGAAGTTGCTAAAGAAAAATTTGTTGAAACTGGTCCATTTTATTCAATTTTCCATCATAATCACTAGAGTTAGAAATTGTTTATTTTGTAGAAGTATGTGGTATTTTGTTCATAAAATAAATAATAACTCTAAATTTTTTTCCAAATGTTATTTTCAATTTTTTTATGATCCATCATATCTGATTTGATACCAATTCATCTTTCTAAGGAGAAGAAGAAGAGGATATTATTGAATCACTTCATTCAAGTGGATCAAGAGAATGGATGAAGGAAATAGATGGATGGGTTGTAGAGGGAAAATATGAATTTTTTATAATATGTTTTTATTAATCAATAGGTATAGATTATCATAATGAATAATCAGACAGGAGTTTGAAAAAATGAATGTGGTGTGTTTCTTTATATATTTACATATAATTGGTACAGTGCATCGGATTGAAGAAATTCGATTGAAAAAATTGGTATGGTAATTGGAGTAACATTATTGATTGGAAATAAAGTCTAAAGATGATATGAAATCAGTGAGAATATTAGAGAAGAATCAAGAAGCGTCGACGAAGTCAGAAATAAACCTAAAATTCAAGGAATCATGAAAATTCAATGAATTTGTTTGAGTGGGGGACCATTTTAGATTCCTTATAAAATAACTTATGGGTTACCTATGATGTGGGAGAAGTACATAAAACTTCTATTATTCTGAAAAAATCACTATTCATAGTGAAGAGGGGAAAAGGAGTAGTGTTGAATAATTTTAGAGAGAGAAAGGATTTCCCATATTGAGTTGAGGTGAATAAGTTAAAATTGATTGAAGTGAAAAGAGACTATATGAAATTTCAATGTATTTAGCCGATCATCATATTCTGTTATCATCATATTAATTTTTTTTGTACTCTAATTATCATCATATTTGACTAGTTATCCTATCAGGCTGGATAATTGGTTCTAGATTTCCATATTGGGATTTCTAAACTGAGGAAGAAAAAGTTCTATATAGTCTCAATCATATTCTATAAGAGATATATCTATCATATTGAGAAATTGGATTGGAATAATCAGATTAGATGAATCATTTGAGATAATCATATTGAGAGAATCAGTCTGGGAAATTGGATTGACTTTTATATCAATGTCCTCAAATATCATAACAGCTTCTAGGTAAGAAACAGATGTATTTTTTTCAAATAATACACTTGTGGAAATTGAAAAGGAACCACAGGTTACGTGTGTTGTTACACAAACATTGAATTACCTCATTTGTTCTAGAGGGTGAACACATACTATTGGATTTGTTACATAGTGTTATACGAGTGTAAAGGCCTACCCTATTCATTCTATTCAACATCAATAGATATTTTTCTATTGGATTTTGGGGTATTTAATTGTTTCAAAACCATACTAAGTATGTGGATATTATTATTGAATATTGAACCTGGTAAATACTTGTGTTCATGTGGATGTGTGTTTGAATTTTTTATTTAGTAGGGAATGAAATATTTTACAAGAGGGGAAGGTTGATTCATTTTGGAGGAAATATAAAAGAATTTTTTTACTGATTCACCCCATAACCCTCTAAATGATACAATTATTTTAAATGGGAACTTTTAACTGGTATGAGAGCCAGGTTCCCTTCACTTATTCTTTACTGTTGAAGAATTTGAATTCTTTGGATAGTAAAGGTATTCCAGTTTTTTATGGAGAGAATTAACACATATAGAAGGATATAATATTTCCTTATCTTATGCATATAAGATATGATGTTCTTGAATATGAAATAGTTGGTTTTCCTCTTATTGATTATAAATTTACTGTTATATATGTCGATAAAAAGAATCTTGAGAATGATGGAAGGGCCAATAATTCTTTATAATCATCCCTTTCTGAAAGTGAATTCTTAAGGATTAATGGTGTTTCCTCATCCGAAGGTATATAGGAAAATTATAAAACATATATGATGGAAATACAATAATGAATAATGAAAAATTACAAATCTGGAGATTAAAGTATGCAGATTTGATGATGGGTGAATATGAATCAATAAGGGACTTCTTTACTAGGGTGAATGACATTTTCTACACAATCAGATGTCTTGGAAAAAAAAGATAGATGATTTTATAGTTGTTGAAAATGTTTTGAGATTCCCTCCCATAAATTTTTATGAAAAAATATGTTCACTAGAAGATAGAGATCCTAAAACATTATCTCTAGATGATTTATATAACATTATCATTACTTATGAAATGAGAAGGGATAAATTGATGAAAATCAAAACAAATATTAATGGATAAATTTCTATCAAAGCTGCTAAAAAGGAAAAGTATAAAAAAGATTCTTTTTGAAGATGAATCCTATGGATCCAATTCTGAAAATGAGGTATGTTAAAATATTGAGGATATTTATTCCCTATTTTTAAAAAATGTGAAGACAGTTATAGGTACATACTAAGGGAGACATACAATAAAAAAATTAATGTGGTGACATTGGTATTTTGGGGATAATTTTCCTAAAAAGAAAGAATAGGATAATGATGATGAAGAAATAAGGATGAGAAAATCATTAAAAAACAGGGACATAAAGGAAAAACATATTCCATGGGGAATTATAAAAAAATTCAAATACAAAAATAATAAGTTTCTAATCTAAATATAAATAAAATAATGAAGTGATAATGAATCTGGAAAATCTATTGAATATAGAGTGACAACACTTTTATTGCAATGCTGAATGATGAAGAGTTCAGAAGCAGTAGTTTTGAAGAAGAAGAAACTCAACATGAAATGAATTTCAAAGAAGAATTGAAATAATGATTGATAAAGATTATAAGGAATGAAAAAAAATATAAAAATATGGAAGATGAATGGTCCTCAACAAAAAATCTGGAATTTCTTTCTAATTATAATGTTAATATGATGAAATAAATTGATTATTTGAAGAACTCTCTTTGGGATGAAAATAATTATAATGAGAATCTGGAGATGAAGATAGAGGAGAAAATAATAATAGTTGGAACTTATCTAACTTAATCATTCTATATAATAAAATTGATATAAAAGTGTGAAAAACTCCATCTTTGAAGTTGATGAGAGTTCCCAAAAGGAGAAACTAGAGAAGGATTAACAAAAGTTACTATAAAAGGTTGAGAAGAAAGATATAATTCTTTCTAAAAAGAAGAATGTTGGGAAAGTTATTTTTGTATAAAAAACCAAGAAATATGGGAATTCATAGGATTCAAAATATTATGGTTCTAAAATGAATTCTAACAAATCAGATTATAATATGGCTAAAAATTAATGGATGATTCTGATTGATAACATAAAGGTTAGTGAATTGAATAATAACGACAAGAAGGTTGTTGAGAAACATATTCACCATTACAATTGGTATGAAAGTTTCAGAGGAAAATACTCTTTCCATGGAAATAGATGGTATTATTGTGGATTCAAACATATGTAAAATATGTGTTGGTTTAACAAAAAAAAATTAGTATTATTCTATAGTTTATGAAAGTAAAGGTTTAAGGGGGAGTCATTCTCCGCATATAAAGAAACCTAAGATGGTTGGATTAAAGATTTATAATAGGTTACAACCCCTAGAGTCTATTTTTGAAAGATGTGAACAACATTGAAATCGTGATAAAGGTTGTCTTATATTATTACAGGCACAACATAAAATTCATAACAATTCTCAAAGGCTGAATGAGATGAAAGAAAATTAAATATAAAATTCTCTTGTTGTTGAAACCTCTCTAAAATCAATAAAAGGATATTGACCTAAGATTATTCATAGTGGTTGTTCTTCTCATATGTTGAAGATTTTTTGTTTTTTGTGAATGTAAAATAACATAAAGAACGACTAGTGAAATTTGGAAATGATGAATCTTTTAGAATCAAAGGTGTTTGGTTAGCCATCATTGGAAAAGAAATGATAAAATAAAAGAAATATTTGTATTATTATGGAATGAAAAAAAAAATTCTATGTTTTTCTAAATTTTGTGATGAGGGTTACAAATTTATCATCAAAATATATGGATTTTTTTTAAAAGTTAATAAAATAGAGAGGTAGTTACAAGATTCCAATGTATAAAATAGAATTTTTTCTTGTTGGTGAAATAAAAAACTCTTGTTATGTGAGTATGATAGAATAGAATAAATTTTGGCATAAAAGGATAAGACACATTGTCAAAGTAAAATGAGAAAATTATCAATTATGCATAGTGTTTGTGACATTCCTAATTTGATAAGAGGTAGATATTGGTGCTTTGCTGTTTTTTAAAAAGGAAAGATTACTAATGATGTAAACAAGAATGTTGATATTTGTTCAAAAAAAACTCGAGCTTATTCATTCCAATATCTACAGGCCACTGAGAAAAAATCAAAAATAGAGATAATTATTCCATTACATTAATTCATTGTTTTACTCGCATTACATGTGTTATATATATATAAAACATAAGTTAGATGATTTGAAGATGTTTAAAAGTTTCAGAAGGAATGATCCTAAGTAATGTGAGTATTCAGTTAAGAAGTTGATAATTGAAAATAATGTTGAATAGATAAGTTAATAATTTTATATTTATCATGAGATGCTTAAAAATTGATATGATAATAGTTCTCTATATACTCCCAGAACAAATGAGGTTACTGAAGGAAAGAATCAAATCTTAGTGGAAATGGGGAGAACTATGTTACTTGAACATGGTCTTTATCATTAATAATGGAGGAAATCTGTGAGTACTTCTCTATATATTCAAAATTGATGTTTCTATAGACAAAGATCACATACGACTCCATATGATTTGTTTTATGAGAAAAATAGTTGTAACTTGGTAGGGGTTCCTAAATAGACACACTCCCCATACCACTGGCTTTGGAATATGCTATGAGTGTGAAAGAAATATATGTAGAAAGAAAAATATGTATAGAAGGCCCAAATAACATTACAAACCTAAAAATATCTTTCCCCCAAGCTTGTTTTTTTGCTTGGGGTCTAATTAATGTGTCAAAACTAGGCACACTAAAGGCATAAGAGAGGTATCACAAAGTATAATAAAGCACTCTGCATTATCAACAAAATAATCTCATGCATTTATATTAATATTTAAAAATTCAAAGTTAGAGTCTAAGCTCGTCCCTAATGTATCTCTACGGTACATCCATTCAACTATATAAAATTCCATGAGAGCATCTAATGTGACCCTTTCGAAAGTCCTTGTATCACTCACGGTATGGAAACTATGAGTCTATCTTGGGTATCGCATGTAAGAGACTGAGTATTAGTAGAGGATTGGTGTAGCTATGTTTCCAATAGTTCTGTCCTCAGTTTCCCCTTAGGAAACTGGTATCACCCAATAGTTTTGTAAAACTCCCTGGGAAATCCCTTGCCTGGCGAGCCTAAAACATCACTTTCATTACATGTTGTGTGGCAACCTATCTAGCACAGATTGTCCAAATGCAGGTTCTTAATATGGGACCCACGTTCTCCCCCAAGTCGACATTCATTTAAAACAAAAAAGAGGGATATATATCACAAATAAATTATTCATGAGAATAGCTCCATTAATTAACCATTTAATGCCACTTTCTTACAAATTATTCATTCCTAACAGTACAGCTAATAATAATAACCTAATATTAAAATAACTGGAACCTTATCTGTGTAAATATAGGTAATATAATTATAAAAATGGAAGAGAAATAAAATTATTATAACAAAAAATATTTAGGAAAAACAAATTTTTGGTTTATTATTAATCCTAAATAATTTATTCCATTTAAAACATATAGAAAATTATCACACATGTACACATAAATAACAAATTAAAAAATAAATTCCAAAGTTAAATGGGCCAATATTAAAGGCACACCAAAATGGGTTTCCATTGTAATGGTAACAAACTAGTAAGGGTTCTCCTTAAACCAAAGTCACAAGGATCAAGGAAAAGCTGTTTAATTAAATTAATACGCATTATTTGGGATTAACTGGTAGGCACTGATGAATGGAACAATTGTGAGAATTGAACAAAGAAAAAAAATGGGAATGAACATTAAACCCTACCTCATAGACATAGTATACCCCATATTGTGCAGCAATATTTTATTTGACACAAAAGCGATGAAAACAGATGATTTGACAAAAACCTCAATTTCATGTAAAAAACTTGCACGGTAGATTTCACAGTGAAGAGAGGATGAAACCCAAAACTAATTGGTGTGTATAATAATATTTACTAATATCATAACATTAATTCTAATGGTGTTGAAAATGGAAAAGAATCGGAGGTGCAGCTCCATCTTCCCCTTGTGCACCTCTCCCTCCTACTTCGTACATCCACACACACGCACATACCGTCATATAGATATATATATCACATAACACAATGAATTTATTCCCTAATCCATGAGGTAATATGTACATGGAGGATATATATATTTACATACCTTGATACGTTCATGTGAATTCCTCTATATAAAATTAAAAATTCTTAAAATAATTACAAGGCTTCCAAAATGTCCATTGTTTCCTTTATATAAAATGTAGAAAATTTCCTTGGGTTGTGAGTGGAACCTTATTAATTCCTTATATTGATTAATGGTAAATTAATTATGAATTAGGTCGCTCTTGATAATGCCTAATCTTGGACATAATCTTTTATCCCATCTGTGGTGCCTCCAACCTTTGGCATACTTGAGGTTTATGTCAATGCAATATTCCTTATTCATTTCATGTTACATGAGTACCTAGACTATTAATTAACTCCTTATGAGTTGTTTGGTGCTACATTCTTGAGCCATTTAAATTGATTGGATGGATTGTGAAACTCAAGCTTAATAGCTTGAGATGATGAAATATCATTGATGACATATTGGTAAGAGGCACATTGATTCCACATGCCTTGTTTATAAGTCATTGATTATGAAAGTTACTTTATTTCATATTCCCTTTTTAGTGTCTTGAGCCAAATGAAATGCCTTTTCAACCTTTCAATCTTGTGAAATTGGGTTGCACATGTTGGCATGTAATTGTTTAAGGCTTATTCCATGTATCTTAAGCATCATACCTTGATTGCTCTATGATATATGCCTTTCTTATTATTTTAATTATAATCGATACAAGGGGAGAACGTGGGTCCCATATTAAAAACCCTCAATCATACTCTCTGTACTCAACAATTTTCAACATGATGCTCTAGTGAATCAATGTTTTAGGCTCTCTAGGTATGGTATCCCTTAGTATTTCTATTTTAATATTGGGTGATACCGATTCCCTAAGGGGTAACCAAGGATGGACCTATTAGTTAGAAGGATATAAAAATCCATGGTTGATACTCAGTCCCTTACATGTGATACCTAGGATGGACTCACAATTATCATACCATGATCAACACTTGTACATTCAAAAGGATCGCCTTGGACAGGTTTGATGGCATTGGATATTTTCAATGGATGTTCCATAGCAATACCTCAGGGATGGGATCAGAATCTACCTCTGAAATTGACGATTTTTAATTTGAATTATTGAGATGCATCCTTCATTATTATTATATATTGTGATTTATATTGAGATGTCTAAATTAATTTATTTGCATACTTATGTGATGACATGCGATTTATTCCTCAAGTTAAAGAAAATGATTCGTTATTTCCCTTCCTTGGTTTTCCATGATTCTATTAGCCCTTGTTTATATAATCTTCTTTTCTACACTATACTTTTTAGGTATCCGACTTAGGTCGATGTAGGTGGTATGGGACAGATGTTTCATGAAAATAAGAGTTGATATAAATATTTATATTATATAAATCCAAGATTATTCTCTAATCGTAATTACTTTTATTGATGATTTTATCTTCGTTGTGAATGTTTAAATCAGTTGTAAATGATTTGTTGAAGAAATGTAAAAGGTATTTGGAATGTTTATATTAGGGGAAGTGAAATACTTTCTTGGGTTACAAATTTTACAAAACAAGAAACATATATTTCTTTCCCCAGAAAAGTATGTTAAGGAACATATTATGATGCTCATCATGGAAAATTCACATCAAGTTTCCATACTGATTTCAGTGTGACAAAAGATTAAATAACATAGAGAATGAAAAAAATAGTTGACCAGAAAAAATTTCATAAAATTATTGGAAGTTTATTGTATTTAACTACCTCAAGACCTAGAAATGATTATGTAGTTACTTTAAGTGTCCAATTTTAGAGTTCCCCAAAAGAATCATACATAATTTCTAGAAAAAAAATCTCAGATACATCAAAGGCATAACAAATTTCGGAATCAGGTATTAAAACTCAAAAATTATTGAGTTGTTTTGGTATTCAGATACTGATTTGTCAGGAAATGTTGATGATAGAAGATCCACATATATTGGAATATTCTTTCTGGGAATGAATTGTGTTAGTTTTAATTCAAAAAAAAATAGAATTTAGTTACTATAAGTATGGTTTAATCTAGGTATGTGGCTTCCACACAAGCTACTACTCAACTTATATGGATAAAAACTCAATTAGAAGATTTACTTTTTGAAGTGAAGTTACCCTTGCTCTTGGGTTGTGATAATAAAAGTACAATCAATCTCACCAAGAATAATATTCAACATTATTGTTCAAAACATATTGATACAAAATATCATTTTATAAAAAATCATGTGGAGGAGAATGAATTTAAGCTGGAGTATGTTCTAACAGCGGAACAAGTTGATGACATTTTCAAAAAACCATTACTGAAGGAATAATTTTCTAAACTTAGGTTGATCATGGGAATCCAACTACATTATCGTCAAGGTTGATCTATGTGTTTTTTTCTCCTCTGTCATATTACTATTGGATATTGTTGTCAAGTGGGAGTTATCAATTATTTCATAAATCTATCCTTTTGAATGAATGTAACAATGTGGAGTTATGCGTAAGTTGTGAATTCAACATTGTAAGTGTGTGAAATATTCTAACTATTTTTTGGAGTGGTTGTAGGAAACATATTTTTGTATTCAAGAAGGTTAAGAAATAGATAAAGAAAGGTTGATGGGAAGCAAATATGGGGAAGTTTTCATAATCACTTCTTTACGACACCATGTTATTGCTACCAAGGATTCTTTTTTTTACAATGGGTTTTCTCACATGGGAATTGAATTGTTGATTGGTAATCTATAGCTTGAGAATAAAATGTTCAGTGATTTATGAATCCTTGTTGACAAAAAAATACAAAGGGGGAGATTGTTAGGGTCATGATGATGTTGAATTTGATCATTTTTAGATGTTTGCTTTCGTTTTCAATAAATTTAAAAAATAATAAAGGACGATTGATATGTATGGAAAATAACCTCACTTTTTATTTGGTGAAAATTAGAATGACCATTATATTTAAGAAATTGGACTCACAATGTTTGAAAATTTTGATCGTATTGATGATGAATCTTATTAGATGTAAATGCTCATCAGTTTCACTCTAGATCTGGTATAAAAGGTATGATCATATTAGAGGAGAATCGAGGTCTTCATGACATTGATTTAAATTTGATGAGGTTTTGTTGATATTGGAGTTCACATAAATTACAAGTATTTAGAAAACATTTGATGAAAACTTGATGAAATAAAGGGAGAATAAAATAGATTCTATCAATCATATTAAGATTGATCATATAGAAATTGAAAATATGTTGGATATCATATTTAGCCTGATCATAATCAGGCCAACAGTATTTATGTCATTTATTTTCTAGACAATCGTATTCAGGCTCAAAAAAATTGATGCTTGAAGAGTAAGAAGATTTTGGTAAAATGGGAAGTTTCAATACATTCCATTGAAAGTCATATGATGTTGAATTCGGTCCACAATGTATTTAAAGTCATGATACCAGCACAAGTTTGTGATTGAAGGAAGTTTCTGAAGTCGGATCTGCTGAAACTAGTCCATCATATTGAGTATTCATCGTAATCACCAGATGAAAAAATTGTTTATTTATGAGAATTATGTGCTATTGTATTCATAAAATAAATATGAACTCTAATTTGTATTCAAATGTTTTGATTTTCAATATGTTCAAGATCCATCATATCATAGTTAATACCGTTTCATATTTCTCGAGAGAATAAAATTAGTATGTGATTGAATCACATCATTCAAGTGGATCAATATAAGATCAAAATGAAATATCCAGATGTGTCATCGATGGGGAGAATGAATTTCAGAGAATATATTTTGATTCTTCAATTAGTACAGATCATTAGAAAGAAGAATTTGAATGGAAATTAAAAAAATGAATGCTTTCTATTTCTTCATTCATTTACATAAAATTGTTTTAGATAATCATATTAAAGAAATAATATTGAGAAATTGGTATGGTAATTGGAATTGGATTGGTGTTTGAAAAGAAATTCTAAAGATTATTTGGTTTCATATATATTATTCAAGAAGAATAGAGAAGCATTGGTGAAGTCATAAATGCACCTGAAATTCAAGGAAGTTTTTTGAGTGGTAAATGGATTAAAATTCTCACCCAAACCAGTTACGGGTCACCTATAATGTGGGAGAAGTACATCATACTTTTTATATTTTTATGGAAGTATTATTAATTGAAAATATGAGAGAAGGAGGAGTGATAAATAAATTTAGAGATAGAAATGAGTTTCTGTATTGAACTGAATTGAAGAATTTTTGAAGGATTAATGTGAAAGGAGAAGAGATAGTATTGAAATGTATTCAGTTGTTCATCATATTCAGTGATCATCATATTCAATTGTTTATCATATTCTGATTTTCATCATACCTGAATGGTCATGGTATTAGGCCTAATAATCAGATTGGGATTTTAATATTGGGATTTATGGATAGAGGAAGAAGGATTTCTAGAATATCTCGATTTTATTATGGAAGAGATATATCTATTATATTGGGTAACCAGATTTGAAGAATTGGATTAGAAGAATCAAACTAGAAGCATCAAATTGGGAGAATAGGACTGGGAAATTGGATTTAATTTAAAATCTATTTCCTCAAAGTTCTTACCATCTTCTGGGTAATAAATTGAAAAAATTTAAATAAATAACTTATGGAAATTTAAAAGTATGCACAAGTGACATTTGTTGTTACATAAAGATTGTATTGCCTCATTTTTTATAAAGGGTGAACACATACTATTGGATTTTTTACATAGTTCACACATGTCTAAGGTTATACCCTACTCATTGTATTCCACATAATGGGATTGTTTTATAGTGGATTGTGTGGTTTTGGAGAATTTACAAACCATACCAAGGATGTATCTATTCTTATTGAATAATGAAACATATAAATACTAGTGTTCATGTGGATGTGTGTTTGAATTTTTTTCAGTAGGGAATGAAATATTTAAGAGGAGGTTAAGGTTGATTTATTTTCAAGGAAACATAAAAGAAAAAGTATTACTGATTCAACCCCTCCCCCTCTCAGTGATACAATTATCCTTACTGGGCACCATCAAATACCCATGCTAAATAATGATTCAAACTAATTTAAACCCTTAATCCTAAATTATGGAATTTGGAATGTGATTTTGAACATTGTTGGTATTTTTTATATCATTGTGTGATGTGGTATGTGGTGTAGTGGTGATATAGACTATATAGGTTTTGAAATAAGTGGGTAAATAATCTGATTATTGGTTGGCATGGGATGTTTTGTGCGTAGTTATGTGGTGATGGAAATGTGTGGTGGTTTTACAATTTTGAAGTTGTGATGTCTGGTTTTTGTAACATGTGGTTTTTGTTCTATAATGGATCCGATGATTTGGTTTTTTAGTGATGGGATGAGATGGGTGAGCAGTTATATGTTGGGGTTATGTATGTTTCCTGGTTATCCATGGAATAAATTAAAATGATAAAATGAAATTACATGGGTTGGTAGATGAATAAGAATGGAATATAATTGATATGTGTTCATTGGATAAAATGAATCAAAAAATGATGAATTGAGTGTGTTAATGTGAATGAAATTGATTAGTAAATTGGATTTAGTGGAAACTCATTAAAATCATTAAAATGTTTTATTTTGTAAATGTATGAGGAAATGTGTGGATATGTGTAGTGGTTATGTGGTGTGATGTATATAGTGGTGGAAATAATTATGATCGATGACATGTGGAGAATTAGAGGTGTTGTGATGTATTCTAGTGTACTTTTTGTGATCCCATAGGTTGGGTATTGTTTTCTATCAAGTTAGTATCAATTTTATGTCATTTTTATACATTCCCCAGCCATGTTTAATAACCTTCCATGTTCCCAATGGTCTTTTGTTTTTTTGCCAATATCCTGGATGGCAGTGATATAGATTACTAGTAATACCCTCTTCTTAGATATTCCTATAATAGAGATGAAATGGGTTGTTATTGGATATTATCCAATGTTGATGAGAATGTGATATGTGGTTGATGTCATTCAAGGTGGGTGGAGGAAATATGGTTGATTTCCAACATGTTAATGATATTTTATTTCCCCAGTCATGTGATGAGGTTGTGATGTGGTGAGGTTGTGATGTGATTGTGAATAATGATAGATATTCATGCTAGACCTTGTGAGGGTAGGTTTGGTAGGGATGCATCCAAAACAATATCAATAATTGATGAAAATGTGAGTTTATTTATAGTGAAAGGATAACAGATCATGATGGTGCATATTTGGGTATAAGAGTAGCATGTTAGTGGAGAAGTGGTTAATGGGTGACTTCGTTTATGTTTTTGAAACTGTGATACTATATTAGATGTGTGATTTTTTGAGTGCCCCATTGTGATCCATGGAAAGGTAAGAAGACCTATTTAGGTTCTTGTTGGTTCTTTTCTTATTCACTGGAACATTATATGATCCTATGACATGTGAAACTGATACCTTGGGAATGATCTTATTGATTATACATGTTATGCTCACCCAACATATATAAACTAACTTTAAGATTTCCACTCTGACTTTGCGGACTAATATGGATAATACTAGTTTGGGTTTTGTAAATTCCACTAACTCACTATTGTAGGGCTTTTCAATTCTTATTAACATGTAGAAATTTTTATCCTTTGTTGAAATTATTCACAATTTTTGGGAATGAATAGGTTTTATATTTATATTATATTATATATTTTCAATTTTTTTGTTATCATATCTCCATATACATTATTATAATGGAGGCTAATTCATTCCCCATGATTTTTATTTATACCCTTGGGACATTTTTTCATCTAGGGCCTACTAGAGGTGGGACTCAGAGGTTATTATATCAATTTATTCATTGATGTATTAGGACGGTTACATTTAGATAGATGTTGTAATTAAACATGATGTTTTAACTATATTATGTATGTAATGACCTAACTATGCCCTCAAAAAAATTCATTGGTTCTCATGAAAGACCTTAGCATAGACAAGTTTGGATTAATTTATTTTTTATTAAAAAAATATAAGAAGTTGATTATAACTAAAAATATTAAATTATTTATCTATATCTTAAACAAATCAATCCATATGAAAATATTTATTTTTAAATTTATTATAACCCAAAAATACATAATATCCAACATATAGTTTAAGAAAAAAAATAAAAAACAATAATAACATTTATACACAATCATATAAGAAAAAAATTATTATGATACATGCAAAAATCAAGAACACTTATTTATAAAGTAGCCAAAAGAAAATAATGATGGAGGATTAATATATATAATATTAAAAAAATATAATGACCAATATACTACTTCTTCTCAATGACACATGTCCCCACCACTATAACAATAAGCATCAATATGTTCTTCCACTAAAATAACATGATGATCTACAATTTCCTATGTTATGAGAAATAACATATATATATATATGATATATAAGGATAGATTGGTAAGTCCACCATTGAGTTTTGGGGGGTTTAGCTTAAATTTGAGTATTTTCAGAGCTATTATAGATTGTAAGGTCTTGTGCATAGTCTTCTGTATTATGAAAAATGATTTTATATATCACGAGGTCTGGGAAGAGTGGCATGTATACTCTTATATATAGTTTATGAGAGTATCAAGTCAACCATGTAGTCAATTAGGGTTCCATACTATAAGTTTTTAAATCGTGATTATCCTCTATTACCCCTTATTAGATTTCATAACTCCTGTTGGTATGGATATCATGCTTCTTAAGGGAAAAATTGGGGATTCTACATCAATAAATGAATACATTATGTCTATGATTGGTCATATCAACATCATATCAAATGTTTGATATTTATGATATCATATATTCTTTTATCTAAATGTTCACTATATTTATTTTTATATATCATTGTATATATGTAGTATTGTATTGGATCTAATGTTATATAATTTTATATTTGTATCGGGAAAGGAAGAATCAAGTTCTTATTTTATTTTTTCTATGTTTTGAGAGATCAAACCATCATTATTGAGAATATATTTAGGGCCATGGGGATTAAATTAATCATTATCAATGTCAGTATATCTTATTCAATCCATGATGGATCATGATTCCTCTTTGTCTTATTGATGTATTTTTAGTTTATTTTCCAATATTAGGTGTTAATCAAATAATATTTCTAAATTTTATTTGATTTCTGGTGTTTTGGAGATGAGACCCACCATGTTTTTTGGTATATTTTGTGTCAATCATGGCATTCTGTTTTATAAAAATATTTATTTTTTTAAAATAAAGAAGATTTTGGAAAGAAAATTGAATTTGGTATAATTGATGAATGGGAAGTAGAAGAACAGATAGAATGCCTAGATAATCATACTAGAAGGAAATTTATAATATTCTAATTTTAACTTTGAGGCCAAAAAAATTAGGAAAAACTAAAGTTGGTGAATATTATTCTTTTATATATATATTAATGTTAAATATTTACACTAAACATGTCTCATCTAGTTGTTATGAATGATATTCGATTTCATTCATTTGGGGAAAATAGTGTTAGTTATTTTAATGTAACACCCGAGACTTTTAAGTTATATAAATCTTCAAAGGAATCTTTTTATACACACAACACTATCTTGGCTTGGTTTACACACAACTGTGGCCTTCCTTGATAGCTTGCGTCGTACGCAATACCGAGTTTCACTAAATAATGATATGCTATTAAAATATTATTAAAACTAGCCGTTGTGAATAGTAATAAGCACTTTTTGAAATTTTATAAATTTTATTTTTCAAAATGGACTTCATTTTTGGATTCGGAATATCGAAATTAGCCTAGGGTGAAATTTTGGTATTTTTCTAAAAACTGTCAATTTTTGATGAATAGTGAAACCACTTAGTGGTAGTTAAAAAACTGAATTTTTCATAAAACCTAATTTCACCGCTTCTGTGAGAGGAATTTCGAAAATCTGAGAGACACGGTTGATTTTAGTAAGTAAAATGTGGTTCAATGAGATGGAAATAATTTTTTGGTGAATAGTAACTTTTTACTTTTTTTTACCACGGTTAAAAGTAAATAGGATAATTAAGGGTAAAAATGATATTATTATTACCCTAAAACATTTCCTAATTCTATTGTATAAGTCTAATTCGACCAAAAACAGCCTTAGGAATAAAATATGACAATTTAGTCCCACTTGGATTAGATTAGGACATTTATTATTAATTTATTTATAGAAGGGTTAAAATAGTTAAAATCAAAGTTTAATAAGTAAATCATTTTTAATATGGGGTTATACATAAGATAAATTCGACTATAAATATTCATTAGAAATATAAAAAATTTTCATACATAATAATATTTTATTTTTAATTTTTAGACTGTAAATAAGTTAATTTATTTATGACACAAAGATGATGCAGTAATTATCTTATTAATGACATATTGACATAATTGATGTTATAAATACCCAAATAAATGTAATTTGAGACTTTTTATGAATTACACTAATTTTCTAGGTTAATATGACATGTTAGTATTGATTTAAGTAACTTGGTTTGAACTAATCATTCTTTTATGATTTTCACAAAAATCAATTTACTAAATAGTGTCAAAATTGACATAAAATAGTTTTTAAAACAAATATTATATTATTAATTGTCATTTTATTCCTATAAATCTAAGGATCAGTCAAATTACTTAAATAAGGTTATATATATTAATAATAAGCAACTTGGGGTTCGTTGAGCTTGATATAGTATGTTTATTAACCTTATAGTGTTAGAAAACAAGAAGACACGGTAAAAGATAAATTATCTAACTTAAAGTTAAATCTAAATGATAAGGTTAAAATTGATACCTAAACTTGTCTAAATTCAATTGGATGAGAGGATTCAGACCCCTACCCACCTTATCTTCGAAATATATTAATTTGGAGCTATTAAAAAACGAATTTGACTTTATAATAAAATAATATTTTTAGTTATTCCAAAGGTGCCCCTCTCCTCCCTTATAAAAGGGCACCTCCTCCACCTCTTCCTCACACCAATTTCAGCCTTCAAGCTCGACCAACCCCTGCCAATTTCTCCTATACACTTCTCTAGAAACATCCTAGAGGTTCTGGTCTTCTTCAAAGACCTATTTTAGTGCCCTAAAAGGAGGTCTCAAAGAAGCACTTCAAAGAAGAGGAGGTTCAGACACTTATCAAGCAAATCAGACCTAAGGTAAGGGAAATACCACAATCTCATTTTATCTGAGATTGTTTATACTTTTAAATTTACTGGGGTGTATTTTATCATCCATATCCATGTTTCCTCAATATGTAATATTATTTCCATCCACCTACAATTGTTTAAATCTATTTTCCCTTTGGTGAGTTTTAATAAAAGATATGAAAGGAATCTTTTGTTGTTTTTCGTACGAGGTACTTTTTGACTTTTCTGACAAAAGTACGAGAAGAATGTTTTTTTAACTTATACGGCATGAATGGATTTTTAAAACATTACATCCAAGAAGCTTCATTTACATGTTTTAAAATTTATTTTTAATCAACTTTTTTTAGTTTAGAATTTTATGACATGTTAAGAACGGAAAAGTGTTTTTGAAGTAGAAAGGATATTTTCCTCAAGAATGGAGTTCAAGTGTTTTATCAAAATTATTTTCCATCTAAGTTAATAAAGGGTTCTGTTTCTATCCCTATTATTACATTGATTTGATTTTGTTATGATGGAATTATTTTTATGAATTCCTTTATCTTATATGAATTGTTTTATGATGTCACAATGTTTATGATTCCCATTTTTATTACATGGGTTATGTTATGATGTATGGTTTATGATTTTGTGGCACACATAAGAATGGTATCATTATGAGATGGTGGGACCTATATCTCCCTCCAATGCATTGGGTAAAGATTTTATATCTAATGAGATAGACATGGCTGGAACGGTAAGTTATACCGGTTCAGTGAAACAGGACTGAAACGAGGAGTGTACTCGGTTCAGAAAGGGACTTTTTCCACTAAGATAGTCTTGGAAATGAGTCTTGACTAATAAGAAATGATTCTATATGATTATGTGTGCATGACACAAAGTTTCATTTTTTATGTTATGATTATTGGGATTCCATTTCACTATTATAATTTATCCCATGTTATGAAATTATGCTCTCTTTTGCAGGTTAAGATTTCCAAAATTTATGTTCTTATTATTGATATTTCTTTTGTTTACCCTTACTGAGCATTTGAGCTCACCCTTTTGTATGTTTTCTTTCCCCAGGTCAGGAAGAAAGTTATTAAGTAAGATAGGCCAAAAGGGACTATAGATGATGAAATAAATGGGAGACAGTGTAGACGCTTTATGAACAAGTTGTCTATGTTTCCCTATTTCTAAAGACACTATACCTATACGTTCCTTTCGTGGTTTTGTTATATGTTCTAATAAGTATGCTTCAATTTTGATGTATTAACAAAATATGTAAATTATGGGTCGTTATAGTTGGTATAAGGGGGAAGGTATAGTCAACCTTTGGAAACTAGGATGTGAAAGCCTTAGTAATAATCCTAAGGATAACTCTAAGCATATAACACAATCATAGTGTTTTAGAAATGGCCATGAACAACCTATGATAAGACCTTAAGTGAGAAATTTTATTCTTGATTATATGGTTTTCATATTATAATTAGTGTTTCTCACACTATTCTTCTTGGTTTTAGTCAATGGATGGAACCCGACGGAACCGTGTTAATGCAGAATGTGACGGGCAATGCAATGATTGTCCCACTGAGCAACCAAACGTTATGGGAGATGGAATGAAAAATCTTGTAGCCATGATCACACAACTTTCTCAAGCTATGAATCATGCAGGTCTTCCAAACGAGCAAAGGAAGGAGCAACATTCTGTTGAATCCTTCATGAGGCAGCGTCCACCTTTTTTCAGCGGGTCTACTGATCCATTAGTTGCTGAAAAATGGATTAGTACTACTGAAAAGATATTTTCAGTTCATCAATGTTTTGAGCATGATAAAGTCATCTGAGCAGTGTATCGTTTGGAAGGTGATTATGTTCAATGGTGGAATCTTATTAAGAATACGAGGAAAAGGGATGAAATTGAGTCCATGGAATGGGACGAGTTCAAGAACTTATTTTTCAATAAGTACTTCCCTCGTATTCTCCGAACAAAGATGGAGAAAGAGTTTCTTTGTACTGAAGCAAAAGGATGATGAATCTGTTCGTACCTATGAAGAAAATTTTACAAGACATGCAAGGTACGCTTCTGGTATTATTATCCAACCTGATAGTAAGATCGATTGATTCTTTAGTGGCTTAAAACCAAGTCTTCGAAGGGCCTTATCCATAAGGGACTTCATTAGCTATGAGGAAATCATTCGATGTGCTCTCAAAGTTGAGATGGAGATTGGAGTAACCCATCAGTCATATGGGTTTGATAAGAAGAGGAAAATGGAATTCAAAGGAAAATCTAAAGAGGACACTGAAAAGAATATGAGCTTTCCCTTATGCTCAAAGTGTGGAAAGAAACATGGAGGGAGTTGTCTTAAAGGGAAAAGTAAATGTTTCAAGTATGGAAAGGAAGGTCATCGGGCATTTGAATGCCGCGATGATGGGAAGAATATGTCCAATGATATAAATAAAGGAAGGGATACACAGAATGAACCTACTACACTTCAATGTTTCAAGTGTAAGGATATAGGACATTATGCCAATAAATGCCCTAATCCAAGGGTTGATGATGATGATCGACGTCAATAAACTCTTAAGGATAAAGACAAAGGAAAGTCACATGAAATTTCTATCAGTGATGTGGAGTACGATAACGATGTGGTGAAAGGTACACTTACCATCCACTCTAAAGTAGAAAATGATTTATTTGATTCTGGATCCACCCACTCTTTTATTTCTGAATAATTTTCTAAGGGTATCACCGTATTACCTCAACAGTTAGATGTTGAGTTAGCTATGACAACACCTAATGGAACAACAGTCGCATCAAAAGTTTATAATTATTCCCCGATTGATGTTTGTGGGAAAGTGTTTCCTGAAAATCTTGTTATCCTTCCTATAGTGGAATTTGATGTGATTCTTGGCATGGATTGGCTTTCTTTATATGGAGCTAATATCAATTCCCAAAGAAGGGATGTCACATTTCATATTCCAGATCATTCTATGATCGTCTATCAATGCAAGGATGAAGATAACCTTCCAGTTCAAATTCCTTACATCTTATGGGTCTTGATTCCACTAAATGAAGGTTATTTATCTCAAATGGTTGGTGAGAAACTCACTATTAAGAATATGCCCATTGTACAGGAGTTTGATGATGTCTTTCCGGAGGAATTACCAGGTCTTCCACCAAATCGTGAAGTTGAGTTTTCAATAGAAATCGTACCGGGTGCTTTTCCTATTTCAAAGACACCTTATAGAATGGCCCCAATTGAGTTGCAGGAATTGAAGAAGCAACTACAAGAGAATCTTGATAAGGGAATCATACGCCCTAGTGCATCAACTTGGGGAGAACCTATTCTATTTGTTAAGAACAATGATGGATCAATGAGACTCTGCATTGATTATCGAGAACATAACAAGATCACTATCAAGAACAAATATCCCCTCCCACTCATTGATGACCTATTTGACCAACTACACGGAGCTCAATACTCTTCCAAGATTGATCTTCGTTCAGGGTATCATCAATTAAGGGTCAAAAGGGAGGATATACCAAATACGGCTTTCCGTACAAGGTATGGACACTATGAATTTATAGTGATGCCATTTTGTCTTACTAATGCCCCTGTTATCTTCATGGATCTGATAAATAGAGTCTTTAGAGACTATCTTGATCAATTTGTGGTAGTCTTTAGAGATGATATTCTTGTCTATTCAAAGAGCAAGGAAGAACATGAAGAGCACTTGAGAATTATATTGAAGACCCTGAGAAAGGAGAAACATTATTCCACATTTACCTAGTGTGAATTTTGGCATAAAAAAGTTGCATTTTTGGGTCACATAATCTCAAAAGAGGGGATATCTGTAGATCCAGCAAAAACAGAGGTTATTGAAAGATGGTCGAGACCAACAATAGTAACTGAGATCCGAGGTTTTCTTGGTTTGGCTGGATATTATCGACGTTTTGTGAATTATTTTTCATGATTATCTAATCCACTCACCATGTTGACTCAGAAAGGAGTTGAGTTTGTTTGGACGGAAGAATTTGAAGAGAATTTCAAGGAGTTGAAAAGAAGGTAATCCAGTGCACTTGTGCTCACACAACCTTGTAGTGGATAAAGGTTCGTGATCTATAGTGATGCATCCAAGAATGGATTGGGGTGTGTTCTTATGCAAAATTATATGGTGATAGCTTATACCTCATGACAGTTGAAAATACATGAGAAAAATTACCCAACACATGATTTGGAGTTAGCTACGGTAATCCTTGCATTAAAGATTTGGAGGCAATATCTTTATGGAGAAAGGTGTGACATTTATACTGATCATAAAAGTTTAAAGTATATTTTCACACAATATGAGAGGAATATGTGCTAAAGAATAAGGTTGGAGCTGATTAAGGATTACGACTACTCAATCCATTACCACCCTGGGAAAGCAAACAAGGTGGCAGATGCATTAAGTCGACAAGACCATGCCATTTTATCCATGATGAGGATCACAAAAGATCCAATATTTATGGATTTACAGAGGATGGATCTTGGAATTATAATGGCAGGGGAAAAATCTTATCTTTCTCAAATGAATGTTCAACCATCTATACATGTGAAGATTAAAGAGGCACAGAAAGAAGATGTCGAGTTACAAAAGAAGGTGAGAAATGTTCCTGAATTCAACCTTGATTGTGATGGGATAATAATGTTCAGGAATCAGGTTTGTGTTCCTCCCATCCCGGAATTAAAGAAGGAGCTGCTGGATGAGGCTCATAGTTCTCTCTTCTCTATTAATCCTGGAAGCACGAAGATGTATAGGGACCTAAAAGAGTACTTCTGGTGGGATGGAATGAAAAGAGATGTTGCTGAATATGTCTCTCGATGCTTGGTTTGTCAGCAAGTTAAAGCTGAGAGACAGAAGTCTAAGGGGATGTTACAACCATTAACCATACCCGAATGGAAATGGGAAAACATCACTATGGACTTTTTCACAGGACTTCCTAAAACATCCAAAGGCAATAATGCTATCTGGGTCATAGTTGATCGTCTTACCAAGTCTGTACACTTCATTGCTATTAGAGAGAATTTCTCTCTGGATCAGCTTGCCAGGATATATGTAAAGGAAGTGGTAAGATTGCATGGTGTACCACTTTCTATTTTATCTGATCGAGATTCGAGATTTAACTCGAAGTTCTGGCGAAGTCTTCACCATACTCTGGATACAGAGTTCAGTTTCAGCACTGCTTATCATCCTCAGATAGACGGTCAGTCTGAGAGAAAAATTCACAATCTAGAAGATATGTTGAGAGCTTTCTCTATGGATTTCAAAGGTGGTTGGGATCAACACCTACCTTTGGTGGAATTTTCTTATAATAATAGCTTTCACTCTAGTATTCAGATGGCTCCTTATGAAGCTCTCTATGGAAAGAAATGCAGGACTCCAACTTGATGGGATGAAGTTGGGGAAAGAAAGCTATTAGGACATGATCTCTTTGATGAAATGGCAGAAAAGGTCAGATCTATTCAATAACACATCAGAGCAGCTCAGAGTCTAAAGAAAATTTATGCCGACAACCGATGAAAAGACCTATAGTTTGAAGTGGGTGATAAAGTGTTCTTACGAATATCACCCTGGAAGAGAGTCATGAGATTTGGAAAGAAGGGGAAGTTGAGCCCTAGATATATCAGTCCTTTTGAAATATTGGATCGTGTTGGGAAGGTAGCTTACCGATTGGCGCTTCCACCGAATCTCTCTCAATTTCATGTTTTGTTTCATGTATCTCTCCTGAGAAAGTACATACCTGATCCTTCACATGTACTTAGCTCAGAAGTTGTACCGCTGGAGGAGGATCTTTCTTATGAAGAACAGCCGATAGAGATTTTGGATCGTAGCAAAAATGTCCTATGAAACAAGACCACTCGATTGGTGAATGTTTTATTGAGGAACCACCAATTAGAAGAAGCTACATGGGAGCTTGAGGATATGATGAGGGAGAGGTATCCTCATCTGTTTGTTACAAAGTGACGAATTTCGAGGGAGAAATTCATTTTAAGGGGGGTAGAACGTAACACCTGAGACTTTTATGTTATATAAAGCATCAGAGGAATCGTTTATACACACAACACTAGCTTGGCTTTCTTTACACACAACCGCGGCCTTCCTCGATAATTTGCGTCGTACGCAATACCGAGTTTCACTAAACAATGATATGCTATTAAAATATTATTAAAACTAGCCATTATGAATAGTAATAACCACTTTTTGAAATTTTATAAATTTTATTTTTCAAAATGGACTTAATTTTTGGATTCGGAATATCGAAATTAGCCTATGGTGAAATTTTGGTATTTTTCTGAAAACTTTCAATTTTTGATGAATAGTGAAACCACTAAGTGGTAGTTAAAAAACTGAATTTTTCATAATACATAATTTTATAGCTTCTGTGAGTGGAATTTCGAATATCTGAGAGACACGGTTGATGTCAGTAAGTAAAATGTTGTTCAATGAGATGAAATTTTTTTTGGTGAATAGTAACTTTTTACTTTTTTTTACCACGCTTAAAATTAAATAGGGTAATTAAGGGTAAAAATGATATAATTATAACCCTAACACATGTCGTAATTCTATTGGATAAGTGTAATTCGACCAAAAACAACCTTAGGAATAATATATGACCATTTAGTCCCACTTGGATTAGATTAGGACATTTATTATTAATTTATTTAAAGAAGGGTTATAATAGTTAAAATCAGAGTTTAATAAGTAAATCATTTTTAATATGGGGTTATACATAAGATAAACTCGACTATAAATATTCATTAGAAAGATAAATAGCTTTCCTACATAATAATATTTTATTTTTAATTTTTAGACTTTAAATAAGTTAATTTATTTATGACACAAAGATGATGCAGTAATTATCTTATTAATGACATATTGACATAATTGATGTTATAAATACCCAAATAAATGTAATTTGAGACTTTTTATGAATTACACTAATTTTCTAGGTTAATATGACATGTTAGTATTGATTTAAGTAACTTTTTTCGAACTAATAATTCTGTTAAGATTTTCACAAAAATCAATTACTAAATAGTGTCAAAATTGACATAAAATAGTTTTTAAAACAAATATTATATTATTAATTGTTATTTTATTCCTAAAAATCTAAGGATCGGCAAAATGACTTAGATAAGGTTATATATTTTAATAATAAACAACTTGGGGTTCGTTTGTCTTGAATAGGAAATGTATTAATCTTATAGTGCAAGAAAACAAGAAGACACGGTAAAAGATAAATTATCTAACATAAAGTTAAATCTAAATGATAAGGTTAAAATTGATACCTAAACTTGTCTAAATTATATCGGATGAGAGAATTTAGACCCCTAACCACATTATATTTGAAAAATATCAATTTGGAGCTACTAAAAACCGAATTTGACTTTATAATAAAATAATATTTTTTGTTATTCCAAAGGTGCCCCTCTCCTCCCTTATAAAAGGGCACCTCCTCCCCCTCTTCCTCACACCACTTTGAGCCTTCAAGCTCGGCCAACCCCTACCAATTTCTCCTCTCCACTTCCCTAGAAACATCCTAGAGGTTCTGGTCTTCTTCAAAGACCTATTTTAGTGCCCTAAAAGGAGGTCTCAAAGAAGCACTTCAAAGAAGAGGAGGTTCGGACACTTACAAAGCAAATCGGACCTAAGGTATGGGAAATATGACAATCTCATTTTATCCGAGATTGTTTATACAATGAAATTTACTGGGGTGTATTTTATCATCCATATCCATGTTTCCTCAATATGTAATATTATTTCCATCCACCTACAATTGTTTAAATCCATTTTTACCCTTTGTTGAGTTTTAGTAAATGATATGAAAGGAATATTTTGTTGTTTTTCATACGAGGTACTTTTTGACTTTTCCGAAAAAAGTACGAGAAGAATGTTTTTTTAACTTATACGACATGAATGGATTTTTAAAACATTACTTCCATGAATCTTCATTTACATTTTTTAAAATTTATTTTTAATCAACATTTTTTAGTTTAGAATTTTATGACATGTTAAGAAAGGAAAAGTGTTTTTGAAGTAGAAAGGATATTTTCCTCAAGAATGGAGTTCAAGTGTTTTATCAAAATTATTTTCCATCTAAGATAATAAAGGGTTCAGTTTCTATCCCTATTATTACATTTATTTGATTTTGTTATGATGGAATTATTTTTATGAATTCCTTTATATTATATGAATTGTTTTATGATATCACAATGTTTAAGATTCCCATTTTTATTACATGGGTTATGTTATGATGTATGGTTTATGATTTTGTGGAAAACATAAGAATGGTATAATTATGAGATTATGGGACCTATATCTCCCTCCAATACATTGGGTAATGATTTTATATCTCATTAGATAGACATGGCTGGAACGGTAGGTTATACCGGTTCAGTGAAGCAGGACTGAAACGAGGAGTGAACTCACTTCAGAAAGGGACTTTGTCCACTAAGATAGTCTTGGAAATGAGTCTTGACTAATAAGAAATGATTCTCTATGATTATTTGTGCATGCCACAAAGTTTCATGTTTTTACATTATGATTATTGGGATTCCATTTCACTACTATGATTTATCCCATGTTATGAAATTATTCTCTCTTTTGCAGGTTATGATTTCCAAAAGTTGTCTTCTTATGATTGATATTTCTTTTGTTTACCCTTACTGAGAATTTGAGATCACCCTTTTGTATGTTTTCTTTCCACAGGTCAGGAGGAAGGTTATTAAGTAAGATATGCCAAAAGGGACTATAGGTGATGAAATAAATGGGAGACAGTGTAGACGCTTTTTGAACTAGTTGTTTATGTTTCCCAGTTTCTAATGACACTATACCTATACGGTCATTTCGTGGTTTTGTTATATGTTGTGATAAGTATGCTTCAATTTTGAAGTATTAACAATGTATGTAAAGTATGGGTCGTTATATTTAATGTGTTGGTTTGATCTTATCTTGACTTATATGGTGACATATATACTTTTTAAATGTGATCAAATTTTTCTAGTAAATTAATACATGAATAAATATATTTTTATTTGTGTCATGATCCAACTAGGGACTTCTATAAATCGGGCACCCAAGTATGTTCATGACATGCCTCGAAGGGTGTTCCCAATCACCGCAGGATAGAAACGAATTTTTGGACATCTAATAACACCTCCTTAAGAATTAATTACCCATAAAATTAGAGTAAAATATATAAAATATGAATGATCATGGAAACTCCATATGTAATATGTCCTTGTTCCAACAGATAATATACAATATATAAAATTTAAAACAACGAAATTACCTCATCTCACTAACAACTCCCACCACAGTAACTACACCTATTATTGAAAAACCATTAATCCATGTATATAATTTTACCGAGAATAATTAATAGAAAATATAAAATTTAATAATCCAGAATTTAAAAATTATAGACTATATTCAATGGAAAACAAGATACAAAACATTGAGGTTAAGCGAATAATGAAATATTATTATTTAAATGTGATCATTATGATTCATTATATTAGTGGGAATGAATAAAAATAAATGGTATGTGAAATAAATATAAAGGTACCTATAAATTCAAATTTATTGATAAATTAATAGAAAATAATAACACAATATTTAGTAGTCTTTTTATTACTCAAAAATAAGTTTTATTCACAAATGAGTTTTCTTTCTTATTTTGACTAAATAATAATGTTAATTTATATAATTTAATGAAAATTTATTTAAAAAAAATTCAACATTCAATTCATAAATTTAAATTAAAATTAATGTGTGTTATTAAGGATTATCTGAAACAATTCATTTTTTTTTTGAATAGTGAAAAAACACATTTGTATTGAGAAATGATTTTTTATTTAAATATAATTATAATGTAAAATTATATATTAGAATAATTTTAAAATTTAATTAATCTATTTTGATTTAAATTAATTTAATTATGGTTTTTAAATGAATTTATTCATTAATTTAGTACAAACACATTGTGTATTTAAAAAGTGGATTTTTATGGAACCTGTTTTTCATTGTGTTTTAAAGTTTTAATTATATATTATATTCTTCTGGTTATAAGTTTTTAATTTTAAAAAATGTATTCGATATAATTAATTTGGATTTCCAAATTTATTAAATATGTCCTTTTTATTTTTGGACAATATGTATATTAAACATAGTAATTTTTGTTACCGCATTAAAGGGTAAATCATTTAATAAAAGTTAAAAATAAAATAATAAGTATAATAACATGAACCTAAAACATTAATTAATCTTCATTTATGGGTCTGTTTCAACAATAATAATTCAATTTTTTGTTATATATAATTTTATAGCCATTTTGATGAAATTATGAACTTTACAATATTTTATTTCCAAATATGTAAAACGTGTTAAATAATTGGTTTTAATAAATATAATATTTTTTATTATTCAAAGGAAATTTTTGAATTTAAATAATTCTATAAAAATAAAAAATAATCTTCATCATGGTAATTATTTTTATTTTTTCGTGGAAAATAATTACCATAAATGTTTTCACAATGTTGATGATGTAATAATTAAATTAATGAAAAACTCAAATAAATGATATTAAGTATATTAAAAGTATTATAATTTTAGATAATTAATTTCATCCATGAATTTTATAGATGGAAATTAAATTTTAGGGAATGTTTAAAATATTTTTTTTATAATTTTATGTTTTATATTGACATTATTAGAGTTAAAGACATGAATAGTTCTAGAAATCGACATTATTTATATTTTAAAATTTTTAGTATTTTACAAAATAATATAAAATTCCTAAAATTATTTTATTCATGCAATTGATTAGGATATGTTTTATAGTATATATCATGGTATGTTTTTGCACCGTTATTATAGAGTATCAATATTGACCTGTAATGAGTAAAAAAACCTTTTTTCATGGTACCTTTAAATGGGGTTAATAGGTGATAAAACCAAAAGATATGGAAATAAATAGTAAAAAAGTTTCTAATTTTTATTTTATGTTATTATTTTTACCCAAAATCATCATATATTCTTAATAAATGAGTTTTATGCATTTTTAATTAAATATTAATTTAAATTTATTTAATATTTTTGAAATTCCAAGAGTACCCCTCAACTCTATTATAAAAGGAAACCTCTTATTATCAATACTTCAAAACTAAAACCCATTTTTTCATCAAATACCTGCCTATATACATTCTTAAAATCACTCCATCATTATAATTGATGGATTTTATGATGTAATTAATTTTATATATTATATTAATGAAACATTTATCATTATTAAAATATAATATGACATTTACTGTCTTACCATTCCATGCACTGAGAAATGATTGTGTTTTTCATGCGTACGTGTGGACTGCCACCTCCATGAAGTGATGTGATTCTTTTTTCATCACCAAAGAAAATGTATGATATATATATAAGTTTATTTGATGTATTAATATGATATTTATGATATTTATTTCATTTTTAATGATATAATAATATATAATATTTTTTCATAATGATCACTGAAAAATGGAAATATAACTTGTGAGTGCGTACAGTCTACCATCTCCATAGTTGTAATGTAGTTAATATTTAATAACCATATATAGTGGTTGAATTTAAAAGTATAATTCATGTATAAAAGTTATAATATTTTCATTATTATTATTCTAGATATGGTTGAGTAATTACCTCTTTGACCATATTTAACCTACTGAAGTGATTTTGGACATATGAGCTAAATACCACCAAAATAACCGATGTGAAAATAATTAATTTAATAAATTTATATAGAATAATATTAAATAAATTAATGAAATAATGAACAATTAAAATATTGATAATAAATTTTTATATTAACATAATTTTATTATTATTTAATATAAATAAAATATGAGACATTTCGGTATCAAGGTTAGGGACTTTCTTTTAAAAATTATCTTTTAAATTTTCCCTTAAAAATCCCTTTTTCTACCATATCCATATTATCTAAAAAAATTAGAAAAGTTTTTAGATTTTTTATATGATTTGTTAATGTAATTTTATATTTGTTATAACTTTTTAAAAACGTGTTGATATGAATCTTTTCTCATTTTCAAAATGTGGTACTTGGTGACTTTTCAAACATAAGTATGGAAGAAACATATTTTAAAATTATATAGCATGAAACACTTTTCCTACCATCATGAATAATATTTTATGTGAATATTGCATTAAAATTATTCAATTTTAATTTGAAATAAAAAATTTTAGTTTATAATTTCTTAGTTTTCTTTAATAGGTAGTTTCAAAAAAGAATGGTCATTTTCCTCAGGAATGGTTTTAATGAAATTTACATAAATGAAAAAACCTCATTCCATTTTTCTAGGTATTTTTTTATTGAAATTGTTTTTTTATTGAAATTTGTATTTTAATATCTGTAAAAAATTTCTTATGGCGAAAAGAATATTTTATATTGGAAACTCTAAGATTTTATGTTTTTTCATTGACTATTTAATGGTTCTTGGGCATTGTTTGTGACGACATGTAATTATTTTATAAAACATGTATGGGTGGTTATATTATTATCCAAGGATGGGTGGTTACATTATTAAACATGAATAGGTGGATCTGTGATGGCCCTATGTTGCATTGGGTATAGAAATTGGCCTTCTAGTTGTTCTAAATATGAGACAGAGTTAACCAATTTGGTTTATTCAACAGGATGATAGGAATATGATATAATGGTTATTAAATGATTAATAGTTATTATTACTATAAGGTAATGTTCATATATTATCTGTGAGGGTATTCCATGATTATCTGTAATTATTACTTCAAATTTAACAATTACGGTTATTCCATATATAAGAGTAAAATGTATAACTTTGTGAAAAAAACTATGTGATTTTCAAAATTTCAATGAAACCAAAATGAGTTTATTTTTCCATAAATGTTTCTAATGAAATTATTTATGAAATATTTTAGGAAGAGAATATGATTTCATGGGTATGAAAAAGGTTTATTTTGAACCCAACATTTATCTTGATAATGGAATGTTTTTTAAAATATTTATGGACTAATAGTTTAGATCTCCCTTTTATGTCCCACACTATGTATTTTATGCTCATCCCATATTTTAAATTGTTTCCTAAATTTTTTAAGAAACTTGTTTGAAAATGATGAGGTCAAGATGAAATTTGTGTGGATTTTTCTTGAATAGAAGACATTTTTTGAAGAGTATTATTTTATGAGAAAATGAATATAGAGTAAAAGTTTCCACATATAATGTATGGATTTAATATCTATGATTTTATCATAATTCCCTAAAACACTAAACCTAAATGATAATTGGGAATTAAATGAAGTGTATTATTTTTTAAATTCACTACAATATGTAATTCTAGAGGTAGGTTCCCATTGGTTGGTATCAGAAAAAGGTTTAAAAAATTAGAGGTTAGGATGTTATTTGAGCATATGTTACATGTATTTATAACCACAATGATCAGTATAATATGGAGAATCATATTTTCAATAGTTAAATAAAATGAGTTTAATATAACATTAATAATGACATCTTATTGTTGATCCTCCTTATATGATGCTGTATTTTTATTTTATTGAAATACACAAACTAACCATTTTGGTTTTTATAAATTGATGGATCTAGTAGGAACCAATGTAACAATGTATTTGAAGGAAAATGTGGTGGTTATTTAATGAAAAACTGAACAGGATAGGTGTTATCGTGATAAATATTATAGTTTTTCTTAACCATATATTAGGATTAGTGATTAATAAATTGAAACTGGGTGAGTTTCTAATTGATTCAAATATGAGATAAATGAATCCATGAGGATGTTTGAGTGAAAATGATCATAAATCATAATATATTATGGAGCCTATGTATCAAAATTAGGGAAATAGAACCTAGGAAAATATTTTAAAATATATATGGGATACTTTAAAATATAAATAAAATGTTTTATATGTGGTAAAGTAGGTAATAAGTTAATTATATTCAAAATAAAAAATCATTTAGTTAACTCTATAAAGGGGGAAAATTTTCTTCTCGTGGTATAAATTATATGTTTTATATGTGGGGAGAATGGTTATTATAAAAATTGATTTCCTATAGGGAAGGCTCATGAATGGGACCAGCATGGCCATGTGGATATTTATTTAGAAATACCTAATTCCATTACAGTTTAAGATGAGGAAACTACAAATGACATATTAAATATATGGATTATTTAATGGATTATATTTTGACTTTGTTGAGTCTTAGAACATGATTTTTATTTTTGTTTATTGAATGGGAATATAATGTAATACAATTTAAAATCATGTTTAATGGATTATTATAAACATTAAATGATAAATTTTACCACATATATGGTATTAAAGAGTTTTAGAATATTTAAGGATGGTTATAAGTATAAAATCACTAATATTATTTTGATCATTGGAGTACTTTTAGAGATTTTTATTTGGTTGTGGTATATTTAACCATTAGGTTTATCAGGTGAAAATAGTTATTTGAGGAATAATTATATTTTAATTTTAATTACATAAGTTTAAATTATGGATAAACATTGGGATTTATATGATCTTCAATTTTGAGGTAATTATGGGTTATCATGTTTTTGGAGGGACAATGAATGTTAGGAGATAACCTTTCAGGTTAAAACATCTCATTAATATCGAATATATAAAGGTTGTTTTTCTATGAAGTTTCAAAAATATTATGAATTTTATATGAGTTTTAATTTTATAAAATGCAAATCCCTTAGGATAGATGGAAACCCATCACATCTAAAAAGGCTATAATGTTTGAACTCAAAACTGAAGGGTAATAATAGTGTGTTGCCTATACCTGGACTATGTGATGTCTTTATTGTTATGACATTGTTTTTATTTATTTAAATAACTTGAAAGATAATGGTTAAGTTAATTTTTTTGAACGTATGTTTTATGGTATAGATAACCATGGAATTGAAAGGTGATTTTGGGGACATGTGATTAATGTTATTTCAGAAGAAGATCAGTTTTTTGGGACCTTATATAATATTAGAGGAAATTGTTTTTAGGGATAAAGGTTAATTATATTTTGGAAGAAAAAATAATTTTTTTGGATTTATGGTGATTCTAGTTATCTATATAAATGATTATCATGTCATAGAGATTATGTGATTATGGAAATAACACTTTTGGTATGAGACATTAAAATTGATTGATGTTATTTAGAGATAAATAATAAATTTATCTTGAAATATTATGTGACCAAATAAATCTTATTTTGGGGTTTTAATATTAGACTAAAATAATTTTTATTATCTTTATGTTTATTTTTTTATCATCAATGTTTAATTTTTGGTATTAATATTGAATTTTGGATATTAAAGTATTTTTTTCATATGAAGTTGTATTCTTTTTCAGAGTTATCTTACCATAGGAAAAAGTTGTTTGTTTTTTTCAATGATTAAATATAGGAGGAATTTATTTTTGTTATTTCATGTGTTATGTAATCTATTATGGGTTTATTTTATTTATTCGTTCATGATAATGTCATCTTTAATGCTCATCATTTACAGAAAAAGATATGTTTGTGGTGTAAATTGATCAGTGTATGAAATTCAACTTGGTAAGAATAAATATTTCCTTATTTTTTTATCATATATGTTAAAGGAAGTACATAAGTCAAGTAAAATGATCTTGAAATAAAAATATTATTCATTTACTTTTCACACCAAAAAAATTAGTAAATTTTTACCCTATCACTTATTTAAGGTTTGTTGATGTTTTATATTCTCAGGAAAATATTATCTATGAAAATATATCAGTCTTTAATAGCTATTTTTTCTTCAATATCCTTATTTTCACTTGAAACAAATCTTTTCCTCCATCCAAACCTTGTATGTGTTATTCTAGATAGCCTTCATACTTCCCTTTCTCTCTTTTCAAGTTTGATTTTTATTGAACCTTTTTATGATACGGTATTTCAACAAAGATATTTTTAAAATTAAAACATTATTTAACATGTTGATGTTAAAATTGTGAGTATGATTTTTAAGGGGGTGGAATATAATATACCATGATTTTAAAAGTAAATACTATGGTATATAGTGTACAATATACGAATCACCGAGCCTAAAAAAATAATAAAGTATTGTTATTTAAATGTTATTGATATAACCTAACTATTAAATTGGAATATATGAATAGTAATAAAAGATTTATGAAATAAATATAAGGTTCCAAAAAAATATAAATTTATTGAAAAATTCTTATAAAATAGTCAGACAATTTTTAGTATTGTGGTTTTTTCTTCAAAAATAAGTTTATTTCAAAGAGGAGTTTTCTTTATTTTCTTGGGTGAATATTATAATTAAATTTTGGATGTTTTAGGATATTTATTTGAAATAACCAATTTTATTTTTGATTTTTTCATGTAAAAATTATATTAAGATGAATTTTTTAGAGTTTTTTTAAAGATTAATTTTTTAATGAAGAGTGAAAAATATTAATTTTTATTAAAATATAATTCTTTCTATTAAATTATATAAAAGGTAAAAATTATATTATGCATTATTTTTCAAAAAATAATTATTTTTTATTTATTTAATATAATTGAATTATTATTTTTTAATTGAATTTCATAATTGATTTTAGTATAAAAAATTATTTAAAAAGCGTATCTTCTAAAAAATGTTCTTCGTTTCATTCTTCTGTTTTAATTTTAAATTATATTCTTCCACTTCTGTGTTTGGAATTTTTAAAAATTGATTTCGTATTTTTATTTAGGAGGTCTGAATTTCATAAATATTTCTTTTTTTTGGGCAATATCAATAGTAAAATTATAAAATTTTGTTACCATGATAAATGGTAAATCAGATAATTAAAGTTAAAAATAAAATTATGAGGACTATATAATGGCTACGAAACTTGAATTAATAATATTTAATGAGTCTATTTCATCCATAATAATCCAATATTAGTTTATATGTAATTTGTTGTCCAATTAGATGGGATTATAACCATTATAATATTATAATTCAAGAGAATTCAGACATGTCACACTCTTATTTTTAATAACTATAATGTTTTTAATATATGGTTTCCTAGAGGATATGTTCATATATTAATATTATTTTTAAATATAATATGTTTATATTCATCATGGTATTTTATTTTTAATTTTTAGTGAAAAAATTAATTATCTTAAATTCATGCACCACATGACGTGGTAATTATATAATTAATTAAAAAATGAAATAAATGATATTTAAAGTATTGTATGTATTATAATATTAGAAAATTAATGTTATATATTATATTTTATATTAAAAAAATTTGGGATATTTTAAATAAAATGTTCCAATTTTATCTGTTATACTGATATTATTAGAGCAAAGAAATGCAAAGTTTTAATAACTCACATTATTGAAATTTTATAATATATAATATTTTATTCAATGATATGAAATTAATAAAAAAACATATATTTTTTCAAGTGGTCGGGATATGGTTATTAATATAAACCATGGCCTATTTGTTGTCCTTTTTTTGATATAATAAATATCTTGACCCTCAATGTGTAAAAAAAATTGTTGTCATGGAAATTTTAAAAGGGATAACATGGGGTTAAAACCAAAAGACATGGATTAAAATATAGTCAAAAGTTATCTAATTTTTATATTATGAGATTATTTAGACCCATGATAATACTATTTTAAAAAAATAGCTTGGTTCCATTTTTAGTTGAATATTAATTTATATTAATTTAATATTTTTTGAAATTACAAGAGTACCCCTCCTGACTCTTATAAATAGGATCCACTTATTCTCAATCCATTACACCTAAATCCCTATTCTTATTAGCCAATACATTCCCAGAATCATTATTATAATCAGACCTCCATTCTAGAGGTCTTATTTTTGGCAGAATAACAACCACATAGTGCTTAAGGTTTAAATTAAATGAAACGTTCCATAAAAAATGTGTAGTTTTAACATCATGATGTAGTTTTATTTCTTCTTCCACCTCCATAAAATATTCCATAAGAATATTTTATAATAATGAAAGTATCATACATATACTTACGTGTTTTTATGTTAATGTAACAACCTATATCTGTCTCCCTTTCCAACAAATTATGAATGAAACTGTCATATGTGTGTACAGTGGACTACCGTCTTACGTGTCGATGTGATTCATTTTCCCTCACCGTCACTCATGGATGGATTATAATTATGGAATATATTTTTTATATAATATTAATAAAAGATTTATCATAATTTAAATATAATATATCTTTTTCCTTATTACCTTTCCATGCACTAAAAAATGATAGTATAATTTGTGTGTGTCCGTGTGAACTACCACCTCTATGAAGTGATGTGATTCCTTTTTCATTACCACATCACATGGATGATATATATATATATATATAAGTATACATAAAAATTTAATATGATATTAATGATATTATTTACATTCTATAATGTTAAAATAATATTTACCATTTTTTCATACAGATCATTGAAAAATGAAAGCATTACTCATGCGTATGTGTGACCTACCATCTCAATGATTATTATGTAGTTCATTTTTCATAACCATATTTAAGGGTTGTATTTAAAATTATAATTTATGTGTAAAAGTTAAAATTATATCATTATTATTATTCCATTGATGGTGGATTAGTGACCTCTTTCACCATAGCCAACCTACTGAAGTCATTTTGGACAAATGATTTTAATATCATCAAAATAATATAAGTGGACTTAATTAATTCCATAAATGTATATATCATGGTATTAAATAAATAAATGGAATAATAAAAAATTAATTTTTTAATAATAATTTATAAAATTATAATTTGTTTATTATTCAAGGAGAAAAATAACATATTTGATGTGATAAACTCTATGTAAGGGGCTTTCTTTTAAAAATTATCTCTTAATGGTTCCTTTAAAATACCAAATTTTATTCCGTATCCATATTTTATAACAATGTTTCAGAAATGGTTTTTAATATTCTCTTATTATTTTTTATATTTATTTTCCCATGTATTACTTTTTATCAAATGGTTTTAAAGGAATATTTTTTGTCACTTTCCAAATGAGATACTTCATGACTTTTCTGATAAAAGTATAGAAGGAATACTTATCTTAATTTATAAAGCATGAGAGGTTATTACCAATTTGATGAAAAATATTTTCATTGAATCTTCATTTACATGTTTACAATGTTATTTTAAATAAAAAAAATTATTTTATAATTTCATCAATTTTTAAAATAATTTATTTTAAAATGGAATGGATATTTTACTCAAGAAATTGTTTAACTATCCTTTATCTAAAATAACCTCATTTTCTTTTTCTAGATTTTTTATTATTAAATTTTTTTTAATAGAATGTTGTATATTTATATCTGTAAATTTTTTATTATATTGAAAATAATATTTTATATTAGAAAATAAAATATCTTATGTGTTTCTGCCTGTGTTATGTTTCTTGGAATGATTTTGGGATGAAGGGTGGTTCAATTATAAATGAAGTACAAGTTATTACGTTGTTAACCAAAAATGGTGGGAACATTATTAATCAAGTAATATGGGGTTAGTGATATCATTCCAATGAATTTTCTGTGGAATTAACCTTAATGGTTATGAAAAATACAAGACTATGTTATCTGATTAGGATTATCCTAATAGATAATGGGAATATACTATGATGGTTATTCTAAAAATAAATGTGATGGCTAATCACTGAGTAGATGTGATAGATACTCTATGGTAATGTTTGTTTCACGTCGTGACCCCTGGGGCCCATGCCATGACTACCCCAAGCCCGCCTTCCATAGGCTAGGGGTTGGATACTAGCACCAAAAATCCATATCCCTAAAATGGGAAGGCATTTCCTTTAAACCTGCAAACACACAGACTAGGTACACAATAAGAACAAACCACGTAGTATAATTGCAGAAAGTAAAATTGTGAACTAAAGCAGAATGGGACAGAATACAAACTCAACTAATAGAAAATATAGAAAAATGGAAAAATATCTTTTCAGGTCATCCAATACGGATCCTATATGGAGGGTAGGTACAGATCGTCACTGCAGCTCTCCATTTTAACAGGTCACCACCGTGCACTGTCTAGTCCTAGCTCCCAAACTCCGGTAAAATTTGTCCATCATCTGCACAAGACAAAACAATGTGTGGTAAAATCCCATGTAGGGGTTAGTATAACAACACCCAGTAGGTACCCTGATACCCTCGATGTTCTCCTATAATTCTGTAAATGAAAAACCACAAATCAAGACCTCAATCACAAACCACAAAGTAAAATAAAGTTCATGCCCGGTATATAACTTAAAAACATAAATAATGAATATTATTAATAAATCTATATCATATTATTTTGTTGAGAGGATTTTTTGTAGGACCGCACAAGTTTTTTAGGTGCTGACCCACAGAGGATCGCTAGGTGTTGACCCATAGAGGATAGCTTTTTGTTAACCTACAGAGGATCTATAGGTGCTGACCCACTCAGAGGATCTCTAGGTTATCACCCACTCGGAGGATCTCTAGGTATATACCCACATAGGGTCACTAGGTGAATACCCACAGAGGATCTCTAGGTGATGACCCACTCAGAGGATTACTAGATGCAGACCCCCTCAGAGGATTTCTATACTTCCATCATGTCACAACCACCCACGGGATTCTTTCACTTACCACGATTGATACTGGAAGGATCCGCTCCTCAAGACATCAATAATACCCCAACCACTACAATGTCCCATAACGAAGTAACCCAAATAACCTCCACATCATAAGGTTTCCAATGCACCAGAATACACATCAATCAGATGCTCAGTTTGTTAGTTATAGGCATTTTAGTTCCGAGGGCCCGGTTGGATTTGAGATCGATCCAAATCGGACGTACTCCAACTTTATCCAAAGCCCACGTAGAGTATTTCAAAAGAAAATCCTTTTCCTAAGGGTTCCAGTGCCATAGACGGTTTGAAAAATGGACGTATGGTTTAGAAGATATGGCCCTTTAAGGGAATCTAAGAAAAAATGGGTCGGGGTCCGGTCCAAGCCGGTCAAACCAACCCGATCCGACCCGGTCTGGGCCGACCCTGTAACACCCCAAGCATCCATGGTACATTTCTCTTTGAATAATAAAGTAGCGTGTGTTGTATGCAACTTCGAGTTCTAACACACACCACAACTAATCAAAATAGCCGTTATGAATAGTAATACCCACTTTTTAAAATTATATAAATTTTATATTTCAAAATGGACTTCATTTTTGTATTCTTAATATCGAAATTATCCAAAGATGAATTTTTTGTAATTTTCGGAGAACTTCCAATTTTTTATGAATAGTGAATAATACTTAAAACAACTTTTTTAATAAAAATAATTTATATGGATAAGTTATACTATTGATTGGTTTTAATGTATAATTAGAATATATTTTTACCATTTTATCCAATGGTGTTCATTAGAATTAATTTCACATTGAAATTGGACATAAACAATTGTCAATCTTTTGATATATATTGTTTCTTAAAAACACGATATTTGTTTTGACAGTGGGAATTAATTATAAAATTAATTAATGCAACTTATATTTTTGGAATTTTTTAAAATAGAAATCATTTATGAATTCGTAATATCAATTATATCTTAGGGTGAAATTTTGGCATTGTTCTGAAAAACGTCAATTTTTGATGAATAGTGAAAGAACTAAGTGGTAGTTAAAAAACTGATTTTTTGTTTAAATAAAACATTACCACTTCTGTGATTTGATTTTCAAAAATCCTACATACATGGTATTTATTAGTAAGTAAAATGTGGTTCAGTGGGATTAAAATAATTTTTTGGTGAATAGTAACTTTTAATTTTAATTAATCGCGATTAGAGGTAATTAGTGAAATTTAAGGTAAAAATTATATTATAAAAATATGGAATGACCTTTAAACTTTTCCAACCACTATTGTATGTGTCATGGGAGACCAAGACAATCCATGGGTCAACTTGGGGACCCCATGGAGCCACTTTGGTAGGAAAAGGACATAAATAACTTTTTATTTAATGTTAAAATAAAAAGGTCACAAACAAGAATTGTTTTACTAAAAAAATTTCAAATGGTGTTATACAAGTCATATTTTTGACTATAAATATTCATTAGAAAGATAAAAAGATTTCCTACATCATGATAGTTTTTTAAAAAAATTTAGACATTATATAAATTAAATTATTTATGACACCATGATGATGCAGCGATTACCTCATTAATTAATGATTTAAATAAAATGAAAATATAATGTAAAATCCAAGGATTAAACTTTTACAAAGCCTATTAGATGGGTATATTTAGAACCCTTATCACCTTATCATCTAATTATTGAAGTTTGGGACCTTTAGAATCCGAAAATCATTGTATAATAATGTAATATTTCATTACTTTCCAAGAGTGCCCCTCCTCTCCACTTATAAAAGGCCCCCACCACTACCACCTTACTCACACTTTCAAAGCCTTTTGGCTCGTCCAACCTCTGCCCAAATACTCTCCAAACTTCCCTCCCTTACTCCTATAAGCCTCACCTTGGGCATAAATCTTCCCAAGGAAGCCTTTGGCTCAAATCAAAAAGAGTTACCCGATTTTATTGAAATATCTTCTCTAATGTTGTTTTGTTTTATTTTGCTTATCCAACCCCCTAAACTCTTTTTATTATTTTCATTTGTAACAAAAACAGTATCATAAATATACTAGGTTGTTTTTATAAGAATTATTCGAGCTACACTTACACACACCTACATCTAATGGTTAAAGAACATACTGTTTCTGTGGATGGTGAATTTCTGCCTCACGAAATGATGATTGTTCAACACTCATATAACACCTCTAATGGTGGCCATTTTGATGAAACTATTTTCATATATGATATATATATTATGTTTTTGTTTTCCTTATGCTTCTTTATTTCTCATTTTTGGCATACTTTATGATTTCCATTATGGGTAAACGAGATAATTTCATTTTAGGAAGTGCGGACTACCACCCCCTCAAAGTGATTTGAATCGTTAAATCCATATGTGGGATGTATAAAGGATGGAGTAAATGGTATTATACACTATATTATCTTTTAATTATATTATACATTTATATAATTATTATTTCATTCCATTAAATACGAAATAGAAATGAAAGTAGCATTCGTGCGTACGTACGGCTTACCGTCTCCATGAACGGTGCATTTCATTTCTTACCACTAAATGTTACGTAATATTATAAATGTATGTATATAATGGATATATATGATATATATGATATCTACATCATGAATATAATTCTGGATATAATCGATATTTCACCAAATGAACAACTTGTAATTATAAGAAGTTTATTTTTGACTCAAGTACCAAAGATCAAAAAAATGACCGTTATTAACTTAAATAATTACATAATGTTCATAACATGGTAATAAGTGATATAAAAGGAATAAAAAACTTGAAAAAGGTTCTTAATCAATTATAAATTAACTCTATTTTATTATTCAGGAGGTTAAAGAACGGTCAAGTCAAGACAGGACGCAAGGTAAGGGAACTTCTTAACATAATTTCCATTCTTTGGGTTAATCTCATACGTTCAAATTATATCATGATATTACTATGTCCTGTCTTGTATATATACTTTCTTTATGTGTACATATAGTGAATACACATAATAGATCTATGTTATTTTAAAAATGATCTTTTTAAGGACATCATCTCAATCTCCTTTCATTGAGGCATATTTGGTTTTATACACAACATTCTTTTATACGGTGTGTAAACCCCTTTGACTTTTACGTTTATTCAAAAGGAATCTTTTTTATACAAAGAGTTTTACTAAATGACAAAAAGGGAATGTTTTTCATTCCGTACATATGCGATGACAATGACTTCTCCACCGCTGTGACCATTATTTGAGTTTCGGCTTCCTCTACAAGCCATCAGTTTTTATTAATGAAAAATAAATACAAAGTTTTAGCTTTCTTTTATATTGGTATTGAAAATGGTTTTGAAAGTTTTTTTATTATATCAATGTGTTGTATTGATATCTTGTGATTGAAATGTGGAAATTTTATGTTTCCTTTATGCATGTTTTATGTGATACGATTATGTTATGGTTTATGATATGTTTAAACCTATTCATATGAGGAATGCATTGGACTTAATAAGTGACGGGTGGAGCCTGCCACATCTCCTCGATGCATCGGTACGTCTCATGAGACAAACTATTGTCTTGGCACGAGGCGTTGACAAAATCGTATTTGTATTCTTGGCTACGTGGTTATGATAGTCTAGAATTATGCATTCCATCATTATGAAAGTGGTTATTGATATTGCATGTGATTATTCTACCATTAGAATATCCATGTGAATAAGTAAATGGCATTATCTCATTTTACTTTTGCCATATTATGTTCAAGTTCATTTTTAAAAGGATTTTGTTTTAGTTATACATTGCCTTAAATGTTAATGTTTATTTATGAAAGCTTCCACAATATTATTATCCTTACTGAGCATCTGAGCTCACCTCTTTCAATGTTTTAAAATTTTCCAGGATATGAAGAAGTATTTTATGAATGACCTGCAGGGATAGTCAGAAGAGGATATGAGTGTGGACTATGAAGACTTTGTTATTAGTTTTTCTCTTTATGATGTAATGTAACATTTATTAATGTACCAAGTGTTTCCAAGGCTACTAAACTAATCGGCCTTTCGAGACTTGATCTTTTGTGATCATGACAATGTTTCGAAGTAATGCACCGACTCTGGGTAGCTGGGGTCGGGGCGTTGCAGTTGGTATCAGAGGCAGTTTAGTACTAACCTTGGAAGCTAGATTTAGATAAAGTCTGATAAGATCACATATCCCAAAGATAGACATTGAGGATTAGTATAGAAGAACTTCCTAGAATTTTGGTATAGTAGAGATGTTATGAGTTTTTCGAGCAATACATCCCTGTCTGGATACGAGCAGGTAGAGGTGGCTCTGGCACATATGTACCTAGGGGTAAAACCCGAAAACACCGCTTTGAGATAGACTCGAACGAGAACTGGTGCACGACAATGAGCCTTGATGCACTCTTGGTTACGACACTTTCGGTGGATATGCTTAGGATAATTCTCGTTTTCTTTAGAAACCAATATGAAGGGTTATGAGTATATACTTCCTCAAAGAAAACATTTTTATGATTATGGATTATATCTATAAATAGTTCAATTTATGTTAAGTATTTTATAAGTATGGAATTATGTATTTTGATTCATAAACTAATCTAGTTTATGCCATTGTTTAGAAATGGTTCCTAGTGGAAGGAATGGAAATCGTATTAATGCACGCACTCCGTGTAGGGATTGCCCTCCTGCTCAAGATAATTATTGTGGATCTGGAGACACAACTGGTGCTGATCAAATTTTTACCATACTGGGACAACTCACTCAGGTTATGAATAATAACCTTACTCATATGGAGCAACCTGATCCGCAACGGGGAGGATCAATGTTAGACTGCTTCATGAGGAAACAACCACCAAAATTTAATGGGGGTACAAATCCGTTAGTAGCTGCGCAATGGATAAAATCCTTAGGGAAAATATTCCACGCCTTGGGGAGTAGCGAAAGGGAGAAGGTTATCATGGAAGTTTACCGCCTCACTGGAGATGCCGATCAATGGTGGTAATTGATTCAAAATACAAAGGAAGATGAAGAAAAAATCATGTATGGAATGGAGAGAGTTCAAAGATCTTTTTTTAGAAAAATACTTTCCACATGACCATCGAGCAGATATGGAAAGGCAATTTCTGAGTCTAAGAAAAAAGGAGGATGAGAATGTCGCAAAGTATGAGGCTAACTTTACAAGGTTATTGAGGCATGCAGCAGATTATATATGTAACCAAAGAAGTAAGATTGATCGTTTCTTTGATGGGTTGAAACCATTTCTCCGTCGAGCTTTAGTATCACAATCTTTCTCAACATACGAAGATATAGTCTCGTGTGCTATCAAGATAGAAAAGGAATTCTCTAAGTCTTATGACATAAAAGTATAGAAAGAGAATAAGAGAATGGTGGAACAAGAGACATATAAAGGGAAAAAGGGAAAGAAGGATTTTCTATTATGTGATAATTGTGAGAAGAATCACCCTGGTACTTGCCTAAAAGGAATGGGAGTTTGTTACAAATGTGGAGAAAAAGGTCACCAGGCTTGTGATTGTAAGGGAAAGAAAGAGGCTATCAATGTTGAATGCTACAATTGTCGGGAAATGGGTCATTATGCAAATGAATGTCCTAAGCGTCATGGAAACTTACCTCAAAAAAGGCCAAGGGATCAAGGCCAATGTTATGCTGTGACTACAGTTGAAGCGGAATAATTAATGTATTGGTGCTTTTGGACTCATGGATTATATTCTCGTTATTAGAATAATGTGATATATATATAAGGATTGTACTGCAGTACATGTTGATTTCATTAAGGTTTTAATGTGATGAAGGTAATCATATTTTTGTATGTGACAATAAGAGAAACTTTACTTTTTTTAGGAAATCTAATGTTACAATTGATTTTTGAATTTAAGGACCCTTTAGAGAAAGTCTGTATGGAGGTATTTTGGATAACTATAAAGGTTGGAATGGATTAAGTTGATCTTTGGATAGTATTCTTTAAGGTTAAAACATTTCTAAAGATTATTTTTGGAATATTATAATACTATAGGTTTAGGAAAAGGAAAACCTGTAGGTTGGGGCATAACCCGTCGCGTCGGACAAAGCTGTAGGAATCGAACTCACAACCATAGTGCGATAGGACTTTATTACCTACCACAAGCCTACAGGAAGTCCCTGGTTATTATAAAATAGTTTTACTAATATAAATGGTATGTGGTAATATTTAGAACCTTATACAATTAAGATAAATAGAATATTTTTGAGTTCTGTTACCATTTGGAGTGAAAGATTGGTTTGTGGTAAAAATTTATTGAGGAACGAAAGTCTACACGACAAGTAAGTATATTTCCTCACATTCTTGGAAAATCTCTTAAATAAATTCCTCAACTTTATAAAAGGTAACATAAAACCAAAAAAAATTGTCGGTTAACTTTTCCAACTAGGGATTCAATGACCGTTTAACCAATCCCGAGTTTGTGATTTTCTTATGGTTAACTTTCTCCTAATTCAGTTCCCTACAACTCTCCATCAGACCTTGATGGTTTGTTTTTCTTCCATATCCATATTTTCATAGAATCCTATTATGGGCTATCTTGGGTGACCATTGTACTTATCTTTCTTTCTTTTAAAGTTATATTTTTATTAACTTTATTTCCGTTGTGGGTTTCCACAAAGGTATTTTCTATTTTCAACCTTCTATTTTCAAAGAAATATTTCAAATTGCGAGGACGCAATTTATTGAAGGAGGGGAGAATGTAACACCCCAAGCTTCTACGGTACACTTCTCATTGAATAATACAGTAGCGTGTGTTGTACGCAACTTTGAGTTCTAACACACACCACAACTAATCAAAGTAGCCGTTATGAATAGTAATACCCACTTCTTAAAATTTTAGAAATTTTATATTTCTAAATGGACTTCATTTTTGTATTCTTAATATTGAAATTATCCAAAGTTTAATTTTTTGTCATTTTATGAGAACATCCAATTTTTTATGAATAGTGAAAAATACTTAAAACAACTTTTTTAATCAAAATAATTTATAAGGATAAGTTATACTATTGATTGGTTTTAAAGTATAATTAGAATATATTTTTACCATTTTATCCAATGGTGGTCATTAGAATTAATTTCACTTTGAAATTGGATATAAACAATTGTCAATCTTTTGATATATATTGTTTCTTAAAAACACGCTATTTGTTGTGACAGTGGGAATTAATTATAAAATTAACTAATGCAACTTATATGTTTGGAATTTTGTCAAATAGACATCATTATTGAATTTGGAATATCAATTATAGCTTAGGGTGAAATTCTGGCATTGTTCTGAAAAACTTCAATTTTTGATGAATAGTGAAACCACAAAGTGGTAGTTAAAAAACTAATTTTTTGTTTAAATGAAACATTACCACTTCTGTGATTTGATTTTCAAAACTCCGACATACATGGTTGTCATTAGGAAGTAAAATTTGGTTCAATGGGATTAAAATAATTTTTTTGGTGAATAGTAACTTTTAAGTTTAATTAATCGCGATTAGAGGTAATTAGTGAAACGTAAGGTAAAAATGATAATATAAAAATATGGAATAACATTTACACTTGTCCAACCACTATTGGATGTGTCATGGCTGACAAAGACAATCCATGGGTCAACTTGGGGACCCCATGGAGCCACTTTGGTAGGAAAAGGACATAAATAACTTTTTATTTAATGTTAAAATAAAAAGGTCACAAACAAGAGTTGTTTTACTAAAACAATTTTTAAATGGGGTTATACAAGTCATATTTTTGACTATAAATATTAATTATAAAGATAAAAATATTTCCACCATCATGATAGTTTTTTTAAAAATTTTAGACATTAAATAAATTAAATTAATTATGACACCATGATGATGCAGTGATTACCTCATTAATTAACGATTTAAATAAAATGAAAAGATAATGTAAAATCCAAGTCTTAAACTTGTCAAAAGCCAATTGGATGGTTCGATATCGAACCCTTATCACCTTATCCTCTAATTATAGAAGTGTGGGACCTTTAGAATACGAAAAGCATTGTATAATAAAGTAATATTTCATTACTTTCCAAGAGTGTCCCTCCTCTCCACTTATAAAAGGCCCCCACCACTACCACCTTACTCACACTTTCAAAGCATTTTGGCTCGTCCAAACTCTGCCCAAATACTCTCCCAACTTCCCTCCCTTACTCCTAGAAACCTCACATTGGGCAGAAGTCTTCCCAAGGAAGCCTTTGGCTCAAATCAAAAAGAGTTACCCGATTTTAAGGTAATGTCTTCTCTAATGTTGTTTTGTTTTATTTTTCTTATCCAACCCCCTAAACTATTTTTATTCATTTAATTTGTAACAACACCAGTATCCTCAATATACTAGGATGTTGTTAAAATAATTATTCGAGCTACACTTTCACACACCTACATCTAATGGTTAAAGAACATACTGTTTCTGTGGATGGCGAATTTCTGCCTCACGAAACGATGATTGTTCAACACTCATATAACACCTCTAATGGTGGCCATTTTGATGACACTATTTTCATATATGATATATATATTATGTTTATGTTTTCCTTATGCTTCTTTGTTTCTCATTTGTGGCATACTTTATGATTTCCATTATGGATAAACATGATAATTTCATTTTAGGAAGTGCGGACTACGGCCCCCTCAAAGTGATTTGAATCGTTAATGCCATATGTGGGATGTATAAAGGATAGAGTAAATGGTATAATACACTATATTATACTGTAATTATATTATAAATTTATATAATTATGATTTCATTCCATTAAATACGAAATAGAAATAAAAGTATCGTTCATGTGTACGTACGGCATACCGTCTCCATGAACGGTGCATTTCATTTCTTACCTCTAAATGTTACGTAATATTATAAATGAATGTATATACTGGATATATATGATATATATGATATCTACATCATGAATATAATTTTGGATATAATGGATATTTCACCACATTAACAACTTGTAATTATAAGAAGTTTATTTTTGACTCAAGTACCAAAGTTCGACAAAACGACCGTTATTAACTTAAATAATTACATAATGTTCATAACATGGTAATAAGTGATATAAAAGGAATAAAAAACATGAAAAGGTTCTTAAGAAATTATAAATTAACTCTAGTTTATTATTCAGGAGGTTAAAGAATGGTCGAGTCAAGACAGGACGCAAGGTAAGGGAACTTCTTAACCCAATTTCCATTCTTGGGGTTAATCTCCTACTTTCAAATTATGTCATGATATTATTATGTCCTATCTTGTATTTATACTTTCTTTATCTGTACATATAGTGAATACACATAATAGATCTATGTTATTTTAAAAATGATCTTTTTAAGGACTTTGTCTCAATCCCCTTTCATTGAGGCATATTTGGTTTTATACACAACTTTCTTTTATACAGTGTATAACCCCTTTGACTTTTACGTTTATTCAAAAGGAATCTTTTTTATATGAATCATTTTACTAAACGACAAAAAAGGAATGTTTTTATTTCCGTACATATGCGACGATAATGACTTCTCTGCCGTCATGACCATTATTTTAGTTTCTGCTTCCTCAATAAGCCATCACTTTTTTTAATGAAAAATAAATACAAAGTTTTAACTTTATTTTATTTTGGTTTTGAAAATGGTTTTGAAAGTGTTTTGATTATATCAATGTGTTGTATTGATATCTTTTGATTGAAATGTGGAAATTTTATGTTTATTTTATGCATGTTTTATGTGATACGATTATGTTATGGTTTATGATATGTTTAAACCTATTCATATGAGGAATGCATTGGACATAATAAGTGACGGGTGGAGCCCGCTACAGCTCCTCGATGCATCGGTAGGTCTCATGAGACAATCTAGTGTCTTGGCACGAGGCCTTGACAAAATCGTATTTGTAGTCTTGGAACGTGGTCTTGGCTATGTGGTTATGATAGTCTGGAATTATGCATTCCATCATTATGAATGTGGTTATTGATATTGCATTTGATTATTCGACCAGTAGAATATCCATGTGAATAAGTAAATGGCATTATCTCATTTTACTTTTTCCATATTATGTTGATGTTCATGTTTAAAAGGCTTTTGTTTTAGTTATACATAGCCTTAAATGTTAATGTTTATTTATGAAAGCTTCCATAATATTATTATCCTTATTGAGTATCTGAGCTCACCCCTTTCAATGTTTTAATATTTTCCAGGATGTGAAGTATTTTATGAATGACCTGCAGGGATATTCAGAGGAGGATATGAGTGTGGACTATGAAGACTTTGTTATTAGTTTTTTTCTTTATGATGTAATGTAACATTTATGAATGTATCTAGTGTTTCCAAGGCTACTAAACTAATCGGTCTTTCGAGACTTGATCTTTTGTGATCATGCCAATGTTACGAAGTAATGCACCAAATCTGGGTAGCTGGGGTCGGGGCGTTACAGACCCGACCCGATCTGAGATAACATGACAACATATGGGACAACTAGACCTATTTTGGGCCAACCTGACCTAGTTTCGGTCAACCCGACACTACCCGGACTGGCTGGACCTACTGCGGTCCTCCAGCGGAGCGTGGTCCTAGCTCCCCACTCAACGAACCAAAGTCAATTCGATCATCAATTAGTGGTGCCAGCTTGCGCCTCTCCCACTGACCAGTCTGCATTCACCGGTGAAAGGTAGGACCTATGGGTACGGGCTCGACATCCTCCATGGCTAGGAGTCATAGCGATTCCTCCACAGTAGCATGTTGGCTGTTGTCGTCTCCACCGCGGCACGGTGCCCACCACCTCCTCACGGATGGAAAGGGCCGACCAACAACACTTCTGTGGGCCACCAATGAAGCTATGGTGGTCTGATTCTCTTTCTGACTACTCTTAAGGGCCTTCCAAGACACCACATTTATTGTGTGGCCCTTGTTTCCACGTTGCCGACAAGTTAACCATTCACCCATGAGGAACGTATTAAGAACAAGTTTAGCAATGTGTCTAACCCTTGTTCTGATAGGCCCACACCCCCTATGTGAGCATTATAACATTTGGGTGAAAAAATAATCATCATAAGATTTAATAAAACCACATAATGAATTCTGGAAACACCCTATAATAAAAACAAATGAGTCGTAGATCAACCTATAAGTTGGTTGATCCGCATTCTTCGTATTAATCAATAACGGAGAGAGAAAAATAAGTTAAACACATAAAAAATTTAATCCCCCTACCTTTAACTCATTGGAATACATTGTATATGAGTATTAGGGGTCCATGTTTGAAGATTTTCATCGGTGTTTGTTGATCTCTGGATTGAATCCTCAATGGAGTTGTTTGTTCTCCTTTGAAGAGGATTTCCATCGGTGCTTCATCAAGAGTTCTCCCATGGGTTTTCAAATCCCATACCATCCTTTTAATTTAACATTAACGATATTTTTAATACTTAGTTCATTAATGTGGTTCATTAATGAACCACAATTAATGAGACAATTAATTTCCGGAGTTTTTTGTTAAACAACCAAGTGTAACATGTTGTTAAAATAATTTATTTAAAGTGTAATTACCTTGTGGTGCCTCCACCATTTCTCAATAGTTTACAAAAATAAATAAAATAACATTTAGATTTTTTGAAAGGTCTGAAACATAACTCTTCTATCTGACCCTTTTAAATCAAGGATAATCTTCCCTTAAGAGAATCCTAGCACTGTGAATTTAATAGTGCCCTTAGATTTTCAATCCGAGCACTGGTTTAAAAGATAGAAAACCTCACTTGCACATTTACTAAAGGTACCATAAAAATGTTCAAAATCCGGTTTCGGGCACACCATGCCTCGAAATATTTTTTTTTCAATATTTTCAGTCTCATAATAATTTTATTTTATTAAAAATATATGTGGAATTTCCCGGTATTTACATTCTCCCTACCTCAGGGCTTTATTCCACAAAATACACAATACATGATAAGAAAAAAAATGGTTGTACTGAGCACGAATCTGAGCCTCCTTCCCCCATGTTCTCTCCTAGAGGTTCTCATTCTGCCTCCAAACTCGCACTAGTGGAATCGACCTTCCACGAAGGATGAAATCCTATCGATCCTCTTTCTCCAATAGGAACTCTACAAATTCAACTTCATCATAAATGTCCATCCCACCCCAGTCGATGATGTGTGATGGATCATGCACCTATCTCCTCATCTAGAACACACGGAAAACGACTTGCACTCTGTGCATATGTGGGGGAAGAGATAGTAAGTACGCTAACTTGATAAATCTGCTAAGAATCTGGAAAGCTCCAAAAAACTTCAGAGATAGCTTGTCACCCATGCCAAATCTCTGAAAACCACGTCGAGTTGGGATTCGTAGGAAGAAATGGTCTCTAACATCGAACTGCAAGGGTCTATGTATCCTATCAGCATAAGACATTTGTCTGCTCTGTGTAGTCTTCATCCACTCTTGGATGACCTTCACCTTCTCATTGGTAGTCCATACCAACTCTGTACATGTAAGTGCTGACTCCCTGGGTCTGTCCAACATAGAGGTGATCTGCAAGGTCACCCATAAAAATCCTCAAATAGTGCCTTGCCAACGGTGGAGTTATTGTTTTTATTGTATGAGAACTCCACCAAGGGAAATTGATCCTCCCAACTGTGGCCAAAATCAAGGATTCAAGAATGAATCATGTTCTAATGTGTCTGTATGGTCCGCTCCGTCTGACCATCAGTCTGAGGATGAAAGGTGGTGCTCAAACGTAGTAGAATTCCAAACACCACATGTAATCCCTTCCAAAACCAGGATGTAAAATGAGTTTCATGATTTGAGATGATCATTGATGGAACCCTGTGGATATATACTCTCTCTTGTACATAAAGTTTTCCCAAGACCTCTACAGATCCCTACTCTCTGATGGGTAGGAAGTGGGCCGACATGGTGAGTCGGTCAACGATCACCCAAATAGAATCGTGGAACCAGGACATTCATGGTAGCCATTTTATAAAGTCCATGGATATTACATCCCTCTCCCACTTCAGAACCTCAAGTTGTTGAGTCAAGCCTATTGGAACCAGGTGCTCGGTCTTCACATACGGACAAGTGAGGCATCATGAAACAACCTTTTCCACTTCTTTCTTTATCCCTAGTCACCAGTACTAATTCCAGAGGTCCTGGTACCTCTTTTCCACACAAGGATGTAACTCCAAAGGGAATGTGTGTTACTCCCTCAATACCCCCTCACATATCATCACTAGTACCATGGTGCATCCTCTGAAAAGGTTGACATGCTCCCCACCTTCATAAAATCGTTCAGGATCCCATCCTAAGGATATTTGAGCATGTTGGGCCTTGCAGTCAACATCCCTAAGTTGTTCCTCCCTAACTCATAGAAGGAGTGTCAGTGTGACTCCCATAGACTAGAGGTAAGGTTTTCCATCACTATCTCTGAAGGATAATTGCAATGTGGCATGCTGCTCTATAGCCTCACTTAGCAACTATAAACCAGAATTCCTATTGAGTGTTTATACCACCATGTTCCCCTTACAAGGAGTGTATACTATCTCAATGTCATAGTCCTGGAGGTACTCTAGCCATCGATGTTGTCTCAGGTTCAGGTCCTTTTGTGAGAAGATATACATGAGACTCTTTTGATCAGAGTATATGGAAAACTATTTACCCATCAAGTTTTTCCTCTACATCATCAAGGAAAAGACCACTACTACGAACTCTTAGTGTTGGGTAGCATAGTTATAGTCATGTTTCCTTATCTACCGTGAGACATAGGCAATCACTTCTTTCTCCAGCATTAGGAAACATCCCAGTTCGGTCTCTGATGAATCACAGTAGATTACATAACCAATGCCCTCTTCAGGTAGCCTCAAGATGGGGGCACTCGTCAGTCTCTGCCTCATCTCTTGGAAACTCTACTGGAATCTCTATATACACATGAAAGGTTATACCTTCAATGTAAAATATTAAAAGGGTGTTTACACTCTAGAAAAGTCATGTGTGAATATCTGCTAGTATCCACCCAAACCTAGGAAAATCAGCACATCGGTCACGCTGTTAGGTGGCTACCAATAAAGCATTGCCTCTTTCTTTTCTGGATCCACTACAACTCCATCCTTTGAGATATTGTGTCCCATAAAGTGGACCTCCCATATCCAAAACAGGATCTTTGAGATCTTTCCATATATTTGGTTATCTGTGAGTGTATCCAGAACTATCTGCAAATGTATAGCGTACTCCACCACAGATGCCGAGTATATAAAAATGTCTTCAACGAAGACCACGAAGAAGTAATTGAGGTAAGGCTAGAAGATCATGTTCATGAGCCCCATGAACATTGTGGGAGCATTTTTAATTCTGAAAGTCATCACAATGAACTTGTAGTGTCCATACCGGCATCTGAAGGTTGTCTTTGGTGTGTAATAATTCTATACTCTGAGCTGATGATAGCCTGATCTGAGATATATATTTGAAAACCATCGAGATCCCTTCAGTCGATCAATGATATCATCAATCCTTTTGAGTTGATACTTTTTCTTCACAGTCAGCTAATTTAGGCACTGATAGTCCATGCAAATCCTCAAACTCTCATCTGACTTATTGGCGAACAAGATCGGGGCTTCCCATAGAGAAATACTAGGCTTATAAACCCCTTCCCTTGAAAGTACTCCAGTTGTACCCTCAACTCACGAAGCTCCACAGGATCCATTCGATATTCTGGTGTATATATTGGTGTCATCTTGGGGTATAGGTCGATGTACAAGTCTACCTCTCTATGAGGATGTAGTCCTAGAACATCATCAAGAAAGACATCATCATTCTGGTCCACAACTACAGGATAGCTCAGACTCCTCTATTCAAATACTCTGAGGGTAAGGCTAGCCAACTGATGAGTGATTGTTTTCACCCTCTTCCATGAAAGTTCATCCTATGCTGTAAAGGTTCCCTTTTCTCTGGTAATGGAAAACATGGTCCCAACCTTGTTGTCACACAACACTTTACAAATAAAATAGTCGATCTGATCATTGACTTTGGATAGCTAGTCCATACCTAAGATGATGTCATAAGGCCCCCATGATGCTACTAAAATTTTATAGCCAAATTTCTCACCTTCTATAGTGATCTCAAATTGCATGCACCAGTGCATAATTTTCGAATCCTCTCCCATTGGAGTCATTAATAGTATGGATTGAGCCAATGGATCTATCTAAATCTAAGAGATCTGAATGAGAGTTGTGTCAATGAAATAGTGACTAGCACCTGGGTCTATAAAAACTATATCTAGGGTGGAGTAGAATTATATCGTACCTCATATCATCTCTGTAGCACTATGGTTGTAGGATTTAGCTACCTATAGTTGAGCTCATCCATGTCTACCTACTGCCCGTGGTCGAGGTGGACCACCAGGGGGTGGTGGGGGTAGAACCTCAAATCATCACCCACCACCTACTGCATGGCCTGCTCCTCTACCACGTCTGCCACACTCTAGAACTCCTCACTCTAAACTCTATCACTAACTCAGTGGTCCCTCGACCATATGCTAATCGCCCACATGTGGAGTTGGATAGTCGTGAGCCATGTGCCCCTGTCCACTACAAGAGTAAGATACTGTAGTCCTATGATGACCTCCTCTACCTCGTGAGCTTTGCACCTCTGACCCTGCGTCCTGGGGTCATCCTCTAAAAGGTCTATCCCATTTCGACATCTACGTCATCTTCCTACTACTTTCTATAGATTAATCAATTTCATTTCTTATCGTGGTAACTCTCATTGTCGGTGCCTTCTTGGAAAGGAAGCTCTCAACCAATAGTTCTTGCTCTAAAAACCCAACCTGCGTCAGGATGTTGAGTGATATCTTTGATGATCTGATCTCTCATCAAAGACCCTAATCAATGGTTCGGGCACTAAAAAATGGGTCTCGTACCATGTCGGTGGAGTAGCGAGGGAGGTAAGTGAATCTCGCTAAGTACTGGCCACTGTCGGGATACCCTATTGTATGTGTAGTAGCTCTTGAATATAAACTATGCTCAAATTTTCTAGTACGAACTCCGCCCTAAAGAGGCACTTGAAGTAAAACTAGGAGATTAACTCTTTCTCCTGTGTCTGGAGTATCAGGCTCCACCATCTCCAGGTTGTTACTTAGAAAAGGATAGCAGATAAGACCACCAATCGGTCTGTTGGTGTCTCAACCAAGTAAAAAACTGGTGCCACAGCCTTCAACCAGTCCTCAGGTTCCTGGGGATATATTTTTACACAAAACCTCGGCAGCCATTATCTCTGGAACTCATGCAACCCACTCATTTGGTGTTCACTATATACCGGTGGGGATGGAGGCATCTAATTCCCTATGGGTAGTGGTACTACTGGTACACCACCTGATAGTATCATTGCCGTAATAGGGCCATACACTAAAGCCTCATCGCTCGGTGGGCCGTAATCGTGATCATTCACTAGAATCCTTGTTAGATATCTACACAATGGCATCTTTTAAATAAAAATATGTGACATGGTTAATAAGTTATACCTGGTGAGCTAACTCAAAAGAGATCAAGAGAAAAAAAATTCAAAAACACAAGCAATCAATGTCTTCATGTACTGAGTCGGAAAACTGAATTCAGGGTCCTAGTGTGTGGATACATTGGCTGCCACACCAACATTGGACTCTCTAGATATAAATCCTAACTCAAGACACTTAACACTATTACCCCATTGAAAAGATCAGGGTCTTAGTTCTTCAGTAGAACTGAATCCTCTGATACGACTTTGTCATGACCTATACACCAAGGCCCATGTCGTGACTACCCTAGAGCCTTCCTTCCATAGGATAGGGGTTGGCGACTAGCGCTGGAAAGGCATATCCCTAAAATGGGAAGGCAATTCCTTTAAACCATCAAACACACAGACTAGGTACACAATAAGAACAAACCACATAGTAAAACTGATAAAAGTAAAAGTCTAAACTGAAGCATAATGGTCTAGAATACAAACCTAACTAAAATAAAATACTAAAAAATGGTAAAATATCTCTTGAGGTCATCTTCCAAGGACCCTACTTTAATTTTAGGTATATCTCATCACTTCGGCTCTCTACATCAACTGGTCAAATCTGTGCACCTTCTAGTCCTCGCTCCCAAACCTCGGTCAAAGCTATCCATTATATATATAAGACTCTACAAGGTTCATACAAAGATCATCCAAGGGTGAGTAAAACAACACCCAGTAGGGACCCAAAGACCCCTAAATGTATCCAAGAATTATACAAAGAAAAAAACACAAAGCATGACCCCAATAACAAAGCACAAAGTAAAAGTCATCTCAAACCAGATATATAACTTAAAGAACCTAAATAAATATGATTAGTTATAAAGTTGTATCATATTATTCTATAGAGAGGATTTTTCTGTAGGACCAAATTGGGTCTCTAGGTACTGACCCACAGAGGATCGCTAGGTGTTGACCCATATAGGATCACTAAGTGCTGAACCACAGAGGATCGCTAGGTGCTGACCCACATAGAGGATTTCTAGGTGCTGAAATACTGAGAGGATCACTAGGTGCATGCCCATGGAGGATCACTAGGTGTAGACCCACATAGGATTTCTAGGTGTTGACCCACTCATAGTATCGCTAGATACTGACCCACTCAAAGGATCACTATTCTATCTTCACGTCACAACCAACCACCGGATTCCCTCACATAGAACGATTGATTATAGGAGGATATACACCTCAATACATCTGTTGTACCACAACTACCACGAATTCCCACGAAGTAGTAACCTGAATAACTGTCATGTCATAAGGTTTCAAACACAATAGATGGTGCATCAATCAGACGCCAGGTCTGTTAGTTATAGGAATTTTAGTACCGAAGGCCTGGATGGATTCAAGTCCGATCCAACCCATCCATACTCCAAAATTATCCAAAACCCAATTAGATTATCTCAAAAGGACCACATCGTCCAAAGGTTTCCATTGTCATAAACGGTTCGTCAAATGGTCGTCCGTTTTAGAAGATACGACCCTTTAAGCGAAATTGGTTCAAAATGCATTTGGTCTGGGCCGACTCGACCCAATATGGGTCGACCCAGTTCAGTCAGCGGGAAAGGTGTGGCCACCAGCTAGGCGTGGTCCCAGATCTCCACAAAACAGACCGAAGTCTATTTGGTCTCTAATCAGCGGTGCCAGCTAGAACTGCTCCGGCTGACCGGTTCGTGTGGACCTGTCAAAGGCGGTAACCATGGGCATGGGTCTACCCTCCACTATGGCTCAGATTCACAGTGCTTCTTCCGCAGCAGCTCATTGGCTACCGTTGTCTCCACAGCGCCATGTCACGGTGGTACAACACCCTCCACCTCATCACCGCCGGTGAGGGCCGGTCACTAACACTATCGCACAGGTGGTGTAGTTCTAGAGGCCCATCCGTGGGACATTGGTGAAGCTATAGTGGTATGATTCTATTTTTGTCTATTCCTATGGGCCTCCCAATATGCCTCCTTAAATATGTGGCCCTCAGTTCTGCGTTACTGATAAGTTCACCATTTTCCCATGAAGACCGCGTCAAGAACAATTCTAGCGAAGGGTTCCAGACTTGATCGGATGGGCCCGCACCCTTCACGTTAGCATTTTAACATGTGGTCAAAACAATAATAATCATAAGATTTAATAAAACCCCAAAATTAATTCCTTCGAAAACCTCCCACAAAAATTAATGATTCATGGAACAACCAATTTTTCGATTGATCAATGTTATTTTTTTAATCAAGAAGAGAGAGAGAAAATTCATTTAAACACATATATAATTTAAACCCACTCTCCTGAACTTGTTGTAATAAACTGCGGATGAGGATGAAGGGTCTGTGTTCGAAGGTGTTTGTCAGCATTCGTTGATCTATGAATTGAATCACCAATAGCGTCATTTTTTCTCTATTAAAAAATATTTCTGTCGGCACTTCATTGAGAGTTCTCCCATGGGTTGAAAAATCCCATGCCACCCTTTTAATTTATAATCAAGGAGGTGTTTATCCCCCATTTCATTAATGTGTTTCATTAATGATCCAAAATTAATGAGCCAATTAATTTCCTGAGATTGTGGATATACAACCAAGTGTAACATATTGTTGAAATATTTCATTTAAAGTACAATTACATTATAGTCCTTCCACAATTTCTCAACAGTTTAAAAAAGAAATAAAATATCCTTTAGTTATTTCATATTTTTTTTTCAAAGGTCTGAAACATAACTCTTTCATCCGACCCTTTAAAATCATGTTTAGGATTCCCTTAAGAGAATCATGGTGCTGCGAATTCAATGGTTCCCTAGTATTTTAAATCCAATCACTGGTTCAAAATATTGAAAACTCCACTCACACATTTAAAGAACGTACCATAAAAAAATTTCTAAATTCTTCTCTGGGTACATTGGGACTTATAATCACGTGCTTTCAATTTTCTCAGTCTTATAATAATTCAATATAATTTTAAAAAATTATATGGAATTTTCGGGTCTTTACAGTTTGGATGTTAATCATGATGGTATTCCTTGACTTGTTTTGATGGTTACTTTAAATTTAACTACGATGGTTATTCATCATAAAAGTGTGAAAAGTATAAATTTATGGGAAAAAATCATGTGATTTTAAAAATTTCAAAGACACTTTTATGGGCTAATTGTTTCTTGAATATTTTTAAAGATATTTTTTATGAAAAGTTTTGGGTGGAAAAGATGATTTCATTTTTAATAAAAGGGTTTATTTTGGGCCGAAATTTTATTTTGATATAGGAAAAATTTTATATGCATTCATGACCTAGTGGTTTATCTCTATCTTTTATATTCCATGCTGGGATTTTTATAATAATCAAACCTTTTAAAATTACTTTCATAGGATTTTAAAAAAATTAATGAAATTGGATATATCAAGATTATAATTTTGTAGAATTGTCATGAAAATAAATCCAATTTTATTTAAAATATTTTTGTTTCTTTGGAGAAAAGTATGTTGTTTAAAAGTGTCCACTTGTAATGTATGGGTTTACTATGTAAGAGTTTGTGTTAATTCTCTAAAACAATAAAACTAAAATATATTTGGGAACTAAATCATTAGAACTCTATTATAAAGTCTCTATAATATTTATTAGTTATTGTTAGGTCTTGAAAAATAAGGTTTCCCTATTTTTCCATTTAAGAAAGTAAATAAAAAAAGGAAACACTAACTCCCTTGTGACCTCACAAGTAACACTAACTAATCCCAATTCCCTTCATTCCCCATTGAAAATGGAGATATAAAAAGAAACCTAAAACAATAATATAATAATTAGAATGAGAAAAAATAGCTTAGTCAGCCAGCACCTGTATAGACACAGGGCCAAAATATAATCATATATGTATCTTAATATAATTTTAAATATAGTAAGATCATATATTTTTAAAAAACATTTCTGAAAAAAATGATATAAAATATATATTCACTTTATAAACCTTCCTTTTTATTTTCCATAAATGAAAAAATTACTTTAAAAAAATTTACTCATCCCAATACATTTAATCCAAATACCCACTTTGAACCCACTTGAGAAACCCCACATTTTATTCCTGTAAAAAAAACTCTTTTAAAAACATAATTCAAAAACCATTAAAATTAAAAGAAAATAAAAGCTAGATTGTAAGATAATACTAAAATTTTAAATATAAATACATCCTTCAAATCAATTTAAAATCAATTTTTAATGTAATAAAATGTTTGAAACCAAGGTCAAATAAAAACACACGCGACAATAATCAATAAAAAAATCATGCCAAAAAACCAATCAAGTGATGTTTCTTTGAAACAAAGAATAAGGGATACAAGAAAGGCATACAAATTAGGATCCCATAAATTATCCAAAAAATGATCCAATCCTGAATAGAAGCCTTCTAAGACTCACGTAAAATGGTCATAAATGGTGACATAACCAATAAGTTGTCACTAATTAACCGTTATCATCCCCAGTAACCTCATAAAACTATACATAGATAAACCTCATGGAAGTATATAACTACAATGGTACATAATACACTCCATGATTTCACTCATTCAATTGATCAATAAAAGATTCCACTAGCTCAATCATCCTAATGAGCCACTTTCCATAGTTAGATCATAGTCTTAACTAAGTCTAAAACATATCAAAACATCTATATAGTCACCTAAGAGATCTAATTACATGTATCAATCTAGATGAGAAGATGAACCATGACCGATTGTTTTATATCAACCATTAAAAGGTGTGATGATATATTATAGTGTGTAGAGTGACACTTGGGTTTAATCCTCAGAGATGGTATTATATTTTAGAGTCAATTTTTATTGTTATTTATTTTCAATGGAAGGGGTTAGTTTTAAGAGATTATGTTAAATGATTGACTGGTGAATTTATTTAAATAATTTAATAAATATTTTGGTGATTTAATAATTGGCGATGTAATTTTATGATGGAGTAGAGATTTAAAAATCATTGCATTAAATTAATATCCACTTCACAAGATAATTTTAACCAAAATTACAAGTTTTTTTTGTCATTAATCCTAGACTTAAATTGTGTTTTAATTTTTATCGATTATTGTTGATGTAAGGATAAATATTTCATGTACGCATGTTCAAATGGTACAAATATTCTAGGGAATCAACTTATAAAAAAAATATGTGGTCATCCATAAAATTTCTTGTTTGAATTACAAAATATTAATTCAATAAAAATTAAATGAGTGAAAAATAACAATCCCTTAATATACAAAAATTATGGCAGACCTAAATTTATGATTTAAGCATCCATTGTAATGGTTAGTAATATAGTTAATAATTTTTGTAATTATAATTCAAAAGAAGAAGGAAATGAATAAGGTATGAAAAGAGTTGTGTTCAGAAGACATTGATGAATAGTGAAGCGAGATAAACATGTACATTGAATTTCATGATAAAGTGAAATATGGATGTTATTTTTTGATTTATTTTAAATATTTTAATAAAGTATATATTACAAAATACGTGGTTTATGAGAATAAAATAATATGACGATGTAAAATTCATTAAAAATAAAATGAAATTACAATCAATGATACACAATTACAATTGAAATGAATTCAAGTACATGAAATGAATGAGTGGTGGAGATATTTATCAAGTTGAAACATGGGTTTGGAAGGTCCTCCCTGACCATTGAAAATTATATTTTCATAAAAATTATCCAACATGGGTGCTAAATTTTCGAATTATTTTAATGAGAAGAGGATAAAGTATTTATACCCCAAGGTTGTCACGACCCGTCCTCGGGGCCCGTGCCGTGACTACCCCAAGCCCGCCTTCCATAGGCCAGGGGCTGGCGACTAGCACCAAGGCGTAAAATCCCAGTAAACAGGGAAGGCATTGCCTTTATAAGTGACAACCACACAGAGTCAGCAAGCGGAAAGTAAAGTGCAGAAAAGTAAAGGGGCCGGAAATACAAGCCCAACTGTAAAGTACAACTGAAAAGAAAAAGAACAGCAACTGAAGAAAAGACGGCGGCCTCGTGTCGTCCACTGGCAATCCCACCTGAAGGGTGGGTACAGATAGCCTCCAGGCTCCTCGGGTCCCACGTCCGCTCCGAGCACGTCCCGCCCAGTGGTCCACCTCCAGGTACCGTCCTGCTCCACGCCCAACCGCGATCAGCGCTGTCCGTCGTCTGCAACCAACACCACGAAGTGCGGGCATAGCCCGTGCAGGGGTGAGTACAACTACTCAGTAAGGACCCCGAGACCCCCGAAGGTCTCCCGAAATCCACAAAGGATATAGCACAAAAGAAAGATGCAATCACGAAGTAACATCTGACTCGACTTAGGTATATGCCCATACATATACCTAAGTCCCCAATTCTAGCTCTGCTCACGAGCTCAAGAACAACTCAATCCACAAAGGAAAGCAAGACTCAAATCCACAAGGAGAGTAAACAGTAAATCCACAAAGGATGGTTCAACACAATCCACAAAGGAGAGTAACATAAGATTCAGCTCAACCAGGTATACTTTTTCAGATGACGTCAAAGACGATCACTGATCCGTCTCAGTCGTCGGACCCACGAAGGATCGATAGGTACTAACCCCCGCAAAAAGACCCACGTAGGATCGGGCTCACACAGAACCTGTAGGCAGTGGCTCACACAGAACCGGTAGTAAGGACCCACGGAGGATCGGGCTCACACAGAACCTGAAGCACTGATCCACGGGGGATCGCTGAGTGCAGTAGTCGACGCAGTCCACTGAGGATCTCTGCACAGTCGTCGCCGCAGTCCACGAAGGATCTCTGCTCTGCCGTCGTCGCAGTCCACGGAGGATCTCTGCTCTGCCGTCGTCGCAGTCCACGGAGGATCTCTGCTCTGCCGTCGTCGCAGTCCACGGAGGATCTCTGCTCTGTCGTCGAGGTCACAGCCAGCGCTAGGGTTCCCGCACGTAGCGAGCTCGTTTAGGAGGGTCCGCTCCACGAGCCGAGGGGCTGATACATCAACTGACACGTATTCCGAAGTTGATGTATCCAAAAGTTCCGTATCGACAACAGGATCTCAACGCGACAGACGGCGCGTCAATCGGACGCCCGGTCTGAGAGTTATTGGCATTTTCGTCCCAGGGGCCCGGTTGGTTTTTAGGGCAAAACCAACCCGACCGTACTCCGCCTGTATCCGATCCTCGGGCGGAGTATGCCAAAAGTTCCGTCTCACTTAGAGGAAACTACCACAGCTGACGGTACGTCGTTCGGACGTCCGTAGCTCAAGTTATGAGCGTTTCCGCTCCGAGGGCCCGGTTGGCTTCGTGTACGAACCAACCCGGCCGAACCCAAAGTCTTCCGAAACCTTGAGTATAATATACCGAAACGACCGTCTCGATCCAAGGATCGCGTAGCCGCTGACGGTTCGTCAATCGGAGGTCCCAGGCCCAAGTTATGGGCGAAAGACCGAAGAGGGCCCGAAACGGGGGTACTGGGCCCGGGGCGACCCGGCCCGAACCCCCCCCTGGGGTCGGCCGAACCGGGTCGGCCCGAACCGGGTCGGCCCGACCCGGCCCGAACCGGCTCGGCCGGGTCCGGTCCGGCCTGGGCGCGGCCCGGCCGACCGGACCGGCTCGGCTTCGGCCGAGCGGCCGAAGCGCTGCCGCCGCGGGTCAAACCCGCGGCTTTGGAGAAAACGCGGCCCGCGCGGGCCGCGTGCTGGAAGGCCGGACCGCGGACGCGGTCCGGCGGCTCGCCGCCGCCGCGGCTCGGCCGCGGCGGACTCCTCCGGCGGCGCGCCGGGCGCCGCCGCCCCCGGTCGCCGGCGCCGCCGCGCCGGCGACCCGCGCCGCCGCCTCCTTCCGCGGGCCGCCGGAGATGCTCCGGTGGCCCGATTTGCCTCCCGTCTGCGCCGTTGTTCCTCCCGGGATGCGTCCTCCACTGCGGAATCAACATATGGCCCTTGCGTCGCGCTTTTGCCGTCGCTCGCCAAATCCGCACACAAAGGAAGATCGACGGAGGGTTGCCGGGTCTTGTTCGTTAGACCCGCACCCTCCGCGTTAGTCATAATCAACGGGAGAAACAGGAAAGAAACCAATCAACAATTTTAAATAAATTAAAATTGTTTCGTGATCGGGTTCTATATTTCAAAATAATAAACACGGGATTTTAAAAAGAATTCCAACATCCCTTACCTCGCAGCTGTCGTTGCCGAACGAGGGATCGTCGCGGAATCGCTCGTCGTGGAGGAAGGAGATCGTCGCGTCGTCGCGGAATCGCTCGTCGCGTCGCCAATCTCCGGATCAAGATCAACGGATTTAATTAGTTTAAATCCGTTGATATTGAAATTAAAAAAAGGAGAAGAAAAGATCCGATTCTCACCTTTGTTGCCGAACGAGGATCGGCCGCGGAAGAAAGACGTCGCCGAAGAACGTCGCGGGTAGATCTCGTCGACGTCGCAGATCTTGGTGTGCGTCGTCGAATTCCGGTCGCCGGCGTTCTTCGCGTTCTTCGCGTTCTTCGCGTTCTTCGCGTTCTTCGCGTTCTTCGCGGAGAGGGTGGAGGAACGAAGATTCTCTCAAATCCTTTCCAAGGATTTTTGGGTTGGTCTTATTTTATAAACATGCCAACACGAAACCGGTTAAGAAACGATCCATCAATTCGTTGAATTAATTCAACGAAAGAAACGACCCATTTAATTCACGAAGAAACAGTCCATTTAATTCACGAAATAAACCGCCCAATTAAATGGTCTGTTAAGAATTAAAGAAAACGCGTCGGTTGACTTTTCAGTTACTTTGACGGGTTTTCGCGGGTGCGTTACTTAGCGAAAGAAACGGCGGGGCTCGTGCGGGTCCCACCGCACAAATATCCTACCAAGGGGTAGGATATTTCTGGATAGCATCCTATCCAGTTCAACTCAGTTCAAGCCGCCATTAAGTGACTTCAAGTGGCTTCCAAGCAGCTTAAGTGAAATAAAATAAAGTTGTCGCACAAACTTTATTTTATTTCTGACTTAAAGCCGTAAAATTTAAAAACCACGTCTGAGCAAACGCAACTCCGGAAGAGGCGTTTCTAAGCAAATACCGGCGCTGCGATTTCATCGGTGCCCTCAGAATTCGATTCCGGGCACCGGTTCAAAAGATAGAAAAACCCGCTCGTCCGTTCACTGAACGTACCCGAGCCAAACTTCGGAAATTGATTCCGGGCACACCGGGCCTCGGAATCAGGTGCCGTCTGAAGCTGCGCTCTTGTAAAATTCCAAAGAAAATTAAGAAAAAAATTTCCTTGAAATTTGCGGGTCTTTACATTACTCCCACCTCAGGGCTTTACGTCCCCGTAAAGATACATCAAAAACTAGGGGAACAAATGGGGGTACTGAGCACGCATCTGAGCCTCCCGCTCCCAAGTGCTCTCCTGGAGGTTCCCGTGCTGCCATCTGATGCGCACAAGAGGAATCGACCGCCCACGTAGGACCCGCTCCTGTCGATCCTCGATCTCCACTGGGACCTCCGCAAAAGTCGCCCCATCGTCCACGTCCAGCTCCCCAAGTCGATGATGTGCGTCGGGTCGTGCACGTATCTCCTCAGCTGAGACACGTGGAAGACGTCGTGCACCCGATGCAACTGAGGTGGTAGAGCCAGGCGATAAGCCACCTCTCCTATCCTGCTGAGGACCTGGAAAGGCCCGATGAAACGTGGAGACAACTTGCCGCCTCGGCCAAATCTCCGTAAACCACGTCGAGGTGAGACACGCAAAAAGACGTGGTCGCCATCCTCGAACTCTAGTGGCCTCCGCCTCCTGTCAGCATATGACTTCTGCCGGCTCTGAGCTGTCCTCATCCTCTCCTGGATGATTTGGACCTTCTCTGTCGTGGCTCGGACCATCTCTGGTCCCACGAGTGCTGACTCCCCAGGGTCTGTCCAGCACAACGGTGATCTGCAGGGTCTGCCGTACAACGCCTCGTATGGTGCCATCCCGATGGTGGAGTGGTAGCTGTTGTTGTACGCAAACTCCACCAAGGGTAGGTGGTCCTCCCAGCTGCGACCAAAGTCGAGAACACATGCACGGAGCATGTCCTCGAGTGTCTGTATGGTCCTCTCCGTCTGTCCATCCGTCTGAGGGTGGAAGGCTGTGCTCAGATGGAGCCGCGTCCCGAACGCCTCCTGCAACCCCTTCCAAAGCCTGGAAGTGAAACGAGCATCTCGATCGGAGACGATAGACGATGGCACACCGTGAAGCCGTACGATCTCCTGGACGTAAAGACGTCCCAAGCTCTCTACTGAGCCCTGCTCTCTGATGGGTAAGAAGTGTGCCGACTTGGTGAGTCGGTCGACAATCACCCAAATGGAGTCGTGACCTCTGGAAGTGCGTGGAAGTCCAGTCACGAAGTCCATAGATATGCCGTCCCACTTCCACTCCGGGACCTCCAAGGGCTGTACCAAACCTGCTGGTACCTGGTGCTCTGCCTTCACCTGCTGGCAGGTGAGGCATCGTGAAACGAACTCTGCCACAGCTTTCTTCATACCCGGCCACCAGTGCTGTCGCCTGAGATCCTGGTACATCTTCGCCACTCCGGGATGTACCGCCAAGGGAGAAGTGTGAAACTCTCTCAGCACCTCCTCTCGTAAAGCGACTGGTACGAAGGTACGTCCTCTGAAAAGGATGTCGTGCTCTGCTCCAAGGGAGAAACCATCAGGCGCCTGACCTGAGGATATCAGTGCACGCCGGGTCTCACAGTCAGCGTCCCCACGCTGAGCCTCTCTGACCCGCTGTAGAAGTGGAGGAGAGACTGTGAGAGACTGAAGAAAGGCTGTTCCGTCTCTATCCACGAAGGATATCTGCAAGGAGGCTAGCTGCTCCGTCGCCTCCTCAAGTAGCTGAATGCCCGTCCTCCTGCTGAGGGCATCGGCTACCACGTTCCCCTTCCCAGGAGTATAGACTATCTCAAAGTCATAGTCCTGGAGGAACTCAAGCCATCTCCGCTGTCTCAGGTTCAGGTCCTTCTGAGAGAAGATATACCTGAGACTCTGGTGGTCAGAAAAGACCGTGAAGCGCTCGCCCATCAGATAGTGCCGCCAAGTCTTCAGAGCGAAGACCACTGCTGCTAACTCCAGGTCATGAGTGGCGTAGTTCTGCTCATGCGGCCTCAACTGACGTGATCCGTAGGCGATCACGGCCCGCTCCTGCATCAGGACGCACCCGAGTCCAGTCCCTGATGCATCGCAGTAAACTACGTACCCAACTCCCTCCTCAGGCAACCTCAAGATAGGTGCGCTGGTCAATCTCTGTCTCAGCTCCTGGAAGCTCTGCTGACATCTGTCTGACCACACGAAGGGTTTCCCCTTCTTCGTCAAGGCTGAGAGTGGTGCCGCAACTCTGGAGAAGTTCGGCACAAATCTCCGATTGTATCCCGCTAGGCCCAAGAAGCTCCGCACCTCAGTCACGCTCCTGGGTGGCTCCCAAGCTAGCACTGCCTCGATCTTCGCGGGATCCACTGCAACTCCCGCCTCAGAAATGACGTGTCCCAAGAAATGGACCTCACGTAACCAGAACTGGCATTTTGAGAGCTTGCCATAAAGCTGGTGCTCTCGGAGTGTGTCTAGCACAACTCGCAGGTGGTAGGCATGCTCCTCCTCAGTCGTCGAGTATACCAAAATGTCGTCAATGAAGACAACGACAAATCGGTCGAGGTATGGCTGGAAGATCCTGTTCATGAGGCTCATGAACACTGCTGGAGCATTGGTTACGCCGAACGGCATAACCAAGAACTCATAATGGCCATACCGACACCTGAAGGCCGTCTTCTGCACGTCCTCGTCTCGAACTCTGAGCTGATGATAGCCTGACCGGAGGTCTATCTTCGAGAACCACCGCGCTCCCTTGAGCTGATCGAAGAGGTCATCAATCCGTGGCAGCGGATACTTATTCCTCACTGTCACCTGGTTCAGGCGACGATAGTCGACACATAGTCGTAAGCTCCCGTCCGCCTTCTTGGCGAACAAAATCGGGGAAGCCCAGGGTGAAACACTGGGTCGGATAAACCCCTTGCTCTGCAAGTCCTCTAACTGTACCCGCAGCTCTCGAAGCTCGGCGGGGGCCATCCGATATGCTGGAGTAGATATCGGGGCTGTCCCGGGGTACAAGTCGATGTAAAAGTCTACCTCTCTACGAGGAGGTAGCCCTGGAACGTCGTCGGGAAAGACGTCCACGTACTGGTCCACCACTGCAGGAAAAGCCGGACTCCGCACGTCCACTGCTCCTAGGATGAGGCTAGCCAACTGATGTGAGATGGGCTGCACTCTCCTCCGCGGAAGTCCATCCTGTGCTGCAAAGGTTCCCTTCTCGCCGGTGAAGGTAAACCTGCTCCCGTCGGTACGAACACATCGCACCTTGCGCCTAAAACAGTCGATCTGGGCATGAACCGTGGATAGCCAATCCATGCCCAAGATGACGTCGTAAGGCCTCGACGCCGCTACAAGGAGATCCCAGCCGAAGCTCTCGCCTCCTAGAGTAAGCTCACACTGCCGGCACCAGTGCGTAATCGTCGAGTCTGCTCCCGTAGGAGTCTCTAGCCGTAAGGATCGAGTCAACGGCTCAGTCGGAATCTCCGAGCTCCGAACAAGGGCAGAGGCTATGAAAGAGTGACTCGCTCCTGTGTCTATAAGTACTGCAGCAAGGGTGGAATAGACACAGATCGTACCTCGAATCATCTCTGGCATGTCGGGGTCGTAGGCCTCCACTGCCTGGAGCTGGGCCTGTCTCTGCCCGCCAGCTCCCTGTGGTCGAGGTGGCCCTCCTGGTGGTGGTGGGGGTAGAGCCTGGAAGCGTCGCCCACCACCCGCTGCTCGGCCAGCTCCTCTGCCTCGTCCGCCTCCTCCCTGCGGACCGCCACGGTCGACCCTCTGCCTCTGCCTGGGTGGCCCCTCCACCGTCTGCTGCTCCTCTGGTCGGCGAGTCGGGCAGTCACGAGCCATGTGACCCTGCCCGCCGCAAGAGTAGCACAGCCTGCCTCTCGAAAGGCTGGCACTCCGCTGTGTGCCCCGCACCGCTGAGCCGGTGTCCTGAGGCCGTCTGCGAGGGGGTCTGGTCTGCCTGGACCCGTGAGTCATCCGTCGGCTACCAGCTGCCGATGACTCAGCTACCTGCCGCCCTGCGCTAGGTCTCGCCGCTGAAGAAGGCTCTGCCAGGAAGCTCTCGATCAGGAGGGCTCGCTCCAGCACTCCCGCCTGGGTCGGAATGCTGAGGGAGATCAGCGACGCACGAATCTCCTGTCGCAAGCCCTGCTCGAAGGTCCGGGCCCGGAAGAAGGGGTCCCGTACCATGTCGTTCGAGTAGCGAGACAGGTCCGTGAACCTCGCCGCGTACTGAGCGACCGTCATGCTGCCCTGGCGCAGCTGGAGAAGCTCCTGGATGCGCACCGCTCGGAGGGTGGCCGGGACGAACTCAGAGCGGAAGAGGCTCTCGAAGTCCGTCCAGAGCAGGGATGCCTCATCGTGAACCTGGAGCATCAGGCTCCACCATCGTCCTGCCGCCGCCTGCAGGAGGCTCGCTGCGAGGATCACCATGAGATCCGCTGGTGTCCTCACTAGCCTGAAGATCCGTACCACCGCCTCTAGCCAGTCCTCGGCGGCCTGGGGGTCCGCCTCACCGCGAAACCTGGGCGGTCGCTGGCTCTGAAACTCATGCAGTGCCCTGAGGCGACGTGCATCGTCAGCGTCTGGTACTGGTAGCATCGGTGGCTCGGCGGGTAAAGCTACCGCCGGTGCCACAGCTGGCAAAGGGCCCTGCACCGAGGCCTCGTCGCTCGGTGGGCTGCCGTCGCGCCCAACACTCGGAACCCTAGCTGGCAGTCGTCGCGGGGCCATCCTGAAAAGGAGAACAAGAGCACCACAGTCAGAACAGTATACCTGGCGAGCTGGCACAAGTAATCACAAGGAAAACTTGAGACTTTCATAAAGCAGATCAGTATACCCGGTGAGCTGACATAAGTAATCACAAAGAAAACTTGAAACACACACGCAATCAATGTTTTCATGCATTAAGTCGGAAATCAGGAGTCAGGGTCCTGGTGTACGGATACGTCGGCCGCCGCACCAACACTGGGCTCCCTGAACTGATAACCACACTCAATACACTAAACACTATTGCTTCACATAGAAAGAAAGGACGATCAGAGTTTGCGGTAGAACCGACCACCTCTGATACCAATTTGTCACGACCCGTCCTCGGGGCCCGTGCCGTGACTACCCCAAGCCCGCCTTCCATAGGCCAGGGGCTGGCGACTAGCACCAAGGCGTAAAATCCCAGTAAACAGGGAAGGCATTGCCTTTATAAGTGACAACCACACAGAGTCAGCAAGCGGAAAGTAAAGTGCAGAAAAGTAAAGGGGCCGGAAATACAAGCCCAACTGTAAAGTACAACTGAAAAGAAAAAGAACAGCAACTGAAGAAAAGACGGCGGCCTCGTGTCGTCCACTGGCAATCCCACCTGAAGGGTGGGTACAGATAGCCTCCAGGCTCCTCGGGTCCCACGTCCGCTCCGAGCACGTCCCGCCCAGTGGTCCACCTCCAGGTACCGTCCTGCTCCACGCCCAACCGCGATCAGCGCTGTCCGTCGTCTGCAACCAACACCACGAAGTGCGGGCATAGCCCGTGCAGGGGTGAGTACAACTACTCAGTAAGGACCCCGAGACCCCCGAAGGTCTCCCGAAATCCACAAAGGATATAGCACAAAAGAAAGATGCAATCACGAAGTAACATCTGACTCGACTTAGGTATATGCCCATACATATACCTAAGTCCCCAATTCTAGCTCTGCTCACGAGCTCAAGAACAACTCAATCCACAAAGGAAAGCAAGACTCAAATCCACAAGGAGAGTAAACAGTAAATCCACAAAGGATGGTTCAACACAATCCACAAAGGAGAGTAACATAAGATTCAGCTCAACCAGGTATACTTTTTCAGATGACGTCAAAGACGATCACTGATCCGTCTCAGTCGTCGGACCCACGAAGGATCGATAGGTACTAACCCCCGCAAAAAGACCCACGTAGGATCGGGCTCACACAGAACCTGTAGGCAGTGGCTCACACAGAACCGGTAGTAAGGACCCACGGAGGATCGGGCTCACACAGAACCTGAAGCACTGATCCACGTGGGATCGCTGAGTGCAGTAGTCGACGCAGTCCACTGAGGATCTCTGCACAGTCGTCGCCGCAGTCCACGAAGGATCTCTGCTCTGCCGTCGTCGCAGTCCACGGAGGATCTCTGCTCTGCCGTCGTCGCAGTCCACGGAGGATCTCTGCTCTGCCGTCGTCGCAGTCCACGGAGGATCTCTGCTCTGTCGTCGAGGTCACAGCCAGCGCTAGGGTTCCCGCACGTAGCGAGCTCGTTTAGGAGGGTCCGCTCCACGAGCCGAGGGGCTGATACATCAACTGACACGTAGTCCGAAGTTGATGTATCCAAAAGTTCCGTATCGACAACAGGATCTCAACGCGACAGACGGCGCGTCAATCGGACGCCCGGTCTGAGAGTTATTGGCATTTTCGTCCCAGGGGCCCGGTTGGTTTTTAGGGCAAAACCAACCCGACCGTACTCCGCCTGTATCCGATCCTCGGGCGGAGTATGCCAAAAGTTCCGTCTCACTTAGAGGAAACTACCACAGCTGACGGTACGTCGTTCGGACGTCCGTAGCTCAAGTTATGAGCGTTTCCGCTCCGAGGGCCCGGTTGGCTTCGTGTACGAACCAACCCGGCCGAACCCAAAGTCTTCCGAAACCTTGAGTATAATATACCGAAACGACCGTCTCGATCCAAGGATCGCGTAGCCGCTGACGGTTCGTCAATCGGAGGTCCCAGGCCCAAGTTATGGGCGAAAGACCGAAGAGGGCCCGAAACGGGGGTACTGGGCCCGGGGCGACCCGGCCCGAACCCCCCCCTGGGGTCGGCCGAACCGGGTCGGCCCGAACCGGGTCGGCCCGACCCGGCCCGAACCGGCTCGGCCGGGTCCGGTCCGGCCTGGGCGCGGCCCGGCCGACCGGACCGGCTCGGCTTCGGCCGAGCGGCCGAAGCGCTGCCGCCGCGGGTCAAACCCGCGGCTTTGGAGAAAACGCGGCCCGCGCGGGCCGCGTGCTGGAAGGCCGGACCGCGGACGCGGTCCGGCGGCTCGCCGCCGCCGCGGCTCGGCCGCGGCGGACTCCTCCGGCGGCGCGCCGGGCGCCGCCGCCCCCGGTCGCCGGCGCCGCCGCGCCGGCGACCCGCGCCGCCGCCTCCTTCCGCGGGCCGCCGGAGATGCTCCGGTGGCCCGATTTGCCTCCCGTCTGCGCCGTTGTTCCTCCCGGGATGCGTCCTCCACTGCGGAATCAACATATGGCCCTTGCGTCGCGCTTTTGCCGTCGCTCGCCAAATCCGCACACAAAGGAAGATCGACGGAGGGTTGCCGGGTCTTGTTCGTTAGACCCGCACCCTCCGCGTTAGTCATAATCAACGGGAGAAACAGGAAAGAAACCAATCAACAATTTTAAATAAATTAAAATTGTTTCGTGATCGGGTTCTATATTTCAAAAGAATAAACACGGGATTTTAAAAAGAATTCCAACATCCCTTACCTCGCAGCTGTCGTTGCCGAACGAGGGATCGTCGCGGAATCGCTCGTCGTGGAGGAAGGAGATCGTCGCGTCGTCGCGGAATCGCTCGTCGCGTCGCCAATCTCCGGATCAAGATCAACGGATTTAATTAGTTTAAATCCGTTGATATTGAAATTAAAAAAAGGAGAAGAAAAGATCCGATTCTCACCTTTGTTGCCGAACGAGGATCGGCCGCGGAAGAAAGACGTCGCCGAAGAACGTCGCGGGTAGATCTCGTCGACGTCGCAGATCTTGGTGTGCGTCGTCGAATTCCGGTCGCCGGCGTTCTTCGCGTTCTTCGCGTTCTTCGCGTTCTTCGCGTTCTTCGCGTTCTTCGCGGAGAGGGTGGAGGAACGAAGATTCTCTCAAATCCTTTCCAAGGATTTTTGGGTTGGTCTTATTTTATAAACATGCCAACACGAAACCGGTTAAGAAACGATCCATCAATTCGTTGAATTAATTCAACGAAAGAAACGACCCATTTAATTCACGAAGAAACAGTCCATTTAATTCACGAAATAAACCGCCCAATTAAATGGTCTGTTAAGAATTAAAGAAAACGCGTCGGTTGACTTTTCAGTTACTTTGACGGGTTTTCGCGGGTGCGTTACTTAGCGAAAGAAACGGCGGGGCTCGTGCGGGTCCCACCGCACAAATATCCTACCAAGGGGTAGGATATTTCTGGATAGCATCCTATCCAGTTCAACTCAGTTCAAGCCGCCATTAAGTGACTTCAAGTGGCTTCCAAGCAGCTTAAGTGAAATAAAATAAAGTTGTCGCACAAACTTTATTTTATTTCTGACTTAAAGCCGTAAAATTTAAAAACCACGTCTGAGCAAACGCAACTCCGGAAGAGGCGTTTCTAAGCAAATACCGGCGCTGCGATTTCATCGGTGCCCTCAGAATTCGATTCCGGGCACCGGTTCAAAAGATAGAAAAACCCGCTCGTCCGTTCACTGAACGTACCCGAGCCAAACTTCGGAAATTGATTCCGGGCACACCGGGCCTCGGAATCAGGTGCCGTCTGAAGCTGCGCTCTTGTAAAATTCCAAAGAAAATTAAGAAAAAAATTTCCTTGAAATTTGCGGGTCTTTACACAAGGTGGATAAATCTTTGCCTTCAAAAACTACCCTTCATATTGGCTCGACCAATTGGACATGATGAAATAAGAGATAGATAAATATTCTTCTTAATAAAATTAGATATAGATTTGTTAGTAAGACATATATAATTGGGGTCAATTGGACTTTTGGATCCAAATATATGGAATTATTCATATATCATGTGTTTTTTCTACAAATATCCCATATTTTTACAAGGCCTAAAGTTTAATAATTTTAGGGAATGAAAATACCACCATTTCAAAACCAATTCTTATAGAATTTTGTTATCCTAATATTGAAATTCATTATAAGAAATTTTATCTCGATTGGGAATGTTGATTAGTATAAAAGCCTACAAAATGTGTTACTCTTTAAACTCATGTAGAATTGTATATTGTACTATTATGCATGGATTAAACCCCATTAATGATAACATGGGTCTTGAAATTTTTATTCAAGTTTTAATTAATTTTATATGGAATGATAGTGGATTATCAAAACAATTATAGTTTAGGATTTGTCCCAAAATATATAACAACATAATAGGTAATGATATATTGATAGTTTCTTTAGGACTTCTTGTGTGGACCATTCGAAACATTAAATAGTTGAACTATAAAAATCTACAGTTTATTGATTTGTTGGAATAAAAATCAGGAATATATTAAAATAAAAATAACATATTTTGGATTATTATATTGAATTATATGATCAATTTAAAAATATATAGTTTATTTGAACAAATTTTAATAATTTCCATCATATATTATCATGATCAAAACAGGATCATTGACAATAAATTAATCATTTTCAATGACAATTCATTGATGGGAGTTATATAAAATCATGAATAAATATGTAATATCATAAATAATATGAAAAAACAATATGAATATAAATCATTTGAAAGTAAATCACCTTTCACCTCTTACACCCTCTTATGAAATGACAATAGAAATAAACCACATAGTCTCAACATACATCACAAACCCACCCACATATAGTAAATATTTAGGGGTTCTAAGATGGTTCCAAATAATCACACATTTCAAAAAGAATTTCAATTTTCCAAATAGTCATTTAACCCAAAGCGACTCATATTACCTAGTAATATCCTTTAATGGTTTTATAATTCATTTTAAACCATTAATTCTAATGCCATTCATTTAGAGTCACTCTTGAAATAATATCCCATAATTTTTCTAAAGAAAGATTTTTAAAACCATTAGGAAAATAATTTGACTAAAAAACACCTCTACTAAATACCACTAAAGGTAAAAAAAACTATCATTTAATTTATATCAGGGCCAAAATATGTTCAAATATTTTATAAACCTCACCTTACATTTAAAAAATATTCTTAAAACACTTTATCAATACTTTAAATTTAAATTTCTAGTTTAAATTCCAAGTAATAAATTTGATAGTTAACTCTTTAAATAGAAATATTAGAATCAAATAATAAAGTTTACTCAAGAAATTTAGAAAACACTTGGAATTAATTGTTTATTAAATAAAATTTAATCCCAACTGTTAATGGAGGAAAGCCGTTCACTTTCCATGAAAATGATTATGGGATGTAATTTCCTTATTATAAATTCATTAATCAAATGAAATACCATCATTTAAAAATTAAAACTAGATTTTATAACTAAATTCATAAATATTCATAAAATTAGATGTTTCGAGATTAGGATAACCTATGTCAAACCGTGGGAGAATGGTCTAATTCTTTGAATATGATCTAAAAAAGACCAGAATAAGGGATCAGACACCCTCTAAGAAAGAAAAAAAAAACAAAAAACCCAATTCGATGAACGTAAAATTTTTGGAAAATTGTAATATTGTGAATGATAAGAAGTTAATAAGATGAAATGAATGAGAGATGAAAAAATATTCTATGATTTTTAGTTTCATCCCCATGTCCTAAATAACACACTTAGAATCACCAGAAATGTAGTGATATTGAGGGTGGGGCGTTGCACCAAGGATATATCCCTCTTTTGGGGGTCACACAATGCCTAGGTAAGGAGGAGAAATGAATTTATATATTTTATAAATTTATAGGGAAAACTATAAATTCTGAAAAAAAAATTAACTCCTCGAAAACTCTCATTGGTAACCCCTATAGTATATCAAATAATGTGGTAATCGTGTGACCCACACTTGAAACCTAATATACACAGCACTATTTCACCTTCAGTGAACAAAAAATTAACAAAATATATGAATACCATGAGAAAATACTCTATAAAATTATAGACCAAGACAACATGATTACCATACTAATACTTGTAACCATGCACAACCAACACTATACTCAAAAAGTATAAAAAAATAAATTTGATGCCCAAAATTACTGAAAAAAAATAACCCAAAATAATATAATTAAATAATAATTATAATATAATAATGTGTTACAATATCCCCAACCATATCACTTTTACCCCCTGAAATCCATTGGTAATAAAAGGGAGATAATAGAGTTTTAAAGTTCAAACACCATAATAAAGATGTCGGTGGGATGTGATGCAAAGAAGGCCACAAGAGAAAGGAAACATCAACCTGAAACATCCTAAAATAAAAAATGATGACTCTAAGTGAATCTAAATTCTCTATCAAGGGAACTAAAGTATAGTAAATTTTAGGATCATTTGAGGTGTCCCCAATATTTATATGTTCCTTAAAATGGTTAGTTGAAGAAACACATGCTCCCCAAGAGACTGGACACAATAAAAATACCACTTCCACCAATCTCCCCCAAAAATAAAATTCCTTGTTCAATCATAGAAATATTTAAAGAAACCATATTGAAATTCCATAAGTAAAGAACCAATCATAAAGATATTGTCTAAGGGACTCCAACACATGTTTCAACCAAAACACCATCACCATTGATTGACAAAAATGGAATAATAACTCTCAATGTAAACTTCCCCCATCTTGGAACAACATGGCTCAAAACCTAGATCATGAAACACAAAACAATGTGACCATGAACCTCACCCATGTAATTAAACCAATATATTATCAAAAAAAATCAACAAAACTTCAACTATAGAACAACTAAACAATAGAAATTACAGGCTTCTATGTAACCAATAATGGTTCACTTGTTTGATCCACTAAAACAAAAACATCATAATATTTCCATAAAGGATAAAGAGGCACATTATCACATCCAAGGAAAAAGAACCCCAAAAATAACCATTAAAATAAGATCATAAACACAATACACATAATAACATATAAGGAGTATATAATTTTTACTAAAAAACCTCAAGAGTCAAAAGCAACCACAAGAGAAATCATGATCTCTCAAGAGAAAAAATATATAAATAATCAAGAAAAAACAGGAATTAATGCACCCATAAGCTTTAATAGAACCCAAATTCACCAAAATAACAACAATATACTGTATCAATCACACCCTAATCCCACCTGAAATGGTTACCCCATAGATATCAAAATCCTTTCAAAGGAACAATATAATTTTAGGACTCTTGATTAGGGTTCATGAATAAGGAAGACCATGACCATTACACTACATATTGAGTCTTGATAAGGATACCAATTAGACAAACCATATCTATGATTTGAAAGAAATCACCTTATGGTTCATTCATTAATATAGACTATCCATCATTTTCCAATACATTCATATGAGGCAAGAACCAATTAAAAAGATACATGAATTTAAACCTTTCATGTCCCATAAATCTGACCAAATAGTCCCACCATAAACAAGGGAAACCCCAAAAATTAATAAATCAATTCAAATATTTAATAAAATTTACAAATCACAAAACCCCCTTTTTGAATAAAATACACAACATTAATTAAAGGATTCAAAATCAATTTTCCCAAAAAAATGTACACAAAATTATATTTTAAGATAATGATCCACATTATTTTTTATTTCTAACTAAATTTTTTTAACACATCCATAAAAATTTAATTTCCAATTACCTGATAAAATATTCTCAAAAAAATAATTTTATATGGATGAACCCCCTTTTAAAACATCACATTTCTTTAAACCTGTAATGACCTAAAATTCATGACCTTGTAAAAATGATGTTGTGTTCGATAACTTTTGTCGCATGCTACACTCAATATAAAATAATCACATAAAAGTAAGATAAAATTATTATTAATGATATAAAAAACAAAGAGGATAAATCATTAAAATTTATTAGCTTCACAAGGTAAATATTTAATATGATTTAATAATAAAAAGGGTTATTTTCAATAAAAGTATTTTTATTTATATTTTTCATTTTATTTTGAAAATTAATTTTTATAATTTAATAATTATAATTTAATGAATTAAAATTAATTATTTAATTCATACAAGCAAAATTTTCTTATATTTAATTTTTTATTTTTTTCTAAAGAATATTCATTTTTAGTCAAAAAATAGTTTTTTTACAAATATTATGATTACTTCTGATTTTATCACTATGTAAGAATGAAATATAAGATTAAAAAATCATATAAGATTTAAAAAATTAAATTAAATATTATTATTATTTTTATAAAAATATTATTTTATATTATAAAATCTATATGGATAATTTTTAAGATGAAATTAAATTTTTACTTTAATAAAAATTGCTTTCAACCTTTTCATTAAATAAATTATTTTGATGGTCATATTTGGTTTTTTTACACTATGAATGCCTAATATATTTAATTTGATAAATAATAAAGAAAATTATTTTATAACATTAAGTATAAGTGATTTTTTATCTTATATATAAATTTATAGTAAAAAAATTATTTCTCTAAAAAATGTTTTTATTCTGTTATGTGTAATTATTTGAAAATTAAATTTTCAAGACTTTGGTAAATTTTATTCAATAAATTTATTTAAATATTTTAAACCATGTTTTTCAAATTTAGTAAAAGTCACGAAATTAATTCGTTTCACCAAAACATTTATTTATAATAGTTAAAATTTAGTTACTAAGGAAAATTTGAATTAGGGTAAGAGTTAAGAATGATAAAATAAAAGTCCCTAAAACACACATGTTTTTCCTAAAAATGAGTGGTGGAGGTTATTTTAAAATAAAATTCAATTTACCCTTCATGTTTGTCAATTTTTTGGACTTTTTATTTTGAATATTAACATTTTGTTTTATAAATAGTAATGGGTAGTTCAAAAACTACCATTTTATTCAATTATAAATACTATCACTTCCACCTATTCAAGAGTCACCTTAAATTCAAATATCACATTTAAACTATGAAAAATTTCTGCTCTTATTACCTTATCCCACTTCCAAGATCTTCTTATCAATATTATTTGGCCTAATGTATTTATTTTATAGGAGAAATCCTAGTGAAAATTCATGTTCGTGACTTCAGTATCCACTTCCTCTTAGTGTTTCAATCTTAATTTTAACTAAATTAAAATTATATAACATATTTAATATAATTAAATTATTAAAAATATTATAAATATTTTTAATTATTTTAATTTAGAAACATATATTAAATCCTTCAAATCCACATTGTAAAAATAATATCGATCATGCGTATGTGCAGATTATCGCCTCCATGAAGCGATATTGTTCAGTTTTCATCAACGCATCTATATACGATATCAAAGATGTATTTTATGAAAAAAATATTTTTTATACTACATAGATAAAATTACAAAATTATCATTTACTATACGCCATATTTCCATCCATTCATTGATTAATAGTATCATTAATTGTGCCAACATGAAAACTATCGCCTCTATAGACAACGCATTTCATTTGTCATCGTCAATTTTCTAGGATGGTTATAGTAACAGATTTAATTATAATATATGATAATGATGAATTTTTTATGATTCATAATATTTCATGTTATCATTAATTAAATGCATTCTCTTAATAATAATATCATTATAATATGACACAATTTTTTTGACTTTACCACCTACCTAGATGAAACTATAATTTTTATATAATATATGATTATGGTATGTTATATAAGAGTAATATTAAAAAATAGTAATTAATATATGATGAATTTATTATTGTTTGAGGTTATTGTTAATAGTTTTATGATTTATTAATATACAACCTTTCAACTATTAAGGAGGTTAAACCTAGTTTATCATGTTTCCCATTTTGAAAATCCATATCCATGTATTCCACTTAATGAAAATAAGATAAAAGTAATAATTTTGGAAAAAAAATTAATATTCTATCTTCAATTCTAGGGTAATTATAAGCATTAAAGCACTATGTATGACACTACTATATTACCATGATATGTGAATGAGATAAACAAACGAACATTCGAACATTCATTTTTGAAAATAAATATAACTAAATAAAATATTAGTAATGAAGGACAACAAGTAATGTTTATCAAGGGTATTATATTAGAATAAGGACATTAAATTATTTCCAAATCTAGTTATATTCATTATACATGATGTTATATCATGTCATAATTTTCCAAAACATAATGTAAGGGGTTTTCAACTCAAATTTCTCTCTTTAAGACATGTTTTCTTTATTGTTATCCTAATTTATTTTAAAGGGTTTATATGATAAATAATATATATTTTCCATCAATAAATACCATTTATTAATAGTTATTGATTTAAATTTAAATTTATCTATATTTCAAGATTTTTTTTGATGAATTATCCTCAAACTGTAAGACTTTATTTGTATCATTTTCAAATACATGAGACATTTTTTATATTGAAAAACAGAATTTATTTAATTTGGTGGATCAGAACCCTATTTACCTCAACTATAATGAATATCCCTCATCTCAGGGTACTTTAATTTTAATTTCATGGTAATCCTATTATTCTTATGTCATAATTACCATATGTTTTTTTGTTAACTCAATTACTTTTCAATGATTCATAATTTTTCCCTTTTAATATATTTCCTAAAGTATAGGTAAATTCATACATATGAATTTTTTATGTGGTATTTTATCTTGAATTAAATATATTTACATTTTTTCAAATAAAATTCCTTTCAAATGTTTCTTATATATGGATTACTTATTCCTCTAAGGGTATTGGGTATCTCAAACCTCTTTTGTAACGCCCTGACCCCAGCTACCCAGAGTCGGTGCATTACTTCGAAACATTGGAATGATCACAAAAGATCAAGTCTCGAAAGACCGATTAGTTTAGTAGCCTTCGAAACACTAGATACATTCATAAATGTTACATTACATCATAAATTGAAAAACTACAATAACAAAGTCTCCATAATCCACACTCATATCCTCTTCTGACTATCCCTGCAGGTCATTCATAAAATACTTCTTCACATCCTGGAAAATATTAAAACATTGAAAGGGGTGAGCTCAGAAGCTCAGTAAGGATAACAATATAGCGGAAGATTTCATAAATAAACATAAACATTTAAGGCAATTGATAACTAAAACTAAAGCCTTTTAAACTTTAACTTCAATATAATATGGAAAAATAAAAATGAAATAATTCCATTTACTTATTCACATGGATATTCTACTGGTTGAATAATCACATGCAATATCAATAACCACTTTAATAATGATGGAATGCATAATGCCAGACTATCATAACCACGTAGCCAAGACCTCGTTCCAAGACCACAAATAAGATTTTGTCAAGGCTTCGTGCCAAGACAATAGTTTGTCTCATGATACCTACCGATGCATCGAGGATCTATAGCGGGCTCCACCCATCACTTAATAAGTCCAATGCATTCCTCATATGAATAGGTTTAAAAGTATCATTTAACATAATCGTATCACATAAAACATGCATAAAGGAAACATAAAATTTCAACATTTCAATCACAAGATATCAATACAACATATTTATATAATAAAAACACTTTTAATACCATTTTCAATACCAAAATAAATGAAAATTAAAACATGTATTTATTTTTCATTTTAAAAAAAGTTATGGCTTGTAGAGGAAGCCGAAACTCAAATAATGGTCACGGCGGCGGAGAATTCGTCGTCGCTTCATACGTAAGAAAAAAATTACTTTTTGTCGTTTAGTAAAAACGCTTCATATAAAAGATTCCTTTTGAATAAAATTGATATTCAATGGGGTTTATACACAGTATAAAAGAAAGTTGTATATAAAACAAAATATGCCTCAATGAAAGGAGATTGAGGAGAAGACCCTTACAAAGATCATTTTTTATAAAATAAAGTAAGTCTATTATGTGTATTCACTATAAGTACACATAAATAAAGTACCAATACAAGATAGGAAATAATAATATCATGACATAATTTGAAAGTAGGAGATTAACCCAAAGAATGGAAATTGGATTAAGAAATTCCCTTACCTTGTGTCCGAATTCACTCGACCGCTCTTTAACCTCCTGAATAATAAACTAGAGTTAATATCTACCTGTTTAATAACATCTCTCAAGTTCATTATTCCTTTTATATCACTTATTACCATGTTATGAACATTATGTAATTATTTAAGTTAATAACGATCGTTTTGACGATCTTAGGTACTTGAGTCAAAAATAAACTTCTAATAATTACACTTTGTTCATGTGGTAAAATATCCATTATCTAAAGAATTATATTAATTATTTAGATATCATATATATCATATATATCCAGTATATAGATTCATTTATAATATTACATAACATTTAGAGGTAAGATATGAAATGCACCATTCATGGAGATGGTAAGCCGTACGTACGCATGAACGCTACTTTCATTTATATTTTGTATTTAATGGAATTAAGTTATAATTATATAAAGGTATAATATAATTCCAGTATAATATAATGTATAATACCATTTACTCCATCCTTTATACATCCCACATATGGCATAAACGATTCAAATCACTTTGAGGGGGCGGTAGTCCGCACTTCCTAAAATGAAATTATCGCGTTTACACAAAATGGAAATCATAAAGTATGCCACAAATGAGAAATAAAGAAGCATAAGAAAAACATTAAAATAATATATATATCATATATGAAAATAGTGTCATCAAAATTGCCACTATTAGAGGTGTTAAAAGAATATTGAACAATCATCATTTCGTGAGGCAGTATTTCGCCACCCACAGAAACAGTATGTTCTTTAACCATTAGATGAAGGTGTGTGTAAGTGTAAAACAAATACTTATCATAACAACATCCTAGTATATTTTAGATACTGGTGTTGTTACAAAATAAAGGAATAAAAAGAGTTTAAGGGGTTGGAGAAGCAAAATAAAACAAAACAACATTAGAAAAGACAATACCTTAAAATCGGGTAACTCTTTTTGATTTGAGCCAAAGGCTTCCTTTGGAAGACTTATGCTCAAAGTGAGGCTTCTAGGAGTAAGGGAGGAAAGTTGGCAGAGTATTTGAGAAGCATTTTTCCGAGCCAGATAACTTGAAGGTGTGAATAAGGTGGGAGTGGTGGGGGCCTTTTATAAGAGGAGAGGAGGGGAACTCTTGGAAATATTGAAATGCTACTTTATTATGAAATGATTTTTCGGATTATAAAGGTCCCAAACATATATATTTCGAGGGTAAGGTGATAAGGGTTCTAAATATACTCATCCAATATGTTTTTTACAAGTGTAAGCCTTAGATGTTACATTATCGTTTCATTTTATTTAAATCATTAATTATTTAGGTAATCGCTGCATCATCATTGTGTCATAAAAATTTTAATTTATTTAATGTCTAAAAATTATTAAATAACTATAATTATGTAGAAAATATTTTTATCTTTCTAATTAATATTTATAGTCGAAAATATGACTTGTATAACCCCATTTAAAATAGTTTTAGTAAAACAACTCATGTTTGTGACATTTTTATTTTAACATTAAATAAAAAGTTTTTATTGTCATTTTCCTACGAAAGTGGCTCCATGGGGTCCCCAAGTTGACCCATGGATTTTATTGGTCGGAAATGACTAATCCAATAGGTTTAGGACATGTTTACGGGTCATTTAATATTTTTATAATACCATTTTTACCTTACAATTCACTAATTACCTTTAATCGTGATTAATTAAACTTAAAAGTTACTATTCACCAAAAAATTATTTTAATCCCATTGAACCAAATTTTACCTCCTAATGAAATCCATGTATGTTGGAGTTTTGAAAATCAAATCACAGAAGTGGTAATATTTCATTTATTCGAAAAATTAGTTATTTAACTACCACTTAGTGGTTTCACTATTCATCAAAAATTGAAGTTTCTCAGAACAATGCCAAAATTTCACCCTAATCTATAATTGATATTCCGAATTCAAAAATGATGTCTATTTTATGAAATTACAAACATATAAGTTGCATTAATTGATTTTATAATTAATTCCTGCTGTCACAACAAATAGCGTGTTTTTAAGAAACAATATATATCAAAAGATTGACAATTGTTTATGTCCAATTTCAAAGTCAAATTAATTCTAATTAACTCCATTGGATAAAATGGTAAAAATATATTATAATTATACTTTAAAACCACTCAATATTATAATTTATCACTATAAAATATTTTTATTAAAAACGTTGTTTTATGTATTATTCACTATTCATAAAAATTTGGACGTTCTCAGAAAATTACAAAAAATTCAACATAGGCAAATTTCGACATTCCGAATCCAAAAATGAAGTCCATTTTGAAATATAAATTATACATAATTTTAAAAATTGGGTATCACTATCCATAATGGCTATTTTGATTAGCCGCGGTGTGTTAGAATCTCGAACTTGCGTACAATGCAATCTATTGCATTATTGAAAGAGAAGCGTATCGTGGAAGCTTGGGGTGTTACATTCACCCCTCCTTCAATAAATTGCGTCCTCGCAATTTGAAATTTTTCTTTGAAAATAAAAGGTTGAAAATAGAAAATACCTTTGTGTAAAACCCACATCGGAAATAAGGTTAATAAAAATTAGCCTTAATAAGAGGGAAAGGGAAAGGAAAAAGTCACCACCCAATTATGATCTTGATTAGGAGAACATTGGTGGAAATTAGAGACATATAATTGGAGGAAAAATGTAAATATTTGTAGGGAGTGATTGGGGTCATCAATAACAAACAAGTGTCAAATTGAGGGTCTCAAAACCTTCAATCTATGTTGATTTAAAATATCATCAGTTCAACAAGACATAAGGTATTATGATAACACATTTTATTGGTATAATATACCTTTACTAAAGTTTAAGAATTAATTTATTCTTAGAATAAGATATAGGTATATATATATATATTTATGCATGACAAGTAGAGTTTTAACCTTCAACTAATTTCTACCACAAACTCATCTTTCATTCAAAAAGATAATAGAACTCAAAAATATTATATTTATCATAATCGTACAAGGTTCAAAATATTAACACATACCATTTAGATTACAAAAACTATTTTGTAATAACCAGTGACTTCATGTATGCTAGTGGTAGGTCATAAAGGCCTGTCGCAATATGGTTGTGGGTTTGATTCCTACAGCTTTGTCTGAAGCGACGGGTTATCGCCCAACCTGAAGGTTTTCCTTTTTCTAAAACTATTATAATATTCTAAAAATAATATTCAGAAATTTTTTAACCTTAAACATTACTATCCAAGGTTCAAGTTAATCTATTCCAACCTTTATTGTTATCCAAAATACTTCTATCCAACTCACAGTCCAAATTTTATGAGGAACGCAAACATAATGAAGATCCCCTTTTTTTCGTGTAACAACATGTGAACACCTTCATCATGTATTCTTTTAAAACACTACAACATCCTGAATTACCATGATCCCTTATTCCTTATAGAATACTAGATATACTCCTTCTATCTAAAAATGTATAAAAATCATCAATCAGTTTCAAGTGAGTTAAGAATATCCAATATAATTTATCCAAATCAATCATGTCTTATTCCAAAATCACTATCTCGGTATCAGAACCATATTATGGTTTATCTTTCTCTCAACCATATATTTTCCAAAATTTTAACCTACTGTGGAGTCACTTTTCTTGGTTCCACACAATCTCATGTCCTTGGTGAAATAGTACTACAGTACAATGCTTATATACTCCATAATTATTATAACTAGTACATCATTGATACAACACTCAAATTACAAAATTCATTAATAACAACAAAAGAACTCTAATCAATTCTCCTCATCTGTGGTAGTATCATAACTTGATTATTATCCAATAACTTCATTCGGGGCACACTCTGATGATTAGGACATTGGTTTTCGTAGTGTCCCCACTCCTTTCAGATGAAGTATTGTACATTTGATACCTTTTTCTTACCCTTGCAGTCACGCACTTGGTGTCCTTTTTCTCCACAATTATAACAAACTCCCATTCCCTTCAGGCAAGTTCCAAGGTGTTTCTTCCCACAGTTATCACATATTGGAAATTTCTTCTTTTCCCTCGTCCCTTTTCCATCATTCTCTTTTCCATTTTTTTCTTCTCTTTCTTCCCTTCAAAGCCATAAGATTTAGAGAATTCTTTACTTATCTTATTAACACATGATACTATTTCTTCATATGTTGAGAACACATGGGAGATTATTTCCCTTCTAAATGTTGTCTTAATACCGTGAAAGATATGATCCTTCTTATTCTTTGGATCATACGTATTGCTGGAGTTCACATTCCTTCCACTGGGCACAATTTCTATACAATGGCATAAACTAGGTTAGTTTATTAATTGCAATAAATAATTCCAAACTTGTAAAATACTTAATGTAAATTGAATGGTTTGTGGATATAATCCATAATCATAAAAATGTTTTCTTTGAGGATGTATATACTCATAACCCTTCATAGTGGTTTGTAAATAAAAAAAGAATTATCCTAAGCATATCCCCCAGGAGTGTCGTAACCAAGAGTGCAGCAAGGCCCATTTTTGTGCACCAGTTCCCGTTCGAGTCTAGCTCAAAGCGGTGTTTTTGGGTTTTACCCCTAGGTACATCTGTGCCAGAGCCACCTCTACCTGCTCGTATCCAGACAGGGATGTATTGCTTGGAAAACTCACAAAATCTCTATAATACCAAAATTCTAGAAAGTTCTTCTATACTAATCCTCAAAGTCTATCTTTTGGCTATGTTATCTAATCGGAGTTTATCTAAATCTAGCTTCCAAGGTTAGTACTAAACTGCCTCTGATACCAACTGTAATGCCCTGACCCCAACTATCCAGAGTCGGTGCATTACTTCGTAACATTGGCATGATCACAAAAGATCAAGTCTCGAAAGACCGATTAGTTTAGTATCCTTGGAAACACTAGATACATTCAAAAATGTTACATTACATCATAAAGTGAAAAACTACAATAACAAAGTCTCCATAATCCACACTCATATCCTCTTCTGACTATCCCTATAGGTCATTCATAAAATACTTCTCCACATCCTGGAAAATATTAAAACATTGAAAGGGGTGAGCTTAGATGCTCAGTAAGGATAAAAATATAGCGGAAGCATTCATAAATAAATATAAACATTTAAGGCAATTTATAACTAAAACAAATGCCTTTTAAACTTGAACTTCAACATAATATGGAAAAAGTAAAATGAAATAATTCCATTTACTTATTCACATGGATATTCTACTGGTCGAATAATAACATGCAATATCAGTAACCACTTTCATAATGATGGAATGGATAATTCCATACTATCATAACCACGTATCCAAGGCCTCGTGCCAAGACCACAAATAAGATTTTGTGAAGGCCTCGTGCCAAGACACTAGTTTTTCTCATGAGACCAACTGATGCATTGAGGAGATATAGCGGGCTCCACCCATCACTTAATAATTCCAATGCATTCCTCATATGAATAGGTTTCAACATATCATATAACATAATCGTATCACATAAAACATGCATAAAGGAAACATAAAATTTCCACATTTCAATCACAAGATATAAATACAACATATTGATATAATAAAAACACTTTCAAAACCACTTTCAATACCAAAATAAAAGAAAATTAAAACTTGTATTTATTTTTCATTTTAAAAAAAGTTATGGCTTGTAGAGGAAGCCGAAACTCAAATAATGGTCACAACGGTGGAGAAGTCCTTGTCGCCGCATACGTAAGAAAAACATTCCTTTTTTCGTTTATTAAAAACACTTCATATAAAAGATTCCTTTTGAATAAAAGAAAAATTCAATGGGGTTTATACACAGTATAAAAGAAAGTTGTGTATAAAACAACATATGCCTCAATGAAAGGAGATTGAGATAAAGACCCTTACAAAGATCATTTTTTTAAAATAAAGTAGATCTATTATGTGTATTCACTATAATTACACATAAATAAAGTATGAATACAAGATAGGACATAATAATATCATGACATAATTTGAAAGTAGGAGATTAACCCAATGAATGGAAATTGGGTTATGAAATTCCCTTACCTCGTGTCCGAATTCACTCAACCGCTCTTTAACCTCCTAAATAATGAACTAGAGTTAATCTCTACCTGTTTTAGAACCTCTTTAAAGTTAATTATTCCTTTTATATCACTTATTACCTTGTTATGAACATTATGTAATTATTTAAGTTAATAACAGTCATTTTGTCGATCTTAGGTACTTGAGTCAAAAATAAACTTCTTATAATTACACTTTGTTCATGTGGTAAAATATCCATTATCTAGAGAATTATATTAATGATTTAGATATCATATATATCATATATATCCAGTATATACATTCATTTATTGTATTACATAACATTTAGAGGTATGAAATGAAATGCACTGTTCATGGAGATGGTAAGTTGTACGTACGCATGAACGCTACTTTCATTTCAATTTTGTATTTAATGGAATGAAGTTATAATTATATAAAGGTATAATATAATTTCAGTATAATATAATGTATAATACCATTTACTCCATCCTTTATACATCCCACATATGGCATTAACAATTCAAATAACATTGAGAGGGCGGTAGTCCGCACTTCCTAAAATGAAATTATCGCGTTTACCCAAAATAGAAATCATAATGTATGCCACAAATGAGAAATACAGAAGCATAAGGAAAACAAAAACATAATATATATACCATATATGAAAATAGTTTCATCAAAATGGCCACCATTAGAGGTGTTAAAAGAATATTGAACAATCATTGTTTCGTGAGGCAGTATTTCGCCACCCACAGAAACAGTACGTTATTTAACGATTAGATGAAGGTGTGTGTAAGTATAAAACAAATCCTTATCATAAAAACATACCATTATATTTTAGATACTGGTGTTGTTACAAAATAAAGTAATAAATAGATTTTATGGGATTGGAGAAGCAAAATAAAACAAAACAACATTAGAGAAGACATTACCTTAAAATCGGGTGACTCTTTTTAATTTGAGCCAAAGGATTCTTTGGAAGACTTATGCCCAAATTGAGGCTTCTAGAAGTAAGGGAGGAATGTTTGGAGAGTATTTGGGCAGAGGTTGGCCGAGAAAAATGGCTTTATGGTGTGAATAAGGTGGGAGTGGTGGGGGCCTTTTTTAGGAGGAGAGGAGGGGCACTCTTGGAAAGATTGAAATGTTACTTTATTATGAAATGATTTTTCGGATTATAAAGGTCCCAAACTTATATATTTCAACGGTAAGGTGATAAGGGTTCGAAATATACTCATCCAATAGGTTTGTTACAAGTGTAAGCCTTATATTTTACATTATCTTTTCATTTTATTTAAATCGTTAATTATTGAGGTAATCGCTGTATCATCATTGCGTCATAAAACTTTTAAATTATTTAATGTCCAAAAATTATAAAACAAATATAATGATGTATGAAATCTTTTTAGATTTCTAATGAATATTTATAGTCGAAAATATGACTTTTATAACCCCATTTAAAAATTGTTTTAGTAAAACAACTCATGTTTGTGACATTTTTATTTTAACATTAAATAAGAAGTTTTTATTGTCATTTTCCTACCAATGTGGCTCCATGGGGTCCCCAAGTTGACCCATGGATTTTTTGGTCGGCTGTGACTCACCCAATTGGGGTAGGACAAGTTTAAGGTTAATTTCAAATTTTTATAATACCATTTTTACCTTAAATTTCACTAATTACCTTAAATCGCGATTAATTAAACTTAAAAGTTACTATTCAACAAAAAAGTATTCTAATCCCATTAAACCACATTTTACATCATAATGAAAACCATGTATGTAGGTGTTTTGAAAATCAAACCACAGAAGTGGTAATATTTCATTTAAACAAAAAATCAGTTATTTAACTACCACTTAGTGGTTTCACTATTCATCAAAAATTGAAGTTTCTCAGAACAATGCCAAAATTTCACCCTAAGATATAATTGATATTCCGAATTCAAAAATGATGTCTATTTTATTAAATTCCAAAAATATAAGTTGCATTAATTAATTTTATAATTAATTCTCATTGTCACAACAAATAGCGTGTTTTTAAGAAACAATATATATCAAAAGATTGACAATTGTTTATGTAAAATTTCAAAGTCAAATTAATTCTAATGATCACCATTGGATAAAATGGTAAAAATATATTCTAATTATACTTTAAAAACACTCAATAGTATAATTTATCACTATAAATTATTTTGATTAAAAAATATGGTTTAAGTATTTTTCACTATTCATAAAAATTTGAAAGTTCTCCGAAAATTACAAAAAATTCAACATAGGTGAATTTCGACATTCCTAATCCAAAAATGAAGTCCATTTTGAAATATAAAATATATATAATTTCAAAAAGTGGGTATCACTATTCAAACTGGTTATTTTGATTAGTCGCGGTGTGTTAGAATCTTGAACTTGCATACAATTCAATCTATTGCATTATTGAAAGAGAAGCGTATTGTGGAAGATCAGGGTGTAACATTCTCCCCTCCTTCAATAAATTTCGTCCTCGCAATTTAAAATTTTTCTTTGAAAATAGATGGTTGAAAATAGAAAATACCTTTGTGGAAACCCACATCGGAAATAAGGTTAATAAAATTTAGCCTTAATAAGAGGGCAAGGGAAATGAAAAAGTCACCACCCAATTATGATTTCGATTAGGAGAAAATTGGTGGCAATTAGAGACATATAATTGGAGGAGAAACGTAAATATTTGTAGGGAGTGATTGAGGTCATCAATCACAAACAAGTGTCAAATTCAGGGCCTCAAAGCCATCAATCTATGTTGATTTAAAATATCAATAGTTCAACAAGACATTAGGTATTATGATAAAACATTTTTTTATTTTAATATCCCTTTACTAAAGTTTAAGAATTAATTTATTCTTAGAATAAGATATAGGTATATATATATATATATATTTATTCTTGACAAGTGGAGTTTCAACCTTCAACTAATTTCTACCACAAACTCATCTTTCATTCAAAAAGATAATAGAACTCAAAAATATTATATTTATCCTAATCGTACAAGGTTCAAAATATTAACACGTACCATTTAGATTATGAAAACTATTTTGTAATAACCAGGGACTTCATGTATACTAGTGGTAGGTCATAAAGGCCTGTCGCAATATAGTTGTGGGTTTGATTCCTGCATCTTTCTCCGAAGCGACGGGTTATCACCCAACCTGAAGGTTGTCCTTTTTCTAAAACTATTATATTATAACAAAAATAATATTCAGAAATGTTTTAACCTTAAACATTACTATCCAAGGTTCAACTTAATCCATTCCACCCTTTATAGTTATCCAAAATACTTCTGTCCAACTCACAGTCCAAATTTTATGAGGAAGGTAAACATAATGAAGATCCCCTTTTTTCCATGTAAAAACATGTGAACACCTTCATCATGTATTCTTTTAAAACACTGCAACATCCTGAATTACCATGATCCCTTATTCCTTATAGAATACTAGATATACTCCTTCTGTCCAAAAATGTATACAAATCATCAATCAGTTTCAAGGAAGTCAAGAAAATCCAATATAATTTATCCAAATCAATAATGTCTTATTCCAAAATCACTATCTCGGTATCAGAACCATATTATGGTTTATCTTTCTCTCAACAATATATCTTCCAAAAATTTAACCTACTTTGGAGTCACTTTTCTTGGTTCCACAAAATCTCAAGTCCTTGATGGAATAGTACTGCAGTACAATCCTTGTATACTCCATAATTATTATAACCAGTACATCATTGATACAACACTCAAATTACAAAATTCTTTAATAACAACATAATAACTCTAATCATTCCTCCTCATCTGTGGTAGTATCATAACTTGATTATTATCCAATAACATCATTTGGGGCACACTCTGATGATTTGGACATTGGTTTTCGTAGTGTCCCCACTCCTTACAGATAAAGCATTGTACATTTGAAACCTTTTTCTTACCCTTGCAGTCATGCACTTGGTGTCCTTTTTCTCCACACTTATAACAAACTCCCATTCCATTCAGGCAAGTTCCACGGTGTTTCTTCCCACAGTTATCACATATTAGAAAATTCTTCTTTTCCCACGTCCCTTTTTCCATCATTCTCTCTTCCATCTTTTTCTTCTCTTTCTTCCCTTCAAAGCCGTAAGACTCAGAGAATTCTTTACTTATATTATTAACACATGATACTATTTCTTCATATGTTGAGAACACATGGGAGATTATTTCCCTTCTAAATGTTGGATTAATACCGTGAAAGATATGATCCTTCTTACACTTTGGATCATACGTATTACTGGAGTTCACATTCCTTCCACTCGGCACCATTTTTATACAATGGCATAAACTAGGTTAGTTTATGAATTACAATGAATAATTCCAAACTTGTAAAATACTTAATGTAAATTGAACGGTTTATGGATATAATCCATAATCATAAAAAAAATTCTTTGAGGAAGTATATACTCATAACCCTTCATAATGGTTTTTAAAGAAAATGAGAATTATCCTAAGCATATCCCCCGGGAGTGTCGTAACCAAGAGTGCAGCAAGGCCAGTTGATGTGCAACAGTTACCGTTCGAGTCTAGGTCAAAGCGGTGTTTTCGGGTTTTACCCCTAGGTACATATGTGCCAGAGCCGCCTCTACCTGCTCGTATCCAGACAGAGATGTATTGCTTGGAAAACTCACAAAATCATTATAATACCAAAATTCTATGAAGTTCTTCTATACTAATCCTCAAAGTCTATCTTTGGGCTATGTGCTCTAATCAGAGTTTATCTAAATCTAGCTTCCAAGGTTAGTGCTAAACTGCCTCTAATACCAACTGTAACGCCTCGACCCCAGCTACACAGAGTCGGTGCATTACTACGTAACATTGGCATGATCACAAAATATCAAGTCTCTAAGGACCGATTATTTTAGTATCCTTGGAAACACTAGATACATTCATAAATGTTACATGACATCATAAAGTGAAAAACTACAATAACAAAGTCTCCATAATCCACACTCATATCCTCTTATGACTATCCCTGCAGGTCATTCATAAAATACTTCTTCACATCCTGGAAAATATTAAAACATTGAAAGGGGTGAGCTCAGATGCTCAGTAAGGATAACAATATAGAAGAATCTTTCATAAATAAACATAAACATTTAAGGCAATGTATAACTAAAACAAAAGCCTTTTAATCTTGAACATCAACATAATATGGAAAAAGTAAAATGAAATAATTCCATTTACTTATTCACATGGATATTCTACTGGTCGAATAATCACACGCAATATCAATAACCACTTTCATAATGATGGAATTCATAATGCTCGACTATCATAACCACGTAGCCAAGGCCTCGTGCCAAGACCACAAATAAGATTTTGTCAAGGCCTCGTGCCAAGACACTAGTTTGTCTCATGAGACCTACCGATGCATTGAGGAGCTATAGCGGGCTCCAGTCGTCTCTTAATAAGTCCAATGAATTCCTTATATGAATAGGTTTAAACATATAATATAACATAATCGTATCACATAAAACATACATAAATGAAACATAACATTTCCACATTTCAATCACAAGATATCAATACAACATATTGATATAATAAGAACACTTTCAAAACCATTTTCAATACCAAAATAAAAGAAAATTAAAACATGTTTTTATTTTTCATTTTAGAAAAGTTAGGGCTTGTAGAGGAAGCCGAAACTCAAATAATGGTCACGGCGGCGGAGAAGTCGTTGTCGCCGCATACGTAAGAAAAACATTCCTTTTTTTCGTTTAGTAAAAACTCTTCATATAAAAGATTCCTTTTGAATAAAAGTAAAATTCAATGGGGTTTATACACAGTATAAAAGAAAGTTGTGTATAAAACAAAATATGCCTCAATGAAAGGAGATTGAGAAGAAGACCCTTAAAAAGATCATTTTTTTAAATAAAGTAGATCTATTATGTGTATTAACTATAAGTACAAATAAATAAATTACGAATACAAGAATGTACATAATAATATCATGACATAATTTTAAAGTAGGAGATTAAGACAAAGAATGGAAATTGGGTTAAGAAATTATTTTACCTCCTGTCCGAATTCACTCGACCGCTCTTTAACCTCTCGAATAATAAACTAGAGTTAATATCTACCTGTTTAAGAACCTCTTTCAAGTTCATTATTCATTTTATATCACTTATTACCATGTTATGAACATTATGTAATTATTTAAGTTAATAATGGTCGTTTTGTCGATCTTAGGTACTTGAGTCAAAAATAAACTTGTTATAATTACACTTTGTTCATGTGGTAAAATATCCATTATCTCTAGAATTATATTAATGATGTAGATATCATATATATCATATATATCCAGTATATACATTCATTTATAGTATTACATAACATTTAGAGGTAAGAAATGAAATGCACCGTTCATGGAGACGGTAAGTCGTACGTACGCATGAACGCAACTTTCATTTCTATTTTTTATTTAATGGAATGAAGTTATAATTATATAAAGGTATAATATAATTATAGTATAATATAATGTATAATACCATTTAATCCATCCTTTATACATCCCACATATGGCATTAACGTTTCAAATCACTTTGAGGGGGTGGTAGTCCGTACTTCCTAAAATGAAATTATCGCGTTTACCCATAATGGAAAACATAAAGTATGCCACACGTGAGAAATACAGAAGATTAAGGAAAACATAAACATAATATATATATATATCATATATGAAAATATTTTCATCAAAATGGCCACCATTAGAGGTGTTAAACGAATATTGAACAGTCATCGTTCCGTGAGGCAGTATTTCACCACCCACAGAAACAATATGTTCTTTAACCATTAGACGAAGGTGTGTGTAAGTGTAAAACAAATACTGATCATAAAAACATCCTAGTATATTGTAGGTACTGGTTTTGTTAAAAAAATTATGGAATAAAAAGAGTTTAAGGGGTTGGAGAAGAAAAATAAAACAAAACAACATAAGAGAAGACATTACCTTAAAATCAGGAAACTCTTTTTGATTTGAGCCAAAGGCTTCCTTTGGAAGACTTCTTCCCAATGTGAGGCTTCTATGAGTAAGGGAGGGAATTTGGGAGATTATTTAGGTAGAGGTTGGCCGAGCCAAATGTCTTGATGGTGTGAATAATGTGGGAGTGGTGGGGGCCTTTTATAAGAGGAGAGGAGGGGCACTCTTGGAAATATTGAAATGTTACTTTATTGTGAAATGATTTTTCGGATTCTAAAGATCCCACACTTATATATTTCGAGGTTACGGTGAGAAGGGTTCGAAATCTACTCATCCAATAGGTTTGTTACAAGTGTAAGCCTTATATTTTACATTATCTTTTCATTTTATTTAAATCGTTAATTTTTGAGGTAATCACTGCATCATCATTGTGTCATAAAAATTTTGATTTATTTAATGTCTAAAAATTATAAAAAAACTATCATGATGTAGGAAATCTTTTTATATTTCTAATGAATATTTATAGTCGAAACAATGACTTTTATTACCCCAATTAAAAATTGTTTTAGTAAAACAACCCTTGTTTGTGACATTTTTATTTTAACATTAAATAAAAAGTTTTTATTGTCATTTTCCTACCAAAGTGGCTCCATGGGGTCCCCAAGTTGACCCAAGGATTTTATTGGTCGGTCATGACTCATAAAATAGGGGTAGGATAAGTGTAAGGGACATTTCATAATTTTATAATACCATTTTTACCTTAAATTTCACTAATTACCTTTAATCGCGATTAATTAAACTTAAAAGTTACTATTCACCAAAAAAATTATTTTAATCCCATTGAACGACATTTTACTTCCTAATGAAAACCATGTATATTATATTTTTGAAAATCAAATCACAGAAGTGGTAATATTTCATTTAAATGAAAAATTTGTTATTTAACTACCACTTAGTTGTTTCACTATTCATCAAAAATTGAAGTTTCTAAGAACAATGCCAAAATTTCACCCTAAGATATAATTGATATTCCGAATTCAAAAATGATGTCTATTTTATGAAATTACAAAAATATAGGTTTCATTAATTAATTTTTTAATTAATTCCCGCTGCAACAACAAATAGTGTGTTTTTAAGAAACAATATATATCAAAAGATTGACAATTGTTTATGTCCAATTTCAAAGTCAAATTAATTATAATGAACACCATTGGATAAAATGGTAAAAATATATTCTAATTAAACTTTAAAACCTCTCAATAGTATAATTTATCACTATAAATTATTTTGATTAAAAATGTTGTTTTAAGTATTTTTCACTATTCATAAAAATTTGGAAGTTCTCAGAAAATTACAAAAAATTCAACATAGGCTAATTTCGACATTACGAATCCAAAAATGAAGTATATTTTGAAATATAAAATATATATAATTTCAAAAATTTGTTATCACTATTCATAATGGTTATTTTGATTAGTCGCGGTGTGTTAGAATCTCGAACTTGCGTTTAATGCAATCTATTGCATTATTGAAAGAGAAGCGTATCGTGGAAGCTCGGGGTGTTACATCTTTCTTTGAGTTATAAGGTTAATTTTCAATTTCAAAATTTTATATTATATTTATTAATTGATTTATACTTTTATATTTCTTTGTTAAATGTCTCTTTTTATTGAATTTTCCCCTAATTTTCTCTTACATAAATGTGCAATAATATCAATAATGAACCTTTATCCATTTATTGGCTCTTTTTTCTAGTCCATAATTTTTATCCCCCAATATTCTCCTAAATTTTTGGGAAAACTATTATGGATTATTTTCTATGATTCTCATATTTCCATTTATTATTTTTCAAAATAATATTTAAACAACTCTTTAAAAAAGATGGCTTTCATCAAAAGTATAATATTTTAATATAATATATTTTCAATTTCAAGAAAATTTATTTTATCTTCTACCTAAAATTTCATTATACTAGTAAATTATTCTTGAAAGATTAATTATTTACATAAATAATTTTTAAAAATTGACTTTAAATTTTTTTAGAATATGTTGGATATGATTATAAATTTCATTTTGAAAATAGGGTATAATTGTTTTAAAGGAATTCCTTTTCTAAAAATGGTTTTCTTAAAATTTCTTCTCTTTCACTAAAATATTCCCCTCCAATGGAGTTGTGTTTCATGATTCACATTTTGAGTTCTCTTATAATATATATCATTTGGGTAAAAATATTTATTACCATATGATTTTATTTTGGATGTTATTTTATGAGATACAATTTTATAATTTTTTGAAACCCATTCTTTTTATATGGGTTATTTTATGACATGATGTGATTTTTAATTTGGAACACATATGTATGGGTAATTTGATGGTTGGGGCCTATATGTCCCTCTAATTAATTGGGTAATATCTTATATATCATGAGGTATAATGGTTATGTGAACAATTTAGTGATTGGATAGTTTGAAAAAGGGTGATTTTAATGGATGTTAGCTCTAATCATAGATTTAAACATGAATAGGTTAGTGAGTAGATATGCTAACAAAGAGGGAGTTGATGGAGATTTTTGTTACCCACAATTTTCATGTGAATAGTTTAGTGATTATCTTATTTCACATAGGTTTAGTGTAATTTTGTTATATTTAACTCATATTTTTAGATGTGAACTGGTCAGTGTGAATCTTGGTTTATATGGATAAGAAATCCAATATTAATAAAAGTTCCACTTTTATTCATATGTTCTATATCTAATGATTCATTATTCATATTTATTTGATTATTACATGGAAAAGGATTGGTAATTTGATTTTTTATGTCTATCATTTACTCTTATGGACAACTCTTATTGATTCATGATCCTTTTTAATTAGATGATTCTTCTTATTTATGTATTTTTGTATGTTTATGATCAATCCCTTATAGAAATGTGATATATTATCCCTTACTAAAAATTTAAGATCATGACTATATATGACCTATTTTCCAAAGGGAATGAATATGACTATATCATATAGAATATCTAGAACATGGATTAGATTATAAAGAAGTGCTCACAATGTTATAATAATGTTTTTATGTTCCTAGTATCCAAAGAGACTAACCCATTACAATTCTCATGTTTTTTGAGAAAATTAATAAATGTAATGTTTAACTTTTAAAAATGATGTAAAATATTTTTTATCTTGGATCACATAAAAACATTCCATTATTAATTATAAAATAAACCAATGTTTACCTAATCAACTCCCATTTTATAGTACATTTTCTCACACACTTTATGTATTTCAACATCAAATCATACTAGTCACAAAAATTTCCTAAAAACAAACTTTTTTTATTACCAACCCTAACGTTTTATTTCATACCAAAAGTATTTCTGACTAAGTCCTCTTATTTCACTCAAAACCAAATATTTCACCATAATCAAATTATAGGGAATCACATCAGAATTCCAAACCACTTTATAAACACATTTCAATGACTTCTTAATTATTTTCCCATTAAAAAGAAAAAAAATTGATCTAATAATCAACGGGTAAAAATAAAAAGTATATGTGGAGTGAGGAACCATTCTTAACTAGTCCACATGTTTTGATGGTCCATGGACCTTTGATGAAACCATTCCTAAAATGTTATTAGATCAATCATTTCTCCACTTTCTGAATATTTGGTTGTGATAACCAACATCACCCTACCAAACCACTATTAATTTTCATTCAAAAACCAAAAAAACAAGCATGGAAACACATACAATTATAGTGAGGACCAAATAAACCATTTATAATTTAATAAAAATTTTGAATTCCAAATTGAAATCCCACTACACAAGGTCACTCAAGAATCACACGATAGGTGGTGATTAATCTATCAGTCACAACAATACTCTTATGTTTATAACACCATCTCATTTGAATTTTTATCCCAATTCACCACAAATAAAATATGATATTGTAAGAACCTAGGATACCATTGAATAACCTATCCCATGATACCTTTTTATCATGAACTAACCAAATTAATTCATCAATTTGATCCCCTAGTTAGCATGTGATATGTCCCAAAGGGAATTCTCATTCCCCAAGCAGTGGAAATTGATTATGTGGAATCAAAGAACCCATCATTATATATTACTTATCCCTTAAATAAAATTAAAAAAACAAAATAAGAATGGGAATGATTTCTCCATACTTTAAGGGCATACACACCAATATAAAAGATGAAATATAAAAAATTTAAATAATATCAATTCCATCAACTCATAACCAACAGGTACCATATAAACAACCCATTTTATTCAACATATAAAACTCAAAATATTTAATACACTAAAAATTATAGAAATGAAATGAAATATTGTGTTATTATTTGTATAGTAATATAAAGAAACTATAAAAAACATAACAAACACTTACCCATGTATGACCTCAAAATTTACACTTATAATTACCAATCCCACACATTCTCCATTGTAAATCAATAGATAAAATGAAACCATAAATTACAATATAACAATCTTTTTGATCACAAAAAATCTTAGTATGTAACCACCACCTTTAAAAATTATCAACTTTTAATTGTATATCTATTTTTACCAATTATAAAAACTATATTCACTAAAAAACTAATAAAAAATATTTATCAACATTATATACATTCCTTGTTATTTTACGTAAACGAAAAATATTCACATTAACTACATTTCATCAACCCATGCCATTTTAACCAAACACCAACTATAGAAACACATTCAAACCCCACATTTTGGGCCTTTAATCTGAAATGGTTTTCCAAAAATCATTGAAAAAAATTTAATAACAAAATATCCAAATCCATTTTGGGTAGTGAATGATTCAGATTTAAAAACGAATTAAGCACTTAAAACTACTTTATAATAAATTTTTAATGTATATAATGGACCAAAATCAATGTAAAATTCAAATAGAAACAACACTAATGAATAAATAAAACATGATAAATGATTGAATTATGAAGTTCTATTTTGATACAAAAAATAGGTAATACAAAAGGAAACATAAAAATATGAATTCCCTGAGTCATCTTAAAAAGGTTATAAGTTTCATAGGAAACATCATAAGACTAATGTGAAATGGTTTAAACTAAGAACGTGATCCCTAGTTCAATATCGAGGAACCATTCATATCCCGGGCAGTCCCATTTAACTATCAAGAGATATTAATCCTATGAGAATGACACTACCTAGTCTAAAATACATACCACTATCTCACTTAGTCTAACGAGCCATAATTCATTCAATTGGTATCCCTCTGTCTAACAGTACATCATCCCTTGTTAGAGGACATACATTAACAAGGACTTCACTTATCTAAACCACTACTTAGTCACTTAGGAATTCCTATGGAATGTATCAATGGAGGATAATAATAAAATGATCAAATGGAAAATTATAAGGAATTTGAAAATGAATCCTGCATCACCCCCACACCCTCAAATGAAATGACTCCCAAAATCCTTAATCAAGTCTTTGTATATATAAAAATACCACTCATTTAAGGTAACTAAGTGAAGGGGATTCATGAGGATTATATAGTATCTCACATTTCAAAATAATTTATATTTTACATATGATCCATTCTCTAAAAGAGACTAATAGTGAAAAGTCATCTCCTATTAGGGTTTGAGAATTAATTCTAAACTATTCTCTCTGAAACCATTCATTATCTGTCACTCTTGGAAGTATTTCCAAATATTTTTCTAAATCAACATTTTTAATAACATTTTAAAATTAATTTAATGAAAAAAATTCCTTCATTAAAAATATCAATGGTCTAAATCAACACCCTTCCATTTATATTGCATCCCAAATAGGGTCAAATAATTTATAAAATTCACATTGTTTTTAAAAAAATTTGATTACTTTATGAAAAATATTCCATTTCAAATGTAACTTGAAATTCCTAGTAAAAACCTTTATAATTCACATTGAAAACTGAATCACCATTAAAAATCATAGAATCCACTCTAAGGGCCATTCTGGTCATTTATATAACACATGATATGAATGGTTTATTAAAAAATTACCCATACCTTTAAATTAGGAAAAAATAATATTTTCCTTGACAATAATTATGAGATGATATTTATTTATTAAAATTAAAATAATCAGATGAAATAATATATTTATAAAATCAAAATTATAATTTAGAACTCAATCCATAAATAATTCTAAAACTAAAATTTAATTAGTGTTGAAAATCCATCTCAAAATAATAGTGAATAGTGAAAATATTTTAATACAGGTAAAACAACATGAAAAAGAGGGATCTGACACACTAAAAAGAAGAATATAACAAAAACCTGGAAAGTTTAACATCCTTATGGTTTTTTTTAATCAAAACAAAGTTTAGTAGTGAAATAATAAAATAGTAATGGAGTTAGATAGGAAAAAGGATTCCTTACCACATTGTTTTGAACCCAAATAATGAATAACACACATCGATTCACCTACAATGAAGGGGGATTGGTGGAGAGGAGGAGTTCCATGGTGAGCTACCTTGTCCAGGGGGTTTGTGATTCACATGAGATAAGGGGAAATGGACCTAGGGTTTTAAAAACATAGAGAAAAAGTAGTTAATTATCAAAAATTATACACTTGGGAAACATGAATGGTTTACTAGATCAAAAAGTAAAAATGTGGGCCACACAGAACACTGAACACATCATAAATGGTATCGCCTATAGTATACCACATAATTTTGAAAACTATATTGGTATCTTGTAAAACCACATTTATAAAGAAACAGACTTGATGTACATGGACATTACATTTCTTTAGAGAAATACTTAATACATTACACAAAAATAATCCCAAAGACCTAATTCGTTTAGTGTCTTTGGAAACTCAGAACATAATATTCTAACTTGGTGAAAGATCTTCAATATCTCCCATAAAGATCGTCACCATTTTTTCTTACCTAAAACATTTATTTATACCCTCTGGATAAGAAAACATAAAAATAATGAGCTCAAATTCTCAGTAAGGGAAAACATGGAGAACATTAAACAAACCATACACATAAGAATGAACATAATGTATAAATATCCAAATCTTGAGTCATGAAATATAAATTGGTAATACGTAGGGCATAGATCATAAAGGAATATTTTCATAATAAAAGAAAATTGGCATAAAACATGGAATGGTTGCAAACAAATATTCACAAAATATTATTTTAATTATAGCCAAGGATTTGCTGTGAAAACCATCATAGTGGACAAAGTCCATTACTAAACCAGGTTTACATGTCATTCCAGCCTTGTATTACTGAACCATAATTACTTTTTATTCCATTAATGTATATATCATGATATATAAATCTTAACATAATTCATTGGAGGGAGATATAGGTTCCACCTATCTCATAATGAAACCATTCTTACATGTGCCACAAAAACAAAAACCCCTCATCATAGCATAACCCATGAAATAAATTGAGTTTCCTAAACATCATTCCATAATGAAATAATCCATATAATATATCATTACATCATTAAAAAATATAATCATAGTAATAATAGGGATAGAATCATATCCATATTTAAATAGCATTATCTTATATAGAAAATAATTTTTATAAAGCACTTGAACTTAACTCTTGAAGAAAATATGATTTCTTCTTCAAAAACATTTTCTTCTATCAAAATAACATGCGATCATAAAAAAAATAATTTAATTGAAAATAAAATTTAAATATTGTAAATTAATATTCATGTAAATAATTAATTATTAAAGTGTAAAAATCCATTCATTCAATATAAATTAAAAAAACATTCTTCACGTACTCTTGCGGGAAAAGTCAAAAAGTGCCTCATATGGAAAAAGAAAGAAAGATTTATTCCATACCATTTAATAAAAATTATCCAATGGGTAATATTTACTCTAAAAATAGTATAATAATAGAAATAAAAATATATATTTAGGAAACATGTATTTAGATGATAAATATACCTAGTAAATACATATGTATAAACAATCTTATAAAATAATGAGATTGAGAAATAATCCCTTACCTTAGATCTAATAAGATTTATATTTATAAAAACCTAAATTATATTGATTTAAATAATGTTTCATATTTATTCAATAATCATAGTCATTTTTGTGATAAAATATATGTTCATGTTTTCATCTGTTTGTCAGTAACATTTCATTGTTACTCGTTATTTGGGTATTAACTACTTTATGTTCTAATGCATGTTTTGTCGGATAAGTTCTTATTCATATTTATAGGTTATAGTTATATCATTTATAGGTTGGTATTATTATAATATATATTATATTTATTTAATCAATTCATTTATATAATCATGCTTTAATGAATATTATTTAGAATGAATCACATCGCACTGTGGAGGCGGTAAGTCATACGTACGCATGAGCAACGATATCGGTCCCATAATTGTTGAATGGTATTTAAGTTTATGGTTTATATTATCTCAGAATCAATATTATTTTATATTAATCATCAATATATTTATTAATTTCATCATTAAACTCATCCATGTAAGGTGGTGGTGAAAACGAACTACACCATAACATGGAGACGGTAAGACGTACATATGCACGTGTGGTGATTTAGTTTTTCATAGAATTGGTAAAAGGTGGAATATGATTGTTTTATAATTATAATAACATCTCAGTATATATTTTCTTCTGAATTTATTCCTTTATAATGAAATAACTCATGATGTGGAAGTAGAAGAATAAAGAAGTATGAAAGAATCAGTAAATGATATTACCTCTTCGTCGACGTGCATACTCTAAATCTCCTCTTAGAGCACTACAGTTGGCCTTTTACGAATACCAGGACCACCATAATGTTTATAAAGAAGTTTATAGGGGAAATTATCAGGTTATGTTCGATCTTGAAGGCTCAAAATTAAGTGAAGAGTTGAGGGAGTAAGTTCCCTTTTATAATTTAGGTGAGGGGCAATTTTGGAAACCGCAAAAATATTAGTTTATAATAACACTAAAATCAATATAAATACCTAATGATGAGATATATAAGAATATAAGATATCATAATATTGAAATATCATCCTAAAAATAAAATTTATACACGTTTTTATGTCAATTTAAACATTATCATTTTAATTGAAAATTAGTTATTCTATTTAATTTGAATTAATATTACAAATATTTCAATATTAAAAGGGTGAAATATTTACTTATTTTATTCCAATTATACCTTAAATTAATAATTTAAAATATTTTAGACCATATAATTATTATTCTATATTTTTTAAAATTGTTTAATTGTTTTTAAATAAATTTATAAAACATTATATTAACAAAATGTCAATTGTATCAATTTAGAAACTATTAATTTAGTTGATTAATATAAATATCAATATAAGGTGTCATCCTCAGAAAAAATATTTTATTATATCCATAATTTGTTTTTTTCATCTATAAAATTCATTATAAAAATTAATTAGCTCAAATTATATTTATTTTAATATTTTTAATAACATTTATTTGATATCTCCATTATTAAAATAATCACTACATCAGTATTGTAGAATAATTTAACAAACTTATTTTTAGAATAAAAAATATAAATACAATACTATTACGAATATAAGTTTATTAGATTTCATAATTATATGTTTAGACTAATTTATAATCTGAAAAAGATAACATTTAAAATGTTATACTTATTAAAGTATGAATGTGACAAAATTAACATCACTTTAAATAAAATAATATAAATGTCATAATATCTTATATAAAGCACAATATGGTCAGTTTCTAGGAACTCGAATGCTTATGGTTGATATATACTTGACTAATATTATATTTTCATGTGTTTAATACTTTTATTGTTATTATTATATTAATAAAAATTATTTAATGGATTTCTCATCAATTAATTATTTTTTACATCATAAAAGTATAAGAATTTAAGGTAGTTATTAATTTCCTAAAAATTAAAAATAAATTACCATGATTTAGGTAATTATATTATCTTTACATGGACTATTTATGTTCAAATATATCCCATATTTATCCCTATATTGAAACTATTATACTTATAAGAAATGTGAGTTTGACATTTTGTCACTTTCATTGATTTTATTAATATCAATGTCATTTTCATTTTCAAGTGGCCCTTAAATGACTACATTTAGAACCTAAAATGTCAAGGTTAAAATTTTATTCGTAAAAATTTATTTTTATAGGTTTTAGGATCATTTTATTCTCCTTATGAAATTATTTTTTACACTAATTTACCTGATTTACCTTTAACCGTGTTAAATAAAAATTACCTTAGTTACTAATCATTATATCCAAAAAAATAAAACTAACATATTAAAAAACATATGAACATATTCCAAATAATGAATCCATATTTCATAATTCAGAACACATAATTTTTATAAATTAATATAAAATTAATTCCTGTTGTCAAAAACCAAAAAGTGGGTTTTTTAAGAAGTAAAAACTTATCCAAAGATTTTCATGTGTTCATGTCCAATTTAAATTTGAAATTACTTCAAATTACCAAAATTTTATTAAATGATAAAAAAATAAACCAATTGCTCTTCAAAACCAATTAAAAATATAATCTACCAATATTAATAAATTATATGAAAATGCAGTTTTGAATTAAAATGCAGTATTTTCACTACTTATTAAAAGATGAATTTTATCAAAAAATTAACAACAATTCACCAAAATTAAATTATTATTTTCTTATTACAAGTAGAATGTTTATTTTGTCAAATAGAATGTACAAAAGTGTTAAAAACTAGGATTTAAAATGGGAGCTCCATCAAAAGGCATAAAAACTACATTTTTTTGAAAACACTTCTTTTATCTAAATATTTGAATTTGTTCTTATATCTTATCTAGAAAATATATAAGATGAATGATAATTTTATATAAAATTAAAAATGTGGTTAATACTATTCATAACGGCTAGTTTATATCCCTTTAAATAATAATATTTTAATAATATGTTTTTTTAGTGAAATTCAGAATTGCGTACAATGCAAGATATCGAGGAAGGTCGCTCTTGCATATAAAAAAATCCATGAATAGTGTTGTGTATACTGAAATATAATAATTTGTTTCATATAGTTCAAGATAATATTGGTGTAACATTAAACACAGGACACCAATGAAATTAAAAAGAATCTATCTCATAAAATATTGGGATGTTACATTATACCCCCCTTAAAATGAATTTCACCCTTGAAATTCATCAGGGTTATAAAAGGTTTACAAATTAAAAGTCTTGTTCATGATAAACCACATCATTAAAAGGGATAATAAAACTTAATTTTAAAAGAGAAAGTTAAAAACATAATATTTACCCAATGTAACTCATCAATGGGTTTTCTCATATGAGAACATTGGTGGGAAGTGAAAACATGGATATGGAAGAGAAATCTAACCATCAGGTTCTGATGGATAGTGATAGAGAATAAGATTTGGATAATTTTAAATTCCATAGAGTCATAAATCTATGATGATTTAAGAGACTATATCATTCATTGCATAATAAGGTACTAGGATTACATTTTTGGTTTTCAAGATCCTTTTTTAATGTTGAGGAATTTTACATGAGAATGAATACTTACTTTATTTTAGTAAAATCTCACCATTGTTCATACTTTGAACAATTTACACTTCATCTCTAAATTAAATAAATGAAGATGAGTTTTTCATTATTTAAGTGTTAACAAATCATGTAATAGAATGATAGGTAATTAATGTTAGCATAGGTAATCAAATATGTATAAGGCCACTTATAGTGAGAAAATATAGTAATCTCCGAATCATCAACTGGAATATAACTTATATTTTCCATAAATGGATAACATTACCATCCTTCGAAAAACTAAAAATACAAATCTTTAGAAAGAGGTGAACTAATTCATCTTAACATTTATCTCCAATATCCCCTAACGTAGTTCTTGGTTGTCACATTCCAATCAGGTGTATACCTTAATTAGGTATTGTATTAAAACATGGTAATGAAATGAATTACCATAGAACCTTACTGAAACCATGCATTTTTTCAAAATTTACTCTTTCCTCACACAAAAATACCAAAAATTCTATATACTCAAATCATGATATCACTTTTTCCTTATATGAGTCATGAGTACAATAATACTATCAAACATCTCTTTATATCCTTATCCCTTTATTATGCTCATATCATGTGATTTCCAAAAAATATTTCAATCAATTTTCATGGTTACTAGTACCATATAATTTTTGAAAACCACAATGGTTGAATACCTAGATATTCCAATATTATATAATTCCATAAAAGATATATTATAACACTATTTTGGAATCTGATTACATAAAAACTTAATCATTCCAACACTTTTTTGTCATAGTCAACATCGCCAATAGTGATCACATGAAATATTCCTTTGTCTTGGAATTTAAGATGATGTTTACATCGATCATAATCATTAACACTTTGATTTGGGCATTCATTAGCTTAATGCCTCATTTCCTTGCACTTGTAGTATTAAAGTGTGGGTGGTGAATTCTCTGTAGTCTTTTCTATATTTTCATCATTAGCAACATTTTTCCAAATACTTCAGCACTCAATTACTTGATGACCTTATTTTCCACACATAAAACATTTTCTATTTCCTTTAATAAAATCTCTACCATGCTCCTTTCCACACTTTGAGCATAAGGAAACTTTCATCATATTTTCACCATAGTTTTGAGATTTTACTTTGAACTCCATCTTTTGTTTCTTATAAAAAAATGAGATTGATATTTAACCCTAACTTCTATTTATAACTTTATATAAGAACTCAAAATCTCTTCATAGATACTGACGTTTCTTCTTGCTAATTCCCTTTTAAGACTTGGTTTTAATCCACTAAAGAATCGATCAACTTTTCTTTCAGTTTGGATGATAATGCCAGAAACATACCTTGCATATCTTGTAAAATTTACCTTGTATGTACCAAAGTATTCATAATACTTTTTCATAAACTCAAGGAAATAATTTTCTAACTTTGTTCAAATAATATGAGGGTTGTAAGTATTGAAAAATAAGTTCTTGAACTCATCCCATTCCATGAATTTAATTTCATCTTGCTACCTTGTATTCTTAATTAGAGTCCACCACTAGTCTACTTCACCATCAAAATGATAAATAGCCAAAATTACTTTTTCATGTTCCTAATAGAAAAGGATTGAAATTATATTTTCAATGGTACTAATCCATTGATAAAAAACAAGTGGATCAGAAGACCCTCTAAAATAAGGTGGATGTTGCCACATGAAGGACTCAATATAATGTTCTTCACTTTTTTTCTCATTAGGAAGTCCAGAATGATTCATAAGATTTTACATTACATGTCCCATAAAATTTGGTTGATTAGGAGGAAAATGTTTTTATTACCTAGTTCATTTATCATTAACATTTTTCATTTGGGATCTAGCCATTGTCTAAAACCCAAAAAGAATAGTGTGAACAATAAAAATCATACAAGGAAAAAACATAATCAAGAGGGAGTACTTTCAATCTCTAACATCTCAGATTTAATCCTAAGTTAATCATGATAATTACCATAAAAATAGGATTTTAACTTATAGTTATAATTTCCTTTAGGTATATCCCTACACATAACATAAAAATATCTCTAGGGATCTCGATAATGTTTTTATATCCTAGTTTACAAAGGTTAACTGAACCTTCACTCTAACACCAACTATAATGACCCAGGATTGATGTACATGGACATTACATTTATTTTTTAGAATACTTAATACATTAAACAATTATAAGCCCAATGACCTTATTATTTTAGTGTCTTTGGAAACTCATAACACAATCTTCTAACTTGGTAAAAGATCATCAATATCTACCATAACGATCTTCCCTTTTTTGTTTTCCTACCTAAAAACATTCTTTAAACCCTGGGGAAAAGAAAACATAAAAAAGGTGAGCTCAAATTCTCAATAATAGTAAACATATAGAACATAAAACAAACCATAAACATAAGAATAAACATAATGTTTAAATATCAAAATCATTAGTCATGAAATAAATATTGGAAATACGTATGGCATAGATCATAATGGAACATTAACCATGATAAAATGGAAATGGAATAAAACATAGAATGGTGTAAAACAAATATTCACATAATATTATTTCAATAGTATCCTAGTCATTCCTACCAAGACCTTCATAGTGGAAAAATTCCATTATTGAACCGCGTTTACTTGTCATTTCAGCCCTGAATTATTGAACTAGATTTAATTGTAATTCCTATCATGTATATATCATGAGATATAAATCATTACCCAATTAATTAGAGGGAGATATAGGTCCCACCAATCTCATAATGAAATCATTCTTATATATTCCACAAAAAAATAAATCATTCATCATAGCATAACCCGTGAAATAAAATTGGTTTCTTAAACATCAATTTATTATAGCATAATATATATAAAATATCATTCCATCATTAACAAAATAAAATCATAATAATAATTGGGATAGAAACATAACCCATTTTAAAGAGTGTCATCATAGATGGAATTTTTTTTATAAAACACTTGAACTTAACTCTTGAGGGAAATATCCTTTCTTCTTCAAAAAAATAATTTCTTTTCTCAAAATCATGTAATAATAAAATAATTAAAAAATTAATTGAAAATAACCTTGAAATACTTTAAATTAATATTCATTTTAATTAGGATTTATTAAAACATAAAAATCAATTTATTTTGTGTAAGTTAAAAAAATATTCGTCTCATTCTCTTTCTGGAAACGTCAAAAAGTACCTAATGTGGAAGAACAGAGAAATATTTATTCCATAACGTTTAATAAAAATTCAATAATGGGTAAAATTTACTTTAAAAATAGTGTAAGAATATAAATAATAATATATATTTAGGAAACATGTATTTGGACGATAAATCTACACCAGTAAATACATATATATAAATAATCTCAGAAAATAATGAGATTGTGAAATTATACCTTACCTTAGGTCCAATAAGATTCATTTGTATTCGAACATACTATATAATGATTTAAATAATGTTACTAATTTATTCCATAATTATAATAATTTTTAGGATAACATTTATGTTCATATTTTTATCCATTTGTTAGTAGCATTTCATTATCACTAGTTATTCAGGTATCAACTGCTTTATGTTCTTATGCATGTTTTCTTGGATAAGTTCTTATTCCTATTTTTAGGATATAGTTATATAATTTACATAATTGTATTATTATAATATATATCATATTTATTCATTCAATTTATTTATATAATCATGATTTAATTAATATTATTTGGAATGAATCCCATCGCACCGTGGAGATGGCAAGTCGTACGTACGAACGAGCGCTAATATCGTCCCCATAATATTTGAATGGTATTGAATTTGATAGTATATAGTATCTCAGAATCAATATAATTTTATATTAATCATATAAATATTTATTAATTCCATCATTATACCCATCCATGTAAGGTGGTGGTGAAAGATGTATTACATCACAGTGTGGAGATGGTACGTCGTACGTACACACACGTGGGGATTTCATTTTTCATAAGATAAGTATAAGGTAGAATGTGGTTGTTTCATAATCAGAATAACATCTCAGTATATATGTACTTCAATATTTATTACTTTATAATGAAACATCTCATGATGTGAAATTATAATATGAAATAAGTTTAAAAGAATTGTTAAATGATATTACCTCATTTTCGATGTGCCTCCTCTAAATATCCTCTTAGAGCACTAGATTTGGTCTTTGAATAATACCAGGACCTCTCAAATATTTAAAAGGAAGTTTATAATGGAAATGGGTAGGGTATGGTTGACCTTGAAGCCTAAAAATGAAGTGATGATTCGAGGGAGGAAGTTCCCTTTTGTAGTTGAGGTGAGGGGCACTTTTGGAACCCTAAAAATTATTAATTTATAATAATTTGAAACTCAATACAAATACCTCAAAAATGAGATATATTCTAAGATAAGATATGATAATATTTAAATATAATCAACCAAATAAAATTTAGACAATTTTTAATGTAATTTAAAACATTATAATTTTAATTAAAAATTTGTTATTCTATTTAATTTTAATAAAGATAGTAAATGTTTCAATATTAAAAGGGTAAAATTTTTACTTATTTGATTTCAATTATACCATTAATTAATAATTATTTATATTTTAGACCATATCATAGTTATTATATTTTTTTAAAAATGTTTTATGATTTTTAAATAAATTTATAAAACATTATTTTCACAAAATACCAATTGTATCAATTTTGAAGCTATTCATTTCATGGATTTTTAGAAATATCAATATATGGTGTTATCCTCAAAAAAATATTTTATTGTATCCCTAATGTGTCAATTTAATCTATGAAATTTATTTTAAAAATTAATTATCTCAATTTATATGTATTTTAATATTTTTAATAACATTTATTTGATATCTCCATTATTTAAATAATTATTGCATCAATAATGTGTAATTATTTAAATTACTTATTTTTAGAATAAAAATTTAAAATAAAATACTGTTATGAATATAAATTTAATAAATTTCATAATAATATATTTAATATAATTTATCTTCTATAAAATCCAAAATTCAAAATGTTATACTTAATACAGTATGAATGTGATATCTTTAACATCACTTTAAATGAAATAAAATAATTTTTATATTCTATTATATAAGGCTCTATATGCTAACATTCTTAGCACATGGATTATTATGGAATATATATATACTCTACCAATATGATTTGGTCATGTTTTTAGGACTTTTATGGTTATTGGTATTTTAATAATAATTATTTTATGGATCTCTCATCAATTAATTAATTTTTACATCATCAAATTATAAGACTATAAGTTAATTATTAATTTTAAAAAAATTAAAAATAAATTACCTTGATGTAGGTAATTATTTTATATTTATGTTGACTATTTATGTTTGATAAGAATTCTGATGACAACTTGAATGTTTTTTTCTTCTTGAACTTGTGGAAACTTTGGATCCTTTTTTCTTAAGGATTTTTCCCTTCTTGTAATGGGTTCGTATTTCCCATTCCTTAAAGAGGGTTTTCTTTTCCTTTTTCTCAATAAATGTTACATGACCCTCAAACCTTTAAAACATTAAAATATATGACATTTTCACTATGATGTGGCCCTTAAATGACTAAGTTTTGACCCTAAGATTTCAAGGGTAGAATTTGATTCATCAAAAAGAATATTGGTAGGTTTTAGGATCATTTTATCCTCTTTATCATATTATATATTACATTAATTTTCCCAATTAAACTTTAACCATGTTGAATAAAAATTATCGTAGTTACCATTAATAATATCCAAAAAATAAAAGTATCCAATTAACATAATTTGACACACTGATTCCAAATATGGGATCGAATTTTCAAAATTCAAAACACATAATTGGAATAAATTAATTTAAAACTAATTTATGTTGTCAAAAACCCAAAAATGGATTTTTTTAAGAAGTAAAAACTTATCAAAATATTGACATTTTTTTATGTCCAATTTAAATCGGAAATTACTTACAATGACCAAAATTTTATTAAATGATAAAAAAATAATCCAATTACACTTTAAAACTAATTAAAAATATAATCTAACTATATAAATAAATTATATTAAAAGGATGTTTTGAATTAAAATGCAGTATTTTCAATATTAATTAAAATTTGAATTTTATCTGAAAAATATAAAAAATTCAACAAAAGTAATTTTTTTTCTAATTCCAAATATGAAGTTTATTTTTTCAATTATAATATATAAAACTATTAAAAACTAGAATTAAAATGGGTGCACCATCAAAAGGTGGAAAATTTTCATTTTTTTAAAACACTAATTTTATCTGAAAAATAGAATTTGTTCTTATATCATGTATAGAAAATACATAAGATTAATTTAAATGTTATATAAAATTCAGAATGTGTTTAATACTATTCGTAAAAGCTAGTTTATATCCCGTAAAAATAATATTTTAATAATATATCATTTTATATTGAAACTCAGTATTGCGTACAATGAAAGCTATCAAGGAAGGTCGCTCTTACATGTAACAAAATCTAAGAATAGTGTAGTGTATACTATAATATAATACAGAGTTGTGTATAACACAAGATAAAATTAGTTTATCATAAAACGATAGACATCAAAGAAATTAAAATGAATTTATCTCATAAAATCTGGTGGTGTTACAACATTGATAAATAATAAACTAAAACACATGGTTACTCCTAACCATGGTAAACATATGTGATGCCCAAAAAATATCTAAAAAATAAAACTAAAATCCAAAAATTAAAGAAACTTAAAATAACCTAAAATTAAATAACTAAATATTATTATTATTAAAACATGGTGTTGTAGGAATGATATTTCATGGAATTCATTTAAACAAATCCTTGTAAGTATGCACATATTCTCCCAATATACTCATCTTAATGTGTTTGTAGATTATTTTTATCATGATATATGTAAGGGAAATGATATAATATTCATTAGTGATATATTCTAGGAGTGGTAATCTTAGTAAATGTCACTATGTATAGTCATCTACTAATGGTGTTAGACTATCAACTTTTGATAGACATCATCCACATGAATTTTCTATGTCATTTTAGTATTTATGACTATTATCTCAATTTTACTCTATTTTTATTTTAGTTTAATTTAAATATTTTCTTTAATTTCATATTTCCATTCTTAAATAAAATTCATCATTTATGTCCCAGGTGGGTATTTTTTTACTGTGAGGTAAAATCTATGAGGTCCTGATTTTCCTAGTCCCCCCCCAAACCCTTATACGGTTTGCAGATGTTGTGAAGGATCTTAGAGGTGTTATTGAGGCTAAAAAAGTGTTTTGGTCATACAAAGGTTCACCAACCCATGTTTGTGGGTTTATTGGTGACTGTTTTGGGCTTCGGTGCTTGTAGGTTGGTTGTGGTTCCTGTCATGTGGTTCTAGGATATGCCATGGTGAGAAAAAATGTCTTTGTTGGCCATGTTTCAAGGTGTGGTCCTCTAGTGGTCAACCTTTTTAAAACATGAAATAGGGAAAACATGTAGTAAATTGAATAGTTATATGGATTTTACATCAGGAACTCACTTGTTTAACATAGATAAATATTGGTTCCACCATATTTTCCATGTTTTAGTTCGGTGAAAATGGCCATGTGCTTGGTGCTACACTATAGTGGCTTGTTATGGTTGGAATTGGAGGAACCAAAATCCCTTAGACCACATAGTGGTTGAGGTCATAGTGACAGTAAAATAATATTTGGTGTGTTATCAAAACTCTAGGGTTTTAGGGATATAGGAAATAGGGATTTAGACCTCCCTTTGATCATGTGTAACATGTTGTAGTATGAGGTCACCACATCATAGTGTAGCCTAGTGAACATCTTCATTGAATTTAGTGTGAACCCTTTCTTGTTTTGAATCTCTGGATTCCTCTTGAACCTTGGTTTAACCCTGGCCCCCTTAGTATCCAATTATCATCTATTTTTAAGGATTATAACCTCATGGTTTTTTAGGATCAAGTGCCCCTGATTCATGTTACCATTTTCTCCTATTTTACCTCTTTAATACTACCCTATTATCTGGATTCCAGATGTGTAAAACCCTTCTATTATTTGTTTAATTCTCATAATTCTTTGGTGATGGGAAACTATATCTTAGTTTTGGAGGTTTTCCATACACATATGGTAAGGATTGATCCCTTCATCCTTTCATTGTTAGAGTGTTTCTCTATGAATCTTTAATTGAGGTAGGAAATACTTGTTATCATAATTTTTTACATTAATTTATGGTAATTTAATGAAATTTTATTATTTTAATTGGATATTATTGGTTGAAATAGGTAGATACATAATTTCCTCAACAAATAATTGAAGGGGATGAGAGTTCTTTTCATTATTTAACTTTTTTGTGAAATTTATAATTATAATAATTTATTATTGCAATTTCTCAAAATAATAGTTATTGAAAATCTCTTTTGAACTATTATTGTTTTTTATTATGAGACATTTTTTATTATTTTTTTATTGATCCTACTATATATGAAAAGGATAATAACTTATATGTTTTTAATGAACTAGTTTATTGTGGCTATTTGGAATTGTGGGATAATACACAAGCTAAATAAGATATAGTTCTATGAAAGACGATGAACTAAACATTTTGTATATGATTAGGAAAAATAATGTTTTTATGTGTTTAGGTACTTTTTATATTGTGTTATGTGATGTGTGGAAATATTTTTGGGATTTTAACATTGATTTTGGAGACTAGATTCAAGGAATATTATGTTTTGAAGTGAACTCATCATTGGTGGTCCTGTGATGTGATTTGGGATGATGTAGGATGGTTTTTATGTGTGGCATTTATGGTGATATAGTTCATTTTTGGTGATGGGTATTGATATTTTTTGTTATTAGATTTGATAATGTTGGTGGGATGAGCTACAGTGTGGTGTGGTTGTGTTGGTGGAATTATTATCCATGGAATGATTTCAAAATACCGAAATTGTAATAATCATCAGATTGACTTAAATAAGAATATGTTAAAATTGATGTGTGGTAATTATATAAAATGTATTAAATGATAAAAAATGGGATGAGTAAATGTAAAAGGAAAATGAGTATTAAACATTAGTTAATGGAAACTCAATAATTTCGTTAATGGTGGAACATTTAATTGAAAGTGGAATTTTTTACCTTTTATGTGGTTGTAGTTTGGTACGATGTGTTAGTAATTAAACTGGTTAGTGGTAGTGGATGTGAGAGATTGTGGTGGTTTCATGAGATATATTGGTTATTTTTATATTAATCCATAGGATGTACTTGAGTATTATCTATCTATATTTTATTTTCTTGTTACTTTTATATGCATGCCAACCTTGTCGAGTACTATGTGTTGACACCGAAATGTAATGAGGAATTGTTTCTCCAATATATCGATGGTGGGGAATGGATGGTTGGTTACGACCTCTTCCAAACTCCCTCTTCCAGGTGATGTTTTTATGCATGACTTATGATTGATTTCAGTTATAGTGCACCTATGGTGATGTTTTTTGGTAGTATTAGGTGGTTTATGGTGGGTTCCATGAATGGGGGGAGGAGGGAAATTGAATGATGTTATTCATATTCACAGTACCCTACTTCTCTAGTTTATAAAAATGGCTATGTGATGATGGTGATATGATGGTTATGGAACGAGTTGATAACTAGGGATTTCATATTATGGTAACAATGTGATTATTATGGAATGGATTGAGATATGGGGATTTCCCATTTTTTTAGGATTGTGATGGTATGGGGATATTGGATTTAGAATATTTGGGAGCTCGAGGACGTATGTCATTAGGAAGTGAGAGATGAAAATCAGCAATGAAGTAGTGTGTGGGTACCCTTTTATCAATATGATTCTTCCTAAATATTATACTTGGATGTGTTATTTAGTGAGTGATCCACTTTAAGGTCAGGATTAGCTAGTTTACCTATATAGGTTCCTGGTGGTTCAGTTGTTTTATCACTAGTGCATTAGTATTCTCTTTTGACATATATATGAGAGACCTTGGGTAATATCTTAATGAGTATATGTGTTATTCTCACTCCATATATATATATAAATGGATTCCAAGATAAATTTGGGGATTGAGATAGAAATTTTTATCTTCAGTGTTGTACCTACTAATGAGTTATTATTGTAGGATTTATCATACTGATTTTTCATTTAGAAAATTTTATTATATTATTGACATTGTTCATGATTTTTTAGAATATTTGGTTTCATTTCATTTTATTATATGGGTATTTTTTTGGTTATTGATATCCAATAACCAAATACAAAGATAATGTTATTGAGGTAAATTCATTTCATATGCGTGCCTTTAATTCCATCAATGATGGTCGCATGTCCAAAGCCTACTAAAGGAAGGACTGAGGGGCCATATATATATCTCCCTTCATTACAGTCTCGAGAGGGGTACCACTAGGGTATGCGTTTGTTACATAGTGGTATCATGGTTTCTTATTGCGATATAGGTTAGATATTGAAGTAATCACAACTAAGGACTTTATGGGTTTGATAGGTAAATAGTTCTAGGTTAGCTTGGTTCATGATATAGACTATATATATTAGCTTGGAAACTATATATTAGGGAACACTATCCTTTGATGCATTGAATTTGAGCTCATTTAATCACCATGTTATGTGGTGTCTCTTACAGGGTAGATACCTAGGTGAGGAAAATGTATCATTATTATTTCAACGTGTGATTGAACAAGTTGGTTTTGGGACTTTAAAAAACTAAATTAATTAATTAAATCATTATATTTTATATTTCATTCTCTAAATGTGATTTTTATATGGTTATTAATGATCTGCCATTATTTTCTACATTTTTCATATTGCATGAATGGAAATAATGAAATTGTTCTTTACAAGAATGAGTTATTAGTTTGAGTCTTTTTTGATATTTTAAATGTGGTATTCCTTTACATGTTATAACATGCCCCTTCACGAAATAAATTTTGTTTCAATTTCTAAAATTCAAATCATGTTAACCTATTTTCTTAAAGTTTGAAAATGTTCCTGAACCATTCTTATCATATTTTTTTGAATAAAAGATAAATTTTAAAAATCGAAATGAGTCATTTTTTCTTGTGTATATTTCACATTTCCATATTGAAATGATTTTTTTGATACCATGATTAGGAGTATTCTAATTCCCATAAAAGGTTATATTTCATTAACAACTTTTAATTCATAATATTTCATTATCATGCATTATGGATGTATTATAAAACTTGGTTTTTGACATTTAAAATCTAAAATTTATAAAAAATGATTGTCATGATTATTGATAATTCATTTAAAATTTCAAAACATTTACCTAGTAATCATTATTATCCTTTTTTCATGACTATTGTTTTTCAGTATTATTCTATTTACAAAAATATTGATAGTGTTAGAAATTCAAAGTAAGGCTGAATTTTTTATGTCTTTTATCTCTAGATATTGGAAAATAATAAGAAAAATTACTGATTTATATCAAAGAAATGAATGTTTTCCAAATCCAAAAAACCTTATCATTTTCTAAACATTGTTAAAATAATAATAATTCAATATTATTTTAATTTTGTTTGAAATTGTAATTTTAATTTCTCACCCTTTTTACGTTTCTTATCATGATATGTATCTTTCCTGATTTAGGATTTTTTTATAATGTTGTATTTTTATTTATTGTTTTAAATACCTAGAAAAGTTTTTCAATTCTTTGTGGAGACCTATTGGTAATTAAATCTCTTTACTTTATTTAAACTATTATTTTTAGGGCCGAAAATTATTTTTAGAGTGATGAAATAATTGTTCCTCATATGATGATCCAATATTATTTTATTTTTTGGAGCATGTATCGAAGTGAAGACATTTTTGTAGCTTCTTATGATGTTGGTATAATGAAAATCATGAGAATATATCATGTTTATTATATTATAATTATAATGTGAATAAAATTAATTTGATGGTCATATTGTTTTTTATTGTAGAATTAAATAATTTTACCCTTATTAAAGTACAAAGGTATGTTTTCCTGCGCAATTAAATATTTAAAGAATAATTAGTTTGAGTGTCAAGTATTCCACATAGTAAAAAAAATTGAAATTTTATTTTATGACCCAAAAACATGTTTTATTGTTGAATTCTGAATGAAATTTTTTCCATGATGAGATTTTTAAGAAATTATTAATTTGGGAATGAATAACATGATGCAAGATAATAGATAAAATTTACTATTGTTTCTATAGAAATAGTATTCTATTTTAAATAAAGAATTTAATTTAATTTTGGTAATAATAATTTATAGAGAAATAGTATGTATAGTTTTTTTCATTAACGTTGACACATGTTAGAGTTATTGAAATGCATGGACTGATGTTTCCCCTAAAAATGACTTGCAAATGTTTAATATTGTTTTTTCATCTTCATTGGTTATTTATTTATGTATTATGTTTTTGTTATTCATTGCTGATAACATGTTTACAAATTATAAGATTATGTTTTAATGGATTATTATGAAGAGGGTGATATTTAATGAATGAAAATCCATGAAACCTATATACCACAAGACATGGAGAATTTTGGGATCTCAAAGATAATGTTTCTTACTTTTGAGAACATTTAACCATTATTTGATTATGTATTGTTCCATGGTTCTATTTTTAGAATCAAATAACTCCCATAATAGGGTAACCACTTATATTTTTTAATAAAAAGGTCATTCATAAAATATTGAAATTGATGAAGATGAACTTTCTTATAGCACCTAAATTGTTATAAAGGTGTAACTTGTTATTATATCATGTTTTTTTGATATGTAATGGTTAAACATATAGTGGTAATGTATTTTATAGATTAATGAATAAAAAAATTGAGGAATAGATTCCCCTTTAAGGAGTGTTATATTTATGATATGTTTTAAAACTAAGAGAGTGAGTTAGGGACACCCAAATAAGACAATATTTTGATATGGATAGTGGGTCCTATTGATTTCTAGTATTACAGTTATGATAAATTTTTCATTTATATGTCATGTGGAGATTTTTATAGTTGTTATGATAGTTTTTTTATTGTTCCATAAAGAGGTTAAGATGGTGGTTTGAATGGTTACGTGGAAGAGAGGTGGATTTTGGATGATGTGAGATTGAGCGGTGTTATGCCTAAGGGAAGATGGGGGTGTGGTTATGTGTGGTGTTTTACTAGAAGGTTGGGTTGGCTTGATGTAAATCTTATGATGTTTCAATATCCCTTGTGTTTTTATTATAGTTATTGTGTGGTATATGTTAACCTTGTTTTTTTCTAGATTATAGTTATATTAGCAGAAGTCCATCATGGTTGTGTATTTAAGAATAATAAAGAGTGGTCTGGAGATATAGATTTTTTGAAATTACAGAGCCAAGAAATGATGAATTTCTTCTTTGGGTCATCCATACTCTATGATGAGGATTGGATGGATGAGGTTTTAGTTTCATATGGTTTATTGAAAACCCTAGATGACTTCTATGTTTGACAGGTCATTGGTGTCACAAACTGTCCCAATGGGGCCAGTTCCGTGACTCCTCAAGCTCACCTCCAATAGGTTAGGGGTTGGAGACTAGAACCATGTGTGAATATAACTAATATGGGAGGCCTCAGTATAAGTGTATGTACACATGGACACACCTCCAAGGCCATACAATGCTGAAATTTAAAAACAAATGAACAATCATTCAATAATACAACTAAAACCCAAAACCAGAGTACAACATCAAGTAAAGTAAACATGTCTAAATATAGTACCACCACAAAGAGAATGAAAACAAATTCGACCTAAATGTATAATGGGAACCTTTTTCAAGATTTTATAGGAACACACCTTGGTCTATCTGGTATCACTAAACATTTTTTGGTCCTAGTCCCCTTAAGACTCTATCAAAAGGTGAATCAATTGCACATTAAATGACAACTATGGGAAAATCCCGTGTAGGGGTGAGTATAACAATACCTAGTATGACACCCCAAAATAACAAATAATACACAAAATAATAATAAAAATCATATGTTCATAAATACATTACTATATCACATATAATAAGAATATCCAAATATAGTCAATAAAGACACACAGTATAATGGTAAATTCATAACCACAATAGCAGCTTAGGATTCCTTATTGAATGTCTTGTGTAGCACTTGTCTGGGATAACACACTCACTGAGTTTAATAACACTAATTATATCCATCTGAAATTTATTTATCATTTGGTCTTTCCATTTGAAATATAAGTTTGATGTCTGAAGAGATATTATACACAAATGAGGATCACACCCAAGGTCATGCGGTATACCAAAAACTAAATATGGATTGACCTGGTCTAGATGGGATCTAAACCCACATAGTTTTGGTCACAATTATTCCAAGAACTCCACCTTGTTCATGATTATGAATATAGGATCTCACTCTAGGCATCATGTATGGATTCCAAAAACTCTATCCAAGAAGTCCTACTGAAGGGATCATTGTCTTATGTATAGAAGGTGATTCCATATGAACCCTCTACGAATGGATATGGGGAATATACACTAATGAAACTTGTACAAGATATCGAGTAAAACTTATCCCAGAAAAAATTTAATTAGTGAACTACATGTAGTTGGGGTACACATTGTGTCCCTTCAACCTCGAGTCCTATGAGTGTAAATGGCATGTGTCAGTGTCTGTGTCCATGTAGAAGTACATGGTGTGTTTCTACCCATGTACTTATGCATGTGTACTAGTACATGGATTAGCCTGTGTATTCCTAGAATGGTCATGTTTGTGTAGGAGTACATGGTGTACTTATACCCATGTATTCTATCCCATGTTCATGTACCCATCGAGGTACATGCTGAGCCATTGAGAAAGGCATCACATGCCATGTGATAAGAGTCGCATGCTGCGTAATCCTTAACATCAAAAGTAAACTCTATACACGAAACCATGGGTCCCACACAACATGTAATCTTCAATTACACGTTTTGTATGTTAGGATTTCAAGAATCTCACTATTCTTCCTCACACGAAGTTGTCTGAGACTCTAGCACTAGATCCTGCCATGATTTTCATCTGGAATTGGGGATCTACTATGGTCAATCATTGTCATCACCATTCATCAGATTTTGGACATCCAAACTTCTTGTAAAATAGCCTCATTCTTCGTTCTTCATTTTTCTCCAAAGAATAATAAAATCATGTACCCAAACCATCTAATCCATTATTACTTCCATCATCTCACCACCATTATGAAGTAGTGATCTTATATCTACAATATCAAATCGTTGTGACCAAAGTGTGAAACAATTGATTTCATGGTTGATTTTGAACCACGAGCCAATGAAGAATGCCCATGATGAATCAAGAAATTAAAGGGAAAAAAGTAAAAGGAATAATCATGAGGAATAGACCTCAATTGATATTCTTGTCGACCTCGATTCATTTCTGTTAAAATGATTAATGAAGAGATTACTAATAATCACAAGGAAATTATACCAATAAATCTCCACAATAATGCCATCCTGAAATTCACACAATCTACATGTCAATATTTTAGTATATTTATCCATGATATTCATTGTAATAAAAATAGGATAATAAATAAAAATAAAATAAAATCATACCTCGATATGAATCGATCATTGATGAAGAATGAGCTTGCAACTTTATCATTCGAGAGATCTCTGTATCTCATTTCCCAAAGATCATTGTTCCATGATCTGGTTGATGTTCTCCTAAGAGAGATCCACCAAGGATCTCTCCATGGTTTCTCCTATAACTCCAAGGTTATGTGGATAACCCTATCATTCCATCATAACAAAATTCAAGTATATGGAATTAATTCATTGAGTCAACAAATGAATGAAAATAATTTCATTTAATAATTTTATTTATGTTCACATCTAGGAAGACTTTTACACAGACACCCTGTGAAGAGGAAGGTTAAGTATCACATAGGGTAAAACCAATATTATGAACTCAATGGTGCCCTTGGATTTTTGATCCATAACCCTTTTTATAATATATTGCACTTTTTTAGTAAAATTGTGCATGTGTGTTATTTAATGTATATAATTTATTTCAAAACATTATTCTAGGAACGCTGGGCATTGGAATTGCATGAAGTTTCAGTTTCTGGTCTTTAATATAATACATTAAATATCCAAAATAATAAATGGAAAATACATGTCATTACATTATCCCTTCCTTGGGGATTTATGTCACGACCCGTCCTCGGGGCCTGTGCCGTGACTACCCCAATCCCGCCTTCCATAGGCCAGGGGCTGGCGACTAGCACCAAGGCGTAAATTCCAGTAAAAAGGGAAGGAATTGCCTTTGTAAAATAAACAAGCACCACAAAGTAAGCATGCAGAAAGTAAACACTAAGTAAAAACAGAGTACAACTGAAGTGCAGAAAAGTAAATGGGCCAGTATACAAACCCAAACTGAAAGTAAAGTACAACTCGAAAGGGAAAACAACAATTGTAAGTAAAAGCCGCTACACCGAGCTGTCCACTGGAGATCCCACCTGAAGGATGGGTACAGATAGCTCCACTGCTCCACGGGTCCCACCGTCCGCTCCGAGTACGTCCCGCCCAGTGGTCCACCTCCAGGTACCGTCCTGCTCTGCAAGCCTCAGCCAAGATCAACGCTGTCCGTCATCTGCAACCACCACAACGTAGTGCGGGCATATCCCGTGCATGGGTGAGTATAAGCTACTCAGTAGGGACCCCAAGACCCCTGAAGGTCTCTCAAAATCCACAAAGGATAAATCACAAAGAAAGTTACAAACACGAAGTAACAACCGACACTGCTTAGGTATATTCCCATACATATACCTAAGTCATCAATTTCAAATACGCTCCAACCTCCGAGCCCAAGTACAACTCAGTCCACACATGAAAGTAAACGTATTCCACACAGGAAAGCAAAACGTAATCCACACAGGATAGCACAACACAATTCACACAGGAAAGCAACAGGATTCAGCTCACACAGGTATACATCTTCGAGAGACGATAAAGATGATCTCTGATCCATCTAAGTCGTCGGACCCACGAAGGATCGATAAGTAACTAACCCCCGCAAAAAAACCACACAGGATTGGGCCCACACAGGACCTGTAGGCGCTGGTTCACACAGGACCGCTGAGCGCAAAGACCCACACAGGATCAGACCCAAATAGGATCGGGCCCACACATGACCTATAGCACTGATCCACGTAGGATCGCTGAGTGCTATAGTCGTCGTCGAATCCACACAGGATCTCTGTACTGTCGTCGTCGCAGTCACATTAGCAGTAGCAGTAGCAGTAGTAGTCACAGTCGCAGCCAGCACTAGGGTTTCCGCACACAGCAAGCTCGTTCAGGAGGGTCCGCTCCACGAGCCGAGAGGCTGATACATCAACTGTCACAAAGTCCAGAGTTGATGTATCCAAAAGGTCTGTATCGTCAACAGGAACTCAACGCAATAGACGGTGCATCGATCGGACGCCCGATCTGAGAGTTATTGGCTTTTTCATCCTAGGGGCCAGGTTGGTTTCTAAGGCAAAACCAACCCAACCGTACTCCACCAGCGTCCAAACCTCGGGCGGAGTATTCGAAAAGTTCCGTCTCACTAAGATGAACACAAAAAAGCTGACGGAACGTCAATCGGACGTCCGTAGCTCAAGATATGAGCATTTCTGCTCCGAAGGCCTGGTTGGTTTCGTGTACGAACCAACCCGTCCGAACTCAAAGTATTCCGAAACTTTGAGTGCGATATACTGAATCGACCGTCTCGATCCAAGGATCGCAATGCCACTGACGGTTCGTCGATCGGAGGTCCTTGGCTCATGTTATGGCCAAAAGACCGAAATCGCCTGGAAAACGGGGGGTCCGGGTCCGGCCTGACCCGGCCCGACCTCCCCCCCCCCCCCCCCCCGAACTAGGTCCGACCCAGTCCGGCCGGCGGCAGCGTGGCCTGGTGCCGCTAGTGCCACGCGCGGGGGGCATGGCCCCCGCTTCCCAGCAGGTGGCGCGGCTTAAGCCGCGCCTTTTTGGAGAACCGGCCCCCTTCGTGGGGGCCTGCTTGAGGAAAACCGGGGGGCCGCCTGCCCCCCCCCCCCCCCTCAATGAAACCGCCCCCCCTCATAAATGGGGGGCTTTTGAGTTGACTGGGGGAATTAAATTCCCCCGGTCTTTGACCTTCCGGCCGGCCACCTGGCCGGCCGGTTTTTCTCCAACGGGACCGGCAAAGCCGGTCCCCTTCCGGCTTCCGACACCGGCGGCCCGGCGAGCAGCCGGTCATCCCGTCTCGCTGCGGCCCGGAACCGGCCGCGGTGTTTGTCGTCCGGCGCGGTGCGACGGCACCGCGCCCCTCCGCCGCGGCCCCGCTCCGGCCGCGGCGCCTTCGATTCCCCTCGACGCGGCGCGATGGCGTCACGTTCATGATGATCCTTCCATGGCGCGGTGCGACGGCGCTGTGCAATTCAACCGAGCAAATTCCCGCGTGGTGCGACGGCACCACGCCATCTCGTCATCCACAAGAAAAATAATAATCATCACGAACAAAAGAGGGGGAATTCGGCCATGTTTGTGCGGTCCGACTCCCCTCTCATTAGATGATAACTCTTAAATATTTAATCACAAGATTATCATTCTAGAACCAAGAACGAGAATAAATAATAACCAACAACAACCCCTACCTTGGGTTCAAGTTCGAAGATCGTCAACGACCCGCGGAAGACAACGTCGCGGAGGTCGGGCGTCGCGGTAATCGTTCGTAAAATCCAATGACGAAGAGGTACGTCGTTGGCGAATCGTCGTAAGCCGACAAAGGAAGTCTGAGGAGGAAGCGGTGTTCTCTTTCGTTGACACAGAAGGCGTCGTCGATCTTCGGATACAATCGGCTACGAAGAAGAGAGGAGCAGCGTTCTTCGTCGGAGCTCGAAGGTTCTTTGCATACTTCGTCGGAGCTCGAAGGTTCTTCGCGTTCTTCGTCAAGCTTGAAGAAGAAGAAGAAGAAGAAGAAGGAGAAGGAGAAGGCTTCAAAACTCTCAAGAGGCTAGAGAATTCTAACCAAATAAAATAATCTAAGAGCTTATTTTATTTACTCAACCAATCCTTTTTGAATTTCAAAGGTTTGAAAAAGTTTAAACAACTCAACCGAATTAATAAGTTAAGTTGTCAATTTCATTTAAAAGGGAGTTAATGGAGTTTTGAGAGGAGATGGAAAGTTGGGTTTCATGTGGGCCCCACCACACTTAATCCTCCCAAGGGAGGTTAAGTGGATGTGGGTCCCACCTTTACCTTCCTTTGAGAGGAGTTAACCAACAAGTAAGAAAAATAAAAAGTGTTCCACATTTTTATTTAACTTTTTATAAATCTCCCAAAAACTAACTATCATCCCGCAAGAAACGCAACTTAGGAAAAGGTCTCCTTAAGCGAATATCGGTGCTGCGAGTTCATCGGTGTCCTCGGATTTCAATTCCGAGCACCGGATCAAAAGTTAGAATTTCCCACTCATTCGTTCACTGAACGTACCCGAGCCAAACTTCGGAAATTGATTCCGGGCACACCGGGCCTCGGAATGAGGTGCCGTCAGAAACCGTGCTCTTGTAAAATTCCAAAGAAAATTAAGAAAAAATTCCCCTTGAATTTTACGGGTCTTTACATTACTCCCACCTCAGGGCTTTACGTCCCCGTAAAGATACATCAGAAACTAGGGAAACAAATGAGGGTACTGAGCACGCATCTGAGCCTCCCGCTCCCATGTGCTCTCCTGGAGGTTCCTGTGCTGCCATCTAATGTTCACAAGAGGAATCGATCGCCCACGTAGGACCCGCTCCTGTCGATCCTCTATCTCCACCGGGACCTCCATAAAATTCACCCCATTGTCAACGTCAATCTCCCCATGGTCTATGATGTGCGTCGGGTCGTGCACGTATCTCCTCAGCTGAGATACGTGGAAGACGTCGTGCACCCGGTGCAACTGAGGTGGTAGAGCCAGGCGATAAGCCACCTCCCCAATCCTTCTGAGGATCTGGAAGGGTCCGATGAAGCTCGGAGATAACTTGCCGCCTCGGCCAAATCTCTGAATACCACGTCGTGGTGAGACCCGCAAGAAGACATGGTCACCATACTCGAACTCTAGTGGCCTCCGCCTCATGTCAGCGTATGACTTCTGCCGGCTCTAAGCTGTCCTCATCCGCTCCTGGATGACCTGGACCTTCTCTGTCGTGGCCTGGACCATCTCCGGTCCCACCAGTGCTGACTCCCCAGGGTCTGTCCAGCACAAAGGAGATATTCAAGGTCGTCCGTACAACGCCTCATACGGTGCCATCCCGATGGTGGAGTGGTAGCTGTTGTTGTATGAAAACTCCACCAAGGGTAGGTGGTCCTCCCAGCTACGACCAAAGTCGAGGAAACATGCGCGGAGCATGTCCTTGTGAGTCTGAATGGTCCTCTCTGTCTGACCATCCGTCTGAGGGTGAAAGGCTGTGCTCAGATGTAGCTGTGTCCCGAACGCCTCCTGTAACCCCTTCCAAAGCCGGGAAGTAAAGCGAGCTTCTCGATCGGAGACGATAGATGATGGCACACCGTGAAGCCGCACAATCTCCTGAACGTAGAGACATCACAAGCTCTCCACTGATCCCTGCTCTCTGATGGGTAAGAAGTGTGCCGACTTGGTGAGTCGGTCAACAATCACCCAGATGGAGTCGCGACCTCTGGAAGTGCGTGGAAGTCCAGTCACGAAGTCCATAGATATGCCGTCCCACTTCCACTCTGGAACCTCCAAGGGTTGTACCAAGCCTGCTGGCACCTGATGCTCTGCCTTCACATGCTGGCAGGTGAGGCATCGAGAAACGAACTCTGCTACTGCCTTCTTCATGCCCGGCCACCAGTGCTGTCGTCTGAGGTCCTGGTACATCTTCGCCACTCCAGGATGTACCGCCAAAGGAGAAGTGTGAAACTCTCTCAGAACTTCCTCTCACAAAGCGACTGGTACCATGGTACATCCTCTGAAAAGGATGTTGTGCTATGATCCAAGGGAGAAACCATCAGGTGCATGTCCCGAGGATATCAGTACACGCCGTGTCTCATAGTCAGCATCCTCACGCTGTGCCTCTATGATCCGCTGTAGTAGTGGAGGGGTGACTGTGAGAGACTGGAGGAAGGCTGCTCCATCTCTATCCACGAAGGATATCTGCAAAGAGGCTAGCTGCTTCGTCGCCTCTTCAAGTAGCTGAATGCCCGTCATCCTGCTGAGGGAATCAGCTACTATGTTCCCCTTCCCAGGAGTATAGACTATCTCAAAGTCATAGTCCTGGAGGAACTCGAGCCATCGCCGCTGTCTCAGGTTCAGGTCCTTCTGCGAGAAGATATACCTGAGACTCTGATGATCGGAAAAGACTGTAAAGCGCTCTCCCATCAGATAGTGTCGCCATGTCTTCAGAGCAAAGACCACTACTGCTAACTCCAGGTCATGGGTAGCGTAGTTCTTCTCATGCGGCCTCAACTGACGTGATCCATAGGCGATAAATGCCCGCTCCTGCATCAGAACACATCCGAGTCCGGTTGCTGATGCATTGTAGTAGACTACGTACCCTACTCCCTCCTCAGGCAACCTCAAGATAGGTGCGCTAGTCAATCTCTGTCTCAGCTCCTGGAAGCTCTGCTGACATCTGTCTGACCACACGAAGGGTTTCCCCTTCTTCTTCAAAGCTGTGAGTGGTTTCGCAACTCTAGAGAAGTCCGGCACGAATCACCGATAGTATCCAGCTAATCCCAAGAAACTCTGAACCTTAGTCACGCTCCTGGGTGGCTCCCATGCTAACACAGCCTCGATCTTCGCAGGATCCACTGCAACTCCCGCCTCAGAGAAAACGTGTCCCAAGAAGTGGACCTCACGTATCCAGAAATGGAACTTCGAGAGCTTACCATAAAGATGGTGCTCTCTGAGTGTGTCTAGTACAACTCACAAGTGATAGGCGTGCTCCTCCTCAGTCGTCGAGTAAATCAGAATGTCGTCGATGAAGACCACGACAAATCGATTGAGGTATGGCTAAAAGATCCTATTAATTAGGGCCATGAACACTGCTGGAGCATTGGTTACGCCGAAAGGCATAACCAAGAACTCATAGTGGCCATACCGACATCTGAAGGTCGTCTTCTGCATGTCCTCGTCTCTGACTCTGAGCTGATGATAGCCTAACCGGAGGTCTATCTTCGGGAACCACCGTGCTCCCTTGAGCTGATCAAAGAGGTCATCAATCCTCGGTAGCGGATACTTGTTCCTCACTGTCACCTGGTTCAGGTGACGATAGTCAACAAAAAGTCGCATGCTCTCGTCCGCCTTCTTGGCGAACAATATCGGGGAAGCCCAGGGTGAAACACTGGGTCAGATGAACCCCTTGCCCTGCAAGTCCTCCAACTGTACCCGTAGCTCTCGAAGCTCGGCGGGGGCCATCCGATATGCTGGAGTCGATATCAGGGTTGTCCCGGGGTACAAGTCAATATAAAAGTCTACCTATCTGCGAGGAGGTAGCCCTAGAACGTAGTCGGGAAAAACGTCCGCAAACTGATCCACCACTGCAGGAAAACCAGGACTCCGCACGTCCACTGCTCCAAGGATGAGGCTAGCCAACTGATGAGTTATGGGCTGTCCTCTCCTTCGCGGAAGTCCATCCTGTGCTGCTAAGGCTCCCTTCTTGCCGGTGAAGGTGAACCTGCTCCCGTTGGTGCGTACACATCACACCTTGCACCTAAAACAGTCAATCTGCGCATGGACCGTAGATAGCCAATCCATGCCCAAGATGACGTCGTAAGGCCTCGACGCTGCTACAAGAAGATCTCAGCCGAAGGTCTCGCCTCCAAGAGTGATCTCACACTGCCGGCACCAATGCGTAATCGTCGAGTCTGCTCTTGTAGGAGTCTCTAGCCGTAAGGATCGAGCCAACGGCTCTGTCGGAATCTCCGAGCTCCGAACAAGGGAAGCGGATATGAACGAGTGACTCGCTCCTGTGTCTATAAGAACTACAGCAAGGGTGGAATAGACACAGATAGTACCTCGAATCATCTCGTGTGCGCCGTGGTCGTAGGCCTCTGTTGCCTGGAGCTGTGCCTATCTCTGCCCGCCAGCTCCCTGTGGTCGGGGTGGACCTCCTGGTGCTGGTGGTGGCAGAGCCTCAAAGCGTCGCCCACCACCGGCTGCTCTTCCAGCTCCTCTGCCTTGTCCGCCTCCTCCTTTCAGACCGCCACGGTCAACCCTCTGCCTCTGCCTCGGTGGTCCCTCAACTGTCTGCTGCTCCTCGGCACGGCGGTTCGGGCAGTCACGAGCCATGTGGCCCTGCCCGCCGCACGAGTAGCACTGTCTGCCTCTTAAAAGACTGGCTCCGCGCTGTGAGCCCCGCACTACTGAGCCAGTGTCCTGAGGTCGTCTTCCCGAAGGTCTGGTCTGCCTAAACCCCTGAGTCATCCGTCGACTTCCTGCTACAGATGTCTCTGTCACGTGCCGCCCTGCGGTGGGTCTCGGTGCTGGTGTAGACTCACCAAGGAAGCTTTTGATCAAAAGGGCTCACTCCAGTACTCCTATCTGAGTCGGTATGCTGAGGGAGATCAGCGATGCCCTGATCTCGTGTCTCAAACCCTGCTCGAAGGTCCGGACCCGGAAGAATGGGTCCCATACCATGTCAGTCGAGTTGCACGAGAGATCAGTAAATCTCGCCGAGTACTGAGCGACCGTCATGCTGCCCTGCCGCAGCTGAAGAAGCTCCTAGATACGCACCGCACGAAGGGTGGCTGGGACGAACTCCGAGAGGAAGAGGCTCTCAAAGTCCGTCCATAGAAGAGGCTCTCAAAGTCCGTCCATAGAAGAGATGCCTCATCGTGCACCTGGAGCATCAATCTCCACCATCGTCCTGCTGCTGCGTGTAGTAGGCTCGCAGCGAGGATCACCATGAGGTCTGCTGGTGTCCTCACTAGCCTAAACACACGTACCACTGCCTCCAGCCAGTCCTCTGCTGCGTGGGGGTCTGTCTCCCCGCGAAACCTGGGCGGTCGCTGGCGCTGAAACTCGTGCAGTGCGCTGAGGCGACGTGCATCGTCAGCGGCTGGTGCTGAAGTATCGGTGGCTCGACGGGTAGAGCTACCGCCGGCGCCACTGCTGACAAAGGGCCCTGCACCGAAGACTCGTTGCTCAGTGGGCTGTCGTCACACTCGACTCTCGGAACCCTAGATGGCTGCCGTCGTGGGGCCATCCTGAAAAGGAAACAGGTGCGTCACGGTCAGAACAGTATACCTGGTGAGCTGATATAAGTAATCACAAAGAAAACATTGAAACACACATGCAATCAATGTTTTCGTGCATTAAGTCGGAAATCAGAAGTCAGGGTCCTGGTGTACAGATACGTCGGCCGCCGCACCAACACTGGACTCCCTGGACTGATAACCACACTCAATACGCTAAACATTATTGCTTCACATAGAAAAGATCAGAGTTCGCGGTAGAACCAAACTCCTCTGATACCAATTTGTCACGACCCGTCCTCGGGGCCCGTGCCGTGACTACCCCAAGCCCGCCTTCCATAGGCCAGGGGCTGGCGACAAGCACCAAGGCGTAAATTCCAGTAAAAAGGGAAGGCATTGCCTTTTTAAAATAAACAAGCACCACGGAGTAAGCAAGCGGAAAGTAAACACAAAGTAAAAACAGAGTACAACTGAAGTTCGGAAAAGTAAATGGGCCAGTATACAAACCCAAACTGAAAGTAAAGAACAACTCGAAAGGGAAAACAGCAACTGTAAGTAAAAGCCGCTACACCGAGCTGTCTACTGGAGATCCCACCTGAAGGATGGGTACAGATAGCTCCACTGCTCCACGGGTCCCACCGTCCGCTCCGAGTACGTCCCGCCCAGTGGTCCACCTCCAGGTACCGTCCTGCTCTGCAAGCCTCAACCAAGATCAACGTTGTCCGTCGTCTGCAACCAACACAATGTAGTGCGGGCATAGCCCGTGCAGGGGTGAGTATAAGCTACTCAGTAGGGACCCCGAGACCCCTGAAGGTCTCTCAAAATCCACAAAGGATAAATCACAAAGAAAGGTACAAACACAAAGTAACACCCGACACTGCTTAGGTATATGCCCATACATATACCTAAGTCATCAATTTCAAATACGCTCCAACCTCGGAGCCCAAGTACAACTATGTCCACACAGGAAAGTAAACGTATTCCACACAGGAAAGCAAAACGTAATCCACACAGTATAGCACAACACAATCCACACAGGAAAGCAACAGGATTCAGCTCACACAGGTATACATCTTCGAGAGATGATAAAGATGATCTCTGATCCATCTAAGTCGTCGGACCCACGAAGGATCGATAGGTAACTAACCCCCGCAAAAGACCCACACAGGATTGGGCCCACACAGGACCTGTAGGCGCTGGTTCACACAGGACCGCTGAGCGCAAAGACCCACACAGGATCGGACACACACCGGATCGGGCCCACACAGGACCTATAGTACTGATCCACGTAGGATCGTTGAGTGCTGTAGTCGTCGTCGAATCCACACAGGATCTCTGTATTGTCGTCGTCGCAGTCACAGTAGCAGTAGCAGTAGCATTAGTAGTCACAGTCGCAGCCAGCACTAGGGTTTCCGCACACAGCAAGCTCGTTCAGGAGGGTCTGCTCCACGAGCCGAGAGGCTGATACATCAACTGTCACAAAGTCCAGAGTTGATGTATCCAAAAGTTCTGTATCGTCAACAGGAACTCAACGCAACAGACGGCGTGTCGATCAGACGCCCGGTCTGAGAGTTATTGGCTTTTTCGTCCCAGGGGCCCGGTTGGTTTCTAAGGAAAAACCAACCCGACCGTACTCCACCTGCGTCCAAACCTCGGGCGGAGTATGCCAAAAGATTTTTCTCACTAAGAGGAACACAACAAATCTAACAGCACGTCAATCGGACGTCCGTAGCTCAAGATATGAGCGTTTCTGCTCCGAATGCCCGCTTGGTTTCGTGTACGAACCAACCCGGCTAAACTCAAAGTATTCCGAAACATTGAGTGCGATATACCGAATCGACCGTCTCGATCCAAGGATCGCAATGCCACTGACGGTTCGTCGATCGGAGGTCCATGACTCAAGTTATGGCCAAAAGACCGAAATCGTCTGGAAAATGGGGGGTCCGGGTCCGGGCCGACCCGACCCGGGTCTGACCAGGTCCGACCAGCGGCAGCGCAGCCTGGCGCCACTGGTGTCACGCACGGGGGGCATGGCCCCCGCTTCCCAGCAGGTGGCGCGGCTTAAGCCATGCCTTTTTGGAGAACCGGCCCCCTTCGTGGGGGCCTGCTTGAGGAAAACCGGGGGGCCGCCTGCCCCCCCCCCCCAAGGAAACCGCCCCCCCTCATAAATGGGGGGCTTTTGAGTTGACCGGGGGAATCAAATTCCCCCAGTCTTTGACCTTCCGACCGGCCACCTGGTCGGCTGGTTTTTCTCCAACGGGACCGGCAAAGCCGGTCCTCTTACGGCTTCCGACACCGGTGGCCTGGCGAGCCGCCGGTCTTCCCGTCTCGCCGCGGCCCGGAACCGGCCGCGGTGTTTTTCGTCCGGCGCGGTGCGACGGCGCCGCGCCCCTCCGCCGCGGCCCCGCTCCGGCCGCGGCGCCTTCGATTCCCCTCAACGCGGCGCGACGGCGTCGCGTTCATGATGATCCTTCCACAGCGCGGCGCGACGACGCTGCGCAATTCAACCGAGCGAATTCCCGCGTGGTGCGACGGCACCATGCCATCTCTTCATCCAGAAGAAAAATAATCATCATCACGAACAAAAGAGGGGGAATTCGGCCGTGTTTGTACGGTCCAACTCCCCTCTCATTAGATGATAACTCTTAAATATTTAATCACAAGATTATCATTCTAGAACCAAGAACGAGAATAAATAATAACCAACAACAACCCCTACCTTGGGATCAAGTTTCAAGATCGTCAACGACCCGCGGAAGACAACGTCGCGGCGGTCAGGCATCACGGTAATCGTTCGTCAAATTCGATGACGAAGAGGTACGTCCGAAGAGGTACGTCATTGGAAAATCTTCATAAGCCGACGAAGGAAGTCCGAGGAGGAAGCAGAGTTCTCTTTCGTTGACACAGAAGGCGTCATCGACCTTCGGATACAATTGGCTACTAATAAGAGAGGAGCGGCGTTCTTCATCGGAGCTCGAAGGTTCTTCACGTTCTTCATCGGAGCTCGAAGGTTCTTCGCGTTCTTCGTCAAGCTTGAAGAAGAAGAAGAAGAAGCATAAGGAGAAGGAGAAGGCTTCAAAACTCTCAAGAGGCTAGAGAATTCTAACCAAATAAAATAAGCTAAGAGCTTATTTTATTTACTCAACCAAACCTTTTTGAATTTCAAAGGTTTGAAAAAGTTTAAACAACTCAACCCAATTAATAAGTTAAGTTGTCAATTTCATTTAAAAGGGAGTTAAGGGAGTTTTGAGAGGATATGGAAAGTTGGGTTTCGTGTGGGCCCCACCACACTTAATCCTCCCAAGGGAGGTTAAGTGGATGTGGGTCCCACCTTTAACTTCCTTTGAGAGGAGTTAACCAACAAGTAAGAGAAATAAAAAGTGTTCCAAATTTTTATTTAACTTTTTATAAATCTCCCAAAAACTATCTTTCATCCCGCAAGAAACGCAACTTCGGAAAAGGTCTCCTTAAGCAAATATCGGCGCTGCGAGTTCATCGGTGTCCTCGGATTTCAATTCCGAGCACCGGATCAAAAGTTAGAATTTCCCGCTCGTTCGTTCACTGAACGTACCCGAGCCAAACTTCGGAAATTGATTCCGGGCACACCAGGCCTCGGAATAAGGTGCTGTCAGAAACCACGCTCTTGTAAAATTCAAAAGAAAATTAAGAAAAAATTTCCCTTGAATTTTACGGGTCTTTACAATTTACATCCTGAAAATTCAAAAAATGTTGTAATTGTGAACGAATATGATCCTCCCCCTCCCATATGCTCTCTTTGTGATTCTCGTGTTATCACCAAACATGAGCTAAATGAATTTATCACCAAAGAATGATGATCTCCTCCTGATCCTCAATCTATTCTAGGTAATCAGAAATGGTAGCTCCATCCTTGATTTCTAGCTCTCCCTAGTCAATAACATGTGATGGGACATGCATGTACCTCCTCAGCTATGACACATGGAAGATGTCGGGTACCTGGTTTAACTACAGTGGTAAAGGTAAGTATTACTCCACTTCACCAACTCTATGTAGTATCTTGAAAGGTCCAATAAATCGCAGAGATATCTTTCTAACCCGGCCAAATCTATATAATGCACATTGAGTTGACACCCATAGGAACACATTCACTCCATAATCAATCATCAAAGGCCTCCATTATATATTTGAATAAGACTAATGACTACTCTATACAATTTTCATCCACTCCTAGATTATCTAAATCTTCTTAGTATCATATTGGACTAACTCTAGGCCCATAAGTGTTGAATCTTCTAGGTCATTCCTTCAAAGTGGTGACATGCAGGGTCGCTTGTACAAATTCTCGAATAATGACATACCAATGGTGGAATGGTAGTTTTTTATGTAAAATATACCAGTGGTAAATGATCCACCCATATATGTACAAATATCAACATACATGCTCATATCATGTCCTCCATAACCTGAATGGTATGTTATGTATGCTTATTAGTTTGGGGGTGAAATGTTGTGATCAAGCATAATCGATTCTCTAAATAATCCAGTAATATATTTGATAATAGAGATGTAAAGTGAGAATAATGTTCAAAAATGATCATTGAGGTAACATCATTGATTCTTACTATCTCCTTCTTGTAGAGAAATCCCAAGCTTTCTACTGATCTCTTATCTCAGATAGCTAGGACGTGGGATAACTTAGTGGGTCAGTCTATGATCACCCTTATGGCATCATGTACAATAGATTTACATGTTAATATTATAATTAATTCCATGAATATACTCTCTAAATTCAACTCTAGAACCTAAATGTGCTACACTAAACCCACTGGAACATTGTGCTCATCCTTCCCTTGTTGACAAGTAAGGAGTCGAGATATGAACACTACAACAACCTTTATTCATACCTGACCACCAAAACTGATGTCAAAAGTCCTAGTAAATCATTTCCATGCTTGGATGTACTACCAAAAGAGATTTATGAAACACTATAAGAACCTCATCCAATGATTTCACTAGTACCATCCTTCTTTCTAAGAAAATAATGACATGCTCCACACCTTTATAAGATCCATTAGGATTATTATTAGTGTATATCAGAGTATGTAGGGTATTATGATCGATATCCCCAATATGTTCCTCTATGAATTTCTGTAAAAGATGATGGGTAACAACCATCTACTAATGGTAATTTTCCCTATATCCATCAACAACGGATAACTATAATGTGACCAATTGCTTTGACACCTCATAAAACAAATGCAGACCAATTCTCCAACTGAGAGAATTTGCTACCACATTCTCCTTCCCAAAATTATAGACAATTTAAAATTTATATTCATAGAGTAAATATATCAATTTAAATTATATCAAGTCGGTATCCTTATGCAAGAATATATACTTGAGACTCCTGTTGTAAGAATAAATAACGAACCTCTCTCCCATCTGGTTGTGTTGCTACATCTTTAGTGAGAAGACTACCACTGCTAACTCAAGATTGTGGGTCACGTAGTTCGCCTCTTATGGTCTCCACTGACAAGACCCATAGGAAATCACAACCTAACTATGAATTAAAACACAACTAAGCCCAGTTCATGATGAATCATAGAAAACTACATACTTTGAACTCTCCTCTGGAAATATAATTTAAGATGGGTGTGCTCATCAATATCTTACACAATTGCTGAAAATAAGGATGGAAACTATCTTCCCACAAAAAGGCCTCCCCTTTTAGGTAATGTCTTTCATGGGTGATGATATCATTGATAAATCAGTTGTGATTCTCCGGAAATATCCTGACAACCAAAGGAAGCTCTACACCACCACCACACTCTTGGGCGGCTCCCAAGCTAACATTTCCTTGATTGTGGTCGGGTCCAATACCACTCCATTTTATAAGATAACATGTCCCAAAATTTTGACCTCCAAAATATAGAATTGGAACTTTGAGAGCTACTTGAAAAGTTGGTGCTCTTAGAGTACATCAAGAACCATACTCAAGGGTCTTGTGTGCTCCTCCTCGTATGCCGAGTACACAAGGATATCATCGATGAAGCCTACCATTAACCAATATAAGAATGGATGAATGATCCTATTCATGAATCCCATGAAAATTATGGGGAGTTCTTCATGGAAAAGGGAATCACCAAGTGCTCATAGTGACTATAAAGACATATTAATGTTTTCTTTGGTATATCAACATCCCGTACTCACAACTGGTGATATCCTGATATGAGGTCAACCATTGAGAACTATTTTTCTCCTCTCATCTGATCCAATAGTTCATAGATCCTAGGTAGTGGATGGTTTTTCTTCACGATCACCTAGTTCAATATCATAGAGTCCACACATAACCGCAAGTTCACATCCTTCTTCTTAGTGAACAAAACTGGGTATTCCAATGGTGAAAAACAGGGTCTAACCAATCCCTTCTTTTTCAAGTCCTTAAGTTACACCCTTAGCTCTAAAATATCTATGGGATCCATCTAATATGTTGGCATAGATATCAGTGATGTTCTAGGGTGTAGATAAATGCATAATTATTTCTCTTAGTGTGAAGGTATTCCTAGACAATCATCAGAAAAGATTTCCCCACACTCTCCCACCATGAAAAGGAATATAAAACTCATAACATCCACTTCACCAAGGGTCAAGATATCCAAATGGTATGTAATCGGTTATACCCTCCTATCCATAAGTCTATCTTACACTTCTTGGGTTTCCTTTTCACCCACAAAGGGAAACCTTGTCCTATCACTGTGGAAACACCATATCCTTCTCCTAAATCAGTTGATATGGGCATGAATTATAGATTGATTGTCCATACCTAAGATGAAGTTGTATGGACTTATCTTTTCTACAATGATATCCCAATAGAAACTCTCACCTCCAAGAGTCAGGCCACACATTTATCATAACTGTGTGATCACTTTGTCATCTTCACTAGGAGTCTCTAAGAACAAGTGTCAACCTATGGACTCAGTGGGAATATCTAAGTCTAAAACTAGATTTGTTGAAATAATGTAATGAATAGAAACTGGGACTATCATTACTACAACTAAGGTAAAAACTACATAGATCATACCTCGTATCATTTATGGAGCCTCTAGATCATAAGCCTCTACTGCATGTAGTTGTCCCCACCATTTTCCTTATACAACCTAAGCCTGGTGCGGACCACCTTGGGTGGTGTTGGTAACAGATCAAAGAATCTAGTACCTAAAAATACACTCCTAGGTCTTCTACCACATCCTTCTTCATATATAACTATCTTCTTATACTACTTAGTCTACCTCGAAGGCCCATCCGTGGTATCCATGTCATCTGTATGATAGGTTGTACAATATAGTATAATATGTCCCATGCCCTCATAAGATTATCATCACCACTCTCTTAGCTTATTGGACCTATCCTATGATCCCTTAACCATATATCCTATGTCTTGGGACCACATCTTGGAGACTCTCTCATGTCCAAGTCCCTATGACCAATGTTGTCTCCCTGCTACCGAGGTCTCTATGCTTGCATACCCACTACTAGCAACCACCATCTACATCTTATAATCGAAGAAACTCTAAACCACCTAATATCACTCTATCACCACACCATAGGTAGGAATTAATAGTGATATAAAACTTTCTTGAATGTCTCCACACAGTCCTCGCTCAATATTATAAGCTCAGGTGAACAGATATTAAACAATATACATCATGTACCTAGAGTGGTTGGTGAACCTTGAATAATAATTATCTATAATCATGTTTTCCTTCTGATGTTTTAGAAGATCATAAATACATATAGACCCCAGCATAGCTATATATAACTCTTTGTTGAAAATTTTCTCAAACTTTGACCATGCTAGAGTCACCTAATCATAATACTGTGTCACTAACCCTTACCATCATCCTACAAATATATGGATAAGGATAACTTCTAGGGCCACCATTTGATATGTTGGTTTCCTAGCCAAATGGAAAACATGGGACTACCTCAAGATAGTCCATACCCACATGTTGGTCAAGATCACCTTGGAACCAAATGGGTCTCAATCCCTGAAACCTATGAAGTTAGCTCAACCTATTTACCTGGTCTATTATTAATATGCGTACATTATGCTACTCTAAAGGTGGTGGTATATCTAGTGAAAACCCTATAGGAAACCCACTCAAACCTAACCCTATATCGATTCCTCAGCACTAAGGGTTTCATCCTCATGATCCTAATGCTAAATCCAAACTAGCATATTTCATAGAGAAATCCTAAAAAAATAAAATTTATTTTGACCAATGAGTATATTTGGAGATATGAATCAACAAGGGAATGTATATAAAAACACATTCGTTTGTGATACATGAAAAAATATTTTCTCAAAACCCATTTTTTTCATGTACCTAGTCGAAAAGAATACGATCACATTCTTGGTGTATGGATACATTGGATTTTGTACCAACAATGTATTCCCTGCCCTGAAATCTGAACTTGAAACACATAACACTATCACCCCAAACCAATATCACAGAAATTGGTCCTAGGGTTTAATTTACTCCTTTGATAAAACTCTATCCTAAAAAATCTCAATAGGTATCATGTTGTGACTCTTCAAACCCACCACAAATAGGCTAGGGAATGGAGACTAGATCTGAGTAGTCATATCACTAACATGAGAGCCCTAACCATAACTACATGAATACACGCCCACATATCCAAGCCCATTCAATTAAGAAATGTAAAAACAACTGAACCACCATGAATTAATGGAACAAAAATCCACCACCATAGTATGATAATAAGTAATGGAAAATAAATTGGGTCAAACAAAATCCCACTACAAAGAATATAACAAATAGTACAATCTAAAAGTAAACATGGTACCACTGTCAACATACCGTAAGAAAAAAAACTCACTCTATCTGGTCTCAGTAAGAACTGCCGAGTCTTAGTCTTGATCCCCCTAGGACTCTGTCAAAATGTTGATTGTCTACACAATAAATGATTTGTGCAGAAAAAGTTTGTGTTGGGGTGATTATAAATGTACCAAGAGGGACACCCTAAAAACAAAAATCATTCAATAAAACAATAACATTCAACTCTAGATGGGTATATTTATACATTAAATATAATAAAAATATCAATATATATGTAACAATGACACGTAGTCTAAAGGTATAGTCACTACCGTAATACCATCCTAGGTTTCTAGTTTGAAAGATCCAAATAGCATTTTTCTGGGAGAACACACTCTATGAGTCATATAGAACCAATGATGTTCATCTAAGATGTAGTTATTATCATGTCTCTCCATTATAAACATATTCTGGAAGTTTGAAGAGTTAAGATACACAGATTAGGATCAGTCCCTAGTCCATGGGGTATATCATCAACTTAATCTAGACCAACCTACTATGTAGACGATCGGTTTCCATGTATTTTTCTTCACAATGACACCAATAACTCTACCTAGGGTATGAAGATGAATAGTGGATCTTAATCTGGGCCACATATAAGGAATCCATCAACTTTATCCATGATTTCCTACTAAATGGATCACTGCCCTATGTGTTAGAGGCAATTTTATACCAACCCTCAAAGAATGGATATGGGGAACACAACCTAATGAAACTAGCCCAATATATAAATTAAAAATTATCCAATCCAATATATAATGAGAAAAATCATGTAGTAGGGGTAGAAATTGTGTCCCTTCGACCCAATGTCATACCTGTGTAAACAGACCGTGTATGTTGACATGTCTTTATCTGTGTAGAATTACAAGGAATTTTTCATCTTATGTGTTTTTTTCCATGTACTAGTACATGGATTAGACCTTATATTCCCATCAAGGTTGTGTATGTGTAGGAGTACACAGCATTCCAGTGCCTATGTAGTCCATATTGTGTTTTTGTACCCTCTATAGTACACGCCAAGCCGCTAGGGAATGAGTCACACACCATGTGATAGGGGTTACATGTCGTGTGATCCTTAACATCACAAAGAAACCCTACCCACCAGACCAAGGGTCCCATACACTGTACCATCTTGGATTACATACTATTTATATTGGGATTTCCTAAATCCCTCTATTCTTCCTCACACAAATTTTTCCACTCCTCCAAAACCAAATCCGATTGTGATTTTCTCATAGAATAGAATATATAGTTCAGCTGACTATTCTAATTATTTTTATAGGATTCTAGCCACACAACCTGATCTATAAAATGGAATAATTCTTCTTTCTTCATTATTTTCTGAATAACAAAAAAATCAGGTACCCAGACCATCTGATCTGCTTTTGCTTCTATCATTGTACCATCATCATGATGTTCTGTGTAACAGCCCGACCCCAAAATACCCGAAGTCGATGCCTTAAATCATGATGTGTAATTTTTAACAACAACATGAACTGATATTTTATAAATCTTATCCCATACAGAGGATCAATTCGGTTTAGGTACTAGAAAAGTATCCTCTTATGTCATGCTTCTTCGGCTTAAAAAATGATACATGAAAAACATTAATCAAAACGTAGGGTGGGAATTGGAATGCCCAGATATGGTTTTAAAATTAGATAATATACCAATTAAACACTTTTGAAAACATTCCTTCAAAATGTTTCATGAATCATTTTCTTAAGAAATATTGTACACATGATTCACAACATATCAATTGTCTAAGAATTAATTGAGCACAATTCCAAGAATACTAATAGAGTTACAAGGAAACATGATACAACTAGGCATGCTAATTTAGGATAATAAGTAAAGATAATTCCCTGTGAAAAGGAAATTACAAAATTAATAACTAAGAGTATTACAAGATCAGAGTTGCGCTTGAAATAAAAACTTCAATTTCATCATTTACTACTGAGTAACATACACTGGATAAACAATCTTTGAGTACTACATGAATAATATTCGATAACTTTTACTTCTTCTAATTCTCATAAATATAATATATTTAACCAATAATATTCTACTAGTTGAATATTCATCTGGTTAATTAAATTACATAGCCATAATGAGGAATGTTCATATGTTGGACATTTTCAAGGCCTCAGCCAAGACACCTAATGAATAAGGCCTTATCCAAAAACCATATCCATAAATTATTCATGTCCTTGTTCTAAGACCCTAGTTTGTCTCATGAGACCTACTGATGCACTGAGGGGTGGTATTTGGCCCCACCTGACACTTACAAAAGTCCAATGCATTCCTCATATCTCTAAATCAAAAGATCATACCACTTTAATTTATTAAATCACTTATCACTTATCATTCCAAGGGTCACATATTACTTGGTTTCATACTTCAAATTATTCAATGTGTCCCATACCACCTTCAATAATTTAATTTCTTTATCCCATAAAAAGCCATTTATTTAGAATTTTCATACACAATGTAATTCACGATTATATGAGTTAATAACTATTCTATAAATTCATTGAAAATAATTACAAGTATGGTAAGTAGATTATAGTACATGTGTTAACAACTAATGACCAAAAAAGAAATTCAAATTTTGTCACATTAAATGATAACCTAAAATTCTTATTTAATCATATACATATTGGTATTTCATACGGATGTATAATTATTTAAATACTACAGCTAAAATTTCATGTGGGGTATTAAACACATAGATTCTCGAACATTTATTATTGAAGTTTACTTTCATAACACATCACAAGGGAATACATAATTTTAAAAAATTGAATGAATGTATCTCAATCATAACTAATACCATTTAATATAAATATGAAATTAAGAGATTCATATATATGAATATAAGATTTGAAAACCCCAAATATTATACTCATGAACTCTATAAAATTACTAATCACATCCAATGTATATTGTTTGGAATATCCAAAATTAGGGTTTAGTGTCGTGTAAATCTATTTATACACAATGGTATAAAAAGTAGTGTTTTTTAAAAAAACCAAAAATATTTCGAAAACAACATGTTTTATTCTTTCTTAGAAATCCTCAGGAAAACATTTAATAAAATTGAGGATCAAATTTTATGTGTATACACATATATTCACACACCCAAATATACATAATTTATAATCGAGTATACATAAGTATTTTACACCAAAATTAATTTTACACTTACAAATTTAGAAAAAATACATAAATTAACATTAGAGTTCAATGTTAAAAGATTTATATCTGGTCTATAAGGTAAATTATTCATACTATATAATTATAGATGACCATGTATACTATATATAAACATATAAATAAATGTTTTATACAAAATATAGTTCTCTGTGTTTTAAAATTCTTCATTAACTTTGAAACCCAAAGTTTAAAAGTCATAAAACCAAGTATAATAGTGGTTTATATAAAACTGTATGGTTATTAATATATTTCTACATATATAACCATATTTATATTGTTTATATATAACTTTTTCATGAGAAAATTAATCCCTCAAGTTTAAAAATTCTACATATTCCCAAAATCCATAAGTCCTATAATTGGGTATATGAGGGTTTTCTCCCAAACGGTAAGGTTTTTTACATAATTATACAAGTATATAAAAATATATATAAATGTATAAACATTAAACACAACAAGGCAACACAATTCACTTACATCTATAATACAATTTGAACTCAAAATCCAGGATACTAAGGATTGGTATAAGAGAAAATGTTAACTAAAACGTAACGTTGTATACATATTTTTATGAGAATACATATATATTTTTATACTTTCAATGCAATAATGCATGACAACTCAATCTAGTACCTTGGTTTGAGGAGGAGTAGAGGCTTGAGAATTCGTTGAAGGAGGCTTTCTAGATGCTTGAGCGGGGGAAGAACTGAGGGGTTCTTGGGGTGCAATGGTCTGTTTACAAACTATATTATATATTGAAAAAGAATATTTTAATGTCAATTTCAGGGAATATGAGACCCAATATATTTAAAATAAGACTGAGGTATCGGTCTTGTGGAAAACGTGTTAAAGGATGGGCCTCAGATGGTGATGGGAGGAGTCATGGGTGTGGAAAAACAAGGGAAAGGAGAGGTAGGGGTTATTGGTCCAGCACAGGAGGAGAAGAAGAAGATAGTGTGGGAGGTAATCTGGAAAAAAGAATGGACAGTGGAGATTAAAGGGTGAGAAGACCGGACAGCCACGATGATGCAGTGATTATAAAAGGACATGGACGGTCACGATCAGATCTGAGATAGATTTTATGGATTAGATTCGAAGCAATGTTTTAAAAATATCGGATGGAAGTGATTAGATCCGTGTTGGATTGGACGACACAAAAAAATATGGTGTATTCTACATCTATTGAGGATCGAGTTCCAGATCGAAATAGACGGTCTGGATTGCACGCAACACGATCCAATTGCTTGGATCTCATTTAGCCTTAAAATTCTTGTCCCACGTTGAAACAGATGGATGTCTTGTGGCCCTTTATAAGCTAGGAGCTCCGAGCAATGGCTCAAAATTCTCCCTCCCCCCTCCCTGTACCATCCCATACTGAGTTCTGTGGGCACGATCCTACACCCACCCACAGCATTGTGTCGCCCCACACTTTGGTGTGATCTTCTCCCTTTCATGTGCTTCTATGTGCACTTAGGGTTGGCTATACCCCCTTCTTGCTAGACCCATCACGCACCATGCATGCACACTACCCACAGGTCGGCCTATGTTGAGGCTGAGGGCTGGGCTCGGCCTACCATGTGCTGCCTCTCTCAGCCTGGCTAGAAGGCAAGCCCTTATGGCTATATATTTTTTAAACATACCAAATCTCTAATTTGACAATAAAATAATTGAAAAATTAATATTCCTTTGAAAAATAAAGAGAATATCTTATATTTTATAAAACCTGATTTTGATTTTAAACATTTAAAGATTATGGTACACATATTAAATTATACTTTTCCTTGACCAAGAGTATCACTAAAAGTATTTATGTTTTCAAATTTAGAGATAAAAAATAATACCTCCATTTAAAACACAATAGTTCGTCTTTAAATCCACAATACATTTATCCTTTCAAAATTCCAGGAAGTGTTTCAATTATAAACATGATTAAAATTATTATTTCAATACATTCTTTAATTATTTAAGAAAACTAAATATTCTTAGGTATGCTAAATTAAACCACATAAGAGTAATGGCTATAATTATAGATGTTAGAAACTTAACAGTCACCCTAAGAGAAATGGTCAAATTGGGGACTTATAAAACCATCAATTATGGTGTTCGAAATTCAACACAACTTGGTTAAAATGGTACACACCATTCCATTGATGTTTAGTGTGGCTGCAGTGGCTTTGGCCATAGTAATGTTCGTTATGATGGATCTTAAGAGCACATATTATCTTCTTGGGGGTTTTTTTATTTTGGGTGGTCTCTTTGTAATTCTAATAGGTCTTTTATTAGGTATTTTTAGTTAGTATGGTTTTCCTTTGACCTTGTTGAAATGTAAACACTTTGGTTTTTTATTTCAAAAAAAATTCTGGTATTTAGTTTGTATGTTTTGTTCGGATTAAATGTAAATTATAAAAAATAAAAATATAATATTAGTATTACAAGACAAATATGTTTTGTTCCATTAAATTATTCCCCCTATGAAAAATTGTGTCATCGCAATTCATTTCATAAAACCACACTAAAAGTAACTCTCTAACATTTTTCACCACATCCTCTATTGTGGATGATCCTCAGATGTGGACAGTTGAATACCAATGTTGGTGTTCTGTTCTTCTGCTTCCCTATCCCAAACACACCTCAAATAGTATGGGTTAAACTCATGCAGTGTACACTTGGGATTCCAGAGGGAGGCTCGAATGGTAGAGGGTTCAGATATTTATGAATTGAAAACCTCTCTAAGGACTCGATGGACTCTCTCTTTTCTGAGGATTTCAATGTCGTAGACGTGGTCATATAAACTGAATCTCACGATTTGGTGAATGTAGGCTGCGTGAAGGCACCCCTACAAGGTAGGCTCTTGAAACCTTAACCTGGCTATGAAGTTTCGGTATAGGGTGATTCATAGTAAAAGACCTTTATGGTACACTCCCTTCTGTCTATACTCAGCGAGTTGCGCAGTGGATATACGGTGGTAGATGTAGGCATTCTCTTGGAAATAGCGGAAAATGTCTAGACTATTCAATATCTTGTAGAGATGTTTTCATGTTCTTCATTGGTTTGCGAAGGGGAGGTATTCTTCTACATAGGTTTTGACTACGATGGCCTCTAAAACTTCCATGGGAAGAGATAAGATATGGGTTTTTCCTTCTATCTATAAATAAATTCTTTATGAAAGTCTAATCAGTGAAATTCACTTAAAAGAACAAACACTAAAAGGATTAGAGAAAGAAGAAACAAAAAATTTTATTTTCATATAAACAACGGGTACACTACACCTAGAACTAATGGTTTCCCCAGTTTCCAATTACACGAATACAGAAAAAAATTTCAAAACTATCAATCACCCTGAACTAAATGCAAAACGAGTAGTCTGGTTCAATATTATGGGCGCACTTATGGTGTCACTATAGTGTGACATGATGGGTGTATATCCAAGAGACATAATTATGCACTTGATGTCTATAACAAGAATGGGAGGCCTTAAATTAATGAATTTCAAAGTCCATTACTTTACCATAATGTCCATAGGACAAGATTTGGCACATAAATGCTGCACGGATGTCCCCCGCTGCTGCACCTTTTTGGAAATCCATGAGGGAATGGATGCCTTCTGCTGCAGTTGACACATCTAAAAGACCCTTGAAATACATTCCCCGATGATAATATGATTGAAATTGGGTTTGCATCATAAATATGTAGTCTAAACCCACTCCTCGATGAATTTGAAGTACACGGGGAGAGTTTGACACGTCGTAGAGGTGTTTGCATGTCATAAAAATGTGTGAATAGTTTACAAATTTGTCATAGCTGGCTATGGAAATTATCGTTTCTAGGTCTTCTATAGGAAGATACAAAAGACTGGTATTTTCAGTTTCCATCTGAAAATTAATAAAATATCATACTTAGTAAGGCTAAAGTAAATTTTTATTTATTCAGCTTTGGTTTTCCAAAGTTATCTAAACCGAAGCCTCTGATACCAACTATAACAGCCTGACCCCAGAATACCCAGAGTCGGCCCCATAAAACATGATGTGTAATTTTTAACAAAAACAAGCACTGATATTTTACACATCATGTACCATATAGAGGATCGATTTGGTTCAGGTTCTAGGAAACTTGCCTCTTCTTTCATGCTTCTTCGGATTAAAAACTAATTCTTGAAAAAATTTATTCAAAACATAGGGTGTGCATATAAATTACCAGAAAGGGTTTTAAAATAACATAATATACCAATTAGAACCTTTTGAAAATATTCATTTAAAATTTTCCATGAAACATTTTCTTACGAAATTCTATACACATGATTCCTAACATAACAATTGTCTAAGAATTGAATAAGCACAATTCAAATAATACTAATAGAGTTACTATGAAACATGATTCAAATAGGCATGCTCATTTAGGGTAATAAGTAAAGGACATTCCATGAAAAAATTCAAGTACAAAATTAATAACTAAGAGTATTACAAGATCAAAGTTTCACTATAAATAAAAACATAAATTTCATCCTTTACTACTGAGAAACATACACTGGATAAACAATCTTTGGGTACTACATGAAAAATAAGACATAACATTTACTTCTTCTAATTATTATAAACATTAGTTCTTTAAAAAAGAATATTTTACTAGTAGAATACTCTTCTGAGTAATTAAATTACATAGCCTTGATGAGAAAAGTGCATATGCAGGACTATGTCAAGGCCTCGGCAAAGACGTCTAATGATTAAGGCCTCGGCCAAAAACCATAACTCATAAATTTTTCAAGGCCTTGTGCCAAGACCATAGTTTGTCTCATGAGACCTACCAATGCACTGAGAGGCTTAATCATAACTAATACCATTTAATATAAATATGAAATTAAGTGATTCATTCATATGAATATAAGAGTTGAAAACCCCAAGTATTATACCCATGAAGTCTCCACAATTACTAATCACATAAAAACTAAAATGTTTGGAATATCCAAAATTAGGGTTTAGTGTCATGTAAATTTGTTTATACAAAATGTTATAAAAATTAATTTTTTTTAACAAAAACCAAACATATTTCAAAAACAACATGTTTTATTTTTTCTTTGCAATCCTTGGGAAAAAATTGAATAAAATTGAGGATCAATGTTTATGTGTATACCCATATATTCACATACCTGAATATACATTATGTATAATCAAGTATACATAAGGATCTTACACAAAAATTAATTTTACAGTTACAAATTTATCAGAAAAACATAAATTAACATTGGAGTTTAATGTCAAAAGACTAATATCTAGTCCAAAATGTTAGTTATTCAAGTTATATAATTGTATATGACCGTGTATACTATATATAAATATATACATAAATTTTTTATACATAATATAATTCTTTTCATTTTAAAATTATTTTTAAAATTTGAAACCCAAAGTTTAGGAGTCATAAAACGTGGTATAATAGTGGTTTATATAAAACTATATGGTTATATATATATATATATCTACATATATAACTGATTATAAATAGTATATATATATATAAGTTTTTCATGAGAAAATTAATCCCTCAAGATTAAAATTACTACATAAACCCAAAATCCTGGAGTCATAGAATAGGGTATATGAGGGTTTTCTACAAAACTGTAAGGATGTATGAATGAGTATACATATATGTATAAATATATATATATATATACGTGTATACTTTCCACACAAAAAGGAATCAAAAATACCTTACATTCATAATATTATTTGAACTCATAATTCAGGAGACCTGAGATCAATATAAGATAGAATCTTAACTAAATAATATGGTTGTAAATTAATTTTTATGAGAATACATATATATATGTTTATAATTTCAATGCAACAAATAAAGACAATCCATTCCATTACCTTGGTTTGAAGATGAGGACAGGATCAGGAATTCATTGAAGGAGGATTTCTAGAATCTTTAGTGGGGGAAGAGTCGAGGTGTTCTTGGGGTGAAGTGTTTTTATTATAAACTATATTATATAAAAAAGAATATTTTAATTTCACTAGTATGGAATATGAGACCCAATCGGTTTAAAATAAGATAGGGGTGTCGATCTTGTAGAAAACGCATGAAAGGAGGGGCCTCAGATAGTGATGGGAGGAGTCATTGGTGTGGAGAAATAAGGGAAATGAGAGGTAGGGGTTACTGGTCCAGTGCAGGTAGAGAAGAAGAAGGCAGTGCGAGAGGAAATCTGGAAAATGAATGGATGGTGGAGATTAAAGGGAGAGAAGATTGGATGGCCTTGATGATGTGGTTATTATAAAAGGAGATGGATGGTCACAATCAGTTATGAGATATATCGGATGGCTCAGATTTGACACAGTGTTTTAAAAATATAGGATGGTTGAGATTAGATCTGTGTTGGATCGGACGGTGCACAAAAAATGTGGGGGATTCCGTGGCTACTGAGGATCGAGTGCCAGATCGAAATAGATGACCGAAATCGCACGTGACGCGATACAATGACATGGATCTCATTTAACCATAAAATTATTTTCCAATATAGAAATGGAGGGATGTATCACAACCCTTTATAAGCCAAGAGCTCTAAGAAATGGCTCGTAATTCTCCATCCCCCCTCCCGTTACTTTCCTGTATCGGGTTTTGGAGGTGCGTTCCTGCGCCCACCCACACCTTATTGCCACCTTTCATGGTGGTGTGCTCTGCTTCCTTATGTGTGCTTCTATGCACCCTTATGGGTATCTGTACCCCCTGATCGCTAGACCCATCATGCACCATTCGTGCACACTTCTCACAGGTTGGCCTACGATGAGTCTGAGGGCTAGGTTCAGTCGCCTAGCATGTGCTGCCTCTCTCAGCCCGTCTAAAGGGCTAGCCCTTGATGGTATATATTTTTTAAACAAACCAACTCTCGAATTTAAAAGTAAAATCATGGAAAAATAAATATTCATTTTAACTATAAAGAAAATTTCTTACATTTTATAAAACCTTAATTTTATTTTAAACTTGATAAGATTATGGTACACAAATTAAATTACACTTTTCCTTGACTAAGAGTATGACTAAAAGTATTTATGCTTCAAAATTTAGAGATAAAAAAGAACACCTCCCTTTAAAACACAATATTTGGTCTTCCAATCCTTAATACATTTATCCTCTCAAAATTTATGGAAGAGTTTCAATTATTAACTTGTTTAAAATTATTATTTCAATTCATTCTTTAATTATTTTAGAAAACTAAATATTTATAGGTACTTTAAATTAAACCAAAAAAGATTAATGGATTTAATTATAGTTGTTAGAAACTCAACGGTCAACTGAAGAGACATGGTAAAATTGGGGACTTATAAAACTATGAATTAGGGTGTTCCAAATTCAACACAACTTGGTGAAGATGGTACACATCGTTCCATTGATGCTTAGTGTAGCTGCAGTGGCTTTGGCCATACTAATGTTCGTTTTGATGGATCCAAAGGACCCATATTATCTTCTTGGGTTTTTGTTTTGTTTTGGGTGGTCTCCCTGTAATTGTAATAGGTCTTCTAATAGGTATTTTTTGTTAGTATAGTTTTCTTTTTACCTTGTTGTAATGTAAAAACACTTGTGTTTTATTTAAATAAAATGTCTCTTATTTAGTTTGTATGTTTTGTTCAGATAACATGTAAATTAAAAAAAATCATAATATTACTATTACATGAGAAATAAGTTTTGGGGCATTAAATTATGATCCCAGATCTACCATATCACATCATAGCACCAAGAAGTATGTTCACAAAGGTTTATTTCTCAGTGCATGTAAACCCATGGGCCAACAAAGAATGCCAAAGATAAGTAAAGAAATTTGGGGGAGAAAATCACAAGTAATATTCTTGAAGAATGAAACTAATTCAATGATCATGTCATCCTCAATTCATTTCCATTAGAATGAAGAATTAATAGATTAAAAATAATCACAAGGAAATTATCCCAATTAATCCCGGTAATAATTTCATCTCTCAATATGAAAAATTCAATGATCAATCTGGTTTTGATTGATTTGTTCTCATCATATAAATAAATTTAGGGAAATAAAACCCAATTAAACAATGTCCTACCATGATATATATGGATTACTGATGATGAATGAGAATTTTTCATCGTCATTGGTGAGATATAATAATCTCATTGCACACCAAGCATCGATCAGTAATCTGTTTGTTGTTCCACTAAGATATATCCTCCAATGCTCTCTCCAAGGTTTCTCAAATGGCTCCATAGTTATGTGGATAACACTAAAATTACATCATAACCATATATGAATAGATGGAATTAATTAATTATGTCAATAGATGAAGTAAAATAATTTTATTAAATAATTTTATTCATTTTTATGCCTGTTATAAATTTTCCACAAATTCCATATGTTGAAAAAGTTTATATCACCCCATGGGTAAAACATACATTTTGAACTCAGTGGTGTCCTCATACTTATTATCTGGTCACCCATTTAAATTTTATTTCTCCCTCATAGAAAAGTTTTCCATGTGTTCCATTTAATATATTTAAAAAATTTAATCTTGGATCATCGGGCCTCAGAATCGCATACATCCTTAGTGCCTGATCTTGAAACTAATCCATACAATATCTAAAAATAATACATGGGAAATCTGAGTCATTATGGTTGATTTTATTTTAAGGTTCCTTGATGTTGGTCGGAAATATAGTTTGTTAGTCAATGAGAGTTATCTTTGGGGTCATTAATTTAATTATTTAGGAACAATTACCTCTCCTGAATGTATATTCTTTATCGTTTGAAGCATGGTTCTAGTGAAGATCCATCCTCGATATTTGGGAAGGTGGAGTTGAATTATTTGGGATTCATGTCTTGATTATTATGGGGAGGATAGTTAGGAAAACTATTATGGATAAGTAACAATATGGAACTCTTGGGTTAATGAGTACACGGTGTTCCATGTCTACTAGATGATTTGTTTCTGGTGTGATACCTTGTGGAACCATCAATATGACTTTCCTAAGAGTTGGAATATTTCCTAGTCTCTGATATAGTTTTATTAAAGAATAATGTATTTTTTGAGTCTTTATCCTCCCACTAAATAATATTATATTATTTTGAAATTGATCATGATTTTTATTTAAAGAATTTAGAAAATATATGTATAAATATTTTCAGGAAAATTTATGGAATGTCTATATTCAAATAGCATAAAATGTTTTAAATGATATGACTAATTTGTTTTCATGTTTTTTACATCTTCAAACCTTGTTATGGTAGGAAAAGTATTTTGGTAATGTTGTACATGAGTTAAGAAGATAGTATCACATTGGATTCATCCAATAGTGGAGATAAATTTAAAAGGATTATCCAATAGTTGTGAGGGATTATGGGAGGTTCTTTAAAAGAGGATTATGCATTATCTCTTTCTATGGTTACTGGTAGTTGGTTTTTTCATTTTATTTGTATTTATTGATAGAGTTGTAACATACTGACCCGAATTACCATCGAACTGGTATCCAGACTGGTGGGTCACATGGCCTCAAGCGTGTCTCCCTGTATACCATTGTCCATCGACTAGAAATGAGGGTCTCAATAGTTGATATTGGGGAGACTATACCCTATTAACAGATTTTTGATGAAGTATAATATAATAAATAATAATAGGAAATAGTAGATAATAGTATAAGTAGTTGATAAATAAGAGACAGTAGATAATAGAGTAGTAGAAGAATATTATATTATATTTAATAGAAGTGTCCAGTGCCATCTTATACAACAGATTAATGCACGTAGTGGTAGTGATATATATCTAAAAGTAGTAAACAATAAAACATTCTTTTCAATACAAAAAAAATAAAGAAAAGATATAAAAGAACCACGGGTGATCTCCATGGGCATTCTGATCTATACCTTGGTCCTTTGATCCTAACTCATTATGTATAATCATATAGCAATCAAACCAGATCCTGTAAATACAAGGCCTCCTCGGGTACTGAGGGAACCAGAGCAGGGGGTGAGATGAAATCTTAGTAGGCCACCACCGATGGTGTTAATCCAAATCTAGTGGAATATAAATTAGACAGTGTGAAGGTGTGAAGAATTTAATAAACATAACTTCATAAATAAATAACACTCATATAGGTTTCTAAGGGACACCTTACAACTATACCTGCTTCGGCTCGTTGCCGGGATAATAGTCTGATAATGTCACTACATAAATATATACATATATATATATATATATTGTATCTATCATGTGGAAATAATGCCTCTCATCCATGTACATATATAGAAGTTTTAACTAGCATGGGGTAATAATTCCTCCCATACATAATTATTTATATATATGCATGGGGTAATAATTACTCCCATCCATAAATGTATAGAGATTATATCTAGTGTGGGGTAAGCATGCCTCCCACCAATATATATATATAAAGGTGGAATGGGGTAAGAATGCCTCTCATCCATAAATAGAAGATAACTGGCATGGGGTAAGAATTCCTCCCATCCGTAATCATTTAAAATACCAATATGTGGTAATAATGCCTCCCATCCATAATCATTTAATATACTAGTATGGGGTAATAATTATTCCCATCCATAATCATTTAATATATTGGAAAGGGGTAATAATTCCTCCAATCCATAATCATTTAAATAATCCTTTTTATAATTATAAGAAAATTCAAAAGGTATTACCTCTTATAAATTTAAAATAGCCATATCATATTCAAAATCTATCATGAATGGTAGTTCCTTTAAAAACCAACTCATAAAGCATAAACTCTTATGTGTTGAGCTAAAAATTGTCCAATTTCATTTGAACCCTTTATTACAAGGAAAGTGATTCCTTAAGACCTAACAATTTAATTGTGGAACCTCATTTAGTGTAAGTCATCCTATTCAAGTTTATCCTGCTCAATTTTCCTAAACATGGAAATTTGATTTAAGGTAAAAGTTTCATGGAAATTTCAATTGAAGGATGTCACTGTCTTATTAAATTCTCTTTAACTTTTCCAATTAACTCATTAAGACATGAAAACTTCATTTCAAGAGCTTACAGGTAGAGGAGAGGTATTATGGAAACAACACATATGCCTGCTTAGAAAATTCAACTGAAAAGTGGCCATGAAAATAAAAAATCCATTTATCAATTATAAATCGATCATAATGAAAACATAAAGGAAATAACATTATAAACATAAAAGTCTATCACTACATTTTTATCTTGAATACAGTTCCCCACTGTTGGAGGGGTTTTATTATAAAATCATGACATTTATTATTAAACCATAAATCATGAATTTAAAAATTTTCATTAACATTATCAAATAAATCACTTTTATAATGATCTACCATACTTGAAAAAACATTAAATAAGAGTGTATAGAATGTGAAACTAATCAATTAATGCTTTCATAAATTAAAATGGAAAGCAAAGGCATCCAACCTTAGTGTGGAACCAAACAAAACATTTTATCTTTTGGCACTTTCTAACTAAATATACTACTCCCCCATTAAGAATACGTGCCTTCTCATACATATAAGGACACTTATCCCCTATGAACACACCCCCATGTCCATAAAACCTGTGAAATGGGATCCTTACACATATTCTCATATTCATATTCCCATCTCCACTCACCTAACTATACATATTCATATATATATATATACATAGGCACACTTATCCCCATATATGTATATTTACTTTCATGGATTAATATACACATAATGGGGGAACCCACCCACCCACACACACACAAACACACACACTAAGATGTGTGTGTGTGTGTGTGTGTTTGTATACTTACATATGCATATGAAGGTGATTCACCATTTACTCGGAGACTCAAAACCACACGGTAAGGACCAACACACTACCAGTTAAATATTAGGAAGTCGAAACACTTAAATACCCTAATAATGGAGGTGTGAAACAATTATAAGGTGTAAACCCTCACCTAATATGGTGTAAATGAACCGAAACAAGCCAAACTGACTCACCTTTAGCAGCGGTTTCTAGAACACATAAGAATATGACATAGGAGATGATTCGCACAACCCTAAAACCAAAGAACAAAAAATCTAGAACAAAACCTAACCTATAGTGTTCATAAAAACATCACTAGGAACCGAAAAGACCAAAAAATGGCTAGAAACAAGAATAATATGGATGTTGGAGGGATGCCTTAGTGGATCATGTTAATTAACAGAAGGAAACAGAAATTGGAGAGGGAGCTACGAGAGGGGTTTATCGTGCATCAACGGGGAACCCCCTAGGGGTGCATCTTGTGGGTCTGGAGAGAGAGGTGAGGGGTGTATGTTTAATTTTTCATTTTTATTTTATTTTAAATTTAAAAAACTTCTTTAACACACACAACTCATGGTTTAAGACACACAGTTTAGAAAACCATGCACCAACTGTGTGGTACCCCTGTTTAAGAGACCCCCCCCCCCCCTCACACAGTTTGTCTCACATAGTTATCATAACTGTGCATAGACCGTGCGATGAATAGTTTTTTGGAACTACCACAAAATAAAAAACTGTGGGGCTAAGAACACAGTTTTGAAAACTATGTGTAGTTCCTCTGCCTCACTTTCATCATCCCACACGATTTCCTACTTTGGGCCACATGGTTTTTTGACAAACATTATTCCCTTTGTATGTCCTTAAAAAGTATGTTTTCTAGGTCCGACACTCTTGAAACTCCTTGGCCACCTGGAAAACTTCTAGGTCCTTTACCCAAGTCCAAAAACATCACTTATAAGGGTTCCAACTCTAATAATTCAGTTCCTAATATCAGTTACAAAAAAGATCAATCTAGTAAATGAAAAGGTTAAAATTATTTCTGATCTCTATCTGAGTTAAAACATTGATCATTACAACCTTCCCACCTTAGAACTTATCATCCCAAAGAAACCTTCAGGAACAAAGTACACATCACCCGACCTTATAGGGTTGTGAAGCTTTGTTCAAATGGTTATGTTGCATTTACAAACATCCAATGATATTTCGATCAGTCCCTAAACATATGTTAGTTAATCCATTCAAACCTGATCTAATGCTTGTTTTCCCACCAAAGCATTGAAATATCTCTTACCCAAGATACTTTATGTAGAGACACGATCACGTCATTGTATTGTTATGAAAATGACCAGAGGTACTTCCCACCTTAGGATTTAATGTTAAGTGTCCAATTCCAAGTTGTGGTTCAAACCACCATTGGAATTTCCATTCAAGCACGCATCTACGAATTATAACGATTCTCCATGCATTATTCTAGAAATGGTTAAAATGATCGATCTTCATCGACCTAAAAGCCCAAGTCAAGCTGGATTTCCATGAAAAATCTCGTCTGATGCCAACCATGCTCGTCTCCACCTGATGATGTGCCCAGAAATGGACCATCATCGACCGTAAACATTTAACAAGAAGGGTAAAAATTAAGTCACTAGGGCTAGCCATACAAGAGGACGCCAGACATAAATGGTTGGTGTTTTAGAAGAAGAATTGTGATACCCTCTCCCAAGGAAAATCATATTCACTAAAAAAGAACCCACTAATGTACATACCATATTTTCAGTGATTTCCCTAAAAAACACGTGGGAAACCACGCATCCAACATGCAACAGCAAATGAAAACCCCCAAACAAGCCCTACGACATTAAAGTGTTAGAATGGTGTAAGACCAATGCTCCCCTAGTGCATTTGGGATGATGAAAATATTGGGGACATGATCATCACTACAAAAGTTCACAAAAAAGGATTTAAATGGAATCTAGTCAATCATACCCAATTATTAGAAATGAGGATATTTTAATCACAACTGGTGGACTTCAAGGAAGAACCCAAGCATCACCTATCAACACACCAATACAACTAATAAGAAGACTTCATCACACAAGGCATCATGGGAATGTTTAAACATACAAACTGAAATCCTCTAAGACCAATAGTTTTCTCATAGGTTCCATACACATCCAAACTCATCATCTTCATGTTGCTGAGCAAGCACTGACACATAATTAAGACTTGAAAGCCTCACAGTCATTCAAAAATAAACAGAACATCTCCCAATGGTCCTCATAGGTTTTGATCCTTCTACATGGAAGGTCACATTTACCCAGTTCATCATGACACTCTCCACCTTATTTCTATCCTATCCATCAAAAGAAAAGATAATCTTTCACCTTACAAGAATGCTGGATCGAAATCAATATAAAATAATTTTTGACATTCCACCAAGTCATGATCACCATGTCAATAATATAGAAAATACCAACCAAGAATAGCACCCAAACAGAACCAAATGGCAGAAAACACTCAAAACTATCAAGGAATACAAGTTCTATTGGTGATACCAATCATGATATATCCCCTTATCAAGAAAAATAATCTCTCCTAACATCGGGTCATGATAACAGAAGTCACTAGGCTCAAAATTCAATCATTCAATCCATTTCATAAAATAAAGAACACCAAAGGAAAACTCAAAAGATTCCATTCCACGGTAACTCAAGAAGCTTTAACTACCCTTACATGAGGGTTTTTAAATACAAGACACCACTATAGGATCTATTTCCATGCCCTTTATACATAATCACATCTAACTGATAATAAGTTAAATATTTAAAACAAACATCAAGTACCACTTTTAAAAAACAAAACACAAGGTACTTGATTTTAACTAATGCCCCAAAGGTAGAATAAGAAGGTTTCACAAAACCTCCTTTTTAACTCACTAAAAAATTCAAGACTTCCCATTTATATTGGGACATTTATCATAATAAGTTTATTTTAAGTAGATAAGGTTACCTATGAGGGTTCCATTGAGCCAAACTGGGTTCTCTAGAAAGCAACCCAATAGCAATTGCTCACATTTTAGGTCTACAAACACCCAATCATGACATCCCATAAAAACAATGCCTTATCCAATCCACTTGGGTCTGGTTGCAAATTTAATCATTTAACTAGCTGACTTCCAAATAAAAACTAAGCAGGTTTTAATATCTATATCCATTTCAACATACATCATACTATCACATTTAGTATGGATTTTCATTTCCCAATTCATTAGGTGACCATACACTTTATGGATTGAAAATTGGATCTCATTAATTGAAATAAAATACATTTCAGAATTTAAAGTGCTAAAAAACAACGGTCCAAACATATGGTTGGTCCCATACCAACCTATAAAGATCCCATAAAATTTATTGTTTGGAATTTATTTCCCATATAATCAGAAAAAATTCAATTCAAAACTATAATTTTGAAACCTTTCACATTTAAAATCAATAGTTTATAAACATGAAAAAGATCAAGGATGGTTTGATACACAGATTTACCTTTCCCAATTGTAACGAACCCATAAAACTTACAACTAGAAACTACCTTTCATCACAATTTCAACAATTTAAAATTTAGCCCATGTAACAAATTTCATATTAGAACATATCTAGCATGTTATCCTAAGCAGTAATACAAAATCATGGAATCTCAGAAAAGTTGTCCAAATAGTCAAGAAGCATGGAATATAACATCATGAAACTAAAAAAGGCATGGAATATCATATATCAGGCATGCTAACAAAACTAGATCATGGAATAGCAGCAAATAAAATCAATAGGCATCATTCAAATGCTACTATATGGCATAGAACATGCATGACATGTTAATTACTGTATTACATTATGATTCATGCATTGCCTCTTTCTTTCCATATCAGGCTAAGGGTAAAATTTCATTAAATTCCATAAATGCATAAGAAATGGAAAGTACACAAATCACTCTAGGTAAAATCATATCAAATGTAACAGTGAACAACAATGAACAATAATCCTATCCCTGACCACGTGGTCATTTCCCATATGTGGGTTGATCAGTCCCAAACATGGATATTAACCAAGGATCGTTGCATTCCTAATATCATATATACCAGCATAAAATTGTAAAATCATGGGAAATAAAACACCTATGATACCACTTTGTAACATCCCGACCCCACTTACTATCAAACTGGTATCCAGACTGGTGGGTCACATGGCCTCAAGCATATAACCCCATTCACCAGAGGCAGCTGACTAGTAGTGAGGGTCTTGAGAGGTGATAGTGGGGACACTATACCCTCTTACCGAAGTTTTGAAGTAGTATAAAAGAATAAATAATAACAAGAAATATAAGACAATACTAGAAGAAATAAAGAAATTAGAGATAAAAGATAATAGAGAAGTGGATGAATATTATATTTAATTTATTAAAAGGGTCTAATGCAAGCTCATACAACATAAGAATGCGTGTAGTGGTAGGGAAAAATATCTGATAGTAATAAAATGTACATCGTGATTTTCAATAAAAAAACAAAAATAGAAAAATAAAAAAAATCCACATTGGTGATCTCCATGAGCATCTTGAGTTCCAGATTGGTCCTATTCTCCTAACTCATCAGGAATAAGCATACAACAATCAAACTAGGTCCTACAAATATAAGGTCTACTCAGGTACCAAGGGTACCTGAGTAGGGTGTGAGATGAAAGCTCAATAGGCCACCACCCACTATGTCAAGAAAAATCAAGTAGAATATTAATTAGACAGTGTGCAGGTATGTAGAATTTAATAAACAGAACTACATAAATAAATAACACATGTCTAGGTTCTTAAGGGATACCTGACATCTGTACTAGCTTCAGTGCATTATTGGGATAATAGTGTGATCATGTCACTGTATATATATATTATCTAGAAAGGGGTAAAAATTTATTCCGTCCATACACAAATATAGAGGGTGTAACTGGAATGGGGAAAGAATTCCTCTTATCTATATACATATAGATATTATATCTAACATGGGGTAAGAATTCCCTCCACCATTATATATATATATAAAGTTGTCATGGGGTAAGAATGCCTCCCATCCTTAATCATTTAATATAATGGCATGGGGTAAGAATGCCTCCCATCCATAATCATTTAATATACTAGTATGGTGTTATAATTCCTCTCATCCATAATCATTTAGTATATTTAAAAAGGGTAAGAATGCCTCCCATCCATAATCATTTAAATAATAATTTTTATAATTATAAGAAAATTTATATGGTAGTACCTATTATGAATTTAAAATAGCCATACCATATTCATAATCTATCCAACAGGGATGTTCCTTTATAAACCAACACATAAAGAAACCATGCAGGCTATACCAGCTTCATCTCATTATCAGGATAATTGTCTATTCATGTCACTATATATATATATATATATTATCTAGCAGGGGGTAATAACTTCTCTTGTATATAAACATATATAGAGGGTGTAAATGGAATGGGGTAAGAATTCCTCCCATATATATACGTATAGATATTATATCTAAGGTAGGGTAAGCATTCCCCCACCCACACACACACAGATATATATATATATATAATTTTTTCATGGGGTAAGAATTCCTCCCATTCTTAATAATTTAATATAATGGAATGGGGTACAAATTCCTCCCATCCATAATCATTTAATATACTACTGTGGGGTAATAATTCCTCCCATCCATAATCATTTAATATATCGGTAAGGGGAAACAATGCCTCCCATCCATAATCATTTAATTAATAATTGTTATAATTATAAGAAAATGCATAAGGTATTACCTTCGATGAATATAAAATATCCATACCATATTCATAATCGATCATACAAGGCAGTTCCTTTAAAAACACACACGCATGGAAAAACCTCTTATGGGTCGAGATAGAAATTGTCCAATTTCATTTAAACCCTTTATTATATGGAAATCGATTCATTATGACCTAACAATTTAATTGAGTCACAAAATTTAGTTTAATTCATCCAATTCATGGTCAAACTTCTCAATTTGACTAAACATGGAAAATTTATTTAAGGTATAAGTTTCATGCTCATTTCAATTGAAGGATATCACCTTATAGATATACCATCCTTTATCATTGTTGGGATAATAGTCTGATCATGTCACTATATATATATTATCTAGCATGGGGTAATAATTTCTCTCATCCATACACATATATAGAGGGTGTAACTGGAATGTGGTAAGAATGCCTCCCATCCATATACATGTAGATATTATATCTAACATGGGGTAATCATTCCCCCACCCATATATATATATATGTGTGTGTGTGTGTGTGTGTGTGTGGTATGGGGTAATAATGTCTCCCATCCTTAATAATTTAATAAACTGGTAGGGGGTAAGAATGCCATTCATCCATAATCATTTAATATACTTGTATGGGGTAATAATTCCTATCATCCATAATCATTTAATATATTGTCAAGGAGTATGAATTCCTCCAATCCATAATCATTTAATACTAATTGTTATAATTATAATAACATTCATAAGGTAGTAAATCTTATGAATTAAAAATAGCCATACCATATTCATAATCTATCACATAATGTTGTTCTTTTACAAACCAACACATAAGTTATAACCTCTTATGTTTTGAGTTAGAAACATTCCAATTTTATTTTAACCCTTTATTATATGGGAATCGATTCATTATTACCTAGACATTGAATTGATGCACACAATTTAGTGTAATTCATCCAATTCAAGGCCAGCCTGCTCAATTTGACTAAACAAGGAAATTTTATTTAAGCTATACGTTTCATGCAAATTTCAATTGAACGATGTCACTATCTCATTAAATTTTTTATAAACATTCCACTTAACTCATTAAGACATGACAACTTCACTTTAAGAGATCAGGTGTAAATGAGAGGTATTATGAAAACAACCCTAGTTCCTGCTTGGAAAATTCAACTAAAAAGGGTCCAAGAATATAAAAATTCCATTTATCAATTATAACTCGAGAATAATGAAAACAACACGGCAATAAGAATAGAGTCATAAAAGTTTATCACTACATTTATATCTTGAATTTCGTGCACCTCCATTGGGAGGGGGGGTTATTAGAAAATCATGACATTTCTTATTAAACAATCAATCATCACGTTTAAAAATTTCAGTAAATTTATCAAAGAAATCACTTTTATAATGAACTACCATACTTGGAAAAACAATAAATAAGACTTTATAGAATGTGAAAATAATAAATTAATGATTTTATAAATTAAATGGGAAAGGATATGGATCTTACCTTAGAGTGGAACCAAACAAAACATTTTGGATCTTGGATCTTTCTAACAAAAAGATGATACTATCCCACTAAGAATAATCACCTTCAAATACATATAAGGACATCTAGCCCTTAATCACATACCCTCATGGCCATGAACATGTTCAAGGGGATCCTTACATATAAGCATATATGAATATACCCATTTCCACTCACCTATATATTAATTTTCATACATATACATAGGAACACCTATCCCTGTACATGAATATTCACTTCCGTTGATGAATATAGACATAATAGGGGAACCAATATATATATATAATTACCTATGCATATTGAGGTTATTCTCCTTAGACCCTGCAAATCGAAACCACATGATAGGGACCGACACCCTACTAGTTAAATATTAGGAAGTCAAAAACACTTAAAGAACCAAACAAAGGATATTAAAAACAAGATGAAGGTATAAAACCTCACCTTTAATGGTGGTGATAAATAAAAAAAAGAAGAACTGCCATGCCTTCAGTGGTGATTTCCAAAACACACAAGAATAGGTCATAGGAGACGATTCACACACCCCTAAAACCAAATAACATAAAAATATAGATCAAACCCGAACCTCAGATGTTTGACCACACCTCATCGGACGCCGAAGAAACTGAAAATAGCTAAAAACAATAGGGAAAGTGGAGGCTTACCATGGTGGATCATGTAAATAAACAGAAGGAAATAGAAACTTGACTAGGATACTGGAGAGGGGGTCATCGCACGTAGAAGGAGAAACCCCTAGGGTGTGTTGTGTGGGTATGGTGAGATAATTGAGGGGATGTGTGTTTCAGTTATCATTTTTATTTATTTTTTATTTTTTTTAATTTTAAACAACTTATTTAACGCACACAACTCATGTTTTAAACCACACTATTTAGAAAACTATGCACCAACCGTGCAACACACCCTATTTAAAAAAATCACCCTCACACGGTTTGTCTTTCATGGTTAGTCTAATCATGCATAGACCATGTGATGGACAGTGTCGAGGTACTGCATCAAAATAGTAATTGCACAGCTAGGCACATGGTTTGGAAAACAATACACAGGCTGGGCATAACGCCTCTATCTCACCTGCATTAGCCTACATGGTTTTTTGATGTGGGCCACACAGTTTCAAACACACTATTTACCCTCTATGAGTCCTTAAAAATTTGATTTTCTAGGTCTGGTTCTCTCGAAAATCCATGATCCACTTGAGAAAATTCTCGTGCCTTCACCCAAGTCCAAAAACATCACTTAGATGGGTACCAACTCTCCAAATTGAGTTTTAAAGCTCAGTTTTATAAATGACCAATAAAATAAATGTAAATTTTCAAATTACATTAGATATTCATCCATGTCAAAACCAGGATCATTACAATAATATTTTGGTTAGGCGGCATATCATTTGATGACCCCCCCCCATTGTTGGATAGTATCCAAGAAGCCTACCACATGTCTCAGATTCTTTATTATCATCACAATGGCCTGCATATATTTTCCTAGGGAGATAAAGATATTTAAGATGAAAAAATATTCATGGAGAAACTAATTTAAATACATGATCATCAAAAGAATGTGTTTTCTAAATGAACCATTACCTTCAGTTAATATGCTCTGCAGGTATAGTGTCTTAGTTGAGAGTACTTGGGAACAAGATACATAGATGTGTGTTCAGTATCCTGGGTTGTTCAAGTCGTGTATTTTCCTTATTTTTTGGAGATGTAACACTTGGTTTTTGGTTAGTATAAAAATATTTTTCCCACTTTTTGATCATTCTTATATGATTGTTATGTTTGGGTTATAATGATATCCTTGAGAGGTATCTTTTTGGATGGTTGTTTAGATATTCCCCATCCCCTCTTTATTTTTTTGTATTTTTTTATTCTTGATGACGTGAATTGTATGATAGGTCTCTTATGTGAGGCTCTATTTTTTCTAAACTCCCTCTATTTATATTTTTCTAGTGGTCGATGGTTCCAAGAAGTAGTGTTGAGGTGTTCTAGAGGTTACAAAATTGTTTTATCCATTCAAAGGGTTACCAAGATATGGTAGTGTGTGTGGCACTGGTAGTTTTGGCCTTGGGTCCATTGAGGTTACCTGTGGAAAAATCCATTTTGTTCTTAGATGTACCGAAATATGAAAAATATTCATTTTTCCATGTTATTCATTTTGGAACATGGGTGGTCAACCTTTGTAAAATAGGATTTGGGTAAAACACCCATTAAAGGGTGTGGTGTTATGTGTAATGCTTTAGGAATGCACATATGTAACACGGGGAACTAGATGTTACCACTCCATGGACCAAATCATGATGAGTAGACAACAACTAAGCTCTTGAATTTATGCCATTGTAGCTTTTCTTAGTGAGAGGAAAAGGAAACAACATTCCTTATAATGTTTTGTGGTCAAGTCTATACTTATGGCCAATTTATATTTAGAGATTTTTCAAAATTCCAAATATTTGAGGATTTGGGAGTGTAGAATTCGGACATCTGTTTTACCAAGGACAATACAATGTTTTAGGAGTACACCATGTCTTGGTGTAGTTCAGTGAACTTCATCTATAAATTTAATGTATCCCCTTCCTTGGTTCGAATTTATATTCTTTATCTGAAACCATTGTTAACCTTATACCCCATTGACACCCCTTGATCATATATTTATAGGATTCTAACCACATAGTTTGTGAAAGATAGAGTACCCTTAATTCAAGGTACCCTATTCTAAGATTTTCTCCCATTCATACTTCATTATTTGTTGGATGTTTTTTTTGAACCCCACTATTCTATAATAAAATTTTACTATGTTTTTGTTATGGGGTTTTATGGATAGGTTATGATGGTTTTACCTTAAAATATTGTGAAGATATATCATTTGATCTTTTGATTGTGTGCGTGGTTTTTCAAAGCTCTAATTAAGGTTGTGGGTGTTTATTCACTACATATTGTATGAGAATATGGGGGAATTTTATGTTTTTTTCTTCCATTGTGTGGATATTAGGGGTTTAAAATAGAATATAAATAATTTTCTCAACTTGTAATTGAAGGAGATGATATTTCTAATTATTATTTTTCTTTTTTTGAGATATTAATTTTTATGACACATACTTGTTTCTATTAATAAAAAATAACAGTAGATGGTAACCTTATGTGTCTAGTGATTATTTTTATATTATGAGACTCTTGTTGTGATCCTTTTATTGATACCATAATACATGAAAAGGATAATCACTTAAATTTGGTTAATGAGCTCATTTCCCATAAAAATATGGAATTGTACAATAATACCAATTATAAATAATATGTGGTGATATGAAATCCCTTGTACTAAAATTATTGTAGATACTAAAGTTGATGTATGTTGTTATGTGTTTATCTAATTATAGGGTTGACTTATTCGATGTGTGGGGATTTTGTGGGGATTTTACTGGTGATGGTAGAGACTGGGTTCAAGTCAGAATGTATTGGGATTTGAGGTCATGGTTTGTTGGCATATGATCTGATGTGGGATTATGTAAGGTGGTTTTGATATGTGGTTTTTGTGTTGAGTTTTTTTTATGCAATGGCATATACAATGTTTTTTTTGGAACCAGGAATGTTCTATGGATGAAATGGAGTATGGATTGTGTTTTTTTGCAATACTCACTTGATGTTCCGAATGTTATCTAGGAAAGGGATCATACAGTTCAAGTGGACAATAGTTTTGATGGTGGCATCATTTCCCACTGTTTGCCTAATTTTTGGGTATGAAAATCATAAAATGGAGAAAATTTTGTATGGAAAAGGAATTTTCACACAAGATTGTTGGTTTTATGGAAACTTTCACTCAAGGCATGTTTCAGTATTCGAATGTCGAAAAATAGCAAAGGCATGAGCTGTGTGAAAAATCTAGAGTTGTGTCCAGAAAATAGTGGTTGTGCGAAATGATTTGTACATAGAATGAGAGGTTTTTCACAACACTGTGGGTTTTGTGTCCAGCGGTCAGTGACTCCTATAAATAAGAGGTGACCTCCCCTCTTTCGGAATGGCTGAAGACTTAGAGAATATCTGAGTTCTGATGCATTTAAATGTTGTGCGAAAAGGGAGTTGCGCATAAAAGTTGTTGTTGCACGAAAAAGTTATAGTTTTATGGAAAAGATGAAGTTTCACATAAAATTTGATGTCGTACATAAAATTTGATGTTGCGCATAAAACTTGAAGTTGTGTGCAAAAGTTCAAGTTGCGCGGAAATGGTGTAGTTGTGAGAAAGACTTTCAGCGTGAAAAGTAAAACATGCACGCAAAAGTAATAACTTGAGCATATAGGGTTTGTGTAGCACACAATTGGAAAGGTAGATTGGATACATGTTCTAAATATCTGGTTCAGTGGTTCAGTGCTTTCAAGTGCATCAATCCAGGACATCGAGGCAAGTAGTGACTCATGCTGAATAGAGACAATGAATTCAATACCAATCTATTGAAGTGACCTTCATGTTGATAAAATGAGTTTGACTTCTCTCTAGGTGGTGAGCAAGGGGAAGTTGGGGGAATTTATCTGAGGGACGCAATGAGATATCCCTGAACCTTTGTAAAGGTAGTGTGACTGGAATCGATTTACTATTCCCAAATCTTTTTATCCTCAAACTTGTAATGATTAGTAGATTTAGGTATGACCGACACACTGTCATTGTATTATCCTTGGTCGTATCCCTTTACGGTGAACCAAGAAAATGTTTTTTTTTCATCTCCCTACATTCATTTGTTTGACAGATTTAACAAGATTTATACCAAGCTAGGAATAAGATACATAACTTTAAAAAAAAATTACACCCTAATTCACCCCTCCCCTATCAGGGTGTTTTGGGGTCCTTCAGTTGTGATATTGGTTTATCTAGGGTGGATTATCTATAGTGTGGTGTATTTTTGATGCTTTTAGGGTGGTTAATGGAATTATTTGTAAATACTAAAACAGAAATAAGAATTTTTTATATTTAAATATGCATGGGATGAAATCAATGTGTGGTAATTGTCTTAAATTATTTTAATGATAAAACAAGTGGTCTGGATCAATGTAAAAGAGAATTTATTAATAAATTTGTGTTAATTGAAACATAATAATTCTATAAATGTTGGGACTTATAATTGAAAATGAAATCATGTTTCTTGTGTATGGTGGTCATTTGGTATGATACATTAGTGGTGGTGGTTGATAATGATGGAGGTTGTGAGACATTGCAATGATGTTGTGAGACATGTAAGTGTTTTTTAATGAACCCATATTTTGGGATCATGTATTATCTAAATTTTTTTGGGTTTCTTTGAGGACTTTTTTATGGATATGAACATTAATAGATTGGGTATTGGTGTTTATTTTGAGTCCTTATCATCAAAATCATATTTTTGGATTTCAATGGGAAACATTTAATTATTTGTTGCTATTTTTCATGCATTGTGTGATGGATTGGTCCATATTATTTTAAATTATGTGATGGAGTTGTTTTGTGGTGGATACCATATCTATTGGTCCTATGTTTATTTTATTGAGCACAATTCTTTCCATAAGTGTTCCTTTTATTCCCTTTGTTCTAGTCACTGACCTAGGGACTAATGATGGTAGGACTTGTAGGTTATTATCTCTCTACCATAAATTCCAACAAACGAGGTGCACCTATATGGGAGGGGGTAATGAAGAAATCATTTTAAATTAATTTTTTTAACTTTACCAATTGTTACTATCATTTGATGATTGTGGAAAGCATTTGATTTCATGTAAAAATAATCTAACATGCCTACGCTAGTTACACAGAGTCAGTGTAACATCCCATGTAAATGAAGAATAAGATATTTTTATACTTATTAATATTTTTGAATTAAATATTACTTTTACTTTAAAAGGGTTTCTATGTTCGATAGCGTACCCAATACGCAACAACGAGTTTCTTTGGAATCTTACGTTGCACACTAATAATGTAATATTATTATTTTAAACGGTAGTTAACTCCTAGACGTTGTATAGGTGGTAATGAAAAAACCTAACTAAAATATGATTATACATGGTTGTCAAATGTATTTACATTTATGCAATAAAATGTTATAGGCTTAAAATATGAATGAATCTAATTTTAATCACAATTTACATTAAAAGGCTGATTTATCCCCTTTTAATGGAGAAAACTCCTTAAATATAGTTTTGGTTACTTTAATACAATCTAGATGACCAAATAAAATCCTTCATTAGAATGGGGACATGAAAATTTACTTTTTACAAGTTTTTGGAATTTTTCCGATAAAGTTCATTTTTTAATTAATAGTGAAAAATATTGTATTTTAATTCAAAAGTGCCTTTTAATCTAATTTATTTATATGGTTATATAACCTTTTTAATTGGTTTTAAAGTTAAATTAAAATTTATTTTTACCATTTAATCCAATGTTGTTCATTGGAATTAATTTCACTTTGAAATTGGACATAAACAAGTATCAATATTTTGATAGTTATTGTTTCTTAAAAACACGCTATTTGTTTTAACAATGAGAATTAATTTAAAAATTAATTAATGAAACTTATAATTTTTTGAATTTGGAAAAAAGACATAAATTTTTAATTCAGAATATCAAAAAATGCTTAGGATGAATTTTTGGTATTTTTCTAAAAAACTTCAATTTTTGATGAATTGTGAAACCACTTAGTGGTAGTTAAAAAAACTGGCTTTTTCATTTAAATGAAATTTTACCACTTCTGTGAATTTAATTTAGGAAATCCGACATACATGGTTGTTATCAAGAAGTAAAATGTTGTTCAATAAGATGAAAAAAATTTTGGTGAATAGTAACTTTTGATTTTTACATTCCGTAGTTAAATGTAAATAGGTTTATTAAAGGTTAAAAGAATATTATAATAATTAAAAATTACCTTAAAACTTGTCCAAAACTTATTGGTTGAGTCATTTAAGAACATTTTCATCTTTGGGTCTATTTTGGGACCTCATTGAGCCACTTGGCTGTGATAATGACAAGTTAGATTAATTAATTTAATGTAAAGACAAAATTGACATTAACAAAAATCTTTTAGTAATTAATTTTAATATGGTGTTATATAAGTCATATTTTCGACTATAAATATTCATTCGAAATCGACAAATATTTCTTACATCATGGTATTTTTTTATAATTTTTAGACAACAAATAAATTTAATTATTTATGACATAATAATGATGCAGTATTTACCTCATTAATAAATTATTTAGATAAATAAGATTATAATGATTAAAATAATATTCCAAACATTTCAAATTATGATTGGATGATTCTATTTCGACAATGAGTCATCTTATCTTCATCTTTAATTATTTTTGGACCATTAGAAACCGAATATTATTATATAATAAAATAATAGTTTCACACTTTCCTAAAGAGCCCCTCCTCTCCATTATAAAGGGAGACCACTTATAACTAATTACTCACACCTCTCAAGCCATCTGGCTAGTCCAACCTCTGTCCAAATAATCTCCCTACATCCCTCTCATCCCCCTAAAAGCCTTACCATAGTCTGAAGGCACTTCAAGAATTCCTTTTGGTTCAAACCAAAGGAAGTTACCCAAATTTTAGGTAACAATTTCTCTTAAATTGTTATCTTTTATTTTACTTCTTCAACCCCTAAAATATTTTTATTCCATTATTTTGTAAGAACAATAGTATCCTCAATATACTAGGATGTTGTTATGAGAATTATTCTAACTAGACATACACACATCTCCATCTAATGGGTGAAGAAAAGAAGGTTTCTGTGGATGGAAAACTAACGCCTCACGAAACTATGATTGTTCGATTATCTCCTACTGCCTCTCATGGTGGCCATTATGATGGAACTATATTTATAAATAATATATATTATGTTTATGTTTTCTTTATGATTATGTATTTTCCATTTATATCACGCCTTTATGGTTTCCATTGTGGGTAAATACGATAATCTCATTTGAGGAAGTGCGGACTACCACCCCCTCAAAATGATGTGACTCGTTAATGCCTTATGTGGGATGTATAAAGGATATTGATAATGATATTATATATGATATTATACTGCGATTATAATATAACTATGTATCATAATGTTTAAATTCCATTAAAATAAGAAATAGAAATGAAAATAGCGTTCATGAGTACTTACGGCTTACCGTCTCCATGAACGGTGCATTTCATTTCATACCTCCATGTACTATTGTAAATACAAGTATATTCTGGATATATATAATATATATGATATATAAATCATGAATATAATTCTGGATATAATCAACCATTGACCACATGAACAACATGTAATTATAAGAAGTCCATTTTTGACTCAAGTACCAAATATCGACAAAACGAACGTTATTAACTTAAATAGTTACATAATGTTTATAACATGGTAATAAGTGATATAAAAGGAATAATAAACATGAAAAAGGTTCTTAAGAAAGTAGAATTTAACTTTAGTTTATTATTCATAAGATTAAAGAATGATCGAGTCAAGTCGAACATGAGGTAAGGGACTTCGTCTCAATCTCCTTTCATTGATGCATATTTTCATTTATACACAACTTTATTTTATACGGTGTATAAACCCCTTTAAATATTAATTTTATTCCAAAGGATAATTTTTCTATGAAACGTTTTACTAAACGACATAAAAAAGAATGTTCCTTTTAAGGTAAGCAGTGACAACGACCTTTTCCGCCGCCGTGAGTACTATTTGATCTTTGTCTTCCTCAACAAGCCATAATGTTTTTAAAAGAAAATGATTACCATATACTCTTTTATGTATTTTGGTATTGAAAATGTTTTTGATAATGGATTTGTTATGTCAATATATTTAAGTTATATATTGTGGTTGAAATGTGGAAATTTTTTCATTCCTTTATATTAGTTTTATGTCTTATGATTTTATAATGGTACATGGACATTTGACGGGTGGTTACATGATAAACCAAATGATGAGTGGTTTTGTGAATACTAGGATGGGTGGTTATGTTATAACCTCCAATGCATTGGGTATGGAAGTCGTCCATATGGCTATTCCATTTAGTTATTTGTGTGGAAGTTGACCGTATGGTTATTCCATTTAAGTATGTTAATGTCCCAAGTTACCTTTATATGTTATGTGTTCTTTATATGGGTTTTATGGTAATATTCTGGTTACGAAAGGGCATGTAATGATATTTTATTCAGTGAAGAGTATTTAAAACTTCATAAAGGGTAAAAGTATTACTTATGTTAATGTATTGATGGTTTAATTTTTGTTTTGAAAAACTAACTATTTTTCTTCTTTGTGTATCCCTTACTGAGCTTCTTATGCTCATCCCAAGTTTTTTAAATGTTTTTCACAGGACATAATGTATAATATGGTCAAGGATGGGATCCATGAAAAGTCATGCTATAATAAACATGGATCTAAACAAGTCACTTTTTTTCAAGAGTTATTATTTTATGAAAAAAATGGAAACTGTGTAGAAGTGTCTACTTTGTAATATTTTGAAATGTAATAGTTATGGCATAACTCTCTAAAACTATAAACCTGAAAAGATCCTCAATGTGAATTATTCATTTAATTCAATATTAAGTAAGGTTTAAGGTCGAGTACTTATAGTCAGTGCATTATTTCATAACATTGTCATGATCAAAAAAGATCAAGTCTCGAAAGACTGAATAGATAAGTAGCCATGGAAATACTAGATACATTCCTAAGTTTTACATTACATTATAAAATGAAAAATTACAACAACATAGTCACCATAGGCCACACATAGATCCCATAGACTTTCCTTGTAAGCTAGTCATAATATACTTCTTCGCATCCTGGAAAAAATAAAATATAGAAAGGGGTGAGCTTAGATGCTCATTATGGATAACAATATAGTGGAAACATTCATAAATACGCATAAACATTTAAGGCAATGTAAGACTAGAACAAAATCCTTTTAAACATGAACATAAAAATAATATGGAAAAGATAAAATCAAATAAATCCATTTACTTATTCACATGGAAATTATACTAGTCGAATAATCACATGCAATATCAATAACCACTTTCATAATGATGGAATGCATAATGCCCGACTTCATAACCACATAGTCCGGGCCTTGTGCCAAGACTACAAATAATATTTTGTCAAGGCCTTGTGCCAAGACTCTAGTTTCTCTCATGAGACCTATCGATGCATTGACAAGCTATAACGGGCTCCACCCATCACTTACAAAGTCCAAAACATTCCTCATAGGAAAAGAATCAAACATAACATAAACATTCGTATTAAAACTAGTATATGAAATGTCAATACTTTCTCTATAAACCATGAATGGTGTGAAAATAACACATCCACAGTCAAACATATCACAAAACCTTCAATACAATATGGAAGTTTTGTATCATAGTAAATCAACATCAATTAAGCTTAAAATCCATCAAAGGATGTTGACATAGATGACAACGAATCATTTTTTTAGGGAAATATCTCTTTCTATTTTGAAATCATTTAAAAGTCATATAATTATAAAAGAAAAAATTTATTTTTAAAATAATCTTATAATAATGAAAGGGAATATTTGACAATGTTATAATGGCATGAAAATAGATTCACCCGCTATATAAGTTAAAAAACATTCTTACCTTAATTTTTTCGAAAAGGTCATAAGGTACCTTGTTTGAAAAAATGACAGAAAGATTCCTTTCAAACCATTTTATAGAAAGTCAAAATAGGGTATAAATGAATATAACCCATATTCTAGAAAATATTAAAAAAAATTGTAATACATTTTTAAGAAACATGGATGTGGATGATAAAGAGCTCATAGTAGTTACTTTCATAAAAACAACCTCGGATAATAAAGAGATTTTGAAATTAACCCTTACCTTGTACATTTCCTTGGACGAGGGTATGTTAGACTCCTATATATAATTGTTAAATCGTTGTTATTAAATTATAAAAGAACCATATACATTAATATGATATCATATATGATCTTATAATATTTTCTTTTTAATGGTATTTCAGTAGTATCATCGTTTCGGGTGTTAACTGATTTGTTTTCCTTTATATTCTCTATTACGCAAGTAATGTTTTTTATGGTTAGGATGTATCTTATTCATATTCAGAATTATATTAAGTATTTAAAAATTATTTTTAATCGTCAAATTAAAATTAGTCTTGAATTGATACGATGGGGAATAAATCTCATCGCGTTCGTGGAGACGGTAATCTGTACGTACGCATGAGAGACAATATAATTCTTTTGATATTAAAATCATATATAATTGGATTATATATCATATATATGAATAATTATTATATTATATTTATTATTTACATCATTTATACTCATTATTATACCCATCCAAATGATGTAGTGTTTGAATAAAAAACTACACCACTACGTGGAGACAGTATTCCGTACGTACGAACGTACTGTGACATTTCCCTTTATAGGATGGATAGAATAATCAATATCGATGTACCATTTTTATAACAACATAAAAGTTTATAGAAGATACTGGAGTTATTATTTTAGAATGGAAACAATAAATAAAGAGGAAGTGGAAGAAGAAAAGAACTTGAAAGAGGTGATGAAATATTAACCTCTTCTTCGGGTTCTTTCTTTTGATTTGATCAAACAGGCTCCTTAGGCTGGCTTTTTGACTAAAGGAAGGCCTCTATGATTAAGGGGGGATATATTATAAGATATTTTGGCAGAATTCGGCCGATCAAAATGGCTTTGAAGGTGTAAATTTGAGATAAGGGGATGTTCCCGTTTATCAGAGGGGTGAGGGGCACCTTAGGAAAAGATTGAGATGTTATTTTATAATAAAATCATTTTCGGTTTCTAATGGCTATAAAATGAATTATTTAAAAGCTAAGGTGGGGATAGGTCGAAAAACTCTCAGCAAATATGTTTTAGACAGGTTTTTTTGCTATATTAACCTTATCTTTTAGATTTGACTCTTAGTTAAATAGTTTGACATTTACCATGTCTCATGGTATTTTTATATTATATGTTTAATAAACTAACTATAAAATTCCAATAGAACACCAAGTGGTTCATTAATGTCATATATATTATTATATAAGTCTTTTTTCTGAACATTAGATTTTTAGTATTATTATATCAACCAATAATATTGTATTTTTTTAAAAACTCATTTGTGTCAATTTTGACCTTATTTAATAATTTATTTTATCTAAATTCCTAAAAAAATTATTACTTCGAACTAAGTACATTTAATCTACCCTAACATGTTATATTAACCTATAAAATTAGTTTAATTCATTAGAAGTCTCAAATTAGATTTATTTGGATAGTTATAATATCAATTATTTTAATCGTTCATTAATATGGTAATTACTGCATCATTATTGTGTCATAAATAAATTTAATTATGTAATGTCTAAAAATAATAAATAAAATTCCATTATATAGGAAATATTTTTATCTTTCTAGTGAATATTTATAGATGAATTTATATTGTGTTTATTTTTATATTAAAAATGTATTAGTTATTAAACATTGAATTTAACTCTTTTAAATCTTCTTTAAATAAAATAATAATAAATGACCAAATCTAATCCAAGTGGACCAAATAGGTTCATATTTTATACATAAGGCTGTTTTTGGTAGAATTATACTTATCCAAAGGACATGGGTTAGGGTAATAATAATATCATTTTTACCGTTAATTACCCTATTTACTTTTAACCGCGACAAATAAAAGTAAAATGTTACTATTCACCAAAAATTATTTTAATCTTATTGAACCACATTTTACTTACTGATATCAACCGTGACTCTCATATTTTTGAAATTCAACTCACGGAAGTGGTAAAATTAAGTTTTAACAAATTTGGAAATGCTCCTAGGAGGTTGGTAAAAGACAGTAAAAAGTTCGATAAAATTTTATATATCTAAACTCATTATAAAATGACTCTAATAAATTACATTGAACTTATATAGGTATTATTTATCTATTTTGACATAAATTAAATCTAAATTAAATAAATAATTATTTAAATAAATATTCGGTTTTAAAAAATAACTCAGTGTCTTTCACTATTCATCAAAAATTGAATGTTTTCAGAAAAATCCCAAAAAATCACCATAAGCTAATTTTGATATTACGAATCCAGAAATGAAATCAATTTTGAAAAATAAAATTTATATAATTTCAAATAGTGGGTATTAATATTCATAACATCTAGTTTGATTGGTCATGGTGTGTTAGAATCTTGAAGATGCGTACAATGCAAGTTATTCCATTATTCAAAGGAAAACGTATTGTGGAAGCTTGGGGTGTTACATTCTTCCCTCCTTCAAATAATTTCATCCTAGAAATTTCTATAATATTACTACATAAAAAGATTCGGGTGGTTCTTCATCATAAGTTCCTCTGGTTTCCACATTTTCTCTTCCATCTTATGGTTTCTTCATAGATCTTTTACCAGATGGGTCATTCAGTTTCTTAGCACTTGTTCTCTGCTATTATGAATTTTGACAGGCTCTTCACAATAAGACAGATCAGGATCCATTTCGATTTCCTCATAAGTGAGTACATGTGTTGGGTCGGGCATGTATTTTCTCAACATTGATATGTGGAACACATAGTGAACTTTGTAAAGACTTTGTGGCATTTCCAACCGGTAAGCTACAACCCCAATTCGTTCTAAATTTTCAAAAGTTATGATGTACCTAGGACTTAGTTTACCCTTCTTACTAAATTGTATAACTCCCTTCCCTGGAGATACCTTCACGAAAACATGATCTCCTAACTGAAATTTCAAATCCTTCCTTCGGTTATCGGCATAGCTCTTCTACCTACTTTGTGCTATTCTGATGTGGGTTTGGATAATCATCACATTTTCCATAATTTCCTCAACATTTTCTAGGCCTATAAGTTTTCTTTCACCAACCCCATCCCAACAAGTTGGTGTGCAATATCTCTTTCCATATAACGCTTCATATGGTGCCATATGAATACTTCAATGGAAGCTATTGTTATAGGAAAATTCTACCAGAGGTAAATATTGATCTCACATACCTTGAATGTCATGTGAACAAGATCTCAACATGTCTTCTAAGGTTTGAATAGTATGTTTTGATTTTCCATCAGTTTGAGGGTGGTAGGCAGTGCTCAAATGATGTTCAGTATCTAGGGATTTCTAAAGAATTTTCCAGATTCATGATGTAAAATTGGAATCATGATCAGAAACAATAGATAGGGGTACACCATGGAGTCCCACAACTTCATTAATATATAGTTCTGCTAAACATTCATGTGGTAAATCTTCTCTTAAATCAAGAAAATGTGTTGACCTGGTAATACGATCAACAATGACCCATATTGAATTATTACTTCTAGGTGTCTTTGGTAGCCCCATGAAGAAGTCCATCATAATATTATCTCATTCCCACTCAGGTATGGGAAGAGGTTGCATGAATCCTCTAGGGTGTTTTCATCCAGCTTTCACTTGTTGACAAACCATACATCGTGACACAAAATCAGCAATATTCCTCTTCATGTTGTCCCACCAAAAATGTTCCTTCAATTCTCTATACATCATAGTACTAACAGGGTGTATAGATAAATTGGATATATGATCATCATCCAACAATTCACTTTTCAGATTAGGTATGTTAGGAACACAAAGTCTATTCCCAAATTTCAAAATTCTATCTTCATATATGATGTCACTCAATCTCCCATCATTCACAGCATTAATTTTCTCTAGAAACTCCTCATCATTTGTCTGAGAACTCTTTATCCTTTCTATTAATGATGGTTTGGAAACCATTTGAAAAAGTATTGATGTTTCATGTTCCATGATTATTCCCATATCTATTTTCACTAGATCCATGAAAATAAGATCCCTTTCAACTTTCATCTTGTTCAAAACTCCATGATCCTTTCTACTCAAAGCATTTTCCACCTTATTTACCTTCCCTGGGTGGTAGTGTATAGTGGAATAATAATCCTTTAGTAGTTCAATTCATCACCTTTTCTCATGTTGAGTACTTTTTGTGAGAAAATATTCTTCAAACTCTTGTGATCAGTATATATCTCACATTTTTCACTATAGAGATAATGTCTCCATATCTTCAGAGAAAAGATTCCAACTGCTACCCGAAGATCATGAGTAGGATAGTTTTTCTCAGGAATATTTAGCTTCCGTGATTCATAAGAAATAAATATATCATTTTGTATAATTACACAACCAAGTCCTTTCTTTGATGCATCACTATAAATAACAAACCCATCATTCCCCGATGGTAGATTCCAGATACAAGCATTGACTAATCATCTCTTGAGTTCCTAAAAACATTATTCACACTCTATTGTTAAAAAATTTTAACCCCTTTACAAGTGATATTTGTTAATGGGTTAGCCAACCTGGAAACATTCTAGACGAAACGTCAATAATAACCTACTAAACCAATAAAACTACGTACCTCAGTTATACTCATCAATTCTGTCCATTGTTGGATGGCCTTGGTCTTTGAAGGATCAATTGAGATTCCATCCTTATAGACAATATAGTCAGGAAAAGAAATATCTTGATGCCATAATTCACACTTTCTAAACTTCCCATATAATTCATTTCATCTAAGAGTCTTCTGGATAATACGCAAGTGATTTCATGATCTTTGTAGTTTTTGGAGTATTCCAAGATATCATCAATAAATACCACTAAAAATTCATCATGATATTCCTTGAAAACTATATTCATTAGATCCATGAAGATAGAGGGTGCATTAGTAAATCCAAAAGGCATTACTGTAAACTCGTAATTCCCATACATAGTTTTAAATGTTGTATTCGTAATGTCTTACTTCTTCACGCACAACTGATGGTATCCAGATCGAAGTTCAATGTTTGAAAAATACTGAGTTGCATGAATTTGGTCAAATAAATCATCAATGTGAGGTATGGGATACTTGTTCTTTATTGTTATAGCATTTATCTCCTTGTAGTCAATACACAACCTCATAGATTCATCTTTCTTCTTAACAAAAATGACAGTGTCTCCCCATGGAGAAACACTAGGGAGAATAAATCCCTTGTTACTCAATTCCTCTAGTTATTTCATTAGTTTCACTAATTCCACAGAGGCCATTCTATAAGGGGTCCTCAATATGGGCCTTGAACCAGGAATTAAATCAATGGAAAACTAAATTTCCAATTCTGGAGGATGTCCAGGTAAATATTCTAGAAACACATCAACATATTCTTGCACAATAGGTACATCCTCTATTTGGACATTATTTTCCTCAACCATAGTAATTTCATTCTCTTCCTCCCCAATAATTGAATTTAGTTGAGCTACTGGTGGTGGATCTAGATAAGAATCAGGTGGTGAAATTTTTTCTCTAAAGATAAGGTACTCCTTATCATCATCGAGAATTTTAACCTCTTTCTTCTTAAAATAAATTTTTGCATCATGGTATGAAATCAAATCCATATAGAGGATTATATCAAATTCAATCGTGGGTATGATGATGTGATTAGTAGATAAAGAACATTTATATGCCCCAATGGGAACTGATTCACAAAACTTTGTTGAAATGACACTTCCCTTAGGTTTTTTTACTGACAACTCCCTTATTATGTCAAGTTGAAAATATCTAATTTTCCTAGAAAAGTGGGAAGATATGAAACAATGTGATGATCCAGAATCAAATAAAGAATTTTCTAAACTTGAGGAAACCATTAAAATACCTTCCACCATGTCTTTTGAAGCATCAAACTCAACAGTAGTGATTGCATAAGATTGGCCTTGATTCCTTGTCCTTTTCTATGGTATGTTTCATTGGCTCTTAGGAAATTAATTTTCATAATTCCCCCTTTCTCTACAATTATAGAATTCAAACTTTACAGCCTCTTTCTTCTGCTTACAATCACGATCTTGGTGGCCTTTTTCACCACACTTGTAATAGACTCTCATTCCCTTCCAGAAAGTACTGCTGTGTTTCTTCCCACATTTACTATAGGATTGATATTCAAATATTCCCTTCTTCCCCTTATTTCCATTTCTAGAGTGTTCAGCAGATATCTTATTCCCTTTCTTTCCTTTAAAGTTGTAATACATAGAGAATTCCTTTTCTATCTTGATAGTACGTGAGACAATATCTTTGAATAACAAGAAGGATTGTGAGACTAATAATCACTAGATAAATGATTTTAACACATCAAAAAATCGATCAATCTTAATCCCTGGGTTATGTATATAATGTGTTTTTTTCATTGATAACCTTGTAAAGTTATCCTCATACATTGCGACATTCACATCCTCCTCTTTCCTCAAACTCAGAAATTGCCTTTCCATATCCGCTCAATGGTCATGTGGAATGTATTTTTCTAAAAAAGGCTCTTTAAACTCCCTCCATTACATATTTGATACTTCATCATCTTCCTTTGTGTTTTTAATCAATGACCACCATTGATCTGCATCTCCCGTGAGGCGATAAACTTCCAAGATGACTTTTTCACTTTTTCTACTCCACAAAGCATGAAATATTTTCTCTAAAGAATTTATCCATTGCTTATATACTAATGGATTTTTACTCCTATTGAATGTTGGTGGTTTCTGCCTCATGAGTAGTTATAACATTGATCCTCAATGTTATGGATCGGGGTGCTCCATACAGGTAAGGTTATTATTCCTAACCCGAGTGAGTTGTCCCAGTATGGTGATAAGATGATCAAAACCTATTTCTTCACCATATCCACTATAATTATCTTCTGTAGGAGGGAAATCCCTACATGGATTATGTGCATTGACATAGTTTCCATTCCTTCCACTAGGCTCCATTTCTAAACAATTGCATAAACTATATGTTTTTTTAATCGAAATACATAATTCCAAACTTGTAAAACACTTAACATAAACTGAATATTTTATGGAAATAATCCATAACCATAAAAATGTTTTCCATAAGAAATTATATTATTATAAACACTTCATAATTTTTTTAAAGAAATTGATAATTATCCTAAGCATATCCCCCAGGAGTGTCATAACCAAGAGTGCAGCAAGGCCCATTGTCGTGAAACAATTCCCATTATAGTCTATCTTAAAGTGGTGTTTTTGGGTTTTACCCCTATGTACATATGTTCCAGAGAAACCTCTATCGTCTCATATGCAGACAAGGATGTATTTCATGGAAAACTGACAAAATCTCTACAATACCAAAATTCTAGGAAGTTCTTCAATACTAATCCTGAAAGTCTATCTTAGGATAATGTTCTCTAATCATATTTTTTCTAAATATAGATTCAAAGGTTTGCAGTAAACCTTCATCTGATACCAACTGTAATGCCCTGAACCTAGTTACCTAGAGTCGGTGCGTTATTACATAACATTGGCATGATCACTAAATATCAAGTCTCGAAAGACTGATTAGTTTAGTATCCTTGTTAATACTAGATACATTCATAACTTTTACATTACATTATAAAATAATTAACTACAACAACGTAGTCTCCATAGGCCACACTCATATCCCATAGACAATCACTTCAAGTCAGTCATAATAAACTTCTTCACATCTAGGGAAAAATAAAACATAGAAAGGGGTGAGCTCAGATGCTCGGTAAGGATAACAATATAGCGTAAAATTTCATAAATAAACATAAACATTTAAGGCAATGTAAGACTAGAAAAAAAGCCTTTTAAACATGAACATTACAATAATATGGAAAATATATAATCAAATAATGCCATTTAGTTATTCACATGAATATTCTACTAGTCGAATAATCACATGCAATATCAATAGCCACATTCATAATGATGTAATGCATAATGCCAGACATCGTAACCACATAGTCACGGCCTTGTTCCAAGACTACAAATAATATTTTTTCAAGGCCTTGTGCCAAGGCACTAGTTTGTCTCATGAGATCTACTGATGCATCAAGGAGATATATCGGACTCTACTCTTCAATTAATAAGTCTAATAAATTACTCATATGAAAAGGTTCAAACATAACATAATCATTCATTTTAAAACTATCATACGAAAGGTCAATACTTTCCCCATAAATCATGAATGGTGGGAAAATAACACATCCATAGTAAAAAATATCACAAAACCTTCAATACAATAAGGAAGTTTTGTATCATAGTAAATAAACATCAATTAAGCTTGAAATCCATCAAAGGATGTTGACATAGATGAAATCAGAACATTTTTTAGAGAAATATATATTTCTATTTAGAAACCATTTGAAAGTCAAATAATTATAAAATAAAACATTTATTTTGAGAATATTCTAATAAAATTTTAAGGGAAGATTTGAATGTTTTATAACCGTAGAGAATAGCTGAACCCACCGTATAAGTTAAGAAAACATTCTTACTTTAATTTTGTCGAGAAGGTCATAAAGTACCTTTTTTGAAAAACGATGGAAATATTCCTTTCAATCTATTTTATAAAAAGTCAAAGAAGGGAATAAATGAATTTAACCAATATTCTAGTAAATATTAAAAATACTTTGGAATAAATTTTTATGAAACATGGATATGGATGATAAAGAGGTCCTAGTAGATACTTATGTAAAAACAACCTCAGATAATAAAAAGATTGTGAAATAGACTCTTACCTTGTACTTTTCTTTGGTCGAGGGTATGATAACCTCCTATATAACAGTTTAATCATTGTTATTAAATTATAAAAGAACCATATACATTAATATGATATCATATATTATCGTCTAATATTTCATTGTTAATGATATTTCATTATCATCATCATTACGTGTGTTAACTTGTTCATTTTCCCTTATACACTTTGTTACGTAAGTAATGTTTTTTATGGATAGGATATATCTTATTCATATTCAGAATGTTATTAAGTATTTAAAGATTATTATTAATCACCAAATGAAAATTATTCTTGAATGTATATGATGGGAAATGAATCTCATCGCGTTTGTGGAGACGGTAATCTGTACTTACGAACGAGGGAAAATATCATTCTTTTGATATTAAAATCATATATAATTCAATGTTATATCATATATAATGAATCATTATCATATTATATTAATTATTTACATCATTTATACTCATTATTATACCCATCCAAATGATGAAGTGTTTGAATAACAAACTACACCACGGCCTGGAGACGGTAATCCATACGTACACACATATGGTGACTTTGTAATTTATAGGATGGATAGAATAATCAATATGGTTGTACCATTTTTAGAATTACATCACAGTATATATATGATACTGGAGTTATTATTTTAGAATGGAAACAGAAAATAAAGAAGAAGTGGAGGAAGAAAAGAATGTAACGTCCTGGTTCCGGTAGCCACCTAGAGGCGCCCCGTACCCGGTTGGCCACATGGCCTCAACCACATTTCCCAGAATTCCAGAGGATACCGAATAATAGTGAGGGTATTGGGTGTGATGGTGTGGAAACTATTTCCTCATTGGAAGATTACAAAAAATAAGTAAACAACATACAATAGCGGAAGCCGTAAATATCCAACAACAGTAAACAGCGGAAGACTGATAAAGAAACAACTAAAGAAAAATATATATAAATGAGGCATGATACAAATATGTCTATGAAAGTAGCCAAACAAGTCACATTGTTTAATACATTGTTAAAAAATGTACAAAAGGAAAACATATGAGCAACTCCTCATCATCGTAAGCCTCAGGTTGGTCCCATGCTCTCCAGCTCCAATACAATCAAGTACCTGAAGTCGAAGGGTGCTTTCCCTTGTCTATACATATAATAATATAATCTGTTTGGGACCAAAAGAATGGGCCAAACAGGTTGTGATACAAAATCCCATTAGGAAACCACCATAAGATCTATGCCTAACTGTCAGTGAGTATATGGTAGGTAAATGTACATAAGGCAGTAAACAAGGAAGGACTAAGTAGTAAAAAATCCACATTTTAAGCATTCAGAACACCACACAGCATGCAATAGAAAAATATAAAACACAACAGGTAACCCTCTGGGATGTACCCACAGCCTATCCCCTGTGGTCCTACCTATCAAGTACAATAATCCCTCTGGGCAGCACACACTGTCTCACCTAGCTAGTTCAACTAAATTATTGACTCTCTGAGGAAGCACTCACCTTCAATTCCTCCTATAGTCTCGTATCGGTACTAAAGGTGCTCTAGTGAAAAACTTACATCACATTACCTATGTGGCCCAGGTCTAGGTACTACCGACTCTCTAGGGAAGCACTCAATTTCAATTCCTGTTGTGGTCTCACATCATAAATTAATAAGACACTCTAGATAATCCCTTTTATCCATTCTCCCTATGGTCTACTACATTAGGTTCTCATAGCCCTGTGTAATGTTAGAAAGTATCGCATCACAAAATAGAGAAAGTAAACCACAACAACTACTTGGATAACATTCAACAAAAAAATAGCATGTCAGAAAATAACACTCTATCCTACAATGCTAGGCTTAGAAAAGTAAATACCAGCCTAACGGGCAAACTAGACTCAAAGGTCAAAATACAGGAAAACCAATCAAGGTCAATACATCCAAAGCACAAAAACATACCCTATTCACAAATAGAAACCTCTACTCAGGCATACAAGAAAAGCAGGAAAACAACTAGGGAAAACAGAAAACATGCATGACCTCGTTCAAGGTTATTGGTGGAATTTGCACATAATACTCAAAGAAATTCTACAGAAAGGCACAAACCACCTACCTCAGGGTTAGGATATCAATATACATGAACCACGAGACTATAATCTCCGTATAATTTTGTAGATCTACGAAAACACATAAGACGTTCAACCCACGATAACATGGGAAAGAGGAGGAATTGTCAAACGAATATCTAGGAGAAGGAAGAGCTTACCACAGTGGTTCCAACGCAATCAACGGCGGTCGATTCATAGAACAGACAAATGATCAGGGGTATGTTGATGATACACAGTTGTACGGACTCTATCGGATGAATGGAACCGAAAAGAAGTTGGTTCTGTCTGTTAGATGCGACCCTGGTGCATTTAATGAAAAATAAATAACCAGCGTGTAATTTTGGAGTACACGGCATGTACTCTCCTTTTCCATACTCTGCTTTAAGTGGCCTAGAAACACCCTTACATTTCCATGTGTGTGGTCCCTATATAGATAGAACACGGCCTTCAGCAGCAAGGAAGTATGCGGTGTGTACTCATTAAGTACATGGTGTGTACTTTAAAAATTTCAACAAACTCCACTTTACACAAAAGTACAAAAAAAGTAAAAACATACCTAGAAAGAATGTCTGAGTTCTTAAAAACATTCCACCTTAAAGAAATTCATCCCCTAATTTCCCTAGGGCGGCGTAGAAGAAGGAACCCCGAACAACTCTGGCCACTACGATCGTACATCGTCCTCCCTCTCCCAACTCTCGTCTTATACTCGCTCGTACCGCCATAGAACCCGTTCCAGAGGAACAGACCGGCCATGGGGATCCTTCATACTGTGATTGACAATCCAGATATGATGCTTCTCGAAAGATGCATGCACCTCCAACTCGACTTCCTCGGGTTGGAAAGCATGAGACGAGTCTGAAAAGTAACGTCAGAGCTGGGAAAACGTAAAAGACGTTGTGCATAGCCTGGTACCTCTGAGGTATCTGCAATCGATAGGAAACCGTTCCAACTCTCACCAACACCTCAAACGGCCCGACGTATCTCGGTTAAAGCTAACCTTGTCTCCTGAGCCGGTTGTGTCCCAACCTTAGTGTGACATGTAGAAAAACCTGATCTCCGACCTCAAACTCTAGAGTTTATCTCTGCTGATCAGCATAAGACTTCTATCGAGACTGAGAAATAGCTGTCCTCTTCCGAATCAACTCTATCTGCTCTGTGATTCTTGAACAAGACAAGGTCCCAGCAAAGCTGCCTCTCCTGCCTCCAGCCAACGTAAGGGTGATCGGCATGGCCTACCGTACAACGCCGCATAAGGTGAAATCTGAATAGTCTCTTGAATACTACTATTGTAGGAAAACTCCACAAGAGTTATATGCTTCTCCAAATAACCTCAAAAATCCAAAATGTATGCCTTGAGTATATCCTCAAGTACCTGAATCATATGCTTGGACTGGCCAAATTTCAAGGAATGGTAATTTGTACTCAAAAGTACCTATATACCCAAATCCATCTGAAGCCCTTGCCAGACCTAAGAAGTAAAATGTGTATCCCTATCTGAAACAATGGAGCGTGGAACTCCATGCAGATGTAAAATCTCAGGGATGTACAACTATCCCAGCTCGTCAACCCTAAAGGTCTCCTTGATCAGCAAGAAATGAGCGACATTTGTAAGACTATCAATAACAACACAAACTACATCGTTCCCTTGAGGAGACCACGACAACCCTGTCATGAAATCCATCGCGACATCATTCCACTTCCACTCGGGAATGGGTAACTGTTGTAAAATCCATGTTGGTCGGTGATACTCCGCTTTCACCTACTGACAAGTGGAACACCTCATGACGAAACCATCAACGTCTCTCTTTATACCTGGCCACCAATACTGATGGTGTAGGTCTCAATACTTATTAGTGATGCTAGGACGAACATCCCAAACTGAGGAATGAAAAATCCAGCATTAGTTCCTCGCGTATATCTGCTGGAACCCATATGCATCCCTGGAAATGTATGATCTCATCCTCACCTATGGTCCACCCAGGAATAGGATACTCTCCTGACACACTGTCTCATAGAACTAGGTCTTCTAAATCTGATAGTTTACTCATTCAAACTCAGTCAATAAGCATAGAAATAACAGATACAGATGAATGAAACGTCTGCCCCTATCTGTCGTGCACCTCCAGATGCATCACATAGAACAGATCCATAAGCATCCACTCACTGCTGGCCTCCCAATATGCCTGTATCCGAGTCCCTCTACTTTACTCATCAGCCATTGTGTTTCCCTTCCCAGGCGTATAGGCATGCTCAAAGTCAAATGACTATATGTACTCAACCCACCTGCGTTGTCTCAAATTCAAATCACGCTGAGTGAAGATGTACTTGAGACTCTTTTGGTTGGTGAGAACCACAAAGTGATCTCCCAAAAGATAATGTCTTCAGTAGCATAGGGAATGAACAACATCTGCCAACTCCAGATCGTGCGTCGGGTAATTCCTCTCACATGACCTCAACTGCTAAGACCCATACACAACTACTCCATCTCCCTACATAATCATAGCTCCCAGCCTAATAACTGAAGCATCGCAGTAAATGGTATAGATCATGCCTGGATCTAGAAATACTAGTATCGGGGCTGAAGTCAACCTCCCTTTCAGCTACTGAAAGGCTAACTCACAAGAATCTGACCGTAATAACTTCTCACCCTTCTTGGTCAGACCTGTCAGTAGTTCTTCTAAGTGTGAAAAATCTTGTATGAAGCATCTCTAGTATCTAGCCTGTCTTAGAAAACTCCACACCTAAAATACGTTCTTCGGCTGCTACTAGGAATCTAGTGCTATCACATTCTCTGGGTTAACTAATACTCTTGTCTCTGAGATAACATGACCCAAGAAGTGAATCTGATCCACCCAAAAGTCGCATTTTGAGAGATTAACATATAACTGATGCTATCTCAGTGTACTCAGAACGATCTCAAGATGGGTAACATATTCGTTTCGAGTATGAGATTACACCAACATATCTTCCACAAATACCACCATGAAAGAGTCCAAGTATGGATGGAACACTCGGTTCATCAGTGCCATGAAATATATAGGTTTTTTTGTTAGACCGAATGGCATAACCATATACTCGTATAGACAATACCTCCTCCAGAAGGATTTGATAGGTATATCAGATGGTCTAACGTGCAACTGATGGTAATCAGACCTCAAGTCAATCTTTAAGAACACCTAGGATTCTCGAAGCTGGTCAAAGAGATCATCAATCCTAGGCAAGGGAAATCAGTTCTTGATCGTCAACTGGTTCTACTTCTGATAGTCGACACAAAGCTTAAGGGTACCGTCTACCTTCTTCACGAACAGGAGAGGAGAACCCCATGGGAAAGTACTGGGTCGGATGAAACCCTTGGCTTGTAACTCCTCCAACCCCATTATTATTTGGACCTACTATACTCGCTTGGACATCCCACTCGCCCTTCTAAAAAAAGATCCACCCTCTGGTGATATGAAACACACCCTACAGTGATAATAGTTGATGACTTCCTGGAAGGGAACTAGCCAGTCCATTTCAAGAATGACACCATGGCCGGTCATCTCTAGGACATAGAGATCCCATAAGAAGTGACACCCACCAACCACTAGAGGGCACTCCTTGCACTGACGTACACTAGTTATTCTAGTCCCTAACAGAGTGTCTAGCGTCAAGAGATCTGTAGAAGAAATGATGCAGAGCCCAAGGCTCTCCACAATAGAAAAAGAGATAAAGCTATGGGAAGTACTTGTATCGAATAGAGGTGAAGATAAAACTGGGTCAAATAGGATCGTACCTCGAACTATAGAAGGTCTGGGATCCTACTCTGGTTTGGTCTGCTCCACTTCAAAGGTCTGGCCTACTCCATGGCCCTATGACCCTGCCTGACCACTCTCAACTGATCCACTCTGATGTCGCTGAAATACTAGTGACTAACCACCACATCCATGACCTCCTCCTCAGCCAGAACGGCTGGAAGAAATATAGTTCCCAGACTGGTGAGAAACTGGCAGCATTGGTCCCGAACGAAGACTCAAAGAAGAGACCCTATCACTAGCTGTCGGTGGGAAGATTTGATAGAAGCGCTAAAGGTCGGTGATGCGTGAGTAATACTCCATGACAGAAAGAGTGCCCTGCTCCAGACTCATGAACTCCCGAGCTCGGTCGGCCGTCAGGGTCTCTGGATAGAATTAGTCATAGAATATGCACTGGAACTCCTCAAAGGTTATAACCTGTTGATAACCTACCTGTGAGATCAGGTACCACCCCCTCTTGGTGGATTCCTGTAGCATATAGGTAGTGAGATTGACCCTCCTCTCTGGATTCATCTCCAAATGCTTGAATATGGCTTCTTGCAACGACTCTGCACCCGGCGGTCCTCCTTCCCCTGAGAAGGTCGGAGGATGTTACTGCTAGAAAACCCCAGTTAGGTCTAGCATAGATGTGGAATGAGGCGGAGCTCCTTGGAAGGTTTGAACCATCCTCATAAAGCCCTCTCTGAACTGAGCGTCATCTCTTGTGTTAGGTATAATGGCTAGTTCCAAGAATTTCATGATAGGAGGATCTGTGGGAACTCCCTAATCAGCCATATCCGGCGTCTGATCACCACCTGGAAACTGGCATGCAACTGGAGGATGTCTCGTTGCCATGACTCTGTAAGTTCAGATGCACACCTTAGATCACATTATCAAGGACTGAAAATTAGGAGCGTAAGAAGGGAACATGGGAAATAAACCCTTCAAAATTTACAAAACATGACTACACGACGTGTATAAAGACTACATGGCGTGTTCCCTTAATTCATTAACACGGGCGTGTACTTTTTCCAAAACTGGTCGTGTAATGCCCCAAACACACGACAAGTTATCCTAACACACGGCTTGTACCTGAATCCTCTTCCCCTACCTGAGTCATATATGATTAAGCCAAATGGATCTCCTAATACAAAATGACACAGCGTGTTCAAGGTAGACACAGTGTGTACTCATCAAGCTTCACCTGGCCCATGTTGTTAGTGAAACAGCCTGTGCACCGAGCTCACACTACACGGAGTGTTCCAGATGGACACAAAATTTACTAAGAAGTCCCCAAAAACTATGTGGTTAACTACATGGCTGGATACACTACTGACACTACACGACGTGTTCCATATGGACACAGTGTGTTTGAGAAAGGAAAACACCAACCTATGTTTCTAGTGACATGGACGGGTACCTAGGTCAGACTATACGGTATGTTCAAGGTAGAAACGACATATATAAGAAGAGACTCCATCGACTGTGTTGTTAGCTACATGGTCGGGCTCCTTGGATTACACTACACGACGTGCATAAATGGTACACAACGTGTTCCCACAAGATTTTCTGTATCCCGTGTCTCTACCCACACGGCTTATGACACGGTTAGAGACTACACGGTGTGTACATAAAGTACATGGTGTGTACTTAGGAAAAACTATTTCTTCCCGAATAGAAGAACACATTGCATGTAGTCAAAACTAGACAGTGTGTATTCTGTGTTTTTCTGGACAGTTAGCCTCAAAAACTACGCAGGATCCCAGAAAACACTGAAATTGACACTAAAAGTACCAAATTATGATCTATGAGGGCCCATTCATCCCGTGAATAAAATTTTGGCATCTTTAAAAAGTTACAAACAAGGTAAACAAGTCAATGATCCACCAAATTCTAGTCCATGAGGGCCCATAACACCTAAAGAACCAATATTTGGCATTTATTCGTTAAAACCTTACACTATCAATGCTCTAACAAGAAGATTATATTTTTATCAAGGAACCTATCACAACAGCATTCATATTCTACACAACATCTATCACAACATCATGAAATCGCTAATGCATCCTAGATGACATGGAAAGAATGCATGACATGTGATTTTTAACAAGTGCTTATATGATGCATGAGATGCCACTCCCTCATCTCATCGGGTTGCGACAGAAATAGAACCTCAATTACATTAACGGTAACCACAAAAAACATGTGAATCAACCAATGGTGAAAATAAAATCAACAGTAATAATTGCCAAACAATAAAAATTGCAATTACTGAGGTAGACTGGCTTTTCCTTGTACACGGGTTAGCTACTCCCAGGCACAACTTATTACCAAGTACCTATTCCGCCCTTTCCCTGGCTATAGTCTCCAAATAGTAAATCAAGAGAAAATAATCATTCCTTTGATACCACTTTGTAACATCCCGGTTCTGGATGCCACCTAGAGTCGCCCTGTACCTGGTTGGTCACATGGCCTCAAGCACATTTCCCAGAATATTAGAGGCTTCTGACTAGCAGCGAGGGCCTTCGGTGTGATGGTTGGGAAACTATGCCCTCATTGGAAAAGTACAAAGCAGAAGTAAACACCATACAATAGATGAAGCAGTAAATATCCAACAACAGTAAACAACGGGAGACTAATAAAGAAAAAACTGGAGAAAAATATATATAAATGATGCATGATACATATATATCAAGGAAATCATCCAAACAAGTCACAATGCTAAATAAAATGTTAAATCAAAGTACAAAATTAAAATAGATGAGAAACCTCTCAACAACGCATGCCTCGTCTTGTTCCCATGCTCTCCCGCTCCATTGAAATCAAGTACCTGAAGTCAAAGGGCGCTTTCCCTTGTCTATACCTGCAGCAATATAATCTGTCTGGGCCCAAAATCATGGCCTAAATAGGGTGTGAGACTAAATCCTAGTAGTCAACCACCAGAATATCTATGCATAATAGTCATTGAGTATATGGCAGATAAAATTACATAAGGCAAAAAACAAGGAAGCACTATGCAGTAAACAATCCATTTTTTAAGCATTCAAAACACCACACAGCGGGCAACATCAAAACAGATAACACAACAGGTAACCCTCTGGAAAGTACCCACAACCTATCCCCACTGGTCCTATCTATCATGTACAAGCAACCATCTGGGCAGTACACACAATCTCACACCTTTTGTTTCAGCTAAATTATAGACTCTCTGAGGAATCGCTCACCATGAATTCCTCCTATAGTCCTGTATCAGTACTAAAGGCACTCTATGGAAGAACTTACATCACATTCCCTATGTTTCCCACGTCTAGGTACTAAAGACTCTCTGGGGAAGTAATCAACATCATTTACCCCTATGGTCTCACATCAATAATTAATAAGACACTCTGGAGAAGCCCTTACGTCCATTATCCCAATGGTATACTACACTAGGTTCTTATAGCCCTGTGTAAAGTCAACAAGTATCGCATTTCATAATGGCCAAAGTAAACCTCAAGAACTACTAAGCTTACATTCTACAGCAAAACAGCATGTCAGAAAAGAAAACTCCATCCTATAATTCTAGGCACGAGAAAGTAAACAATATCCAAACTAGAAAACTAGACCCAAAGGTCAAATATAGGCAAAACATTCATGGTCAATACATCCAAAGCACAAAAAATTACCCTATTCACAAACAGCAACCTCTAATCAGGAATACCAGCAATGCCGGAAAACTACACGGGCAAAATAGTAAACACGCAATACCCCATTCAAGGGTATTAGTGGAATTTGCACATAATAATCAAAGACATTATACAGAAAGGAACAAACCACCTACCTCGAGGTTAAGATATCAATATACTTGAAACATGAGGCTTGAATCTCCTTAGAATGTCGTAGATCCATGAAAAGAAATAAGACATTCAACCCAAGATAACTTATAAAAGAGGAGGAATTGGAAAACAAATCACTAGGAGAAGGAAGAGATTACATCTGCATTTCCAATGCAATAGACGACGATTGATTCGAAGAACGGGCGGAGGCTCAGGGGTTTTTTGAAGATCTGCGTCCATACTGACTCTCTCGGACGAACAAAACCTAAAAGAAGTTTGTTCAGTCCATTAGACGCGACCCCAATGAGTTTAATGAAAAAAAATACATGGAATGTACTTTTGGAGTACCCGGCATGTACTTTTTGAGTACACAATGTGTGCTCGCCATTTTCGTACTCAGCTTTAAGCGGCCTCTAAACACCCTTACACAACCATGTGTGTGGCCCCTACACGGACATCACATGACCTTCAGCAACAAGGAAGTACAAGGTGTGTACTCATAAAGTGCATGGAGTGTACTTAAAAAATTAATAGAGACTCCTCTTTTCTCAAAACTCCAGAAAAATTAAAAATATACCTGAAAAAAATGTCTGGGTTCTTATAAAGAACATGAAAGAGGTTATGAAATATTTACCTCTTCTTCAGGTTCTTCCTTTTGATTTGACCAAAAGGGCTCCATAGGATTGATTTATGAGTAAAGGAAGGCCTCTAGGATTAAGGGAGGATAGTTGGTTGGATATTTGGGGACGGTATGGCCAACGAAAATGGCTTTGATGTTGTGAATTGTAGAGAAGGGGAAGTTCCCTTTTATAAGAGGGGTGAGCAGCACCTTAGGAAAAGATTGAAATATTATTTTATAATAAAATTAATTTCGGTTTCTAATGGCCCCAAAATTATTTATTTAAAGGATAAGGTGTTTATGGGTCGAGAACCGCTCAACCAATAAGTTTTAGACAGGTTTGGTTCACTATATTAACCTTATCTTTTAGATTTAACACTTAGTTAAATTGTTTGACATTTACCATGTCTCTTTGTATTTTTATATTATATGGTTAATAAAATTACTATAAAATGCCAATAGAACCCATAGTGGTTCATTAATGTCATATATATTATTATATAAGTCTTTCGGTAGAACCTTAGATTTTTAGGATTATTATATAAACCAATAATATTGTATTTGTTTTAAAAAACTCATTTATGTTAATTTTTACATTAATTAATAATAGTTTTTTATAGTCCTAAAAACATTATTACGTCTAAATAAATACATTTAATCAACCCTAACATGTTATATTAACGTATAAAATTAGTTTAATTCATTAAAAGTCTCAAATTAGATTTATTTGTATATTTATAATATCAATTATTTTAATCTTCCATTGATATGGTAATTACTACATCATCATTGTGTCATAAATAAATTTAATTATTTAATGTCTAAAAATTATAAATAAAATACCATTATGTATTAAATAGTTTTATCTTTATAATGAATATTTATAGTCTAATTTATATTTTGTGTAGCCCTATATTAAAAATTGTTTAGTTATTAAACTTTGAATTTATCTTTTTTAACTCTTCTTTAAATAAAATAATAATAAATGTGCTAATCTAATACAAGTGGACCCATGAGGTTCATATTTTATTCATAAGGTTATTTTGGTCTAATTATACTTATCCAATAGAATTAGGACATTTGTTAGTGTAACAATAATATCATTTTTACCCTTAATTACCCTATTTACTTTTAACCGTGGTAAATAAAAGAAAAAAGTTATTATTCATCAAAAAATATTTTCATCTTATTGAACCATATTTTACATGATGATATCACTCGTGTCTCTCATATTTTTGAAATTCAACTCACAGAAGCAGTAAATTTAAGTTTTATACATATTGGGAAATGCTCCTAGGAGGTGGGAAAAGATGGTAAAAAGTTCAATAAAATTTTATATATCTAAACTAATTATAAAATGACTCCAATGAATTACATTGAACATATATAGGTATTATGTACCTATTTTTACTTAAAATAAATTTAAATAAAATAAATAATTATTTAAATAAAATGTCGGTTTTAAAATATAACTCAGTGTTTTTCACTATTCACCAAAAATTGAAAGTTTTCAGAAAAATACCAAAAATTCACCCTAAGCTAATTTTGATATTCTGAATCTAAAAATGAAGTCCGTTTTGAAGGGAAAAAATTATAAAATTTCGAAAAGTGGGTATTACTATTCATAATAGTTAGTTTGATAGGTCGTAGTGTGTTAGAATCTCGAAGTTGCGTACAATGAGAGCTATTGCATTATTCAAAGGGAAACATGTCGTGGAAGTTTGTGGTGTTACAAATACAATGAAAAACTTAGAACATGAGATATTTTGGTAGGTTTGTTGAAAATTGAATCATATTAGTGTTTTTAAAGGTCATGTCATGTAAAGTGTGGTATGTGTTGTGATTAGAGTGGTAAAAAATCAATAGTAACCCAAAAAAGTCATAAATAACCATATAGTGGCGAGTCTTTATTTTCTTGGGATTTAGGGTAGGACAAGATATTGGAAGACCCCTTGTAGAAAAATATACAACTTTACATTGTAGCTATTACAACCCTAATGGGTTGGGATGGAAAATGTGTTCATCTATCATGGTAAAAATGCATGGTGATGATTTTCATATACATTAGAATTTTAGAAAATAGTTTCCATACATGAAAACGTTTTTAAAATTTATTTAAAAGATTATTTAAAAAAAATTGGTTTTCAAAAGAACTGTTTTGAACTCTTTTTGACCACTTAAGTGAAACATAATATATAAAGGAAAGAATCAATAAAATTTTAATTGAAAAAATCAGATGCAGAATCGATTTTTCCTATATCTAGTCCATTGTATTTTCATAGTGGGCATTTTTATTTAGTGTTTCATTTGATATTTTGGGTTTATATAGTTATAGATAATCCTCTATATAGAGAGAATATTTTTGAGGAAGGAGTTATGGATGTGGGGAGTGAACATATTCAAGAGAAATGAGCTATCAAAATGGATATTTTTCCTAAGTAACTGAATTAATAGGACAATCTGATTCACGGACATAGGAGGGGAGTAGGTCAAGAGTGGCCTAAGAAATTAGACCCTGATTTGGGGATTTATAAGAATAAACCTTACCTATATAGAGATGTTTGATAGGTGTATAAATATGGAGATTTTTTACAACTAATAAACTAGTTATTATAGTTTCTTTATACCCCATGATGTCAAAGGTGGATTTTTCCACTTAAATTCTCAAGGTAGCAACTAAAAAAGGTGGGATATATAAACAGAGAAAAAGTTTCAAGTAGTTCTTATGTGGTTCATATTCTAGAGGATGTTTAGTTATAAATTCTATCTAGTGAAACTTATGATATGGAAATCTTTATAGTTCATGTAGATGGAGGATGGTACCAATGATGTGTTGGGGTATGTTTTTCAATTTGTGGTCTTAGTTTACATTACACCAAAACTGATCACCAATGATATTTTCAATGTACAAATATTCAATAGGACACGTGGACTTGAGATATGAGCAAGGGTGATTCTGCATGATCTACGTACCTATAATATTGTGATGAACAATGTATTGATGATAGAAGTGTATATAAGGTATCTAAAGGGACCAATTTTTTTCATTTACCTGAGATAGATAAGTATTTTTTTTAAATGGTTAGAATAATATGTATGGAATATATCAGTAGGTTTGTAGTAAAAAGTAATATGAATGATTGGGTTCATCTCAATGAATGAAATAACAGAGATGTTGCCATGGTGTTAGTATGGTTCACCATAAATAGTACATCCATAATGATCCTATAATATTTCATAATTATGGATGGTTAAGGCATCTATAGAAGTTTTATAATTTATTTTCTTAGGATTCTATCTATAAAATCTCAAAATGAATGCCGGCATCAGTAATTTTTATGGGTTAATAAAATATGGATGAATATGAATGTTATAAGAGTATTGAATATAAACCTTTATAAGGTTAGACCTAGAATAATCAAGTATAGATTTTTTACAACATAGCTTATATTGGTGGAGTCTATACCTTTGATAAGGTGTGGTCCTTTTCTTATTGGTTATACAATGGTGTCTTCTATGATTTAATTAGTTTCTTATCAGTCATTCATATATAGAAGAGTAGTATATGAGATAAATTTATATATGGTGTTGATGTATTCCTCCATAAATACTGATATTCATCATAGAGTAAGTGTGGAATAGTGACACAGGTTTCTATATTTTTCAACTATGATTAGTGATATAAAAATATTTTGGGTTTGTATGGATGAAAATTTTTATACATATGATATCATAATTTAAAGAGATTAAGGGATAATTTCAAGGCCTATGGTGACATATATGAGTGTTAAATTTCCTTTAATTCACATGAAAAAAGTGTTCATACTTTTTTAGGGGATTGGGACATTCATTCTCATCGAGAAATAATAGTCATAAAATAATCTGGATCCTTTCATGTTACTTTCATATACTAGTTTTTGGATAACTGGTATCTTGGAATCTAATTTAGTAACCGATATTTTTGAAATATTTCATAGATGAGTTCCTTTGATACTGATTTAGACTAATACTACAGAGATCCATAGACTTCTATATTGATTTTTTACATGAAATTATTTAAATATCATTATCTTAATAGTGTATATAACATGTAAAACTTTGAAATCTAAATAATCTATATTATGATTTAAAGGGAGATGGAATTATTCAACTCTGAATTTTTCATTATTCAGTATTGGTTAAATTATCTATGAAATATGATGGTATCTTGTGATTATTTATTAACTACTAGATGCTTATTTTTTTGATCGTAAATAGTAAATAACCAATAACTCACATTGATGACTTTTAGGTTCTATTAAAAGAAGGAATGTGATTTCAATAGTCATCTTATTGTCAATATATCACTAGTTGGGGGTGAGGGAGACTGGAATTCCAAATATTTCTCTCATGAGTAATTATAGCCATTATTAGATCTTAATAATTACCTTTATGGTTATTTACACTTATTATTTTCATTTCCTTAATGAATTATATATTCCATGAATATCTTGAAACATTATTCATTGTATTTATAGATGATAATTTAATTTATTCTAGATCAAAGGTGTATATGTGAAGGAATTTGAAGATTGTGCATCAAATGTTTCGAGAGAAAATTTTATAAAAGAATTTATCCAAATGTCTATTTTTGATTAGGGATGTATAGATTATTAGAAATATGTTTTCTAAAGAGGGTATCTCAGTCATCAAAGAGAAATTCAATATACTGATGTCTTAGGAGAAGAAATTATTATTTTTAAATTAAAATTCCCATTTGAATTTTGGTTTATTATAAACACTTAATTCTATGTATTTCAAGATTATCACCACTTATGATAGTTTTGACTCAGAAAGACATGATGATTGAGTGGGATGATAAGCTTTGAGGAGTTTTGATGAGATTAAGAGGAGGGTATTTCTAGTCAAACAATGATATTTCAAATGAGTTTCATCCTAGACTCGATACACTAAACTGTAACTAAACCTAGTTGGCCACATGGCCTTAAGAATTACTCCTTGTATGACAAAGGATATTTTATTACAGTGACAGTCCATGGTGAAATAGTGAGGAGACTATACCAACATGATATGAGTGTAGAAAAGTGTTATAATCATATAAAAGAATAGATGAATCATATATTATAACTAAGCCACAAAATAATAACATCCATCATATAAATAACCAAGTAATTTCATTAATAATGTCATATACATATGATGGTGATGGAATTATATACAAAATATAAGAAATACATGGCCATGGGAAACCCAAATAATACATGTATCAAAATAAAAAAAATAAAAAAATGAAATATTCCCTAGATGGAATCAGCAGCCATAGCTCCGTCATGTTCTCCCTTACTACAATTCAATAAAAAAAATTCTAACAAACATGTGCCCCCATCTGAACCTGGAATCCTGAAGTTTATCTAGGAACCCAATAATGGTCCAAAAAGCGTGTTAGATAACACTCAGTTGGCCACCACCAATGATATCTACAACAATTATAGTCTATTAATATTAATTGAAGTAGTGTGCAGATATAAAATTAGTACAAGTAGTAAATTTAGAAGTGATATTTTTCATTCAATCATGTCTCACTATGATCCAAAAAAAATCATAAGGGCTATCATTAAATCATTTTAAGAAAAATCAGTGGCCTACATCATGAAATCATATATCATGCCTACATGGTATATATTCCAAGGAGTAGAAATATCCAAGGTAACCAAGAATTCTAAGTAAATAAATTAAATAAGACCTAAGGAGTCGAAATTTCCAAGACAACCTGGTATACTAATTAGATAGGATCTAAGGAGTAGAAATATCCAAGGAATCCATATAAGCTATAATAATTGGATCCAAGGAGTTAAAATTTCCAAGGAATCCTAATGATTTATTGCATTTTAGGAGTAGAAATTTATATGGAATCTTAACATGTCATCTAGATTGGATCCAAGGAGTAGAAATGTTGACATCATCCGGGAATGACAATGAAACTTGTTAAACTAGATCCTAGGAGTAGAAATGTATGATTCATCTATGTAGGTCATTTTTTCCATACAATGAACACTCCATTATCATTATAACCAATTTATTCACTATTTCATAAACCATTTCATTAATAATTTCACTAATCTCTTCATAATCATAAAAAATATAGGGTTTTATCCATTTGACACTTTTCCTATACAAATGACAAGGTGATATATGGTGATTTCAACCTTTAACAATTCTATTAATTAAATATTTAATTCCCCATAATATAATTCAAACTCAACACAGAAAAAGGGTGGCATAATCAATTTAAATTTGTATAACCCACCTCTTGGGAAATTTCGGTTGAGTTTGAAAACCTCCAACCTTAGATAAGGGATTCATGACATGCCTTAACCATGAATTCAATAATTAACTCATGATTAAATCTACTTAGGAAGAAACACTCCAAAAATACAGCATGTAGAACAATAAAAAATGTTTATAAACAACCAAATACGTGGGAAAGTTATAGACCACCTACCTTAATCCTATAGAATAAAACTCATCTAGTATCAACCTTTAAATCGATCTAGAAATGAAGAAAATGTAAAAATGGTTTAACTCCATGAAAATATGGAATATTACACCAAAATAGTATCTTCAATGGAAATACAAAAAAATATTTCCTATAGAATGAAGAACTCACCAGTAATTATCCAATGAGATGAAAGGAATTTGAATTAGCGGTCAGACAGAGGAATTTTCACAAATCCTAGGTTAAAATTATACAAGATCTCCATCAAGTGAAAATGGGGATTGGCTAGTGGAGGAAATAGAAAAATAGGATATGGGTTAACATAAAATTGAGTTAGGTGAAAATAATCATTTCTTTTTTAAAATCAAGACCACGTGGTTTTGTATCACGATGTCCAAACTGTGCACCAACTGTCTTCCTAAAACTTCTTCAATGCCCTACTCGTTAGGTAATGGGGCATGGAAAAACAAACTATGAGTTAACCATACATTTATCCTTAGTTAAAGATTCTACTGCAATAATAAGGGTATGCGGTGTAGGTCCCATGGTTTGAGAAAACCATGTGACCTATTATGTGCACTGAGACATCCCAGATGATTTATTATAACTATGTGGACTAGGTAGAAAAGTTTCTACGAACCAAGTGGCCTAGCTACTTTCTCCAAAAACTTAGGGTTCATGGTCTATACATTCCCCAGACACCCATGTTTCCTCTATGACCCCATTGTTCACTCCCGTTAATATAAATTTAAAAAAATGGAATTTATATGGTTTTTTACCTTATATAAAACACATTATCTTACAATTTTCCCCTCCCTAAATCAATTCATATCTGAATTAACCTTACTATGGGAGTAAAATCCTCATCTGAGAATAACTCCAGCCACTAGGAATGTACATCTTCCACCCACTCTCATAAATTATCTTGTACACATTCATGCTTCCATATCACCCATACTAAAGGAACTGACCATCCTCATAGAACCTTAATGAACCAATCAACAAAACATATAGGATTCTCCTCAGAGCATGAATCTACCTCAATCTGAACCTCATCAGGATGAAGAATATACAATAGATCTGAATGGAATCAATGAAGATGAGATACATAGATGACATCATGCATATCCTGGTACCTATTAGGTAACTATGACCAATAGGCTACCTACCCGACTCTCACAAAAATATCTAAGGTCCCAACATAATGCAGTTATATATTCCCTTTTTTTGAATATGTTTATTCCCCAATGTAGGTGAAACTCTCATGAAAACTATAGTCCCACATTGAACTGAAAGTATCGATGGTGAGATTAGTGTATGATTTATTTCTATGATGAGTTGTGGAAATATGATCCTAAGAAGATAAGCCTACTCATAAGTCTCTTGAATGAGATGAGGACACATTAGTGTTTCTCTCATGCCTCTAAACATCATAGTTTTGAATAACACGACCTACTATATAGGGAATCCTAAGTATCTATCTATATTTTTAATTGGAAGTAGTTATTAAAATAACACTTTTTGAAATGTAATTTATTCTCCAAAGAACCTCTAAATTCAAGGAAACATTCTCAAACAATTTACTCCAAAACATGTATCATACAATAAAACAAACCATTTGATTGTGGGTGATAGGTTGTACTAAGCATTACATTTAAACTCAATTCCCTCTAAAACCACTTCAATCAACATTACATGAATCATGCATATCATCCTGATATGATAGAACGTGGAACCCCGTGGGGGAATATTATCTCATGAATGTAGATCCTCCTAATCTCATCCGCTGATAAGGTCTTCCAAATAGGCAGAAAATGGGTGACCATTGTCAACCTGTCTATGATCACCCATATGGTGTCACTTCCGTGATGTGATCTAGGTAGTCCCATTATGAAATTCATGGTGATGTCATCCCATTTACACTGATTAATAGATATGGGATGTAAAATCCCCACTGGTCACTACTGCTCTTCCTTCATCTGCTAATAGGTGGTGAAATGAGTAACAAACCTATATATCTCATGATTCATCACCTTCCATTAGTATTGATAGCTTAAGTCACGGAATATCTTCTTAAGATCATGATGAACAACTAAAATAGGGGAATGATAATCTTGCATCAACTCCTCTTAGAATTTTGCAGGAACATAGACACATCCTTGGATGATTAGGATCTCATCCTCATCAACTCTCTAACAAGGAAGTGATTCATCACCTAAAACATTATCCCATAGGACCAAGCCCCCAGAATATGATAGTTTCCTTATATTCACTCTCTCTATAAGTAAATAGGTCACTGATAATTTTCCAAGTATAGAATATCAAAGACAGTCCGGAACCACTATACCTATCTCTGAAAATACTTCCACAAGCTACCACTTGCTACTGGACCCTTGAACCTCCTATTTCTAAGTCCTCCTACTCAACGCATAGGGAACTTAATTTCCCTTTTTGGGAATATAGAAATGATTGATTTAAAATGTCTATATATATTAAACCCAGATTCATTTCCAAAAAATCAAGTCATGTTGTATAAATATGTACTTGAGGCTTTTGTGGTTCGTATAAACCAATAAACCCTCTCCTACTAAATAATCCTTCTAACTGTAGAACACATGAAAAATAATGGATAACTTGAGATCATGTTTCGAGTAGTCCCTATCATGTGGAATCAACTGAGGAGACCTGTATGAAACAAAATTCTCCACTTTCACCAGAACTTATATTATCTGAATATCTTATGCATCATGATAAACATTATACGACCAAACTGTATCTAGGATAATTAGGATTGGTTCTGAAGTCTGACTCCCCTTCAGCTCATGAATGGTTTTCTCACAGGCTTCAAACCAAATAAACATCACAGCCTTCTTAGTGAAACCCATAATAGGTGATTATAAGAATGATAGGTCCTGTATGAAATTCCTATAATAAAAATCAATCCTCAAGAAATTCTAAATATTAAAAATGTTAATGGGATGATCCTAGGAAACTATATATCTCACTATGTCTCAGTCAATTTATACTCTTATCTTCAAGATAATATGACCCATGAAGTGAATTTTATCCATCCAAAAGTCACACATTGTGAGCTTAGTATATAATGGATGTTCTCTCAATGTAACCAATATGATCACAATATATTTGACATGGTTGTGTAATGTTTTATAATACACCAATATATCATCTATGAATACCATAACAAATGAATCCAAATATGGATGGAAAACTTTATTCATCAGTACCTTCAAAACTGCTAGCATTTTCTTGAGACCAAACAGCAGGACCAAATACTTTAACTAGCCATGTCTACAATGGAATGTTCTACATGGTATATTTGATAGTCTAACATAAAGATGATTATAACCTGGTCTTATATCATTCTTTAAGAACATGATACCTCATCAAAGATGGTTGAAGAGATCACATGTCTAAGGAAAAGGATACTAGTTCTTAATTGTTAGCTAATCCAACTTTTAGTAATCCACATATAAGTATACGGTTCTATCGGAATTATAGGTGAAAAGGACCATCGATCCAAAAGGAGATGTATTGGATCATATAAAAATAATTTCCTCCAAATCCTCTCGTGGGATATTGATCTTTTATAACCCAGTAGTAGTGATCCTATAAGGTGGAATGGATACTGTTGTAGCTCCGGGCCCTAGCATAATGGAAAAATCTACCTCCCTATAAGGAGTTATTTCTAAAATCTAATCCTAGAAAACATCCCTAAAATGATATACAAGTAGAGGTAAATATACCTGATGCATTCTCTAATCATTTGTATATTAGCTAGAAATCAGGGCTCTCATCCCACCCATCCCATGATGCTCGGGTCTAGCTTGACTAACCTTATAATCTTATTAAACCTTTTGAATAATTTTTTTCCCTCTGGTGATGTTAAATTCACCAATCAATGACATAAATAATCTTAATCAATATAGGGAAAAAACCATTCTATCATAATAATGACATCAAACACTGTCATCTCAAGGGAAATGATGTACCATTAAAAGGGTCACTCACCTACCTCAAAGAGAACTCCATGTACTGGCATACACTCTCTGATTGAAACCACAAAAAAAATGAGTTTCCTCACACCATAGGGAAACTGGACATTGAGCATAAGGCTTTGCACAATAGGAACATATAGGAAAGAATAAAATGCACCTATATCAAAGAGAGTAGATACTAATGTAGTGGCTACCAAAATAGTACCTCTCACCATATAAGTTTTGACACTCTCCTCCTTAGGTATCGGTTATACTATATACATATGAAATAATATGGGTCCCATAGATATAGCCTGAATACCCTAAGATGATACATTATAATAGTCTTTTATGTTTGGTGTCTTTTTACCCTGTTTAATACCAGCACCTCAGCCTGATCATCCAACCACCCACTAGATCACGACTTGACATGAAGCTATAGACCATGCTCCTAAATATGTAGTTGGTGTAGAACCTCTCTCCCTGGTTGTTAGAGGAAAGGTCCTGTAAAACCACTATAGATGGACTATCATGCCGCAAGTTCGACACTCATCTAGGTTTCTATCACACAAGATCCTCATGTGTCCCTACGTCCTACACTAATGACTAAAAAACAAATACTAGAACTAATTCTATGGATATTATTCAGCACACTATAGACATTAAGTGTCTCTTACATCCACCTGATATGGAGCCACTTGGTATAAAAGTTAAACTAACATGATCTACACCCCCATCATCCCACATGTTACATTTAGTAATCTACATTAAGTAAATTTTTTTATCTATAGTGGTGAGATAGAAGTTATTCTCCTTTAATCAGATATCATACCTGGTTCCATGATCAAACTGCTTATCCTAATATAACTTGCCACCTAACATAATTGGTGTGAAACATTGGATCTCTTTAAAGTGGTTAGAATACTCCATGAAAAATAGCATACCCTAATCCAAGTGAAAAAAATCCTTGGCTCTATCATCCCTCAACATATTGAGATAAAAATAATCATAAAAGTCAAGTTAAAACTCTCTTATACATATCCCAATGATGATTCATCTGAGTAGTCACATCCCACAATATCTTGGAAGTACCCCATTGAATAAATGTTGTGATATTTACTCATATCTTGAGAGGTGTCTCATGATTCTTGAAAATATACAGCATGGACTCTTTCCATGATTGTGTAGCTTGTGGTCCACTATCCCCCAAAAACATGGGTAGATACTGCTCTTGGAACTCATGGGTCAACTCTTCCATGTTTGGGATAGTTTTTTGGGCTCCTTGATTGGTGTACATAAAGTGTAGAAACCCATTTTAATATTGGGCATCAGAACCCATATCAAGCGAACCAAGTGGTGTTGCAAGTGGCACCACTAGAGGTTCTACTAGTGGCCTAGGGATCACCACATCTAGAACATGGTCATCACAACCCTCCTAGAATAAACTAGATTCCTTCATTGTGTAATATCTCTAATAATTCCAAGAAAATTACTTAAACAAGATTTACTAACAACTAGATCATAGATATACAGATTGGACAGACACAAGACTTCTTAAACACAAGTCACACCACTCTTCCTACTCCTAATTCCAGGTCTGGGTGATGTACATCTCAAGGATAAGTAAGGGACACTTCCTACTTCCCACTACTAAAATCATTTCAAGGTCATGTTCTGTACTATAATTCAATGGTCCTAGTGTATAATGTCTCGATTCAATTTATAAAGTAAAACAACCTTTTTATTGTAATTGGTATCCACATTTAATGGAAACCATTCATTTTAGAATTCAGTTTCATTTAAAATTACTTATCATTTATATGAAAATTCTCTTAAAAAGGTTGAACTATATGTATCCCCACTTCTAATTTATTAGGAACTATACTCCTTATAAATTCAAGTATGGAATCCATTTAATCACATCCCCTCTTCTATCAAGCCTCTAAAATAAATATTTTCACAATTTCATGGGCCTGTCAATAAAGGCACTGAATAATGCTACATGAAATGCACACAATAAGTAAACATGGTATGAAATAATGCAAGACATATAAATACTGAAGTGCCTAAGATGGTGCATGATGCAATATTTCCATTCCATATCATGAAAATGGTAAAAATATGTTATCATATAGAATATCGAGCATCATGTGTGTCACCAAATAGTGAAATAAAATCAACTATAACAGGAACAATCTAGAACAACATATTCCGTCCCAGATAATTTTTCTTTTCACTGTATGAGGGTTGACTACTCCAGGGAATAAGTTCATTACCAAATCCCAAAAAATTCCTTGAATCATATCTAATAATCCCAATTAGTAATATAAAACAAAATATTTCCTAGGATACCACTTTGTAACGTACCTGACCTGTTTCAATCAACAGTAACTGAAACCAGTTGTCCACATAGCCTTAAGAGCACATATCTAATACCATAGGCTACCAAATAGAAGTGAATGTCCATGGTGTAATAGTGTAGAAAAAATACCCTCATGATCAAATTCTATACAACGGTATAATCATATCAATAAACAGAAGAAGCATATAAGATAACTGAACTGATTTATAATAACATCCATCATATAAATAACAATGTAATCACATCCAATAGTGTCATATAAAAATGATGATCATGGGATTCTATACAAAAGATAGGTAATACATGAAAATAGTCATCCATTAATATACAAGTATAAAAAATAAAAAATAGAAATAAACTAACCCTAGATAAAATCATGAGCCATAGACTAGTTTTATGCTCCCATGCTTCTATGAAATAAAAAATCATGCAATATCAAGTGGAAGATTTTATGTATCTCTACCTTTATCCATGAACTAAATATAGGTACTAAACGGCAGCCTGAGCAGGGTGTGAGATAACAATCAGTAGGGTAACCCCAATGGTGTATATAATTGTTCCAGTTTATGCATATAAACTGAATCAGTGTATATATATAATAGGAGTAAAATTATCACTATAATACCTTTAATATATTAATTACAAGGTTTTATACGGTTTTTACAACCATTAACAATTCTTCTAACTAACATATTTAATTAAAAATAATATAATGTGAACTCAACAAATCCGATGGTGGAATAAACACCTTAAAACTATATAACCCACCCCATGTGTGGTTTTAGTTCAGTTTTACAACCTCCAACCTTTTATAAGGGCACCATGGAATGTCTTAAACATGAATTAAACAATTAACTAAAGTATAAATCAATTTAGAAATCATGTTCGAGAAATTTTGGTGTTCAAAACAATGAAAACTTGGTATAAAAACCAAACAATTGGGAAAGTTATAGAACACCTACTTTATGACTGTGGGAGAACACTCATCCAGTCTTTGCCTTAGATTTAATCTTGATTAGATGAAAATAAAAAAATATAAAAACTCCTTGAAAATAGTTAATATTTTCATTCACCAAAATAGTGTCATTGATAGAATAAAATATAATGAATGGAGAATATAAAATGACTAAATTAGTGGCATCTATACAAAAAAATGAAAGTAAGTTTAATTGGTCATCATATAGAAGAATTATCTCAAATCCAAGGTTAGTCTTCTATAAAATCTTTAATGTGATAAATGGGGATGGTCGTTGGAGGAAATAAAAAAATATGAGGATGGTTAACATTAAAATGATTTAGGGGAAAATAGCTATTTTCTATTTGAAAGCTATGTTTCATGGTTTGGTCACATGGTTAACCAAACCATACACCAACCATGAACCAACTACAAACTCAATAACCCCCTTGTATGATCATGGAACACAGTTAGTAAAACCATTCATTGACTACGTGTTTCTCCATGGATAAATAGTTTTTAGTAATTCAATGAACGTGCATCCTATGATCCACAATTAGGGAAAATTGTCTGCCCTATGATGTGCACTAAGTCACCCCCACACAGTTTACTCTATCCTTAAAGAATGGGCTTCATTGTTTCTACTAACTTGGAAGCCCAACAACCTTATCCAAAAACATTGTCTTTAAGCTCTATACAAGCCCCATGAAGCCCGATTTACACAGTGAAAACACTTTTCACTCCCATTAAGATTACTTTAATGAAAACAATGGAAATTAAATTATTCTATACATCATAGAAAATTTGGGTTCTTATACTGTGTACCGAGAAAGGGTTTTCTATGTACTATGAGGCATATAGTGCTATACAGGGATGTGTTTTCTTTTATGTGTATAATGTTCTAATGTATGGATCAATGTATTTGTGTCCATATGAGAATAATTATCTCACACATTATCTATATTTTATATTTTTTTATTCCTTTGTAGAGTGTAATTTATTACCTATTTAAGAGTGGTTCACGGTATATTTATTTTATAAATGTTTGAGGGTTATTTTCTCCTAGTGGTATTTAATGCTGAAATAAAAATGGTGGGTAGAGTATCATAAGACCCTCAATTAAAAGTTATCATACACAATTGTTAAGGGTAACATTATAGTGGATACCTTTATTAATAAGGCATAATGGGTGAAAAAAATTATGGATTAGAGGTATCTAATAAACAAAATGTAATATTTTTTTATGGATGATCATTAGGAGGGAAGTGGTATTTTGTTACATTTTATTGATGCTTCCTATACAGTTTTAAACTATGTGAAAGATGAATAATTAAAATACATCAAATCTAATAAGATTAATGACACTTTTTATGGTGGGGATACCATGGAAGGATGGTCATTAATACCTAACTTGGAAATTTATTTCTATAATATGGTAAGGGTTATCTCAATTATGAATAATAAATTTATGGGTGTATTTCATAACTCATGTTCAGAAATTCATCCTAGAGTGACGAAGATGCATCTAACACTAAATGATATTTTTGGTGGGTATGGATAAAGAGGGATTTAACTAATTAGATATCTCATTACGTTAAGTTTCAATAGTTGAAGGGATGTAATTAGTGACCCATGTTAAATTTTTCTTCTTTTACCCATGCCAACAATAAATTGATAAGTCATTATGATGACTTTTATAAATTTTTAAACAAGATCAAAATGAAATAAAGATATGATATGTGTGATTGTGGATTGTCTCATAATTCCAACTCACTTATTTCCAATTTGAGATATATTCTTAGTAGATGAAATAGGTAATATGTATTAGAGGAAGTGGTTAGGATTATTGGTGTACCAACACCTGTCTTGTTATATGAGATACTTTATTCAATTAAATATTTTGGATATGGTAATAAAAATTTACCAATACTATGAGGATTATTATGTCATATCACCCTTAGAAAAATGAGAAATCAGAATATACAATACTAACTTTATCGGGATGGCTTGAAGCATATGTGCTTGATTTTGGTGGAAACTGGGAAGATCACAAATAATTTGTTCATTTTTTTTGTGAAAAAATAATATAAATCATTTAATTGGATGAATTTTTTTATTAATAGTAAAAAATACCATGTAGATCACTATTATTTTAGGTAGGAATATGATTGATACCAATCTTGGGAACCATCATGATAAAATAGATGATGGATCAAGTTTATTTAATCAAATTGAAATTTATGATAGCTAAAAGTTATTATAAGTCTTACATTGATCATTAGTGATGACCATTAATTTTTTTTAAATATCATGTCTTTAGGTGGGTTTTACAATGACTGAGACACTGATGAATCAAGAATCATGGAAATTTTTCACCCAACTATGTCGGTCTATTCAAAATCATTGAATAGATCAAGTATGTGGATTATCATTTTTAATTTCCATAAATATAGTGATCCGCGCTTTTCACACATTAACATTACATTACATTTGAGGAATAATTAAAGAATTATACAAAAAACGCCCAAAGAATGTAATATTATAGTGGGTTTAGAAACATTGAAACATAAACAATGGTACAAAAATGACCTAAATTATCTCCCACTATGTTTTTCTTGACTAGAACCCTTCAAAGACACATCAAACATAATACATATCTTCATAACCTGGGGAAGGAAACATAAAAAAGGGGTGATCTAATATTATCATTATGGGTAAGAAAGGGAGATATATAAGCATAATCATGAGTATAAGTGTATAATAACATGATCATGAAAATAGATGATCATGCCCTGGATATCAAAGATCATAAAAATGAATCATGGAATATATATTGGAAATTAATAAGACATGAATCATAAGGTAACAAAAAAAAATTCATGAAATCTTAACATTGGAATAATACATGGAAATTTGGAAGACACATAAGCAAATAATATGATTTCCATAGTATCCAAGTAGTCTATAGAAATACAATCTTAGTAGTATGGGATCACTCCCTATACTATATTGGTAGTCATGCTTCACTCCCATGGACATATAAATATCATTATTTCACTCATAATACTATATTGGTAGTCATAGTTCACTCAAATGGCCATCTTATTAGTTAAGGATCACTCTAAATACCATCTTTGTCTATCTCATGAGATATAAATCTTTACCCAATGCATTAGAGAGAGATATAGGTCTGACACATCTCATAATGAAATCATACATACATGTGCCACAATATCATTAATAATTATATCATAACCCATGAAATTAAATGGTTATTACAAACATGAGATCATATCATAAGTTGTGGGAAATTATAAGTTTATAATCATTTAATCATAAATATAACTTGTGAAAGGAATCGAGTTTCAATGTTATATAACCCGTGGACTAGAAATTTGTTTCGGAAACATCATTCCAATAAAAGATTACCCATTAAGTGAAACAATATGAATGGAAATATTGAATAATTTCACCATAAAGTCATGAGTAACACCAAATTATATTATCATATATGAGAAATAAATTTTAATGATCTTTTAAAAACATTTCTTGAGGAAAATATCCATTCTACATTGAAAAACATTTTAGAAATCCATTTTCATTAATATTTGATTTAAAAACTTATAACGGAATATTTGAAAACTATAAAAAAAATTAAAATCCATTTTCCATGAAAATTACCTTCAATGGTCATTTAAAAACATATTAGAAAACATTTTTGAAAATAATGTTTTTGAAATAAAATAGGTTTCTAGCCAAAGATAGAAATAAAATCATATTTTTATTAAATACATTTTCTTAATTGTATTAAGTACCAAAGAGTGAAAAAATCGTACTAATACATGGATATGTCTTGAATATAAATAAGATAAGAAAAATATTGAGTTTTCTTAATATATATATCATAATATTTAATAAATTAAAACATAATCTTATAAACTTCTAATAATCGATAAGATTATTTCAATAAACTGATCATATATGGTATCTTCATCTATGATAGTATTCAATAGCCTCTTTCTTTTATGGATCTATTTCTATTCCATCTCTTGAGATTATGTGATCCAAAAATGAAACATTTTGTATAAAAAATTCACACTATGTGAATTTTTCATATATTTCTCTTTTATCGGGGTCATTTGTAAAATTATCATGTTATATCCAGGCTCTTAATTACTCTTTTAATATATAAGAATATAATCTATAAAGACTATCCAGAACTGATCGAGGGAATATATAAAGACTCTATTCACTAAATCCATAAAGTGAAAAGGATATTTAGTAAGACTAAAAGGAATCACTATATATTCATTGCGTCCATACCTTGTCTGGAATGTCATCCTAGGTATATCCTCCTTGACCCTATATTGATGATATCTAGAACAAATGTCAATCTGGTAAAAGTATTGGGCTCTATTAAATTGATCAAATAAGTCCTAAATATGTGGAAGAGGATACTTGTTCTTAATTGTGATCTTTTTCATCTCCAAATAATCAATGTAGAGTCCCATTAACCTGTAGATACCCAATATTGACATACATGGACAGTACATTTCATTTGTGGTATACTTAATACATGACACAAACAAATTCCCAAATATTGTATTAGTTTCGTGTCTTTTGAAACACGGAACATAATCTTCTAATCATGGTGAAAGATCTTCAAAAACTCCCATAAAGATCTTCCCCTATTATTTTCCTACCTAAAATCTTTATTTATATCCATGTTAAAAGAAAACATAGAAAGGGAGATCTCAAATGATCAGTATGGGTAAAAATGGAAGACATAAAACAAACCATAAACATTTGAATGTTAAATCATGAACATAAAATTTTAACATCAAAATATGGAGTAATGACATAAATCTTGGCAGTATATAAGGCATCGATCATAAAGGAACATTAACCAAGATAGAATAACAATGGAATAAAACATGTAATTGTGGAAAACCAATAAGCACATAGTATAATTTCCATAGTATCCAATTAATTTCATTCAAAACCATCATAGTGGACGAAGTCCATTACTGAAAGAGGTTTACTTGTCATTCCAGCCCTGTATTACTGAAACAGATTTACTTGTCATTCCAGCCATGTCCATCTCATGAAATATAAATATTTACCCAATTCATTGGAGGGAGATATAGTTCCCACCCATCTCATAATGAAATAATTCTTATGTTTACCACATTAAAAACATAAATCATTCATTATAACCCAACAAATAAAATGGTTTTCATAAACATGTTCCCATCACAACGTAATCCATATAAAAAAAATAGATATCATTTCATCATAAAAAAAATCAAACCATGTAAATAATAGTGAAATTCTAATTGAAACATAATCATATAAAATAATTTCATCTTATACGGAAAATAGTTTTGATAAAACAATTGAAATGAATTCTTGAGGAAAAGATCATTTCTTCTTCAAAATCATATACTTTTCTAAAAATGCCAAGCAATTTTAAAAGAAAATAATTTTTTTGAAAATAATCATGAATTATTATAGAGGATGTTTTATGGAAATAAGGCTTTAGGAAACCATAAAAATATGTTCATACCTTATAAGTTAAAAAAACATTCTTCTCGTACTCTTGCCAGAAAAGTCAAAAAGTACCTCATACCGAAAATGAAAAAATATTCCTTTGATATATTTTAATAAAAATCCACCAATTGGTAAATATTTATTTAAAAAATTTTAGGAGGATATAAATAATATTAAATATTTATTAAACATTGACATGGATGATAAATATGCCCTAGTAAATACTTAAGTATAAACAATCTCAGATAAAAATGAGATTGCAAGATTTTCCCTTACCTTAGGTCTGATGTGATTTCTACGTATCTGAACCTCTTGTATAATGATTTAAATAATTTCATTGACATATTCAAGAACCATAGTCATTTTTATGATATCATATATAATCATATTATTATCTGTTTATTAGTAACATTTCATTGTTACTCGTTATTCGGGTGTTAACTTCTTTATGTTCTTATTCATGTTTTGTCGAATAAATTCTTATTCCCCTTTTTAGATTATATTTATATCATTTACATAATGGTATTAGTATAATATATATCATATTTATTCATTTAATTAATTTATATAATCATTCTTTAATGAATATCATGAAGAAAAAATCGCATCATTTCATGGAGATGGTAGGTCGTACGTATTCACGAGTGACGATACTATTCCCATGATTGTGGAATTGTATTGAAGTGTATGGTGTATAATATTTCAGAATAAATATCATTTTAAAAAATAAAATATTGTTATTTCTTTCATCATTATACCCATTCAAGTATTTTGGTGATGAAAAATATATTACACCACGGCGTAGAGACAGTTGGTCGTAGGTACGCACACATGGTGATTTCATTTTTCATAGGATGGATAGAAAATGGAATATGGTTGTTTCATATTCATAATAACATATCTTTATACAAGTGATATGGGAGTTATTACTTAATAATGAAAAAAATAATATAGTGGTTGTATAATAAAAAAGAAGTTTGAAAGAATAGGTAAAGGATATTACCTCTTCTTTGATGTGCCTCTTCCAAACAACCTTTTAGGGAACTAAATTCGGTCTTTATAGAAGACCAAGAGCTCTAGTATGTCTCTAGGGAAGTTTATAAGAAAAATGGACAGGGTTTATCCAAGTTTTAAGTCTCAAAATGGAGTGAAGAGGAGAGGGGGGAGGTGCCCTTTTATAAGAGAGGAGAGGGGCATTTGTGGAAACCTCAAAAATATTAATTTATAATAAAATCAAACCCCACGTAAAAACCTCCAAAATGACTAAAAGTTTACTATGATATGAGATAGTGTTGTAAAATAATAAAAAGACAATTGAGACATGTTTTGGTTTTATTTTAATCCTTATCATTTTCATTTGTCCTTATTTAATCTATTTAATTTTATTTGTGGTAATAATATTATAAATTTTAAATGGTTACAAATACTTAATTATGTGTTTTGAATTGTAAATTATTGGATAATTTATCACATTTCAGACCATATAATTTTCAATTTGTAATTTTAAAATATTTTTTTGATTTTTAAACAACTTAATAATATGTTATTTCTATAAAATATCAATAGTGTCAATTTTGACACTATTATATTATTAGAATTTAAATAAAATCCACACAGATGATAGATTCAAAAAAAAATATTAAATAGATTTATAAAATGTCATATTCATATATAAAATTAGTGGAGACAATTAATTATTTCATATAATATTTTTTTTAATATTTTTAAAACCATTTATTTGATTTTTCTCATAATAAAATAATTACTACAATATTTTTGTAAAATTATTTCAAATACTTATTTGTTGCAAAAAAATTAAAAATCAAATACTATTATGAAGATAAATCTAATATATTTTGTAATAATACTTTTAGTTGAGTTTATCACCTAAAAACCCAAAATTTAAAATGTTATATATATTAAATTATGAAGGTGACAACTTTGACATCATTTAAAATAAAATAATATAAGTTTCATAATCACATTTATAAGGATATAAATGGTCAAAAAGGAGACACATGGATTCTTATAGTCTATATATACTTGACCAATATGTTTTGGTCAAGTTTCTAGGCCTTTTATGGGTATTATTAATTTAATAAAAAATATGTTATTGATTTTTCACAAAATAAATAATTTATGCATCATTAATGTATAAGCTATTAAGGTAATTATATATTTCTTTAAAATTAAAAATAAATTAATATGATAAAGAAAAAAATATATTTTAAATTATTATTTATAATCGAATTTATATTCTATATAAACATATATTAAAAATAATTTAATTATTAAAGTGTGAGTGAGACATATATCACTTTTCTTTAAATAAAATAAAATAAATGTCTTAATCTCATCCAAGTGGGTTCCAATATATTCTATTTCTACCCAAGTATGCTTCAGGGTGAACCATAATCATCTAATTATATTAATACATGTGTTAGGGTAATTTTATAATATTATTTTTACCCCTAATTACCCGATTTACCTTTAAGTGTGGTAAATAAAATTTACTATAGTTACTATTCATAATGCCCAAAAATAAAAGTAGAATATTAACATAATTTGGATTTAATAATTAAAAATATGGAATAAATTTTTCAAAAATAAAGACACAGATGTTTCAGTAATTAATTTAAAATTAATCTCGTTGTTGAAATGAGAAAACATGTTATAAAAGTTGAAACACTACAGAAGATTGAAATATTTTTACCTACGAAATAATTGTAAAATTAATGGAGATTATATAAATTATATTAAATGGTAAAAATATATTCTATTTATAATTTAAAACGATTAAATATTATAATTTAACCATATAAATTATCTTGATGAAAAAGTGGTTTTTTAATAAAATTTAGTGTATTTTTACAATTTATCAAAATATGGAAAATTTGAAAAATTTATCCAACATAAATTTTTATATATTGATTCAAAAGAAGAAGTTTTTTTTCAAATTTAACTTACAAACTTGTCAAAAATTATATTTAAAATGGGTTCTCCATTAATAGGTGTAAAAACTACATTTTATTAAAAATACATCTTTTCTCTGAAAAAATGATTTTATTCTCATACCATGTTCTAGAAAATGTGTAAGATGACTTACAATGTTATAAAATTAAAAATGTGGTTAATAATATTCATAACATGTAGTTCATAACAATATTATAATAATATATTGTTGTTTAGTGATACTCTTTATTGCGTACCACAGAAGCTATTGACGAAGGACGTTCTTGCATGTAACCCAGAACATGTCAGTGTTGAGTATAGTTAAAGCTTTCTTTGCTGTTGCATATAACATAATCAAAACTTATTTCATTTATAAATTGAAAAAAATATATATTCAGTGTTTTTTGAAATTAATTCTATCAAAACAACTTGAAATTTAGTTCCACACAAGCCAAGTATATTGTTGTGTATACTACAAGCTAATACGGTGTGGCATACAACGCAATATAATATTGGTGTATATTTCAACCCAAGACATCAATGAAATTAAAAATAATATATCTCATAAAATATTGGGGTGTTACATGACCCATATTTATCTTTCAAAAAAAGAATAGGTGCACCCCAAGGTGACACACTTGGCCAAATGAATCCATTATCACAGTTTTCTTGGATTTTCTTCTTCAATTCCTTTAACTCATTCAGGGTTATTCTATAAAGAGTATTTAAAATTATTTTGGAACAAGATATGATTTTTATTGAGAACCTAAGTTCATATTTTAGTGGAAGGTTAGTCATATCTTCTATAGAGACATCCACAAATTCTCAAAAAAAAAAATAGGCATATCATCGATGTTGATTTTCTCCCCAACCATTTGAGATAAAAAAAACTTTTTGAAATGGAATTAAGTCTCATACAATGTGTGTAATCACCGTAGGAAATTCGTGCTTATTTTCACATTGATGGATGATCAATGGAAGTTTTAAATTTCAAATTTAACTTCCCATCCTCAATAATTAGCGTAAGCTTTGTGAAAAGAAATCCAATCCATACCGAATATGATATCAAATTCAACCAAAGTAAAAATGACATGATTTTCAGGAATCGCATTCCAAAAAACATTAACCAGATAGGAATCAATACTTGGGCTTCATTAATCATATCATTAGGGGTTTTCACTGCTAATTCCATATCCAATTGTTTTGGTGGAATTTTAAAACCCTTATAATATAATTTAGATATGAAAGAGTGGGTAGATATAGAATCAAATAAGACATTATCAGTTCTAGATTGAATGGTAAGTGTACCTTTCACTACATTGTTGTCACACCCCTCATCATAAATATCGATTATGTGAAATTTCCTCATGTCCCTCGGACTAATAGGTTGCTAGAATCGATTTTCTTCCCCATCCCATTGGTTTGGGTAGTGGTTATCATAATTACCATTCTCATTATGCTTGTAGAACTAAATCGTAGGAGTTGAATTCAATGACACTTTTTCACTATTCATAATGTTAGTTACCTTATTACCATTACTTAGGTGATCAAATTCTTGATTTCCATTATTTTTACACTTAAATAATTTATTATACCGTTTAAGGAAATCTCCTCCAAGATTCTTCCGACACTTAGAGCATAAAGGAAATATAATATTCTGTTCCTCATGATTTTTATATTTTCCTTTAAAATCCATATTCCTTTTCTTGTAAAAACCATGAGATTGATATGTGACACCAACCTCCATTTCAATATTTATTACATAATTGAAAATATATTCATATATACTAAATGATCATATGTCCAACACCCTTCTAGGACTTGGATGTATTCCACTAAAGAATCTATCAACATTACTTTTGGGTTGGATGGTAATTCTTGAATAATACCTCACAAGTATTGGGAAATTAGCCTCATAGGTACCAATAGATTCATTACCCCTTTTATTAAACTCAAGTATCTCTTTATTAATCTTGGTATAAATAATACATGGAAAGTACTTATTGAAAAATAATTTCTCAAACTCATCCAATCCACGGATTCAATCTCATATTTCTGCCTTGTAATCTTTATTTGAGTCCACCACTAGTCTGATTCACATTATTAATTATAAACATCTATAAAGACTTTCTCATACTTTGAACACTAAAGAATAGATAATATCATTTCAGTAGTACTAATTCATTGTTAAATAACAAGGGGATCAGAAGACCCTCTATAAGAAGGTGGAAATTACATCGTGAAAGACTCAATATAATGTTGTTCTCTCCTTTTCTCATTTGGAAGTCCACCATGATTCATATATTGAGAAATTTTTGTGAGTATAGAAAAGAGTTTTTTAATCCCATATATCAATGAATTCGGTTTCACAAGATAACAATCATTGAATTGCCTGTCACAATCACTATTAATACGGTTCCTTCATGTTCCATCCATTACCTAAATCTAAAATCATAGAGTAAGAAACAATTATCAAATTTAGGAACCACATAATCATGAATAGTCACTTATCGGATGTCTAAATTATGAAAACTTCCTTATCCTATAACACTTTAGGTTTATCATAGGTTATTCATAGAAAAATTCTATTGAAATACATAAAGATGGATCGTGAAGATTCTGTGAATATCTAAAGCATATCCCCTTTGAGTTTCAAACCAAGTGTGTATCATGGCCCATTTCTGTGTACTAGATTTCCCTAAGTCAGTCCTGGAACATCTTTCCATAGTTATTACTCCTAGGTACTTTTTTTAATAGCCACATCCATTTGTAGTATCTAGATAGGGATGTATTTCTAGGAAACCACTCACTCTATCTTTAATTAAAATTCCAGGAATTTTTCCTATACGTTTATATATCCTTAAAATTATCCTCAGACATTTCCTTATCATTCTCACTACGGTTTTACCTACCTATCTTCTAAATTTTAACTAAACCTTTGTTTTGATACCAACTATAGATACACCATATTTTCAAAAATTAACATTACATAACAATTTTGGAATACTTAAAACATTATACAAATAGATTCCCAAATACCATCATAGTCTAGTGCCTTTTAAAACATGGAAACATAAACACTCGTACATAAATGAGCTATATCATCTCCCACTAGGTTCTTATTGAGTAGAACCCTTCATAGAAAAATCAAACATAGTACATAACTTCATAACCTAGTGGGAGGTAACACAAAAAGGGGTGATTTTAGATGCTTAGTAAGGGAAAAAAGGAGATACATAAACATAATCATTAATATGTGGGTATGATAACATGATCATGAAAATATAAGACCCTTCATATAAAATATCATAAACATGAATCATGGAATAAATATTGGTAGTTAATGAGGCATAAATCATAAGTAAAAAATGAACATAAGTCATAAAATCATAACATAGGAATGATAATTTGATGTTTGGAAGACACATAATCACATAATATGATTTCCATTGTAGCCCAGGCATCACTTCAGAGACCATCTTAGTAGTATAGGCTTACTCCCCATGCCATTTTGGTATTCATGATTCACTCCCATGGCCATCTTGGTTTCATGATTTCACTCCTCATACAATCTTGGTAGTCATGGTTCACTCCTATGGTAAAATTAGTAGTCAAGGATCACTCCCAAGACTATATTAGTCTATCTTACGAGATAGAAATCTTTAACAAATTCCTTGGAGGTAGATATAGGTACCACCCATCTCATAATAAAATTATACATACACATGCCACAAGATAATAAATAATCATATCATAACCCATGAAATGGAATGGGTATTATAGACATGTGATCATATCATAACATGTGGAAAAAAGATAGGTTTCATAATAAATTTATCATAAACATGACATAAGAAAAGTATCAGGTTTCAAAACCATATAACCCATGGAATAAAAATTGATTTCATAAACATCATACCATAAAAATATAATCCATTTAGGTATGGAATATGAATGGAACCATTAAAAAATTTCCTATAAATGCATTTATAACACCAACGGATGACATCTTTGATAATAAATAACTTTTAAAGATCTTTTAGAAACATTTCTTGATTAAAATATCTATTATACATTGAAAAACATTTCGAAAACCCTTTTATTCAAAAATAGATTTGAAAACATATAATGGAACCTTTAAAAGCCATAAAACATCTTTAAAATCTTTTTTCCCTTGAATGTTATCTTCAAGGACTATTAGAAAACATTTTTTTTGAAAACATGGTTTGTGAAATAAAATAGGTTTCCGACTAAAGAGAGAAATACGGGCATATTTTACATAAAAAAATTTCTTAATTTTATTAAGTACTAAAGAGTAAAACAAATGGAAATAATACATGGATATAACATTAATAGAAATATGAAAAGTAAAATCATGAGTTTTATTGAGATATGTATCATAATATTTCATCAATGGCAGAATAGTCATAAACAATCCTACTAAATTATGAGATTGATTCAAAAAACTCATACCACATGGTAACTTGTAATTATACACTCCAAGTAAGAAAATGAAATTAAATAAAGCATAAAATGTAATTAATGGAAGGATACTCATGATATAACATTTAAAAGGAATTATATACACCTAATATAAAAATACAGGTGAATAAAATGGAATATGTCTCAAAAAAAGGCAAAATGAGACAAAATGACTTTTCTGATTTGGTAACTTTTGAAACATAAACCCCATAAGAGAAATATAATAAATTGGATATTTAAATACCCATAAATTTATTTATAATAATAATATAATAAATTAATGTTATTTATATACCCAGCACCAAATAAGTGAGTGGTGAATAAGTTATTTTTTCTCACGGAAATAAAACGTGAGATGAAATTTTTCTTACCTTGTTTCTTGACTCTCACTGTACTCGTTCAAACCAATATTATAATAAATATAAATTTATTATAAAAATTTTAAACAAAATTATTCTTATATATAATACCATATATGGTTTTTTATTACATTATGTTACCTTCTTGTTAACAATCTTATGTTATGGTTTGTTTTCAGGTAATATTTTCTTTATTCTTCGCATGTGTCTTATGTTTTTATATATCTGGTCATTATACCTATATCATGATTTTAAAAATGTAGAAAATTATATAAATAAAGATTATATTTATTATATGTTTATTTTAATAATCTATATAATATAAAATTATGAAATGGAATACACCGTTCATAGAGATGATAAGCCATATATATGCTTGAATGTTGTTTCTGTTTTTATTTTTGTATTGATAGAAAGAAGGTAAATGAAATATGTTTATTTATATGTATATATATAATTATTAAAGTAGCATAATTATAACATATATTTCATATAATTTCCCTAAAATTATCTTTAATACATTCCATGTAGTGTGTTAACGAATCATATCGCTTTGTGGGGGCGGTTGTCTACACTTTCTCAAACAAAATTATCGTATTTATACCAAATGGAAAGTATAAAGATATTTATTTTAAAAGGATAAAATAATATTAAATATATACTAAATATAATATATAACATATATAAATATAATTTCTATAATAATTTCCACCGTGAGATGTGGTAATAAAAAATGAACAATCAGCGTTTTGTGAGGAGGTAGTTCACCGTACTCATAATCTGTATCTTCGTTACCCATTAGATGGATATGTTTGTAAGTGTTGGTAAAACCATTAGTATAAAAAAATAATAGTATATTTAAGATACTTATTTATTATAAAATATTGGTTAAATGATAGTAGAGGTTGTGGAGAAAGAAAATAAAATAAATGATCTTGAGAGAAGATGTTAACTCTTAATCTGCTAACTCCTTTTGGATTGTGAAAAAAGAAATACTTGAATTTCATTATGCCAAATGGGAGGATTATAATAAGAATTTATGGTGACATTGAAGTTTTTTGTTTATATATTTTCTAAACCAAAGTGGTTTCAGAGGTGTGAGGAAGTGGGAGAAGTGGAGGCCTTTTTATAGTGGAGGAGGAATGTCACTTCTGTAAATTTTGGGAAAAGGAATTCCACCAACATTTTTCCCAAGTAAATGGTATCCAATAATGAACTAAATTAAACAAATTGTAGTATAAAGTCTAAATATGTCTATAAAATGGATATTTTATAGTTTTATAGGTCTTTTGGGCCCATAAGATTAACATTTAGTCCCTTATTAAACATAATCTTACCTTAATTGTTGTAGCAAATTTTAACTAATTTCCCTAATATTTTTTGTCATAAACTAAGTTTAAATTATTATAAATTATAAATTATTATGATTCAAAATATTGAATATATTTTTCTAAATTCCAATCATGGAAGTGTCAGAAATTAATTTAAATTTAATCCCATAGTCGGGTCAACAATGCAGGTTTTTATAGTAAAAACGTTCAAAAGTTTGCAAAGTTTGTATATTAAATTTCAAATTGATATTTATTCCAACAACCAAAATTGATTTAATTGATAAAAATAAGCTCTAATTATACTTTTAAATAAATTTTAAATATAATTTATTATTATAAATAAATTATATGAAAATGAATTTTTGAAATAAAATTCAGTATTTTTCACTATTCCTCTAAAAATAATATTTCTTAAAAGAATCACCATAAATCTCCCTAATATAATTTTTGAATTCTATATTAAAAAAATTATTTTATCTTATCAAATTATGTTTCAAAATTTTTATAAAATTAATTTTATTACTTTTCACCGAAGGACATTAGAGAAGTTCATTTGAGAAAATATTATTTTTAAACACATAAGGACTTTAACAAAATGTATACATTTCATTATCAATATGTTTTATTTATATAAAAAATTATAAAAAAATATTTTAAAGATATTTATTACTATTCATATATCTAATTTAAATGGTTATGTTATAATTATTTCATTTTGATAATTATATCAATAAAATGATGTTTCATAGAAACATCGGTGTAGCATGTAACATATGACAAGTTGGTGTTGGGTGTAACATAAAATAAGTTGATGTTATTTTTAATTTATACCAAGTTGATTTTACATGTAACATACACTAATTCTGTTCTCTTGGAAAGTAATGTTGTACTTAGTTCATTTCAAGACATAATTGGAAATTTAATTTATTCAAGAAAAAAAGTCCATAAAAACTCAAGGTGTTAAAATAAAAGTGAAATATAGTGAATGGATTATTTCAAGTTTATTAATTAATGAAATAACAACCAGATAAATAATTACATTCTCAATAATACATTGGATGTAGAAATATTTTCATCCTTTTTAGAAAGGATAATGAGTATTTTTATAGATATAAGATGATCATGAGAAGAATGGGTTATCTATTAGTGAGAGTGTTATGAAAACATAATTCAATTAAACAACAGTAACGGGGGATTGAGGATAATATAATATAGTAATGTCTAGAGTTATTTAGGGATAAATAATCCTAGTGATATCTAAAGGATAAAAATTCATGATATGGTGAGTACTTATGTTGATTCTAATATCCAAGTCTCCATTTGAGTATTTGTTATTATTAGCTCGAAAATTGATTTTTAGAGTCCTAGTGAAGAGTGTATTGTCTTTTTCATGGTTAAAAAGAACATGAACAATTACTATACATGAAACTAGGGTGATTTGGAGAGGCATGCAAGATCCTATGAATGTTCCCTTGGATCGTGCATCTGAACCGTTAAGTTAAGTTTAGGTTTTATTATTTGTCTTTTAAAATCATAAATAGCCTGTTATAACATTATTTAGATGCCCAAACTCAACTTAGGTATGAACCAGGGATTACTAATATTTAAATTATGTCCTTTCCACTTATTATTGAAAACATCACCCTAATATTTATTTGAAATGATTTGGATCAATGGTTTGATCATGATGATCTCACATTTTCATGGATTTACCTTTTAACTCTCTTTATTTTTATCTTTTTAGGAAATCCATTATGTTAGATCAGATCTAGAATGAATGAATTTTATAATTTAATCATAAAACTGAGAATCATGATATCGTTTTCTTTTTTCTTGGTTTTTATGGATCGTGTTTTTATTATTTAATTTGAATCTATGGTTTTTTGAATTTGATTACTTTTCATCTAAGGCTGGCCTTATTCACTCTTAGTGGATCATTATTTATCTTTATCGTAAAAATATTACAATATGATTTTTTTATGTATTGGGTTTTTATCAAATAATATAATTGAAATTAATTGAATGAATTTTGTTTTTCTATACATAAAAAAACTAGGCTTTTTATGTAAACCAGAGGATATGGTTTGATAAATGGTATTTTTGGGATACTTTTTTCAAATTATAATTTTGTTTTGGAAAATTTATATGTTTTATTTATGATCAAAAATCAATATTTTTTTAGAATTGATAGAAAATATGGTAATTGTAATGGACATAACCACAAATTTGGGAAATACTCATGTGGGTAAAAATACACAATGGATATATGCAATGATCATAAGAAAGAATTTATGTTAATCATATCTCATGTAATTTTTATAGAAGATATTTTTATGCGTAATTTTCATGAAAAATATAGTGTGAGTTATTTTCATGTGATGATTTAATTTTATCTAGACTCATATACTAACATATTTTGTTTTTTAAATGTGATAAAATATATTTAATGGAATTTTTTACATTATTAGTAATGTGAATTTATTAGGATTATATTGAAGTCATTTAGGGAAATATTATTTAATATTCATTCACTCACTAATACTTTCATATCATGATGTGTTTGTATATGTATTATGTAGTGATAAAGGTAAGGGAATGCCTACAATGTTTATTAGTCATTGATCCTATAAACTATGATCATGGTGTGTATGGATGTGTTTATACAAGAATTGATATAAGATTAAGAATATCAAGGATTGATGGGAATAAACCACATTAGTTCATCTTTTTGTAACAAAATCTGTTATTTTATATTTATTTTGAGTTATGATCAAATTTTAATTTATATATAAAATATTATTTCAATTTTATTTTTGGTTTTGAAATAATTTTTGTTATTTTTTTAGCATAAATTTTTTTTACAAGGTAATTTCAACCCTAGATGATTTCATTTGTCCCTGATCACTAGTTTTTATGCTATGATGATTAGGGAATGCACTTGATCGTCTATGTTGATCCTGAATCAACCTCATGATTCAATATTTTTGAGAAAGGGTCATTAAAATCAATATAATACCAATAACATGTATATTTGGAGTGAGTGTAAAACCAATGAGATGCATCCATGGGTTCTATAAACTCTCACTCAAATTCATAACCAACATGATAATTTTATATAAATCTGACTAAAAATAATTAAATTATAATTTAAATATTTAATATAAAATTAGTCATGATAAATATTTTATTATAAATTATGATTATGAAAAATCATTTCATTTTCTCATAAAAAAATTAGAAATTTAGCTAAAACATATTAAAATAAATATTCATTTTATCCATATCATCTTGTGAAAATAGGCTCTTGGGGCATAATTGATAATACATCTCTTTGGAATCACCCCGCTAGCATTAATTTGATCACACCCTATCACTCAAAATACATTGTATAAGAATAATATGGGGTACTTAACTAGAATTCGTTATCTAGGTCTAACCAATGTGGCATATTTATCAATTGTTTTTTGTTATAGCTCCATAATCATAGGATGTTTCAAGACATGGATTACAATAAGCACTTTATTGATAAAATATCCATCTCACTACCCAAACTACCCTTATAAAACAACCGTAATTTATTAATTAATAATCCATTTATATATCATGTAATGTATAATATTAAGACTATTTAGAATAACAATGTTGAGTATTCGATACCAAAAATACTACAACATCAATTTAGCATAAACCAAACAAGCATAACCAAAACACTTTAATATATTAATAAAAAAATTACTACTCATCATGATCCCCTTTAAAAACATTAAAATCAAGTAATAATTTATGAAATTACAAACATGTAATAATAAAAATAAAATAAATATTATTCAGATATTATATCACACAACATAGTTAGATAGTTTTAATCCTAACCAAAGTAAAAAAATAAACAAATAACACATGTATTTTAAAATAATGAATGTAGTTTTTTTATAAATACAATAATAAACATAAATATATATATATTTATAAATGAAAGTGTTTATGAAATATAAATAATAAGTTTCTATGGAAAAAATTGTAGGGGAGATAGAATAAACTAGAAGAAATATGAATATAAAAGTTATTTCACCACCAACTTATATATCATAGCATGTATATAGAACTACAATTCCTAAAAATTTGAACCCCATTTTTATAGTAACTATAATAAAATTCCATTACAACCATTGATTTATTAAAGAAAATAAGAGTAATAAGTGGATGGGTAAAAGAGAAAGGAATAAGTTATAACTCATAACCATGAATACTAATAAGGATTTGATCCCTAATAAAATGAGGATAATGTAGGATCATATATCATTTATTGGGAATTCTCCTAGCATAATCCCAGACCAAATAGTAGTAAATAGAGGTGGATTCCCTCAAAAATGCATTTTATATTGAAAATGATATCGTTTTTTAATGGTTTCATTACCAAACTACAAAGTTCGATATTCCATGTATAAAACCTTAGGGTTTTAATATATTATTACCTTTAAATAATTAAATGAGTTTGATATCTTACTGAAGAGAACTATCGTTGGCGTCCTCAAATGATTAGTGTGATTTTGGGGTACTTAGGTGCAGCAGAGTGGCTGACCAAGGTCATCTCTCAAAGGAGGAAGTGAATTACAAAAAAATTCTAGAAGTATTCTAAAAATAAAATAAAATAGAATGACAAAACTACTTTAAAGGATGGGTTTTGGTTATAGTTTATAAATCTATAAGAATATTCTTGGAAGAAGAATGTATTTTTTTGTTTTTAGTTTTGAAATGAATTTTGATTAAAATGACACAACAAGAAGATATTTTTTAGACAATATTTAAAAGACGTAATCGATCTAACTCTACCTATTCAATCAATTATTTATCAGTATAATTTAAATAAATCAACCACTTAATTATTATCAATAAAATTTTTAACCCCTGGACTCTATGAGAATTATCCTTACCACAAAGATCAAGTGAATTAAACCCAAGGTTATCTTCGGAACATGTAATCATAGAACCCTGCTTTGATTGATGTTCTAAGGATAGATTATGGTCAGTGGTAAATTAAGACACATATGTATTCTGAAAATGAGGAATAATTGAGTTTAGATATTATGTTTGAGCTCTATAAATTAATCCCATGTTGTTTTAAATTACCGATTAAGGTTGTCCTCTCACAGTTCACACAATTCCTGTCCTCCTGTGTTTTGTGTTAACTATTCAAATTCTTTCATAGCTTAATTTAAATTAAAAACATGATTGATAGTTCATAATATGTGAATTAAAGTAGCTCATTGATTCAAAATAAATGAATGAAGAATGATATAGGTCGATCGATTACTAAAAAGAAATACTCCTCCATGGGCGGTGTAGTCATCGTAGAAACATTTTGCATGTGCAAAGGTTTAGAAAGGGTAGAACCAAATCATGTTTCTACTCTTGATTCCAGTCCAATTATAAAGATTAAGATAAAAATAAATTTAAACAAAATAGAAGAAAAGAGAAGAAATAAAAGAACAACAAAGAAGTTTATTATGAAAATACAAACAATACAACATGAGGAAGAATAATAGGGCTTCGACGAAGGGATCTGTGCTTCAAGAGATACCCTTATTGAATTTCTTGGATAGTTAGAGTGGAACCTATTCTCCTTTTCCCTAAACTTCAAAATTCACGTCCCAACCCCACCAAATGAGAAAAACATAAAATAATAGAGTGTTGGGGAGGCTAGGTTCAAAGTGGTTTCAATTGTGAAGGGGGAATCTTGGCCAAATATTTTATTCCAACTTGAGGTGCCCATTTGACCACCAAAACGCGTGAATAAGTTGTTTTTCCAGAAGGATGATTCACAAGAAAATGTTTCATGTATCTCTTCTCTAATTTTTCACCTAATCCAAGCACGGATGAAGAAGTTATGGCCTAAATACGGAACCCAAGTCCATTCTACCGTGTCCAACCCACAATTGACTTAATGGCCCATTTACTCCATCCCAATGCACTCTTTACCTCTAGTTTCATGAATAAAAGTTGTAGAAAATTATGTTATGAACACTATAACAAAATATTAAGTTCAAATAATAAATATAAAAATATTCATCTTCAAAATACTACAGTACATTTTAAAAGGGTAAAACTAGAATTTTCATCAAAATTTAAAATGAATGATCTAATCTCAAATATTTCAGAAATGAATATATTTAGCACAATGTGAGGAAATTATATCATTTATTATCAATAAAATATTAAACAAAATTGTGTTTTATCAACTCCCCCACACTTACCCTTTTTCAATCATGGGCAAAACCTAATATCATGTAAACATCAATATCAAATCAAAACCAATTTTAAAACACATATCCTTGAGATCAAACAATTTCACACCATGAAACAAAAGATATCATGCCTCATAAAAAACCATGATTTCAAGTTCTTAATTTATATTATTCAATTTATTTCCACTTTATTTATCCTCCCACGCACAAAACACTTACCACACTTGAATTTTCCCTTATCACACAAATGTCATTTTTAATGTCTTTCTCATCTAAATGCTTAAAAGGGTCACCATAGGCTTGATAAATTGCTAAATCGCTACCTGATTGGATTTGTGGACATTTTTTTATCATGAGGACATTTCAGGGTTGTTATGTGGCTTTTGGTTGGTAGGATTTATATGTGAAAAAATTCTATGGCTGAATGTGGATGGCTTGAATCTTTTTGAAGCAAAATTGAATTAATCTAATTTTCACTTAAATATGGCCTCCTCATCAATCGACATAGCATTTATTCATATTCATAATCCTGAAAAATAAAGGAATGTGCACACCATTCAACATTTCAGCAGTAAAAATGTCAATCTTCTCGAACATGATTTCCTTAAAAGATCCAGGTAGGCATAGCTTTCCCCCTCTATTAGAAGCTCCAGAAAGGCACAACTTATTTTATCATGAAAGCTCTAGAAAGGTAAAACTTTCAATATAATTTTTTTCTTAAGTATCAAACTCATCTCTTCAAAATTTAATTTTTTAACCAAATTATCACAGAATGTGGTAGCACAACACAAGACAGCTTCCCCCACACTTAAACTCAACTGGATTATGCAATTTCACTTCAAGAGTTAGTTGGATAGGGAAAATTGGATTGTAATGTGTCTAACCTAAAAGGCTATGAATGGTTTCTAAGATCTAATAAGATTAAATGTTCAACGTAGGCAATTATAAAAAAGGAATCTTTGAAATAGGGGCTTTAATACTAAACAAATGCCTCAATAATTTAAACATAAGTACCTCAAACCCTCAAGTTTTGATTGGAATAAATCAAATTCTGGTTAAATCAAGCATGGTTTAGTTATCTTAAGAAGTTATGTGAATGTAAAGAATATGAAAATAATGGATTAGAAGCCTCATAGGAAAGTGGTTTCAAATATTAAGATGGTGATAGGTGGAATGGGATTTAAAATTCAGTGTACTTTTCATGAAATTACTAAATATTTGAACTTGAAACAAATCATTTCAACAGTCATTTAAGCTTAGTTTCAAGAGTTATATTGTTTCACTTATTGATATGGATTTAAAATTGGTGATGACAATCATTTCAGCTCAAAAGTTTCAAAACCACACAGAAAATTAAAAAAACACACAAAATTTGATAAACACACAATTGTTTTTTTTTGTTTTGTTTTTTTTAAACTGGAAAACAATTGAAGTTACTTAACTAAAAGGTTATCTCCACCACACTTAAATTACTTCATTGCCCTAAATGTGAACCCATGAGATGATATATGCACATGAAATGTATAATTTTAAATAGGACAAGGAATAAAAAAAGTTAAATGGTTAGGAACAGCCTGATATGCTCAAGTGATGATGGGGTTATACTATGTGATAAAATCCACTACATCAGTAGGAAGTCCCTCAATGTATCTCTTCAAACATTTCCCATTGACTGTAAAGCTCCTTCTGGTGTCCTCTTGTGTGATCTCCACTGCACTATAAGGAAAAACATTAGTCACAACATAAGGACCTAACCATCTGGAATGCAACATACCAGGCATCAGCTACAGTCATGAACTGTAGAGAAGGAATTTCTATCCAACATGAACCTACATTTTTTGGATCATTATATCATGATTTTCATTTTATTTTTCCATATAGAACCTTGAGTTATCATATGAAGACAATAGAATCTCCTCATGCTCTTCAATTTTCATCTTCCTTTGGATTCCAGCTTCGGCCGAATCCATGTTGCATTTATTTATATCCCAATAAGCCTGATGCTCAACTTCCATGGTGAGATGACACACTTTCCAAAAAATAATCAGAAATGGGGGCATACCAATGGGTGTCTGGTATGCTGTCCTATATGCCCACAATGCATCTTCCAAGGGCTTGCTCCAATCCTTCTTATTTGGTTGCACGATTTTCTATAAAATCTATTTCAAATCCCGATTTGAAACCTCAACTTGGCCATTTTTTTGGGGGTGGTATATTGTCAATTTTTTTGTGTGTCACCCCATACTTTCAAAGGAGGGATGCCAAATTCTGATTGTAGAAGTGTTTCCCTTGGTCACTGGTGATGTCCTTCGGTACTCCAAACCTGCAAAAAATCTACCTTTTGACAAATTCCACAACAACAAGAGAATCATTAGTCATGGTGGCCTTAGCCTCCACCCATTTACTCACATAATCAACAAAAACCAAAATGTACAAAAAAACCAAAGGAACTAGGAAAAGGACCAATAAAATCGATGCCCCATACATCAAAAAACTCACAGAATAGTATGGGTTGTTGGGGTATCTCATGTCTCCCAGAAATGTTCCTAGTGTGTTGGCAATGAAATAATGACTTACAAAACACATGGGAATCATGGAATAAGCTATGAAAATATAATCTAGAGTCCAAAACATTCCTAGCTGTCCGTTTGGGTCCAAAGTGTCCACCACAAGAAAGTGTATGGCAAAAATGTAAAACAGACTCCAACTCATGATCATGAACACACCTCCTAATAACTTGATCACTAAAAATGCGCCAGAGGTATGGATCATCCCAAACATAATATTGAGATTCACTTTTTAATTTTTGGACATGATGTTTCTTTAAATTTTCAGGGATTTTAGTGGCAACACGGTAGTTAACTAAATTTTCATACCAAGGACGCAAACCTAAGACGGAATAAAGATGATCATCAGGGAAAGTTTCTTGAAGTGGTACCTGGTTCGAGGTATCATCCTCTAGTCTGTGAGTAAGACTACTAATGTGGTCTGCCACCAAGTTTTCTGACTCCCTTTTTTCCTTTGTCTCAATATCAAATTCTCGAAGAAGGATCATCCATCGGATCAGCCTGGGATTTGAATATTTCTTCTTCAAGAGGTACCTCAGAGCTGCATGGTAAGAAAAAACAACTACTTTGGAACCCAATAAATATGAATGTAATTTATATAAATCCAATATAATATCAAGAAACTATTTTTCTATGGTTGTGTAATTTTATTGGGATTAATCCAGTGTCCCCGATGCATAGGGGATCACATGTGAACGTCCCTCCACCCTCTGAGATAAGACGGCTCCAACCGCGAAGTTGGAGGCATCACACATAAGCTCAAATGGAATCTCCCACCTTCGGGGTTGTATGATCAGTGGAGTGGTAAGAAAATTCTTTATTTCATCAAAGGAAGTTCTGCAAGAATCATCAAACACAAAATCAGAATCCTTTTGAAGTAATCAAGACATAGGAAGATAAATATTACTAAAAACTTTGATGAAGCGCCGATAAAATCTTGCATGAACTAGGAAAGATCTAACATCACGCACACATGAAGGATAGGGTAAGGATTAAATAAGTTCTACCTTAGATATATCAACCTCTATCCCATGTTTTGACACTACATTCCCTAAGACAATGTCATGATCTACCATGAATTGACACTTTTCAAAGTTCAGGACCAGATTCATCTCAATACAACAATTCAACACCTTTCTCAAACTACATAGACATTCATCAAATGAAGACCCAAACACTATAAAATCATCCATAAATACCTCCATTAAGGTCTCAATAAAATCTGAAAAAATAATCACCATGCATCTCTGGAAGGTACCTGGGGCGTTGCAAAGTCCAAATGGCATCTTTTGGTAGGCAAACGTACAGAAAGGACATGTGAATGCTTCCTTCTTCTGATCCTCTGGAGAAATAGTAAATTGAAAATATCCAAAAAATTCATCCAAGAAACAATAATTTGTTTTCCCAGAATGTCTCTCAAGTATATGATCAATAAATGGGAGGGGGTAATGGTCCTTGAGAGTAGATTGTTTTAGCTTCCTCTAGTCAATACACACGCACCAACTGTTTTTCACCATTATTGGAACTAACTCATCTTTCTCATTTTTAACAACAGTAACAGCACATTTCTTAGTCACAACCTGAATAGGACTTACCCACTGAGAATCAGAAATGGGATAGATTATACATACCTGAAGAAATTTTTCAACCTCTTTTTTAACAACCTCCAAAAGGGATGGATTGAGTCTCCTTTGTGGTTGCCTCACCGGTTTAGCCCCATCCTCTAAAATAATATTATGCATGAAAATTGAGGGACTAATACCTAATGTGTCAGACAAGGTCTACCTGATCACCCTGATGTTAAACCTCAAAATATTCAAAAGTTTTTTTTCATGTTCAAAATGGATATTGTTAGAAATTATAACAAGTAATTTCTCACCACATAATAAGTAAGAATGTTTAAGATTTGGTGGAAATGGCTTGACTTCTACTGTAGGGGGGAGGTGTATGGATGTAGACATAGAAACAACTGAAATATGAGTGCAATTAGAATTAGTTTCAGAATATACATAATCAAAATCTGAGAATAAATCATCAAATCCATAAGCATACTCAACAACCATGTCATAATTAGAGTTCACATGATCCAAATCAAAATATGATTCCATTTCAAAATCATATCTTAGAGAATCTTGTTCATTATAAATAGGTGTAGAAGTACTCATAGACAGCAACCTAGAACCAATACTTATAATACCTATAAGAATAGGAGAATCAAATTCCTTGGGGTTTTTATTTGGTGGATCAAAATGGGAGATAAAAAATGCAGAATGGTCCTCTAAGGGGTACATCATGGATTCCATGACATTAAATATCACAACACCATCCCCAAACACCATTGAAAGTGTACCCTCATTGAAATTTATGATAGTTTTTTTAGTTTTGATGAATGGACTACCTAAGATAATGGGAGCATGAGAACTTACCTGATCATCCTCCATGTTAAGCACATATAAATCTATTGGGAAGATCATGTATCTTACCCAAATGAGTACATCCTCAAGGACTCCCGCTGGATATGTCGTAGCTCTATTCACCAACTACACCACTACTCTCACCAGATTCAGATCACCAACCTGCAAAGAAGAGAATATAGAGTGAGGCATCACATGTAAGGAACCTCCCAAATCACAAAGTGCATTAGAAAAGTGAAACTCTCCTATGGTGCATCGGATGGTAAATGTCCCGGGATCCTTACACTATTTCAGCATTACTAGAGTTGGCGTAATGAATGCTGAAACATTCCTTCCAAGATTGATCCTTTCATTTCCCTTGATCCCTCTTTTATTGGTACAAAGTTCTTTTAATAATTTCGCATAACATGGAATTTTCTTAATGGCTCCAAGTAGAGGAATGTTGATCTCCACATGCTTGAATGTGTCCAAAACCTCCTTTTGCATTGCTACTTTAGCCATTTCTTGGTTTGAACAACCCTGTTTGGAAAAGGAAGGGGTTTAGTAGGAACATCATTAATCTTTTGCATACCTTTATCTTTCTCCTTGGGTTTCTCATCAGTTGATGTGTAATTGGGAATTTTTGGAGTTGAGGTGAATCACGGTGGAATGGTAGGTGGAGAAGCATCATTTTTTTACTTCCCACTTCTCAATGTGATGGCACTAACATTCCCCATTTGATTTAGAGTGGGTTGCGATGGTAGATTTCTGGAATTCTTACTTACAAGATCATGGAGGGTTGTGGAAATCTGGCTCATTTGAGTCTTCAACTCCCTCATCACCAAACATGACTCTTCAGCTCATTATGTTGATTAATAATAATTTTCTTCGAAATTTCATCAGTGTTAGAACCTACCTTTTGTGGGGATTCCCTTTTTGCTGTCTTGTTGATGCTTGGGCTTCAAATATCCTTTGGGGTTGTTGGAAACCCTGATGGTAAGGCGGAGGCTGAGGGATGTTTTCTTTAATGGGTGGCCTTTATTGTTGTCCAGAGCCATACCTCATGTACGATTGATCCTTCCACCCTTGGTTGTATGTTGGTTCAAAGTAATCATGCTTCTTTTGGGGATATGGTTGTTGTTGTTGATAAGGTTGCCTAGGAAACACTACTGCACAATCTTCTATTTCTTGGAGTTGTGGACAATAGTCAGTTGGGTGGCTTGTCTTAGGTAAAATACCACAAGGCCTTGAAAGAGGGGGTTGGGATGTCTATTGTTCCAAAAAAATCTGTCTCACTATAGTTTCCAATTATTCCAACTTGGTATCAATCAAATGACTTTCAAGAGAAGATGGACTTACCTGATGTACTCCCCTGACATGTGGTGCACCTCGATCGCCAAATTTATGGGAGTTTTGGGTCATTTTGTCGATCAACACTCATGAAGCTACTAGTGTCTTGTCCACCAATGCTCCTATAGTTGCATCATCCACCATTCTACTCTCCATAGGTGTGAGTCCTTCATAAAAGTATTGGATGAGGAGTTTTTCACAAATTTGGTGATGTGGGAAGCTTACACACAACTTATTGAATCATTCCCAGTACTCATACATTGACTCCCCTAGGGATTACTTAATCCCATATATCTCCTTACGAATGGAAGTGGTCCTTGATGCTGGAAACAATATCTACAAGAAAAGATGTTTCAAATAATTCCAACAATTTACATCTTCGGGTTGAAAATATTACATCCAATCTTTTGCATCTCCATCAAGTGAGAATGGGAATGCTCTTAATTTTATTTGTTCTTAAGATACATTTCTTGGTTTTAATGTTGAGAAAACCACATTAAATTATTTAAGGTGTTAATTGGTATCCTCACCTGAGAGGCCATGAAATTTTGGAAGAAGATGAATTAATCCAAATTTCATTTCAAAGATCGATTCAAGATTTTGGTATGCAATACAATTTGGTTGATAGTTAATATCTGGTGCAGCCAATTATAAAATGGTTCTATTAATTTCATTTACATTATTGTCATCCATTGGTTATTGTTTTATGGTTGAATTTGAATTTCTTCTAATTTCAATGTTCTGAAAGTGGAGGACTTCTCCAACTAGTTGAATATTGATACTTCCCATAGACTGGGAATGTCTGATTCAATCCCTAAGGCTACATACAATCTCAGGGTCAAAATCTAAGAGATCATTGGGATTTTTTCATTTCATAATTAAATTGAAGATGAAAATAAGTTAATATGACCATAATAAAATAAAAATTAATAGTTGTAGTTGATGGTCCAAAAAGAAGTAGAAGAAAATAAAAGAAGAAAAAAATTCAGATTGGGAAAAGAAGGAAGAAAGAAGAGAGGAAGAGAATAAAATGTAAAATAAAATAAATACCTCTAATTGGTTGAAATAATTACATGCCTCCCTGTAAACAACACCAATTTGAATGTGCACTGCCATGGGTGCCCTCAAATGATTACTGTGATTTTGGGGTACTTAGGTGCAGTAGAGTGGCTGACCAAGGTCGTCTCTCAAAAGAGGAAGTGAATTAAAACTACATTTTATAGGTATTCTAAAAATAAAATAAAAGAGAATGAAAATACTACTTGAAATTATGGGAGTTAGTTATAGTTTATAAATCTAGAATAATTTTTCTGGAAGAGGATTGTATTTTTTTTGTTATTAGATTTGAAATGAATTTTGATTAAAATGACACAACAAGAAGATGTTTTTTAGACAATATTTAAAAGAATTAATCGATCTAACTATACCTCTTAAATAAATTATTTATAATTATCATTTGAATTAACATTCACTTAATTATGATCCCTTAACTTGTTAACCCGTGAACCCTATGAGAATTAACCTTACCACAAAGATGAAGTGAATTAAACCATTGGTTATCTTTGGAACATGTAATCACAATACCCTGCTTTGATTGATGTTCTAATGATAGATTACGGTCAGTGGTAAATTAAGGCACATATCCATTATCGAAATTAGGACTAATTTATTTTAATGATTATTTTTGAACTCTACAAATTAATCCCACGTGGTTTTGAATTACCGGTTATGGTTTCACTCTCACAGTTCACACAATTCCTAACCTCGCGTGTTTTGTGTTAACTATTCAATTGCTTTCTTAGTTTTATTTAAATTAAAAAATATATTTATATATCATAATATGTGAATTACATTATCTCATTTATTCAAAATAAATGAATGAAAAAGGATAGAGTTCGATCGATTACTAAAAATAGCTACTCTTACATGGGCGGTATTGTCATCGTAGAAACATTTTGCATGTGAAAAGTTTTAGAAATGGTTGAACAAAATAACATTTATAATCTTTATTCTAGACCAATTTGGAAGATTAAGAGAATAATAAATTTAAACAAAACATAATAAAATAGAAGAAATAAAAGAAGAATAAAGAAGTTTATTATGAAAATACAAACATTACAACATGTGGAAGAAGAATTGGGCTTTGACGAATTGATCCTTCCTTCAAGAGATACCCTTATTGAATTGCACTTATAATTGGAGTGCAACATCTTCTCATATTCACTAAACTTCTTAATTCACGTCCCAACCCCACAAAATTAGAAAAACACAAATTTATAGAGTGGTGGGGAGGCTAGGTTCAATGTGGTTTCAAGTGTGAATGGGGAATCTCAGCCAAATATTTTATGTGCACATTCACCACCCATTTGACCACCAATACATGTGAATTAGCTATCCATCCAGAAGGATGATTACCACGAAAATGAGTCATGTAGCTCCTCTAAATATTTGGCTCGGATCCAAGCACGAATGGAGAAGTTTTGGCCCAAATACAGAACCCATGTCTATTCTGCAGAGTCTTGCCCACCATTGAATTAATGGACCATTTACTCAATCCAAATGCACTCTTTAGCTCTAGTGTCCTGAATAAAAGTTGTAGAAACATAAGTTAGGAACACTGTTACAAAATATAAAATTCAAATAATAAATATTAAATTATTTAGCTTCAAAATACTACAGTAAAATTTTAAATGGTAAAACTGAAATTTTCATCAAAATTTCAAATGAATGATCTAATACAAAATATTTCAAAAATGAATATATTTAGCCCAATGTGAAGAAATTATATCATTTATTATCAATAAAATATTCAACAAAATAGTGTTTTATCACTTCCTCCACACACAACACCAAACATAAATGAAGCCTTGATATATTTACATAAATGTGACATTTTTATGTATGAACATTAAAATCTAGATGTTGAATTACTCGGAATGACTAGGAGAATAGTCTTTATGAAATTTTTAATGATATAAAATAAAGGCTACCTAAAATATGAATAAAATTTAATTGATAATGATAAAATGACTAATAAGATAAATTTTGGTGTTGAATTTTATGTTCAATGATTTATCATCATAAGAAAATTTTGATTAATTTATAGTAATATACATTTATATTAATAGTTTTTTATACTAATTAGTAAATGATAAAAAATAAGAAGAAAAATGGATTTTTTTTCTAAAGAGTTTTTTTCCTTATAAAAAATATTTTTTCATTATATTTTATAATTTTATTTAAAATATAATGTTATAAATACATGAATTTTAATTTTAAAGAATGAAAATTATTTTTTGATTCATCATGGTAATATTTTTTTAAGTTATTTTTTCTAAAAGTATTTATTGTATAGTGAATAGAAAAAATACCATTTTTACAAATACAATGAATTAGTGGAATAATTAGTATGTATGTAGGACATAAATGTTTTTGAAACCCATTTTGTGAACAAATATATGTTTTAAAATAACATTATTAATTTAAAAATGTTATGTTTAATTTAAAAAACTAAATTTTATATTTTAGAACACAAGTGACATTTCATTAAAAAAAATTAACACATTAAAAAATATGTATTTTAAAATTAGGATTTATTTAATTTATAAATTTATTAAAATAAAATGCATTTATAATTTGGAATCATTAGATATAAATTACATAATAATGACCATTTTATTTGTATTCATATAAGATAAATTAGTTATATAAAAACTAGTTATTGTGGAAAATATAAATTGGGGTTAAAATGTTTTAACCTATTGTAAAAGGATAAAACATGTTAAAAAAGTGTTAGAAGGTTTATTTTATTACATTATTGGCCTGAAATCTTCAATAATATATTATTTTTCAAATATGGACCCACATTCGTTGATAGTGATTTCCTATTATTAAAAATATTTTGTTATTTAAAAAAATTTCATCTCTTATCACTTATAAAAGGGGAATTTATCCACACCTTAAATATCTCTTATAATGTTTAGATTAATTCTAAAAACCTAAAATTATTTATTCCCCTTTAATTATATATTTATTTCATTATCATTTTTTCACAATATTTTAGCATAAGACTTCCATTTCCATAGGATCCTCCAGGAAAATATTAAAGTGCTCAACAAGAGAAATCCTTTTACTTAACATTATTATATTCCTTCATACCTATATAATTATAATTTTAAAATACCTATGTAATGAAATTAGTTTGTATTATGTAATTAATTTTAGTATTCTAATGAAATAACTATTAACCACTATCCCCATTTTTTCTTTAAGGAAAACAATTACGATATTCATTCATGTGCGTTGATTACCAACTCTATAAAGAGTCATGTCTTGTTTTACGTAAATACCTTACATCAATGGTAATAATAATGAATCTAAAAAATAATTATTTTATTTATGACATGTTTTATAGTCTTAAATGGTGAAATAGGTTATAAATTTCTTTCATTCCTTATAGAGTGAAATCATTAACCATGCGTATATGTGGACTACCACCTCTATAGAATAGTTGATTTCTATCTTTATTCTCATCACTGCAATATGTGGATGGTTATGAGAATACATTTCATGGATAAATATTATTTTTATTAAAAAATTGAGCTTATTGTAAGAAATATTTGAGAACCTATTAATGAATTGATTGAAAAATGATCAAACATAATTTAATCGTTTAATAAAAGTGTACAAAGAGGAAAATCATTTTAATCATATTATGATATATTTTCATATCACTTATTTATTTTTACACATCCTTTAAATTATATATATATTAATAATAAACAATAAATAATACCTTTATGAATATTTATAATTATATTACAACTAAAGCACCACATAATCACCAAATAATCCTTGTATGTGCATGTTTAGGTCAGTTTAACCACCTACTTGAACAATGTAGTGAGTTTATATAATAGATGACTATAGGAACAAAATTAATGGTATAATATGATATAAATATATGCATAATTTTTTTATTGAATGGTATTATTATTATTAAACATATTAAGTAATAAAACACCTTTTGTTCGTTATCACTAAAACATGATCATCATCGGTTTCATCTTCGTGGATTGTAACCAAAACTACCTTGGAATGAAATTATAACTTTACAACAATCATGGAAAATATATTTCATTACTTCTAATAACATTCGAATAATAAACTTAGAAGAATAATTAATTCCATCACCTCCATTATGAAACAATTTCAAAATGGTCCATATTTCTAACTACTGATATTGAAAATAGGTAATAAACAGTTACAATATATGTAGAGACATATTATAAATGATTATTAATGATTGTAAAATGTGTTAATATGATTATTAAATAATTCATTAAGTTATATATGTTGTTTATATAGTATTTTAGAGTTTTTTTCATTAAATTCAAGATATAAGGTAAGGGGTTTTCATCTCAAACTCCCTTCTTTAATACATTTTTTGAAATACGCACTTAATATCATTTATAATGTGAATATACTACGAATGTGATATATTATATTCTAAATTATCTTTTAATATCTATATTTTAATATAAATTAAAAACCCTATATTAGAAGACGTTTCATTAAAATGATAATCAATCCATAAGGGTTTTCTTAGTCTCAATTATGACTCTTTGATAAATATTACATGTTTTAGACCATGTTCCTTTTGTATGTTATTTTATTTATTTAATACATCAGAAATGTTCTATGATTTATTTACATTTAATTAATCATATATAATAATCTCAATGAATTCTTTTTCTTCAATGATCTTTTGACTTAAGTGTTACCCCAGTCATTAGAGTTTTTGATAACTCAATTTTCATTTATAAAGGTGTGATGGTTCTATTGAAAATATTTATTATAAGATTGGTAAATTACTACCTTGATTGTATTATTTGGAATTCCCTAATTATCTTCTAGGGATTTACATTCTGACTATATAAATCTTTGTTTAATAATTCTTACCTTAGAGAGTATGTTTCCCATAAGGGTTAATGATAACTCAAATCTCCTCTATTTAAGTCATAATGTTTTATCTTAAATAATGTTCTTCTATTATTGGGTTCTACAAAACAAGATTTAAATTATATGGAATTTTATTATATAAGTTTTAAAATTTATTTTTTAATATAAATAAGGATTTCTTACTATTTTATAATTTTTTTTCATTAAAGGTAATTTCAAATTATTAAAAATGTTCCACTCATAATAAAATGTTTCATTTTTTGGGTCACATTTACTAAAGAAATTTTATTGACATTTTCAAGGAAAAATTATTGTATATTATTTTTAAAATTAAAATTTTTCCAAATATTTTTATTTTAGTATAAAAAAATTATTTTAAAAGTGATTTTTTATTTTACATAAATTTTAAAAATGTTTTACAAAATATCGTTAATGTTTTCAACTCTATTTTCCTTTAATTATTAAAAAGTATTTGAACTCATGGGATTTACATTACATGAATTATCCTCCAATAAATATATATATTTTTAATTTTCATTATTTAACCCATTGTTCAAGTCCATTTATCTTTTTTCCCTAGTTGTGTGATATCGTTAAAATCATCATTTTGAAATGATGTTTTCCATCTATGTCAATATCCTTATGAGATTTCATTTTTATAATTGGGATATTTTATTTCATAACCATAAACATTCTTTTACTAGATGTAGTTTTTAATTTTTTTTAATTAATAAGTGATTAATCACTTTCTTTTCCTCACAAAATTATCCTATTTTATAGGTTTTATTTTCCCTCTAATGCCTTTATTTTATGAACAATCCATTTTTAAATCCATGGATTAAAGGGTTTTCACCTTGATTCCATTTTTTGACATAACATTAGACCCCTTTATCTATATGGATTTATTTTTAGGGGTACATACATAGAAATATATTCCATTTATCAATTTGGTTATTATTTGGAATCTATATATTTGTTATTCTGATATAGATGTTTATTGATTACCTAAAAAAGTTATCTATGTATTGTTTAACCATATACATTCTTTATTAGCATGAGTTATAATCATGTTATCCTTGTTATGAAATGGGGAATTTTTTTTATCTCTTGTTGGTTTTTATTCTAATAAGTATTGTTATAAAGAAATTTTATTATGTATTTTTTACTCATTATCTTATATGATGAATTCATTAGACATATTCAAGACACTGGTGGGACCCAAAATTTTATATCCCTTCATTTCATAGGAAGGTATCATGAGATAATCATATTTGGTTATTTTGTTGTATCAATAATTAAAAAAATATATTTCTTCAACTGGAAGATCATGATGTCTAAGATAATGATTCCTAGTCTTATGTTAAGTAATTAACTGTCTGATATTATGAGTTTCTTTACAAAGGAACTAGTAATTTTTTATCCAACTGATATTTTTATTTTTATTTTTAACCATGTAAAAATTATTATTTAATTTTCATTATAGTGGGAATTATTATTTTTTAGATATTATTTTCATAATATTTTGTATTGTTATATGATCACTTATGATCTTTTATAGTCATCATTTATCTTTACCCTTACCGAGCATTTGAGATCTCCCATTCATGTGTTTCTATTTACCTAGGTTCTTAATAAGTGTATTATACAAGATACTTATTATAATATAACATTTTTATAGAATTGGTGGGAGATATTGAAGACATATTATAGATTAATTAGTTTCTTATATAGTTAATAAAATTCATATTATTTGAGAAATACATGGGTTTTTTTAGTTTCTGATTTTTTCTATTTCTCTAAAGCACTAAAACTAAAATGTTTTGGGAATGTATGTAATGAATTATTTTCATTATTTCCTATAATATTGGGATTTTTATATCCATTAATATCTAATTGGTATATAATATAGCATGTAGTGTATTTGTCTTAGGAACCATATCAGAGAGGGTGTTCTTGTGGTGTTATAATTATTATCAGACTAGGTTTTAGATAAATTTGGAGATTATGATGTTATCGATTGAGGATGATATAATATGTTGAACATTAATTGGAGTTTAATAATATATAGTTAGTCATAATTTCAAAGTTATAATAACCCTTTAGGTTCATTCAAGTAATATTAAATATGTTTTTGATTAGAATGAAAGGACTCTATTGAAAAAACTAGGGTTAAGTCTTAGTGATAAGTCTATATAGGGACCCATACATTTTATATATAGTATTACATCATTTAAGAATAATATTCAGTACATTTCAAAATATTACACACTTGAGTATCATAAATTAAAAGTGTTTAGAAATATGGATACATAAAAAATGTTACATAAATGATCAACATCACTTCTAATTAATTTCATCACAATTAGAACAATTCGTAGACCTGACATACCTAAAATATTTCTTCATAACAAAGGGAAAGGAAACAAAATAATGTGTGAGAGAAGATTATTAGAAATGGTAAACATAATTGATATCAATCCATGATTGTAAGTGAGAATAATATATGCATAAGGGTATGAGAACATGATCTAGAAATATAATAATAGCATCCAACCAATCATATATCTTTAATCCTAAAACATGGAATCAGTGTTTTTCAAATAAATGATATAATAAATAAGATTGTGGAATCATCAATAATATTTAATTAGAAAAGAAATCATATCATAAAAATAATAAAATATTATTCAAATAATAATAGAAAATCATTTCCTTAGTCAATGATCATAGCCAATACTCTCATAGTGGATTGGATTCACTTCCCATTACATCATTTTTTTATTCATGGTTTACTACGAAGACTACAAAATTTAAAAAAAGTACTTTATTGAATAGGGTTAACTCCCAATTAAAGTACTTATTATCACATTTGATTTCCATATTTACCCAATTCAGTATAGGACTTTATAATTCTAGGCCCACACAACACATAATGAAAACAATTCTAATGTGTGGAACATGATCATAAAACATTTACCATATCATCAAATCATAACCCATGGAAGTTATATTGGTTTCATATACATATCATCATCATAAAAATAATCCATCCATAGAAATAATAATGATTTTATAATTGCATAATATCCCTATTAAATAATAGGAAATATGAAAGGATTTTGTTATAGATAAAAATACCTTTAAAATATCACTAAAACATTTCTTTTGAAAAATAAAATTTTAATTTGAAATTAATTATTTATAATAAAAATATATCCAAAATTTTATAGAAAAATTTTATCTGAAAATAAAAAAATAAAATTATTATGAATATTTAAATAAATTATTATTCATGATATTATGGAATGTTTCCATATAGTTATATAAAAAATAAAAAATCCTTTTGTATTTTTGGTAACAAGTTAAAAGTACCATGTTTGGAAAATGCTAAGAAGGTTACTTTTAAAATCAGGTAAGTAAAGTCAAATAAATTAAATAATGGATTTGAATTAATTTTAAAATATTAGAAACATTATTTATAATATTTTAGATAAAATATGGGCATGGATGAAAATATTTCTACTCAAAAGTGAAAACTAGGTTGGTTTTCCTTAAAAAATTGATTTCACTATAATGACTAATTAAAGAGAGTAAAATGAAATTAAATCATGAAATATATTTAAATAACATTATAATAAGAAAACTCATAATATTTTTGAGTGATAGATTATACAATTTCATTGATGGAAAATTTAAGCATCCATTATCATGGTAAAAATGATATTTTAACATAAAACTCTCTTCTCATATCTTTATTTCTTCATAAGAACTCCAAACACTTATATAATATTTTTAAATTTATTATAATTATATTATAAAATAATAATAATACCTATAATTTCCTACATCGTTTAATTATATCATCTTATCTCCCATTCATTAATAATATTTCATCATCATCATTATTTTTGGTGTTAACTACTTCATTTTTCTTGTATATTTTCATTTTTCATTTATGGTCCAAGCACATTGATAATGGTTCCTTATCATATGTAATTTTTATAATTATATAAATATAAAATATATTCATTATATACATATCTATAACCATTCATATAAGTTGGGGATGAGAAATTAATTACATCACTTCATGAAGACGGTAGTCTGTACGTACGCACATCTGATGTTACCATTTTTCTATAAATAAAATGAATAAAAGGTAAATACTTATTAAACATTTAAAAATAAATTTCATAAAAAATATCATATATTAAAATTAAATAAATCATACTAAAAAACCATCAATAATTTTGTTGTAAAATTTGTTGTATTGCTACATGGCGGTGGTAGTCCACACATATGCACGAGAAATACATTCATCTCCCATTAGACCATTAGATTGAGATGAGCTCATAAATGGTAGTTCCATAATCATAATAAAATAAAATTATATTTATGATACTATATTAATACTTTTTTTAATGATGCATCAAGTTTAGAAATGTTGTAAGAAGAAATAAAATTGAAAAATATCCGTTAATATTTATACATCTTCTTTGAGAGACCTCCTTTGGAATAAATATTATGAAATGAATAATTAGAATGAAGATAAGAAAAAAATAACTAGGATGAAGGGAAGTTTTATCATATGGATTTTGAGTTGGTTTTTTATTATCTGTAAGGCTCAAACAGTGTGAATAAGGGATAATGAGATATTCCCTTTTATAAGTGAGGGGTGGGACACACATGGAATTTTAAAAAATATTTCAATTATATAAGGTCACATTTAATGGAAAGTGCTTAAAATATCAAAATATTTGAAATTAGGATAATATATTGTTTTAATTCTTTAAACCAATAGTAATTTTATATGTTTTTTGAATCCTGCCCTTACCACATGGATTAACATCCCCCTATGGTAAACCCATTTTAACCTTAACAATGACAACAAAAATTTACTTTTTTTACAATTATGTATGATAATAAATTAAGTTAAACATCATAAATTATATTAATTATGATTATTCAAAATATGGAATCCATTTTACCAGATTAAATTAATGTAATTTAATGAATTTAATTTTAATTAAGTGTGAAAACCGCAATCAAAACCCATTTTGAAAAATGAATTCTTAAGCATAAAACATAGTTTTCGTCCATTCTATTCCATGTAAAAAATAAAAAATGTATGTGAAAATTTTATATTGAATATATAATCCATAAATTTCCATAAAACAAATAAAAAATGTATTTTAATGAAATTTAGTATGATAAAATCACATGTTATGCATAAAATTCATTTTTTTAATAAATTTACTTTCAAGCAAAAATATTGACTTATACCCAAATAACGTAAAATGAATATTTATATTTAATTAATTATATATTTTATATATTTTTTTATTTAGGTTACTTTTTTACAAAATTCAAAACATAATGGGACATTTACATTTAAATTAATGACAATTTAAAAAAATCACTGAAAAAAACCTTTTATAAAAATCCTAAAAATTTACCATAAGATATTACTGAAATGATGGTTTTAAAAATTACAAAAATTTCCAAAAATATAATTTCAAAAAATTTATAAATTAATTATATTTTTGTAGGTAAAAAAATATGACAAAATCCCATTTTTTATAAGTATATATTTTTAAATCCTAAAATGACTTTACAAAAAATTGAGTACTTATTTATTACAAATTAATAAAATTATTTGAATTAATTAAAACCTTTATAAATATTTTTCATAAAGTGGTAAATGTTATTAATACCTTCAAATTTAATATATAATTTATGACATTTATATTAATCATGGTTTATATATACTAGGGGTTACATGTAAGAAAAGCTATCTTACACTTCACGTTTTATTTCAACGTAAAATACATAAAAAAATTTGGGTGTAACATTATACCCCCCTTAAAATGAATTTATACCCAAAAAAAATATTTCTCTCTATTAAAAATAAATTAAAATATCCCCACTTCATTACATCCTTAGGTTCCTATATAGCTTCCTCATATTTTCAATTCCTTCCAAGAGTGTTAACCAGGTGGGTAGTCTTGTTCTATAGAGCATTATCTCCATGATCCAGGATTTATACATATTATTCGTCATGGGAAAGATCATTATATAATGATATAACCTATGAGTTCAGTACATGTAATGGATTAGGTATCAACTTCCTTAGGTGATATACATAGAAAAAATCTTGTACTTGAGAGAGGTTTGGTGGGAGTTCCAAGTGATAAGCTGTTATATCTACTTAATCAAGAATACTAAAGGTGAAAATATACTTAGTTATTTTGTTTCCCTTATTTCCATATCACATAAAATTATTCTATAAAGTAATACAAATAAAAAAATTCTAACAAATATCAAATTATACATACCATAGATTATTGTCAACATAACTCTTCTGTTAACTCAAAGCTATAATAATATATTACTAAATGTATCTATACTTCTATAAAATTTGCTCAGCTATCTCAGATCCCAATAGCATTACTCATATAAATTCAACCTCTCATGTTAGATCTCAGCACTTCTTTCTATAGAGTTATTCATAATGAGTGATATAAATTATTGTGTGAAAATTATTATTATAATACAACTTCACTGAAGGATGTTTTCAATCCCAAACACCTAGGAAATATAGATAACATGATATCAAAAAATATTAAGGGTTTTAATAGTACTCTTATACTGACCATATTTTGGAGGATGATAAGTTGTATTGATACATAAATCAATATATAGTGCTTGATGAATAATTCTCTTGAACATTGATGTAAACTTGAGATCCAAATCAGACAAACTAGAATGTGGTTCCCCATGTTAAATTACCACTTCCATAGTGTTTATCCTATAAAGGTAATCAAGAGGGAAATATTATTTGATATAAAGAAAGTGATGTGAATTTTTAAATAGATCGACTATAACCCAAATAGTAGTATATCCTTTAGATGTTTTGTGGTGTCCAAATATGAAATTGATGGCGATGTTTTCCCATTTCATTTTTTCATCTGTAATAGTTATAATACCCATTTAGAAATATATCTACCATAAATAACATTCTAACATAATAATAATTTAGATACATTATCTTCAATATATCTCTTCATGCTGCCCCATCATAAATACACTTTCAGATATCTATAAATATTTATACATTCAGGATGAAGAGAGAGTGATGAATTATAAGATTCTTCCAATAGTTCCTTCTTCAAGTTCGGTATTGACAGATCTCATTCTCAATTTTGGAAAATAATCATTCCATCACAATAATATATTAACTTAAGAAAATTTATCACCTACTTTTTCATCTCCACGATCTCCTTTTGTAAAAAATTAATCACTGCATTGATAGATTGTTGAGTAATCATTTGAGATATGTAATATTGTTTCCATTACTTGAAGATTTCAATGTATGTAATTTTAAAATCCATAAGTAATGGATCTTTTATGATCCACATCATATAAAAGCTAACTTGATCCTTTTGAATCAAATCATTATTCACTTTTTTTCATTCCCATTGGTGTTCATGTATTGAGTAGTAATAATATTTAATCAACTCAAACCATATTCTTTGTTGAATATTCAAATACATCTTTTTAAATATATACTTTAAACTTTTATGATCATTATATATCTCACACCCTTCTCTATAAAGATAATTCTTCCATATCATTAATATAAAGATTACTTATTCTAACATTAAATTATTTTTCATGTAATTTTTATCATGAATATTTAATTTTCATGATGTATAAGATATCACTATTTAATTTTATAAGATAACACATTACAATATTTTTTTTGATGCTGAAATGTAAATAAAAAACCCTTCAACGCTATTGTGTAGTATGAAAATAGGTTCAATAACCAAACTTCTCTATCATTCCTTGAAATTTTCTTTACAGTCATATGTGCAATGGAACATAACTCCCTTCTAAGTTAACATGGGGACTAGATTATATAGACATGAGAAATATTTTACAAAGTGTCCATAATATCTTACCAATCTAGAAAAAATATAGATTTCATTCATAGTTTTTGGTTTATTACAATGTTTAATTACTTATGTTGCTTCTGGACCCAACAATATACCCTTTCATGAGATTATATAACCCTAATATAAAATGCTATGTAGAAAAAAAATAAAAATTAATAAATTTTTTATAAAGCTTCACATTCCTTGGGTTCATCAATAGAATCCTAAATTCATTGTCTTCTTTTATCGTGGAATATATAATAACATCTTTTTTAAACACTACCAAAAACTGATCTAGGTAATCTCTTATAACAACATTCATTAAATTTGTGAGGATAGTGGGTTTATTAGAGAGACCAAATGAAATCACTATAAATTAATAGGGTTCATAAATCAAATTTAATGATTTCTGGGGTATGTATTCACTTTTAAACCTCAACTGATAGTACCATATCACTGAAAAATCTGGAAAAATATATTGAGCACCCCATAATTGATCAAAAATTCATCAATACAGGGCATAAAATACTTATTCTTGATGGTGATCTTTTTAATTTCATGATAATAAATATATAGTTTCAATGATACATCTTTCAACTTAAAAAATTATATTTTTCTACATGGTGACACACTTGGATGAATGAATATATTATTATTATTATTATTTATTTGATTATTCAATTCATATGAATCAATCAAGGCTATTATATGTTGATTTTATGAAATTGGTTTAGAACTAGGTCTGAGTTCTATTAAAATATCAACTTCATTATTTGGAGGGATACTAAAAAACTCTTACAAAAAGGAAATAATAAACTATTCTAAAATAGGCATTTTATTGATATTGAGTTTCTCCCCAAGCATCTAATATAGATACCCATGTTGAATAGAAAAAAACACTTGAAGGTGATGTAATTTCCATTGGATGTTAACATTTATCCTCACACTAATAGATAATCATAAGTTCATCAGAAAAATCAAATTTTAATTCCCTTCCATAGAAATTTATTTTTTTTACTTTACAAAAATAAGGTCAATCCACACCCAAAATCACAAAAACAAATCAACTATAGAAAGCATAACAATATTTGTAGGAAGAACATTTCCCCAAACTTCAATTAAGAATGATTCATAGGCCTGAGATGTGATCATTATACATTTAATAATGGTAACTAATCTTCAACATCTAGTGATTGAGGTGGAAATGTGATACCTTTAGAAAAAATTGATATAAAAGAGTTTATAGATTTGGAATCAAATAATACATTAGAAATTCTAGAATAGATTGTAAGTGTAACTTTCATCACTTCATTAGAGAATCCCACATCAGAAATAGTGATCGAAAAACATTTAACTTGTTCACTAGTCTTATAAGATTACTAACATCGATCCTCATCACTAACCCTTGGATTCAACAACTGGTTAGCATAATGTATAAACTCTATACAATTATAGTATTGGAGTCTGCATAGTTCATTATGTGGATATTTTTCTCTATTTTCATCATTAGAAAACTTATTCCCATTATGTTTACATTCAAAAAAATCATTTTACACACTTAAAACATTTACCCATCTTCTTAAGTCAATTTCCTCGACATTCCATTACACACATATAGAATAAATGAAAAATCATCTTCTTCCATCCATGGTTTTTGTTATTATAATTTCAATTCAATTCCATATTTTTTTCAGAACCATAAGATTTATAGATGATTAAATTATATAATTCTATCCTGATATCACATAAATTTATTTTTCATAGTTATTGATGATTCATATGGTTTATACCCTCCATATACTTGGTTTTATGACAATAAAAATTAATCAATTGTACTTTATAGTTCAATAATAATACCTAAATCATACCTAACAAGTATAGTAATTTTTTTTATAAAATATACCAATAGATTCATAATCTTTGAACTTAATATCAAGGAATTACTTCTCCAAATTCTCATAAAGAATATAGGAAATGTATGAGATAACCCAAAAGATATTCCATTTTTCTATTATAATTTCTATTTATGTCATCCTGGGATCTTAAATGTTTAAAATTTTAAAGTGTTAAGGTTAATCATAACGTAAACTTTAATACATAATGTTTTTAGACATTTAATATAATTTATGAGGGTTTTAAATTAAAGGATATCCTCGACCTTTCACTCAATCCTATACGTCCATATTCCTTGTGAAAATGTAATTTTGAAAACATATGGAGATAGCTTGAAATCTCAATAAAGGGTTTTTAAAAACTGAAGAATCCAATTAGGTCTTTGAATTTAAATATAAAAGTAAAACAAGAAAAAATTTAAAAAAACGTTATCCTTAAATAGAAATCATGAGTACAACCGCAAATAAATACTTTTTATAATCAAATTTCAACACATTGAACATTTGAAAAATCCACTTCATTCTGTCATAAAAGTTTAATGATATATTTTAAAATCTCATAAGAAATTATAAATCTTTTTTGAAGGGTTTTTGTATCATAACATAAAGACATGGATTATTATAAGACAACATAACATGGTGGAAGAAGTCCAATAATGGATTAGGGTTAATCACTATTCCCTTAGTGTGTAAAGAATAACCTCCCATGAACTGTACATGGAATATAATGAGATTAAAACATTACCCAATGCATTGTAGGGGTATATAATTCTGGTCCCACCCATTATATAGTTGTTTAAAGTCCCATAAGGGGTTTGGGTTCACTCCTTATCCCCTTCCTTCATTTGTATAATAACCAAGTGTGATTCATTGGAAAAAAAATTAGTAGCTCATGTTTTACATCGTAAATATCATTAATATCATTTCAAACCATTATCATTGATATTCAATTCATAAAAAAGGAAATACATGGATATATATGTAATATTTGTTAAGGATTACTCATGCAGTGGATGGATATGTGGAATAGACTATTTCAAAACCCAAAAACTGAGCTTTCCAAAAATAAGAAAACTAAGAATACAAAAAATCATTAACGATTTCCTTTTTCGAATAAAAAAAATGTTGTATTATAGTAATAAAAGATTGGATAGTTCCTTACCATATAATGACAACCTCATAAAGTAATTAAAATATTATTTAATTTATAACATATAAATATGGTTTTCGAGGTGAGGAATAATTCTTTGAAATACCCAAATACTTTATCAGAAATTCAAATAAAGAGATGTTGGAATAAATACAGTTTCACATAAAATGAAATATATATATATAAATATATGTTAGAATTAATAATATTATTAATAAAATATATACTTATACATATAAATACATATACATTGATTTTAGAATAAAAAATGATTTACATTATATTATATATATATAAACACACACATATTTACATATAAACTTATCTTAAAATAAAAAAAAACAGTTACCTTAAAAAATAATTTTGAAAATTTAATCACATCCCTTGTTTTCATATATGTAGACTTCAAATTAATTACCCATTCAATATATTTTTTTAAACAGTATTTGAATAAATAATTTTTATATTTGATTATTTAATGAGTCATTATAAACCATTAGAGTATAGTTGTAAAGAATGATAATACCCTTTTATAGTATAAAACAATACTTTATTAAAAAAATTAATAGGTAATCTAAAGAAACTAAATTTATTGTAGTATTTCCATAAAACAAATAATATTTTAAACAATTATTTTCTTCGTATAATCCATAAAAAAATAATTTTAAAACATAAATAAAATTAAATCAATCCCTTCCATTTTACCCAATGCCATGGACTTCTCTCACCAAGGCCTGTCTCAAGACCACTCCCTCATTATAGGAAGTATTATTCAACTTACTTATTTGAAGTTGTAAAAAGACCAACCCATAGCAGAGGCAGAGAAAGCGTTTAAGATTCTAAAGAAACCATAGTTATTTAGGCCTACCCTCAATGTTATAGAGTTATATATATATATATACTTAATATGATACTTCATAGAAATGTATAAGAATGTATATCATTTTAACCATAAGATCTTATTTATGAAATAATATCATTTATTCCCCCTAAAATAATACCCTATATTAATGAGATTCAGCCTAACCTATTAGGAATCTTCTAGAAAGTGTGTAAGGCCACCACCATCATTGTTTAAAAAAATGTAAAAATACCCAATATGTAAACTAAAACTAGGTGGTATGATTCATAGTCAAGTCATTAAATTTTCAAGAGGATCATTCCACAACTAACACAATACTCATTCATCTTTATCTAGATGGTGGAATCGTGAGTGCGTGATATAGTCATGAGTTGTAGGAATACCTATTATGGTTGTTGTAATGGAGATGAAGAGGGGGGTGTCACCTAATGTGATTTATTACATTTCATTCTTATATTATTAACATAGATATTAAAATTTTAATTACTATAATAATTTTTATTATTATTAATTTATATATATTTATTACTGCTAACATATATATATATATATATGAATATATATATATATATATCCATTATTTAAGTCAAAAACTAATAAATATATTTTATAATTTTAACCCTAGTTCAGCATTTATCATATTTATATAATCACCCAATTTTTTAAAAAAATATTCAATTAAATATTTTTTATGTGTAATTAAATTATAACAATTATTATTATCATATATATTTATATATGTACAAATTTATTTCATAATAAATTAATCTATTCTACCACCATAAAGTTTTATATCATCAACTAATTTGAACACAATGATATGATCTATATAGATGTTATTGTGGAAACATTAAAGTAAAAACATTATAATAATACACATAATTACCTAATTATAAAATATATTAAATCATAATTAAAAAAATTATACATATATATATAATTAAAATATTGAATTAATTCATCTCATGTTATATTTCCTATTTGAAAGAATCCTATTAGATCCAACAATGGATATCCTCCACCTAGCTTCACACTAGTTTTTTTTAATTTAAACACACATGATCCCCTTATCCATTTAACTCCCCAAAATAATTCTCATTTTCCCATTTCTATATGTTATTTCAATTATTATCTTTATTGGAATCATCTTTATGATCGATCCTACTGATCCATTCTAAAACCATGCCATTTTTAAGTCAATTTTCATTTATTATCATATTTTACTCTTATATACAGTCATCAATGTTCTATATTCATAATAAATTTATATACACATAAATAAATATATATATATATGTGTGTGTGTGTGTGTGTGTGTGTGTGTTTGTGTGTGTGTATTTATATAATTTTATCCTTATAAAGTCTTGCATTTAATATTATCAAGGGCTATTTAGTGTTTAAATCCCGATTTATGTATTTTTCTAAAAACATACTACAATTTATTTTAATTTATAATGATATATATTATCATAATTAATAATATATATATATATATGTAATTATATGTGTGTGTGTGTGTGCACAAACATAATAATATATTTAAAAAATTGAAACTTGAGATGTTACGATCTAACCCCTAAAATAATTTCCCCCCCCCAATTTTTTCACCTCTTACATAGATCGAGGGGAAAATAACAAATAAGACCTTAAACTCAGATTCAGGGTTTCTTACCTCATGTAATTAGGTATTCAACAGTCCCCATTATTGTGAAATTCAAGAAGAAAGAAGGTCCGCTTAGTGCAACAATACCTTTCAGAATTCTCAAAATAATCGGTTTCCTTAGCCCAAGCATAGCTTATATAATTTGAATCATATTTATGGAAATAACAATATAGTTTATTTAAATAGTTGTTTCTAACATATAGTTTCAAAACATCAGTATTAACATGATTTTTATAAAATATCCTGATGGAGTAATTTTTTAAAATTTCATAATGTATTTCCCTTAAAATATTGTCTATGATTACAAAAAGAATAGAAATAAAAACTATATATATTAAGATTGATTTAAAGTATCACTATTTAAAAGAAATTATAAAATAAAATAGTGCATCATACACCTTTTATAATGTGAATTATTTTAATATTACTTAGTGGTCCCTCCCTTCAAGAGAAATTTGGAATAGTTCATAAATAAATATTTAATCATGGATATCCATGATCCTTGGTGATTCCATAGTCTGGAGGTTCTTAATATACCACAACATACATTATTGGAAAGATAGATGTTAAAATAGGTATAAAAACTATGAGATCAATAATTTTTAATAATTATTGAATTTGTGTATTTTTCTAAAATCATACTACAATTTACTTTTATTTTTTTAGTCAAATACTTAAAACCATAATTTAAAAAAATCAAATTAAAACACTCCCTTACATTTATTCCACTACCAAAGACTCCTCCCCAAAGGTGGATCCCAAGGCCACTACCACATAGTGGAATTAATTATGAAACTTAAATATCCAAATCTAGAAAAATTCCAAGCCAAATTAGAGGCCCAACATGGGTTTTAGATACTGAAGAAACATCCCATGTTCAGAACGAACCTCAATGATATTAGGTTGTGTGTGTGTAATATGATACATCCTCATAATATATAAATATAAATACCATGTGAACTGTAATATAATATCACCAACATAATCTCCCCACATTCCCCTAAAATAATACCCTATGCTATTAGTGTCATCCTCATCTCCCAAGCATCAGTTATAAAGTATTTAAGGCCACCACCATCATCATTTAAAAACAAATGTGCAATTAACCAACCAGTCGGCCAAAATAATTTGGTCTGAGTCACCCTCGCATCATGAGATCCTCAGGAAGATAATTCCATAAGAAAAATGACACCCATGGATCATTTTATGTATGGTGTCATAATGATTTTAGGATGCATCCATGAGTTTCATGTCAACATTCAACAGTCATTGTGAAAAAAGACAAAGTCGTGGGGTGTTTTCTAACAAGAATCCACACTTTTATTTTTTTAATAATAGAATTACTAGTATTATTATTATTATTAATTCACATATATTTATTTCTGTTAATATATATATATATATATATCTATTATCTAATACCAAAATTAATTCATAAATTTTATAATTTTATCCTAATTTGAGTGTGTATCTTATTCTTATAGTCACCTAATTTTTATTAATAAAAATATTCTTTCATTTAGTATATATTTTTTTATTTTTTACTCATTTATCAAAATTTTCATTATCATGTATATGTATCTATATGCAATTTAATTTTGTAGAGAAATAATCTATGTTACCATTATAATTTTTTATCATCAACTACTTTTTACGTAATGGTATTTTCTATATATATGTGGCTTTTGAAATTTTAAATCACAAAAAAACATATTAACACACATAATTATCTATTTATAAAATGAATAAAAACATAATTAAAATAATAATTAATATATATAATGAATATTGTGAATTAATTAATCTCATATATTTTCTCCATTTTAGGGAATCATGTTAAATCATATAATGGGAATCCTCCCGCTATCCCTGTTATGGTCATTTGATAGCCTTTAAAAACTCACTCTTCTCGTAACTATTTAACTCGCCAAAATAATTATCATTTTATCATACCAATTCATTTTTTAAATTATCATATTCGTAGGAATCATCACCATGATCCTTCCTGAGGATTCATTCTACAACCTTTCCATTTTCATGTGTATTATCATTTATTATCTAATTGTACTCATATCTATAGTCGTTGATGTTATAGATTTATGTAACGTTTTTTACACATAAATATATATATGTATATATGAATATTTTATTCGCCTTGTAATTATATAAATATAAATTTATATTGTGTTGTTCTGTAATTAAATCTAAGATTGTTTATTTTCATAAAATCGTACTATGGTTTCACTACTAGAAAAATACCATATACCAATGGTTTGAAACCGTTGGTATAGACCTCCAAACCATTGGTATATCCTATACCAACAGTTTGGAGAACCGTTGGATAGTAAGACGTGGGGATAGGTATATACCAAAAGTTTTGGAAGAACCATTCGTATAAACCTATACGAACAGTTTTCAAAACCGTTGGTATAAGTAATATGAAAAATCTATACCAACAATTCCATCAAACCATTGGTATATGAATTTCAAAAAAAAAATCATTCTGTTGGTTTTGATCCCAGTACCTCTACTTAATTATTGAACGACCTAACCACTAACCTAACATGAATTACATAATTTCATAAATATATATATATATATATATGTATTATCATAATTATTTTAAATTATTATTTATTTAATGTTCTCTGTAAGAATATTCGATACAAAATACATGTAACTATACCAACAGTTCTCAAAACCGTAGGTATAGACCGATACCAACGGTTTTGAGAACATTTGGTATAGATTCTTTGATTTTGGGTCTGAGACCAACAGTTTTGGTCAAACCGTTGTTATAGGGGGGACCTATACCAACGATTTGGGGAAAACCGTTGGTGTATGGTCTCTATAATGGACATATACCAACAGTTTGGCCAAAACTGTTGGCATAAGTCCATATAAGTGACCTACACCAACGGGTTTCACCAAACCATTGGTATAGGTCCCCACTATACCAAAAATTTTATTAAAACCATTAGTATAGGTACAATTTAGTGACCTATACCTTTTTTTGGCCAAATTGTTTGTACTGGTCCATATAAGTGAATTATACCAATAGTTTTCCCAAAACTGTTGGTATAGATCATTTTTCCTGTACTGTTTGTTTTAATTTAGCATGTTGTGTACTAACATAATATAATATATATATATACACTTATATATATATATATATTCACACCCAAACATAAATACATATTTACAAAAAAGAAATCTTGGGATGTTATAAAGTATTTATTGAAAAATAAGATCCTAAATTCATCCCACTTCATCGAGTTAGTTTTTCCTATTTTCTTATATTCATTATAATATTACACCATTGATCTACTTCACCTTCCAAATTATATACAGCTAAGATGTAATTTTCAAATTCTAAGAACTGGAGAAAAAATAAATTTTATAGTGGTATTGATCCATTTCTTATCGTTTATTGGATCAAGGTACTCACTACAAGAAGGTGGATGTTGTATCATGAAGGAAACAATAGTATGTTATCCCAAACATTTTTCATTTTCTTCATCAACATGAATCAAGGGGAGAGAAACTATTTTAAGCATCCAAACAAGATTTTTCATTCCATGTCTCATAATATTTAGTTGATCAAGGAGACAATCTTTGAATTTTCCATAAAATTTAGTGTTAACATGGTTCTTTATAGTACTAACCATTGATTGAAATAAAAAATATAGTATGAGAAATAATAATGACCCTAGGAAGTCATATAATTATGAAAATAATTTATATTATGTCTGAACCATGGAACCATCTTTTAAATCTATGAGACCTTAGGTTATCATAGGTCATCCAATTCCATTATATATTCAAATCCTTCATAATGTATCTTAATTAAAATGTAAATTAACATAATAATATCCTATGGGAGTGTCAAATTAGGTGTTCAGTAAGGACCCACCCATCACAAAATGAAACCCATATTTGATTCATCCATGTGATCATAAAATGTTCATCATATAATCACATAATAAACAATCAAAAGGAAATGAGTTTCAAAAAAAATTAATCATCATAACCATGAACCATCCAGAGAGAGAATAAATATTTTATCATTGTATCATATCCATTGAATCATATGAAACATCATAGGGTGTTGTTATAGGCAAACACACCTTTAAAATATCACTAAATCATATATAGAGAAAATTATAATTTTCATTTCAAATCAATTATTTAAAATATAAAAATTCAAAAATATTAAGGAAAAATGTTCTTTGAAAATAAATAATTAAAATTAAAAAAGAAATCCTTAGATAAATTTTTATTCATTATTTTGGGGAATGGTATTCATATGGGGTTTGTTAAAAAAATCCTCACATTTTCAGAAAAAAAAAATTCAAAAGTACCACATTTGGAAAATGATAAAGAAGGTGACATTAAAACATGGTCTGGAAATTTAATTAATGTAAAAAATTTATTTAAAAATATAAAATATTTAAAAAAGTATTGAAAAAGTATTGAAGAAAATATAGACATGGAAGAAAAGATTCTTGACTGTAGAGAAAAACAAGGTGTATTTTCCTTAAAAACATTATTTTGTTATCATGAGTCTATAAGGAGAGAAAAATTAAATAAAAATAACAAAAATCTTTAAATAACCATTGAATATTAAGATACATAATATTTTTTATCTATATATCATATTTTTTTTCATTGGAATATTGAATCGTAAACAATCCTAGTAAAAATGGGATTGTAACTTGAAACCCATAACTAATTATTCCTTACTTCATAAGCACTCTAACCTCATAAATAATAGATTTAAATTTATTATAATTTTATACCAAAACCAAAACCATATATTCAATACCCTATCTACTTTACTTATAATAAATTATCACATGTTCATTAATAATATTTAATTTTCATCATCATTTTGAGTGTTAACTACTTCATTTTTTATGTATGTTTTGGTTTAATAGTTATGCTCCTTGAACATTGACCATGGTTAATACATCCCCAAAATGTTAATACTGATATATATATATATATATAATATTTATATATTCATTATACAAATATTTATAACTATTAAGATAAATCGATGAAGAAAAATGAATTATATCACTACATGGATATGGTAGTCCGTACGTACACATGACTGACGCTTCCATTTTTTGATGAATGGAATGAAAGATAATAAAATTGTATTTTATTTTTTACCAAAATATTTTTTATAACATAATTATAATATATAAACATTAAATCCACCATGATAACAATCCATGTATCATGGTGGTTAAAAATGATATGTATCTCTACTAGGATGAAGTAGTCTACATTTATGAACGAGCGACACATTCACATACCATTTGAATGAAAAGATATGGTAATTTCTTGTCCCATGATAATAATAACATCTATGTATTTTTATTATACTTTATTATTAATTTTTCCATGGATAAAAAATGAATATAAGAGTTTTAAAAGTAAATAAAATTGAAATATCTTGGTTATAATTTATACCGCATCTTGGAGATACCTCAATTATCTTACACCTTAATCCTTGAAGGATTGGTCTTAAGAGAAGAATAAAATATAGAATGGATAGAAGATTTAAATTAAGTATTTGGAGTAGGTACTAATAAATATATAAAGATCAAAGGTTTTAAATAAGGTACAAAGAGAGGTTCCCTTTTATAATTGAGGTGAGGGACACACATGGAATTTCCTAAAAGATTTCAATTCTATAAGGTCACTATCCTAGAAATAAGAATTAGAAGAAGAAATATTATAAATTATATATATATACTCAAAATATGTTCGAAAAATTATAATTTTATAGGTTTGGGTGGAAATCCTACCTATATCTCATGGTTTAACGCTAGTTAAACTATTTTTAACCTTAACTATAGTAACAAAACATTAATGATTTTTCAATTAAATATGAATAAAAATTAAATTTACCCTATTAAATTATATTAATTATAATTTTTACAAGTATAGAACCATTTTATAAAAATAAAATTAAATATTTTTAATAATTTAAATTTATTTTAAGTGGGAAAACCGAAATGTAAACCCATTTTTGAAAAATGAATTTTTTAAGTGTAATAATTAATTTACATCCATTTCTTACCTTGTAAAAACAATAAAATATATTTTAAAATATTATATTTAATATATAATATATAATATATAATATTCATTAAATCCATAATTAATAGATATTAAATTAATTTTTTTGACAAAAAACACATTTGAAGCATAAAAATAGTTTTTTTATAAAAAATGCATTTTAAGCCCAAAAATAAACTTATACCAAAATAAAGTATAATGATGATGCATATATGATTAATTATATTATTTATGACTTAATTATAATTATTTTACTTTAATATCAAATTTATAAGGTAATGTTACATTTATTATAAAAAAATGCCATTTTTTATAAAACTCAATATTTCTCACTATTCAATAAGAAATAATTATTTTTAGAAAAATCATTAAAAATCACCATAATATGATATTAAAATTTAGATTATAAAAATTTTACTATTTTCCTCAAATAAAATTTCTTAAAATCTTGTAAATAAATTATATAATTCACATTCAAAAATGTGAAAAAACACATTTTAGAAGAAAATATATTTTTGAAGTGTAAAATGACATTACTAAAATTTGAGTTCTTATTTTTTATAAATTAATCAATGTATTTAAAATAAAAAAATGGTTTATATATTTTTTCCCCACTTTTTATACTAAAATTCATGTATGAGAATTTAATAGATAAGTTATAACAGTTTACTATGACATGGTTTATATAGACTAGGGGTTGAATGTAAGATGATATATTGAATACTTCATGTTTTATTTCAAAGGAAATTGTATATAAAGTATTTGGGTGTTATATTCTAATTATATAATAACATCACAACATTTTTGAAAATTATATATTGTATGGTTCTCATATCAAATAAATCTATACCTAGATAATGAAAATGTGACGTGGCTTTGGCATAGATGCATCTAGGAGTTTTCACCCCGAAAAAATTTGTTTGATCACGGCTTTAATCTTCAGTCATCTGAATTATGAGTGGGTCAAATACTTCATACCTGTTTATACACTCTAGGTGATATTATTTGGTTAATAAAATTATATTTACGAAACATTATGATGAATTTATTTCATAATTGGTTTAAATATTAAGTTATAAAGATTGATATGACACAAATTAATTTATCCAATATAAAACCAAGAGAGTAATAGGATGAACCATGTTTGACACGGTTATATAGAATGTGTCAAAGGTTAAAAGGAATTTTTTCAATGGGTAATACACATTAGGATTTATCTTTCCTATTTTTGTGATCATTTACTCTTATTATATTAGATACTATCATAATAATTTTGGTTTTAGTATTTTTTGAAAAAGGATCACAAAAATGATACTCAGAAAGGTATGTATCTATAAACCACTATGTCTTATAGTTATATAAGGGATCATAATTAAATGTTCAAAATTTTATTATACTATTTTTATTATGAAAAAATGTGAGTTTTCTTATATTAACTGAGGTAGTTAGTTTGATATCTTAATAGAAATTAATTTTTGATACTTATAGCTATTTTACATAGTGATGAATATATATCTTTGATATTCTGGTATATTTTAAAATCTTTGAATATTATGTAAAAATTTTAACAATTTTTCATTAATATTTTTGATTTAATGGTATGAAAACATATATTAAATTGTGTCAATAATAATGAAATGTGATTTTAAGAAAATGATATATTTTTTTGGATAACTATTTGAGAAAATGTGATTGAGGTATCGATAACTCATAGGTTGAATATATGATTTATGTTTTCATAATAAAGGCCCTCTTTGTTTTGACAAAAGTGAGCTTTATTTGATTTATAACCTTGTAATTGATTAATGATTTAATGAAAAATTAACCTATGATATTTCCTGTTAAGATTATATCATTATTGGAATCCTAATATATATATATATACTAGTTTTTGACTTTATGAACTTGTGGTTAAGGATATGAGTTAATTTTGGAAGTAATAGTTGATTTCTTTATGGTTTAATGTCTTGTAGATTCAAAAGGTTTTAGGGAAGGTGTGAAATGAAAAATATATGATTAGGGTATATAATGATTTGGGTAAATGATTGTATGAATAATTAAGATTGTTTTAAGAGTGATAAATATCTTGTTATAGATATAGATATTATGGTTGATGTCATATTAAATTTTATATCACTAATGATGTATTTGTTAAGATTACCCTCACATACAATCATTAGTGAGTAATAATTAAAATTAAAATGATTGAATTTACTTATAGGGGTATAATGTAACACTTTAATATTTTAATATATTATTACCATTAAATAATTTAATGTGTTCCATATATTTCTCCACATAAAACACTGAACTTAAAAAAACCATGATATATTTAGTTAAAATATTAATATTTAGGTTTGTTTTTTAAAACCTAGATGTTTAATTAGATATATTTAATAGGAGTACCCACTTTATGATATATTTATGGAAATAAAATAAAGTGTACTTTTAATATGAAGGAAATTTAAATAGCATAACTAAAATGACTACTAATATTCTTTTAATAATAGAATTTCATTTTTATATAAATTTTTATTTTTTGTGTTGTTAATTTTTATCAAAAGAAATAAATGACTAATGTATAGAAATATATATTGATATGAATAATTGGTTATAACTAATTAGTAAATTATGGGAAATAATTAGAGAAACAGATTGTGTCCTAATGATTATTTTTCTCTAAAAAAATTGTTTCATTATATTTTAGAATTTTATTTAAAATATAAATTTTATAATTTTATAATTTTAATCTGAAAAAAAATTAACTTTTTTATTCCTCATAGTAATATTTTATTAATATGATTTATGTATAGTTTTCTGAAAAGATTTATTTTAAGGACAATATTGTAATATAACATTTTAATTAATACTATGCCTAAATAAAATTATTAGGATGTAAGCATGTCGTCGAAATTTCAGAAAAAATTTCAATGAATAAATATATAATTTATCAGTAAAATTATAAATTTTAAAATATTTTATTTATTTATAATTATATATTTGATATTTTATATCTTATGTTATATTTAACTCTAAAATTTATTATAATATATTATACAATATTAATTTTTAAATTTATGTTTGTCACTACTAGAAATTGAATCGAGTAAAAAAATGAAAATTTCGAATAATTAGTTACACATTATTTTATAAGGATAGTTTTAGCTTATTTTTGGTAAATGGTATATTACATAGGAAAAAACGAGTTACTGATTTCATAGTAAATTAGGGTTAAAGGTGTTATCATGGTGTAATAGGTGAAAACATGTTAAAAAAATGTGTGATAATTTTTTTTATGTACTTATAGACCTTTTCTCTTAGTCACTACATTATTTCACAATTTTGTAGAAAATTTCATTGAGAATGAATTCCCATAATTAAAAATTTATCGGTATTCACAAAAATGACATCCCTTCTCACTTATAAAAGGTGTCTCTCACCACCCCTTCAATACCACTCAGAAAATTAGATTTCTACATAAAACCATTCTCTTTTCCATTCCCAATTATTCCTATATTTCATCTATTATCTTCTTATCATAATATTCTTTCCTAATAAATCCATTTCTATGGGATCCTCGAAGGAAATCTCAATGTGCTCAATGTAAGTAATCCTTTTTACTTAACTTCATTCCTCTTTATCTTATGAATGAAATTAAAATTTTAAAACACATATTAATTTAATAAGTGTTGGTTATATACTGAATTTTATTATGCGAATCTAATAATAACTAACCACCTTTCCCTTTTTCACTTAAGCAAAAACGAAATGACATTCATGAATGTGTACCGATTACCACCTCCACAAAGCGTCATGTTTTTTTTCCGATAACCGCCTTACACAGCTAGTAATAATGTTTATTTTAATTAATAAGTATTATATTTAAAATATATATTATATTATATAATGATAAAACATTTCATAAATTTATCCTATTATATGTAAAATTAAATAATCAACCATGTGTATATGTGGACTACCACCTCCATAGAACGACTAATTTATGTTTTTCTTTTTATCACCACCATAAATAACTAGTAATTAGAATGGGTTTAATATTTAATATTATTTATATGATATCATTATGGTTATAGTATCATATAATAAAGAATCTATAAATTCGGTGATCAGTAATCAATAATTGTTAATTCAATTATTTCAAATACGTACTAAGAGGAAAATATTTTAATTCATATTATGTAATATTTACAAGTAAATTAAATCTCATTAATCCTTAAAATTATGATATATAACATTAATAAATGCTATATAAGATCTCTATTCTAATGGTATAATAATTCAATATATAATCATCTATTAATTACAGTATGTTTGTGCTTGGGTTGGTTTAACCAGCTACATGAATAATCTAATTAAATTATACCATGGATGACTATGGGAACATAATTAATTGTATAATGTGATATAAATATTCAATTAATTATTTTTTTAATTCTTTAATGGGGGAATTATTATTAAACCCATTAATTAAGAGAGCACTAATTATTCATTAATAATCACTAAAACAAGATCATAGTCAGATTCCTATTCATATATTCCAAACCAAAATACCTTTTAATGAAATTATAACTTAATAAATATTCTTAACACATATACTAGTACCTCCAATAATATATTAATAATGAACATTTTAATAAGAATGATTTATAACACCACTACTGGGAAATTAGTTTAAAATGATTAACATTATAAAGACCCGATATTGAAAATTGTAAAAAAACTAAAATATATTTACATAATGATTATAAATGAAGAAAATAAATGGTAAAAGGTATTAATATTAATATTAGATAATTTTTCAGGATATATATTTGAAAGTTATGTTAGATAAATTTTGAGAAATTCAAGATACACAGTAAGGGTTTTTCATCTAAAATTCCATTCCTTGAGACATGTTTGGGATTATGCACCTAATTAAATTTTTTATAGTGTATATAATACCTATTTTTTATATTTAATATTTTATTATCATTTAATAAAGGTATTTAAAGATAAATTATAATCCCTCTATTTCTTGGGATTTGATTAGAATGTTACTCAATTAATAAGTCTTTTCTTGGTCTCGATTTGGATTCATTGAGACGTGTTATATTTTATGCACCATATTTACACTATATAGTGTTTTATTGATTTACTACCCTATTATTGAATTGTAAATTTTTTTCATTAAATTTCATGGGGTATATGAATCCAAATCATTTCTTTTCTTCAATGTGTTTTGACTCAAGTATTACCCCAGTCTTAAGAGTTTTTGGTAACTCAGTTTCCATTTATTGAGCCATAATCATTATCATAAACATATTTCATATATATTGGGTACATTCCACACATGGTAGTATTATGTGGTATTCTCTCATTTTTTTAATATTATTTATATTCCTACCACATAATCCCTTTTCAAATATTTATAACCTTATGGAGTATGTTTTTTATAAGTGATATTTATATCTCAAATATCATTTATTTGAGTTATTAATTTTTATCAATAAAATTATTATTCCAAACAAGGGTTCCCCCACCATAAAATTTTATTATATGATTTTTTATAATCCATCATGATAAAATGATATTTTAATAAAATTAAGGTTTTATTACTCTTTTACAATTTGGATTTTTTAAAAAGGTAATTTCAATGTATTAAAAAGTTTCTTTCATAATCAAATTATTTATATTTATATCCATGTTTACTAGAAAAAACATTATATAATTTTTTAAGGCTCCATAATTGGATATTTTTTAAAATTAATTTTTTTTAAAATATTTTACTTCACGTTTTCAAAAAGTTACTTTTGAAAGTGATGTATTTTTTTATTTTACATATATGTTAAAAAAATTATAAAGATTATTTTAAATTTTCACCATAATTTTATATTTTATATTAAAAAAATTAAACTCTTGGAATTTATGATAAATTATTTATCCTTTAATAAAGATATATATATATATATATATTAGTGGATTGAACTCATTATATCAAATAATTCAATTCTTGATCCCTACTTTTGAGATAGCATTTGAAAAATTATTCTGGAAATATGTTTTTCGTAGATTTCAACATTCTTATGAGTTTCCAATGATATAAAATATATATATATGTTATTTTGAAACCATACACCTTATTTCCTTGGATGGATTATGTAATGTTCTTTTCTATAAAAGAAATGATTTATCGCTTGCTTTTTCTTTCCAAATCAACCACTATTGTAGGAATTATTTTCTATCCAATTGATTTCTATTGTTAAAAATATATACTTCCTTTCATTGATTATAGGGTGTTCACCTAGATTCTATATGTTAAATTATTGGGGATTTTTTTGACATAACTTATTACCCCTTTTGTATATGATTTTTTGGGGGGATTCCTACATTGAAATCAATTCCATTTATTGATTAATGAACTATTAAAAATCAATATACTTTTTCTTCCGATATGGATGTTTATTGATTACTATAGAAAGTTAAATATGTGTTTTTTAATCAAAAAACGTATTTCAATAGATGTCTTATAATCATGTTATCCCATTTATTTATATGGGGAAAAGTATTGGAATTTTTTATGTTGTAATTCCAATATGGATTATTATTAGAGAATCTAAATTTTTATTTTTTCACCCATGTTCTCATATGATAAATGAATTGGATTTAAACAAGTAATAAGTGGGGATGATAATTATATATCTCCTCAATGCATCAATAGGTTTCATGATACGATCTTGTTTGGGTATTTCTGTGTATTCCTATACAAAACAAGATATTTATTTGACGACAAGATTGTGATGTCTTAACTTAAGGTATATAATTAGTTTTGTGGAAGTATTCATTTCATCGCTAAGGAATGAGTTATTTTTATCTATGTGATAAAAATACTTCCATTATTATCCATGGTTATGTTATTCATTTTTTTTCATTCTATTATGGAATTATTTTTTATTTTCTATTTCTATAATAATATTTATACTCATATTATGCTCACTTATAATATTTTATTTTCATCGCTTATGTTTACCCTTACTAAGCATTTCAGCACATGAATTCTAATGTATATATTTCCCCATATTATTAAGAATATTATTACACAGGATATTTATAGTAGGTTAACTTTTGGGGTGAATTTTTGTGATATATTGAACAAATATTATTGATTAATTAGTTTTTTATATAGTGTAAAAATGACTATTATTTGAGAGAAAGTCATGTGTATTATTAGTTTATTATTTCTTCTAATTATCAAAATGTATAAATATAAAATTTAATTGGAATGTATATAATGTAATATTTTAATTAATTCATTTAATTTTGGGGTAATAATGTCCAAGAATATACAGGGGGTATCAAAGCTGGTATCAAATTTATGTGTCTTAGGTATCATACTTATGAGTGTGGGTATGGGGTGTAACACCATTATTAAAACGATGCAATGTTTACATGAAATAATCATTAATCCATAATTTTACCCATATATGACACTTGTACTAGGTGTCAAATCCATTCATTTTATAGAAAAATTCATAATTTTACAAACTTTAACTCTTAGGTAAAATAATTAACATAATATATAACTAGAATAAATATTATATAATAGTGTAATTTTAGGTGTCATAATTCTATCAAATATTTAACTTTTTATCCCAATAAAAATATTGAAATTATTGATTATAATATTTACAATTTCATTTCTCATATATTAGTGAATATCACTCTTAGGTTTCATAAGGATTAGTATTATTATACAATAGAATCCAATCATGCAGAATAATTTACCTCATTAGAAATTACTGATAATTAATTGCTTCAATATGTTTATCCATAAATATGGATTCTCTCTCTAAATATAGGTATTTCTATTCAATAATTTGAGATAAATAAATTTTATAATTTTTTAACTAAGATACATGACATATATTGTTAATTGAAGTTATCCATGGAGGTAAATAAATTTTATTATTCAATTTTACATTTCATTACTTGAATTTGAATTGACCAACATATCTCAACATTATAAAACCATAGTTTCTAATGTTTTTTTTCTATTCAAGATTAGACCTAGATAAATAATTTATCAATAATTTATAATACCAGTATCCATCTAAATTGATTCACATAAGATTTTTAGAAGATTTGTTTCATCACTTATATCCTTTATATAAGCTACATTTAATAGAAAAAATATAAAAATATAATGTTTAAACTAGAAATATATTATTATAATTTTGGAAATGTAAGTAATATTTCTGTTCAAATAAAAATTGTTTTTTGTTCAAATCCCTTAATAATGTATTTACAAGGTTTTATTATATTTTGATTAGATTTGAAAGAAAAATATGAAACATTTTATTTGAAATAATCTAATTAATAATATTGGAATAAATATTGTACTTTTTTTCTTTAAAATAATTTTTATTCATAAAACAAACATTTTTCAAAAAAGATATTTTCTTTTCATTTTTCAGACATCAATTGAATGTGATTTTTATCACTTATGAATATTGAATCTTATTAAATATATTACTTAGGTTTACTAATATTAATTATTATTATGTAATAAGTTCAAATTAAAAAAATTTCAATATTAATAGTACCCATGGTAAATATTTATCAATTCGGTTAAGGGTAAAATAAGTTAAAAGGATTAAAAATAAAGGGATAAGGATTCATAATAACCCAAAAATTTTATTAAACCACATTAGATGGTTTTATTTTTACCATAACTTAATAATAATATATTTTATGAAAAAAATTACCAATTTTACATGATAAATTCATATATTATATAATAAATTCTCAGGTATTTACATGTTTTCCCGCAACCACACTTATAAAAGTTAACCCGTAGTCCTATAATTTCCACTCTACATGATCCCCTTAGATCTTAAAATACCTACCCAAATAACATCCCAAAATCCCATCCCATTTCTTATAAGAGGTATTATTCTTTCCTAAATAGTACTTCATGAAGGATTAATGTGTAAACCAAAAGAGGTTTCCAAAAGAATATATATATGTTTGTACCTAGATTCTTTAAAATACATTCTTCATAAACGTCCTAAAAATTTATTATTAGTATTAACTTATTTAAATAATTATATTTATGAAAATAATATTTTTTAATGATAATATTGAATCCATTTTATATCTCCTTTATATCCTATGTAAAATGAAAAAATTGCTCAGGTGTACATAGGATCCACCATCTCCAAGTAGCTGGGTAATTAATTTTTCATTACTAATTTTTTTAGATGGTTATAGAGATGAAATTAATGGATATATATATAATATTTATAACATAATAATTATTCTACAAATAAAATATATCATCTACCTTCATACCCTTTTATCTGTTAGAAAATTATAATGTCGCTCATGCATACGTGTGGACTACCACCTACATGAAGGGATATTATTCATTTTTCTAATACCACCATGCATCGAGAATTATAAAATTGTATATAATGAATAAAACTTATATTCATAAAATTATTAACATTATTGATTTAATTGAACTATATCATAAATCCTTTTAAAATGATCAATATACCAAAGTAATTTTGGAGAAATTTGATCGGGCGCCTTAAAAGTTCAATGTAAGAAATAAATATTCAATAAATGGATTTAAAAAGATTATAAAAGTCCATAAAAATGGAATATAAATGAAATATTTTATTATTAAAATAATTAATAAATTTAAATTAATCATACAATAGGATAAAATAAGTATTACTAGGTAGAGACCCAAGGTAAGGGACTTGTGTTACAACCTCATTTTCATTCAAGATTATTTATTTTCAGATTTTCTTTAGAAAAATTCTATGAAAATAGTATCTAAAACCACATCCATTTTTATATAATAGTAATTTTTGGTTTTATATTTTATTATATTTATTATTGTTTTTATCAATAATAAACAAGTTTTTAATAAGTAAGATATTTCTTTAAAAAATATTTTTTAAATGTTTTCCTTCCATCTTTTTCTATTCCATGTCATGTAACTTTTATCTATTTCAAGAATATTCTTATTTATACTCCAATTAATATTGGATTTCATTTTACACTATATTTAGATTTTTTTACAATTATTTAAAATAAATATTCATTTTATTTTCTAAATGAGTTACTTTTGGAATTTTTACCAAAATCTTGAACAAAAAAATTATTTTAACATTTACCACTGGAATAAAATTTTAAGCATTCATCACTATTCATTGCATTGAATCTTCCATTAAAGGATTCCATGTTTATTTTCAAAAATAATAATTATTATGGGAAAATTTATTTATTATTCTATCAAAATAAAAGGTATTATTTTATCAAGTTAATGAAAAGAAATTTGAAAGTTATTTGTAACATCATTTATCTACAAATTTACAAGGAAATTATTTTTAATATTTTTCTTATTTTTTATTTTTTATTTATTAAAAAGTTGTTTAAATAAAAAACTATTATTTCAAATGATAATATAGTCTTCTTTTATCCTTTACTAATTTAAGGTTTTTGGTCTTTAACATTCTCGTGATCACATTCCCTATCATTATCCATAATTTAATTGAAAATTAATATCTCCTCTATATCCATATTTTAAATATCATGGATTTATAAAAATTCATTTCCATTATTTTTATGTTATTTTAACCATATACAAGTTATATATAAAGTATCATTTTTATGATATTTAAGATGAAATTTATTTCATTGACTAGGGTAATATTTTATGTTATTGATTCATAATTTATAAATGTGGATTGATAATGTATTTTCCGAATGGATTTTATTGATCACTAAATTTATTAGGAATGAATAGGATGCATATGTTTTGAGTGGGGCCTAGTAATAGATAGCCCTTTGATGCATCGACGGGTATCATAGGTCAAAAAACGAGCATGCCATAATAGATGTGTAAATTGTTTACACTTACCCATATATTGAGAATATTTTAGCGGAGGCCTTGATGGTATTTTCCTGACCCAAAACACTAGACATGTCTGGGTAGAGGCTATGAAGTGGTGAGTATATAACCACCCATTAAGACACCCAAAAATCACCAATCATGAATCACTAAGAGTGTAGTCCCCTCATCACCATAAAGGTATGTTAATTATGATTTGAAACATAATAATAAAATAATAATAAAAACTGAAATATAATCAGTGGTTGACACCAAGTCTTATAGTGAGGTCACAACCTCAATGATAACCTAATATTCTACTAGAGTCGCAAAATTAATGCTTGTCTATGAGAACTCACTCTATAAGATTTTACATCCCTGATGGAACTCATCTCATAGGTCTCACTCATCGAGAATTACTATAATGAAGGCACCCATTTGAGAGATCAAACTCATCAGCTCTATCCAAGATTAAAAAACAAATGAAACATAGAGGGATTATCAGATATATCAGACTCAATCGGATTACACCTCATCAGAGGATAATATATGTTGATACATAGATAGAGGATCACACCTAGGACATCTGGGGTATACCTGACACAAACTAGAAATCTAAAGATCTTGATACATAGATAGGGTATCACACCAAAGACCTGTGGGATATATAGGACCTTACCCAAAATAACATTCTATGTACTAGATTGTACACCCATGTAAATTATTCACAATGATTCCTAAAAATCCACCTACGGAAGAAGATATTGATAGGGGATTACACTTCAGGCCTCAAGAATGTATTCCATAACTCTATCCATGAATAAAATCATAGGGTGGATCACATCATAAGCTCATGATGAGATAAATTATTTTACCATCATAGGGATGGCCTAATGGAATGAACCAACACTAAATAGTCCAATGGAACTCACTCAAGCTCACACCAAAGAAGAACAGAGAAGAAAAAGGCCTCCAACTATCCCTTTCAGGTGTAAAATGCATGTCCTGAGGGGTAAATTACATATATCTCAATTATTGGAACTTTGTATGTATTTTTATCACATTACATGCATTTCTAAAAATAGATTGTTTGTCTCTAGGGGTACACGACATATAGATGTTAGGATGGAACTCGATATTCCATCTTCCCAATCTTGTGTAGTCTGGACCATGCCCTTATACGTAGGGAATGCCTATATAATTTGGTCATGTATGAGTACTTGATCATATATAATCAATTTTATAAGTTCATTGGGTGAAACCCATGTTACATAACATGTAGTGGTTAGTCTAGAACATGGTGTGTGTCATCTTACCATTCCCATGTACCTTCCCAAGTACATGGAATATTCTCCACCATACACAGAATTTTGGGACACATAGTCTCCTAGGTCTGTATTCCCTATATAAATTGATTCATTATCCAAGTGTTACATAAAATGTCTCTAGATACACACAGTTTGTATCACTATATAGATTAATGGGAATATACACCCTATAATGTTATGCTATCCGACTAAGAGATACACAACTTGTGGATGCACCACATGATGTGTAATATTTATCTTCATGAAGAAACCCTAGACACGTCATATAGGGTACTACACAACACATGTTATTCTATATTACACATCATGTAGTTTGGATTTTCTTTTAAAATTCATATTTTTTTGTGTGTCTTACCCATGAATCAAGAACTGTCTATTCTACCACTAGAACCACTAATAAAGATGGATAGAGGATTGACCATGCATTTTTATTGTTTGTGATCAGATTCCATCAATGAAATATTATTTAGAATGACGTCTATCACACCACATTGTCCGAATGCTAAAAACAATGAACTAGACATATCTAAATCCAAATACGATCATTCAAAATCATTGTGCACTATTATCTTACCATTTATATCAATATCGATCTCGTAGTAATAATCCATTATGAAAAAAGAATAATTTTGAAATGATCATTTATCTGAAATTTATCGAACCATTGATTAAAGGAATACCAATGATGAATTCTTGATGAATGGGTAGAGAAAAATAGAAAACATAGACATGAGGAACGAACCTCAAAATTTATTTGGAATAGAATCAATTCATTGATTTATAGTCAATAAATGAAGAGGAATTTATATAAGGCATAATTGAAAACATTAATTCTCAATTCTATGAAGAGAAAGAAATACCCACAAATCAACCATCGATCTATAAATCAATCATGTTAGAAAGATTGACTTATGTTCAACATGGGATAAAAATGGATATAAAATACACAAAACAACATCCTACCTCAATTTTGGATTGATCACCAATGAAGTGTCATCTATCATCATTGTCAGTCATTGGAAAAGACAAACTCTTGAGTACCAATCATCAATTAATTATATGGATGATTTCTATAAAAGTTCTCCTACCCCGTCTCACTAAATACCTAGGGTTATGTGGAAAACCCTAGAATTTCCCTACAACCAAGTTTAAATTTAAGGGATATAGGTCATAGTAATTAAATAAATAATTTGTTATTTATTAATTCTCTCAATATTTTACTTAATGAAAACAACTAATGTGCACAAATGTTATATCAAACCTTTTGTAAAACTCATACTCTTGATTTAATGGCAGTATAGGATTTCCCATCTAGGTATCTATTTGGGAGATATTCCATTATCTTATAAAAAATATGTGTGCATTAGATAATATAATTAATATTTTGTTATATCAATATCAAAGCTCTCCAAGCCCCAAAATATCATGTTAATTCATCCCCTAACTCTAAAAATATTCCATAAAATATTCAACAATATTAAAATGAGAAAATGAAGTCATTAAATTCTCCCCACCATCAAGGATTTTCATCCTGAAAATAGAAAACCCACACAAAAGTGAGGATTATAAGATCTATTTTGGTTCCCCCACTCCCACAAGCTCTCCTAGGGTTTCTCATTCATCCAACAGGCATGCACCAAAGGTAATGTCTTTCCCACAAAGGGTATTCAGCCACTAGTTCTCAACTCCTTTGGTAACCATGAAAAAAAAAGTAACTACACCACCAATATCCATCTCAACCTAGTCGGCATCATGAAAATTGTTTTTCAAATATCCCCTCAACTGGAACATTTGTAAAATATCATCCAAAAAATATAACTATAATAATATGGTCAATAGGTACACCACCTCGCTAACCCAACACAATATATGGAAGAATGGAATAAGAATCCTAAAAAATAGCTTGTTGTCCTAAGAAAGAATCTATAACCCACGACTAGAGAGACCCACAAAAACACATGGTATCCATCTTCAAACTTCAAATTCCAATGTCTTAGGAATGCATAATACCCCCAACATCTCTGGAAAGTCTACATCCATCATGGTATGAAATTAACCATTTTAAAAACATTTCTCACACAAACTCTAGGCCCATAAGCATTATCTCCTATAAAATCTGACCAGTATAGCGATAACTTATATGATATCTTATAAAAGGAATCGAATAGTGTTAAACCTTTTCTTTGGTGTTAACTATTGCGATACAAAAACTAAAAAATTCATATATGATCCCCCCAGTTATGGCTCAAAACTACATACAAAATTGAAGAATGTTCTCTAGAACATGAATGGTCCACTTTACTTGGAAATATATCTAGAATGGAAAATCTGTTCTCATTAGAATATGAGTCATGAATACATATTTCATCCTCTTTATAATCTTGATGTTATGTTTGAATCATGGTATAAAATTATCTTTAAGGGAATTACACAATAATATACTACCTCCTATACAAAAAGGTATCCCAAAATCTCCACTAAGATCCTCCATGATACTATTAAGAAGTTGGACAAGTTGGTGAGTTGGTATATGATCACTCAGGTAGAAACATGACCGATATCTAATCTTATATGTCTCGTCAACATAAAAAAAGATAAAACCCCATTATACTTACATATGGGAACCTAAACCTCCACATATTGGTAGGGGATAAAATAATAGATAAAATCAAAAACACACTACAAATTCCTTGGTTTCCCAATTAATGCCAATGGATCCTAATACATCCTCAACTATCCTAGATATACTATTAAGGGATAAAAAACCACTACAACACCTGTTATTTTTACATGAATGGTTTAATCATCCCACTACTGGAATGATGGCCTTTCCCCACGGTTAGATACCAACGGTTCTTCGAAACCTTTGGGGAAGGAGGTTTTTACCAACGGTTCATTAGAACCGTTGGCATAGAGGTTTCCAGGGAGCTTTTTCCCAACGGTTCATGAGAACCGTTGGGATAGATGGTTTTTTACCAACGGTTCTCATGAACCGTTGGCATAGTAGCAGGTTTATCCCAACGGTTCTGTAGAACCGTTGGGATAGATAGACATATGCCAACGGTTTTTAAGAACCGTTGGCAAAGGTCCTCCCCAAATTCCCAGCCGCCTGTTCTCTCCCCAATTCGCGATACACAACCCTAAAACGGGAGCAGCAGCGGATTTAGGCGATTTTGGAGGTACCATCGGCCTTCAATTTTCTAGCTCTTATTCAGGTTATTATTCTTCATAATTAAAAATGTATTCAAATGTTTGGATAGTATTTAAACCTATTTTCATTTTTCCCATCAGTTTAGGTGATTTTGGTGCTATTGCCGGCCGGACCAGCCTAAGGGTGAGTTTTCTTGAAAATTCCTTTTTGGATTTTACCCCTTGAACATGGGATGTCATTTGTGAAAGGTTATATAAATCGAATTGATTGTTCGATTTCTGAATTGAATTGTAAATTATATTAATTAAGGGTATTTTATGGTTTGCATTCCCCTTTTAACAAATGAATGCCAATTATTTTTTAACACATGTTTTAATTGTATTGCCTTGCCAATGTGAGTAAAGTAGAGACTATGCTATGAATCTATGAAATTGGATTGAATTTATCTTATATTTTATGTTACCATGTTAGATATATTATAACTAATGCATGTGATATCTTTATAGTCTTGTTAGGAGTGTTCTATTAAAAATTCCCATGTGAGTGCTTGAATTTTCATTGAATTGCTAGCCATTATGAGTTATGTTGAGACCATGATATGGAATTGATTGATTAAGCAAGGGAATCTCATTATCTTGTCATTACAACATGAGTAAATGAAGCTTCATTCTTTTCAGGTTATTATTTGATTGAGTCGCCATTTTGAGGTGAGTTGTATTAAATACCTTAGTTTTTGACCTTGGTATGTTTAATGAATTGTTTAAATGAAATGGAATTCATTAAATGATTAATAGTAAATAGTGATACATGGATTCTATTAGGATGCCAGGTATATAATCTTGTTTCTATTAACTTATACGCTTTATGTGATAAATGGATTCACAGTGGAATTCCACGGATAGACTCATTTCTTTGAATATTGATTAAGCCATGGGCGATACATGGATCCAAGGGAGGGATTCCATAGATAGACTTATTGAATGTAGAATTATATTCCAATTGATACATGGATTCTTATGATAATTCCATAGATAGACTTATTGAATGTAGAATTATATTCCAATTGATACATGGATTCTTATGATAATTCCATAGATAGACTTATTGAATGTAGAATTATATTCCAATGATATGCGTCTTGTGTGGTGGTGGTGTGGTTTATGTGTTTTATGGTAGTAGTGAAGTGTGTGATTATGTAGTTAATGTGAACCCATAGGTTGAGTATTTTGTGCTATCTATATATCATGTATTTTTATGTTATTTCTACACATTCCCAACAAGAGTTGGATAAACTTACCAACGATCAAAGGTTTTGAGTTATGGGTATTTTTTCTAATATCTAGGATGGTGGTTATATGTTTGGATAGCTACCATGTCTTCCCTACTCTTCCTTCAAAAGTGATTGACCATGTGTTTTTAGGCAAGATGCGATGTGATTGTCCATGTGTCTTCAGGTGAGATGTACTATGATTTCCCTAGTGTTTTTCGGTGAGGTGTGATGTGATAAGGCTATAATAAGATGTGGCATGTGGTTGGGGTCATGTAGGGTAGGAGGATGGCACAAGGTTGATGTTATTCATGTTCATGATACCCTACTAATATGGTTATGGGATGAGTCATGCTGTTATGTGATATAACACATTAAGTTCTTGTTGGTTTTACATTTTTTCAATAACACATTTGTATGTTTTTTTGACATGTGTAGTTGATACCTTGATTATTTTCTTCCTTTAGTGTTTACTTAAATGTATATTCTATTATAGTTAATGCCTATTGAATTGTTTATGACAAAATGACTTATATAAATTCTTTTTACAGAATAGACAGAATTTGGATGTATGAAACCGATCGGATCTCAGATGATTTTCAAAACAATTTGGAGAGCTTTATAGATTTTGCATTTCACAATGCTTCAGATAGTGGTCGCATACACTGCCCATGTTCCAATTGTGTTGGTAGACCTTGGTTGAGCCGTGAAGAAGTCATCTACCACATAACCAAAAATGGGTTTCAAGAAAACTACTTTCTGTGGTATCACAATGGCGAGAAAACGAAATCTCAAATTGGTGATGATCGAAATGAAAAGACTGGAATGGAGAATTTGTTAGATGATCGGTTTCCGTTTATTCGTCATCATGAAAAAGAAAGGATTTCGACTCAAGAAGACTTCGATATGAGGACAGCTGATGCATCTAGTGAAAATGATGATATTGATAGGGTGAAAAAATTGAATGATGCTGCCACGACTCCAGTATATCGGCAATGCGATAAAATGAAAAAGCTGGAATTTTTAATCCGATTATTTCATGGGAAAACTATGTATGGGATTTCTAATACAGCAATCTATTACATTCTTACCCTCTTGAAGGATTTACTTCCAGATGATGCAGATATTCCCTCAAACCACTATATGGCATGGAAGTTAGTTGAGGAACTTGGATTTTCAAGAAACAAAATTCATGCTTGCCCGAAAGATTGCAGTTTATTCTGGGAGGAAACCGCTGAACGAAATGATTGTATAAAATGTGGCACATCCCGCTGGAAGTCAAAATCTGATGGAACACCATCCCGCGTTCCACAGAAAGTAATGTGGCACTTTCCATTGATCCCCAGACTCCAGAATCTTTTTATGTCTGATGACATATCAATAAAAATGAGATGGCATGATACCGAGAGAAAGAAGACTGATGATGAGTTGGTTCATCCTGCAGATGGATTTGCATGGAAGAGATTTGATGCTCGACATCCTGATTTTGCAGCTGACGTGCGTAATGTGAGGCTGGGTCTTTCATGCGACGGTTTTAATCCGTTTGGGCAGATGCTTACTTCGCACAGCACATGGCCAGTTTTTATACACATTTATAATCTTCCCCCATGGTTGTGTATGAAAAAACCTTTCACTTTCATGAGTATACTCATATCTGGTCCTTCTGATCCTGGCATTGATATTGATGTATACATGCAACCTTTAATAAAAGAGTTGAAGCTTCTTTGGGATGTGGGTGTGCGCACATACGATGCATGTTCGAAAGACATATTTCAGATGCGCGCTGCGCTTATGTGGACAATCAATGATTTTCCGGCTTATGCAATGATGTCTGGATGGAGCACGAAGGGGAAACTTTCATGTCCAGTTTGTATGAAGAATACACGATCCAGAAGACTGAAACATCGTTGTAGTTTCAGTTTTATGGGACATCGACGATTTTTTCCAAAGGATCATCCATATAGAATGAATCGTCGAAGATTTGATAATACTATAGAGACCGATGATCCACCTCAGCGTATGTCTGGAACTGATGTGCTTAATGAATTGAAAGATTTCAGTTTTTCGTTCGGGAAGGGTCAAATGAAATCTGGAAAGAGAAAGAATGTTTCCACAGAAACCTGTTACAATTGGAGGAAGAGGAGTATCTTTTTTGATTTGCCTTATTGGTCAACCAATTTGCTACGTCATTGCTTAGACGTAATGCATATTGAAAAGAATATATGTGAAATGTTGCTTTCAGTTCTTCTAAATGTCAAGGGGAAGACAAAAGATGATTTACGATCTCGACGTGACTTGGTGGATTGGGGCATCAGACCAGAATTGCATCCTGTGCGTATCAGTGAAAATAAATGGCAACTTCCATGTGCTTCTTATGTGATGACACCTACTGAAAAAAAACAATTTTTGGAAGTATTAGAGACTATTAGAGTTCCTGATGGCTATTCAAGCAACATATCTAAACGGGTCAACAGAAGAGAGTTGAAGCTAAAATCTTTGAAGACTCATGATTATCACGTTCTACTGCATGAGTTTCTTCCAATAGCAATCCTTCATCTTTTGTCCAATAATGTAAGGGTGGGTGTTATTCGGTTGTGCCATTTGTTTAGAGATCTTTGTGCTAAGAAGTTGTCCAAGTCTTTCTTGCAAAAAATGTTGACAGATGCCCCATTAATTTTGTGTGAGTTGGAGAAAATATTTCCCCCATCATTTTTCACATGCATGCTACATCTGACTGTCCATATTCTAACTGAAATACTTCTCGGAGGACCTGTTTCTTTTCGTTGGATGTATCCAACTGAAAGAAATATGTTCACATTAAAGTCTTATGTTCGAAACAAGAATCATCCCGAAGGTTCTATCGTGAACGGTTACTTAGCTCAAGAATGTATGGATTTCTGTTCAATGTATTTGTCTGATCTTACTACAAGAATGAACAGACCAATGAGAAATGAAGAAGAACAATATGAGCAAATTGAACCCAGTTTTCCATCACTTCCTCAAACAGGAGGAATTCCTGGATCATATACATTGAAGACATTAAGCCATGAAGAGCGGGAGATGGCACATCGCACAGTTTTGTTCAACTGTGATTTGTTCGATGACTATATTAGGTAACAAAATTGAATATGTATATCTTACATATATATCTGTTAAACTATTCATATTTTTTTATCTACAGGGAACATAAAACAATGATAAATAGGAAGCATCGTTCTTTATCTTTGAGAAGGAGAGAGACTTTGCATAGCAAAGAGTTTTCTGCTTGGTTAAAATTGAAGGTAAAAATATTACTGTTTAAATTAATTATTTCAATATTTACTTAAGTTTAACTGTCATTTATATTGCAGGTATTGAGTTTGTCTGCTGACTCTGTCTCTGAGGAAATAAGAGCTTTGGCTTTTGGTCCTAATACGGTGGTTCGTGACTGTAAATCAATTGTTATCAATGGGTACAGATTTATTGTCACTGAACGAGCCAAAAACATGAGAACACAACATGATGGTATTATGGTTACTGCCACAACAGATTGTTATGCCAGCGCATCAGATAGTAGACCGCGACTTGAAAATGTGGGTTATTATGGAGTCGTTGAGAAAATAATAATATTGGATTATTACTCTCATGGACGAGTCACAATGATGAAATGCCATTGGTTTGATTTGATGACGAGACATGGCACATTTATTGATGATTGTGGATTTCGACTAATTAATATGACCCGCACTCTTGCAACTGAAGAACCATATGTGTTGGCATCAATGGCTAAACAAGTTTTTTATGTCAAAGATCAACTTCAACCTGAATTTGGTGTCGTAGTTGAAGTAATTCCAAGACATATTTTTGATGATGTTGATGATGGAATTGACACTGTCCCTATTGCCATTGGAACCAATCCATTTATTTCTTTTGATGACTCCAATAGCTCAATTGTCAGAGTTGATTGTGAACCTGAAGTTGTGGTTGGAAATATATAGAATCATTCATCCATGTTCTCAATTCTTTTGGTTTACCTCGAGTTGGGTTGTTAAGGTTGGTAATATTCATATTTATTTAGTATTGATCACAAATATGTTTTAGCTGACTTGACCGTTATGTGAATTTTCAATGTTTATTGGTTGCTGTTTTATTTGAATTGCATTTTCTAATTTGGAATTGAACTGTATTCAAACCAAATCAAACAATATTTCTAACTTGGTGAACATTACAACTTGTATGTTTTATTAAATTCATTCAAGCTCTTCTAAAACAATTGATAGCTAAATTACCAATGAATCCCCTCATTCCCTCATATATTTAGTTTTGTGGTTTACACATTAATTTTCTTTTTCTAATTAATTACATATTTGTTTTCAAATGTAGGAAATGAAGCCAATTGAAGAGAGACGAAGAAAAAAAATGGCGGAGAACAATCGTCGGATGGAGGAGATGGGCATTCCACCATTAGTGCCTACAGTGAGTACTTTATTTCAAATATATATATATATATTTACAGAATATATAATGTCATGTGATTAATTTTTTTTGTAAACTTTTTTGTAGGATCCACCATTACGTCGAAAGTTATTCGACGAGGAGCCTAGTACTGGTCCGTGTACTCAGGCCGGTGGTACGAGGAGGGTTCGTACCAGAGGTGGACATAGAGCTGCGCGTGCCCGACTAGACCCTGCCCCTCCCACTGACATTTCAGCCTTCCCACATTCTGATCCCGGTGTGTCGTTAGGGACACACGGGATATTTAGACCTCCCATGTTTTCGCTACCTTCTGCATCTTCTGCCCCATCATTATCACATCCCATGATGATTCCCACTCCCCAGTCAGCATCAGGTCATACAGTTGTTCCATCTTCTTTTCCTTCTACTTCTGTCTCTCCGAGCTTTTATATTCCATCGTCTTCGACTCCTGTTCCACCAGAGGGTGTTCCATCAGGTTCTGTGGATCCGGCGCCACTCATTGATCAGACTAGCACAGGTATATTTATAAAACCCTATCAAATTTTTATAGTAATATTTATTTTCATTATAACATGTTTTGATAAAATATTTGTTTTTCTTTCATGACAGATACATCTACTGAAAGGAGGCGGGGGCGGGGCCGTACACGCATGCGTTCGGTGTGGAACCGTCGCACACAGGTTATGAAGGAATATAATGAAGACAATCAGATGGTTGAGAAAACAGGGCAGCAATGTCGGAGTTTTATGGCGACGCTTTCCAAATACTCCGACATCATTCCCGTCAGCCCGCTGTCGTGGATACATTTGCCACATGAGGTCAAAGATAGAGCTTGGGCAGAGATATGGGTAAAAAAATCTGTTGTATTTAATGCCATGAATTTTTTTTGTATTTATATAAATTAATATTTTCATTTCAGCTTCGATTTAATTTTCCTGATGGTGAGGGTGCACGAATGGAACGTCTAAAGGATTTAGGCGAGCTTTGGAGAGCCTACAAGCATGAGCTGTATATTGGCTGGCGTGCTAGAGTTGGCACTGAGTTAGAGGCGGTACCAGTCGTGGATGATTGTCCTATAGAGCAGTATCGTCAGATGATTACTCATTGGATGAGTACCCAGTTTAAGGTATGAATTACATTTAAGGTATTTAAATAATAACTTTCAAGTTTTGCATTAATATTATCCTTTGCATTATCGAATTTTATTTAGGAATCATCTGGAAAAAATAAAAAAAACATTGATGCAAAAAAATACCTCCATACACTAGGACGCACGACGATGCCGGATCATGAGAGGCAGCAGGTATGACAATTGTTTATAAGTTTTCTTTACGACTTACATTTTCTTTTTTTTCCTCAATTATTTAATTATTTGCTGAAGTCTTTATATAAATTTTGTTTTCAATGTCATTGTAGAGGCAAGTACAAAATATTGAAGGACGTGTGCCTCGAGCAAAACTGTTTTGCTCGAGTAGACGAAAAAAGGATGGACGTGCTGTCAACGAAGCGACTCAGCAGCAGATTGTAAGTTTTAATCTGTTGATTTTATATTTTAATATCTATTTCGTAACTTAACAATATATTTATATTTGTAACAGGATGCTTTAGAGGCCCTCGATGCCCAAGAAGCAGACAATTTTGGGCCATCTGATCACTTACATCAGGTGTTGGGAGATGATCATTCTGGCAGAGTACGCTGCCGACCTAGGATAGCCCCGACGAGGTATTGGCCTGCCTCAGGTACGAGTTGTAGTGCCACCGAGCTGCAGAAAGTTAGGGCACAGGTAGAACAGGATGAGAAAAGGGCCACAGAGACGGCAGAACAGTCTGCAAGGGCAAACAGTGCATTTATGAAATTTATTGAAGTTCTACGTCCAACACTTCCAGCAGAGGCCAGCCCAGCGATTGATGAATACATGTCGTCGATACATTCTATATATGGTGCACCATGTGGCAGTTCTAGTGGTGGTCAGGCCGATGTCGAGCTTGAAGATGATGATGGCGAGCAGTCTGATGCGGAAGAGGAGGGAGATGAGGAGGGCGAGGAGGAGGGCGAAGGCGAGGAGGAAGGCGTTGTGGAGGGTGATGACGATGAGGAGGACGATGACGAGGGCGATGATGATGATGATGATGGAGATGGTGATGCTGATGTGGGACATATTGATCCGTTACATTTTTGACTTGAGATTTGATGTTTAATCTATTCTAGTTGTTGGTTTTATCTAGACTCGTAGTATAGTATTGGAGTTGAATTATTTTTATATATTGTCTGTTTTTATGGATGTTTTTGTCTTTTAGTGGTTGTGTGTTTGAGAACTCCCTGGACAACCCCCCTCATTCTTGGACGCCCGTTCTGGCCGTTTATGACACCATAACTGCGTTGTCGGTCACCGCGGGCACACGACAAGTCCGATTGACGTGCCGTCTGCTCAACCACTTCAGAAATCACTCACCCGTATTTGTCGTCTGATTTCAGGCCATTCCGACATCGTTCGACCCGTTTGGACCCCCCTCACGCACGTTTACGAAGCGCGCGCATCACTTAAAACACTAATATTGAGCCGTACCGCGCAAACAGCACGTCCGATTGACGTGCCGTCTGCGCGTACACGTCACGAATAATAATTAGAATGTTTCACGGTGGTTTCAGCTCAATCCGGAGACGCGGTGTGGCCGACACCACTCAAAGTGTCCGTCTTTTGTTTCAAAAGGACGTCATTTTAAGTGAAAAGCATCAACTGGCTTACGGAAAACCGACCAAACGCATTCCGAATCTGTTGATAATTTATCCCAACAATCCATGGGTCATATGTGACGTATACGAGCCAACCCGGGATGAATCCGAGTCGCGGTGTGGCCGGGATAAGTTTAAGTGGCTCTCTTTTGTTTAAAATGAACACCATTTTAAGTACATACGGAAAAACGACCAAACGGATTCGGTTTCCGTTGAAACTTTAGGAGAACGATCCATGGGTCATATGTGACGTGTACGAATCAACCCCGCCACAATCGGAGACGCGGTGTGGCCGACACCACTCAAAAAGTGTCGGTCTTTTGTTTCAAAAAGACGTCATTTTAAGTGAAAATCATCAAGTGACATAGGAAAAACCGACCAAAGGCATTCGGACTGTGTCGACACTTTAGCACAAGGATCCATGGGTCGTATGTGACGTGTACGAGTCAATCCTGCCTCAATCCGAGGTGCGGTGTGACCGACACCGTTCTAACTGTCTATCTTTTGTTTAAAATGGACAGGATACGCAAAACCGACCAAACGCAAAACCGACCAAACGCATTCTGAATCTGTTGATAATTTATCACAACGATCCATTGTTGCACCCCTCTCTCTTGGATTTTAATGATCACAATCACTCTAATTGTATTCTAACTTGTTTTCAAGTGTTTTTGATGATAGGAAATAGGGTGCCTAGAAGCTGGCCCAAGAAGAATTCAAAATGGACTGTTTAAGTCCACCGGCCAGCCGGTGTGAGACCACCGGCCAGCCGGTAAGGTCACCGGCCAGCCGGATCCAGCCCATCGGCCAGCCGGTGGACCAGGCAGAAGGCCTTGCCCTCTGCCAGGTGCCACCGGTCAGCCGGTGTCTGGCCACCGGCCAACCGGTGGGCCCAGACAGAATGGAATACCTTCTGTCCCGACCACCGGCCAGCCGGTGGAACCCAGACAGAATAGCATGCTTCTGTCCAGACCACCGGCCAGCCGGTGGCTCAGCACCGGTCAGCCGGTGGAGCCAGACAGAAATCCCTTGCTTCTGTCTGGTGCACCGGCCAGCCGGTGGATCAGCACCGGCCAGCCGGTGTTCTCAGTCAAACTGACCAGGCTGGCCCACTTGATCCCCAACGGCTCCGAAAGCCCTCCAACGGCTATTTTGAAGTATTTGGGAGCATTTCTCCTATAAATAGACGTCCATGGATGCAGGGAACACTACCGATCATATACCGAAGCATACCAAAGCTATTTTAATCATTTGAGGCTCCTACGACAATTCTCAAAGGCTACTTGAGATCCAATTGCCATCCTTGAAGCTTGGGCTGCCTCTACATCAACTACACTCACCTCTTGGCGCTCAAGGCTTCCTCTAGTTTGTTCTAAATTATTTACTTCAATTGTTTAGTTCTTAATTGGGTTTGTATTAAAACAAACCACCCTTTTTCTTCCTTCTTTCAATTTGGGTTTCTTGCTACAACCATAATAAAAAAGCAAGCTGTAAGAAGGTGATCTAGCCTACCTTAAAACGGCTAGTGGGTTTCTTGCTATAACCATTAAAAAGCAAGCGGTCGTATAAATCTCCTAACGGTTGAGTTGGGAGCGGAGACGTAGGCTTGAGTTTAAAGCCTAACTCCGTTATCAATTGTGTCTTGCCATTTTACTTTCTGATGCATTTAAATTTGTTTTAAATTGTTAATTAATTTTAAAAAGGCAATTCACCCCCCCTCTTGCCATCACCTCCGACCCAACATCCATCAGTCATATGTGACATGTACGAGCCCACTCGGGCTCAATCCGAGTCGCGGTGTGGCCGGGATCAGTCTAAGTGGCTCTCTTTTGTTTAAAATGGACATCATTTTAAGTACATACGGAAAACCGACCAAACGCATTCGGTTTCCATTGAAACATTAGGAGAACGATTCATGGGTCATATGTGAGATGTACGAATCATCCCCGCCACAATCCGATGCGCGGTGTGGTCAACACTGCTCTAACTGTGTCTGTTTTGTTTAAAATGGGTAGGATTATAAGTGAAAAGAACTGGCATACGCAAAACCGACCAAACGCATTTGGTTTCCATTGAAACTTTAGGAGAACGATCCATGGGTCATATGTGACGTGTACCAATCATCCCCGTCTCAATCCGAGACGCGGTGTGGCCGACACCGCTCTAACTATGTCTCTTCTGTTTAAAATGGGCATGATTATAAGTGAAAAAGAACAACTGGCATACGCAAAACCGACCAAACGCATTCCAAATCTTTTCATCATTTATCACAACAATCCATGGGTCATATGTGACCTGTACGAGGCAACCCGGGTTCAATCTGAGTCGCGGTGTGGCCGAGATCAGTCTAAGTGGCTCTCTTTTGTTTAAAATTGACACCATTTTAAGTACATACGGAAAACCGACCAAACGCATTCGGTTTCCATTGAAACTTTAGGAGAACGATCCATGAGTCATATGTGACGTTTACGAATCATCCCCGCCTCAATCCGAGCCGCGGTGTGGCCGACACCGCTCTAACTGTGTCTGTTTTGTTTAAAATGGACAGGATTATAAGTGAAAAGAACAACTGGCATACGCAAAACCGACCAAAAGCATTCAGAATCTTTTGATAATTTATCACAACGATCCATGGGTCATATGTGACGTGTACGAGCCAACCCGGGTCAATCCGAGTCGCGGTGTGACCGGGATCAGTCTAAATGGCTCTCTTTTGTTTAAAATGTACACCATTTTAAGTACATACGGAAACCCGACCAAACGCATTCGGTTTCCATTGTAACTTTAGGAGAACGATCCATGGGTCCTATGTGACGTGTACAAGTCAACCCCGTCTTAATCTGAGATGTGGTGTGGCCGACACCGCTCTAACTATGTCTCTTTTGTTTAAAATGGACATGATTATAAATGAAAAGAACAACTGGCATATGCAAAACCGACCAAACGCATTCGGAATCTTTTGATAATTTATCACAATGATCCATGGGTCATATGTGACATGTACGAGCCAACCCGGGATGAATCTGAGTCGCGGTGTGGTCGGGATGAGTCTAAGTGTCACTCTTTTGTTTAAAATGGACAACATTTTAAGTACATACGGAAAACCGACCAAACGCATTCGGTTTCCATTTAAACTTTAGGAGAACGATCCATGAGTCATATGTGACGTGTACGAATCAACCCCGCCTCAATTGGAGACGCGGTGTGGTCGGCACCACTCATAGTGTCCGTCTTTTGTTTCAAAAGGACGCCATTTTAAGTGAAAAACATCAACTGGCATACGGAAAACCGACCAAACGCATTAGGATTCTGTCGATACTTTAGCACAACGATCCATGAGTCAAATGTGACGTGTACGAGTTAACCCCGCCTCAATCTGAGGTGCGGTGTGGCAGGTATCACTTCAGGTGTATGTATTTTGTTTAAAATGGACATCATTTGAGGTAAAAATATATGGTATAGAAAAAACCGATCATATTATGAATTGAATTTCAGATTCCACGTATAATTGTCATCTAAATTTTAAATTGAATTCTATATGAATTATGTATGTTTATGAATTGTAATTTAATTATGGATTTGTATAGTTTCAGGATCCATTATATGTTAAATGTGTATGAATTTGTTCGTAATTGAATATGTATGTTTTATTTTATTACTGGTACAATAGTTGGATCGAAAATGAGGTGAAAATGAGGTGAAAATGAGGTGAAAATGAGGTGAAAATGAGGTGAAAATGAGGCCTGATGACTTGTGGTGATGGACAGGGACAGGGGCTGTGCAAATTGCAGGGTGCTGCAATTTGCAGCATAGGTATGCCAACGGTTTCAAACCGTTGGCATATAAGTTTTTAGCATGTCTTTCCCAACGGTTTTAAACCGTTGGAAAAGACTTCACCAATTCCCAACGGTTCCAACCGTTGGGAAAATGTTCCATGGTATTTGGTTTTCCCAACGGTTTGGGAGAACCGTTGGGAAAAACTATCCCAACGGTTCAACCAAACCGTTGGGGTAGGGTAAATTTTATGGCTCTATTGCAACGGTTTCCAGTAAACCGTTGGGAAAACTTTTCCCAACGGCTTACTTCCCAACGGTTCTAAGAACCGTTGGGAAAACCTTTCCCAACGGTTTCAGGGGCTTTCCCAACGGTTCTGAACCGTTGGGAAATAGTGTATTTCCAGTAGTGTCCCTCCTCAAATAAGGGTAGCATACTCAACAGCTTTATAGAAATCATCAAGAACTTATCCAATGGGTATATAGTCATGAAAGGTCTCACATGTGATATCCTTGGGTTTTGCCTGTCTGACTCATTAAAGAATAAGAGGGGTAATAACCACCAACAAGAAATAAAATGTATTATCCTCATCCTTATGTTTCAACTAAAAAGTGGCCAAATACACCATCACCTATCTCAATTACCTCAATTAGAATCCCTAATTCTGATCATCTTATACTATGGCCACTCAATTAGGTTCCTAGATAGATACAACGTCCTCAACCTCTTCTTTTTCTAATGTTACTCCCATGTCTGTAAAGATATATCCCAAGAAGTTGACCTCTTAAATCTACATCTATCACTTATAGAGCTTCACATGTAGTTGGTCTTCTCATAGCATGTCAAGAACCATCTTCAAGTGAATTTCATGATCCAACTTTGATGATGAGTACACAAGTATTTTAATGAATAATAATACCATGAACTGATATATTAAGGGTTGGAGGACAAGGTTCATAATTCTTATAAACACTATTGGGGACTCCAACACCCAAAAAATTATCATTGTGGACTCAATAAAATATTAAAAGATTTAAAAAGACACTTTCAGTAAAAAAATCTCTCAAACATGGTGTTTGTGATAACCCATCCAATGGTCAAACATAGAGAATAACATCACCCCTAACCACTAGTTGAAGATTTTATTGATTATTATTATTGGATACAACTTCAAAATTTACCAGATTTGGATGAAATTAATCTACACCTAATCTCAATCTCAATTCAACTTTCTATGAGAAAAACAATAGGCTACCCAAGGAAACACATTGGGTCTATCATGCCTATTCTCATTAGTTTTATCTAAAAACTGCTTAAGATTTCAGAGGTACATGGGTCTATCTTATATTATATAATAAATATCAACTCATTTCTTATGCATGTCTATGCAGAAAAGAAATATTTTGATAGAGAGGTAAGAATGGAAAATTTTCAAAGAAAATTTCATTATACACCTCCAACACTATAGGAAACTAAAAACACATAGAATCTTATACCCCATGGGTATTAGAAACCAATTGATATGAAATTGGTAGTGTCCTCCTACAAGTGATCTCATTCTGCTCTACTTGGGTTTCCTTCTCACCCAAAAAGGAAAATTCTACCCTAATCACATGATTAAACTATGATCCCCACTAGTAGAAATCATATGGTTATGGATAGTAGAAAATTGTTCCGTATTGAGGAAAAGAACACATGAATTCACTTTCACTATGGAAATATTCCACATGAGGATCTCTCTCATACATGAGTTATGTCACACCATCAACAGAAGTGTGTGATCATTGATCCTACCTACAAGTTCCTCCATCAAAAGGGTAAAGCTTAAATGCTCCACTAGTATTGTTAAGTCTCAAATAGGGGATACACATAGGGAAATTTGGCTTATGGAACTATTCTAAGATTTTAGAAAGGGTATAAATGACACATGTTATACCTTGAACCACTCTTGAAGCCTCTATGTCATGTTCCCTAATAGCCTAAAGTTATCCTTTCCCTTTCCCACTAGTTCAACACAACCAGGGATCTCTCTGAAACCTTAGAACAAAAAAAACAACCCCAAACACATAATTCAATATATATCCTCTACTACACCTTGACACAATCCACTTTGAGAATCATTGACATTCCTATAGAGTTTTGGATCATGTTGCAAGAATGTGTCTCATTGGGGGAAGTATACATCTTCCTTTGAAACCACTCTATCATAAGATGACTCACTGAGGCCCGCTTGGCTAGTGGTAAGATAAATATGACACCAAAAACCACACTCCAATAGGATTTAGGCAAGAAACTACTGTTGTGTGGGAATATTTCATACATGGGAGCCATTATCCATAATTACCTCTACTAAACAACACATCTTCATACATCCTTATAATTTTGAAAGGTAAAAAAACATACTATAAATGCATGAATAATATTTATCTCGTGTTATAGTACCATAATTATTACAACAAAATTATAAAGGGTCAATTACTAACCCACCGAAACTACAAGAAAAACACAACCTTCTGAAAAAATGGGGGTAGCTACCCTAATGTAACTAAGGGATTCTAATGATGTCCACAAAGAAACAATAAGCTCCAAATAAGCTCCACCTACTCTTGGTCCACCATTTACTCTAATGAAATTTTTTCCATATATATAATATAAGACCTTTGTAGGGAGATCCAATTGCATGGGTGAGTGTAAATAAACCTAGTATGAAACCCCGAAATCAGTAAATAAAAAACAAAAAGAGAGTAGTAATCTCATCATCATGAAGATATATCAATAAAGATATGAGATTTAAAAATATAAATAAAATAATCCATATATTCTTGAAGGTATAAACCAAGACTCAAAATGATATCATGGCCTCACTGCCATCGTAGGATTCTACTAGAGGTTAATAGTTAATTCTTGTCTTTGAGAACTCACTCCATTAGCCTTTTCATCCCTGATGGAACTCAACCAAGGGATCTAACATTTCAATACTTAATTTCTAATGGAACTAATTTAAGAGATCACACTAATTGGGTCTAGTCGTGGAGAGGAACCAAGGAAATTTTAGAGGATCATCTAAGATATCACCCCAGATCGGACTACACTATATCAAATGATAATGGATGATGATAAAGAGATCAGGATCAAACCTAGAACCTATGGGTTATACTCTACCCCAATTATAACTCTGAAGATCACGATACACATATACAGTATCACACCAAGGACCAATGGGGTATACCAAACCATACCTATAACAACCCGATATGTAAGGGATTTTACACCCATGTACATTGGTCACATTGATTCTAAAAAACCCACATAAGGAAGAAGATATGACAGAGGATCACACTCAATACCTCATGGATGGATTCCAAAACTCTATTGCATACACATCTATTGAGGAAATAACATCCCTTTCTTAGGATGTGATTACTCCTTATACCCTCATAGGGAGAGATTAATGGAATTAAGTAACCCAAAATGGTCTAAGGGGACTCACCCAATCCCACACCGAAGCTAAACTGACACGAATAAGGTCTCAAAAAATCACTTTGGGTAGTACACAGTGTGTCCCAAGGGGTACAAAAATGTGTCTCTATAATATTTTAACTTATTGTATCTCATACTAATATAGAATTAACTTATCAAGATGAATGGTGTGTCTCTAGGGGTACATAGTGTGTAGATGTTAGGACAACCATCATCATTTCATCTTTTGAATCCCATGTAGTCTGTATCATGCCCATGTACTCAGGGCATACCTGGTTACTCTATCCATGTGTGATTACATGAATATATCTGATTAATTTCCATTATAAATGGGATGTACCCCACAACACGTAGCATGATGGGGGAAGGCTAGTACTCATCATGTGTGGTCTACTTATACCAGTGTACATTCCAAATCACATAGTGTGTTCCCTTCCAAACTTGGTGTGTGGGGATAAGTGGTGTTAAGGGTATTTACTCCCTATAAACACCAATGTATTATCCTAGTTTCACAAATATTGTTCCTAAAAACATAACATGCCTATCGTAGGGTGGTAAAAAATCTCAAAAAATCTGATACAGAATAGAGGCGGAGTAGGGCCATCTCACTTGAGAGGTTTCACAGTCAATAAAACACTAATTCTAATTCACCTGATCTAATTATATTTGTTTTATTATTTTATAAAAATATTGAATTTTAAGGTGTTAGGTTTTGAAAAAATAATACAACTCACAATTAAAAACTAAATTCATATGCAAGGCAGAATGAAATTACCAAAAAATAATAAGTTCTGCAAAGATATTTTTACAAGGATCACCTGTATTTCCATGTTTCAAATATAAGTAGTGAACACACTCCACTATATGATATCACATCCTAATATAACCCACTTGTGAAAACAATATTCACTTAACAATTTCATAGAAAACTGAACATCCAAATAATAAATAGAGGGAGAATTGTTATTTAATAAGAGGTGAAAACTTAGAGAAAAATAGTAAGGATTTTCCCACTGTAAATCATCATCAAATTAACACAAATAATAAATAAAACATTGAATTGGGTTCACACACTAGATTAATCCCCCAAGATCTTCCCCATGATAGTTACTCATCATTGAGATTTCAAGGGTTAATTGTGGATAAAAAGGGATTGGAAAAAATGATGAGATTGGAATAATAACAAACACATGATTTAAAATCGAAATATGAAGTTATATGGGAAATAAAAAAAGAAAACAAATTTAAAAAAAGATATTCAACACCTAATGTAGTGGCATACGTATAGAACATCACAGTGGTAGATACTCAAGAATTGATCCCTTTTCAATCCACCCAAGCCTCATATTTTAGGATTTAATCTAACCCTGGGGCATCATAAATGGTCTATTAAATGTTCTTGTGTCATAATGGTTCATTCTAGATCATTTTTAGGTGTTTCCACCAAAAATTAATGATAAAACATCATTTTATAGCTCTATATGAGAGTTTCATATAATGTGTGTCATTCAAAAAATGTAATGTGGGGGGATAAATTCTCACAGAAGGCATTTAAGACTTGTATTTTCTCATGTTACACATTGTGAATGATTTTGATGACATTCAATTTTGTTTTCAAACTATTTTCACTTCGATTTGTCCTGTTCTTCATTTTGAAGCTTCAGACTTTTTCTTTTACTTTTATTTAATCATGTTCCATCATTTACATCATCAAATCATCATATTTTAGTTTCTTTTTATTAAACTCAATTCTAGATTCCATATCTAATATTCTAGTGTTGTATAGTGTTGCGAGGTGTGGCAATGAAAACTATATTCATCTTGTTTATTTCATTATTCTTGTTTATATAACAAACATTTTTACTATACAATCATAAATAAAAAAATAAATACTAGAAATAATAAAATATTATTGTGTAAAATCTTTACTCTTTATATACAATAATATATGAAAAATATGAGTTTGTCAACACACATTGGGTGTATCTCTACATGGATTCCTAGGTGTGTGCTCTTTATACATGCCAAGATGGCTGAATTAAGGTTAAATGGTGTGTAGAACCACCACATGAAGTGTAATGTTTATCACCACACACCAAACCTATCCCCCACATAGAGTGGACTACACGGAATGTGTTATTATGGAGAGCGCATCGTGTAATCAAGATTTTCATAGAAAATCCTAAATATTCTACATATCTCAATATCACGACCATATCCGTCAATTCAACCACTAGACCAGCTGACAAACATAGATTTAGGATCAATGGGTTTTTTTTCTAGTGACCAGATTCCAACCATCAAATATGATCCGGTATCCATTCTATCACATCACGTTTTCCACAAATAGAAAACAAAGTACTATGGATCACCAAATAAAAACCAAATCATCTATCATTTTTATGCATCATGATCATTCCATTGATCTCAATCCTAAACCTATAGTAATTGTAAGTACCCATCCTTATAAATTATATATTCTTATGTTTTAAGTCAAGAATTTATTATCTAACATTTGAGGATCTTTTCTAGTTTATATTTTTATATAATTAGGTCATAAATCATACATAACAAAACCATATAATACAAGATGGAAACCTCCAATCAGTCTCTATATTTTCACCATATTAAAATTTTAAATAGAGCATTTTTTTCATGAAAAATCATCAAAACATTGATCTTGACCACCTCCTTCCTTTTACCCATCATCAAACCCTGTTAAATTTTTTTTAAACATTAAATGAGAAATTAAATCTCATTAAGGGACATAAAATGAAATAAATAATGAAATCATTAGTCCATTATACTTATAATAACATTCCTTTTCCAAATAAGCTTCGGCCTAAAATTAAAAATTTTCTTACTCAATAAATCAACTTTTCTACCCAAAAGTTTTCTTAAAACTATTCATAATAATTTTTAAAGGAAAAAATAAAATTCAAAAAAATTATTTGATAGTATGATAAACCCATAAAAACATTATAACTATGATTTAATTTTCACCCATAAAAAGTAACATATACTTTTCTTGATTACTTACCTTGTGAAAACATGATATTTATGTAAAAATATTGATGGAATAAATAAATCATATAGGTGAATTAGGTAATAATTTTATTATCATACTTACTTATGGATTAATCCTCTTCCCTACACATGAAATAACCCTCAGGGTTATTATTAAAATAACCCTCATGCTTATACTTGGTGTAACCATTGCAATTAAATTCGAAATAACCATCACGGTCAACATAAAACAGGTACATACCCAACACATTGGAGCGATATCATGGACCCACCCATATTTGGTTTATAATTAGACTACACATCATTATAAATAATTCCCATTAACTATAAAATAATCATAGAACATGAATTCTTGCATCATAAAAACATTCCTTGAGGAAAATCACTTATGTAAAAAGAAAATTATGCACATACAAAGGAAAATATTTAATTTTAAATTAAACATTTAATATTTTAAAAAAAGCATAGAATAAAATATTATACATGATGGTGGGAAAATTCATTCATTTTTTATAACATAAAAAAATTCCTTCTGACTTTTGAAAAAAAGATATAGAAAAGAAACATTAAAAGAGGGTTTTTTAAAAGAAAGTATATTACTTTGGGTATGAAACATCATGTATGTGATTCTTTTTCCTGAATAATTATATTATTTTAATTATATAAACAGTTAAGAAACATTTTAAATTTTATTAATAATTTTATATAACTTATTACCATGTTATATACAAAGTTCACATTGGACATTTTGATGATATTTACTACATAGGTCTATAATGAATTCATTCTATTTACTATGGTCAAATATGAAATTACATTATCATCCCCAAAAAAATAATAATGGAATAATTATCATTATTATACATAAATTATACTTTTCAATTAAACCATTACATATGGTTATTAAAATTAACTACATTGTAATCATAGAGACAGTAGGTCGTACGTACGCATGACCAACGTTTCCATTTTTCAATGATCATTAAGGAAAAAAGGGAATAATTATTTTATATATATAATGATAATAATATCATATATATATATATATATATTAATAATTCTTTAAATATACATATATATATATATCATCAATGTGATGTGGTGAGGAGAAATGAATCACATCCCTTCATTGTAGTGGTAGTCCACACATATACATGAACAATGTTATCATTTTTCTGTGAATGTAAATGTAAAAATTTAAGTGTTATATAATCAATTTAGAAAGATAATTTTTTCACAAATATAAAATATAAACATTAATTCCATCATTGTAACAATTCTTGATAGATTTTGATGGTAAATGAATTAAATCAGCTTATAAGGTGGTATTCCACCGTACACATTGATGATTAATTATTTTACCATTTTATGGAAGTGGAGATGGATATGGGACATGAATAAATATATATCATTATATAGAGGATACTTGAGTTAATTTTTTATCATAGTTTAAAAAATTTAAGGAGGTGGAAGAAGAAACAAAACTAAAACGTACAGTTGAAAAGTATACTTCTTATTTGGAAAACCTCCTTTTTCTTAAGACCATGAGCCCTATAAGTTTCGTATTATAAAAAAACCTATATAATGTGAGTATGGATTATAGGAAGGTATTTCTTCAGGTACCGGATGAACCAAAATGGTTTTGAAGATTGTAGAAATGAGAATAAGAGGTTCCCTTTTATAAGAGAGGTGAGGGGCACTCTTGGCATTTTTCAAAATTTTATATTAATATAAATTAATTTGCAATTTAAAATTTATCCAATGTGATATAATTTTAATAAAATATTATTATGGTTTTAATCTTTTTCATTTAAGAAAAATTAGATATATTTTGACTATATTAATACCAATATTGTTTGGTCTTAACCCTTATTTAACTCATTTGAATCATACCATTGCGAAATGGATTTTTACATTTTGAGGTATAATATTGTTTTTATAAAATGTAAACTAAACAATAAATGGATAATAGTCGATATATTTTACCTTATCGTAAACAATTTGAAGAATTTAATATTTTTAGGAATTTTCTATCATTTAATAAAATAATATTTATTATATACTATCACTAATGTAAAATTCTAAAACTATTCTTTACATTAATATTAATTAAATTAATACGTCATATAAAATTCAAAAGAGTTTTTTTATTATATAATTGTTTTTTCAAGGGAATATAAAGTTTTTTTATCCCAATGTTTTTTAAAATTTATATTAATTATAATATTTCTAATATCAATTATTTCTTTTTTCCAATAATTGATTAATTACTGTATCAATATTGTCGAAGCATTTAAATTAATTAATTATTCCCTAAAAAATAAAAATAAATTATAATGATGTATTTAAATCCTTTTTATTTAAAAATAAATTTTATAGTAGAATATATCCATTTTATAAGATTATATTAAAAATATTACACTTATTAAATACAAGAATGTGACATGTTTGACATTTCATTAAATAAAATACTGTGAAGGTCAAAATATTATCCAATTAGCACAAAAAGGTAATCAATTCGTCCCTTCCATTATTATGGTCAATATATAATCATTAAATAAGATTTTGGTATGTGTTTGTGTCATATTATGCTTCTTATAATTTTATTTTTATCCATTAGTTACTCGATTTACCCTTTACTATGGTAACAATAATTACTATTGTTACTATTCATATTGACCAAAACTAAAAGTAAACTATTTAATAAATTTGTACCCATTGATTCAAAATATAGAATCCATTTTTCAAAATTCAAAATATATATGTTTCAGAATTCAATTTTAAATTAAAAATATAAGCAATGAAAAATCGTTGCTTAGAAAAAATCCCTTTTAAATATTAAATTTTTTTTACTGCATTAAAGTAAAAAATATATTCCAAAATAAATAATTAGATTAAATTTAAACAACATGAACTAATTAAAATTTACAAATATTCCAAATTATAATTTTTCATTGTAAATAAAATATAGTTTTTAATAAAAACCAGTATTTTTCAGTATTTAACAAAAAAAATATTTTGAAAATTATCAAAAATTTATTCCAAGGCTTTTTTGAAATAATGAATTAAAAATTTAATTTATATTTGTAAAATTAAAATTATATAATTTAAAAATTAATATTTTGAATATATCATTATTATAAATAAGTTTACTAAATCTATTTCCAATTTTATTTTAAGAACTACAAAACATATTTATAATGAATATATATATTTAATATAAGTATAATAACAAATATGAAAATAGTTTATTCTATCATTATCAGGTTTTTTACAATAACGATCCATTCCCAAAAATAATGATTGTACAATGATAATTCATCGGGAATCCATTGAACCACATGTCAATGGAATATCGATGATTAATACACAAAGAATGAGGAGAGAAAATAATCATACATAAATGTGAGGAACAAAATTGTAACACCCTAAGATTTTGTGATTTTTTTTGAATTAATTAAATTTTTTGACATTTTTAATTAAACACAACAGGGAATATATATTGTGTTAAATGAAAGAAATATGTTTTGATTATCTTGCATGAAACACCAAGTTAACCAATAGATTATATTTCATTTCACAAAACACTATTTTTTTCTTATGTTACACACAATGTTGAGTTCATTCAATAGCTTACGTTACATGCAAGACCTAGTTTTACCAAACTAAAATGTATTATTAATATTATTGTTAAAATATTGTTATAATTATCACCCAGATGTTGGAATGGAAGATATGATTAAGATTAATTAAATTGTGAAAATATAGTTTAAACTTGTATATTAGAAGGTTTATTTATTGTCCAATTAACATGAAATGAAAATAAAACCCTTTTGAAAATATAGGAATTTTTTGTTAGAAAACTATATTGATGAAATTAAACATGTTTTACCTCAATAAATATATTAAACCACTCTGGATAAATTATTTTAATTAAATATATATATATATATATATATTATTCATTCAACTATTTAATGTTCATATTTTGTATTTTCTAAACAAGATATAGAAATAAATCAAATGTTATGCCTAAAGATATATATTCTTTCTAAAAGGTAATTTTCCACCTATTAATGGACCACCTATTTTAAATATAATTTATGACACTTTATTACATTTTATTTGAAAAAATTAACTTAATTTTTCAAATATTAATATCAAAATTTACTTTAGGTGAATTTTTGGTATTTTTATGGGAAGTTTCATTTTTTGAATAATGGTGAAAAACACTGAATTTATTTGAAAAATGCATTTTATTATTATTTATTTATAAATTTAAATTATATTTTAAGTTTTATTTAGTTGTTTATTTATATTAATTATAAATTTGTTAATATAATTTAAGTCATTAAAATAAATTTCATGTTAAAATTGGATATAAAAACATTTCAATCTTCTGAATATTCTTACTTTAAAAAAACTCTTTATCATGTCTCGTCAACAGGATTAATTTTAAATTAATCTATACCAATTATGTTTTTATAATTTTTAAAAATAGATTCCATATTTTAAGTCATCATAATTTATAAATCTTATTAATATAAACTTTGTTTCTTAACTAAAATATTAGTGAATGTAATTAAAATTTACTACAACGATTGTGGAAAAAACGAATTTACATAGTGGTTAAACTTTTACTTAAGGGTCCAAATAACCTATAAACATTTAAAAAATCTATTAGATGGGTATATTTAGACCCTATAATCCCTATTATTAAAAATGGACCACTATTGGAGGAATATGATATAAGGGAGACCTCTCAATAGTATATACCTTTTTAAATTTACAAGAATGTCGATATTCTATCACTATAAATGGGTGCTCACCCCAAACACTTATTCACACCAATTAAGTTATTTATATCATCCAAACCATCACAAATAATCTCAAAAAATCCTCTTATAATCATAGAATCCTAACTTTTTATTAAATAAAAAATGTTAGTCCTTTAGTTTAAGCCAAAAAAAATTACCCAAAGAAGAGGTAACATCGTTCAACCAGCACTTTTGTTCTATTTATTTCTCCACCACCTAAATTATTCTTATCACAAGATTATATAATAAAAATATTATCCTAAAAATAATTATATTTTGTAATGTTAATTTTTCATCCAACACTTATATTCACTTCCTTCAAATGGGATATGCAATTATCATTCATGTGTACAACGAACTACCAACTCGCAAACTGATGTCTTTCATTCTTCCATTACCACCTTTCATGTTTGTGAATAATGATATAATTATTTCATTTATATGATATATATTATATTTATGATTTATTTATTCTTTTTTAATTATTAACTAACACATACCTTCATGATTTCCATTATTTGGGAATACAACTTCATTTAAGGATGTGTGGACTACCGCCTCCTCAAAGTAATGTGATTCGCTAACATATTACATGGAATGAGTTAAAGATGGGTTTTGTAAATTTATATGATATATATTAAATAATATTTAAACTATAATTATAATATAATTATATCCATATATCTCATTTACTTTGTTTATTTCAATCCAATAAGAAAATAAAAATTGTGTTCATGCATACATACGACATATTGTCTCCATTAATGGTTTTTTACATTTCCCAATTAAATATTTTATATATTATTATAAATACTTATATAATGAATATATATTATAATAATATAATTTTTTACATTATTTTAATTAGAAAACTATGATATAAGTAAGAGAATCATTAATAATACATTAAAATATATACTAAAACAAAGCGGTTATAACCCAAAACATTACGTTAGCATGAAATTGTTAATAAATATGAAATATAAAGTCATAATAAAATCATATATGGTATGATATATAATAATATGTTTCTTTATTATATGAATAATAAACATATATTCATTATACAGGAGTTTTGAATGTGTAAAAATAATGCCATGACTTAAGGTATGGTATTTCTCGTCTCACTTTTATTTGTATGAGATATATGTTATATTCACTACTTATTATTGTTTGGTGGAGTGTATAAATACCTATTACATGTTATATCATGAATTTAAATGAATTTATGAAATTAAAAGTTTCAAATGATTTTATTATTTCATGTGTATCATGATTCAAACGTTACTCAAGTGGTAAAGGGATTTCTAGTCTCACATTTATTTCTGTGAGACTTATGCCTTAATCAATACTTGTTTCTTATTTGTGGTGTATATACTTACCATGAATGAATTATATGATTATTATAATTATATTTATGGGTATTTACATATAAATTTTATTATTTCTCTTTCATGTGTTTTATGGTTTAAAGGATACCAAATCGATTGAGTAATTTTGTCTCAATTTTCTTTCTTTGAGACCCATGTCATGTTATGCACCTATATTATTATACAAGGTGTATATACATAAATTTAACATGTTATATCATAAATATACTTATTTTACTGATATTTTATTCTTATTTTAATTTTATTCTATCTTGGGGATTATGATTCAATTTTACCAAAGCGGTAAGATTTTGTTGCTACAATCTCATCATGATCAAGATTGTATATGATATTAGGATTCCATTGATGATATATTGTGATCTATCACTCAATAACTCTAATGAATTTTATATTACACTAGTTACTTCATGATATATTCATTTATTATTATAATTCTTCCAATCGTTGATACTTAGGATAATTAAGAAAGTGTTTTTACGAAAATTAAACATTATTTCACTTCGGTTAGAAATATTTTTTATTCAAAAAACAAGTCTTCTTAAAATGTGTTCAAATTTTAAAATGATATTTTTTTCTCATTTTCAGGTAGAAATTATTTTAAAAAATATATAAAAAATTTTCAATGATTTTAAAATATTCCTTTCGAGGTTATTTTCAAAGGAAATATTTTTCAAAATGTTTTTTGTTTTAAAAAAACATATTTCAAAGAGGAAAAGATATTTTCCTCAATAAATATTACAAATGATCCTTTAAAAAATATTTTACACATATGATTAAATACATTGATTTAGTTTATGATTTATTGGGGATATGGTCCAAATATACACTTCTTACTCTTTCTTGGAATGGATTATGTTTAAAATGGAAGGTTATTTATGAAACTAGTTTCTCTTCTATGGGTTATACCATGATAAAATGAATATGAAACCAAATTATTTTAAAAAGTTATTATTTGATGAAATGAGTATGAAACCTGTATATTTTATGTAGGTTATAATAGGATGAAATATTTATTATACGCATTTATTTTCAAGGGTTGTGATATAATGTTTATAAATCCGATTTCTTTTTATAGGTCATTATATGATTAATCTTTTATTATATTAGGGAATATATATATATATATATGTTTTCATTATTTGATGGTTGGCACATATATCTCCCCCCAATTCATTGATTAATGTCTTATATCTCATGATATATACATGGATGGAATGAGAAGTGAACTCAGTTCATATTGGTAGGGATGGAACGATGAGTTAACTTGTTTTAATATGAATGAGATAGAAAGAGAAGTGATCTCGGTTCATTAATACATGGATGGAATGATGAGTGAACTTATTTTAGTAATAAAGGGTTGGAACATGAAGTGTACTCAGTTCATTATGATAGGGATGGGATAAAGAGTGAACCTAGTTGAATAATATAGGTATGGAATGGGGATTTCACCCGGTTTAGTAAAGGACTTTGTCCACTAAGATGGTCTTGGGAGGGAACCTTGATACTAATATGTTTTAAGGAGTGAACCCATTTAATTAATATGGCCTTGGAAGTAAGCCTTGACTACTATGGAAATCATTTTATATGTTTATTTTTCTACCAAAATTCCATGTCTTATTCCTGTGTTATACTTCAATAGCTTATTCTCTTTATTCTCTTATGATTCATGACTTATTAACAATTAGTATTTATGCCACAACTAATTTATATGAATATTGATATGTAGGGTATGATCTTAAAATGTTATTCCCATGATCTCATAACTATAAGTTAATGTTATTCTTATGTATATTACTTTTTTACCCTTACTGAGCATCTGATATCACCCTTTTGTTATGTTTCTTTTCCCCGGGTTATGAAAAAAAGTTTTAAGTAAGAGTAATAAATGGGAAAATATTTATGGGATACTTTTGAGGTCTTCCACCATGTTATAAGATACCTTCTCCCAAGATTCTAAAGACACCAAACTATTATGGTCCCCAGGCACGTATTTTTGTAATTTTTGGAATATTAATCATAAATTATTTAATATACATGTATGTAAATCCTTGGTCACTATAGTTGGTATCAAATAAAAGGTTTAGTCAACCATCCGAAAATAGGATGAGATAAATTTATTAAGATCCCAAGGGATATGTATAAGGATATGTCTAGTGATTTCTCTAATTATAATCCTATGATTTTATATATTAAAGAGTTGGTTTCATAATTTAGTCATTATATAAGTAATTTTTTATGATTATATTGTTTTATTCTATGATAAGTATTTCTCACACTATGATTTCTGGTCTTATTCAATATCAGTTACTAGAAGGAACTGAGTTAACATTGAATGTTTATATTATGAAAATAATGGGAATTATAAAAATTGATTTCATGAGTGGAAATATCATGAAGGGAATCTGGAAGATAGTATGAGTATTGGTTATACTACTGAAGATAAAGAGATCACAAATGACATGTCAAAGGTATGGGATGTTCTAATAGTATTTTTGGTATTAAATGTAATAATCATAATTAGATTGAGGTTTATGAACCTTAATAAATTACTCTTATTTCATATTCTATGAAAAGGGTAGTTAGGATTGAGATTATGAATCATGGGTAATAGTTTTAGAATATTGTTGGATGATTGAAGCGTATATGTTTTGGAATGCAAATATTATGTTATATAAATCAGGAAGTATATAAGGATTGTTTACTGATTTTTTCTGTAAGGATTTTACAAAATGTGTTAGATTATACTGATGACTTAGAAAATTAATTTAATACAATGGTTACATTAAGGTAAAGTAACCCATTAACATGTTCCTAAGAATGATAAAATGATATTTTATATAGATAATGATATGATGATATGAATAAAGTAAATTGGATTATATTTTTGACATAAAGTATTTGTTGAAAAAGTTGTTTATTCTATCCAGGATTGGTTTTTTGGAATTTTTGGATTTAAGGAATATATCCAATAATGTTTGGAATAAGAAGAAATGTATTTTTTTCAAAAATGATTAATTTAAATTTAGGATATTACCATGTTTTAAGAGAAAAAATGAAAAAGTTATTCACATTTTTGGTATGTGACAACCAAGAGATAATTTACAATATATAGTGGATAAAATTTATACTGGTTTTGATAAATTTAGTGACCTTGCATCTAATGTTTTGGATTTTCATCTTTCAAAGGGGATACATGGTTGACCATTTATGGAATGGTTTAATTTAAACTCTGGTTAAGATTTTAGATATTAGTGTATTACCTGACCATATAAGGATTTATGAATATTTGATTACAGGTACTAGCCTTTTTGTTTTGATAATAACTAAATATAAATGGAATGACATATATTTATATATATTGATCTTATGATCCATTAGTGCTTTGGGAATAATAAATTTACCTTCATTTTTAGAATAAGAGATTATGTGGAAATTGGTGAAGACATAACTACGGGGTGAGATTGAGAATATGGATTTGAATGAAATCAAGTAAGTATATCTACTTGTAAAAATTCTTCAAATTTAGTTCAAGGGACTTGAAAAAAAATATTGTCCTATTATCATCATTTTTATGATATTAATGACCTTTTATAAGCCTCTTTGGTTTATGGATTTGTGATATTTTACTTTCTCATGACCATTTTCTCAATCACTCTCCATCAGAAATGGATAGTTATATTTCTCTTAAATTCTCATGTTTTCACTTTCCACATAAGTTCTCCTAAGTGTAATCCTAGTTATGAGATACTTTGGGTAACCATTATAGTTCCATATTTCTTTTTTTAAGGAAAGGTTATGTATTCATTTTTTTAATTTGGATTTCTATGAAAGGATCTTTCAGGTATTAAACCTTTCATAACTCAGATGAATTTAGAGGGAAAGATTCATTTTAAGGGGGGTAAAATGTAACACCCCTAGATTTTGTGAAATATATTTTTTTAATTATTTTATAAGTTTTGATATTTTTCATTTCTCTCAATACAGAATATATCCTATATTATATGAAATAACTAACTTTGGTTTATATTCCATGAAACATCATGTTATGCATCCATTAAATGTAAGTCAAATATTATATTTTGATACACAAAAAACTATTTTTGGCTTGTGTTACACACAATGTAGAGTTCATTTGATATCTTCTGTTACATTCAAGACCTAGTTTTACCAAATGATAATGTAATGTTAATATTATTACTAAAATATTATTATAATTATTAGCTAGCCATAGGAACGGAGGTTATGAATAAGATTAACTAAATTTTAAAATTATGGTTTACAAATGTATATAATAAGAATTATTTAGTGACCAATTAACTAGAAATGAAAATTAAAATAAAACCCTTTTGAAAATATTGCAAATAATTTTCTAGAAAACTATATTTATGAAATTAAACATGTTTTACCTCAATAAATTAATTCAACCAATTTTGATAAATGATTTGAATGAATTAAATATATATATATATATATATATATTTCAGTCAACTACAAAAATTTAATCTTCTGTGTTTTCTAAACAAGAGATAAGAATAAATCCAATTTTACGTATAAAGATATATATTATTTCTAAAAGGAAATTTTACCACCTTTTATTGGTGCGCCTATTTTAGAACTTATTTTGGAAAGATCAATAAATTTTATTTGAAAAAATAAACTTCATTTTTGAAATATTAATATAAAAAATTACTTTCTATTAATTTTTTTTCTTTTTCTAAGAAGTATCATTTTTTGATGAATAGTAAAAAATGATGAATATTAATTGAAAACTACATTTTCATCTAATTTATTTATATTGATAAATTATATTTTAAATTAGTTTTAGAGTATATTTAGATATATTATACATCTATTAATATAATTACTTTCATTTAAATAAATTTCACAATGAAATGGGATATAAAAACACTTCAAACTTTTGAACATTTTAACTTTAAAAAACCCATTGTCTCATCCTATCTGTGGGATTAATTTTAAATTAATTTCTACCAATTATATGTTTATAGTAAGAAAAAATGGATTCCTTAATTTTAATAATCATAATTTATAATTTCTAGTTATTTAAAATTATATTTTTACCAAAAATATTAGTGAATGTTATTAAAATTAATTATAGCAATTATGGTAAAAACAAGTTTACTTAGTGGTTAATCATTAACATAGGGGCCAAATAACCTAGAAATGTGTCATAAATCCATTTTATGATCATATTCAGACCATATAATCTCTTTTATAGATAATTTTCCATTATTGGAGGCACATTAAGTAAGCGATACCTCTCAATAGTGTTTACTTTTTTTTATTTACAAGAATTTCACTCCTCCTTCTCTATAAAAGGAAACATCCCCCTACCCCCACCCCTAACATATTCACACCGATAAAGTAATTTTTATCAAATTAAACCCACACATATAATCTTTGAACATAATCATTTCTTCATTCGATCCTCTCTTTTGGTAGAAATAAAACCAAGTTAGTTCTTTGCTTCAAACCAATAGGAATTACCAAAAGGATAGGTAACATCTTTCGACAAGTTATTTTATTTTATTTTCATTATCCACCCCCTAAATTCATATTATTCCATTATAATGTAATAACCTAATTATACTAAATATAAAAATAATTTTTTATTGTTTAACCTATACCAACACAAACTTCCATCAAATGGGATACATAGTCATCATTCATGTTCACGGTGGACTACCACCTCGCGAACCAATGTCTTTCATTATTCCATTACCACTATCTAGGGAAGGGAATAATGATGTAATTACTATTTAATATAATCTATATTATATTTATGATGTATTTATGCTTCTGAAATTATTATATTAGACATACCTTTATGCTTTCCATTTTGTGGTAATATGATAGCTTTATTTTTGGACTATCACCTCCTTAAAGCGAATTGATTTTTTCACACATTAAATTGAATATATTAAAGTTGGATTTATTAAAAATAAATGATATATATGAAATTATAATGATACTTAATGATAATAAATATATACATATATATTTTATTTACTTTCTTTCTTTGAATACAATAATTAAACGGAAACAGCGTTCATGTGTACATAGGACCTATCATCTCCATGAATGGTGTATTCCATCTCATATTTATATCATTTAAATATTATTATAAAAAATATATAATGAATTTATATGATATTTAAATCATTTTTTAAATTATTAAAATAATTAAACCATGATCTATGTTTGAGGATCATGAATAACAAGTAAAAACTTATATGAAAACAAAGTAGTTATTACCTGAAATGTAACTTTAGCATGAAATTGTTAACAAATGGGAAATATAAATACATAATCAACTCATATATAGTATGATATATAATAATATGATTCTCTGGTTGAATTATAATAAACTTATATTTATTATACTGTAGGTTTGAAAGTGTATGAATAAAATCATCTAATAAGGTAAGGGATTTCTCATCTCACTTTTATATCTTTTAGATATATGATATATTCACCACTTATTCTTGTTGTTTGGTGTGTATACTTCACTATTAAATGTTATATCATGAATATAATTTAATTCACCGTATTAAAATATTCAATTTATATTATTCTTTCACAGATATCATTATTCAAATGTTACTCAAGTAGTAAGGGGATTTCAAGTCTCACTTATATTTATCTGAGACTTATACCTTATTCACTACTTGTTTCTTTCGTGTGGTATATTTACTACCCCTAAATTAATTATATGATTATTATCCTTAAATTTATTTATATTAACATATACATTTTATGATCTCTCTTTCATGGGTTTTATGGTTCAAAGGTTACTAAATCGATAGAGTAATTTTTTCTTGATTTTCTTTCTTTAAGACACATGTAATTTTATGCACATATATTCATCTATGAGGTCTATATACATCCCTTTAAAAATATTATCATGAATATTTTCATTTTCATGATATTATAAGATTATTTTAATTTATTTCTCTCATGGGGATTGTGATTCAATGTTATTGAAGTGGTGAGATTTTATTACTACAATCCCATCATTATCGGGATTGCTTACGATTATGCTTCCATTAAAGAAATATTTTTATCCATCACTCAAAAACACTCATGAAATATATTCTAGTCACATTATTTCATGATATATTAATGTAGTGGTTTTATTTTCCACTCTTTGTTACTTAATATAATTAAGAATTTTTTTTAAGAAAATATAACTTTATTTTTCATGGGTTAAAAATATATTTAATTAAAAACCATGTTTTATAAAAATATTTTTAAACATTTTTAAATTATAATATATTATAATTTTCTAGGAAAATTTATTTCAATAATATTTTATGTTTATAAAGTGTTTGAAATGATTTTCAATTATTCTTTTATATGTTTTGAAGGTTATTTTCAAAAGAAAATGTTTTTAAAATATCTAATGTTTTAAAAATATATCTTTAAAAGAAGAAAGGATATTTTCATTATTAAATGTTTTAAATGATCCTTTCAAAATTATTTTTCATAAAATATAAAATCTGTTGAAGTAGTTTTTAATTTATTTGGTATATGATCCAAGGACACCATTCTTACCCTATATTTGATTGGTTTATATTTAATATGACATGTTTTTTATGAAACCAATTTCTATTCAATGGGTTAAACCATGTTAAAATGATTATGAAACCTGATTCTTTTCATGAGTTTTGATTTGATGAAATTATTATAAAACGTTTCTATTTTCCACATGTAATGATAGGATGAAATGTTTATGATACCCATTTCATTTCAAGGGTTATGATATGATGTTTTTAAAGAAAATATTTTTTTATGGGCCATATATATGATGAATGTCTTATTATCTTATGGAACATGTATATATGATTTCATTATATGATTATTGGAACCTATATATCCCTAAAATTCATTTGGAAAAGACTTATATCTCATGAGATAGACATGGATGGAACGAGAAGTGACCTTGGTTCAGTATGATAGTGATAGTATGAGGAGTGAACTCTATTTTGTATGATAAGGATGAATTTAAGAGAGAATTCAGTTTAGTAATATATGGATAAATGAGGAGTGAAATTGGATTAGTAATATAGGGAAGGAATGAGGAGTGAACTCGGTTCAGTATAACAGGTGGGGATTCTGAGTGAACTTTGTTCATTAATACAATTATGGAATGATGAGTGAAGATAGTTCAGTAATAACGAGCTATAATGAGGAGTGAACTCAGTTCAGTATTATAGGACTGGTATGAGGAGTGAACATGGTTCAATAATACAGGGCTGGAATAAGGATTGAACATGGTTCAGTAATGTAGGCCTATAATGGGAAGTGAATCCAATTCAGTGATACTGGACTGGAACAATATGTGAACATTGTTTAGTATATGATTTATTCGACTATGATAGTATTGGTAGTGATCCTTGACTACTAAGATTGGGAAAAAATCCCTCAAGACATGATTGAATCATTTTTTAGGTGATTGTGTTTGTTTACAAAGTGGACATCTAAGTGGTGATTGTTGACAAAGAAAATCATGACATACAAATTTGTTGACAAAGGGTATTTCATGGTGGAATGTTGAGTTCAAGAGCTGAGTTCAAAGATCCATGTTTGCTTCAAGAACGTCGACAAGAGGAATGGATGATCTGGAGGCGGTACAAAAAGAACAGATACAAGGTGGCGCAATTTTCCAGTGTTTGCCAAATTTCAGGGCCTCAAAATCAAGAAAATCAAGAAAAGTGATTTTGGAAAATGGACTTGCGTGCCGATGTCTTGTAAGAGAATAACCTTGTGTGCCATATGTTTTTCAAGATCAGATCATAAAAATATGGCAAAGAAAGAAGGGTCTCACAAGTATTATGTTTGGTCGCGCAAGTACTTGCGTGCCGTGAAAAGACTTTCCCATCGATGCCTTGGAAGCTTGGGAACTTGCGTGCCTGTTGTTTTTCAGGATCATAACTTCAAAATATGTCAAAGGAAAGAGGTTCGCGCAAGTTTGGAAGTAGGTCGTGCAAGTGACATGCATGAGAAGAGACCTGCACGCCAATACTTGTGCGCCATCGCGCAGGGGTGACCCAATGCCTAAAAATACTAGACCACCCCTCCCTTTTTTCACTGGAGTTAAACACAATGAAGATTCAGAGCTCCTGTCGCGCAGGTGTGGAAGTCACACAAGTGGTGTGTTGTCACCCAAGTGGGACTTGCGTGCCAGTGTTGGAAGTTGTGCGGTGGTTGGTAGTTGTGTGCCATTGTTGATTTGGGTGTAAAGGGAAGTGAGTCACGCAGGTTTAGAGTTACAGAGGATTGAGTCGCGCAAGTGTTATGAAATACTTGCATGCCTATGTGGACTTGTGTGCTGAGACTTTTGTGCCACCTTAGATAAAGGCACCGAGAAGGTTTGAGTTCCCGACCATATTTTCGGGCCACGTGGAAGCTAGAAGTTTGCACGATACCTTCGGAGAAAAGCGATATTCATCTACAGGTGAAAGTTGGGCTTCAACATAGCAACTACATACAAAGGAAGACACAATCCTTCATGCAAATGAAGAGACCTACAGTTCCATTAACTATGAGTGGATTCCTTCCAAGAGCAGTGAGAAAAGGAAGATCAAGAAGGTGATCCTCTCCACCTGCAGTGAGCCAGAGAGAGAGATAAATAGTGAGTGACCATTGGGAAGGCAGTGAGCTAACACTAAACATTGTAAAGGAAGTAAGCCTGGGTCAGAGTGCCTATGCCCTAACCATGTAATCCACAGCTAGTGAAGTTTAGTGGAATTTGGTACGACCGAAAACCTGTCGGCCTATGCTCCTTGGACGTAGCCCTTAGCGGTGAACCAAGTAAAATTGTTGTGTCATGTGCTTTATTTACTTTCTATTTATATTGTTCAACAGGAGAGAGAGAGAAGAGTGTTTTTCTTAACAGCAAAACAAGATCAGAACAGGATTTAATTTCAAATTAGTCATACCCTGATTCACCCCCCCCCCCTCTCAGGGTATTCAGCCTTGTGGACCTAACTATTTGTATCAGAGAAAAGGGTTGATATTTTTTCTTCTCTCAATGGAGTTCACTAATCATAGAGGGATTCCGATCTTCGACGGATGTAATTTTCCGATATGGAAGAATCGAATGCAACACCATTTCCAATCATTTTGAATGGATGTGTTTTCAGTAGCTATGCATGGTATCACAGCTGATATTACTAGTGGTGCATTATCAGAAGCAGAGCATAAAGAGTTGGATGTTGATGCCAAAGAAATCAATTCCTTAGGGGGATCCCTTTCCAATCCCATATATACAAAGGTGATGTCGTGAAAAATGTCACATTCCATGTGGGAAAATCTTTTGTATATTTATGAAGGGGATACAAAAGTCATAGATGCAAAGTTTCAAGTGTTGAGGAACAAGTATGAAGATCTGAGAATGAACCCGAATGAGTATGCTGATGCATTCTTTGACTGGGTAAATGCTTTGGTATAAGATATGTGAGGTCTTGGTGAGATTATCGAATACATTAAAATTGTAAACCGCATCTTGAGAAAACTTCCACCTCGGTTCAATCCGAAAGTTTCTGTTTTGGAAGATAACGATCCTAAAGAGCTGACATTGGATATCCTGCTTAACACTCTTGTTGCGTATGAAATGTGAAATGATGATAACGACGCAGTGGAAAAGGGGAAATCCAAAGAGGTTTCATTTAAGGCCTTGAAGAAGCTCATTATTGAAGCTTCTCAGGAGGAAGAAGAGATAGATGAGGTGATGTCATTCCTTTCTTCAAATCTGCAAAGAGGAAAAGGAATGTTTAAAGGGAAACTTCCACTAGAATTATTTCTATGTGGAAAGGATGGTCATCTTGTTTCAAGATTCCCAAAAAAGTATCAAGACGAAAATGATGAAGATGAAGTTGAAAATCCCAATAAGAAATCTTCAGCCTATGTGAAAGGGAAGAAGCAGTTCAAGAGAAATTTCTTCAAGAAGAAGAATCTTCTTTCAAAAGAAATAGACAGTTCAGATGAGTTTGAGGATGAAGAGGTTGAGGAGTTTGAAAATTTTAAAGATCATAGACAAAATTCTATGGTAGCAGTCGTCAGTAGTTCTCAGGAAAAGGAAGAAATGACATTGGAAAAGAGGAACAAAAAGTTGAAGTAAGAGTCGATATGGAAGACGAATTGAAAGAATCTCTTGAGGAGATAGATGTTTGGAGAGAAAAAATGAAGAAATCCAATAATCTTGTTCATGATGCCAAACTCTATATGCAGCAGCAGGAAGATGAGAAGTCTGAGTTGATGGAAGAAATTGAAAAACTCAAGTTATCAACACCAGAGAACTCAAAATTAGTTAGTGAGTATAATCTCAAGATTGAAGAACAGAAAAGGGAGATCGATTGATTGAATAGATAAGTGAATGATCATGTCAAGAATATCTAAGAGCTTGAAGAAGAAGTTGTAAGTCTATAGAAAAATGTTAAAGACCAGGAAAAGGCATTGACTCCCAATACATTCTTGGGAAAGTAGATCATTCTGAATACTGAAAAGATGAAAGAAGAGCCCAATAGTTCAGTAGGAAAGAATCAGCAATTGAGCTAAACTGTTAAGGCTGATTCAGGGCTTGATCATAAAGAAAAATATGTGGCAATTGAAGTCATACCACAAGCACCCATCTTGAGATTGAGGATTGATTTGGGCAGAAATCATAAACAGAATATTCAGAGATCCCAAGGGGAAACTCAGAGTTCTGAAGTGTCACAAAGTAATGCACCATATATCAAGTGTTATTGTTGTGGGAAGATGGGATACTCACAATATGTGTGTTCCATCGCCAAGAGATCTAGAAGGGAACAGGAACAGAGGTGGCAGCCAAACAAAGAATGGTTTTCCAGAACATATTTTGAAGGACACTGTTTTTGGTGCAGAGGATTTGGGAATATGGCTAGGTACTGCACTTCGATCATTCAAAGAAATGTGTCAAAGCATAATCAAAATTTTTTCAAGAAGCAGATCAATAAACCGACAAGTGTGTTAAAAGTTCATAATAGATTTGTAACTCTTCAAGATAAATCCGGTCCATCGTACTCTGAGAATGATCATAAGTCCCAATCTATACCGAGTATGGAGACAAAAATATAGACCAGGAAGAAGAGAGTAGAGAAGGCAGTAGTTTCTGAAATTTCCCTTAAACAATCATATCATTCTGGTGTGTGGATTATTGATAGTGGTTGTACGTCTCATATGAAAGGCAACAAGGATCTGGTTACGGTCATAAAATATGAAAAATAAGGAGTTGTCAAGTTTGGAAATGATGAAGGCCTGAATATTATTGGATCAAGAAAGGATAGGTTTGGGGAAAAAGAAATCAGACGTGTTGATGTCTTGGTTGTAGAAGGTCTCAGTCACAATTTGCTCAGTTTCAGTCAATTGTGTGACTCAGTACATTCTATACGGTTTACCAAGAAGACATGTATTGTCACGGGAAGAGATGGGGCAGTTGTTCTGCAAGGAAAAAGTATAGAGGGAAATATTTACCTTGTAAGTGGGGAAGAAGATGTATGTCTTTTATCCAGAGAGGAAGAAAACCAGTTGTGGCATCAGTGACATGGTCATCTATGCCAACCTTCTATGGAAGATCTGGTAAATTGTAATGCTGCTAGAGACCTTCCGAAACTATCACATGATCATGCTCATACATGCGATGCTTGTCAACAAGGGAATATCATCAGAAAAAATACAGGCCAAAGGAATAGAAATCATCCAGAGTTCTGGAATTAGTACATGCTGATGTATGTTGAACTATTTGACCACGATCTATAAATGGGAAAAGGTATTATGTCCTTTTCATTGATGATTATAGCAGAATGGCCTGGGTATTCATCATTACCCATAAGACAGAGGTTTTCAGTTGCTTAAATAAGTATAGAAGGGAATCGGAAAAGATGCTTGGGCAGAAAATTCTGAAGTTTCGTACTGATAACGGTACGGAATTCACAAACATTCAATTTGAAAACTATCTCGAGAAACATGGGATAAGGCATCATGTTTCGTCAGTAAGAACTCCCCAACAGAATGAAGCTGTTGAAAGTAGAAATCGGATCATCAAAAACATGGCCAGAACGATGCTTATTGATAAAGACCTACTAGGGAAATTTTGGAAGGAATCAGTTTTGACATCGGTCTATGTTTCGAACAGGTCTCTATTGTGTCCGAAGCAAGGGAAGACTCCATATGAACTATGGTAGGGAACGAATCCAAAATTGAAATGCTTTCAAATCTTTGGCATTAAGTTTTTCATTCTCAACAAAGAAAATCACAGGAATTTTGAGGCACGAGGAGATGAGTGGATATTCCTTGGCTACTCAAGGAAAAGAAAAGCATATAAATATTTCAACAAAAGGCTGGAAAAAATCATTGAGGGCAATGATGTCACTATAGTTGAAAATGAACAAAATACTCAATGACCCAGTGAAAAGTTCCTAGATGAATGTGATGATGAGGTAAGCAACACAAGGGGAGTAGAAGTGGAAGAGGATAACTCAGAATAAGATATTGATGATGAACAAGAAAGTGTCAAGTCTGTGTCTGCAAGGAATCCAAAGAGTCAAGCTGAAATTGATAGGCAGAATATCATTGGTGATCAGACAGCTCCATTTCAGACTCTAAGAATGAAATCATTACATCAAACATCTTTTCTATCTCATGTCGAGAAGAAATATTTTTCGGATGCAGCTGAAGATGAAAAATGGGTTCAGGCAATGAATGAAGAGCTAGATCAGATTGAGAAGAACCAAACACGGGAGATTGTTTCAAGGCCAGCAAACAAGAATTTCATCAGGACTAAATGGTTCTATCGCACCAAGATGAATGAATATGGTATAGTGATTCAGAACAAAACATGACTAGTGTGCAAGGGATACTCCCAGAGAGAGGGAATAGATGTTGATGAGACATTTTCAGCGGTTGCAAGGCTGGAAATGATCAAACTATTTTCAGCCATAGCAGTGCAAAGAAAGTTCAAAGTGTTCCAGATGGATGTAAAATCTGCATTCTTAAATGAATTTCTGTAATAGGAGGTGTATAATTACCATCTAGATGGTTTTCTCATTCATGAGGATGAGAACAAAGTTTGTAGGCTGAAGAAGGCGTTGTATGGGCTGAAATAAGCACCAGGAGCAGGGTACTCAAGGCTTGATCAGTACTTTAAGAAGATAGGTTTCCATCAGGGTGGAGTTGATTACAATATCTATTTCAACAACAATATTAATCAAAGGATGATGGTGTTGGTCTATGTCGATGACATAACATTTGTTGGATCATATGAAGCTCAGTGCATACAGTTTTCTGAATTCATGAAACATGAGTTTGAAATGTTAATGATTGAAGAGATAACATTTTTCCTTGGTCTACAGTTGACACAAGGAAGGAATGGAACATTCATTTATCAATCCAAATATTCCAAGGAGGTGTTGAGAAGGTTTGGAATGAAAAAATACAAGGAGATGAAGACACCAGTTGCTACCCGAATGAAATTATCAAAAGATAAGGATGGAAAGGCAGTTAATATCACAGAATACAGGAAAATTATAGGATGTTTTTATACGTGACCATGACAATGCCTGATATTATTTTCACCACATGCCAAGCAGCGAGATATCAGAGTAATCCAATGGAAATTCACATGATTTCGGTGAAAAGAATACTTTGGTATATTAAGGGAACGGTGGACTTCGTCTTCACATATAACGTGAAATCTTAGATAGAGTTATTGGGATATACTGATGCAGACTGGGCCTATTCAGCCAATGACATGAAATCAACATCTGGAGGTGCATTATATCTTGGTGGATTGTGTATTTCTTGACAAATAAAGATGTAATATTTCATTTCGTTGAGCACCGTGGAAGCTGAGTATATTGAGGCCACTCAAGCGTCCACACTATTATTTTGGATGAAGAAGCAGCTTAAAGATATGGGAGTTAAAGTGAAGTCTCCGATCGGAATCCAATGTGATAACTCAAGTGATATAAATCACAAAAAAAATATTGTCCATCACTCAAGGACAATGCTCATTGAGATAATGTATCATTTTATCATGGAGAAGGCTGAGAAGGGAATCGTGATGTTGGATTATGTGCCTACAGAGCTACAGGTTGGAGACATTCTGACAAAGGCCTTACCAAAGGATGCTTTTGAGAGGCATCGACTGGCTCTGGGAGTTCATTCGATTCCTCGTACTTGAAATAGTGTGGATTTGGAAACCCCCCACCACCACCCCCCCTCTCCCTGAGGTATGATGTGTATGTTTCCATAATGTATTGATATGTGTTCTCTACTCTGTTATAGTCCGCAAAGGTGTAACCTTTGGGTTCATTGAAAAAGGGGGAGAAAATAGTGATTGTTCAAGGGGGAGACAATGTGGAAATTTGAGAAATCATGAATGATATGGGGAGACGCTGACAGGTGGAGCAGCCAGATAGGGGGAGAGCAATGATAAAGGGGGATCATATTAAATCTGACGATGCGTGAAGTGATCGATCAAAGAATAGATATCATGACAGCTGAGGATCGTGATAAAAGATACAAAGAGATGTTGGAATGTGGTAAGAATACTTCAAACAATTGGTATCAGTTTGGTAACAGTTGGTATCTGTTTGGTGTCAACAGTGGATGTCATAGATGAATTGATTCATTGATGAACTTTTCATTTGCTCTTGTTTCTCACACCGAGCATTGCCCATGTGGTCTTAGAGTATGTGTTGAATAAATTCTTGATCGCTATCAGAATCATAAAAGGTGAATAGTGGCTGATGAATCAACGATGTATCCTTTTATGGAAGAGTTTTCAACAAACCCAAAGGGGGAGATTGTTGGTAAAACAACCCTCCAGACTTTATTGAAGCATTTTTGAGGTGATTGTGTTTGTTGACAAAGTGGACATCTGAGTGGTGATTGTTTACAAAGAAAACCATGACATAAAAATTTGTTGAAAAAGGGGATTTCATGGTGGAATGTCGAGTTTAAGAGCTGATGTCAATGATCCCTGTTTGATTCAAGAACGTTGACAAGAGGAATGGATGATCTGGAGGCGGTACAAAAAGAACAGATACAAGGTGGTGGTGTTTTCCAGTGTTTTCCAAATTTCAAGGCCTCAAAATCAAAAAAATCGAGAAAAGTGATTTTTGAAAAGGGACTTGCGCACTGAGGTTTTGAAAGAGAAGAAACTTGCGTGCCATATGTTTTTCATGATCAGATCATCAAAATATGGCTAAGGAAGAAGGGTCGCGCAAGTATTATGTTTGGTCACACAAGTACTTGCGCACCGTGAAGAAACTTGTGTGCCGATGCCTTGGAATCTTGAGAACATGTGCTCCTATTGTTTTTCAGGATTAGAACTTCAAAATATGGCAAAGGAAAGAGGTTCTCGCAAGTTTTGAAGTAGGTCGTGCAAGTGACATGAAGGAGAAGAGACTTGCACGCTGAGACTTGTGTGCTGAGGAGAGACTTGCGCGCCGTCGCGCAGGGGTGACCAAATGCCTATAAAGACTGGACCACCCCTCCACTTTTTCACTGGAGTTCAACACTTTGAAGATTCATAGTTCCCGTCACGCTGGTGTGGAAGTCGCGCAAGTGGTGTGTGGTCGCGCAAGTGGGACTTACGCGCCAGTGTTGGAAGTTGTGTGTAGGTTGGTAGTTCTGCGCCATTGTTGATATGGGCGTAAAGGGATGTTAGTCGCACAGGTTTGGATTTGCAGAGGATTGAGTCGTGCAAGTGTTATGATATACTTGTGCACCCATGTGGACTTGCGTGACAAGACTTGCACACCGCCTTAGATAAAGGCGCCATGAAGGGTTGAGTTCCCGGCCATATTTCCAGGCCGTGTGGAAGCTGGAAGTTTGTCTGATACCTTCGGAGCAAAGTGATATTCATCTATGGGTGAAAGTTGGGCTTCAACAGAGCATCTACATATAAATGAAGATGAAATCCTTCATGAAAATGAAGAGACCTACAGGTCTATAAACTGTGAGTGGATTCCTTCCAAGAGAAGTGATAAAAGGAAAAGAAAGAAGGTGATCCTCTCCACCGGCAGTGAGCCAGAGAGAGAGAAATAGGGAGTTACCCTTGGGAAGGCAGTGAGCTAACCCTAAACATTGTAAAGGCAGTTAGCCTGGGACAGAGTTACTGTGCCCAAACCTTGTAATCCACAACTAGTGAAGATTATTGGAATTTTGTATGACCGAAAACCTGTCGGCATATGCTCCTTGGATGTATCCCTTAGCGGTGAACCAAGTAAAATTGATGTGTCCTTTGCTTGATTTACTTTCTGTTTATATCATGAAACATGAGAGAGAGAGAAGAGTGTTTTTCTTAACAGTGAAACAAGATCAGAATGGGCTTTAATTTCAAATTATTCATAACCTAATTCACCCCCCCCCCCTCTCAGGGTATTCATCCTTGTGGACCTAACAATGTGTCTTCCACAATTCTATGTATTATTTCTATGTTATGATTCCATGGATTATGCTCCTAATACCCCTATTATTTATGTCTTACGAATTGTCAATTTTTATTTCATGAATCATGTATATGATCATTGATATGTTGGGTATGATCATTAAATTTTATTTTTATGTTCTCATACATGTATGTTTATTTTCTGCTTATGTATCTTAATTTCTTACCCTTATTGAGTATCTGATCTCACCCTTTCTTAAACTTCCTTACCCTAGGTTATGAAGAAAATTTTTATCCATATATACTAAAGGGGAAGATATTTATTAGGGACTTTGGAGACCATTCACCAAGTTATAATACATTATGTTAAATATTTATAAATATAATAAACTATTATAGTCCTCATGGATGTATTTTTGTAATGTGTTGAATATTCATTTAAAAAGATGTAATATCCATGTATGTGAATCTTAGGCAACTATAAAACCTCATATATTTTTCATATTTCCATAAATATATTTATGTATAATCATAGAACTAAGAGTTATTTAAAAGAATCATCATGAAAAACATCAATTACTAAATCTAGAAAGACAAAGGAACACTCATAATTCAACCAATGATCTTCAAATCAATCCTTTTATAAGGATTGAGTCGCATTCGACATGAGATAAAAAATAGGTATAAAATATTAAAAAATATCCAACCTAAAGATTGGATTTTTCATAGATGAAGAATTATCTCACTTCACTATTTTTTCAGGTTCCACAAACTCTATTGGTGAAGATGAACTCCTTGCTACTGATCATTTATTCATAATCCACTTGACATCCTCCTAATATCTCTTCCCTAATCTCACCAAATTTCTAGGGTTATACATTTAACCCTTATATTTTATCATAACCATGTTCAAATAGATATTACATAGGTCATTGAAGTTAAATAAAAATAAAAATTTATTTATTTATTAATCCTCTCATTATTTCATTAATCCAAACACCTAACATGCAAAAAGGATAGGTCACACATAAGGTAAAACCCACATATTAAAATTATTCATGGTCTTGTATTTCCCATATGGGTCTCCATTTGGTAGATATTTCATTATCATAAAAACAATTGTTCAAAAATGATATAATATATTTATTATTTTGTTATATCAATACATGAGGATCATCAGACCCCAAAATCTCACACCAACATAACACCTGAATCCAAAAATATTAATTGAAAAATCCAAAGTCTCAAAATGAGAAAAATATAGTCATTACTAGAAATATTCATGATATCATGGATGAGGAATCAATGGTAAGATCATGAATATATGAATTTATTCATTTACTTTATTTATAATTAAATTTCCAGTATACATGTGATTTATATATTAATGTTGGCCACGTATGTACTTTGAATTCATGTTGTTGATTGAATAGAATGTTTTTTAATTATCTACTCATCCATATTGAATATTCCTTTTTTACTTATGATATATTTTGACATTTGAAACCCTTACTAAGTATCTGAGAATACCAATTATTTTTTCCCTAGGATCTATAAGGATATTTTGAATGATTTCAAGGATGAAATAATGTTTCTTATTCAATGTTTTTATATTACAAATGTATTATAAGAATTGTATATGTATCTAGTTTTTATTTACTTATAATTTGATCTATCTTATGTGGTATGAGACCTCGTATCTCATACCAATTTAATAAATATAACACTTTTTCTAGGTTAATAAATTCAATGTATTTATATTTGGTATCAGAGGAAGATTAGTTGGAACTATGGGAACTAGATTTTAAATGAACATATCTATTATGACAATCTTGATAATCTATTCGGGTATTTGTAAACATTTTCCAACACAGGGATTATTATTTCATTGATCAATATTCATGATAAATATATTCTAACACATCACATTACATTGTTTAGAGATGGTTCCTTTAATAATAAAGTTAATTAATTCCTATAGTCAATATAATGATTTCCCTACTATGGAAGCCAATACAGCTAGTGTTGGAGTGGAGTAGGTCATAGAAATATTAGGGTTGTTGACTCATGCTATGATGAATAACATTTCCCATATTGAGTAACCTATTATTCCATAAAATGATCTACCTTTGTTGGATCACTTCTTGTGAGAAAATAATATATATTAAAATTTAACAACTAATGCATTGGTAGCTAAACAATTTCCTTATGTCCCCGAAAAAGTTAATCCTGGAATTGGGAAATAGTAACAGGGAAAATGTAATTATGGTGCCATATTTTCTATATGGAGATATTGATCAATGGTGGTGATTAATCTAGAACACTAAAGAGGTTGAAAAAAATAGATTTTTTGGAATGGATAACTTTTAAAGTTATTTTCTTCAAGAAATATTTACCTTGAGAGAAACAAGTTGAAATAGAGATATAGATAATTACTTTCAATGAAAAGGAAGAATAAAGTGTTGTAGAGTATGAGTCCAACTTTATATGATTATCCAAGAATGACTTGGATTATATATGTAATTTGGAATAAAACATTTACAAATTATTTTATGGGTTTATACTGAGTCTCGTAAGGTAATTGTATTCTCAAAAAAATCATTATATGATGATATTATATTATGTCTCATTAGGATAGATAAATTAATTTCTAGGTAGTATATCTTTAAGGTAAATAGATAAAATAAGAGGTTGGATGAGAACCAAAAAAAAAATAAATGTTTCCAAGAAGAAGTGTGGGAAGATGGGAATTCTAAAATTTTGAAATTGTGGAAATAAATACCCAAATAATTTCTTAATATGAAAAATATATTTAATTTGTGGATAATTGGTTCATATGGATAAAGAAGGAAATTTAAGGAAAGAAACCATTTTTAGCTAATACTTAATATTTAAGGAAATGGGTAATTGTTGAAACCATTGTTCCAAGCATCAAGGAACCATCTACAAAATATGTCAAGGGGGGAAATCTAAGCCTATGAAATTGTTATAGATGAAGTTAGTGTTCCTGAAGGATTTGTGGTAGATACATTATTATAATTAAGAATTTAGATGTTGTTTATTTGATTTTGGATCTTCTCACTCATTTATATCTTCTATATTTTCCATAAAAATTATGTATTTCCCATAAACCATAAAAAGGTAGGTGTCATTCAAGACTCCTAGTGAATATAGTATCACAACGTAGATATGTATTTTAGTTCTCATTATGACAAATAGACATAACCTATTTCAAACATGATTATTATTACTATGGTTAACATTGATATAATCCATGGAATTAATTTTATTTTAAATTATAATTTAAATATTTATTATGGATAGAAGGGTATTATTCTTCATGATGGAGATGTGAAATCCTTTGTCTTCAAATAAGATACTACATTATCTAAATCATGTATGGATCTATCTTCAATATCTATAATTAATGAAATTATTGAAGAATAAGCATATAAAAAACTTTTGAATGGAAAATTTATCCTCAGAATAAAGGATAAACATATTTTCTCAGAATACATTGATGTGTTTCCAAAAGAATGATATTAACATGTTCCTGAGCATGAATTATATTTTTCCATTAGTCTCATCCTAATAAAAAACTATATATAAGACTCCATATAGGATGTAAATATTGGAATTAGAGTAATTGAAGAAATACGTGAACAATTAGTGTGATAAAGGATTTATAGTCCCTAGTGTTAACTATATGGAAAAACAACTTTTTTTAATAAGAAAGATGGCTCTATGAGGTTATACATTGATTATAAGAAAATAAATATTTTTAGATTATAGAATAAGTATCTTATACCATATATTGAAAAATTATTTAATCGAATTCATGGAGATAAATATTTTTAAATGATTGATGTTCATTATGGTTATCATTAAATACATGTAAATATGGAATATATTTTAAATAACTCATTTCATACAAGGAATGTGCATTTTTAATTTTCAAAAATTCATTTTCTATTGAAAAATTAACCCTTTTTATTTATATATCTAATGAAAAGAGTATTGAATTATTATGTTTATAATTTATTTATGGTATTTATTGATGATACCTGGGTATAATTAAAAATTCATGATGATCATAAGAGTCATTTTTATATCATTTATGTGACTATTATCTGAAATAAGTTCTACAGACAATTTATAAAATGAAAATTATTGATTCATAATGTTTATTTTCCTAGCCATGTTGTCCCGAGGGATAGAATATTAGTTGATCCATTAAATATAATGGTAGTTATGGAATGGAAAATGAAATTCAATATAACTTGGTTACATGGTATCTATGTTTTAACAGGTTACTATCAAAAAATTCCCATATTTTTATTGATTGTCATACTCATTGACCAAGTTGACATAAAGAGGTTAAGATTAAATTGTTGGAATAATGTAAATAATATTTTTGAATAATGAAATAGTTTATTGTTCAATGCACAAATATTGAATATACCACTAGGAAGAGATATATTTTTGATATACAGTGATGCATCAAAGAAAGAACATTCATGTTTCCTTATAGAGAACGATAATATTTTTCTTATGTATCAAGGTAGTTAATGATTCATGAATAAAATTATACAAACCAAAATCTTGAGTTTGAAGTAATAATATTTTCATTGAATACAAAAATGAATTACATTTATAGTGAATTATGTTAAATATATATAGATCATAAAAATTAGAAATACATTTCCGCATACAAATAGTACAACATGAGGAAAACTAAATCTATATAAATACTCAAGGATAATATTTTATCAATAAAATACCACACTAGGATGTAAAATAAGGTATTTGATTCCTTGAGTAAGAAAGATAAATGGGTTTTGAATAAAATAAGTATTGGAAAATATCTTATATTCATAGATTAAGTAAATTTTGATATACGAATCATTAAATAAGGGGGAACATCACAATAATTACAAATTATTTCCAAATAAATCATACAAGAGAAAATAAAATGTTCATAGATTTATGATAAGAATATTCAAATGAAATTCAATGTTGAGAATGATAGGGATTTGGAACACTTCATCTATGAAGATTGTATATTGTAATTTGGAAATCATCTATGTGCTCCATGCATGCCTATGATTAAAATGGAATTATTAGAGGAAAATGTTTACTTAAATTTCTCAATACAACTTATTTTCACTAATTGAATCAGTATTTTAAGGAACTATTTTGGTGGGATAATATAAAATGGGAAAAATTCACAATATATATCATGATTTATAGTTTTCAATACTTTAAGGCTGGGAAGAAATATCTTTAAGAATTTATATAGCCTTGACCTATTCCTATGTTGAAATGGGATAATATTTAAGAAAAATTACTAGATTACTAAAAAACTCATAGAAATAATGATTCCATATGGGTTATTACTGATCACGTTACCATATAAAAACATTTTATTACTATTAGATAAGATCAACCACTTGAGTTCTTAACATGCCTCTATATTAATTATGTTGTGATCCTTCATGGTGAACCTATTTAAATTGTATATGATCATGACCCACAGTATACATAAAAATTATGAAAAATTATTTAGAATTATCTCAACAGTAAGCTATATTTGAGAACTTCTTATCATCCTCAATTATATGGAATGATTTAAATTTCTTTTCAAACATTAGAAGACATTTTATAGTCTTCAATCTATTCTTTAAAGTTATGTGGGATTAATATTTACCTTTGTTGTATTATGAAAATAATATTAGCTTCCATTTGAGAATTAAAATGGAACCATATAGAGTGTTTTATGGGAAAATATGTTATATGAAAACTTTTTAGGATGAATTTAGTGAAAAAACTATTTTAGGCCCAGAACATGATGAGTGGAAAATGGTGAAATTGAAAACTAAACAGAATCAAGTCAAGGTAGCTCATGGATGGAAACTAGTTATGAGGATAAGCAATTAAAGGATTATTAATTTCATATAGGGAATCATGTTTCATTAATATTATCTCTATGAAATGTTGTTATAAGATTCATAAATAAAGGGAATATTTTTCTAGGGTGCATTTGTCTTTTAAATTTTTTAGAACGAACTGGAGGTGTTCCTTACCATTTAGCAGTGCCACCTATCCAATCAACTATTCATGATGTCTTCCATATCTATTTATTTAAGAATTACATGATAATAAAAATGTAGGTTATCACTTATGATTAAATATTATTAGAACCTAATTTATCTCACTATGAAGCTCATATCTATATTCTTGACACTAGAGAATAAGTGTTGAAAATTAGAAGGCTTGATTAGTGAAGGTACATTGGATAAATCTTAATATAGAAGAGGAAATGTGGAGACCTAAAGAAGTTATAATGATTAACTTGATAAATATATTCATGAGGTTACATTATGTAAATTTCAATGATGAAAATTTTTTGGTTCCAAGAATTTAACACTCAAGGATTAAATATAATAAGTAAGCTTTTTCAAAATAAACTATTTCAAAATGCATATAGATTTATTCAAGAATGAGATTAAAACCTAAATTACCAAATTTAAAAAATTAAATTTTATGAAATGAAATCTATTTTTTAATTCATCAATTAATAATTATCTTATATAAATGTTTTCATATTTTTAGAAATAGTTGATTTTTGGGTTAATTGTGAAAAAATGTCGATTTTACAAAAAACCTGTCAATTTTATGACATTGAAATGAAATAAGAATAAATTATAATTTGTGAACCATTTTTTTAATATATATATATATATATAATTAATATATAAAAACATAATGTTGACCTTATAAATATATTCTTAGCATTTTGGAAATCTAAGTAATTTTTTTGTTTAAATAAATATTATTTTTAGTTCAACTCTCTTAATAAAGTATTTATTTGGTTCCTTCAATTTTTTGTAATTTAAAAAAATTATTATTTTTTTATTTAAAAATAAATTTAATTTAATTGTAACCATGATTATACAATATTTTTCAAAAAAATAATTTTTATTCTTAAAATAATTCTTTTTCTTAAAACAGTTTTCACATCATTTTAAAAACATATATTAAATGATATTCATGAATTATGGAAATCGATTCTAATAAAATGTATTCTATATTTTTAATCATAATAATTAATATCATTTAATAAGGCCAAATTATTTTTCATTATAGTGAATAGTAACTATGGTACATATTTACCACTTCAGGTAAGGGTAAAATGAGATAAAAGTGTTAAAAATAATGGGATAATGTTTCCAAATAACACAAAACACTTATTTAATCTTAATTGGTTGGTTTTATTTAAACCTTACCATTATCATATTGTAATATATTAAAATTTTGAGCCACTTTACATTATAAATACATATATCATATAATAAATTTTCAAGTTTTAAAAATTTTCCACCCACCTCACTTATAAAAGGGATCCTCTTCCCTCTCTTAGACACAGTACATGAGACACATATTTTTACTAATACATACCCAAAATCATTCCCAACATCCCTTCACATGTCCTTTATATCCTAGACTCACCTTAAGAAACTTTAAGAAGGATTAAGGGGTAATCCAATAAGGGTTACTTATAATGGCCCAGCCATGAACATTACATATTCTATTTATTTTAAAACTAGAAATCACATTCTTCTCCTAAATATATTTTATTTTTAGAGTTTTAGATAATTAGGAAAAACTCTTACATAGTAAACCAATACATTAAAAGTTTAAACATATAATTATTATCCATTTTTTACAGAATACAAAAAACATTAAAATTAAACATGATTTCGTATTGCTGATATATCTTCACAATTGTAACTTGACCTCATCCTTGAACCAACTCTTCCATAAACCCTATAAAAAACATTTTAAAACTTGTTATGAAAACAAAATATAGTAAGGGACTTAATGTAATGGAAACCATTAGTCCAGTGAAGTCCCATAAAACATTTCCTTAAAAACATACATTTTTAAATGAAAAAGGTGATCATCGTTTTAAAATGATCATTATCTTGGCTTTTTGAAATAAAAAAGTTTCTATGAAAATCATAAGAAATAATATAAAAGATAAGTGCGTAAATTGGGACATAATTATATTGAAATGGAATAACCATGTGGTTGAATACCATACATATCACTCTTACAAATGGAGTAACCATATGTTCAAAATCCATACCCAATTCATTAGAAGATATAACATAACCACTCATCCTTGTTTTATCATGGAACCACCCATCCTTGGTTTATCATGTAACCAACCATAATATTTTAAAGTACCATTATATAATCATAACATATAAAATCTCGTAATTTTAAAAATTTCACTCTAATATTTTTAGATGCACTAATAAGAAATCATTTCTTGTTATAGGAAATAATCAATCCATTTTCAAAAACCATTTTAAACATGTAAAAAAGATCTTCATATCCATGTTTCCCATAATTATTTTAAACATCTTAAAGAAACTAAAAATTTACCATTTTAAAACATTATTTTAAAGATAAATACATTCATAAAACCATTTAGAATACATGTACATGAAAGGGAATGATTTAAAAGAATAAATATTTAATACATTTAAAATGATGTTTTAGTTAAAGAGTCCCTTAACTTGAGTCTGATTTGTTACATATGTCTTTTTTCTTCTTTGATAATAAAATTATGTTAGTAATTTAATTTCTATAGAACCTTTTCAAGTTTATTATTCCTTTAATATCTCTTATTACAATTTTATTAGTATATCTAAATTACTTAATTATTTAAGTTCTTGTTAGACTTTTGACGATATTCGGTGCTTGAGTCCAAAATGACATTGGTATGATATCAATATTAAAAGTTGTAATAATTAAATGATCTCCATAATAGTATTCATGACATAATAATCAATTTTATAAATAAATTATACTTTCAAAACCCTCCATTACATATGGATAGGAAAAATGAACTATATTTCAATCACGAAGACAGTAAACCGTACGTACGCATGAGTAATGATTACATTTTTCAATAATCATTATATAAAGAGGGTAAGTATTATTTTATATTTACATAATGATAATATTATTATTAATATAATATTAATAATTTAAATATACCTATATATATCATCCATGTAATGTGGTGCAGAAAAATGAATCGCATCGCTTCGTGGAGGTGATAATACACATGTATGCGCGTATGACATTATAATTTTTATGTCCATGGGATGGTAATAATGTAAATGATATAATATTATTTAATAATAATAAATATTTTATTAATACCATATATAAACATTAATTTTATCATTATAGTCGGTCTTTAGAGATGGTGATGGAAAGCAAATTATATCGGTTCGCGAGGTAGTAGCTTTTCATACACATGAATGATAATTATTTTCCCATTCCATGGATTTGGAGATGTATTTAGGTGATTATGAAATGCCTAGAATATTGAATGATCACTAAGATGATATAATAATATTCCTCAACAATATTTTAGGATCTAACTTACTTGTATACATGTTCAAGTAGCTTCGAAAATCTCTAATTGAATCTGTTGGCCTTGATCAATTAAAATTTCACACACAGTTCCTTTTTCATGTGTTCATGGGTATTCATAAAATCATGTATGAATAATCTTGTTTAATGAAACCCAAACACAAATTGTTCACTTGATTTCTTCCTTTTACACCCACAATTTATCAATGCTTCTTCTGTATAAACCAGGAGATGTTCAAGTAGGTGTGTGCCCCACTACCTCTTATGTTCAAACCCAAATGGGTAGAAGATACGCATGGGTTATTATTCTCAAGGGTTGATGTATGTATGCATTTGTATCAGAGATTCACACAACATGAACCTGGAAGGCTTCGTATTCTTGGTGTGTCGCTTACACTAGGGAGGTGCAACGCACTGTCCCCGTATGAATTCATGAACCAATTCTTCACGAAATGTCTCAAGAGTGAAAATCACAAGTTGAGTGCTCGTGGGATCCTTCTCCTTCCCGTAATTCCTACTTTATACATGAATTCAAGAACAACATGGAATACTTCTATCTTTCATGAATAGTGGGTTATGTACTGCTCTATTTCTTCTCGAATGAGAGCTCTCTCAATATTAGCAACACCAAACACTCGGTCAAGGGATCTTTATTTATAGGTGAGGATCCCATCACTTTTCAATGCCTATGATCAACATTTTTTGCCTCTTTCACAACTTATTAAAACTCTCGAACTATTTGACGTACAATGGCATATCATCAAATTCCCAATTCATTCAGGGCCCTTTCAATCTTACCCTATATATCATGAAATTTTTATTCCATGATCTTGGGACTCTACTTCATGGTTTCATCCTCATCTGTATAAAATTTTTCATGTATCTTATACTGATAAATATTGAGTTGATCAAAGTATAACACCAAGAACCATCATCAACTCTATTTTCATCATCCATATTCAATCTTCTTTGTTCATTTTCATGCATGCATATGTAATTTCATGCATGATCGCATGACAACTCTATTGTAGTGGATTGGATCATCAATGGTGGTTGTAATATAGATCATGGTGGCTCGACTGTAGTGACAATATACTGATATGTTTCAAGATCACTTTAGGTTGTTTTGGTAGTAGACGATCACATTTCACGATCTGACGTCTTGGAATTCTAATTAAGATGATCGCATGGTCAAAGGCTTGGAGAGATGATCGAATGAATGGATATTTCGATCATATGATCCAAAAGTGGAAATTTATTTAGTGCTAAAAATTATCATCCCATGTCAAAACATCCAGTTACTTAGCTCTCATTTATATGACACCCCAAGCCAACATACGGTTAGAATTCACCTCCTCCCTACCTAATAGAACCTTGTACCGATTCTCTACGAGTGCCCTCTTACACCAACCTCTATCATCATTCTATCCCACATGGTGCTTGATCTTCCATTGATCCACCTCTTATGGGTGTTCACCATGTAATACCTTGAATACACCCACATATTGACTAGCTAGGGTTTAGATTAGCTTCCAAAATTGTGGTGTGAGCTGCTCCCCTTGGCTGGCTAGAATAGTGGCTATATTTTTTAATAGACACACCAATTAAAAACTTAACTAAAATCTAGTGTAGATCTAACCAACTCAAAAACTCCACTTTTAAACTCATATTTCTCAATGTTGTACATAATGTGTCGATTCCACTCAACAAATGAGACATATATTTTAGAACTACAAACCAGCTCAACAATCATCACATTTTGTAATATAGAATGTTAGATCATGACATCAAATGTCATTTCATGTGCCCATAAGGGAACTCCAAGAAGCATCACTTTAACTATCCACTCACAAAGCACATATTGACATATCATTGACAACAAATGAAATTATAGATCACAAAAATCTCCCCCTTTGTATTTTTTTCAATATCTCCAAATAACACTCTGTAAGAGTCAATATGTATGCCAATTTTTTATCCCCATTATTTGAATCAAATGCAAAGGGTAAGTGTGGATTTTTTAAAAACAAGGTATCCATCCATTAAAGAATATCATTATGAATATTTATGAGAGAGAGATGATTTCACATGGTTCACTAAACAAAGATCCTTTACTTAATCAACTCTATGTCTACGTGGGATAACCTAGTGTAGAAAATAAGGAAGATATGACCTAGTTTTACAATGTTGTCTAAAAAATCATGCATGTGAAATCATGATCAAAATGTATCAATTCATGTCTAAGGGGTTGTAAGTTATCATATTTATCAATGAAATTCAAAAAACCTGTACACACTTTATCAAATAATGCTCCCCCTCAAGGGTTGCATTCATATCATTAAATTAACTAAAAATTAGTAAAAAATCATAAATATGTTTGGGGAATAAGGAGGGACATTTTCTTATTATTCACGTGACATGAGAATGCTGAACATAAAGTTTCATTCTTAGCTCAACAAACATCTCTATTGGCCTTTCTTTGGTGAAAATATCTACAACCTGATATTTTATAGAAATGTATTCTAGCTTGATATCTCCACTAGACATCTTTTATATGATAAAATGATATATGATATAAATATTCTTAGATCTTTAATGTCATATAGGATTCTTAGATAATCTAATAGCACTTTCATTATCACATAAAATCTTTTGTGGTTTCTCAGTTTCAATTTTCAAATCTACTAGCTGAACTTGCATGAAAATCATTATTGTACATGCACGTGTAGTTTCCACATAATCTGCCTCATCTATGCTCAAATTTACTTATTTCTAATTCTTTATAAACCAACTGACACATCCTTCTCCTAAAAAGACAGTCCCAACTAAATTAGATCTCTTATAAATATACTCACCAACCCAATTAGCAACTATAAACCCCAATAGATTCATTTCTACACTATGTTTGTATAAAGTCCCAAAATTCAATGTTCCTCTAACATATCTCAAAATTATTTTAGATATTAATAAGTGAGACTATTTTGGATCACATTGGAATATGGAAAATATAGTCATGGAATAAGTTACATATGTCCATGATGTTGTGACATAAAGTAGTCGTATAATGATTCTTCTAAATTATTTCTTATTAAAATTGTTTCTACTTTCATCCTTGCATATTTTAGTTCCAAATGAAATGGGTGTTGAAGCCCCTTTTTCATTTTCCATTCCAAACTTTTCCACTAATTCCCTTGCACACTTCTCCTATAATCGAAATATTGAATTTGGTTTTTGTTAAACCTGAAATCCCAAAAAAATATGTCATCTGACCAAGAATGGACATCTCAAACTTTCTCCTCATTTTCTTATCAAAATATTCACATATAACTTCCCTGTCACCAAAAAATATAATTTCATCCACATATATAATGACTAGCAGAGTATCATTGGTCATTTCTCTTACATAAAGGTTACTCTCAACATTACCCATGAAATACTTCATATCGCTTACACAGCCATCTAATTTGCAGTATCAAGCTCTAGGGGTCTGTTTTAAACAATATAATGATTTTCTCAACATGCATACCATGCTTCCATATTTATTCAAAAAAAACCCCATCTAGTTGTTCTATATATACCTCTTCTTCAAGATCTCCATTTAAAAATACATATTTCACATTCATTTGATAATCCTTATAGTGCATGTGTGTTGCAACTACCAAGAACATTATAATGGTTTCTAGTCTTTCTATTGGTGCAAATTTTTCTTTAAAGTGAATTCCTTCCTTTTATGAATATCCTTTACATACTGTCCTATCTTTGTTTACTGAAACTTCACCTTTCTCATTTATCATATTTCTGAAAACCCACTTAGTGTTGATATCATTTTTATTTATAGGTCTTGATATAAGATACCAAGTGGAATTATTCTCAATTTTATCAAGATCCTCATTCATAGCTAGAATCCATTCTTTATGATCAACTACTTCATCTACTATATGAGGTTTAACTTGAGAAATAAGTGTAGTTTGATCATCAATTCTCAATCTTCTTCTTTTTTTACTGGATACTGTTGATTACCAATTATATTTTCTATCTCAACATGTTTATTTAGTTTTTTGTACCATTTCCTTTTATTTTCATTGGATTATTATTCATCAATAGTATGTTCAAAATTAATATAAACATTTTTTCTATCTCAACAGCTTCATCATTCTTCTGTTCTATTATCATACCATTTTCTACCAAATATTCTGAATCGTTATTATAAGTAATATCAAATTTGATATTTTTTCAATAATTATAACATCAATGTAATCAAATAGATTATTCATCGTTTTTTTCCAACATCTGTAGCCTTTAACATCATGTAGGAAGCCCATGGAAATTCTATCCTCTGGCTTTTCATTAAATTTTCCTAGATTAATTTTATTAATCTTAATGATGATGGGACTTCCAAAATCTCTGAATTATTTAACATTTGGTTTTCTTTTGTAAAAAAATTCATAAGTTGTCATTTTTGTTTTTGGTCTAAGTAGACATCTGTTCTATATATGTATGGTAGTACATATAGCTTCTCTCTAGAAAAACATCGAGGTGTTGTGTTGGGATAACATAGTTCTACCAATTTCAACTATGCTTATGTTCTTTCTTTTAACTACCCCATTTTTTGTGTAGTATATGGTGTGTTGTATTGATTCTTGATTCTGTGATTGAAAATATTTCGTTTGAAAGCCTCACAATTATAATCCTTAATATTATATGATATCAATTTCTTAATATAGAGACCCATCTCCTTCTCAGCTTTCCTTCTAAAAATTTTCAGCATTTTAGGTGACTATGACTTTTGCTTGATAAACATGACATTAGTAATTTGAGTGCAATCATCAATAAATGTTATAAAATAAAAATAACCTCTTGTATAATTATGTATCATTGGCCCAAATATGTGCGTATGAATAAGTTAAAGGGGCCTAGTAGATAGGATATTCACCCCTTTTTGTGAAATTTGGGTTAATTTTTCTTTCTGACATGTTTCACAAATGTCATCCCTTTCTCTTTTTAGCTTGAGAAGATCTTTCACAATATCATACTTTAAGATTTTAAAAATACTCCTTTAACCAATATAGAAAATTCTTTAATGTCAGAGGTTATTTTCATCCTTAGAACTCAAATAGTATGAATTAATAGAATCACCAATTTGAAATAGATTTTGAGTGGTCATTTTTCCGTGATTGATGATTCTTCCATCCATTTATCTCTTGATTATAAATGAATCCTTTTTGAACAACACCTCATGTCCATTGTCATAAGTTTGGTTCAATCTAATAAAATTATGCTTTTACCCTTTAACAAATAAGACATCACTGGACTTCATATTTTTTGATTCAATATTTGCATTTCCAACTCCCTTGATTTTTAGAGAACAGTCATTTCCAAATATCATGGATCCTTCTTCATTATTTTCTATGTCACTCGAAATTTTTGTATCACCAGTCATGTGTGATGAACATATACTATCAAGAATCCAGGACTTAGTTTTAATACTAGATTACAAAGTAACTTCAGTAAAACGTGTTTTTTATTCATTTATTTTCTAAAATCCATTTTCATTAATGACGTTGAGTGTTTGTTCATGAATAATACTCATGAACTTTTCAGCACTATGGCCTCGATGAACACATATTCCACATAATTCATCTAAATATTCAAATTTTTTCTAATTTGGTAGATCAGATGAATTTTTTAAGATTACTTTCTTACTTTGTATTTCTCTTTTGTTTTCAGAATATCTCTCCCTTAGTTCATGCCTCATTTCTGGTAGGGAAATTTTATACCAACACAAATATTCGTTATGCCCAAACATTCTAAAAAACCAATAGTATCCTCTAAACTGTGATCTTCCACACTGATAAAATCATTTCCTTGAATATTGTTGTTATTTTCTTTCCTGAACATGAGTTTGTCTTTGTTTTGGGAGAACAAATCTTCTTCGAGAATTTTCTTCTTTCTTTAGATTAGAAGAAGATTTCTCACTTTACTTTGTGCTCCAAACTTGTCTTAGATTTTTTTTAGACCTTTATTATTAGATATAACATATGTATATTGAGATTTCATTATTGTGGAATTGACCTAATTCTTTGATCCCATCATTTCACCAGTGTGTGATGATTCTTACTTAACCTCAATAACCTTTTTAAAATCTTCTCTGGTATTTTCCAATCTATTCTGTGCTTCAAGGAATTTAGAATGATTTATTGACTATTATTCTTATTTTAGGTTATGATTTTCCTTGTTATCTTTTACCATATTTTCCATTTTAGATACCTTCAGTTTGTGTCTTTCGATTTCTTCAATATAGAAGGTTTATTTCTTTGAACATTCTCTATTATCCTCAGTTATATTTTTTTGTTTCTTTCAATAATAATATCTTATCTTTCTTGAAATTTTTGTTTTTCTCATAATAATATTATAATTTCTTCTTCAATAAGTTTTCTAGATCCTTCCATTCACATTCATCATCTTCACCACTGGAAGTATCTTATCCTTTTTATACATGAGCCACAAAATAAGTTTCATCTTCTGATAGGATGCCTGATGTAGAGTCTATGTCTTATTTTTTTCTCACATATATTCTTCTTTCACATGGAAATAACATTTTCATTATTACACTAATATTGATTGAATATATTGATATTCTACCATTTTTCATCTTCTATAGTTTTCTTCACCGGTAATGGGTGCAATAAACCTTTTATTAAGAAAAATTGTAGCAAAGTGTCCAATGTCATTATTGTTATAACATCTTAGTGGTAGTTTTCCTTTACCCTTAAATCTTCCTTTTATGAATATATTTTATAAAAGAGAAATAATTCGGTTATATTATTCATCTTAATCTTCATCATCAGATTCACTTGATTCTAAAACTTCATCATCTCTAATTTTGAGTTTTCTTATGGACCCAAAATCAATATAATCTTTGATCTTATTCTTGAAAATAAGTATCTTTCACATTTCATAAAAAATGAGAATGTTATTTAATTAATTAAGAGAAATATCATCTCTATCTTTCAATGCTAATACTTAGGAATCAAACCTATCAGGAAAATTTATCATCTATTTTTTGAAAATAGTTGAATCATCCAACTTTACTCCAAAGCCTTGAATATTACTAAAAATTTCATTGAATCTTGTGAAATAATCATCAATGTTTTGATCTTTACCCATCTTGATGTCTTAAATTTTTCTAATTCAAATTTTCAATTTTGATTCCTTGACTTTCATGTTGCCTTTATAGCTTATTTCCAAATTTTCCAAAATTTATTTGGAATTTTTTAGCCTCATAACCGTTGTGTAAACATTTTCTTAAAGAGACATCAAAATATCATTTTGATATTTTCCATCGACTTCCTTGTTTATTTCTCAGAGAAAGTTAAATCAACTTCCTCAGTAATAGGATGGTATCCAACATTATATGCATCTCTAAATTCCAGGAAAAGAGATAGAAGATAGGGTAACATACTATTCTACCAAATGTGATAAATCATTCTATAGAATGTAGGAACACCCCTTCTATTAAGAATGTTTATATTATCTATCTTCAAAATGAATTAGATCCTTATAGAGGTCGCCTAGATATAATACCAATTGAAATACCGAAAATAGTGCAATATCACTGAGTAGGGAGGGGTGAAGCTGTGATCCCCTATTTTAAAATTTTCATTATTATAAATTTCCCGCATTTATTTTAAATTCAACCTATGTGGATGGTTAAGGCCTTGATCCACTCTTTATACATATCTTGGACTTACATCAAATGATGTTGTAAAACAAAGGTATAGAACACAAGGATTTACAAGGTTCAGTACCAAGACTCACTCCTTGTCATGTTGGTTATTCTTCCCAACATGGATTCTTTACTTTAACATAAGATGATAATAAATAGTAATGAGTTAATCTCCCCAATTACAAGCTAGTTATACCCCCCCCCCCACAACATTAATTCATCACTTTCAATTAAGTTTGACCACAATTGCACCTGATTCTTCTAGAAACTGCTTATACCCCCCAACTTTAACTTATTTATTTAGATGGATTGATCCACTTCTTGATGATCTGATAATCATCCTCCACAAGCATGTTGGATCTGAATTTCTTGTGTACCTATTCAAGTGACATCCACAATTTTTTATCAAATCAATTGGCCTTTCTCAATTAAAATTTCACAGACAATTATTTCTTCATCTGTGCATGGGTATACATAAATATATGTATGTTTAGTTATGTTTAATGCAACCTGAACACAACCTATTCACTTCCTTTCTTCCTTTTACACCCACTATTTATTTGTACTTCTTATGCATAAACTTTTATATGATCATCCAAGTGTGTGACCTATTTCCTTTTATGTGCAAAACCAAATGGGTAGAAGTTGTGCATGGGTTATTCTTCTCAAGTGATAGCGTATGTGTACAATTGTCTCAAGAATTCGTACAACACGAACCAGGAAGGATTCATGTTCATGGTGTGTCGCCCAAACCAGGGAGGTGCAACACACTATCCCCATATGGCATCATGAACTAGTTCTTCACAAAGCGTCTCATGAGTGAAAAGAACAATTTGAATGCTTGTGTGAGCCTTCCCCTTTGTGTAAGGCATGCTTTCCTCATGCAATAAATAGCTACACGAAACACTTCTATCTTTAGTGAATAGTGGGTTATGCGATGCTATATTTCATTATGAACGAGAGATCTCTCAATCTCAGTAACACTAAACCCTTAGTCGAGGGATATTTATTTATAGGCAATGATCATAGTGCTTTGAACTACCTATGATCCACATTTTTTCCTCATACATGACTCATTCAAACTCTCGATCTATATGTCATGCCATATAAGATCATCAAACTCATTATTCATTTAGGACCCTTTCAAACATACACCACATTTCATGGAATTTTTCTCATATGTGCCTGAGACTCTCCTTGTTAGTGTCATCCTCATCTACATGACGTGTTACATGTAACACTTCCTGATAAATATTTAGTTGATCGGAGTCAAATGCTGAGAATCCTTGGCAACTCCATTTTCTTCAGTCATATTCAGTCTTCTATGTTCCATTATATACATGCAAATTTTATTCCATTAATGATCTTGTGAAATCCATACGGCTCTAATATAGTGGATTGGATCATCATTGGTGGCTAGAATCTCGATCATGGTGTCTTGGCTGTGGTGACGTCATTTTGAATCGAGAGCGCTTCAAGTGGTTGAAGGTAGAAGACAATCATATTACATGATCAGATGAAAAATAATTCTAATTTATTTGATCGTATGGTTAAAGGCTTGGTGAGATGATCGAACATCTCATATAATTTAATCAGATTATTCAATGGTGGAGATTCATTCGTAGATAAAAATTAATATCCCATATTGAAATATCTCGCGGCTTAGCTCTCATTTATATAATAACCCATGCCAGTGCATGGTTAGAATTCTCATCATATCTCTATGGTATTTCCTCATACCAGTTCTCTGTGGGCTTTCTCATGAAACCACCTCTACCATTGTGACGCCCTGCATGGTTCTTTGTCTACCTCCTATAGGCATGCCCCATGTACTGCCTTGGCCACACCCACATGCTGGCTGGATAGGGTTAGGCTCATTCACCCACATTATGGTGTGTGTTTCTCCCCTTGGCTAGCTGGTATAGTGGATATATTTGTTAATATACACAGAAATTAAAAACTTAACCAAAATCTAATGTGAAGTTAACTAGCTCAAAAACATAACATCTAAACTCATATTTATCAATGTTGTAAATAATGTGTTGATTCCACTCAATAAATGATGCTTGTATTTTAGAAATACAAACCATCAAAAAAATAATCACATTTTATTATGGTGAATGTCCAATCATGACATTCAATTTCATTTCATGAGCCCATAAGGAACTCCAAGTAGCATCACCTAAACCATTCACTCACAAGCACATATTTACATATCATTGATAATAAATGAAATCATTTGGCTCAATATATTATATTAACACAATAACATATACATATATTGAGGTAATTGATTTATTATTTCATCATAGTTTTAGAATATTTGAATGATTTGGAAGATGAAGCAAAACATAAACACTTAATTAAAAACAATACTTTTTCTTCAGAAAAACTCTTCTTCTTAACACCTTAAGACCATTATGGGTAGTGTTATAACTAAAATAAAATATCTATAATATGTTAAGAGAGTTTATAAAGTTATTTGGGAAGATATTTTCTGAAAGAAATAGGTTTTAATTATGAATAAAAGAGAAGAATAAGTGCCCTTTTATAAGAGAGGGGAGCAGAACTCTTGTAATTCTTCAAAATATTAAATTAATATATATAAAATTTAAAATCCAAATGGATTAAAACATTTTAATTTATAATATAAGATGACATGGGTTTAAATAAATTCATCTAATAATAATTATATTTGTTTTGACTATTCTTTAATCCTTTTCATTATGTTTTAACCCTTATTTAATCTTTTTAATTCTTATTGTGATATCATATAATTTACAATTTCAGGGTTAATATAATTAATATAAAATTACAAAATACAAATAAATGAGTCGTTAATGAAATTTTGAGACTTATACCAATATTTTGGACAAATTTTATATTTTTATGGATTTTATATCATTTAGTAAAATATCATTTCTTTTATAATATCATTAATGTTAATTTTGAGATTATTAATTACTTGACTTTTCAAAATTATCATAAAAAATTATATATTATAAAAAAATATTTTAAATCATCACTAAAATGTCAAATTAATCCATAAATTTAATGGATGATATTAATTATCTCAAATTATATGTATTTTATTATTTCTAATAACATTTGTTTGATATTTCCTGTAATTAAGTAATCATTGCATCATCATTATGAAATCCTGTATTTAATTATTTCTTTCCTAAAAATTAAAATTAAAATATCAATAAAAATATAATCATTTCATATTTAAAAATAAAATTTATATCCAAACATATCCTATATATAACCCCATATTAAAACTATTTAACTTGTTAAAAACAAGATTATGAAAAAATTGACTTTTCATTGAATTAAGTACTATAAATATATTAAAGTCATATAAGTGGCTCCAAGAGCTTATAAAATCGTCCCAGTGTTGTTTTAAATCCAAAATAACTCATCCATTAAAATAATTACTAGTGTTTGGTAAATTTTATAATATTTATAATATTTTTTTACCTTTAATTTCCCGATTTACCCTTGACCGTGGTAATAAAAAATATTAATAAAGTTACTATTCATAATGTCGAAAAATAAATGGGACATATTTAATAAATTTTTTTCGTATAATTCTAAATATGGGATACATTTTTCAAACATCAAAATAAAAAATTACCTAAAATTTATTTTAAAATTAATCTCATTGATGGATTGAGAAAATGGGTTTTTAAAGTAAAAATGTTCAAAATCAGAAATGTTTTTATATACAAAATCAATGTGAAATTTATTCTAATAAAATATGTTAGATTAATGATAAAAATAATTATCTAATTATAATTTAAAACAATTCAAATATTTAATTTTACACTTTAATAAATTTGATAAAAAAACAATTTTCAATTAAAATTATGTATTCATTCCCAATTCATCAAAACATGAAACCTATTAGAAAAATATAAAAACTTCAATCAAATTAAATTTTGATATTAATAATTAAAACAATAATTTCATTATTTTTAAAATTGAATTTGTAAGAGTTTCGAGAGAAATATTTAAAACACGTGCGCCATCAAAAGTCAGGAAAACTACATTTTTTTAAAAATACTTATTTCTTCATCAAAATTGGATTTTTTCTTATATAATGTACATTAAGACACCTAATATTAATTTATTATATTTAATATTATATATATATATACATATATATCATTAAAATATTACAAAAAGTGTTATTTATATATTTATTGGTATAAAATACACTTGTGCACATTTAAAGTAGTTGTGAGGAAAACACATCCTTTTATTTTAAGAAAGATTTTACATACATTTATAATTAATTTTTCACCAATTAATTAATAATATATACATGAGTACATAGTATATTAATAATTAATTTAATCATGTTCATTCCGACCATTCTAACGACTATGTAATAATAATATTTATTTATTTGTTTAAGCTTGATGTGTAATATCATGTACCCTATAAAACAAAGTATTTATTTTCTAAAAAACTTAGGATGTTAAATTATACCCCACCCTTCAAAATTTAATCCTCACAATTTTGAATTTAGTCTTAGAAAATATGGTTTGACATTTCAAAATACCTTTATTAAAATCCCACATCAAAAAAAAGGATTAACAAAACTTCCACTTTAAAAGAAAGAAAGGGAAGGACAAAGGTCACCTGACATAACACATACTACGTTACCATAAAGAAAAAAATGTACATGGAAGAGAAATATAACTCTAAAAAATTAATACAGAGTGATATAGAACATGATTATGGGAAACTTAACCCTCACAAAACCATAAATATGTGATGGGTCAAAAGACCGTTGATAAAAATAAATGTATAAAGTTTTTGTTTCAAGATCCATTTAATAGAGTTGGGGAGTTATTTTACTACCAAGATTAAGAACATATGGATACATGATTACTTGAAAAATAGGGTTTCATACTTTAACCAATGTCCACCACAAAATCATCTTTTTCTCCAAAGGATGAGTATTTTAGATGAACATTTCACGCCTGAAGCATTAGAATCATATTCTATAGATCACAAAATCCACAAAAGTATAACTATTTATTCCTCATATCGTTATAAATTAACCAAAACCAATATCTTTAAGAAAAGATAAGATAAAATCCAAAAATATTAAACCATTATATAAATAAAAACTACTTTTAATCTCTGAAATTCAATAATACTACCCAGACATCAACATAGATCATTCGATAAATAACAGTTCTTAAATTCCTAAAAAATACTAATTAATATTGAAACCCAAAATTAATAAGGATTTAATCATAGTCTTCCAAGATATATTTTAACATTTATCTCAAAATAACATCAATCACTCTTAATATCTCATTCCAAAAATTTAATTTCCTAAATCCCAGAATCTCTGAGATATGCTAATTATTTCTATAAATAACACGAATCATCATAAGTCCACAATAAAATAATAGACTCATATAAAATATAATTCATAATTTACATATAATATAAAATACGAAGGTATCATGATTTCCTTGATCATATAGGGTTCCCAAAATAGTGAATGCCTTCTGAAGAAACATTAATCATTAATCACCAAATCATTTCCCAATCCCATGGTTAGCTATTCAATAAAATACATGTACCCAAAATGAACTAATTCTTATTTAATCAACTTTTTTAACTAAAAATAAAAAATAATACTAAATTAGGACTTCACATAGGCAAGTGGTAGGTGATGCACCCTCGTCTCCCTTTGTTTGTGGGTTTGATTCCTGCGGACTTTTCGAACGTGATGGGTTGTCACCCATCCTACGGGTTGTCCTCTTTCTAAAATTATATAATTATAAAATTGTTGAAATAATATATACATCCTCAAGAAAACCTTAATATTTATTAACCTGAATGTTTATCTCATACCTTTCATTTTTCATCCCAAAATGTAATAAATCATAATTACCTCAAAATTAAATGTCTCCAAAAATACCGTTAATCACCTTAAAATTTCATAACTTAAATCCTCAAAAGGGGTTTCTAAGACAATGAACTTATGATAAAACATAAAATTATAACCTCATTATGATATCCCTAACTTTTAAGAAAACATCATAATCTATAATTTTTTTTAATCCCTTATTAGATACCAACTATAAGGACTTGGCCATAAACATTACAAATTCCAGTAATTTTAAAACTAGAAATCATATTACATTCCAAGTATCATTTAATTTTCTAATTTTAGAGTAATAGGAAAAAATCTTAAATAATAAACCAATACATTAAAAGTGATAACTTATACTCGGTATCCATTTTTTCCATAAAACAAAAATCTTCAAAACAAATCATGATTTATTATTATGATATATCCTCACAATTTTCCCATGATCTCATTAGTGAAACAACTCTTCCTTGAACCCTGTGAAAAAAAAATTAAAACATTGGATGAGAAAAATATCTTAGTAAGGTACTTAATGGAAGGGAAACCATTAGTATAATGAAATCACATAAAAAATTTCCATAAAAGCATACCATTTACCCTAAAAAAATAATCACCATTTCAAAATATTATTATCATACATTTTGAAGATCAAATTATATCCATGAAAAATCATATGCAAGAATTTAAAAGATAAGTAAGTAAATTGGGAAATAATTATACTCCAATGGAATAACCATGTGGTCTACTTCCATACATATCACTCTTTAAAATTTAATAACCATATGGTAAAATTTTATACACAATGCATTGGAGGATATAATTTAACCACCCATCCTTAGTTTATCATGGAACCAACATTCTTTTGTTTATCACATAACCACCCATAAAATATCCAAGTATAATTATATAATCAAAAAACATAAAATATTTTAATCTTGACCATTTCACACTTAATATTTCATTTTAACTCGAAAGAAAACAAATCATTTTATAGAAATAATCAATCAGTTTTCAAAACTTATTTTAGACATTTTAAAAATTGATTTTTAAATAAAACTGTCTAATAAAACATTGAAATATTTCAAAGAAACTAATAAATTTCAATTTTAAAACATTAATGAATATATCAATATATTCATAAAATCCATTTTCAAAACATGGACTTGAAATATAAATATTTATAATAATAAATCTTTAAAACATTTAAAATAATTTTTTTTGTTATAGAGTCCCTTACCCAATGTCGGATTCATCACTTATGTACTTTTTCTTTCTGGATAATAATATTATGTCAACCATTTACTTTATCAAGAACCTTTTCAGTTTTATTATTATTTTTTTATCACTTATTACCATCTTATCATGTTATAACAATTACTTAATTATTTAAGTTCATGTTGGACATTTTGATGATATTCGGTGCTTCATTCCAACATGAATTTGGTATGATATCAAGAGTCAAATTGGTCATAATTCCATCATTTATAGAATAATATTCATGAAATAATAATCACTTATATACATCAATTATAATTTTAAATTAATCCATTAAATATAGATATGCAAAATGCATGACGTTACAATCATAGAGAAGGTAAGTTGTACGTACGAATGTGTAATGTTTTCATTTTTCAATGATCATTATGAAAAGAAGGTAACTATTATATTATATTTATATAATAATAATAATATAATTAATATCATCTTAATAAATTAAATATAATTATATATATTTTCCAAGTGATGTGGTGCTGAAACATGAATTTCATTATTTCTTGGAGGTGATAGTTCACACGTATGCACGAATGACGTTATCATTTTTATGTGAATGGAAAGGTAAGAATTTTAATGATATATTATTATTTAATATTGATAAATATGTAATTACTATATCATATAAACATTAATTTCATCTTTATAACCACTCTTTGTAGATGGTGCTGGAAAATAAATTATATCAGTTCATGATGTGGTAGTTCATCGTACACACGAATGATAGTTCTTTCCCCATTTGATGGAAGTGGAGATTTATTTATGTGATGATATTAAAATAATAACATATCATTATATTTTCCATATTGGAGTTATTATTTCATCATGTTTGAAGGAGATTTGAAGGATTTGGAAGACGAAAAAAAGAAAAACACTTAATTAAAAACAAAACATTTTCATCGAACAATCTCCTTTTCTTAATACCTTAAGACCAACAAGGTTAGTTTTATGCCTAAAATAAAAGTTCTAGAATGTATAAAGATATTATATAAATTTATTTTTGTAGATATTTTTCAAACCAAATAGTTTTTTAATTATGAAAAAAATATAAGAATATGTTCCATTTTATAAGAGAGGGGAGGGGCACTCTTTGTATTCATCAAAATATTAAATTAATATAAATTAATTTTATAATAAAGATGGATTAAAACCTATTATTACATGAACCAACCCAATATAGGGCTTAATACAAAACTACAACAATCCTACCACCATAGGAAAGGGGGTGGCGTCAAGTGTGATGGCATAACTAAACTCAGTGAGGCATTTGCCTAAAGTGCTTATATGCACGCACCAACAAAGACCTTGATGAAATAGTACAGAGATAGAAAAATAACTTAGAAAACTAAATAGTCATGCATAAATCTATCCCAACTAGAGTACAATAGAAGTACTAAAATCATATAAAAAGGTAAATCACATGTCCACCTAATGAAAACTACAAAAGTGTCTAACCTACTCTGAAGGAGAGGATCGTTGTCGAAAGTAACTATCAGAAATCTCTTCATCCCAACTCTAGTAAACAACTTGGTATGTCTATATTTATAAGCTACACCTTCTTTATGTCATCTAGGGACTCCATTGAAAGGAATTTGGTCTGCATAAGACACAACACGTGCAGGCAAAGCCAATGCCAGGGTGAGTATAAGACTACTCAGTAGGCGCCCCAAAAACCCAAAAGAAAAGGGAGAAACTAAAAGGAGATAGTATACATGATCTATCCATAGGGAACCCCATAAAGATATAAACTCCATCTCAAACCATCCTCATTCATATATTACTAGTTAACAAATTCAAAGAAACCCAAATGAAAGAGTAAGGAATAACTCAATCACACAGCTCAACCCAGAAAGAAGTAAACTCATCTAAGCACAAAGGGGATCAAAACTGTGGGTAGATGAACTACACATCAAATATCTCTCACCCTTAGAAAGAGAGTGATATCATCAAACCACTAGAATCTAATCATGGAAAGAACATGGCATACCCCATGCATCTTCACCTCCCATGGAAGGAGAGCAACCAAAAATAAGGTGTGGGCACAGAAGATGTATGAATACACAATCCAAAAGGGGTGTCAACCCATAACATAAAAACAATATTAGGGATCCCAAAAACACCCAGATATACTCATCTCAAACTCTAAGTCTTGTGACTTTCTGACCTCATATCCAGTAATATGATTTTACACGAGGCTATAAAGGTAACACAATACCAGGAGAACACAATCCAAGAGCTCAGTCATCCCAGATGAAACCTATCCAAGAGATACACTCCATTGAGAACAACTCTACCATTCTGAATAGTAAATCCAATAGAACATGATCCATCAGGAAAAACCTACTACGTCCAGCTCTATTGCCAAGCACCAGAAGTCCTATAATCCCATTCTTGTGCAATGTGTAAGGATAAAGGAACCAAGTGGTAGGCCATATCCTCACCACTTCCCAATAGTTGATGGATCACTACTCCAAACTATGAATAACATGCATCTTCTCTAACAAGAGGGAATATAGGGACCTTAACTTCACCACCACCCTATATTTTATGGATTATTAGCTCCAAATTTTAATTTAAAACCTCTATTGCTCCTGTATGAAGGGGCTTGTACAGCGGTCCATCGAGGGAGCACTAACTCCTAATTAGGTATCACACATATCAAGTGGAGGGGACCTCTCCATGGAAATACACTCAATATATGAGGGAGAATCAAATAAAATAGAGGACTTTCTCCCTAATTCTACTTGGAAATGGGGTAGTACTACTCCGTAGGTGAGGACCCACACCCTAGTACGACAGGGGAGTACCACTCAAATGATAGAGCACGTGCACCCTAACCTGGTAGGGTAGTACTACTCTATGGATAGAGTAACCATACCCAAGGTATGATAGGGTATTACCATCTTTTGTAGCTCATTTACTATGAGGGACTCACATCCTAGTATGACATGGGAGTACCAACCCCAGTCTAGAGGAACCACTCCCTAGTACGACAGGGAAGTACCAAATTTTCTAGACCAAAATGTATAGTGGATTCGCACCCTGAAATGATAGGGGAGTACTAACTCCAAGGATAAAAGACCTTCACCCTAACCTAGTGGGGGAGTACCCACCCTTCCTATACATTACATTTGGAGGACCCACACCCTGACACGGTAGGGGATTATCGACTCCAGGAATAGAGGACATACACCCCGGTCCAATAGGGGAGTACCTACTCTATCTGGCTAACTAGTATACAGGGATTTCACCCTAACACAATAGGGGATCACTATCAAACTAAAAATACATCATAGGGAACATGCGCCCTAATCCATTAATGGAGTAAAAACCCCTGAAGAGCCACCCAAAGGTAAATGAACTTGATCCTATGACATGGGGATTCCTTTCTCTAAAAATCAGAGAGGTAAGGTAAAGCCATGCCATGATTCCATAGAGGAATACCAATACCAGTGTCTCTCCTAATGAAACACACTGATCAATAACATTAGTTGAGTGCTTCTAAGAGCAGTGTCACACTTATCATACCTCACATAGTAACACTGCCAGGGGTAGGGTACCCATGCCTTGTTAAAATAGTGGAGAACCACTCTATCAGTTTAAAGAGTCCAGGGGACCCATATCCTAAAGCTAAAGGGAAGGGTACAAAACCCAATGTAAACCTAATGATTCACCCTGATCAATTACCCAGGTTAGCACCCCAATGAAATTATCTTGATCAAAACATTCCACCTCGTAACTTGTAGTCTAAAAAAGATGCCACCATCCTGTTCTATGTGTAAAACACTTAGGACTGGCTACTCGCAAGCCAGAATTTGAATCATATAGAATAAGTTGCATAAAGAAAAACATCTTAAGAAGATCTCGTAGAATTACACGGTATGCACTGTGGTCCCCACAGTGTGTGAACCCGCCTATGCGCCAATCCGAGTATCATTTCTACATAGTTTTCCAACCCATGTAGGGGTACACAATGTGTAAAAAGATTACATGTAATTCACTACTTCACCCACCCCATAGCTATGTGGTTTTACTAATGTCTGTGTACTAGACCTCATGTCTACGTACTTTGTTCATGTAGTTGTACATGGCTATGTTATTTCACACTGCTTCCCAAGACATGTCCCATGGTCACACAGATTTGTGTAACTACACGGCGTGTAACCATGGTAAATGGTTTGTAGTCCCCAAGCTTCATCTTCCTCCAACAGAAATGTCTTCAGAGCATGTTTCACTGAACTACACACCATGTAGATGGTAATTCCATCCATGAATCACCTACAATAATGCTCTATTCACCCCAGTTTACCAAAAACCCACATATCAACCTAGAATGGATCATTAAAAATAGAAATTGGGATCTATAACATTAAAAAATGAATGGTGATTAGGAATAAAACTCAAACCACCTACCTAGAGGTTGAAACATCGATGCATCAAGTGAAGAACAATGCCCAGATCATGCTTCTTCTTGATTTGATGATGATATGTGATAGAAATGGAGATCATAAACACATTGTTGCATAGATTCAGCTTCAATTCCATCTTCACCAAAGGGGGAAGAGAAGAGAAGGTGGTCTAATTTGATCCATGCACACCAACATGAGGGGAGTTGGAGAGGTATTAGGTTTAGGTTTAATTAGTTAATTAAATTCTCAATTAATTAATTAATCCACTACTTAACACCTCATCATTTTACCTCCTACCAAAACTCATAGAGAAAATGACTTTAGTTCATGCCTAGGGAAAATAAGACATTAATAATGGTCTCAAAAATCTGATATGAGACTCCACTCAAGATTTATTTATGTTTTAAGAGTAACTATACACACATGAAAAAATAAATTTAATATTTTTAAAATCCCTACACCAAGGCTCTCTGGGTCCCAGATTCCAATGTCGACTCAGTGCCTAGTTTCAGAAATATTCTCAAGAATATTTTGAAGTATTATAGTTCAAAACACGAGTCTCTACATTAATACCACCTTCAAATATTTTCATCCTCTAAAATCAAAATACTAGGAACTGATAAAAGAAACTAAGCTCCACACTATATCTCTTACACAAGTGAGATCTATAAGGGTTCTCGTGAGTCCTCCAAGCACAAAATTGGGGTAAACACCAAGGATAAGCCACTCTTACATCTATCCCAAACTAGGGAACATCATGAAACAAGTAGAACATGCATCTTCAACTATGACTGGTGAGAAAAGCACCAAGAACTGTGGTCCATCTGCAGTCATGGGGGCTATGGAACACCACCTCACTAACCTAATGTAGGTACTGATGTACCCCCCATAATTTACATCTACACATAGATGAATTGCTCCACTACCTCCTCAAGCGTATTGCATTCAATTTTTACACTGAACATGTGAGGGTATCAACAAACAAGAGATGTGGGTAAACTCATCTAACAGTGAGGACCTAGACACGGAAAGTGCATTGAATACACCATGCGTCTTTACCCCTCTCGGAAGGAGAGTAACCCTAACCACAACACCTCTACGCCCACTGGTGTCATACTAACTTAGTATGTATGGTTGAAAACCAATACACACTACTAAAACATTGTAGGGTCTAGATATGCCGCTATGGAATGGTTATAAGAATTGCCCTCCCTTCAGTAGGGAAACCAAGAAGAAGGGTCAAGAAGAAAAGCTCCACTAGTAAGGTTAGGACCTATTCAAAAACATAATGCGCAACCTTGACCTAAAAACATAAGTCTAAGGAACTCACCCACCACACCTTGATACTATCCACTATGGGTGTCAGTAAATCTCATGCACTTTTTTGATCGTGTCACAAAAATGTTTCTTGATGGGGAAAGCATCCCTCTTCCACATGATTCCAAAGATAGGTAAAACAACACCTCATACTCCTCGATAATATCGTATACCAAGATGACGAAAAGTTCATAAAGGTACTAAAAAACAAAAAAAGGGCTTACCAAATGCTTTCATTGGGTCCTAATGGGTCCATTGTAACCACTAAAATGACACCCGGCCCTAAACACCCAAGTTAGAGAGAATCATCCAACGTACCTCCAAATTATCCGTTGCGTACGACACTGAATCTCTCTCAAAGATTTTATCATGTACCAAAAATGAATCTTGGTGGGGGAAGAACCTATATTCCTCTTGTATTCGGAGCTATGTCAAACAACACCAACATAGGATTACACCGACACCCTGCATCACCTCTATTAAACATTGAGCAGGAAGTTGAATGAGAAAGAGTAACTCACTATAGTGTCAATAAATTTCTACTATAGATTGTATAAGGGACATAGTAAATACATAAATTCATCCTTATATATTATATGTCAAAGGAATCTATTTCCTAAAGTTGTCCTCACCCGAATCCTCCAGCTCCCTGAGCCTGGCATTGACCAGCTGTGGGTGGTGGTGAAAACACCTCATACCGCATTCCACCTCGTGATGTTATGACATATCCTCCACCACATCCCCTATATTTAGTAACTCCCTAATCCAAGAATCTTATCTACCAAGGATTCCCATCGGCTGACTCCTTATCAGATGTACATAGGGTCGTACAATCTCTAGAAAAATTCCTCCATCTGTCACAAGTGTAAAACTGCCTCTCATACGATTGACCTAGTTCATGGTACTTCTCCTGCGCTATAGGACCACATGACTTGGTTTGGGATTGGGTATGCATCCTAAGTCATGATCCTATCACTTCCATCTATCAGCTTCTATAGATGCCTCAGCCTCATGACCACCACTAAAGGTTAAATCCGTCTAGCCCTCCGCCAGGAAGCTCTCAACAACCAGAGGTCGATCCAGTACCCCCACATAAGTGGGAATCCACAAAGAGACCACACCTTCTATGGTGTCCCTAAAATTATCCCAATTGAAGGATCATGATATAAATAAAATGTCTTGAACCATTTTTAAATATTGATGAGTAGGGTCTTTGAACCTTAATGTATAATCTGCCATAGTTTTGCTACCTTACAAAAGATGTAGAAGCTCCTAGATATGCACTGATCTCATCATGGGTGGGTAGAACTCAAACATAGTGAGTGTCAAATTATCATGGGACTAAATAACTAAAACCAACCATATCCCTAATTAACCTCACATAAGGCTCAACACTAGGACCACCATCTAATTTGGAAGTGTCCTCACATGTTGAAAAACTTGTTTGACCACCTCAATCCATTCATCAGCTACCTCGGGGTCTAGAGCACATCGATACCTCAGAGGTCACTACCTCAGGATCTTGTGAAAAACACTAAACCTATACGCATCCTCATACAAAACTCTTATCACAACCAGCTGCTCAATGAGTGGTGGCTCAACCGATGGACCACCCCGAGGTAATGCCTTAGAACCGGTTCCATACACTGAAGCTTAATCATGGGGTGGATTTCCATCAAAATCAGGCCACAGAATCCTATCTGGATGTTGTCATGGGGATATCCTAAAATAGAATTCAAGATGCACCATGGTTAAAGAGTATATCTAGGGATCTGACTCATGAATGAAAAGTAAAAACCAAAACCTAGTCACATAAAATCCATGTACTATTTTTTCCCCATGAAATGTTCCATAATGTTTCGAGTCAAAAAGAATGTTGTCAGATCCCTAGAGTGTAGATACATCGGTCGTCTCACCAACACTGGAACCTCTGGCCTGAGAGTCGAACTCAAAACACTCTTACACTATCTCTATGCAACCCAAAAAAATCCTTTTTAGGGAATGTATTCACAATGTCTAAAGGATCAAACCAGCTCTAATAAAAATGTTTCATGACACGGCCCAAGCTATGGCTTGAGCTGAAACTACCCCAATCCTATCTCTATAGGCCAGGGTGTGCCGACAAGCATCAAAGACATGACTAAACTCAGGGAGCCCTTTTCCTACAGTATATATATGCATGCACCCACAAACACCTTGATGCAAAATTTTAGAGATTTAAAAAGAAATTTGAAACTAAAAATTCATTCATACATCTATCCAAACCAGAGTACAATAGAAATACTGAAATCACATAAAATGGGTAAACACATGTCCACCAAAAGAAAACCGAAAAAGCATCCAACCTCCTCTGATGGAGAGGATCACTGTATAATGTAACTATCAAAAATATAATCATCCCAACTCTGTTAAACAACTTAGTCAGTCTATCTCGCAAAGATCCGCATTCCTTAGGACCTCTAGGGATGCCATAAAAACACATGTGGTCTGCACAAGACACAACACGTACGAGAAAAGCCTATGCAGGAGTGAGTGTGAGAATACTCAGTAGAATCCCCAAAACCCAAAAGAAAATAGACAAACTGAAAGGTGGCAGTCCTATAAACCTATCCATAGGGAACCCCATTGAGAGAGAAAATCCATCTGGAACCATCCTCAGTTGTACGTGACTAGTTAGCTAAGTCAAAGAAATCCAAATGAAAGAGTAAGGAAATCCCCTTCCCACAAATCAACCCAGAAATAAGAGACCTCATCCAAGAACAGGGGGCTCAATACAGTGAGTGAAAGAACTACACATAAAATCTTTTCCACCCTCAACGGGAGAGTGATCTCATAAAATAATGAGAAGATAATCATTAAAAGCACATGGCATACCATGCATTTATTTGTATCTCATGTAAGAAGAAAAACCAAAACTAAGGTGTTGGCATAGAAGAGGTGTGAATACACAATTCATAAGGGGTGTTAACTAAGACTATGAAAACACCACTATGGATTCTATAAACACCAATATATACTCATCTGAAACTCAAATTATCTTGTCGTTATTCCCTCATATCCTGTAACAGGATTCCACATGAGGTTCTAAAGGTAACACAAAACCACAAGAACACACTCCATGAGATCATCCGTCCTAGATGGCACGCTTTCGAGAGATACACTCCATTGGTAATAACTCTACCATTAATAATGGTACATCTGAGATAAAATTCTCCATTGGGAATAACCTACATGGTCTATCTCTATTGCCCCGCATAATAAGTCATGTTGTCGCTAGCCTGTGCCCTGTACAATGATAAAGAAACCTAGTGGATAGGCCCGCTCCACCCCAATATCCTACAGTTGAGGGATCACTACTCCAAAATATGAACCATTTTCATCTTTTCTAACAAGATGAAATAGTGTGACCCACACCTCCCCACTACCCTATAGTTGAGGGAGTACTATCTTCTGACAAACACGTGAAACCTCTATCACTCTTGTATAGAGTGGCTGATACCTTAGTCCATCAAGGGAGCACTAAATCCTAACTATGAATCATGAATATCAAGTGGAGGGACCCACACCTTGTAATTATACTCAATAGCCAATGGTGCTTCCACTCAAATGGAGGAACCAATCACTGTTGCTACTCAGAAAGTGGGGAGTACTACTCTGTGGGTGAGGAACTCCACCCTAGTACGAAAGGGGAGTACCACTCAAAGGACAGAGGACCCACACCCTAACCTAGTAGAGGAGTACTCCTTTATGTATATAGGACACACACCCTGGGTCTGAAAGGGAGTACCGACTTTGCCATCTCATTTACTATTGGGGACCCACATGCTGGTATGATAGGGGAGTACCAACCTCGGGCTAGAGGACATGATCCCAGGTACGATAGGGGAGCACCAATTGTTATGAAACAAAAATTATAGAGTACCCTCACCCTAGAATGATAGGGGAGTACCGACTCTAAGGATATATGACCATCACCCTATCCCAGTAGGGGAGTAACCACTCTTCCTATATATTCCATTTGGAGGACCAACACCATGACACGGCAAGGTAGTACCAACATCTTTCTTAAACCGGGTATTAGCTACTCTATCTGGCCAGCTAGTATGGAGGGTGTGTTCCTTGACATGGTAGGGGAGCACTGACCAACTATATGAACATCACGAGGAACTCGCTCCCTAATCCATTAGGGAAGTAAAAACCCTAAAAGAACTACCCCAAGGTAAAAGAACATGTTCCCATGATGTGGGGATTCTAATGTCTACCAAAGTAGAGAGGTAATGGAAACCCGCACCCTGATTCCATAGTGGAGTACCAGTCCCAACGTCTTTCCTCTAGAACCACACAAATCTCCAACATCATTCGAGTTTAGCTAAGAGGAGTGTCAATCTTTTCATACCTCTCATAGTAACATCACCATGGGTAGGGGACCCACCCTCTATTACAACAGGTGAGAACCACTCTACCAGTCTAAAGAGTCTAGAGGACCTACATCCTAAATGTGGAGGGAAGGGTACTGACCCAGACATTAACCTAGTGATTCACCCTAATCCCCGCACATGGATAGCTCCACTATGCAATCATCTTGATCAAAACATGCCACCTCATAACTTGTAGTTTGAGACATATTCCACCATCATGTTCTATATGAAAAAAATACTTAGGATAGGCTAATCGCAGACAAGAATATGAGTCCCATATAAGAGGGTATGAAAGGAAGAAGATCTCAAGAAGATCTCTTATGAGTGAACGGTGTGCACTGGGGTCCACTTGACAAGTAAACCCATTTGATCACATAGATGTGTATCTAGTATACATGGTTTTCTAAACCATATAGGGGTACACTCTGTTTACAAATAGTAAACAGCATATACAAAGAGTACAAGCCATGAACTACATCACCTAGCCCCTAAATATGTTGGTTTACCCATGTCCATGTACTGAACCTCATACCCATGTACTTTAGCTATGTGGTCTTACATGGCCATGGGTTTTCACTCAACTTCAAAATCCATGTCCCATGGTCACACGAATTGGGGTCAAAACATTATGTGTATCCCTGGTACTTAATTTGTAGCCCCCAAAGTTCATATTCCATGAACAGGAATTGATATACAGTGTGTGTCACCAAACTACAATTTCTGTAGATAGTAATTGTAGTCGAGAATGACCTTCAAAAAACACTCGATTCGCCCTAGTTTATCCCAAAACCCATAGATCTACTTAGTAGGTATCATTAGAAATTGAATTTGGGATCTAAAACCTTAAAACAATGAAAAACTAATGGGGATCAAGACCAAAACTCAGACCTCCTAACTTGAGGGTGAAAGCCTAAAGCTTCAGGTGGAGAAAGACACCCAAATCATGATGCTTATCCATCTTATGATGATCTTTGTCAGAAATAGATATTGAAAGCACCATGTTTCATTGATTTGGTTTCATTTACATAATCGCAAAAGGGAGAAGAGAAGTAGAGGGGTCTCCTCTTTATTTTTTGCACACCAACATGAGGGGAGGGGAGAGGTATTATGTATAGGATTAACTAATTAATTAAATTCTCATTTAATTAATTAATCCACCACTTCATTCCTATCATTTCACCTTCAACCAAAACTCATAAAGTAGACAAATTTAGGTCTTTCCTAGGGTAATCATGACATAGTGAACTCAATCACGGTCATAGAAATCCAATTCGAGTCTCCACTTGAGTCTTCCCCATGATTTAAGTAAAAATTCATATACATGAAAAAATATATTTAATATTTTTAAAATCACCGCACTGACTCAATTCCTGGCTTCAAAAATCTTCTTCGGAATATTCCTATGTTTTACAAGTCAAAATATAAGGTGATTCATATTAATTTGGAATATATTGTCGTGATAGTTATAAATACATTTCATCTAATGAAATTTAGACAAGTTTTTACTATTTTCTAATCCTTATCATTTTTTAAACCTTTTTTGACGTTTTTAATTTTTACCATGATATCATGTAATTTACATTGTGAGGGTTATATAATTACTATAATATGCCAAAAAAACCAATAAATAAGTAATTGATTATATTTCAAGACTTATACCAATCATTTTTTGGAATACTATATTTTTATGAATTTTATATCATTTAATAAAATATAATTTATTTTAAAATACCATTAGCTTCCATTTTGACAAGATTTGTTATGTGAATTTTTTAAAAATTTCATAACAACATGATATCTTCAAAAAAACACTTTTATGTCATCAATAACATGTCAAAATAATCCATGAAACTCATATATGACATTGATTCTGTCAAATTTAATTTAATTTAATATTTTTTACATCATTTATTTGATATTTCCATTAATTAAATAATTACAGCATCATCATTGTGAAATCCTTTAATTTAATTATGTTTTACCTACAATTTAAAAATAAAATATCATAATGAAAATAATAATTTTATATTTCAATATAATATTTATATTCAAACATATCTCCTATAAAATCCCATAGTAAAAATATCTCACTTGTTAAAAATAAGAGTATAACGAAATTGACAATTCTTTGAATTAAATACTATAATTGGATTGAAGTCATCAAAGTGGATCCAAGAGCTCATAAAATAGTCTCACATATGATTTTATTAAATAATAAATCATCCAATAAAATTATTACAAGTTTTAGGATAATTTTTTAATATTTATAATACTATTTTTCCTTTATTTTTATGATTTACCTTTAACTACAGTAATAAAAAATATTACTAATGTTGATATTCATAATGTCCAAAAATAAAAGGGAACTATTTACTAAATTTGGACCTTCTTATTCCAAATATGAAATCCATTTTTGAAAGTTCAAAATAAAAAATTGGATAAAATTAATTTAAAATTAATTTCATTGACTGATTAAGAAAATGAGTTTTCAAAGTAAAAATGTTTAAATGATTAAAATGTTTTTATACCCAAATTCAATGTGAAATTGATTAAAATGGCCTATATTGGATTAAATAATGAAAAATTGATCTAATTATCCTTTAAAATTTAAAATCTATAATTTAACACTATAAATAAATTTAATTAAAAAGTAGTTTTCAATAAAAATGCACTATTTTTTCTCTATTCATTAAAACATTAAACTTATTAGCAAAATATCAAAAATCTGACCAAAGTAAATTGTTATATTCTTATTTTAACGAAGAATTTTATTTTTTCAAATATAAATTTTAAAAGTTTCAAAAACTATATTTAAACCAAGTCCACCATCAAAAGGAGGAAAAATAGCCTTTTTTGAAAAAAAACATCTTTTATGAGTTAAATTGGATTTGTTCTTATAAAATGTATTTAAAACACATAAAATGAATTTTAAAAATTATATTGAATATATTATATATATTTTATTAATATAATACAACAAGAGATATTTTTATATTTATTGGTATAAAATACCCTTGTTTACATTAAAATAGTTTTTTAGATAAAATATTTCATTTTATATTAAAAAGGTTTTTGCATTCATTTATAATTAATTTTTTCCTAACGTATTTATTATATATACATGTGTAAACCAAATTTTAATAATTCAATTAATAATGTTCATATGTAGGTTATGATAATATTTAGTGGTTTTTTAAGCTTGATGTTGTGTATCAAGTATGCTATCGAACATAATATTTTTTTTAATTGAGTAGGTTAAATTAGCAAAAGAAAAATTATGTGTTCTAACTAAGACTTTTATTGTTAATTTGTTCCTAATCCTCTAAAAATATTCAATAAACTTATTAACATAACTAATTAACTATATTCAATATGATGAAATGTTGTTATTTTAATTCTATATTCATTTTATTTCTCCATTCTATCTAATAAAAATGAAAGCATCACTCATGCATATGTACGACCTATCATTTCCAAGTAGAGGTGTAATTTATTTTTCATTATATTTATACATAGAAGGTATTAAATATGTAATTAAGGAATATATATATATATATGATATTTATGAAATAATTATGATTCTATAAATAAAATATAGAATCTACCTTCTTAGCCTTCCGTCTATTGTAAAATTATAATATTTCAATGCGTATTTGTGGGCTGCCACCTCCATGAAGAGATGTGATTCGTTTTTTATATTACCATAAAGAATATATGATTGAAAAACGTTATAAAATTAATAAAAATTATATTTATTAAATTAGTAACAGTTTTTAGTTGATTTAATCATTTAATGACTCATTTAGCCATAAAAAAATTCCAATGTAATTTTTTTATAAATTGACTGAACAACCATAAGTGGTCAACATAATAAAGAACAATTCAATAAATGGATATAAAATGATTATAAAAGGACCCTAAAAACTTAATATAAATGAAACATATTCGCAATAAAGTATTTAATAAATTTAAATTCATTAAATATGAATATTAAACATGTAAGACTAATAGAATATCCAATGTTTGATATTTCTATCATAATATCATTTTATTTCAGAGTTATTTATGTTTATATTTATATTGGAAAAATTATATGATCCTAATATCATAAAAAATTGTATATTTTCTTATCCTATAATTATTTTTTGGGTTTGTATATTTATTTTCTAATTCTTCTCTTATTGAATCAAGATTCAACAAATTATTTTCATATAAGTGGATTTATTTTCAAACTATTTTTATAAATTTCCTTCTAAAATTTTTTCATATATATCATGGTTCTTTTCAATGTTTTAGGAATATTATTCTTTATAATCCAATTAATATTTCAAGTAAATTTCTTCCATATTTTAATTTCCATGAAATGTTTTAAAAATAATCTTAATTCAACTTTCCAAATGAGGTACTCTTAGAATTTTTACGAAAAGTATGAAATGAATATTTTCTTTTAACATTTTTTACATGAATAGTATTTCTCACTAAAATTAATAGTATTTACTTGAATTCTTTAGTTAAAGGTTTCTATGGTTATTTTCAATGATATTTTCGCTTAGTATTCTAGGATTTTTTATTTAAAATTTTATGAAAATAAAATGGTATTATTCTCTTAATGGAAGAAAAATAATTTTGAATGTCATTTTTAACTTCACTTTTTTAAAAAGTAATAATGAAATTATTTTTAGTTTCTTGCGTCTATTTTTTTATAATTTTTTAAAGGATTTATTTTAATATAAATCATTTATATCTTATGAAATGATAGTTTTATTTCATCCATTACTAATTTATGGGTTTGTGGTTATTAAGTTTCTTATGATCATATTACCTATCAACCTTCTTCATTTTATTGGACTGTATTTTCACCCCTAATTTCATATTTTAAGTATCATGGATATATATGACATCATTTCCACAAATATTAGGTTTTATTATCCATATTCCAATTTTATATACAGTATTAGTTGAAGAAATATTATTAATAATGTTATTTCCTTGAATGGGGAATTATTTCATGTTCCTGGTTTGATGTGTATAAATGTTGATTTATAATGAATTTTGAGGTTTACTTGTATTGGTAATGCAATAAATTAAATATGTATAGGATTTGAACATGATGGGTGGGGTCCATTTGTAGTTGTATCCTTATTTAATTGATAGGTCCCATGAGGAAAAATAGTAGGCCTGACATATTAGATAGGTATCTGGTTTACACCAACACATTTATTAAGAATTTCATAGTCAAGACCTTGATGGTAAGATTCATGATATATTGGTTATATTATTTATAGGATGATCACGGATATAATGATTTAGGCATTTCCTTTATTGATAATATGCTTTCTAGTATCCATCTAATTGTTAAGTTCATATTATCCAAAGATTTACTTTGAAATCAAGTTGTTGGTAAAATAGGATGGATTTTGACTGTCAATATTGATTATTACTTTTTTAATCATTATATATTCTGATAAACATAATCCTTACTGAGAATCTAATCACATCCTTTATGTTTTTCTTTCCTTAGGATATGAAGAAGGATACTTTGAATGATTTCAAGGCCACGTGAATATTTCTTATGAAATTTGTTTATACTTCCAATGTCATTTAGGTATATGTTATGTATCTAGTGTAGTGAACCTATTAATATGATCAATCTTGTGTGGAATGGTCCCTTGTATCTCGTACTAATATAATAAAGTAAACACTGACTTTGGGTTACTCAAGTCATGGTCATTATAGTATGGTAGTGGTAATCTGATGGATACCACTCTGGGATCTTCATCACAGTGGTTAAGGATTAAAGTGGTATATTTATATAGTTTAAGGGATACAACATGTTCTTAATTTGTATTTATAAATGGTTTAGGGTTTCATATGTGGTGTATCATTGGGTTTTTTGTTCCAAATTGCTTTAAATAAATTGATTAAGTGTAAATAGATACATACAAACCTAATGGTCATATCAAAGAAATTCTATAATAATTGATTCATATAGTCATATTTTAAAAATGAAGAAATTGTTTTATCATAATGATTTCATATTCAATATCATAATTTATTATGGGAATTTTCAACTAAGGATGACAATATGATATGTGGCAATATAATATTTGTTAGAATCGTGCCTTTTCTTATGGGATATTGTTACTAGAAACTCCTTTTAGATTCTTTAGTTTTTCTTATATAATAGTGTATAATGTGGGATAACATATGAGGTGATATTGATATTTCATACAATGGAAACATATGATCATATAGTATGAGTGATACGATGCATATTGTTAAATTTGACATAATAGGAACATAGGGAGATATCGTAGTTGTAGATTATCCATCATAAAATATGATAGATAATGAAATAAGCCAGAAATTATGGTATTATGAAAAATATAATTTTTTAATTTCAATTAGAAATGAATAAAAAAAGTATAAAACTATTATAAAAAAGAAAAATGTTATTTTGGGATATTTATTTAATTTTGTATTTTTTGATAAGGTGAAAAATTAAAAGTCTTATAATTATTTATTAAATTTGTATGAATCATTTAATAAAAAATATTATTTACATATTAAATGTTAATATTAAATATATTTTAAATTATATTTCATGAATTATAATTTGGATGAAAATTGTTTATATGATAATTTAATATTTAATTAATAAATTGTTTCTAAATAAAATATGTAAGGAAAAAACTAAAAAAGGATTACATTTAAAATTATGAATTTATAATAATATTTAATTTGAATTTTTCAACATAAAAGGGCCTTATTTGAGAAATTTTTTAATCCATATAAAAATAAGTTCTGATAATTAATATGATTAAGGTTTAAATAATATTAAATGTATGATTCTGGATTTTTTTCATAATATATGTAGAGTTTATAAATTTAATTTTAAAATTTATGATATAATATATTTATATAAAATTCCATATAATGAGAATATGAAATAATTATTATTAAAAAATATATAAATTTTTTATATCTATTTAATTATGGAATGTACATAATTTACGGCTTGATTATAATGATTTATAATTTTGATATATGAATTTTTCATAAATCGTTCATCATAAGTTTTAATATATTATTTATTAATTTATTTAGTTTTACTTCCTCTTTGATTAAATAATTTAATTTATATAGTATGAATTTGTATTTATTATTTAATTTAAATAGTTAAATATCATTTATATATTTTCATACACGCTTTTAATGAGTTGCATGCTAGGTTTGATAAATGATTTTGTTTTCTTCTACCTTGACCTTGGAATCTACTAGGTTATGAGATTAAACTTAAAGTTTTATTATATTTTATACATATTAAGTGTTAAAATATTGATGGAATTGAGGTCACTCTTGTGTATCATATCCTTAGGTAGAGGGACTTTAGGTCAGATTTCTCACTATCCTAGATTTTATAACTTATCTAGATAAATGACTGTTTTCTATTTTTCTCTCCAAGAATACTCTTGTGGTAAATTTAATTTTAAATGATACTAAGAATTTATATAAAAGGTTTTCATGGAACTTGAAATGATACACATTTGGATAATTTTGAATAAAAATGGATTTAAATTTGGGTAAGCAAAACTAGTAATGAGTTGGGTAAACAGTTAAATTTCATTATGGTTTGAACATATTAATATGGTGGAAGGAATAAGATTACCAACTAAGTAATTGGAAGCATAAATTTATATAAAGTGAATAAAATTAGACAATATGGGAAGATTAAAATCTACATTAAAATTACTAATTGTTACATTTCATCAAAATGGATCCCTTTTCAGGACCTTGATCATCTAACTAGGTAGGTCATGAAAAATTTGGGGGCCTATTTATTATATTGTGTATGTAATGCAGGTAATGGGTGAACCAAATCAAATTAAGTGACCATTTTTGGAATTTTCATTATTTTTTAATAATATGGGATACCCTAATATGTTTAGGTAACCAAAGGAATAATGTTAAGGTTATCCGTATAATGAATTTGGATAATCAGTTATTTAATCAAATATCCAAGAGTTATAAATGATATGATTATCATGATTGCCTACCTAAATAACTAAGTGGTTATGGAAACAGTTATGACCATCAGTTTTATTTTTTTATTTTTTTAACAATTGTATGTACATTGTTTATCATTTGAATATTTTTGAAGTGTGTATAGAGTACTAGAGTCAATTTGATATGGATGGATAAAATCTAGTTATCTTGTAAATAAATCATTTAATTATAACAAGAGACATTCCATGATTATAGTTGCAGGAAAAAATTAATAGTCCTATATTTAAATTTTTTCTTACCTAGGATATGTAAGGGTTATGATAAATACCTAAGTATTCTTACTTTGTCAAATTTTAAGTACTATAGTCACATTGTGATGTGTTATCCATTTTGTAAAGATACACATAAAAAATAATGGTTATGGTTATTTAAAGATATAAAAATCATGTGAAATGTTCAAACTACAATGTTTATGGAGATAAAGAACATATATAAGAATTAATTACACCATTATATAATGGTCACAACATGAATGTGAGACCTTGTTTGATGTAAAAGTTTTGTGAATGTCATGCATCAAGCTATTCAGAAACATAAATAAATTCCATTTCATGAATGAATTATATCGATCTATGATACACTAGTATTTGAGGAAAACTAATGAAGGAACTAAAGTATAACACAATAATAGAAGTTTTTATGCCTTGATTAACAAAATACTAACAATTTGAAGAGACTTGATGACTAGGAATTCTCAAAAAGGGTTAGTAGTTTTTAGAATATACATTAATTATCAATTTAAATTTATATTATGGGATTTTATTAGGAAATAATCCAATGGTTGGATTTAATGTATAGGAAGTTGGATATTGGTAGAAGTCAACATTTTGAATTTTAATTTAAAATTTTGCATGTTATATTAGAAACTTCTTTATAGAAGAGGCTAATAAACATAAGATAGATATAATAAATAGAGGAGATAATCAAGATGTAATGAATTGTGAATCATGTGTTGATGATATTGAATATATATATTTAATAAGTAAAGTGTGATTTTATTTAATTCTATTGAATAATGGAATGGGAAGTAAATAGACTCTTTAAATTTCATTGAATATTTTTATTTGAAGAATAAATCCTCATGGAGAACACTCATTACTATTTGGTTTTATTTCTATATATATTATCTTTGATAGTTTGACCTATGGGTTTATAATATCATTTATATAAACCTCTTAAAATGTAGTGAGAAGAAGAGAGGAAGAGACCATATACCTTGGATGAGTAATTAGAATTTCATAAATATTATAATCAAAAACTAGTTTAGTTGTGATTATTAGTAATATCAACATATTGTTGATATGTGTCCCTATAATGTATCTATGTGTGGCTAAACTTATAAAATAGTTTGTGTTGATGATTATTTATAATTTGTAATTTTGTTGTGTGTCTGTGTTATCATCATGATAGATTCAATGTGTCTTATAAAACATGAGGATAAGATATATAAAAAATTAATTTATAAAAAATTTCACGTCACCCTAATCCACCCCATATTAGGGTGTATTGTGGGACCTTAGTATATAATAAGTTTTCTAAAATCCATATATTCTTTCTTAGTGAACATATCTATGTAATTTTTAATCAGATATAATTTTGTTAATGAAAATGGAGTATCCTTATTTTATCGGTGTAATTATCAGGTGTCAAAATAATATAACAACATCACAATTAAAATCTATTGAGTTTGATTTTTACAAAACATTACATCATGGAACTAATGTAAGTGATTTTTCTAAAATTTGAATGAAATAAGCATACAAGAAGTTATGGAATAATTTTGAAAAAAATATAATATCCTTATTTAGAGACATTTCAAATCAGTTATACATGAAATTGATGAGACTCATAACAACCAATGAAATTTGGGACAAGAATCCTAAAATTTATATTAGTGATAAAAAAATGAGAGAGGAAAACCTAGCAGTGTTTAAAAATATATTTCATTATATAAAGGTAATTTAAATATGAAATAATGATAGTTTCTACAAATGATTTATTAAAGTTATAGTGGATATTTTTGGATTTAGTCATGTGATTAAAGATTTAGATATAGTGAAGTAAATCATAAGGAAATTACCACCAATTTACAACAAAAGGTGTAAAAACATGAAGAGGCAAATCTTTGAGAATTATCTCCCAGTGATCAATATTAAAAACTAGTCACATATGAAATGGAATAGAAGAATAGAAGTTATTTATATCATTAATATAAATAAATGGCATTGAAATAATTAGATAATAATGAAATTTAGGAGACTAAATTTAAAGAATATGTTAGTAATGATATATTAACAATTATCAAAAGGACATTTTATAAATTCAATGTAAGATATATTGGCATGATACCTTTCACCTATTTTTAATGTGTAAATATTGAGAACATCACTATTAAGTGTCTAAAAATATTTGATAGACCAGGTAGTGATTGTGAATTCAAAAAAAATAGTTATCTCCTAGAATAATAATTAATTTATAAAATAAAAGTGGAATGAAATTTCAGATAAAGTTTTCAATAAGAAAAGTGGAGGAATAAAATAAGTGAGATCCTAAATAAGGTATAGAAATTGAGTTTATCTATGACACATACGACATTGTGTTAGATTTAGTATATAAATATAAATATGAAGTAGAAAAGAATGATCAAACAGAGGGAGTTGTTGATCTCAATGAGGTGTATTAAGGTGATCTTGATGAGAATCACCTATAAATAAGGAATAAAAAATTAATTGAGTATTTCAATAGGAATCCTCAATCTATATTTATTATCATTATGTTTAAAATTTTCACCTTAAAAAATATTATCAAAATGATCATGTTAAACCGACAGAAGTAGTGAACTATCTGTTAAATATTGAGAAACATGCCAAGATCATTGATGATTTTAGTATCTACATCATGACGAATGAAAAAAATATTGAAACACTCAAATAGGATATTGAATCCTTGAGAAATAATCTTGATTCTGATATAAAAATAGATGGATCAGGGATAAAGATACAATTTTGAATTTTTTCTGATGAATTATTAATGGAATGTGATGAATGAGACACAATAAGACTCAAGGAAGTTATGAGTTCTCAATGATCTAATATTTTTTGTAAAATTCACCTTCAATATTGTGTTGAAACAAAAGAAAAATGATCAAAAATGTGAGGAGATAAGGAAATTATGTGATATTTGAAATTTATTAATCATCATGAATGTACTATCAAACAATGAGTTATTTAAAAACTGGCGTATATGAAGAGATGTAAGTGATAAGATATTTTCTTTTATTAATAACCTATTTTGTGGTTACATAGGTCATGAAATGTATTGTATTTGTGAAGGTAAATGTTACTTTAAATAAGAAACAATTAGAAGTATTTAATTGGGAATCAAAACATATTTTTTATTTTAGAATAGAAAATCATTCCATGGATATTATTTTAATTACTCTCTCTTTGATAATAATCCTAACAATTGTAGGAAAATAAGTGAAATTTTTTCCTATTGAAGAAAAGGAATAATGTATTAAATTAAATGTAATTAAATTCCATTAATAAACAATTTTTTCCCATTATAGGATGAATAATATGATTTTATTTCCTATTGATGAAATGTTGATGATCTTGATGTATGTATAAACTCATTCTAATGTTTCTTGTAAATAGAGGAAGATAAAGATAAAGATAAAAACTATTATTATTGAGATATATTTTATGATTATAAGGAATATAATTAAGTGTATTCTTCATATTGGGTTCTCATACCACTTGATAAAAATAAAGAAACATATCAAAAATATAAAATAAAGAGTTAATGAAATAGTTTAGTTTGAGAATGATGGGAATATAAATATTAAAGGAAGTATAAGAACTTGTTTAGATAGATTTGAATTTAACAAAACAAATATTTTTTATGTTGTAGGTCGCCAAATCAATTTTTTGAGTGTATTCATGTTATGTGACTTGGGTGTGGAATGTAAATTAAAATTGAAAGTAGTGATATCAAATGAATGGCTAGAAACTATCATCTGAAGGGATATAAAAAAATTTGGAATTTATAGCAAGTATAACAGAATGTGAATACTGATCTCTTTACTACAAAAGAGGATGAAAAGATATGGAACTTGAAACTTGGTCACATTCATCAATAGAGTGTGGATAATATATCAAAGGAAAAATATTTTCTTGAAATTTATTTATTGTAGAAGAAAAAAGAAAATAATTGTAATTATTTCTTGAAGGGAAACATAGTAAGAAACCCATACCATCCAAATAATAATTGAGGATGACATATTTTGAATCTTGTATACATAGATATATTTGGTCCAATTATTCAGGACAAAACTTATTGTGATAAATACATTATTATTATTATTTTATAAATATCAATGAATGGAGTGTGCTATTCTTATGTATATAAGAAGAAAGTGTTAGAATATATTAAAAGATTCTAAATAATATTAGATAATGAAATGGTAAGAATAATGAAGATCTTATTATTCGATAATATAACTGAATATACATCCATAAATCTTGATAATTATCTAGAGAAACATGAAATAAAGTATGTAATTTCAGTGATAAAGACTTCTAAATATAATATATTCATGAATATAATAAATATTTTGGTAAATTACACATCCAATAACATTTTTATTGAAAGAGAAATATATTTATTTTATTATAATGATGTTAATAATGTTGTTGTATATGCTCAGAATCAAGTGTTCTATAGTCCCAAATAGAAGAAGTATCCATATAAAATTATTCATGATAGTAAACCCTTGTTAAAATAACTTATATTTTTTTATTTAAATGTTTAACTTATAATAAAGAGGGAAATATAGTAAAGTATGGTGATGCAACGAATAAATAAATATTTTTACACAACTCATCAATGATTAAAGTCACTAAATGTTTCAAAAAAATACCCAGTAAAATATTTGAATGAATTGATGTGAATGTTGTTAAATATTTCATTAAAAAATATTTTTTAATATTTGTTTATTAGAGTTATGAATGAGGAATAATTAGAGATAACTTTGGATTTAGGATAATGAAAACATCCCCAAGATGATGATTATTCTAAATTCAAATCATAGAAAGTGTATGATTATAAAGGTAGTAAACCTGTGAATCAAATAAAAAATGGTAGAGTTGGTGTTGATATATATAATATTATTTTGGAAAAATTTACTCCAACACAAACCTTGGGAATAATAAAAGTAGATGACACTACCTTATTACCAAAGTTAAAACTAACTTCATTTAAAGGTTAATCAAATAAGGAATCAAAGGCAAAATCCCTGAATAAATAGTTGAATAAAACTGATAAGAATATACTTGGGAACTTGTGGACACACCCAGACATTATAATGTGATTAGTACAAAATGTGTATTCAAAAAAATATTGATAAACATTAAGGAGTATTTTTTGAATAAGGTGAAACTAGTATGAAATGGGTATGATCATATTGTATGAGTTGATGCTAAAGAAAAATTTACAACAGTGGAAACAATAAAATCAGTCAGACCTTTGGGAATTAGTTTCTTAACATGACTTTAGAGTTTATCAAATGCATGTGAAGAAAAAATTTATAAATATGGGCTTTAATGAAGAATTCTATATCATGAAAATAATAGTATTTCTTATTATAGAAGACGATTCAATGTTTTATAGATAAAAAAATTTGTATGGTCTAAAACAAGCACCTCATGCATGGTATTCATGAATAGATACATATAAAGAAAATAAAAGTTTAAAAGAGGATAGATTGACCAAAACCTCAAAATAATGGTCTTGTGTGGAGAGAATTTTATTGTGATTGTTTATGTTGATGATATCATATTTGGGGACAACAAGAAAAATTATGCTATCATGTTTGTATAAATTATTTTTTATTTAAATTTTTATTCCATTTAATATATATTTAACCTAATTTATTATGATTAATGTATATAAAAATAATGGAAACATATTCAATTAATTGGTGAAACATAAAATAAAGGTGTTAAAGAAGTTAAAAATTGAATATCTCAAATCAGTTTCAACTTTGAACACATTTGGAATGTAACATGGAAGGAATGGGGATAGAGAGTTAGTGGACTCAACATTTTATAAAAGATTATAGGTATTCTACTCTATTTATCGACAGTGATTCTTGATATATTCTATGAAATGTTTTTAGAAGCACAATTTTAGATCTATCCAAATAATGAATATCTCTTAGTAGTAAAGTAAATAATGATGTACATCTAGGAAACATTAAACTATGGTTTGATTTCCAAATGAGTAGAAGATCTATATTTAGTGGATTACTCTTATTTATATCGGTCTAGAAATGTTGTAGATAAAAAGTCCTCATGTGGCATAACATTCTTCAGGGGAAGAAGTTTTATTGGACGGATAAGTTTGAAACTAGAGAGGGAGTTCGTGATCATAATAGTGGAAGAATATATCATAGTTATTAATGTATGAATCGACATTATATTGATGAAGAAGTAGTTATAAAATCTTTTGAGGAGTGTTGTGACAGCTGAGGTCAATATAGTTCAAAAATAATAATTCAATTTAGTTAATAAATAATATTGTAATAAACTCTCACATAAAACATTTTTATATCCATTAACAGTTTATAAAGGAGAATTTGGATCCAAGAAATTTGAAATTGGTATTTTTTGGAAATTAATATCAAGTGGAGGATATTTTTTAAAAATTATTAACTACAATGGTATTCAAGAAGAATCAGTTTAATTTGAATGTTAAAATAATTTCCGCAGACTATAGAGGTCCAAGTTTCCCCTCTCAACATTGTAAACATAATTATTTAATTGGAGAATTTTTAATCCTTCAATAATTATATATTATTGTTTTTAATAACTTAAGGATGTATACAATCAATGGGGAATTAATAGAAAAAAATGTTGATTAAATAAACAAAATGGAATGAATTTTAGGCTTTTAGATAATTTATTGTTTCCAACATAAGATAATTATCTCACATAAGAACAGAAAGTTTATCAATTAATATTTTCCTAGTTTTAACATAGAGGAAGTTTCATGAATTCTTGGACATGAACATAACTTGAAATGGTGAAACCATTTTCGATTCTACTATAATAAGGAGAGAATCACTATATGAGAGAATCACATATAGGTAGATCATGTATGGAAGGAATAAATATGGTGGGAAATTAAAGGGGTTTCCATGGGTCAGGTTGGGTCAGGTCACATGCTTCATGAGCAGCTAACCTGACCCAACCCAACCAATTAGGGTCGGGTTACCTGTTGCATGCCCGAAGGACCCAACCTAACCCAACCCACTGTGGTTCAGGTCAATTCTGGTTGGGTTATATGTGTAAACCTAACCCCAATGGACCCAAACCAACCACTCATACCCACCCACCCCCCAGACCCAACCCAATAGATCCCCACACTGCACCAGCCTCTGCACTCCTCCCCCAGACCCAACTCTATGGACCCATGTTTCCCCATACACACCAGCCCGCACCCCTCCCCCTACAGACCATCCTGCCCCATTCTTCCCACATGAACACCAGCCTCATACATCCCCTCTCCCCTACATAAAAAACCCATTCCCCCACCCCACTAAACCCCCTCCCCCCCATACACACCATCCTCCCCCACCCCCCTGCACACCAGTCACCAGACCCAGCCTCCCCCTATACCCTTTCACCCCTACACTGCACCCCTGCACTACACCCCTACACCGGCCTGCACCAGTCCCCCCTCCCCCCCCCCACACACAACAACCTCCCCCCTAGACCTGCACACCAATCACCAGACCTAGCCCCCCCCCCAACACCCCTCTACTACACCCCCTACACTACACCCATGCACCCCTGTACTGCACCCCCGCACCATCCTACACCAACCTCCTTGCACCACTACCCCCTCCCCCCTACACACCAGCCTCCCCCCCTGCACCCCTACACCACCATCCCCCCTTCACCCCAGCACTACACAGTCCTGCACCCATTCCCCAAACCATACCCAACACTAAATATTGAACACATGTATCCACACATATCTCAGAAAAAAAGAAAATTAAAAAAATTAAAAAGAATATAATTCAATAAAAGCTAAAAAATTGTGTTTGTATTAAATGCAGAATACTAAATATTAAATATGTTTTCTTTATAAATAGAATCATATATGTCTACTTACTAGTGGAGTAAATCACACCAATAAACATATATTAAATAGAAAATAGAATCTAATTAGGCCAAAATAAAAATAAGGTAAGGTTCTGATCGGGATTAAGAAGTTCAGATATTCAGAAAATATGTATTCTATATATAGGTAGAAAAACCTATAGACAGAAGAAATTAGCCAGCATCCAAGCATCTGAGAGCAGAGACTCCACCATATTTCACATTATATAAGTTAAATGTTTTTGAAAATATAAGAACAAAAATAAATAAGGGAATAAAACATAATAACAACCATGTTTAACTTACAAGTTAAGAATCGATCACCGAGATCAGTTTTAGGAAATAGGTTAATATAAAATCAGAGGCCATAAAGGCTTACATCTCATCACAACAAACCTGAAACAATCACCTAGTAAAAATATTTGTCTCATAAACCTTGTTATTTTAATAAACAACTTAAAAACACACATTAAATGATGGAACGCACCATTCCTCACTGAGAAAGTATATAATTTTCCAAAATTTGGAAACAAATGACATGAAATATCCATCCTTGTAAGTATGTAGAAGGTATGGTGATGAAGGTAAAAAAGATGCGTTTTTAATGAATTTTGATAGGATAAGGTCCCTATTCTATGAAAGAGAATTAAATTCAAAAAACCTCATAGAAAAAAGGCATGCATATAAGATGGAAGAAGTAAAGAAGGCATGTGAGAAGCCCAAAAATATTGGTCAAACAAAGAAATAGTGTTCAGTTTGGCCTAATAAACTGGATAAGACTAAAAAAATTAATAAAAAATAATCCAATGATAAGAAAAAATAAAACATGTGGATATATTTCATGAGGAGTCATCTACAAAATATGCCTTGAAAACTGAGATTAATGAAACAACATCACATGACGAATCAATTCATGGGAAGAAACTATATATACTTTGTGGTGGTCTTTATATTTAATGAAAAAATTATGAAAAGAATTTTTAAAACAAACATAAATTTATACCTTAATGAAGAGTGGTCCATCGATCGTCATTGCTTATTATTATTTAGATAGTGAAAATTTAATCATGAATTTTAGTGGATGGTGGAATATATTAAAAACACAAATAAATAAATAACAAGTCAGTATTTTACTTTTTCAAACAAAAGTTTATAATTGAAAAATGAAAAATGATAAAAAAAAATATTAATATTTTTAATGGTACCTCATTAAATTGATTCCAATTCTTCTAGTTTCTTTCTAATTTCAATTGGTTTAGACTTTCTAAAAACTTTTTGTGGGAAATTTAATGCTTCAATAGTATTGGGATTCAAACAACTATGAAATGGATCAAGGACTCATCCTAATATACTAAAAGTGGACTCTGAAGATACTGTAGTTAGAGGAATTGCTATAATATATCTAGATATTCATGAGAGAACATGATATTTGATTAACTTTCCATTCCACTAACATAAAATTTTAAATCCTTTGAAATCATCAATCTCAATGCATATCTCTAGTTCATTCCATTTTTGTGTCAATTTAATTTTCCTTTTCTTTAATATATATGCATCTTTCCATTTCTCATCATCCTCACTATCGGTACTAGCATCATGAATATGTGACTGTTTATGAGAACTTGACTCATTGGGTGGATTTATCTTCTCCAGAAGTATGGGACTTGCAGTACATTTGTTTCATTTTCAACCCTCATTCATGTTTCATTGGATGTATTTATCCTATCCAAGGACTTTCAATCCATTTTATAGGGTTTATTTGATATGGAAAGGGTCAAGGGAATGCTAATTTATTCTCCTTGTTTAATTTATCTAAAATTGGATTAGATAAAATATAAAGAGGCTTTATCTCAAAAAAACATTCCCAAATAGACTAAAAAATGGGGTGACTTTAGAAGAAATCAATCTTAATGAGCTAACATCATAATAATTTCCTCTTAATTTTCATTAAGATACATATAATTTTGTTTCTCCTGACAAGAATTATTATTATTTTGGTTGAAACTATAGATAAAATGATTAACAACTTTGGTTTCTCCTCATATATGCTCTGTATGTAGTTGATATCATGAAATTATAGAAATGGCATTACTAAAGGTCACCATTGATATATGATCATATGAAATTGTGGTAAATTAACTCCTTGGGAATAGTTAGAATAAGTTATTTCTGTGTCTCCCTATCATTTTTTAATTTTATCTACTGTGATGATTTTGAATTTTTCATTAAGGAAAATGAATCCAAAACATTGGTTATGAGAAGTTTTGAAACTCATTCCTTTTTTCCATTATCATTTGGGGTTCAAGGTTTTGGATCCATAAATAATTTTTATATTAAAGGAATAAATAAATAAATTTAATTTAATTTCTCTTTCATTTTAATTTAATATAAAAATGGAAACATTTTTATTTTTTTAATATTATTCCATTTTAATTTTCATTTATTAAAACATTATTTCCATTTATCGATTCATATTATCTATTTTTTGTATTAAAATTCATATAATCATAAATAAATTGGGAATAATGTATTTTTTTTATATTTAAATATTCTCACATTTTTATTTGATATGATAATAAATATTCTTAGTGTTATGATAGGTTCTTAAGAAAAAATATTTTCTCTCAGACCACTGGGTTTCAATTAAGTTTTATTCCATAAATTATTATTATTATTATGAATTATAAAAACTAGTTGGAATAAAATATTTTTTCTATATGTTATGATGTTAATTAATTTTCCTTTCATATTGCATTTTTTATTAATTGTATAAAATTATTTAATAGTGAAATCTATATTGATATAATTCCAAAATGAATTATATTGTTTTTTTTAATGTTGTTCCAGCATGTTTTAAAAATTTTACTTGATTAATTAGGTAACATGACCTTTTTCTAATAAGGTAACATGAACTTTTTTTGAAAAAAATTCAACCACCGAACACTAGCTCACACAATATTTTAAATTATCATTTGAGTAATTTTATTTTAACTCTATTGTTCCAATATATTTTTAAATTATGGGGTTCTTGACAATTTTATATTTATAATTCTCTTATAATTTATTATATTTCACCAAATTATTCAATCTTTATGATCTTAGAGTAGCTATGGGTCCATACCATAGGAATATTCATGTCCTATTTTTATTAGATAGCCACAAACACTCTATCTGATCACAATTCTTGTAAATATAAGCTCATCATTTTAATTATATATATTATTGATTCCTCTATAACATGTTTAATTTTAAACTCCATTAAAAATATATTCATGTATTATACTATGTTAATTCCATTTAAGTCAAATATTAACATTTTTAGATATGTTTTGTGTGGTTTTGAGAATACTGACAAAATTTATTTTTATCCTTTTCAATTTTTTTAGTATCATAGGTAAGGTTTTTTCCCATAATAAAAAATCATATTTGAAGGATTTTTATTCAATTATTATTTATTTTTAAATAATTATAAACTAATGAAATTTATATGTGCCTTAATAAAATCCATATAATGATGTTTTCAATTCTCATATTTTATTCATTAATCTACTTTTATTGGAATTGAACTCATTCAAATAAACTATACATCTAAAAGATTATAGATTCAAAATTATTGACATATTTTCTATATATTAATACTCTATAAATTGCATATTAAATTATAAATCAACGATTAATTACTTTTTAATGACCTAGAATAAAATATTATTCACTTTATGTTCCTTTAATTCATATTTTTTCCTTTAACTAATATCATTCAATGATCTAGAAAAATAATATACCTTTCTTTCAAAATATTTAGTTAACTTATGTTTTTAAAATATGACTTAATTTTCCCATTAATTATTCCATTTTAAGGTAATAATATCTTTATAAGATGTTTATAGAAGACATATAGAGTAAAATGATCATTGGTTGAGAGAATTAGGACATACTACTAATATTATTTCTCCTATGAGTACCATATTTCTCAACTGAATATGTACGAAACCTAAACATATCATGTTTATTATTAATATATATCATTATAGAGGTATTTGATATTTTCATAGAGTTAATTACATATTGGAATAATCTTTTATGGTATTCAACCGGATTGTTCTATTAATTTTGTTTAATTATTTTCTAAAGTTGAATATGAATTTCATTTTTATTGATGTATTATTAACTTTTTTAGAATTTGGTTTTAATCGTCCTTTTAGATATTTATAATGCTCTCAAATATGGAATCTATCAGAGAATAAAATATTTCATTACCTAATAATCAACCACTTTTATTTTTCACTATGATTTGATCTATGTCATTAAACTTATAAATATAAGTTATTTAATAATTATGAGAATTATAAAATTGGAATGACATGAATATAAGATATATATTAAGGTTATTAGAATTTAGTTTAAAAGTTACAGACATCTTACTATGATTTGAAGGTAAAAAATAAAATTATTGATGAAAGATAAATATAACATGTTTATCGGTATCAATATTATTCTAGTGATATAATTTCACTAAAAATATTAATAATGGTTTTAGTTATTATTTTGAGATATGTTTTGATTTGATTTCTTATAAATGTGTTCATAAATTCAAATCATTCTAAATTATTTTACAAATAAAATCCATATGATTGGATTATGAAGAAATAAATCCTCCAACACCAAGAACGTGATGATCAAACATATAGATTGAATGATATTGATTAGTGATGTTTCAATTATTTATATTATCTATATTCTATTGTACTTATTGTTTGATTAATGTTTATATACATACATTTATTTAGTCATTATGATGAGAACTAAAAATAGTAGTTTTGAAGAAAAATTCCACTATCACTCTTGAGGTTTTTGGATATACCCAGTAGTAGATATTGGTAATGAGAGGTTGTATGGTGGAAGATATTGAAGATTAGTTGTGAAACAAATATTATCTAATTAAATGATCAATTAGTGTTGCTGTGTAACACCCTCCTCAAATGAATAATCATTGTTGACTAGAATTTGAGTATCATAGTTCTCCCTAGTGAGAACATAGAATATTACTTATATACCCATATTCTTGTTTGGAAAACATGAAATAGAACATTGAATAATTATCAAATTATATATAATGTTTGGTATTTGTGACTCCCTGATAATTTTTACTCCTACCCATGATTAACATATAGATATTAAATTTGTTTAGAATTTATGATATGGAATTCTAGGAATGTGCATGATTTATGCCATGTTGATATGATATCTCTTATACCATTGAGATGAATATCCACATTTTTATGTTGATAATATTGATGATTGGTATACTAGATTTATACTTGAAGCATGATAATTCATTGATATGTCATTATTAAGATAGAAGGGGAATGTGTGTATCTGTTTTTATTATTATAAATTGGTAATGTTGATTAGTCGAATATTGCCATACTAGTACATTATATGGGATAGTTTTTTAGCTCTGGTTGAGTACATGTCTTACCATATTCCATAAGATGTTTGTTGGTCCTAATTTTATATACACATTCCCCATTCCATGATGTAGTCTTATAGTCATGTCGTATAATTTCACCTAGGTGGGATGAGTTGCAAGACAACCCAACTACAAGCCTAGATGGGAAGGACTGAAAGATGACCAACATGAAACTTTATATTGATATCTTGAATTTCAGACACAATTATGGTTAGGTGAGTTAAGGTATAGATCCTCCTAGTATATGGTATTACTTAATACAGTCTGTGAGTAGTAAAGTGGTTACATTTTGATATCATTACCATGCTTTTTTATTGTTGATTTTTTTTAAAAATATATTTATATTTATTTTAATGTTTTTAAATGTTAATAGATACCCCTAGTTTTTTACTACTAGGTTGAGAGACATCAGTGGTTTATTACAGAGTATACATATTATCACACCCATCATGAACACCATGGAGGACCTAAATCTTTTTATACAATATATTAGGTACCTCTTTAGTGATGAATCATTCAATTGAGATTATTGAGGATTTCTAGAAATAATTATTTGGATAAAATATGATAATCATGTGGAAATATTTTACTTGTTCTTTGAACCACGTATAGTGATGTTTGTATTCATATTATCACAATGGTGATATGGTGAAAAAAATAATCTAATAAATGAAACATATAAGTTATTTTATTTTGATATGATATATAAATATTTAATAATATTATGATTCATTGATGAATTATCATGGAAATTTCACATCTCTAATAAACGGATTACAGATCTATCAATCATTTATTGTTTTTTCTAATCACCTCATTTCGTATATGTGATATATTTCAATAAACCAAAGATATGTATTATTATAATTGTTTATACCTAGTATTCTTTACTAATAATTTTATACCTAGTTTTATATTTAATTATATAATGTTTAAAATGTTATGATTTGAATTTTAAAGTGTGCTATGTTTTTTTATTTTGATAATGTGTTTTAGAACCACTTTATCATTTAAAGAGTAAAGTAAGATATATGTTTTTTTATTAATATTTTATCATAAGAACTATTATTGAGAATAACTCATAATCATATAATATGTTCTCTTCTTTGTGAAATTATATTCAGTTTAAGATTACTATGAGATATATATCAGTAGAAATTGTTTTTTGATCTAGTTTTTGGAATGATCTTATATATTTCATTATTTTACAATATTAAAGTTTTAATAAAATTTTGTTTATTTTTAAAAGTAAATGGGTTATTAATTTTTTCTTAGAATGTAATTTTATATCAAAAGTGATATTAGTTTGAAAATGACCGTTGTATTAATAATAATATTGGAATTTTTTATTCCTAAAATGGGTTGTAAAATGAGAAGAACATGAAAATATTAATGATTTTGATGAATTTATGTGACATATTTGGGTGATAATTCAATAAAAATTGAAATAATGGTATCATAATAATTATTGAATTCCTCCATCGAGAAATAAACACAACAATTTTGACATGAGTATTAGAAGAATCAAATAAAGAAAACTGAAAAACTGATCAAAGTGATATCGGCTATTTTTTCTTACCTACCTCCAAAAAAAGTGGTAATGGTTGTAAATTTTTTATTGATCATCCACATGATTTATTATGATGGTTTTTTGGGGCCTGTTGATGATTCATATGGTGAGGATGCTACTTCTAGATGTGATTGTTGATGCTAGTGAAATTGATGTAGTCTATGATGATGGAGATGATATTTATGAAGACTAAAATTTTTTAGATGGAGATGATATTTATGAAGAATAAATTTTTTTATAGTGTATATATATATGTGGTGAAATATTATTAGGTTGTGTCTATAGGTAGTATATGAAATTTCATGTTTGTTTTTACTACTATTTTATAAGTTTATTATTATCTGAAACATTTTTTATGTTGTCATGATAAAATTATATAGATGCTGGTAGAATGTGGTGAAAAAAGTAAAAAACCCAATGTAATCAAGTTCTACAAATAGTGTAATTTTATGAATAAATTTAAAAAGAAATAAACACATTGTTTTAACTATGGGTTTAAAAATATAAATTTGTTGGATATTTTTTATACAGACCTAGTTTGTGCCATGGAAGAAGCTCCCTACAGGAACGGTTTTTAATAACTATGGAAATATATCTATCTCAATGGTCATAGCGCTCATTACTTTTAAAACCATTGGAATAATTAATTTCTATAGTTTTTTATTATAGGGCCATAGTTTTAAACTATGGTCATATGTGATTTCTCCAGTTGTGATAGTTAAATTATTCAAAAATAACATTAATCAAAAAAAATCCCCAAATCACTTTTCAATATCATGGTTTTATATTGTAATATTCTGGACCTCTCCAGTCCTTTACTTTGTGAAAACGTGGTGTTAGGGGTGTTTTGGAAGGTCAAGGTGACTTTGGGGTGCGTTTGGGTGGACTTTTAACGACGACTAAAGGGCAGTAGCTTTCGCATGGTTGGCACATGTTTTGGCTAAACCGTGCAGCCAAACCATGAAAGGTTGGTGTTGGAGGCAGTGGCTAACCCATGGTTAGTGCACGATTTTTCTAACTGTGTGGACTAACCATGCGAGGAGTGTTTGAAAAGGAAGATGTTAACGCATAGTTAGCGCATGGTTTGTTAAACCATGCGGACTAACAGTGTGGGCACTTAAAGTTAGATCCTAAAATTGTGGATATAAACTCTTTTTCCTCTAAATGTTTCGTTTAAGACTTTAAGAGGCCATAACATGGGATTACCCTCCCTTGGAGGTATTAGAACCTCTCCCAAATGTTTTAGAGGCGATCTAGAGGCTTTTTCCTTGCGAATTGAAGCTGGTTTCTTAAGGTACGTGATCTTTCTTGATCGTTCTGGTTCAGTTTCATTGATCCACTTGGAACTACTCCTCTTCTTCCTTCAGTTTAGTAGATCTACAGCCATTATGGGTAGACCTAAGTGTCTGGATGCCAATTTTGGTGAGCTTTGGTCATGAACATGCTAGGAGGTAAGATCTAAATTGGGTTTTTGGATAATCGACCCGGGTTTCTTGAACGTTTTTCGACCATCGTGGTTTCATAAAAAAAACATTTTAGGTAGGGATATTACCTTCGTCTCTCTCTCTCTTTTGTTCATCTTGTGGGGTGCATATCCTCTAGTTTTCGTGAGATACGGTTGAACCAGTAAATAAAGATAATAACAGGTTAAAGAACAGGTTTGAATAAATTTTGTTGGTATTGTTGTTTTATTTCCATCAATGATTATCCTTTGATTATGTGGTGAATTGAATGGGACTATGCCTACTAAAAATAACGGTCGTTGGGGGCCTTTTCTTGCATAATTAAATGTTTCCCTATTTTATGGATTGTTCATGGATGGAATTCATTGAATGTGGAAATTGGTTAATCATGTAAAGTTGGATGATTAAATGAATAATTGGAACCCTTGTATGATCAACCAAGTTAAACAAAATGAAAGAATGAATTAGTGGGTGTTGGTTGGGGTTTAGTTATGTGAAGGGGTGTTTCATGGGTTGTTAAGGAACAGGTGAGCAGCGGGGCATCGGTTGGCTTTGTTGTGGGTTGGCATGTATGATATGGTTGTGATGGGCAGTGGAGCTACGGTAAACAGTATCAAGGGGATGATGATGTGGTATGGTTATTATTTCCAATGTGTTGTGGTTATGGTGGTTGGCAGCAGGGCTGCAGGAATGGTTGTGCATATGAATAAAAAGTGGAAGATTTATCTAATGAATTGTGGGACATGGTAATTGATTAAATACGGAAAATCAATGGAATTTTTTGGCTGATAAAAGAAAATGGTGTTGTGTTGATCGTTTTTTCCCTAACTTGGTTTGTGGTTGGCAGGGATATGTTTATGAACATTTGATCTAGTTTGGTTGTTGTTAGTTTCTCGGTAGATAAGGAACTGATAAACCAAAACCGTTGAAACATGAAAATCTTAATGGGGTTTGGAGCTGTTTATTGTGTGCATACTTTCAAGGTAGAAGTACCGAGGCATGTGATAACATCCTTTGTGTATAAGACTTAGGATGGGATGAGTGGTTGATATAATTATATAAATCTGTAGTTCTATGTTTCTTATTCACGCCCCACCCATGTTGTGCACTTGGTGTCGAACACCCTCATTTCATGGGGGAGGGTGTTTTTCCCAACAGTCCTATGAGTGGCTGGTTATTAGCTCCTTTTCAGCTCCCTTTCCTAGATAGCCCATGACTCTTCGGGAAGGCTGTGACAGCCTGAGGTCCATTATATCCCAAGATTATTCGGGCAGGGTAGCTGTTGTAGTTGGCCCAGGTGTGTGCAAGAAAGTTGTTTCCCAAGAGTCTTCGGGATGAGGCCCAGGGGTCTTCGGGTGTGGCAGTGGTTGTTCTTGCCCAGGTATTTGCGATCTTGGTTATGCATGGTGGTTGTGGCCCAGATGTTTGCGGGTGGGATAGTGGTTGTGGACTAGGTTTTTGTGGGCAGGATGTGTGGTTGGGGCCTGGGTGTGTGCGGGTGGGGTGTGGTAGTGGGACTGCGATGAGAAGGGAAGGATTCGTTTGATGCGTAGGATGTCTTCAATAACCAGTTGGAAAGTGAAGCGGTGTACCCAAAAATCGATTTAATATTACTATACAGTACTTTACATCCGTTATTTGGGGAATGTGCCTTGGTGTGGCTTGGGCGGATAGTTTTCCTTGCTAGGCACTTTGGTCATCTTTTTTCTCACAGGGCATTAGGCTGTCTCCCCACTTGTGCCCGAGAGCTTTAGGTTTTCCTACTGAGTATACTTGTATGCTCACCCTATGTTTACTTTCAGGATTCCAGGAGGACTTCAGGGACTGTAGGGGACCTTGCTAGTTGGGCGTTGGAGTTTCGTTGGTTGCAGTTTTTTCTTTTTTTTGGTATCGTACTTTGGGGTTTTTCTTGTACTTGTACTTTTGTTTCATTTTTGTATAAAACATGCATATGGGTTGGTTTTGTGTTTATTTTCATTTACTTGTCCCTTTTCATTCTAGTTTGTGACTCATCTTATATCTGATCTTAAATAATAAAATGGGTAATGCCTCCCATATTTTTGAAAACACATACCCTTGGTGCTAGTCTCCACTCTAGGGCCTACTGGAGGTGGGACTAGTGGGTCATTATCTCCCTTTCACCATTGCCAGCTCAGGAGGGGCATCTTTGGTGGGAGGGGGTCATGACAGAATGGTATCAAAGGATAATTTGAGACATATTATGGATTATAGAGTTAGGCACAGTGAGGATTTCATGGGATGGTAGGTCAACAGTGTTGGACAATCTTGGTGCGTGAAATAGGCTAGGGAAGACCGGCTAAGACACTAAATTTTAAGGCCCCCTGTGATCCGATGCAAGGACTCTAGAACTACCGAACGAATAAGTGAGGCAACACTGATTGCAGGGTACAGACCCTAGGAAAGGTATATGCATCATAATGACTTTTGTTCTTGTGTTTTTGGGGCATTTTTGGGATTTAAAATTAATAAGAAGTCTAAGAAAAATTAAGAATAATATTCTACACTACTCGGGCATAGGAATTCCTTGTTTACCCTGTAGCTATGGCACCTGGGAGATGACCACGAGTAGTGAGAGCAATTGAGGCCCAGGAGGTTGACTTGGTTGATGGACAGAGGGCTGACCGAGAGGAGGAGGATGACCAGTGGAAGAAGACGCTTCGAGCCTTTCAGCGGCAGACCCTCAGGAAGTACGAGGGAAGCATCTCACACATGGAGACAGAGAGCTGTCTAGACGATCTGGTGATATCTTTCAGCTTGATCTTGTCTCTGACAGAGTACTGGGTTCCTCTAACTATGATCCAGATGTGTGGAGCAGTGCGTCAGTGGTGGACGCTTTATCTTGGGGAGAAGAGGGAGGTTGAGGACACACGGGCTGACTTCGAAAAGGAATTCCAGGTGGAATTCCCCTCTTCTATGATGAATTTTGAGAAGAGGTAGGAAATAATCTCGCTCCAATAGGGGTGTATGTCCGTGAGGGAGTTAGGGATCAAGTTCAAGGATCTCCTTCGCTTTGCTCCTGACCTCTTTCAAGATGAGGAGTCTTAGGAGAGATGTATGGAGGACGCACTTTGGTCTTCTCTCTAGTATGTAGTTACACCCTTCACCCTACCGGCATACTTGGAGGTCCAGAAGAAGTTTGAAGTGTTGGAAAGGATGCACACGTTGGGAGCTGTATTGCGAGAGGGAATCCAGCTGGCTCATCGAAGGGGAAGGATGTCAGCAGCAGGCCTCCAACATATGGGCCCTCTAGGTTTTGACCAGTAGGAAGCATGCCTCAGTAGTTCTAGTTCTGATCTCTTGGCCCTCACCCATTTTGTTTCATGCCCAGGGCCGAGATGCATCATCTGTGGAATCCATGGTCACCTTTGGAATTAGTACCCAGACAGAGTGTAGTACGACGATGGTGGGTAGTTTCAACACCCACCTCAGTAGCCGCAATAGGGGCAACGAGCTCCCAATCCTCTAAGGGCAGACATCGTAGGAGGAGGCCAACCTCAGGGCGCTCCTCAGGGACCTCAACCAGGGCATGGTCCGAGAGGCGGTTGACAGCCGATGGGCAGGGGAGCTGGGCATGGGCAGTTACACGCTGCGGGGGCAGCAGCTCCAGCAGGGCCGGAAGTCATTCGTGGTATGATCAGCTAGTTTAGTACCCTTTCATATGCCTTGTTTGATTCAGGAGCTTCGCACTCCTTTGTTGTGCCAGTCTAGTCTGTATCTTAGGCCTAAACATAGAGACACTTTCCGTACCCCAGGTTTTGAGTACGCCAGTTGGAGGTCAGACCAGCTTGTCTCGTTTTTTCCAGGGATGTAGTTTGATGTTGGGAAAACACCAATCCAGTGTAGATCTCCTTTTACTGAAAATGCATCCATACGACGTCATTATATGCATCGACTGGCTATTCTCGATGTGTTCCATCATCTATTGTTTCCAAATAAGGGTTGTGTTTTCAGGCATGGGCAGCCGACGTGTGAATTTCATCGGTGAGTGAGGTTTCTAGGAGGGAAGCCGGCGAGGGGAGCCCTTCCTTTCTTTGTTAGCTGAACTGTCAATGGAGTCGGCGGATATAGAAATGATGGAAGTCCCAGGGATCGTCGGTGATTTCAAGGACATATTCCCTGAAGATGTGGAGACTCTATCCCCCTTGACATGATGTTGAGTTCGGGATAGACTTGCAACCTGTTGCCCGTCTGATTTCGATGGCTCCCTACCAGATGACACCTTCTGAGTTGCGGGAGTTGCGGATTCATATTGACGCTCTGATGAAGAAGGGTTTTGTTCAAAAAAGTGTGTCACCTTGGGGTGCTCCTGTCTTGTTCGTAAAGAAGGCAGATTATGGTATCAGGCTATGCATAGACTACTAGATACTGAATCAAGTAATGGTCAAGAACCATTACCCCCTCCTGAGGATAGATGATATCTTTGACCAGTTGAGGGGAGTAGGTTGGTTCTCTATGATCGATCTGAAGTCTGGATGTCACCAGTTGAGGGTGAATGAGGGATACATCTCGAAGAATGCATTCAGATGTAGGTATGGACACATTGAGTTTGTGGTCATTTTGTTCGGTGTTACAAATGCACCATATCTATTCATGGGACTCATGAACTCTGTCTTCTGGGAATACCTAGATCGGTTCATAGTCGTGTTTATTGACGACATTCTGATCTACTCAATATCAGAGGAGGATCATGCTGGACAATTGAGAATGGTTTTAGAGGTCCTCTGTCTACACCAACTCTATGGTAAATTTTCCAAATGAAAGTTCTGGACGAGAGAAGTGCACTTTCTTGGGCACGTGGTTTCCGAGAAGGGGATAGAAATGGACCCATCAAAGGTCAAGGAGTTTGTTTCTTGGGAAGCACCCAAGAACGTGGTAGAAGTTCATAGCTTCCTTGGACTAGCAGGCTACTACCAGAGGTTCGTTCGCAACTTCTCCTAAGTTGCAGCACCTTTGACAGCCTTAAAAAAGAAGTATTGAGATTTTGTGTGGGATGAGAAATGTGGGGCAGCCTTCAGTTATCTAAAGGGAATGTTGGTTAGTGCCCCTGTTCATAGATTACCAGAGGAGGGAGTACCATTTTAGGTATTTTTTGATTCTTGAGGCCAAGGCTTGGGGTGCATGCTGATGCAATAGAAAGGGTGCTCTCCTATGGGTCTAGGTCGTTACGCCTACATGAATGTAATTATTCCACCCATGATCTAGAGATTGCGGTAGTTGTGTTCGTGTTGAAGTTGTGGCGGCATTACCTCATCAGGGAGTGCTTCGTGGTCTTCATGGATCACAAGAGTTTGAAGTATATCTTCTCCCAATGGGACCTGAATTTGCAGCAGCGAAGGTGGATAGAGTTCCTCCTAGACTAGGACTTCGAAATATCCTACACCGAAGACAAAGTAAATGTGGTAGATGATGATTTGAGTAGAAGGAAGTTCATGGTTCGGAAGTTGTAAGATGTCTAGAAGGTGATGGAATAATTGGTTACACTATACCTCGATGTATGGGAAGATGGTGGTAGAGGTTGTCTGTTTCAGATGACAGTACAGTACTCCCTACTATGGTAGGTGGAGGAGTCTCAGTGGGGAGTCACATAGACTAAAGTGATTCACAATTGGGCTAGCCAAGGAAATGCTTCAGAAGGATAGTCAGAGGATGGTCTGACTCAGATGCTTTTTCGGGGAAATTTGTTTGTTCCAAAGGAAATGCATGAGAGTGTTCTTGGTGAGTTTCACAACTCACCTGTGGCAGTACACCAAGGAGATTCCAAGATGTACCAGGGCTTGAGAGGGAAGTTCAAGTGGCCTGGGGTGAAAATGGAATTAGCATAGTTCGTACCAAAGTGCCTCATGTGTCAGAAGGTGAAGGATGAACACCTCATCCCAGGAGGTCAGTTACAACGTTTCGGTGTCCCCGAGTGGAAGTGGGATGACAACTCAATGGATTTCTTCACAGGTCTACACAAGGTTCAAGGAGGATGCGATGCTATCTGGGTAGTGGTGGACCTGTTGACGAAATTGGCACACTTCTTAGAAATCAAGGAGTCAAGTACGGTCAAGGTCCTAGCTCATAGGTATGTGAATGAGGTGGTGCAGTTTCATGAAATTCAGAGATCTTTAATCTCCGACCAGGAAACCCAGTTTACCTCACGGGTCTAGAGAGGATTGAAAAATTATTTTGGCACCCGGCTATGCCTCAACACTACTTTCCACCCCCAGAGAGATGGGTAGACAGAGCACGCCATCTAGACTATGGAAGATATGCTACGAGCATGTGTTTTGGGCCTTGGAGAATCATGGGTAAAACACTTTCCTCTGATAGAGTTCTCTTACAACAACAGCTATCACTCTACCATTGGAATGGCTCCTTTCAAAGCCTCGTACGGGAGCCCATGCTGCTAACCCGTATACAGGACAGAGGTCGGAGAAGTAGGTGTTCATGGCCCAGAGGTGGTGCATATCACGACGGAGAAGTTTCAGCTTATACGAGAGAGGATGAAGGTAGCTCGGGACTAGCTGAAGTCATATGCCAATAATATGAGGAGACCCTTGGATTTCAAGGTCGACGACCACGTGTTCTTGAAGGTCTCTCCTCGGCATGATCAGCTAAGATTCGGAAAGGGAAGAAAGCTTTCTCCCAGGTTCGTTGGGCCCTTCGAGGTATTGCGGTGGGTTTCTGTGGTGGATTATCAACTGGAGTTGCTGCCACCGCTGTAGAGGGTTCACGATGTCTTCCATGTGTCTCAGATCCGTCGGTACCTGCATGATGATTCACACGTCCTCAACTGGGGAGAGCTAGATATCGGGGATGATTCAACATTCATGGAGCGACCCGTGATGATCGAAGGTAGTGAAGAGAAGGTGCTTCATGGATGAACCATTCCTTTGGTTCATGTGCTATGGAGGCATGGTGGGCTTGAGGAGAGTACCTGGGAACGTGAAGCATAGATTCGTTCCAAGAACCCAGAATTGTTTTGAGTTTTATACTATTTTGTTTCGTACCTGTTTATGATGTAATTCTTGACCTAGTTAAATTTGAATTGTGTTTAAAGTGGGTAATAAGTTTCCGGAAATGCTGGGAGGGGAGGACCTGGCCCCTAGTTAAGAGGCGTTGAATTGGCTGTGCCTAAACCCATGCAGGAAAGTCAGTGCCTCCCAAAGCGGATAGTATCTTAACATGGAGGAAGGAAAACCCCTCACCTGCATGACCAGACGGTTTAATCTATTGATTTGTCTGGTTTCATGGGGGAGAGGAGTGGTATGTTTGTGTTTTTTTAGGATATAGGTGATGAAGGGGGTGATCCTTGGTAATAAGTAGGTTTTCTCATGAGAGGTATCTTTCGAGGGGGGGGGGAGTTGTTCGGACCCCTCTACATTCTTCAGGTCTGGTTTTAATTCTCGAGGGCTAGAATGTTTTGAGAGTTATCTGATGTAATGTCCTGGACCTCTCCAGTCCATTACATTGTGGAAATGAGGTGATAGGGGTGTTCTGGATGGTCAAAGTGACTTTGGGGTGAGTTTGGGTGGAATTTTAATGAAGACCAAAGGGTAGTAGCTTTTGCATGGTTGGCGCACGGTTTGGCTAAACCATGTGTCCAAACTGTGCAAGGTTGGTGTTGGAGGCAGTGGCTAACGCACGGTTAGTGCACGTTTGGTCTAACTTTGCGGACTATCCGTGTGAGGAGTGTTTGGCAAGGTAGAATCTAACACACAGTTTGTTAAACCGGTGGACTAACCGTGCTGGCACTTAATGTTAGATCCTAAAATTGTGGATCTGAACTCTTTTGCCTTTAAATGGTTCTTTTTTGGCCTCTAAGCAGCCATAACTCAAGATTACCCTTCCTTGGAGGTAGGAGAACCCCTCCTAAGCATTTTGTAGGGGATCCAAAGGCTTTTTTCTTGACGAATCGAAGACGGTTTCATGAGGTATGTGATCTTTCTTGATCATTCTTGTTTGGTTTCTTAGATCCACTTGGATCTACTCCTCCTCTTCCTTTGGTTTCTTATATATACACTCGTTATGGGTAGACCTAAGTGTTTGGATGCCAATTATGGTGAGCTCTAGTCTTGATCTTTCTAGGAGGAGGGATCTAAGGCGGGTTTATGGAGAATCGACCTGGGTTTTTGGAGCGTTCTTCGACCATCGTGGTTTCATCAAAAAAAACCTTTGAGGTAGGGATCTTACCTTCGTCTCTCTCTCTTTTTTGCATCTTGTGTGGTGGGTATCCTCTTGTTTTCATGAGATACGGTTGAACCGGTAAATAAAGATAATAACTAGTTAAAGAATGGGTTTGGGAAAATTTTGTTGGTAGTTTTGTTTTATTTCCATCAATGCTTATCCTTTGATTATGTTGTGAATTGAATGGGCCTATGCCTACTGAAAATCATGGTCGTTGGGGGCATTTTCTTGCGCAATTAAATTTTTTCCTATTTTTTGATTGTTTGTGGATGGAATTCATAGATTGTGTAAATTGGTTAATCATGTAATGTTGGATGATTAAATGAATACCTAGAACCCTTGTATGATCACCCAGGTTAAACCAAATGAAGGAATAAATTTGTGGGTACTTGTTGGGGTTTAGTTATGTAAAGGGGTGTTTTATGGGTTTTTTTGGAATGGGTGAGAAGCAGGGCTACAGTTGGCTTGGTTGTGGGTTGGCGTGTATGAGATGGTTGTGATGGGCAGTGGAACCATGGTAAATAGTATCAAGGGGTTGATGATGTGGTATGAGTATTGTTTTCGATGTGTTATGGTTATGGTGTTTGGAAGTATGGCTGCAGGAATGGTTGTGCATATGAATAAAAAGATGAAGAGTTAACTAATGAATTGTGGGACATGGTAATTGATTAAATATGAAAAATCAATGGAATTTTTTGGCTGATAAAATTAAATGGTGTTATGTTGCTCTTGTTTTTCCCTAACATAGTTTGTGGTTGGAAGGGATATGTTTATAAACATTTGATCTAGTTTGGTTGTTGTTAGTTTCTCGGTAGTTAAGGAAATGATAAACCAAATCTGTTGAAACATGAAAAGCTTAATGGGGTTTGGGGCTGTTTATTGTGTCCATATATTCATGGTCGTAGTGCCGAGGCATGTGCTCAGATCCTTTGTGTAGAAGTCTTAGGATGGGCTTAGTGGTTGATATAATTATATAAATCTTTAGTTATTATGTTTCTTATTCGTTCCCCACACAATTTGAGCACTTAGTGTTGAACACCCCCATTTCATAGGGGAGGGTGTTTTTTTCCAACAATCCTATGAGTGGCTTGTTATTATCTCCTTTTATGCTCCCTTTCCTAGAAATCCCAAGACTCTTCGGGCAGGCTGTGATGGCCTGAGGTCCATTATAGCCCAAGATTCTTCGGGCATGGTAGCTGTGGTAGTTGGCCCAGGTGTGTGCAGGCAGGTTGTTTCCCAAGAGTCTTCGGGATGAGGCCCACGTGTCTTTGGGCATGGCAATGGTTGTTCTAGACCAGGTGTTTTCGGGCATGGTAATGTGTGGTGGTTGTGTCCTAGGTGTTTGTGGGTGGGTTGTGGCCGTGGGAATGCGATAAGAATGGATGGATTGGTTCGATGCATAGGATGTCTTCAATAACTAGTGAGAAAGTGGCATGGGGTACCCAATCATCGATGTGATATTACTATACATTACATGAATTTTGTTATTTGTGGAGTGTGCCTTGGTGATGCTTGGGTGGATTTTTTTCCTTGCTAGGTGATTTGGTCATCTCTTTTCTCATGGGGCATTAGGATGTCTCCCCACTTGTGCATGAGAGTTTTAGGTTTTCCTACTGTGTATACTTGTATGCTCACCCTACGTTTTCTTTCAGGTTTCCAGGAGGACTTTAGGGACCGTGCATGACCTTGATAGTTGGGTGTTGGAGTTTCGTTGATTGCAGTTTTTTTTTGGTATCATACTTTGGATCTTTACTTGTACTTGTAATTTTGTTTTAGTTTTGTATAAAACATGAATATGGGTTGGTTTTGGGTTTATTATCGTTTTCTTGTCCCTTTTATTTCGGGTGTTTGACTCATCTTATTTACGAAAATAAATAATAAAAAGGGTAATGCCTCCCATATTTGTGAAAACTCATACCCTTGGTGCTAGTCACCACTCCAGGGCCTGCTGGAGGCGGGACTCGGGGGTCATTATCTCCCTTTCACCATTTCCTGCTCAGGAGGGGAATCTTTGGTGGGAGGGGGTCATGACATATATTTGATAAAACATATGTTCCAAAATGGTATATAACCTTTAAATTTAATATTGATTAATTAATGAAAAAAATTTTACACTACACAAGAAATTACTTATCCTAGTGATAGGCGATGCAATCTTACCACTCATCGATTGTGGTTTTGATGCCACATAACCTTACTAGATGTGCCAAGTTATCGCTAAACCTGTGGTTTATCCTTTTTTATCAAAATAATATTAATATAATTCCAATAAATTTACTAATAAATATAATGAGCATCCTTAAAAATAACCTTAATAACATCAAAATTAAATAATTTTTGAACCTCAAAGGTTATCTCACACCTTTCAACATACATCCCCAAAAGTGTAATAACCTAAAATTTCCTAAACATCATAGAAAATATAACCCTAAAGGTTATCAATACTTTTAAACTAAAATACAAAGAAATTTCATTCCTCATCAAATAACATTTTCAAATGTTAAATATAAGGGTTGTATATACCTAAAAAATAAATGCCTGTCAAAGTACTTCCATCACATGAAACATCAAAACAATGCTAATTCTTATTATCTCCCTTAAATCATAATACCTAAATCCCTAAATCATTAAATTTCCTTCATAAGGTATTAAAAAAGTTTTTTCATCTTATTCAATAATAATTTATTCTATTAAAACTATTTTACGAAATATGTCCTTCTGATTTTTCAATATAAAATCAATCATGTTTCATGCTTAAGACATAAGAAATTAATTCAATCCTTAAATTTAGATATCAGGGTCTTCTTATATGTTATTGTTATCCTCTTAACATCCTATATGAATTCCATATATCTATAAAAGAAATATTCAAGTCCTTGATGGTTTATCCCTTACCGAAATAGGTGGATAAATTTAGATTTTTATATCAAGTAAAAGAGACACCATGATTCATAAAAAAAATATATAAATGAAAAGGTGTTGGATAGATTATATAGTTTCTTACAGATTATTTGAATACTCAAGAATACATAAAAATAATTTGAACAAGGTTTTGTAATAATAGTGATATAAAATCACCTAGAACGAATAAGATGGTTTGGAAAGATCACATTCCTTCTATCTGGACAAACGATCCTTAATTATTATAAAGGAACACCATTAAAATATGATCTGAAATACTACATGTTAAAATGAAAATTTTCATTATAAAAAAATTCCCTTTGAAATTCAATAATACATTAACCTTAAAATCATTTATACCTAAGTCAATTACCCTTATAAATCCAATTTCCAAAAATATAATTAATCACCTCAAAATCCATCACATAAACCCACAAAAATGGATCTCTAAGACATTGAACTTATAATAAATCATAAAAATATAAACCCATGATGGTATCTATAACTATTAAGAAAACTTGACATGAAAATATCATAATCTAAAATGTTTTCTAAACCCTTTTATGATACCAAATATAAGGTCCCAACCTTAAACATTACATATTTTAGTGACTTTAAACAAGAATTCCCTTTCTTAAATTCCAAATGATATTTTAGTTTTAGATTTTTATAGAATTATGAAAAACTATTACATAATAAAACAATACATTTCAAGTGTAAACTTCTTCTCAGAATCCATTTTTTGTTAAAAACCAATATTTTATGATATAACATATTTCTTTTCATGTCAAAAATTCAAAAGTTTCTTATTGACCTCATCATTGTCTCTAATCATCCTTAAAATATGTGAAAAATATTTTAAAATATTGGATGAGCCCAAAAATTCTCAGAAAGGTACATAAAAATAAATAAATAAATTTTTAGTCCATGAATAATTTTAAAAAAATAATTTTGAAAATGAACTTTTACCTCAAAATAAACATTTTTTACCAAAAAATTCCCCTTTTCTATCCAAATAATTTCACAAAACATTTCATATAAAATATTAATGGAATAAATAATAATCATAATGGTTTATTCTAAAACATATAAAAACTCATAGTAACTTTTTTACAATGTTATACATTTCACCCTTTAAAATTTAGAATATTCATTCTTTTAAACATAAGATCATTATCATACCTTTATAATTTTTAAAGTTCCCATAAAACCCTATATAAATCATAGATAAAAACATGTAGGTTACTTGGAACATCATTTCTGTATCACTCTTATAAATGGAATAACCATACCATCAACTTCCATATGAAATTCATTTAGGGGCTATGATGGACCCACTAGTCCCTAGTCTATAACGAAAACACCCAACATTGGTTAATAATGTAACCACCTATCCATGATTTATAATGGAACAACCCATCATCAAAATAATGTCTAAGAGCCATAAAAAATTTAAATATTCCATTTTCATAATTAATGTTATAAAATAATCTTGTGGAAAATAACCTTTCAATTTTGAAATCACCTATTTAAAAAAATTATTCAATTAGAAAAATATTATATATTAAAAGAGACACGAAAAAATAAATTTTAATCTTCAAAGAAAATATTATTCACTATACTGTGAAAATTCATTCATGCAGCATAAGTAAAAAAATATCCCTTTCATTATTTTTCTTATAAGTCACAAAGTGCCTCAATTGGAAAATGAAAAAAAAATATTCTTTTCAATACATTTCATAAAATTTCAAACATGGGTAAAGATGAATTTAAACGATCGTTGAAGAATAGTAAAACCCTTTTTAAAATATGGTTTAGAAAATATGGATTTAAAATAAAATGGGTGTTTTAAGGGAAACTTATAGGGATTATTTTAAAAGAAAGTCTCTTACCTTGAGTTTAACACACCAAATATGTTCTTTATCTTCATATTATTTGGAAACTCTCCTTTAATTGACACCTTAAGAACTATAAGGATTATATTATGCCTAAAAAATGTCAATAGAATGAGTTAAGGGATTATATGAAGGTATTTGGGTAGGTCTTGGCCGAACCAAATTGGTTTAAAGTTTAAAGGAATGAGAAGAAGAGGTTCCCATTCATAATAGAGGGGACTGGTACTCTTGGAATACCTAAATATATTAAATAAATGTAAGTAAATTTTTAATACAAAAATGGATTAAAACTGATTTTTATCAAATATAGGATGAGGATGGGTTGAAACCCTCTCACGAAAAAAAATATTAGGCAAGTTTTGAATATTTGTCTTACCCATATCTTTTGGTTTTAACCCTTCATTAACCCCTTTCACAATTACCATGAAAATAAGGATTTCTAATCTTTGAGGGTCAATATAATTACTATAAATGAAAAAACGGCCCATAAATGGAACATGGTTGATATTATCAACTGTATTTTCACGACCTATCTTAGTGGATTTTGTGTTGCGACTCCCCAAGCCCACCTCTAATAGGCTAGGAGTTGTTGACTAGCCCCATGTATGAATATCACTAACATGGAAGGCATTTCCTATGTACCTATATGCACGCACATAGCTCCAATCCCAAAAAATGATGAAATTTAAAAAAAACACTAAGTAAACAATGAATGAAATACTACAAATAGTTTGTAACCACAACTCCAACCAATAAGAAAAGTGGTACTGGGACTACTGTCTAAAAAGTTATAGGAAGACACCTTGTTCTATCTAGTTGCACAAATCACTGCCTAGTCCTAGACTACCTGGGACTCCATCGAAAGGTTAATTATCTACAATAGACACGACGTTTGCAGGAAAGGCCCATTTTGGGGTGATTATAACAATACCCAGTAGGACACCCCAAAACCACAAAGGAATACTACAAAGAAATACCACAATGGAATAACACAAAAAAATTACAATAAATAAATACCACAAAGGAATACCACAAATTAATACCACAAAGGAATACCATGAAGGAATACCACAAAGGAATACTATAAAGGAATACTACATAGGATTACTACAAAGGAATACCACAAAGGAATACCACAAAGGAATACCACACAATATTTCCATGAAGGAATTCTAAAAAGTAATACAACACAATATTAGCACAAAGGATTACCATGAAGGAATACCACATAAGATTACTATGAATGAATACCACAAAGGATTACCACAAAAGATTACCATAAAAAATTCCACAAAGGATTACCACACATGATTACCACAAATGATTACCATGAAGTAATACCACAAACTGTTAAAACACATGATTACCATGAAGGAATACCACAGAGGAATACCAAATAGGATTACGAGGAATTAATAGCACAAAGGATTACCACACATGAATACCATAAAGTAATACCACACAAGATTACCATAAAAGAATACCACAAAGTATTACCAAATAAGGTTACCATGAATGAATACCACAATGTATTTTCACACTGGATTACCATGAAGAAATACCACAAAGGATTACCACATAAGAATACCGAAAAGTAATACCATATAAGATTACCATGAAGTAATACAACAAAGTATTACCACAAAGGATTACTACAAAGGATTACTACAAAGGAATATATATCCAACTCTACCCAGGTATATGTTTACATCACATATAACAAGTATATTCTGATATACACAATCCAATACACAAATTCTAGATGTAATAGAAAACCAATTACTAGCCATAGAATTCTACTTGAAGCACGCTCATTCTAGGAGAATTCACTCCTCAAGCTATGATATCATCGGAGACACTCACAAATAGGTCTAGATCATTTGGGACCCATCCAAATAGAATTCATTGGTCAAGGAAGAATATCACACAGAGAGAGGGGATCCTACCCAAACACATTGGGAAATACCATGTACCCAATCTGGATCAACCCACAATGTAGAGAATATTTCCCAGACACAATGGGGAATACCACTAACCCTACTGAGGTTGCCCTCTAGAAGGAGGACCAACTCCCTAGCATCGATGGTTGCATCGATTCCAAAAAACTCTACTAGGGGTGATAGAATATCACACTGTAGTCCCATAGAGGGATACCATACTCTATCTAGGACTCATAAACTAGAGGGGATTACAATCCATTGATGTGGATTTAAGGCTATATTGAACCCTAGAGTAAAGGAACAAGGGAACTCTCTCAACCTATACAGGTCCTAAATAATAACTCATCACTTATCTCAAAAGGACGGTCTCAACATCAATGTCTTAATGTCATTGATGGATCATCGATTGGATGCTCTGTTTAAGAGATATACTAGTTTGAGTGAAACTGTCCATAGGCCTACGGGGGCCTACGAACCTACCGTAGCGATCGGTCACGCAGATGCTGCACTCACAATCAGTGCACCAGCAGCATCTAGGGTTATTGTGGCCCAATGGTTGACTGCTGCCAGTCTACACCCCATCCACCCTAGATCCGACCCGAGGTCTGCTTCATCCAACTTGGCCCACTGACCCGACATGTCCTACTAGTCTGACCCAGCCTAACCCAATTCATTGCTGCCGCGTCCGCCTCCTCCAGTCCCACTAGCACCTCCACTTTTTCCACTTGTGGCCCACTATCATCATTGTGTCCTACTGTCATCATGGTCTATCATCACCATCATCTCCCATGTCCTCCGTAGTCACATGCTTCTATCAGTATTCCTTTTCTAAAACCATTACCCCTCAGCCTATTCCTAAAAAACTAAACATTCACAGATCCATGCTTGTCAATTCATGATAATGTCGGATCAACATGTTTCATCATCTTATCTATTAGAAAAATGAATCAAATCATAATTCTTCATTGTGTACTGAAAAATGTGAATTTAGGAATTTTTTTTCCTATGAATCACTCAGTATCCATTTCCATTCCTCTTTCATATCAGTTTGATCCCAGATCTATGATATCAGATCAATGACCCAAGAATCGGGTGCGCAACTATCGATTGATCAGGATGTGTTGAGTCACGGTCTAGACAAAGAACACCCCTGAAGAATGATTAATCAGGGGATAGAATCACAAGAACTAAAGATAGTAATGAACATCGATCGATGGTCATGTCTATATTGATATATCAATGTTAAAATGATAATCAAATAAGTAAATAATCACAAATATTAATCTCCTGTTAAAACCCCACAAAGATAATTCCCATTCCAAAATACACACGATTCATGAATCTATCTATCTTTCCATTGATTCATGTTCGTAATAGAAATTAAGAACAATGAAATAAACAATTGGAATGCATTCCCTACCTCTATTATAATTTCTCGCTAATGAAGAATAGTCTCCACGTGGTTGTCACAGGCAAGATCCCTCAAATCTGAGGTGCATCAGTCCTCGATCCACGATATGTCATCATCTCCTAAGAGATAATCCTCAAAGATCTCTCTCCAACAGTTCTCCTTGGTTTCCAAAGTTATGCGACTAACCCAAGAAATTATCCTTAACAATATTTTACATATTTTCAGATGCCACGTCAAAAAAATATTAAATTAATTTATTCTTATTATGTCCCGCGACAACTGTTTCACAAAAAAACTTGTGTCAACTAATGTTAAGTCATTCCTAGGGAAAACACCATATTATGAACTCAATGGTGGTATCATATTTCTAATCAGAGTCATCATTCATGAGTTATTAGGAATTAAAAATTAAATAATGTTATTTATTTATTTTATTTACGGTTGCGTCCTTGGTGACTTTTTCTACTAACGACCCATGATAACCAATGTTAGGTCACACCTAGGGTAATTCCATCATTCTTAGCTCAATGGTGCCCTAAAATTTCTGATATGGGAACCCATTTAATTCTTATTTCACTTTTTTATAAAAACTACATGTGTGTGCTATTAAAAAGTATGATATTTTTCAAAATTTTGGTTTTTGCATACTAGGCCTCGAAATCACATGTCGTCTCAATGCCTGGTCTCTAAATGACACTATATAGTATCTAAAAATAATACATGAAAGATTTTATATTTTATATTCTCTGCACCTTGAGGCTTTATGTCCCTGAAAGATAAAACAATGGTTACTCAAACCGATGAGGTTACTGAGCATGGATCTGAGCCTCCTACTCCCATGTGCTCTCCTATAGATTCTCATACTACAACTAAACATACACCAGAGGAATCGAATACCCATAAAAGATCCTCTCCTACTGATCTTCAATCTCCACCGGTTACTTAAAAAAAGTCACTCTATCCTCGATGTCCATCTCTCCCAAATCGATAATGTGTGATGGGTCAAGCATTTATATCCTCAACTGAGACATGTGGAAAATGTCATGTACCTAGTATAACTATGGAGGTAGATCCAAGAGGTACTCCAACTCACCAAATCTACACAGTATCTAGAAAGGTCCGATGAATCTCAGAGATATCCAAGAAGTGGGAAGACTTGGTGAGTATATTAACAATCACCTATATGGAATGATGTAACCTAGATGTACATGGTAAACTTATTACGAATTCCATAGAAATCTCATCCCAATCCCATTTTGGCACCCTATGTGGTTGAGCTAAATCCACTGAAACCAAGTGCTCATCCTTAAACTACTGATAAGTAAGGCATCGAGAGACAAACTTTGCAAATCCTTCCTTCATCCTTGGCCACAAAAACAAATGTCGGATGTCCTAGTACATATTCATCACGGCTTGATGTACCGCTAAAGGGGGTGTATGAAACTCTCTCAAAACCTCCTCTCGCAACACAACTGGTACTACAATGAATCCTCTATAAAGAACGACGTGCTTCCCACCTTTCAAACATCAATCAAGAGCATGCCCTATGGATATATGAGCATGTAGAGTCTCACAGTCAGTAACCCATAGTTATGCCTCCTCGACTTGGTGTAAGAATGAAGGGGTGACAACCATCGACTAGAGGTAAGCTGCTCCATCTCTATCAACAAAGGATAATTGTAATGAGGCCAACTACTCTAACTCCTCATTTAAAAATTGATAACTACATCTCTTTCTAGGATAATCTGACACTATTTTATTCTTCCCAGGAGTATATACAATCTTGAATTTATAATCCTTAAGAAACTCTATTCTATTCCTTTGTCTCAACCGTCACTTGATCCACTTCAACTCTTCCCCCGCTATAGGAAACTAAGGAATCATAACATTCACTACACTGAGGGTTAGGCTATCCAATTTATGAGTAATTAGCTACACCCTCCTTTGTGTGATCCCATACTAGGCTGCCTAGGTTTCCTTTTCACTAAAAATGAAAACCTCATTCCACCACTATGGACACACCGCACTCTTCATCTAAAATTTTCAATCTAAGTACGAAATGTGGATAACCAATCCATACCAAGAATGAAATGGTAAGGCCTAAATTACACTACCAAGAGATCTCAACCAAACTATCACCTCTATTTGTTAGGTCACACTTCCAGAACCAGCGTATGATCATTGGGTATCCTCTATTAGGAGTCATTAAGAATTATGTTTGAGTCAACGGTTCAAACGATATCTCTGAGTCTCAAACAAGATTTATAGAAAGAAAGGGATTACTAGAAGATGTGTCTATAAAAACTAATGTTGAGGTGGAAAAGACATATATTATACCTTGAATAATCCCCAGATCCTCATGGTTATAAGCCTCCATTTCCTAAAACCAGCCTCATCCCTGAACACCAGTACCCTGAGCCTAGCACAGACCACCTAGGGGTGGTGGTGGTAACATGTGGAAACATAAACCACCTCCTACTACTCTCCCATCTCCTATGACACGTCTTCCACCATATAGATCTATCTACTCCTTTAATTGTCTCTACCTTATTGGTCTATTCATATTATCCCTATCAGCAGTACATGGGTTGGACAATCTTTGGAGAGATGTCCCATGTCATCATATAAAATACACCACCTCCCTCTAGGATTACCAAACCCACCCTGTAAGCCCTGAATTAAGGATCCTCAATCCCAGGACCTCCTATTGAAAAGTCTCACATGTCCAAGTATTAGAGATTGATGTCAGATCCCTTCTGTCAAGGTCTCTTATCCTTCATTCCCACAACTGACAATCAATGGTTGTATCCACTTAGCCAAGAAACTTTTGACCACCAATGTTTTCTCAAGAACCCCAGTATAAGTAGTAATTATAAGAGGGATGGCCTGAGATTGGATTTCCCTATGAAGACCTAACTCAATGGTATGTGACATGAAGTAATGATTTTGTATCATATCCATCAAGTACCTAGAGAGGTTGGTATGACTCGATGAACACTCAGATAATGAATTTTCATTATACCAAAGCTATAGATGCTCTTGGATAAGTATAGTTATTAGCTTATAGGGTGACAAATCCTCTCTGAAAAGGTTCTCAAACTCTATCCATGGAAGAGTCTCCTCATCGTATGATCGGGTAACCAAACCCCACCATCACCCAGCTGAGCCATGTAGAAGGGTCACTGTCAGGACCACCATCTGATGTGTTAATGTCCTAAATAGATGAAAAACTAGGGTTACCGCCTCAAGCTAGTCCTCAATCGCATGTGTTTCAGGCTCTCCTAAGAACATTAGGGGTCTCTACTGTTGAAACTCATGAAGTGATCTCATCCTTCACACCTCATCTGTTGGTACTACAGGTACCATGTGATGCTCTATAGGAGGTGGTATGGTCGGTGCACCACCTGGAGGTGTTATCTCTGGTAAAAATCCCTATATTTATGCTTCATCACTGGTGGAGCATCCTCTTGATCATGTAGTGGAATCCTATTTGGTTGTCTATGTGGAGACATCCTAAACTAAAATAAGATATACCACTGTCAAGTGAGAATATCTGGAGAGTTGACTCGATAAGGACATGGAAAATAGAACCATTCGTATATGATGCATGTACAATTTTTTTCCCTATAACTAGAATTTTCATGTACTAAGTTGAAAATAAGGTATGCAGAGTCCTAGTGTTTGGAGACATTTGTCGTCACACCAACATTGGAGTCTCTGACCTGAAATCCAGACTCAAAACAGTTAACATTGTTTCCCCAAACCAACATCTTAGACTCCCAGTCCTATAGTAGAATTAACCTCCTCTAATAACACTCTTTCACAACTCGTCCTAGTGGGGGCCGTGCCATGACTCCCCAAGCCAACCTCTAATACACCACGAACAAGAGACTAGTACTGAGTAGGAATATCACAAACATGGGAGGAATTTCTTATGTACCTATATGCATGAACACATCTCCAAGCCCACAAAACGATGAAATATAGAAAAAAAAATAATGCATGAAAACACTATATCCCACAACTATAGTATAATAATGAAAGTGTTGGAAAGTAAACAAATCCAAATAAAAGACCACCAAAAAGAGTCTCTAACCACATCTCCATCCTACAGAAAACAGGTATTGGGACTACTATCTGAAAAGCTATAGAATCACACCTCAGTCTTTCTGGTCTCACAAAGCACCAACTAGTCCTCATCTGTATAGGATTTCATCGAAAGGTCGTTCATCTGAACAAGACACAACACGAGTGGGAAAAGATCATGCATGGGTGAGTATAATAATACATAGTTGGACACCCCAAAACCACAAAGGAATGCCACAAATAAATACCACAATGTAATACCACAAAGGAAGGTATAGTAAAGTAATACCACAAAGTAATACCACAAAGTAATCCCACAAAGTAATACCACAAAGTAATACCACAAAGTAATACCACAAATGAATACCATGAAGGAATACCACAGAGGAATACTGCATAGGATTACCACAAAGGAATACCACATAAGATTACAATGAAGTAATGCCACAATGGAATACCACACATGATTACAAAAAAGGATTACCATGAAGTAATACCACAACGGAATACCACTGAAGATTACCAAGAAGGAATACCACAAAGGATTACAACATAGGATTACCACGAAGGATTACCACAAAGGATTACCACAAGGGATTGCCACAAAGGATTACCATGAAAGAATACCATAAAGGAATACCAAACAGGATTACCATGAAGGAATACCAAAAGGGATTACCACATAGGATTACCATGAAGGATCACCATAAAGGATTACCATACAAGAATACCATAAAGGAATACCACACAAGATTACCATTAATAAATACCACAAAGGATTACCATACAGGATTACCAAGAAGGAATACCATAAATTATTTCAACAAAGTATTTCCATGAAGGAATAACCCAAAGGATTACCAGGTAATAATTCCAAAATGAAATACCACACATTATTACCATAAAGGAATACCACACAGGATTACCATGAAGGAATTTACAGATACCTTTATACAGGTTTATGTCTATGAAACATATTACAAGGATATTAGATATTCTCATTCCAAGACACAAAGTCTAGAGATAAGAAATAACTAATTACCATCCACAAGATTCTATTCGATGCTTGCTCGTTCTGGGAGAACTCACTCCTTGAGCCGTGATATCATCGGAGACACTCACGAATAGTTCAAGCTGATTTGGTCCTTACCCAAAGAGAATGCATTAGTCATGGAAAACTATGATACATAGAGAGGGGATCCTTCCTTGACACATTGGGGAATACTATGTTCTCAATATGGATCAAACCACAACATAGAAGATCCCATCCAGACACATTGGGGAATACCACTTACCCTAATGATGTCACCCGCTAGATGGAGGACCAACACCCTGCTCTCGGTTGTTATGTTAATTCCAGAAAAATCCACTCGGGTGATAGAGAATCACACTCTAGTCCCATGAAGGGATACCATACTATATCTAGGATTCCACATCTAGGGGGAATTATGGTCCACTGTTGCGTTTGTAATGTCGTATTGAACCCTTGAGTAAAGGAACAAGGGAATGATCTCAACATATACTGTTCCAAACTAAAAACTCAAAACTTATCTAAAAAGGACCATCTCAACATCAGGGTCTCAACATTGTAGACGACTTGTCGATTAGATTCTTTGTTTAGGACATATACTCATTTGAGAAAAACCACCTGCATGCCAATTGGGGCTTGCAGACCTACCAACAAGGTAAGTCCAACCTACCATCACAATGAACCACCATGGTCGGTTGACTAACTATGTAGTCAGTTGCTCGGTTGCTACACCCATGGTCTGTGTGCCCGTGGAATCTAGGGATACTACAGCCACACGGTTAACTGTCGTAGTCAACTACAACTAGTCTCTATCTCGGTCGCCCTGGATCTAGCCAGGGGTCTGCATCATCTAACCCAGCCCAACAGTCCAACCATGCCACCAGTCTGAACCGACTTGGCCCATTCTTTCACCGCTGCATCTGTCTCCACCAGCCCTGTCAGTGCATCTATGTCTGCCGCTCGCAGCCCACCGCTACTGCAGCCCATCGTCATCGCCGTCTCACACAACTGTCATTACCAGTGCCATGATTGTGGTCCCCTCCATGGACCACCGTGACTCCTCTGATGCCTTAAAAACCTAAGGTTTCATATCCAATATCATTGAGTCATGATAATTCTAGATCAATATGTTTCTTCTTCTGATCTCCTCACAAAATTTATCAAATCTTTGTTATTCATTGTGTGTTGAAAAACACTGAAGAACGTGAATTCGGGAATCATCCATCATCTGAATCGCTCCATCTCCATTGTATCAACTCCTTTGTGCCGTGTTGATCCCATATCTATGATATTGGATCATTATGCTAATAATTGTGTATGTAATGATTCATTGATCAGGATGTGTCGAGTCACAGGTCAGATGAATAACACCCATGACTAATAAATAATCGAGGGAGAAAAGAATAAGAACCAAAGAGAGGAATGAACCTCTACTAATGTTCATGTCGATCTCGATCTATCTCCATTATAATGACAATTCAATAAACAAATAATCACAATGATTAATCTCCCCTTAAAACCCCACAAATATTATTCCCTTCCCACAATACACACGATATGTGTATCAATCCATTTGTCGATTGATTCACATTATTTGTAGAAATTAAGAATGGGGAAATTAAAAATTGGAACATATACTGTTCTTCAATTTGGATCACTCACTAACAAATAACAGTTGCTGCATTGTTTCCATAGGCACGATCCTTTGAATCTAAGGTGTTTCGGTCATCGATTCACTATCTTTTGTCATCTACTAAGAGAGAATACTAAAATCTGTCTCTCCAATTGTTATCTATAGATTTTAGGGTTATGTGTCTAACCCTAGAAATTCTCTTTAAATTTTTTTTAAATATTGTTAGATGCTACATCAACAAAATAAATTTCATTAAATTATTTTATTCTCCTTACGTCTCGGGAAATGTTTTTCAAAAACGTCCCGTGCCGACTAAAGTTATATCGCACCTAGGGAAACCACCACATTACGAACTCAAATGTTGTCTCGAATTGACAATATGAGTCACCATTCGTGAGTAATTAGTATTTAAAAATAAATTAATTTTATTTAATTATTTTATTTATTGTTACATCCTTGGTGACTTTTTCTACAGATGACCTGGGCCGACTAAAGTTCGGTTGTTCCTAGAGTAAATCCACCATTCTGGTCTCAATGGTTCCCTTGAATTTCTGATATGGGAACCCATTTCAAAGTTATTAAATTTTTTTGGGAAAACATGTGAGATTTATATTAAAAAGTTTAATATTTTTTAAACATTTGTTCTAGGCACACCGGCCCTTAGAATCGCACGTCGTCTTAGCTCCTCGTCTCGCAATAAATCCATATAGAATCAATAAATAATACACGGAAAATCCAAAATGTTACACATATCCTAGTCAAATGACTAGTTCTAATTTTTTTAATAATTTTATATCATTGAATAAAATTTTAATTATTATAATATACCATTAATGCCAATTTTTAGGACTATTAATTATATAGATTTTAATAACATCAGTAATATAAGAAAAAATGGAACCAAATATTTTAATACATCTTTATAATTTCATTTTAATATATTAAATTAATGTATCACATTAATTATCTAAAATTATATTGATTTTAATATTTTTAATATCATTTATTTTTTCCAATAATTTAATAATTATCGCATTAGCATTGTTTAATTTGTTAAGGAAATTATTTTTTCACTAAAAATTATAATGAAATTACCATGATGAAGACAAATAATTTATTTTTAAAATTTATATTTATAACCGAGCATATCCCCCATTTTACTTTATGTTAAAAATATTAATTTTATTTAAAATAAGAGTGTTATATTTTTTACTTTTCTATAAATAAATTATTAAAATGGTTATAATTAAATTAAAATGGTAACAAAAGGAAATATAACTAAATATTGGATTGTTATGGATTAAATGTAATCTTAAAATATAATTATTTTATTTTTTATGGTATTTTTATAATTATTATCATTTTATTTTTAATCATTAATTATCTGACATACCTTTTACCATGGTAACAATAATTACAAATGTTGCAATTAATATTTTATAAAAAGGGAAATATTTGGAAAATTTAGACCCATTAATTAAAAATATGGAATACATTTTTAAAAATTCAAAGAATAGAAGTTGTGGAATTTAATTTAAAATTAAACATGAAAAATACAATGAAAATTAATTTTTCAGAAAAAAAAATTCCTTTTAAAATATAAAATGTTTTTATAATAATAATTAAATTTAAAAATTCATTTAAAAACCCATAATTTATTCATTTTAAATAATAATAAATAAACAAAATTTTAAAATTATTTTATAAAATAATTTGGTCTTATAAATACTTCCAAATAAAATACAACTTCTAATAAAAATTTGTATTTTCACTATACATTGAAAAATCAAACTTTTTAGAAACATTTCAAAATTTAACCATAGGATAGTTTTGATATGCTGATTCCAAAAGAGATATTTATTTTATAAAATTTGATTTTAAAATTTTCTAGTAATAGATTATATTATTCACTCACAAAAATAAATGAAAACTATTTTTAGAAGAAAATGTTTCTTTGAAGAATAAGATTACTCTACTAAAAACTGAGTCGTTATTTACAAACCATTAGTCAATATATTTTTATTGATTATAACCTTTATATATATATATCATAACTTAGTGAATAAAATTTATTCCCACCAATTTAATGGCTTGGTTATAATGATCACATCAATATAATATTGTTAGGTTGTTTGTTTAAACTTGGTGTTTCTTATCTTGTACATTATAGAATATTGTATTTTCTTTTAAAATATTAGGATATTACAAAAAAATAATTTCATAATATCCAATATATTTTATTATTATGTAATTTAATATTCTATTAGCACTTAAATTATATAGTTAAGTAGGTTTACTATGAATGGAATCAATTTAGAAAAGTTACATTAATATGTCATTTTAGAATGTAAATTTACTATAAATATTTATTTCTGATATTAATTTTGGAATGTATAATATTTTCATTTAATAATTTTAATGTTTTATTAAATAAATATTTTTATACATTAAACAGATGTTTAAGTCCATTTATATTATATTATATGTACAATGGAATTGAAGCATTATCTCATGGAGGCAGTAGTCCGCACGTACACACGAACAATGATCTTGTTTTTATATAATGGATTTAAAGTAGGAAATAAAATAAATTATAATTACATAATAAATAAAATTTTATAAATAATATATTTTTTTATTAATTTTTTTTACCATCCATGAAATGTGGAGATCAAAAACTAAAAGCATCGCTTCGTGGAGGTAGTAATCTGAGCACCTGAACTAATGATGATTCACGTTTATATTTATTGATGGGATAGAATAAATATTGGTTTTTACCATTATTATAATGACATATAAAAATAATAATTATGATGATGTTATTGTTAAGTTATTTTTATATTTGGTTTAGAAAGGAAATAATATGAATGAAATGTCAAGAAAGGTGTGTTACATACATCGAGAACATGAATTTCCTCTTGAAGAAGGCCTTAAATTTAAAGGACTTAGAATAATTTGTGTTGACAATGGGAATTTGGGAGTTTAAAGGACTTAAAAGATAGTAAATGTTGTCATGGTTTCAAGTTGAATTTTACATAAGAGTGGCGTATTGAAAGGGTGAATGTGATCCCCCATTTATAAGTGAAGATAAAGAACATTCCATAGAAAATAATAGTATGTAATGGGTATGAATGTAAACACATGAAATTTAGGTTAGTTAGGTAAGGGAAATTTTTCTAAAAAAATGTAGGTAATACTTGAAAAACAATAAAAAAATGTATATAATGTCTAAAGATCATATTAATTTTGGAAAATTAGAGCCACATTAGATTTTTCTATTAAACACTAATTATTCGTAATTAAATATTAATCATGTCAATTATTTTTTTACTAAAAATATAACCACAAAATATCATAAAAAATATTTTACAATAATTCATTTTTTTATATTAACTTTTCTTTTAAAACAAGTTCTAATAATAAATATTTAAATCTTGTAAAAAATAATTTTTAAGTATGAAAATATATATTATTAGTTACATAGAAATACTAATTGATTTTGATATTTAATGAGAATTTTATTTTGTTTTGTTTTCATATGTATATATATCATAATTCTGATACCTCTATTTATACCTCAAATTATATGGCTACCACATAATGATCTATATTAGTTTGGATTTCAGTGTTTCATGTGGATAAAACAATTGAATTAAATATTTATATAATAATAAAAACTAAGATTGTTATAGAGGCCTCATATCTCCAAGCATTACCCCCAAAGATGGACTAGGTGTAAAACATTTTCAAGTTATCTCAATAGAGGTGTAATATGCATAATCTATCGAACATTATAAATGTTGATAATATTGATATCAAGTATGAATCTAAATTCAAAGAGTACACTATGGATATTAAGGATCTATATGTGAATATCTAAAAATATTTTCACCCATACAGGTGAGTAAAATCAAGGAAATTTTTAATATTTTAATTCTTGGTTATAAAGAGGGAGATTTTTTCCGAAATGGGACTCATATTGGGAAAAAAGAGTTGAAGAACCTACAATAAACGTATTTTGGATATTTTTCGAGGCCTAGGTGGTGCCTTGAGTTCTAATGTGAATGTGAAAGAAGGGATGATGTAATGGCCCAGGTTAGTGGAAGTGATAATTTGATCCCCATAAGGGTGTAGAAGTGTCAAAATCAGTTGGTAATCACGTTTCATGATGTTTCCCTTTATCATGGTTGTTTATGCTACTATTTTTCAGCATATGATCTGTTTAATGTTGTTTACTAGGTGTTATAGATGAATGAGGAACATTGGAGTGAATTTAAGTATTTTTTAGTTTTGTATGATTTATGAAAATTTACCTAATTCGTAAACCTTTTGAATCATTTGGAAGAAGATAATTATCTTATATATGGGGAATGAATTATGTTACAAATGAAAAATAAATATTAAATAAGGTTTTACTCAAATGGAATAACCTTACATATGAAAAATTATATTACCTAATAATATATTACATAAAAACATAATATATTACATAGAAACATAATATATTACATATCAAATTTTCCCAAAGTCATATATTATATATAATAAATAATATGTTATTTATTGAAAGATAAGTATAAGTATGAAAAATATATTATGCATGGATGAAATTATATGTTTTAGGAAAAGTAGAAGCATGCAATGGGTAATGGACAAATATTCTTTTTTTGTGATCGATGATCAATTTGAGATCTATATAATGATAAATACTTTGATCAATAGAATTAAATCTAGGAAAATAGACTAGATAAATCTCTATAACTAGAGGGAGGATCATCGCATTTTATTTATAATTAATTTAATTAATTAATGAATTACCTTGATAGAATTATTTCATTTTTTATGGATCTAACAACATATATGTTGTGTTTTGTAATTATGATATGTGAATTAAGAGCATATTCCCTCTAGTGGTGATCCACACATGTTCCAAAAATATCAAAATATTGTTGTAGGAATCTCTAGGTGCTAGCACAACAGATCCTATTGCTTGAGTAATTCTCATTTTATTTCCACCAGAATCACTTCCAAAGTGTTCTCCTTGATCTCTATAAACTTTAGAGTAGTAGGTATATGAATATTTCTCTCCATTCTTGTCAGATTTCTTGGAGAAGGGGGATTTATAGTGCTTGAGAGGATTCTCCAAATTTGTTGTTCATAACCAAACAAAAAATTGTATCTCTTTGAAAATAAAATAATTGAGTTTATATATCCCTAGGGTTAGAAATAAATAATTTCAAAAGTACCCCTTATTATTTATTTTATCCCTTGAGGAACCTAAAGTAGAAAATAATTTTATTTTTTTAATTTTTTTCACATGCACTTAAGTTGAAAATTAAATTAAATATTATCTAATCATATAATATTCAATATATATTATTTTTCATCAAACCATTAAACTCAGTTCAATATTCCTCCACAATATTTATCAGGGCTTGAATAATGACTATTTATTTATTAAATAAATACCACTACATTATTCTCGAGTAAATAAATAATTTTTATATTCACTAAATATAAAATAAATATTTATTAAATATTATAATAACATTATATTCTCTCAAATAACTAATAACAGAATATATGAGATCAGGAAAATATGAATAATTATTGAAACACATGCGTGAATAATAATTATTCAACATGTTAAATAATAAATATTATTATAATTATTTAACTGATATTCTGGATACACTTAGTGTGAGACCCTCTAGGCCTCTTTCTTAGTGGAATTATGCGAAGCAGCCTAAAGTCCAAGGTTAACATCTAGAAATTTTCCAAGGAACCCATAGAGAACAAAGTTAATGTTACCTGACATAACACCTCATACAAACACTTAGTTTATAATATAATCCCTTTATCATGATATCCTTAATCATGCAAGTTACACCCTGGTGCCATCAACCCATGTTCTCAATGTCTCTTTCATTGATAATCTAGAAATTGAAGTTTCCTATTGAACAATATGACCATTGATTTATTTAGACCGTTTCATTTCCATAAAATGTATTGAGATATCATCATTTATTAATGAATAGAAGTTAAAACCCCTTTCTCGCATTATTCATTAATGAAATATTACTTGTGACACACCCAACATTTCCTACCTCTCTGGAAACATATGTCATCTTAGTTTTCATCAATACATCAAAGCACACTACTTAAAATATTTTTTAATATTAATCTTAATATAAAAGGATCAATACACTTTTCTGTGGATAGGGGTATCCAATAACACAAATAAATGTGGATTTCCTACAGGCGGGTCTCATTCTCATAATATCCTATACTAGATATTACCAAAGGCATACACCATGAGAAGGTACCTCAGAGTCCTATGAGCCACCACCCTTGATATCCTCTATCATTTTTTTCCCTCAAATGATATCATATAGATATGTAGCATATATTTATGAATAATGTCATTTATCTTCTGGGTTCTCATCATAGTAGGGAACTTCTATGACCTTTTATCATGATAGCTACTATTAAAAAATTATCACATAATATGTTAAGAAAAATAAATCATGATGTGATAATTAGTTTATTAATATAAAAAACTATAAATATAGGTTATTACAAAGTATATAGAAGTTGATTCTAGGGAACCAACTCCAACAGACTCCCACTTTTACTAGATCCAACTACTAACAACCTTTAGTCCGTTATCTCTCACATGATACTCATGATTCTTCTCAGATAGTCCTTCATTCATGTGGTATACCACATTCTCTTACATGGGTAATATTCTAACTACAAATTCACCCCTCTGATAAAAATCCCTCAAGAGGTGATACTTTCAGTGTGTATGATTTTTTTATTGGTGTGATATTGGAACTTCTGAATGAGAAACCACTACAGTATTATCACAATATAATGGGATAGGGTCTTTACTTCTGGGTACCACATCAAGATCTCATACAACATTTCATATATAAACAGATTACATGGTTGCATCAGAAGTTGCTATATACTCAGAATCTTCTATAGAATCAGTGAAAATTGGCTGCTTTGAACTCTTCCATCTCACAAATCCTATATTTAGATAGAAAACATATCCTCATTGTGGATTCATTTCATTCTGATTTTTCTGAAAACTAGAATCAATATAACATCGGATGACTAGATTCTCATATCCTCTATACACTAGGAACTTATCCTTGGTCATTTTAAAATACTTATGGATAGCCTTCACAACAGACCGATATTGTTCTCCTAGATCTTCTTGATATCTACCTACCATTCTCAATGCATTGGAAAAATTAAGTCTAGTACATAACATGGAATACATGATTGATCATATTGTTGATGCTTATGGTATCTTACTTATTCTATATTTGTCTTTTTGTTTCTGAGGACACATTTTCTAAGAAAAATGAAAAACATGTGACACTAGAACCAATCCCGTCTTGGATTGTTTCATACTAAAAATATTTAGTATATGGTCAACATATGTACATTTACATAGTCTAATAAGCCTCTTGGATTTATCAAAAATGATCTTGATCCCAATAATATAGGCTAATTCACCTAATTCCTAATAGAATGTTAGAATGTTAGACTAGTATGCCATTTCTAATAAGTAATATGTCATTAACATATACTACTGGGATAATGAATTAATTTCCATTAAACCACTTGTAAACACATAGATCATTTTTGTTCTAAAAGAAACCAAATTCATTTATAGCTTCATAAAATTGAATGCTACATTACCTGGATGATTACTTCAATTTGTAAATGTATCTATGCAACTTTTACATCCTTTTGGAATCAATTGGATTCACAAACCCTTCTGGTTTTGTCATATAGACAACTTCCTCAAGGTAACCATTACGGAATTTTATTTTGACTTCCATCTTTAAAATATCATAGTCATGATAATCTATAACAAAAATTATATTTTTGATGAAGTTAGACAAGGAAACTTGTGAAAAAGCTTCATCATTGTCAATTTATTGATGTTGTTTAAACCCTTTAGCCACTATCCTTACTTTATAGGTATTTAATTTAATTTTCATGTCTAGTTTTCTCTTGAATACCCATTTTCACCCAATGATACTTACATCAACTAGAACCCAAACTTAGTTCAAATAGATGGAATACATTTCATAATTAATGTATTCTTTCCATATTTTAGCTTTTGGGCTCTCTACTACCTCTTTCTAGGAGAGTGTTTCAACATTGTAAACCAACAATGAGTCACCATATTCAGCGAATAGAAAACCATATATCTCAATTTCTATTTATTTTCTTATGGTCCTACACAGTACTTGTGTTTCAGGAATAACTTCTTCTATGGGGACCTATAGAATCTATTTTTGTACCATCTTTTTGTATATTGATCATCAACTTCATCGAAATCAATATTTATCCCACTATACTTTTTATGGATGTGTTCCCTTTCAAGAATGATATCTTATTTGAGGACAGTCACTTTCTTTTATGGGGGGCTGTATAGGTAGTATCCATTTGTTTAATTAGGATACCATATAAAGATACACTTTATTCCCTTGGGTTGTAGATTGATTCCTAATAAGGCCTTAACAAATTCCTCAGAACCTCATTCACATCTATGCGACAAAATGGGTTTCTTTCCACTACATAACTCGAAGGGAATCCCATATTCCACTTTAGGTGGTACTCAATATAATGTGTATGATACAGTTAGTAATGAGTATCCCCAAAAGGATAATGGAAGATTTTCATGACTCATCATTAACCTTACTATGTCTAACAAGGTATGGTCCCTCCTTTCATTGACACCACTCCACTTTGGTGTGTAAATTGGAGTGAGTTGAAATTGAATCCCAAAATCCCTTAGAAATTCCATAAACTCTTGGTTATGATATTTACCACCTCGATCGGATCAAAGATTCATTATCATATTTCCATGTTAATTTTCTACTTCATTCTTGAATTCCTTGAATTTCTCAAAGGACTCGGGCTTATAGCTCATCAATTAGACATAAACATATCTAAAAAAGTCATTAGTAAATTTTATGAAGTAATAATATCCACTTATATATTCTACTAGATATGGTTCACGCAAATAAGTGTATACTAATCCTAGAAGCTTTGTTGCCCTTTCACCTTGTCCACTGAATGGTGATTTTGTCATTTTTTTATAAAGAATCATGATATAATTCAAGTGGTTTTAGATCAAACGAGTCTAAATAACAATATTGACATATATATTTCAAATACTTCTCATTTACATTACCAAGATAGTGATTCCATAGTTTGGTGTTATAAGATTCATGCGATCATGATTCTTTATTAATTATTAATACTTGGTTTTTTTAATTTAATACATAAAGACCATTATTTAAATGTTCCATACAATAGCATATGTTTTATTTATTAAATAAAAAAATGTTATTTAAAATTTTAAAATAAACCCATCTGAATCTAGGAATGATACATAAATTGTGTTCTTGGTAACTATTGGAACATAATAGCAATATTTTAAAACCAAAATAATTCCCACTGGAAATGAAATGTGGCAGTCCCCAATGGCCAGAGCTAACAATATCACACCATTATAATCTCTCAAATACACCTCTCTATCAATAATTCAAAATATACTTGGTTCCTTTATTTGAATGCATATGTGAGCACAATAAGCTGTATCTATTACTCAATGTGTATATATTGAAATATTACACTTCATAATGAATGAACCTTTAGATTCCCCATTCTTTTAGGAGTAGTTGTTGTTCCAATGGCCTAACTTTCTACATTAAAAATATACTTCCTCGTTTCCCCTACCCTACCCCTAGATCTTCCTCTTTTTGGATGGACGGTGTATGAGATATTTAGACTGATTATGAGTCTTTTACCCCTTATCCTTGTTACTCCTTTTATTAATCACTATAAGAACTAGGGGGGTTTATCATAACCAATGTCCTTATCCACCTGGAAAATAAAAGTAATAAGTTTCAAAATACTATTATAATTATTCTTCATATTTTAATTAATAATAAAACTAGATAAGGTATTGGGTAGTGATGAAAGTATGAGATCTATATGCAACTCCTCTCGGAATTTTTTCCCCAATATGCCTAAGTGATCAACGTAGCCGTAAGATTGAATATATAAGGATCGGATGGAATAGAATCCCCAACATTTGTTGTAAAAACATAATTGGAGATATCATATCTCTCTTATATTCCCTTCTCTTGATGGAGATCCTAAAGGTGGTACATCATGCTATATACATCCATGTCCTCATATTTCTTCAAAAGATCATTTGTCATGGATGAAATCATTAAACACTAAACATATGTTTTGTCATTCAAATGTTTCTCATAGAGATACAACTCTTAATTACTATCTGTCATTATAGGTGTATAAGGAATTAGTTCTTACCACACATACAATTTCCTTTCAGGGTAAATGATAACACGTAAACACCTTTTCCACTCTTGTAATTTTTTTCCAGTGATAAGGTTATCCTTATCAAGTATAGATCGAAGTGATATGTTTGAATCCATTTTAATATTGTTTGAAAAAATAATATAAACATAATTTTAGTGTATTATCTAATAAAATTTATAAAAGTAAAAAAATTGTATTTATTAATCTCCTACTATTTTATCAAAACCCAATATCACTCACCATTGGCATCAGAATTTACAGTCTCTTGGAGATTCTAGTGGGATTGATCCATATTGTCCTTTTCATTACACCAAATTTGGTTGTTTAAGAAACTTGAATAGTTTTGGGTAGTCATTCCAAATTCTAACTACATTAACTCGTAGTTCCTTGATCTCTTGAGTGGACTCCCCAACCCTGAAATCCTTAAATTTTATATCCACACGCCTTGCCTCTTAGTTACCCCATGTCCTACTTTAGAAGTCAACCCTTGATATGAACTAAATTAATTCAACCTAAAAATTCATGTTAGAATTCCCCAATAATTTAAAGCACCCCAACTTTGTCTGGTCAAGCACTTTGTACTATGGTTCGATTTTAACTATATTAGTGGAAGGTTATACCAACTTAATATACAATTGAGGGATTTTATCTTTTATGCATAAATTTCCAATTATTATCAGTATTTAAATTTTTTTAATATTAAGTGGATTTACATAAGTGATTAACCAGGTCTTAGATAATATTTACACATAATCCAATTTAGTCTAGTTCTATCTTTCATTCTAGTTAATTTATTAATTCGCATGATCATAATAAAATTTCTATAATGAAATAACCATGAAACTAGATAGAAATAAAATAGTAAAATGGTATGATAATTTACAAATGGTTAGTTTACCTAGGGATTGATAAACTAACCGTTGAACTAGGGGAAAACATATTGAACCAATTAAGGTTTGACTTACAGCTTTCCCCTTGTCCCCCTATGTATCTCTCTTGGTTTGGTTTCTTCTTATCCCCAAACATGAACCACCTCCACTAGCTTGTGAGCTCCATCCATTAAATATTATTTTACTCACATGAAGTTGAGGGAAATAAGGGTTTTATATACAAGAAACCATGGGCACGCAGGTCTGTACATAATGATATGAGATATGAAATGCATGCCATAAATTTAATTTAATAATTAATCAATTTAAACCAATCACATAAAAATGTATGGTATATGATCATGATCATCCACATGCATGCAATAAATTACGAATTTAATAAAACTAGCATTTAATTCTTAGTCATTCTTATTTAAGATAAATCATGCTCGAACCAATTAATTATCTTTTTTAATTAATAAATTAATTTATCTTAATTTTCATCCAAAATTTCCATGAGAATCCCATCTATCGTAATTTTAAAAAATAAATATATTTATTTATTTAAAATTAAATTTCTACATAAATGTACCTTAGAGGAAACATAGTGAATAACCATCCAAATATACCCATCATGTATTATACTTGTATACTATTTACTCATGTTTCATATCACTACTAACAAACATTTCTTTAATAGAACTGGTATTTATCAGCACTAGAAGAAAGCACTGATAAAGGATATATTTATCAGTGCTATAGAAAGCGCTAATAAATTTATCCAATTATCATCACTTTTTTTCGTGCTGATAAAGGATAAAGGGTATCCTTTATTAGTGCTATATTTTTAGCATAGATAAAAGGTACCCTTTATCAGCACTTTATGTTTATCACTGATAAATACTTTTTTATCAGCGATTTTATAGTGTTGATAAAGGTCCAAATAAATAAAATGAAAAAAATAAACAAGAAAAATGAGTTTATTAAAAAAATTAAAAAAAAATTTAATTAAATAATTATTGATAAAGATGAATAAATTGATTATAAAATATTAAATATAAAACATTTTATTAATTAGATAATTATGATAATTAATGTCAGTAAATTAAATATATTAATATATATTAATGTATATAAATATGATTTTTATATTACAAAATATTTATTAATTTTACATTAAATAGTTTTATATTTATTGAATAATGGTTTATAATAAAAAATTAATACGAATTAAAAATACTAACTAATTTCACAGTGTAATGGACATATAATTGAATATAGTTTGATTTTTCAATTAAATATAGATCAAATATGTGTTGTATTTATTTCACATAAATGTAATTAATTTATTTTTATATAAAATGTGTACATAAAAAACTTATCCATTTTTTCAATATTGTTAAAGTGTACTTAAATTTAATTTATTCAATTTCACCCATTTTTAACATATATGCATGCACGTAAAATTATATATTCACAAATAATGTTAAATAAATATTTTTAAATAAATATTTATAAATAAATATATTTATAAATTTAGTATTTACTATATTTATACAATTATTTATTCAAAATTATAAAGAAACAAATTTTTTTAAAGTATTTATATATTTATATATATTTAAATAATTATTAAATTTATAATAAATTTACTTAAATAATGAATATATTTTCTATATTTATATTTATATTTATTTATTAAATATATATATGTATAATTATATAAATATATATAATGATATAAATATTATTTTTAAAAAATATTTCAATAATTATAAATAAATAATTATAAAATTATAATAAATATATTTAAAAAGGAATATATTTACTATATTTATATTTATATATATTTATTAAGTATATATATATTTACAAATTTTTTATTTAAAATTATAATAATAAATCGTTTATCAGTGATTAAGTAATAAGAACTGATAAAAGTATCTTTATCATTGCTAAACAAAGTGCTGATAAATATGGATTTTATCAATGCATTTCCGCACTAATAAAGTCCTACCTTTATCAGTGCTAAAAAGAGCAGCTTAATATTCCTTTTATCAGTGCTTAATACTTAAGCGCGGATAAAAGGACTCTTTATCGGCACTTATTTTTTAGAACTGATAAAAGTGCCCCAATCAATTTAAAAAAAACTAACCATTTATGAGCCTGTTGTGATATTAGAACCATTCCGAAGAAGCCACCCACTGTTGGCGCTCCTCCTCGGTGAATTGAAGCTCAAATAACACCACTCGACTACCTCCAGTTCCTCAAATATCTTGTCTGACATCCAGTTTTTTATTGCATTTAGGGTTTCCAAAGAGGGTTTTGCATTTTCTTCAACCTGGTAAGGTAGGACATCCGATTTTCTTTGGGTATTATTCATTTAGTTTTTTATTTCTTCTTCAATGATATCATTATTTTTAATCTGGTGCTTATGTAATATTTAGCTTTTATATTCTGAAAAGAATTATTTGTTTATGACCCATCATTTGATTGACTACTGGTGTTTTTTTCTTTTTAAATTGTTGTTTTGAATTAATTTTCTTCATTGTCTATTGTTAAATCTAAATAGAGAACCACATCCTAAGGTCCTATGTATACCCTTAGATTCACCGTCCAAGCGGACTTTAATCCAACCTATAAATGAAGTGTAACAAACAATATCAAATATACCAGCAGGAGGAATGATATTAAAAGTAATACTATGGCACCATGAAATAATGAAATCCTAAATAGAGTTATAACATTTGTACCATTAATGGGAAATGGCTTCCCATATAGTATAAATTAGCCATGTTAATGAGGAATGAAGATTAAATTTGGTTTTTAAATTTAAAAAATCATTTTAACTTCTCTAAATGATAAGAATTATTTCTTTCACATTTGCCTAAAATTTGTTATATGTCTAATAAATCCTCTAAAATCTAGGAATCCTTCTCTTAATGGAATTTGGTAAATGATATTTAGTTATAAAAACACCATTTAGGAATCCTTTAACTAATTTATAGGGATATTCATCAAATAGTTTGATTGAAATTAAGTGTTGTTACCATCATAAGTGTAGGGTACACATGTTCTTCAATTTTATTTTCATCATGGGATTTTTTTCATAACATGGATATCATGGGTTGTGGATGCATGTAATCTTCCACTACCAATAAAATATTCATTCATTCCATGGAAAATTATCATCTTTTTAATAGACTTTCAATGCATCAAATGATTCTTGAAATTGTATCCAAAAGGATAAAATAATGAAAGTTATATCCCTAGTCATATGAAATTGTGTAAATTTTTTTTGGTGGCATTAATTATTAATTAAGATATCTTAAACAATAATATAATCACATTATATTGTATAAGAAATTTTTACAAACAAACAATTTTGTTTCATTGAGTTTGGGCATATCATATCATTCTATATGGATAATTATAATACAATATGTGATAAAATACACTATTTTCATGTCTCAAAATAGAGAATAAAATCATTTTTATTATATCGATCAATATTTGAAAATATGAGTACTATTTAAAGTGAAATTTTTCTTTTTCTATGAAGATATCATAAAATATGATAGATAATCATGTATTGTCTATTTCCATTCCGGGAACACCAGTTATAAGGCATGATATAGATTTAAATTATATCATGGATTATGATATAATGTATATAAATAAATACATTTTGAGAAAAAATATTATTTTTCTAATTATCATTTATAAATAGAGTAATATAATTTATAATATGATTATAAATTTTTTCAAAACGTATTTTGTGAAATTTAAATTACTTATAATTATTTTATATATAAATTATTTATAAAGTTTTTAAAATTATTTATTAACATATTATGGAACATTTAAAAAATACATGTCATTAATATTAATTAATAATACTAATTTACCATTTTGATATATATTTAATGTGTTATTATTATGAAAATGAATATATTATGTGTTTTTATTTATATATTGTATAAAATTAATCTTTTATGAACCCAATAAGATGGATATGAACTGAAAATGGATGTACATTAATCGTTTGACAAATGAATGTGAAGATAGAGTTAAATATTTCATCAAGTTTGCAAGAGAGCGTGTAGATGACCCTTTTTAAATCCTTTATTCATGTTTATTTTGTTGTTAATCAATAAAAATTTGTTCAAAAGTGTGATAAGATCATTTGGTTTGTTATTGAATATATCAAAGTGATAAACGTTGGACTAAACACGGCGAAAACTGAATGTGGATAGTGATTGGGATGATACTATGGTTTATGAATCATTTGATATGAATACCTTTCTATAAGATGATGGAGATCTCATGGAAGAAATGAAAATGGAAATTAAAGATGACCTTCATGACTTTCCGAAGTTGTTTGAGGAGTTAAATATTTGTTCCAAGAAACCATTGTATACCAATTGTACTAAATTCAAAACATTTTTAGTTGTATTGAAGCTATATAATTTGAATGTTGTCAGTGGATGGTGTGACACTAGCTTTAAAGAACTACAAGTTCTTCTAAAAGATATGATACTTAAAGAAAATGAACTACCATGCCAAACATATGATGCTAAATGATTGTCACGTTCAATGGGAATGATCTCAAAAAAACAAAAGCTTGTCAAAATGATCTCATATTGTTTTTAAAGGACCGTGAATCACTCATAAAATTCCCTAAGTGTGGCTCAAATCGATAAAAGAAAAATGAATCAAGTACTTCAAAATTTGTATGGTACTTTCCTATCATTCCACAGTTTAAAATACTATATGGATGTTAGGAAACCGTAGGACAATTAACATGGCATGTAGATACAAGAATTAAAGATGGGAACCAACATCATCCAACAGATTCTCCTCGGTGGAATAAAATTGATTATGAGTTTCCTAAATTTGGAGATGTGTTGAGAAACATTAATCTTGCATTATCTATAGATAGAATAAATCCTTTTGTTGTACAGAGTGGTGCTCACAGTACATGGTCTATCATGTTGGTAAATTACAACTTGCCTCCATGGTTATGCTTGAAGCACAAATACATTATTTTGTCTCTTTTTATATATGGACCAATGAAATCTGGTTATTATATTGATGTCTATTGGGCTCCATTTATCAAATATCGAATATTGATGCGGGATACATATGTTACAATGTATGAGGCTCATAGAAGTTAAGAATTCACATTGAGGGACATCTTGTACAAAATGATAAATGACTTCCCCACTTATGGAAATTTATCATGCTATAACATTAAAGGAATGTTGGGGTGCCTTATTTGTAAAAAATTCACGTACTCATTTTAGTTGAAACATTCCTCAAAGATTGTGTTTTTAGGAAATCAGAAATTTTTACCCCAATGACATAAATAATGATCCTGGACAATAGCATTCAATGGGAATATCGAATAAGGAATAACACTGTATCTAGTAATGGCTAATAAGGAATACAAAAAAGTAAAAAATCACTACTGGAAATAAAATATATACCAATGGTTTCAAACCATAGGTATAGGCATCAAAATCGTTGGTATACTATATACCAACGGATTTCCAAACCATTGGTTAGTAAGGAATTTAGAAAGGATTATACCAACATTTATTCTCTAACCGTTGGTATATGGAAGCTTAATATTCAGTATGCCAATGGTTTTCTTGAAACCGTTGGTATATATTTGTACCCTTGGTTTATTAACTATTGGGATATATAGTTTATATGTAGTTTACCAACGGTTTAGAAACTGTTGGTATATATTATTACCAATGGATCTTTAAAACTGTTGGTACAAATATTTTGGATATAAAATTACCAACGATTCAAAATCGTTGGTGTAGTGTTTTACCAACGGTTTAAAACCGTTGGTATAGTGTTTTACCAAAAGTTCAAAACCATTGGTAAAATAGTTCTAAAAATACACTTTGCCAATGGTTTAAAACCATTGGTATAGTCTATTTTTAGAAATCAAAAAAGCAGCCTCCATAGTAGCCACCAATCCCCTCCATTGCATACACCTACAAACACACCTCTTAACAACACTTATAATAGAACAAAAAACCACCTGCAATAGCACATAAAAACACCACACTCATCCAACAATGACATGTACCACAACATATTTTCCCCCATTTCAATCTTCACAGCATACACCATTAACATAATTAATACATAATTCATAAGGTAAGTATATCAAGTATATACATACAACAAGTATAACCATATACAATTAACACATAATTCATAAGTTAATTAAATACATAAATAATTCAACTCAGAATTCGGGGGTTGGGAGCTATTCAGGGGTTTTGGGTGGATTTCCAAGGGGGAAGCGGCTGTCTGGGGGTGGGGGTGACCAGCGGGTAGGGGATGTCCATGGGGTTTCTAGGGGGTGGGGTGGTTTCAAAGGGGTGGGGGTGTCTAGGGGGTGGGGGTGTCCAAGGGGTGGGGTGGTGTCCAGGGGGTTAGGGGGCTGTCCAAGGGGGATGGGGGTGTTTGGGAGGATGGGGTGTCTAGGGGGTGGGGGGCTGTCAACGGGGGTGTCCAGGGGGTGGGGGTGTCCAAGGGTTGGGGTGGTGTCCAGGGGTGTTGGGGGGCTGTCTAAGGGGGTGGGGTGGTGTCCAGTGGGGTTCGGGGGCTATCCAAAGGGGGTGGGGTGGCGTTCCATGGGGGTGGGGGTGTCAAAGGGGGGGGGGGGGGGGGGGTTCTAGGTGGTGGGGTGGTTTTTAAGAGGGTTGGGGGCGTCCAGGGGGTTCGAGGGGTGTCTAGGGTTGGGCGGATGTCCAAGGGGTGGGGGGTGTCCTGGGGGTTGGGGCGCTGTCCAGGGTGTTTGGGGGGCTTTCTAGGGGGTGGGGTGTCCAGGTGGTGGGGGTGTCTAGGGGTGGGTTGGTGTCCAGGGGGTTGGGGGTGGTTGTCCTTGGGGTGGGGGTGGTTGTCCTTGGGGTGGGGGTGTCCAAGGGGTGGGGGTGTCCAGGTGGTGGGCTGGTGTCTAGGAGGGGTGGGACTGTCCAGGGGGTTGGGGATGTTTAGGGGGTAGGGGGTGTCCATGGGTGTGGGTGTCCAGGGGTAGGGTGTGGTCTAGGGGGTTGGAGGGGCTGTCCAAGGGGGGCGGGGTGGTGTCCAGGGGGTCTGGCGGCTGTCCATGGGTGTGGGGTGTCCAGAGAGGGTGGGGGTGTCCAGGTGGTGGGGTGATGTCTAGGAGGAGTGGGGGCTGTAATGGTTTTAATGGAATGAATTCTATATATTTTAAGATCATTTGTATTTTTAAAATGGTTTTGGAATAGTGTTTATTTCAATGATATGTGTTTCCTTAGGAAAAAATGTATGATTTTGGTGTGTATGGTAGGAAGGGGGATTTGGTTATTAGGAAAAGGATTTCATTTTTACTATAGAACAAAAATAATATATGATTTTTGAAATGGAAACTTAAAGGGGATTTTTATAAACCATTGTGGAGTTTTAAATATAAATAAGTTTATATTATCTGATTTTTAAATGGTTTTATGAATAATTATTTATGATGTATATTTATAGGATTTGTGATTTTTTGTCCCTTATTTTAGAACATCAGATTATTTTACTAAAGGTTTTTTTGGCAATTCATTATAATATTACCACTACAAATGAATCAAAAAGTCCATATAGGGATATCTCATGTAGTCATTCTTTTGTCTTGGTCTATACTAAAAATCTTGTGGAAGTGGAATAACCATGTTCTTCTCGGATCATTTATTATGCATGGGAGTTTCTAATTTACCATCCACTATTTTTTATTGGTGATCAAGGATCCCAAGAGGCAACCAAGTGGGTATCTATGATTAATGGGATCTTCGAGTTGTATAAGCCCTATAATCCATGGGGGTGGGGGTTGTCTAGGAAGTTGGGGGCTTTCGATGTGGGTGGGGGATGTCCACGGGGGTAGGGGTGTCCAGGGGGTGGGTGGTGTTGTCCACAGGGTTGGGGGCTTTGTAGGGGGTTGAGGGTGTCCAGGGGGGTGGGAAGGGCTATCCATGGGTGGTACGGGGTGTCTAGTGGGGTGGGCGAGCTGTCCACGAGGGTGGAAGGGCTGTCCAGGGGAGAGGGGTGGACGGGTTGTCCACGGGGGGTAGGGTTGTCCAAGGGGGGTGGGAAAGTTGTCCATGGTGGTGGGCAGGCTATCCATGGGGGTTGGGGCTATCTAGTGGTGGGGGCTGTCCACGGGGGTGGGGGTTTCCCACAGGGGGGGGGGGGGGGGGTTGTCCATGGGGGTGCCGGGGTCCAGGGGTGGGTGGGGCTGTCTAGGGGGTGGGGGATGTCTAGGGGGTTGGCGGTGTCTAAGGGATGAGCGAGGCTGTCCAGGGGGAACGAGGTGTCCAGTGGAGTGGGCGGGCTATCCATGGGTGTGATAGGGTTGTCTAGGGGGGTAGGGGTGTTAAGGAGGGTGGGTGGGCTATCCATGGGGGTGGGGGCTGTCTAGGGGGTGGGGTCTGTCCATAGAGTTTGGGGTGTCCAGGGTGTGGGTGGGACTGTCCACGGGGATGGGGACTGTCTAGGGGGCGGGGTGTCTAGGGGGTGGGTGGGGCTATCCAGGGGGTACGGGGTGTCCAATGGGGTGGTAGGGCTATCCACGAGGGGTGGCTAGGCTATCTAGGGGTAGGGGGTGTCCAGGGGTGGGAGGGATATCCATGGGGGTAGGGGTGTCTGGGGGACTGGGCGGGCTGTCCACGGGGGTGGCGGCTGTCCATGGGGGGAGGGGGTGTTCAGGCGGTTGGGATGGCTGTCCATGGGGGATGGGCGGGTTATCCACAGGGGGAGGGAGTCTCTAGGGGGTGGGCGGGTCATCCACGGGGGTGGTCGGGCTATCCACTAGGGTGGGGCGGTTTAGGGGGGTGGGGGATATCTACGAGGGTGGGGTTTGTCTATGGGGGTAGGGGTGCCTAGAGGGGTGGGTGAGGTTGTCCATGGGGGTGGGGCTGTCTAGGGGGTCGGGGTGTCCAGGGGGTGGGTGGGGTTGTCCAGGGAGTATGGGGTGTCCAGTGGGGTGGGAGGGTAGTCCATGGGGGTGTCAGGGCTATCCAGGGGGTAGGGGGTGTCCAGGGGGTGGGCGGGTTGTCCACGGGTGTGGGGGCTATCTAGGGGGCGGGGGCTCTCCAGGGGGTGGGGTCTGTCCATGGGAGTGGGGGGATATCCACGGGGGGTGGGAGACTGTCTATAGGGGTAGGGGTGTCTAGAGGGTGGGAGGGTCTTTCCACAGGGTTGGGGGCTTTGTAGGGGGTCAGGGTGTCCAGGGGGTGGGAGGGGTTGTCCTGGGGGTACGAGGTGTCCAGTGGGGTGGGCGGGCAGTCCATGGGGGTGGAAGGGCTGCCCACGGGGGTGGGGGCTATCCACGGTGGGTGGGGGGATATCCACAGGGGTAGGGGGTGTCCAGGGGGTGGGTGGGGCTTTCCATGGTGGTGGCGTTGTCTAGGGGGTCGGGGGGTACAGGGGGTTGGGGGGCTTTCCAGGGGTCGAGGTGTCCAAGGGGTGAGGGTATCTAGGGGGTGGGGTGGTGTCCAGGGGTTGGGGCAGTCCAGGGGGGTTGGGGGATGTAAAAGGGTGGTGGGGTGGTGTCTAGGGGTTGAGGGGGCATTCCAGGGGGTGGGCGTGTCCAGGGGTGTGGTGGTGTCCAGGGGGTGGGTGGTGTCCAGGGGGTGGGGGTGGTCTAGCGGGTGGGGTGTCCAGGGTTGGGGTGGTGTCCAGGGGTGGGGTGGTGTCTAGGGGGTGGGGGTGGTCTAGGGGGTTGGGGGTTGTCCTAGGGGGGTGGTGTGATGTCCAGGGAATGGGGGAGGGGTGTCTAAGGGGTGGTGTGTCCAGGTGGTGGGGTGATGTCTAGGAATGGTGGGGGTCGTCTAGGGGGTTGGGGGTGTCCAGGGGGTGGGGGTTGTCCAAGGTAGTGGGGGGGAAGGGGGGCTATCCAAGGGGGTGTCCAGGGGTGGGTGGTGTTTAGGGGGTTGGGGGGGGCTTTCTTGGGGTCGGGTTGTCTAGTGCTGGGGGTGTCCATGGGGTGGGGTGGTGTCCAGGGGGTGGGGTCGGTCGAGAGAGTTGAGGATTTTCCATGGGGGGTGGGGTGATGTCTAGGGGTGGGGGTGGCTGTCCATGGGGGTGGGGGTGTCCAAGGTGTGGGGGTGTCCAGGTGGTGGGGTGGTGTCGAGGAGGGGTAGGGGCTGTTTAGGGGGTTGGGGGTGTCTAGGGGTGGGGTGCTATCTAGGGTGGTGGGGGTGTCCATGGGGGTGTCTAGGGGGTGGGGTGGTGTCCAGGGGTGGTCGGGTTGTCCACAGGGGTGGGAAGGTAGTCCACGGGGGTGGTAGGGCTATCCAGGGGGTAGGGGGTGTCCGTGTGGGGTGGGCGGACTGTCCACGGGGGTGGGTGGGCTGTCCAATGGGGTGGGAGAGCTGTCCATGGGGGTGGGTGGGATGTCCATGGGGTTGGGGGCTGTCCAGGGGTGGTGGGGCTACACAGGGGGTAGGAGGGGCTGTCCAAGGGGTACGGGGTGTCCACAGGGGGAGGGGCTGTCCAAAGGGTAGGAGGGCTTTCCAGGGGTGGGTGGGGTTGTCTTGGGGGTGGGTAGGGCTATCCAGGGAATGGGTGGGGCTATCCAGGGGGTGGGCGAGGCTGCCCAGGGGGTACAGGGTGTCCAGGGGGTGGGCATTGCTGTCTAGGTGTGGTCGGGATATCTCGGGGGTGGTTGAGGCTGTCCAGGGGGGTGGGCGGGGATGTCTAGGGGGTACAGGGTTTCCATGGGGTGGGTATGGCTGTACAAGGGGTACGAGGTGTCCAGGGGGGTGGGCAGGCTGTCCACAGGGGTGGGGGCTATCCACAGGGGTGGGTGGGCTGTCTACAGGGGTGGGGGCTATCCACGATGGTGGCATGGCTGTCTATGGGGGGAGGGGTTTTCCAGGTGGTGGGCGCACTATCCATGGGAGTGGGGGGTTGTCAACGGGGATAGGGGCTATCAAGGGGGTGGATGGGTTGTCTAGGGGTGGTCGGTCTGTCCACGGGGGTGGCAGTGCTATCCATGGGGGTACGGGGTGTCCAGGGTGCTGCGAAGGCTGTCCACAGGGGTGGTGGCTGTCTAGGGGGTGGGGGGAATCAGGCACAGAAAATCATCAAGTCAAGCTTTATTATTTAGAGATAAAATAATAAAGATAATGTGACCTACCTGATCACACATATATTCAGGTACAAAAAATCAATAACCATCAAATGTCATTAATATCAATAAAAAATGTATCAGATAAATTTGTCCCTCATCACCATCACTATCATCACCGTCATCATCAGCCTCACCCTCATCCTCATCATCATCCTCATCATCATCACCACCATCCTCAATTCCCTCCTCCTCGCCCTCGTATATAGCCTCAGCCTCCTCCTCATCCTCCTCCTCCACCTCACCCTCCTCCTCGCCCTCCTCCTCTGCCTCGGTCTCCTCCTCACCCTCCTCCTCCTCCGCATCGGCCTCCTCCTCACCATCATCTAGACCTCCACTAGAACTACCACCTGGTGCACCAAATATATAATGAACCGATGACATATATTCATTACAATTAGTTTTGGCCTCTGGTGGACGTGTTGGACATAAAACTTCCATCAGTTTCAATAATGAAATTTTTTCCCTAGCAGACTGGTATGCCGTCTCTATGGCCCTTTTTCAGCCTGTTCTACATGTGTCTTAACATGATAGAACTCAGTGGCACTACAAATCTTACCTAAGAAGGGCCAATACCTAATCAGAACTATACTCTTCCCAAGTTGGCATCGTACTCTACCAGGGTGCTCATCTCCCAACACCTGATGTAAGTGATCATTTGACCCAAAATAGTTAGGTTTTGTGGCATCAAGGGCCTATAATGTATCCTTTTACAAATATAAATAGATTAATAAGTTACAAAATAGAGAATAAAATTTTAAATCTACAAAGTAAAACTTACAATCTGCGGCTGAGCCGGTTCATTAACCTCACTTTCATCTTTCTTCCATCTACTTGAGCAAAATAGTTTTTCTAGAAGAACATGTCCTTATATATTCAATTTATGCCTGTATAATGAAATTTAATGTAGGAAACCATAATTAAAAATAGTATACCAATAATTTATTTCATAAATAAAATTATATAACAACTTTAGAAATCAAATAAATTATAGAGGTAGAAATAGAAAGTGAAATTCACAAAGAAAATTTATATACTATCATACCTTCTGCCTCTCATGATCTAGCATCATAGAACGTCCCAATGTGTGGATGTATGTTTTAGCATCAATATTTTTTTATTTCTTCCAGATTAATCCTAAATTGAATTCTGTAATTAGTATTAACGAAAAACATGAAAAATTTTCATTTAAATACCTCTAATGTGATTAATTCCTTAAATTGGTTACTCATCCAATGAGTAATCATCTTTTGGTAATGTTATAATGGATAATCATCCATGATAGGGACCACCTCTAACTCTATGTCTGCTCTTGAACTCCATCCAATGTACAGCTCATGCTTATAAGCTCTCCAAATCTTGCCTAAATCATTTATACGTGCTGGTCGTGCACTCTCACCATCAGGGAAATAAAACCATAGCGAACACCAAAATATTGATTCATATATATACAAAAAAAATAATATACTTCATTAAATAAAACAGATTTTTTTTACCAATATCTCTGCTCAAGCTATATCCTTGACTTCATTTCGATGGTGTCTCCATGAGAGTGGGCTGACATGAATGATGTCAGAGTATTTGACAAGTGTCACAAAAAAACTCCGACACTGCTGCCTTGATTTTTCAATAATTTGACTATATTCATTGTAGTCCACCATCAACTACGTGTTGTGGTTCCACACTACACGCATGCATGTACGCCCCCTCCCCTGCCTCCTATCAGTAGATGTATCTGTTATGAAATAAAAACAAATATTTTATCAATACATGTTTTGATGAAAATAAATAATGGTGTAAAAACTTTTTCGGGTTATATAAGTATACCTGTGGTAGTCTGATCAATGGGATCCACTGGATCCATAGAAACTGATGGAAAACCCTATACAGATGGATTGGGTCCCAATGTATGCTCTGCAAGGATAGAATCTGGTGGAACAGGAGTTGAAGAAAATGGAATATAAAAGCCCAGAGAGAAGGAATTAGAAGTAAAAGAAGATGATAGGGATGGTTGGCTGAATGCTGGATGGGGAGTGGGAATCGTCATCAGATATGGTACATACGGGTAAAGAGGATCAGATTTAAAGGGTTGTGAAAACATGGGATGCCTAAATATCTTGTGTGTCCCTAACAGCGCACCAATATCAGATTATAGGATGGATGGTATGTCAGTGGGAGGGGCAGGGTCTAATCAGGTACACCGACCAGATTTTCTAGCTCCCATTCCACCCCCTTGTATGAAAACCCCAAGTACTAAGACCACTATTAGGATGCTCATCAAATAATTGTTGCCTAATATATGGATCCTGAAAAAAATGTATAAAAAAATTAATCACATGACATTATATATTATTTAAATAAATATATTTGAAATAAAATACTCACTGTAGGCACTAGTGGTGGAATGCCCAACTTAGTCATGCGACGATTGTTGTCCATAATCTGTTTTCATCGCCTCTCTTCAATTGGTTTAATATCCTACATTTGAAAACAATTATGGAAGTAAATAGAAAAGGATAACTAATGTGTAACCCAAAAAGCAAAATAAATGAAATGGAATAGGGGCATTCAAGGATAATTTAACTATCCATTGTTTTAGGTGAGGTTGAAAAAATATATAATGAAGTTAATAAATCGTATAAGATGTAATAAAGAAATTTAATTTTTATTAGGATGGATATTTACTATGTGTGATCAGTCTATTAAAATCCCGGAACATTGATTCTACAAGATTCATAAGGGGTAATGTAGTTGCCAAAATTATGGAAAATTTTAATTTCTTTATCCTAGGTAGATGATGCAGGTTTCAATGCATGTTTTTCAGAAGAATAGAAACCATCATGTTCATTACCTGGTAAAATGTTAAAGAGAGGTCTTAGAGTTTTACAAATTTTATACAAATCATTGTTTAAGCATTGAAATGTTCACCAATTTAGAAATGTTAGTTTTGTAGGTTTGAATATAGTTCAATTCCAAATTAGAAAATGCAATTCAAATAAAATTGAAATCAATAAAAATTGAAAATTTATATATCAGTTTAGTCAGATACAACATATTTTTTTAATAAATATTAAATCAATTTGAATAGTACCAACATTAACAGCCCAAGTCGAGGTAAACCAAAATAATTGAGATCATGAAGGGGTGATTTTATATATTTCCCACTACAACTTCAGGTTCATAGTCAACTCTGACAATTGAGCTATCGGAGTCATCAAAAGTAATAAATTTATCATTTCCAATGGTAGTAGGGATGGTGTCAATTCTATCATCACCATCATCAAAAATATGTCTTAAAATTAAATCAATAATGACACCAAATTCAGGTCGAAGATGGTCTTTTACATAAAAAACATGTTTCTCCATTGATGCTAATACCTAAGGCTCATCAGTAGCAAGTTTAAGAGTCATATCAATTACTCAAAATCCATAATCATTAATATATGTGACATGCCACGTCATAGAATAAAACCACTGGAATTTCATCATCGTGACTCGTCCATGAGAATAATAATCCAATATTTTTTTTCAATGACTCCATAATAACCGACATTTTCAAATTGCGATCTACTATCTAATGCACTAGCATAATAGTCTGTTGTGGTAGTAACCATATCACCATCATGTTGTGTTCACATATTATTTGCTTGTTCAGTGATAATAAATCTATACCCATTGATAACAATTGATTTATAGTCACGAACCTCGGTATTAGGACCAAAGCCAAAGCTCTTATTTCCTCAGAGACAGATTCAGTAGGCAAACTCTATACCATAAATATGAAACAATATTAAACTTAATTAAATATTTTTTTCATTATTTTAAATAATAATATTATTACCTTCAATTTTAACCAAGAAAAAAACTCTTTTCCATGGAAAGTCTCCCTCCTTCTCAAAGATAATGAATGATGCTTTCTATTTATCATCTCTTTATGTTACCTATAGATAAAAATTGGAATAGATATATATATATATATATATATATATAAGATATACATATTGAATTTACTTAAAAAAATGTAGTCATCACACAAATCATAGTTGAACAAAACTGTGCGATGTGCCATCTCCCGCTCTTCATTGTTTAATATCGTCAATGTATATGATCTAGGAATTCCTCCTATTTGAGGAAGTGATGTAAAACTGGGTTCAATTTTCTCATATTATTCTTCTTCATTTCTCATTGGTCTACTCATTATTTGAGTAAGATAAAACAAATACATAGAGCATAAATCCATACATTCTTGAGCTAAGCAACCGTTCACGATAGAACCTTTGGGATGATTCCTATTATGAATATAAGACATTAATGTGTACATATTTATTTCAGTAGGATACATCCAATGAAAATAAATAGGTCCTCCAAAAATTATTTCAGTTGGAATATGGATAGTCAGATTTAGCATGCTTGTGAAAAATGATGGAGGAAATATTTTCTCTAACTCACACAAAATTAATGGGGCATATGCCAACATTTTTTTTAAGAAATACTTGGACAACATTTTAGAACAAAGATCTCTAAACAAATGGAAAAACCGAATAACATCCACCCTTACATTATTGGAAATAAGATGATGAATTACTATTGGAATCAAATCATGCAGAACGATGTGATAATCATGTGTCTTTGAAAATTTTAACTTAAACACTCCTCTATTGACTGGTTTGAATATGTTGCTTGAATAGCCATCGGGAACATTAATAGTCTCTAGCACTTCTAGAAATTTAGTTTTTTCTTTAGGTGTCATCACATAATAAGCACATGGAAGTACCATTTATTTTCACTGATACGCACAAGATGCAATTTTGTTCTGATGCCCCATTCCACCAAGTAATGTCGAGACCATAAATAGTCTTTTGTCTTTACCTGAACATTTAGAAGAATCGAAAGAAACATTTCACATATATTTTTTTCAATGTGCATTATGTCTAAGCAATGAAGTAACAAATTGGCTGAACAATAAGGCAAATCAAAGAAGATAATTCTCTTCTTCCAATTGTAATAGGTTTCAGTGGAATCATTCCTTCTCTTTACAGATTTAATTTAACCCTTCCCAAATGAAAAACTAATATATTTAAATTCATTAAGCACATTAGTTCCAGACATACGCTGAGGTGGCTCATCGGTCTCCATTGTATTTCCCAATCTTCGATGATTATTTCTATATGGATGGTCCATTGGAAAGAATCGTCTATGTCCCATAAAATTGAAACTACAATGATGTTTTAGTCTTCTGGATCATGTATTCTTCATACAAATGGGACATGATAGTTTTCCCATCGTGCTCCATCCAGACATCATTGCATAAGTAGGAAAATCATTGATCGTCCACATAAGTGCAACATGCATCTAAAATATATCTTTATAACATGCATCGTATGTACGCACACCCACTTCCCAAAGAAGATTCAACTCTTTTATTAAAGGTTACATGTATATGTCTATATCATTTTCGGGATCAGAAGGGTCTGATATGACTATACTCATGAAAGTGAAAGGTTTTGTCATACACAACTATGGGGGAAGATTATAAATGTGTATAAAAACCATCGATGTGTTGTGAAACATAATCATCTACCCAAACAGATTAAAACAGTCACATGAAAGACCGAACCTCACATTACACACATCAGCTACATGATTAGGATATCGAGCAACAAATCTCTGCCATGCAAATCCATCTACAGGGTGAACCAACTCATCATTAATCTTATTTCTCTCAGTATCATGACATCGCATTTTTATTGATATTTCATCAGACATAAAAATATTCCAGAGTCTTTAGATCAATGGAAAGTATCACATTACTTTCTGTGGAACACGGGATGGTGTTCCATCAGCTTTTGGCTTTCAGTGGGATGTGCCACATTTTATACTATCATTTCATTCAATATTTTCCTCCTAGAATAAACTGAAATCTTTTGGGCAAGCATGAATTTTTTTTCTAGAAAATTAAAGTTCCTCAACTAACTTCCATGAAAAATAGTTCTTTGAGGGAATATCTGCATCATCTGAAATTAAGCCCTTCAATAAGGTAATAATGTAATCAATGGAAATATTAGAAATCCCATACCTAGTTTTCCCATGAAATAATCAGATTAAAAATTCCAGCTTTTTCATTTTACTTCATTGTCGATATACTGAAGTCGTGGCAGCATCATTCAATTTTTTCACCCTGACAACATCGTCATTTTCATTAGACACATCATGTGTGCTCATATCAAAATCTTCTTTGGTCATAATCCATTATTTTTCATGATGAGGAATAAATCGAAACCGATCATATAACAAATTCTCCAATGCAATCCTCTCATTTGCATCATCAGCAATTTGAGATGTCATTTTCTCCCCATGTAACACCACACAGAGTAGTTTTCTTGAAAACCATTTTTGGTTATGTGGGAGATAACTTCTTCACAGCTCAACCAAGGTCTTCCAATACAATTGTAATAGGGGTAGTGTATGTGAGCACTATCTGAAGCATTGTGAAATGAAAAATCTAAAAAGCTCTCCAATTTTTTTTTAAATCACTTAATATTTGATCGGTTTCATACATCCAAATTCTATCCATTCTGTAAAAAAACTTGTTATAAGTCATTTCGTCATAATAAATTTATTAATATTGAAGTTTCATCAAAAATATATTTAAGTAAATGAGATTTTTTCACTTTATATGAAACCATAACTGACACACTACTCCATATGAGAATCATAATATAAAATAAAAAAATACTACATTTTTAACAAAATATCTATGAAGAACTATACATGAGTGTAAAAGATCATGTACACTTGTGGAGGAGAATTGTTCAGGTGTTGAGTAAATTTTAGATCGAAAAATTTTTATATTTTAGTGGATTATTTGAGTGATCACATACACTGCCCAAGGAGGTGGGGATTTCCAAGGGGTGGGGGTGTCTAGGGGGTGGGGGGATATCTAGGGGTGGGGGCTGTCCACGGAGGTTGGGGTTGTCCAGGGGGTGGGGGTTGTTCACGGGGGTGGTGGGGCTATCCATAGGGGTGGCTGGGCTATCCAGGGGGTAGGGGTGTCCAGGGGGGTGGGCGGGCTATCCACAGGGGTGGGGGGCTATCCAGGGGGTACGGGGTGTCCAGGGGGTGGGGGTGTCTGGGGGGATGGGGGTGTCTGGGGGTGGGGGTGTTTAGGGGGTGGAGGGGTTGTCCACAGGGTTGGGGATTGTCCTGGGGGTAGGGTGTTTCCAAGGGGTGGGCGGGTTGTCCACAGGGGTCGTGGGGATGTCCAGGGGTACAGGGTGTCCAGGGGGTGGGGGATGTCCATGGGGGTGGCGGGGCTGTCCTGGCGGTAGGGGTGTCCAGGGGGTGGGCGTGCTATCTAAGGGGGTGGGGGCTGTCCATAGGGGTGGTGGGGCTATCCAAGGGTTAGGGGGTGTCCAGGGGTTGGGTAGGCTATCCACAGGGTTGGGGGCTGTATAAGGGGGTAAGGGTTGTCCAGGGGTGGGGGTGTCCGGGGGTGGGGGTGTCTGGGGGTGGGGTTGTCTGGGGGGTGGGGGTGTCCAGGGGGTGGTCGGGCTGTCCACGGGGTTGGGGGCTATGCATGGGGGGTAGGGGTGTCCATGGGGGTGGAAGGGCTATCAACGAGGGTGGTGGGGCTGTCTAGGGTGGTACAGGTTGTCTATGGGTGTGGACGTGCTATCCACGAGGGTATAGGGGCTATCTAGGGGGGTTGGGGTGTCCAGGGGACGGGCTGTCCATGGGGTTGGGGAGATATCCAGGGGTAGGGGTGTCCAGGGGGTGAACATGCTTTCCACGAGGATTCTTGATCCCCATGGGATTGTGAATAGAACCTGACATCATAAAAATGAATGTGGGAATGATTTTCCACTAGCATTGCGAAAACAAGATAAAAATATAGTATACATAAAAAATAACTCGAATTAGAGATGTGTACTGGAAATAAAACAAGAATAAACTAGCCAAAGTACTACAAAACATTACCATAAATTTGGAAGGAAAACTGCCAGATTCCCAAGAGATGTATAACTCCATATCAGTATGTCAACATATAGAAATACCTCCAAGTGGTGACATTCCCCTACCCAAACTAGGAAGTTTATAATCTATAGAAACCTAAATCCACAGTCAGTGTGTGACATAAATAATCCAGTACGGTCTCACTAATGATTCCATAACAAGATTAAAAAACCAAAATAACTAAATTATTTACTTTCAATTTTCAAATAATATGGTTTTACATTTCAGGTCAATAATTTTCAAATAATCTGGTTTTACATTTCCCCACCAACCCAGCCACTTTCACACTCCCCTCCCCCCACCCACCAACACAACACACCCCACACCCACCTACACCCCCCCACTTGCACTGCCCCCCTCCACCCACACCCACCTGCACATCCCACCCCCCACCCCCACCTATACAACCCCCCACCTCACACCCAACAATCTCCCCCCACTACACACCCCCACCTACAAATCCCCCTTCATCCACTACACATCCCCCCACCTTCACACCCCCTCCCCCCACCCACTATACCCCCACAACTTGCACCCCCCCCCCACTTGCACAGCCCCCTCCCCCCCCCCCCCACCCCCATCAGCACAGCCCCCCCCCCCACCCCCACATGTATATCCCCCCCCCCCCCACATACACACACACCCACCTCACGCCAGCAGACTCCCTCTACATACCCCCCCCCTCCCCCCGACACCCCCCCTGCACAGTCCACCCCACACCTACATCCCCCCCCCCACCTCACCTCTACCTGCACCACTACTCTAACTGACCCCAATCCCATTGTATGGTTCACTAACTCTACAATGTAGTGGATATAAATACTTCAAATAAAGTTGACTCAGAAAATATGACTCACAAAATTATGAATGTTGAACTGTATAACAAAAATAGAAAACAAATCAAATTACAATTCTTGGGTATAACATAGCGCACAGACATCTGGTTTAGGCCAAATCAAAACATAAAACAAAAAAAATAGATGGAAAACATTGAACCTAAGGTACCACTTACAGATTTGAAGTGAAAAACAATACAACTATCTGATTGAAGGGTGGAATAATTTTCCGAGCAAGAGAGCACTATTTCTCGGATTTAGGTCTACAATCGGGCAGATGGGGGATTGTTGCTGGCAACAATTTTAAGGGAAATCTTTCCCAATGATTTTTTAAAATCGTTGGGAAAGGTAAGATTTACCAATAGTTTTTTAAAACTGTTGGAAAAGGATTCCTAAAACTTGCTTTTACCAACGGATTTTTAAAACCATTGGGTAAAGTCTCACACATCCCAATGGTTCTGTAAAACCTTTGGTTAAAACTCATCTAAACATCTCTATTCTAATGGTTTATTGAATCTCTTGGGTGAAGACCTATCAAAATCTCTATTCAAATGGTTTTAATAAACTTTTTGGAAAAATCTGTTGGTATAGCCTCCATTTCTAGTAGTGAATATAGACACTATTTTCAGTGAAGCATTTTCGAATAACCTTAAAAAATCTGGTTGGTAGAAGAGATCAATTTTCATTGAATTACTGTATTGGAATTGTTTTTATGTCAAACATTTTCTTGATGACATGCATATAGAAAAAAATGTATTTTTTAGTGTTATTGGAACGTTACTAAATGTTCCTAGCTAAAAAAATATGTCATCAAGGTTAGGATATACTGGATTAAAATAGTGATAAGGGAAGAGTTGGAATTGGTGAAGGGTAAAATGTGGAATTTTATTCTTCTAGCAGCCTACACTCTATCGAGACCAGAAAAATTGCAATTTTTCCTTTTCTTTACTAGTGTTAAAGTTCTTCAAGGATATTCATCAAATATCAAGAATGTCATGTCAATGACTAATTTGATGTTACAAGGACTAAAATAACACAACTGTCATGTTTTGATGCAAGATCTAATGCATGTTGCTTTTCGTTGCATTCTACCTCAAAATGTATGATATACATTAACAAGACTCTGCTTCTTTTTAAAATTCATATGCAGTAAAGTTGTAGACCCAAAGATGTATCCCATCATGAATAAGGAGATTGTAGTCATATTATGTTAATTATAGATGTTCTTCCTACCATCATTCTTTGATATAATGGTCCACCTGATGGTTCACTTACTTAGTAAGGTTCAACTATGTGGTCTTATCAATTACCGATGGATATACCCCATTGAATGGTATATGAATATTTTGAAAGGGTGTGTCAAGAATTGATATCCGAAAGAAGTTTGTACTGTGGAATGATATATTTTTGAAGAAGCTATTGAATTATGTACTAATTACTTATCAGATGTTGAAATCATCGGTCTCCCAAAGCCTCGTCATAGTGAAAGACTTATGGGTGAAGTAATTATTTGAAGAGATGTAATTACAATTACCTTGATATAGCAGGAGAAAGAACATCATTACATATTACGTAATAGTAAAGAGGTTAATCCATACATTGAATCCCACAAAGAAATTATTATATAATTAAATTCATCAAGGTATGAATGATGGATATCAAATACATGCAATCAATAGTTTATAGGATGATTCAAAGATCAAATTTATGAGGAGTTATCTAAAAATCTAAATTGAATTGTCAAAGGACTTCAATGGATAGAAATAGGATTGAATGAAAATGTTATATCTTACACAGGTTCTGTAATCAATGGTTATACATTCTATAAAAAACAATATGACTTTAGTACGATATAAAAAAGTTGTATTACGCTTATGGATAAAGTGATGCAATATCTAGTTCCAAGGATAGAAATGAAATTTAGGAAAATATGTCATATTTTGGAATTATCATATAGATATACGAGTTAGATTATACAACATTTCAAGTGTCTCTTTATCATTGAGAATGGGTTGACAATATCAATGGAGTGAAAGTTAATAAAATGATCTTTATAAAGTTGAATTTCAATTTGGAAGGGGAAAAAGACGATTCAATCATAATGGAATCACAAGCAGTGCAATTATTTTATGTCTTTGATACAAAAAATGATAATTGGTCGATTTTCCTACTGGAAACTAAAACAAATGTTGAGTCAGAAGAAAATTCAGTCTAGGATGACCCTTTCATTGGGACATCATAATCAATTTATTATAGTCTCAACATGGACAATGTATTTTATGTTAGAGGAGACTAAAAAGTGTGAATTTGGATTCTCAATAGAGGAACCAAATCCATGAAACATTTAAAAAAATAAAGAGGGTTCAATGAGAAGGTAAAAGTGTTTTTTAATATATTATATTTTTTCTTATAATATTATATATTCTCTACTGCATTAACATAATAGAAATTAAATGTTTGACTAATCATGCAGACAAAGTCTTCTTAACATGATGATGTTACCAATCCATCAATAGATGAAATATAATAATGGAAACCCTTTGGAAATATGTAATATTAATGTTATGATATACATTATCTATTTTACCAAAAAAATATATAATGGGATGTTGATTTAATTTTCATTATTCCCTATAGAGTTCATTTATTTTAGAACATTACTATTTATGTTTCATGCCTTTGTAAGAAGATAAACAATGTTTTTTCTACTCAATAATAGAGGTAATCTTGATGATTGTGCAGTAAAATAATTGTCCTTAGAATTAATGTATTGTTTTTTATTTATGTTTAATTTATTTATTTTTAGTATTTCTCACATAATAATTGTTTTCTTATACAGGAAGACTCTTTTTTTTGAGTTGGGGTGCTCTGCCTATCTTTTATTCCTTTTTGTATCAAAACGTCTATGGGCTTCTTCTCCCTAAAAATGTTTTCACCCCTACAGTGATGTATTTATTACATTCTTTAATGTTCCCTCCATTACCTTTGCAGGAATAGAAAAAACACTACCTATTCTTAATTACAGAGTTAATATTTTTCTTTTTTAAAAAACAATTGTCCACAAAATTAATGTATTGTTTCATATTTATGTTTAGTTTATTTATTTTTAGTATTAATCACAAAAAAAATTGTTTTCTTATACAGGTAGATTCTTTTGTTCGAGTTGGGGTGGTCTTTCCATCTTTCATACCTTTCTGCATAAAAAATTCCATATAATTCTTCTCCCTTAAAACCTTTTCACTCCTATAGTGGTTCATTTATCACCTTCTTTCAATTTACCTCCACTACCTTTGTAGGAAGGTAAATGATGCTTCCTCTGCTCAATTACAATGTAAATCTTGATGTTTGCACAGTAAATTCATTGTCTATGGAATTAATGTATTGTTTCATATTTATGTGTAATTTATTTATTTTTAGTATTACTCAGATAATAATTTTTTTCTTATACAGTTTGATTCTTTTTTTTGGGTTGGTGTGTTTTATCCATCTTTCTTGCCTTTAATCACTAAAACATTTACAGACATCTTCTCCCTAAAAACCATTCACCCCTGAAGTGTTGACATTTATCACTTTACTTCAAGTTCCCTCCACAACTCAATCATTGAGTTAATATTTATATTTTCATAATAAAATAATTGTACATAGAATTAATGTATTATTTCATATTTATGTTTAATTTATTTCTATTTAGTATTAATCATGATAATTTTTTTCTTATATAGGTGGATTCTTTTATTCGATTTGATGTTGTTTGTTCAAAGATACTCATGTAGTGTTTTAATTTAGACAAATAAATTCAATTTAAATCATGATAACATTTATATTTAGAATTTTTTGAGAGTTTGGGATGTTTAGGAATCAGTTGCACCTCAATCTGACACATGATGTAACTGATATAACTCCATGTAGTTATTTCCTTTTAAAATTGACATTAATTTTAGTAAAACAGAAAAATAACATACTCAAAACCAATAAAACATATTTATATTGTTTTGATACTTTACAAAAACAATCCATTACTCATTTGTGATGTGTAAGAATCAGTCGCACCTCAATCTGATACACAATGTGCCCAATATGGCACAATGTGTTCGTTATTAGTTTAAAATCGACATTTGACTTTAAAAAGTGTCAATCAATTAAAACTGAGCAAACGTATTTGGATATTTTTTATAATTTAGTTCAAAGATTCAGAAATCATTTGTGATGTGTAGGAATCAGTCTTGTGTCAAACATATACACAATGTGATTTCTATGAGTAAAAGCGTGTGATTCATGTTCAAAATGACATTTTAGTAAAAAAGAAAATTGATGCACTCAAAACATATCAAAGGGATTCATATTGTTTTGATACTTTAGTAAAATGATCCATAAGTCATTTGGGACATGAAATAGGTATCTACACCTCAATCTAAGGCATGGTGTGATCGGTATGACTCTAAATGTGTCTTTATTTAAAATTGACATAAATTTTAGTAAAAAAAAGTGTCCTACTCAAAAGAAAACAAAAGCATTCATATTTTTTTGATACTTTAGGAAAATGATCCATAAGTGATTTCAAACATGCATGAATTAGCTTCTTTTCATTCTGACGCACGGTTTGACCGGTATGACTCCAAGTTGAGGTTGTTACTTAAAAATAATATCAATTTTAGTAGAAAGGTCAACTGACCTACTCAAAACCACGAAAACACATTCACATTGTTTAAATACGTTATTAAAATTATCCATAAGTCATTTTTGATGTGTAGGAATTAGTTTCACCTCAATCTGATATAAGATGTGATCGGTATGAGTCAAAGTGTTTGTTTCAATTTTAAAATGACATTTTAGTAAAAAAATAAAAGTGATATACTCAAAACTATGAAAATACATTCAAATTGTTTTGATACATTAGGAAAATGATCCATAAGTGATTTGAGATGTGGATGAGTCAAGTGCACCTCAATATGACTCATGGTGTGACTAATATGACTCTAAGTGCATGTTTTTATTTAAAATTAACATCAACTTTAGTAAAAAGGCCAACTGACCTACTCAAAACTGATAAAATGCATTCAAATGGTTTAAATACTTTAGGAAAATGATTTATAATTCATTTTTTATGTGTAATAATCATCCACACCTCAATCTAATATGCAATGTGTTCGGTATGAGTCAAAGTACATGTTCTAATTTTAAAATGACATTTTAGTAAAAAAAGAAATAACACATACTAAAAACTAATAAAACACATTCTTATTGTTTTGATACTTTAGTACAATGAACCATAAGTTTTTTGAGATTTTATTTAATTAGCAGCACCTCAATCTAACGCACAGTGTGACCGGTATGACTCAAAGTGCATCTTTTTATTTAAAATTGTCATCAATTTTAGTATAAAGTCCAACTGACCTACTCAAAATCAGAAAATGCATTCACATTGTTTAAATACTTTTTTAAAATGATCCATAAGTAATTTTTTATGTGTAGTAATCATTATCACCTCAATGTGATACATAATGTGATCAATATGAGTCAAAGTGTGTGTTTCAATTTTAAAATGACATTTTAGAAAAAAAGAAAAGTGACATACTCAAAATTGAGAAAACACATTCAGATTGCTTTGAAACTTTAATAAAATGATCCATAATTTATTTGTGATGTTAATAAATCAGATTCATCTCAATCTGACATATGGTGTGACTGATATGACTCAAATTGCATCTTTTTATTTAAAATTATCATCAATTTTAGTAAAAAGGCCAACTGACCTACTAAAAACCAAGAAAATGCATTCACATTGTTTATATACTTTAGTAAAATGAACCATAAGTCATTTTTTATGTGTAGGAATCTACCTCACCTCAATATGATTCATAATTTGATTAGTATGAGTCAATGTGTGTGTTTCAATTTTAAAATGACATTTTAGTAAAAATGATATGTGACGTACTCAAAAATGATCAAATAGATTAATATTGTTTTTAAACATTATTAAAATGATCCATAAGTCATTTGGGATGTGTAGAAATCAGCTACACCTCAATCTGATGCACAATGTGACCGTTATGACTCAAAGTGCATCTTTGTATTTAAAATTGTCATCAATTTTAGTAAAATGGACAATTGTCCTACCCAAAACAAGGAAAACATATTTGAATTGTATTTATACTTTACAAAAATTATCCATAATACATTTTTATGTGTAGGAATCAGCCACACCACAATCTGATATATGATGTTTTTGGTATGACTCAATGTGTCTGTTATTAGTTTTAAATTGAAATATTAGTTCAAAAAGTGTCACTAACTGAAAACCGATCAAACATTCTTGGATTTTCTTGATATTTTAGTTAAATCATTCATAAGTCATTTTTGATTTTTAGGAATTTATTTCACATCAAACTGATATAATATGTGATCATAATGAGTATAAATTGAGTGCTTCCTGTTTAAAATGACATTTTAGTAAAAAAGACAACTGACGTTCTCAAAACCAAGAAAACACATTTAGATTATTTTGATACTTTAGTAAAATGATACAAAAGTCATTTGAGATGTATTAGAATTATCATCACCTCAATATGATTCATAGTGTGACCGGTATGACTCCAATTTCATATTTTTATTTATAATTGACATCAATTTTAGTAAAAATAACACCTTCTGTTAATTTATTTTTTTATATTATTATTAACATAAGAATTTTTTTTTCTTGTACGGGTGTGTTGTTTTTCTCAATTAGGGGTGGTTTTTTCATAAATTTCATGGTTCGAGATAGGATCAAAATATAAAGGAGCATTGATGTTTTGGAATGTTTGTAATAATTTTTATTTATGTAATTTTATAAACCAATGTTTGAAATATCTATAACAGAGTGTTTTTTCCCGTGTTCGTGTTGTTTTCATCTAATTTAAATCCTATGCTGGTACTTATTTATTTTGATATATTGTGTGTTTTTTGTGTTGTGTTGTGTTTTTACAGCACATTACAATGGTGTTGCAGTGTGCTCTTACAGCACACTCCATTATGGCCCTTTATCGGCGCTGATAAAACACCCTTTATCAGTGCTTTTTTAGTGCTGATAAAAGATTAGGGTTTTTTACCTTGCACATGTATTCGGTACTTTTCTAGTGCTGATAAAGGACATTTCATGTGCTATTAAAAGCTAGTTTTGTAGTAGTGTATGGCATACATGACTTATCATGTACTTTCATTACATATAATATCAATTTGATGACTAAAAAAATTACATGATTTTTTTGTAATGGGTTATGCTTCAATACATATAGTGTAATATTTTTCATATGACTCACACATTATATGAAGATCCAAACATTCCATATATATTAATTAAACAATAATATATCTATATATTGAAACACATCATATGGATTGTCCTATCAACTTAATGACCACATTCAAGAACAAGTCAATAAGTTGTACAAAATATAATAAATTAATTTTTATTCTGCATAATTTGGTATAAGTACGTAGCGTGTACAGGAGAGATACACTATGTGTACATCTCTCACCATCTATCCGAGGTGCACGCTAAAGGACACGGCATGTAAATTGTTCCTCAAGAAAATGGAGTAAAGGACATGTACAGATGGATATATGTAGTGTGGTCTTTGAGTTAAACAATCACCAGTCAGGTAAGTCATGTACGTAAATACATGTCATGTCTGTGAACAAAGTACTACACATCATGTATGTGGGCTACACAATGTGTACTCTAACTGATTGTGCGTCAGGATGGTCTGGTCAACACATGATATAAGAAATTAAATCCACTACATGTCATCAATACACATGTTTTGAATTAATTCCAAATTAATTTCAAGTGAATTGAACACTAGTATACAACGTGTAACTCTTCTTACATGGCGTGTAATCTTGTGTTATCTGACTAGAATACTCAGCACCTCTAGGTGAGATATTTGATTTTATATTGTTTATAAATTTAATTGTTTTGATTAAACCTACAAGAAACTAAAGATGAAGAATAAAATATCATGATTAAAGTTAAAAGAATGATTAAACATAAATTTAAAACTAAATGAAAAATATGTAAATCAATAAATGATATTTCAATAATTATAAATAATTATGTGACTACTTTGATCCCACTTGTAGGTTCCAGGCATAGCGAAAGTGGGTTAGGGTTCATTCCCAACTTTTATTTTTTTGTCATGCTTGTTGATCAATATAAGATCCATACGATGAAAAAAATTGTGATCAACAGAATTTAATCAAATAAAATAGATAATAGATAAAATTCGAAAACCATGGGGAGGATCATCACATATTATTTATAATTAATTTAATTAATTAAATAATTACATTGTCATAATTGTATCTTTATTGATGGATCTGAAAATAGATATGTGTTTTTATATTGTTTTAATATAGGAATCAATAGTATATTCCCTATAGTGTTGATTCACATGTCTTCCATAAATCTTTGAATGTCGTCGTAGGAATCTCCGGGTTCTAGCACAGCAGATCCTATCACTTGCATTGTTCTCTTTTGAACGCCATAAGAATTTCTTCCAATGTGTTCCCCTTCACCTCTCTAGACTTGATAGTGGAAGGTGGAGGAAGATCTCCCTCCATTCATGGGAGCGTTCTTAGACAAGGGAGCTCTCTAAGGCTTGAGAGGATTCTCCAAATTTGTTGTGCACAACCAAACAATGGAATTTGATCTCTTTGAAAATAATATAATTGGTTTTATATATCACTAGGTTTATAGATAAATAATTTCACTAGTGAACCTTATTATTTATTTAATCCCTTGTCGAACCCCGTGTCCAAAATAAAAATATTATTATTATTTCCTTGACATGTGCTTAACTTACGCATAAAATTAAATATTATTTAATAAAATAATATTCGATATATTAAACTTAGTCTTTCATTCCTCCACGATATTTATCAGACCTTGAATAATGACTATTTATTTATTAAATATATATCACTACATTATTCTCCAATAAATAAATAAATATTATAGTAACCAAATAACAAATAAATATATATTAAATATTCTACTCACATTATATTCTTTCGAATAACTGGTGAAAAAATATGATTGATCAATAAAACATGAATAATTATTAAAAAATGTTCGAGAATAATATTTATTCAAAATTTTAAATTATAAATACTATTATTATTATTTAACTGAGATTCTGGATATGCTTAGTGTGTGACCCACTAGGCCTCTTTCTCGGTGACATTAGGCAAAGCAGCCTAAAGTCCAAGGTTATCATCTAGAAACACACCAAGGCACCCATATAGAAATAAGTTAATGTCATAATGACATAACACCCCATACAGACACTTATTATGTAATATAATATCCCTTTATCAAGATATCTATAATCAACCAGGTTGCACGCTAGTTCCATCAACCTATGTTCTTGATGTATCTTTCTTTGAATTTCTAGAAATTGAACTTTCCTATTAAACACCATGGAAATGGATTTATTTAGTTTATATCATTTCCATAAAAGGACCTGAGATATCAACTCCCGTTAAAGAACAAAAGGGACAAATCCTATCTCACATTATTCATTAATGAAATATTACTCATTACACACCCAATGTATCCAACCTCACCTCTTATAATATTCATTAATAATAATCATCAAGTCTAAGGATCAATAAACACATCCGAAAATATGATCATCCAATAACACATATAAATATGGATTTTCAACTGGTGGGTCTCATTCTCATAATATCCTACACTGGATATTACCAAACCGGTACACCTTGAGAATCTACCTCAATGTCCTATGAGTCTCCATCCCTAATAGCCCATATCATTTGGATCCCTGAAATTATATCATTCGACTATAGAATATGTATTTAAGAATAGGGCCATAGCACTTCCAGGTTCTTGTCATTGCCAGTAAATGAAATAACCTTTTAGCATGACAACTACTCTTAGGATATCATCAAACACTATATTACACAGAAGAACAATCATGATGTGATAATTAGTATATAAATACTCAAAACTATGAATACATGTTATCATAAAGTATACAGAAGTTGGTTCTAGGGAACCAACTCTAACAGAAATTATGTTAATTTTTGATATTTTCCTAAGGAAAATATCCTATGTATTAATATAAATATATTATGTACTAATTTAAGTCTATGGAAACATGTTACTTGTGAGTAAAATGTTACGGATGGAACAAAATATCTTACATACGGGTATTTTGACTAGGGAAACATCATATTTATCAAAAATATATTACACAAAGATATTTTTCCAAAGTCATATATCATATGTATGAAAAATGTGTTATGTATTGGATATTTTCCTATGTTAAATATCATATGTGTGGAAATATATTAAATATCCCAAATTCCGGAAGGGAAATATGTTAAATTTCAAAAAATTTATAATGAAATTTTCTTATGAATGAAAATTGTTAAATTTATTGGGAGAATTATATAAGTTAAGATTATTTCCAAATTCAAAAATCTTAAATATGAAAAAAAAATATGTCACGCATGGGTTTTTCATATTTTGGAAACCATACGCATTTTCTAAATAAATTTCACATGAGATAAATATGATATTTATTGTGTTTTTTTAATGGGTAATATACTATGTATGGAATATTATATTACATGTGGTTTTATTCCTAGAATAATATATTATGTATAGATTTTTCCTAAGGAAAAACCTTATATGTGAGGTAAATATCATACATATAGAGTTTTTCTTAAGGTAAAAAGATTATATATTTTATAATATTTTACTTGTGAAATATAAATGTTTCACAAGAAATAAAAACCCCATGTATGGTAATTTGGATATGGTATAATCCTTATCCCAGAAAAAATATATTACATTTGATGTGAAAAGATTACATATGGAGCATTTTTAAGGGAAAAACAGAATATATGACTTAAAACCCAAATGTAAGAAAACAATTAAGTATAAAACATTATGTATAAAATTAAAACATTATGTATGGAAATATATAATATATATGAAGGTAGAAAACTAAATTATTTTAAAAACACCCATATGTATGGTATTATTTATCTTTCATATAGGATCACAGGGGGTTATACACGTAATATTCTTCACCAATGACAAGTCTTTTCAAAAAAAATTAGTATGAAATTTATTTCACGAATTTTTATTATATGATAAATAAATATTGAAAATTTTTTATTAATAGGTAAAATATGTAGTTTTTCAACTTGAGTAAGAGTAGCTCAACAAAATAGTTCTTTTTATCTCCTCCTCTTCCAATATGGTTTCTCCTTCGATTCTCAAAGGATTTATGCTCTCTTTCGTCAAGGTGATTCCTTAAGGTGAATATATCACTACAGGTTAATTATTTCTCACTTTATTCCCATATTTATTCAAATATAATTTAATTTTTTGAGAGAAGTTTTTTAGTGATGATTCCACCAACACAATGTGGAATTATCCTGAACTATAGGGATTTTTCTTGGCTTATCTAAAAGATATCCCTAGAAAATGATTACAATAGATTTTATATAAATTTACTATGATATGACACTTCCCTAAATTATTTAATTATTTATAGTATTTTGGGTGAAATTAATTGGTTAAATGAAGTAATAATTTAGGGATTCTAGGTGCTGAAGGTTAAGATGGATACCAAGGTGGTGCACACCTGTTTTCAGCGATATTTAAACTATGAGAAATTTCCTTTGAGTAATTTATTGATTATACGCTAAATATAAATTTTAAAATTAATATTGAAATAATGTGTAAATTAGTGATTATTGTGTTATAATTCTTTTGGATTATGGAATGATGGGGTCATTACTTTAACTTGATGGGTGATTGCTGGATTGGAACGGAAGAGCTACAATGAGGGCGGTTGAGCTTACTTTAAAGGGAATAACTCCATGTATGAGGCATGTAGTCCATTGAACATCTCATTAAGTATATTCATTTTGTTTTTATAGCATGCGATATGTTTTCTTTCCATTTTTGTTTGATTGATTTTTGATTTAATAATAAATTAGTTTTATTTAGCTTCTATGAGAATATAAAAAGTTCCTTGTGTCACAAACCGTCCCATGAGGCTCGTGTCATGACTACCCCAAGACTATCTTCCATAGGCTAGGGGCTGACGACTAGCACCAAAGGCATATCCAAAAATGGGAAGGCATTACCTTTAAACATATACACATGCAAAAATCTCAAATTGGGGAAAGTAAACCAAAAGTAAACCAAAACATTCACTGATAAAACTACTCAGAGTATAGTACAATTGAAAAGTACAAGGGGCCAGAATAAAAGCCCAAAACCACAATGAAAAGTATACCTACAAAGGTCTGTTTGCTCAAGCCCTACCTGAAGGATAGCTGGAGGATAGATGTCGGTAGCTGTAGAGATACATCTCGTCTGCCCTATCTCACTGAGAACCACATGTTCCCAGTTAACCAAGGACTTTTTCGAAGCTTTGATCAACTGCACGAGACACGAAACGTGCAGGCGAAGCCAGTATAGGGGTGAGTATCACAATACTCAGTAGAGACCCTAAACCACAAAGGAAATACCACAAAGTAAAATCACATGGCAAGACCACAAGAAAAGATATCTCACACTAGGTATAACTCAAAGTATAGAATGTAAGATTTATGATCATTCGTACTGCTGAGGGATTCATCATCTGGGCCCACTCATCACTTGGCCAGCTGGATCACTTAGACCCGCTCGTCTTTGGGCCAGTTGGATCACTTAGACTCATTCGTCTCTGTTAAAACTAGATCAATAAGGATCACTCATATATTGGGAAATCTGGATCAGTAAGACCCACTCATCTCTTGGCTAGATGGATCACTAAGACTTGCTCGTCTATTAGCCAGCTGGATCACTAAGACCCGCTCTTCTCTTATCCAACTGGATCACTAGGGCCTACTCTTCTATTGTCTAACTGGATCACTAAGACCCTTTCTTCTATTCGGTCAGCTATATTAATAAGACCCACTCGTCTCTTGGTCCATCTAGATCACTTAAACTCACTCTTTATACCCTTCGCGTCACAACCAGCCATATGATTCCTACTCATAGCGAGCTAGATTCTGGGAGAATCTACTCCTCAATCCATCAGTCGCATCTCAACTACCAAGAAAACTCACTTGGAGTATTCCCAAAGGACTGTCTCATCGCAAGGGTCCCCATACTATAGACAAAACGTCAATAAGACATCTGGTCTGAATGATATTGGTGTTTTAGTAAATAGGGGCTCGTTGGGTTCGGGCTCAGTCTGACATGGTAGGATCGACCCAACCAACTCGGCCTGGGGGTCCCGCATGACCTGACCCGACCCAACCTAATGGGTTCTGGGTCAACCCGGTCTAGCCTGGCCACTAGGCTAGGCCCATTGGGCTTTGCTGGACCCAGCCTAGTTCGGTCGTGGGTCCAGCCCATCCGTTTTCCTAGTGACCTAGTTTCATCCATCCGGCCTACAACTGGTGGGATAGTTCCATCCCAGAATGAGATTCTCAGCAGACCAATTTGTCTTGTTGTCCTAGCCCGAATTGATAGGTCATCTCTTCTCTTGCCCGGGCCGGTTTCCCCTCTGCCCGGACACCCGCGGGGCGTCTAGTTCACACTGCACACGGTCAGATAAGGTCAGCTGCCTCCATCGCATGTGGTCCAGGATAGTGTTTTATCTCCTGCTACAACCTTCCAGCGCATGATTCTCCTCCAACATGGTGTCCGAGTGGCACCGCCCTTCTGCGTCGGTCCTCTCATGCGAACTGGTTTCCCCCTGTGGCTCGCAGCTTTACTAGAGATCTAGCTCGTTGCCGTGGTCTGTAGACAGTGGCTCTGCGTCACGTGCACCTCCAATATAGATGGTTTTCTGCATCCTCTTTTCGCTAGCCATCATCCTCCATGTCGGAAACTCCTGTCACCGCCGTGGTGCATTGCCTATGCGCCACCTCTCGTCATGGCCTTGTGTCGTGGTCTCTCGCTAGTTCCTCTACGGTTGATGATTTGTCGCCTGTTATGCCATGAATAATGAGGAGAGAGAGATAGAGGGGTTCACAAAGAACATCCAAATGAACAACTGGCCTTTGTTCATGTTGGTATGTATTTTTTTGTGTTAGAGGGATCACGGCGTATAAATTATAAATCACTCATATTTAATCCTGATATCAACCCACCATTATTTTTCCCAACCCCGCAAGGAAACTCCATCCATAGATCAACTTGATAGATATTTTATCCACATTCTTTGTTTAGAGGGGGAGAACAGGGAAAATGAATTCACTAGAAATTTAAACCCCTACCAGGTTTGAGTTCAGTCGTAGGAAGAATCCATCATTAAAGGTGATCCATCCGTGAAGTTCCTTGATCTATCATCGAGGAAGGGATATCTCGAAGATGAGGGCAAGTTCTCAATGTCGTTGGTGATCGTCGTTCTTCATTCGTTAAGGAAGATCCTCCAGAGATTCAGAGTGTTTATCCTAATGTTCCAATGACTCACCCTCGGTTAAATCATTAAAGGAGGAAACCCTTTTCCTTTACCATTGAATTACAGTGTCATTGTTCTATTTCATTTATGAAACAATGTTTCAGTTTCATTGCATTACGATGTCGTTTCATCATAACAGTTTTGAAAGTTCAAAATTTAAAAAAATAATCAGGTTTAATTTATTTTAATTTTTCATAAAAATTCAAAAAAAAATATTTCACCCTCGACCCACGCCGGTCGATGTTAATATTTTCCTAAGGGAATCATGCCTTCATTATCTCAACAGTACTCTTGGATTTCCAAAATGAGTTACCGTTTCGGAGTTATAAGGATCTGAAAATAAAAAAATTGTTAATTATTTTATTTATAGCCAAAACTACATTCCATTGTTAGCCTATGTTGGCCAATGTTACGCCCTTTATAGGAAAATCCCAATGCTCGGAGCTCAACTATGCCCTCAGATTTTTGATCTGGGTGCCATTTGAAAAGTTATAAAAAACTGCTCACATGTTTATTTAATAAACCTTAATAATAGTTAAAAAATACATTTCGGCCACACCAGGCCTAAAAATTACATGCCATTTCAGATCCTGGTCTCAAAATAATCCCATTTTATTTTGAAAAAATCATGGAATTCTTGGGTATTACAGTACTACCCCCTTTGGGGTTTTACATCCACATAAGCCAAAACAAGGGGTAATTGAACAAATGGGGGGTACTTAGCCTGAATCTAAGCCTCCTGATCCCATCTTCTCTCCTATAGATTCTTGTAATGATAATGAACATGAACTATAGGTATAAACCGTCCATAAAGGATCCTCTATCTCCAATAATCTATCTCCATCGGGTACTCCACGAATGTTTCCATTTCACCAATCTTCATCTCACCATGGTCGATGATGTGAGAAGGGTCGTGCATGTATCTCCTCAACTGGGATATGTGGAAGATTTTGAGCACCCTCTCTAACTAAAGTAGTAGAGAAAAGCGGTATGCCACCTCTCCCACTATACGCAGTATCAAGAAAGGTCCTATGAATCTCGGAGATAACTTATCACCTGGTCCAAATATTGGTATCCCTCTTTGAGGAGAGACTTATAGGAATAGATAGTCCCCCTCCTCTACTCCAAGGGTCTACATTGCCTATCAGCATAGAAATTATGTTAGCACTATGAAATCTCCATTTTTTCTCAGATGGTCTACACCTTCTTAGTGGTAGTATGTACCATCTCACAACCCATGAGTGCTGACTCCCCTAGGTCATTCCACCATAATGGTGACCTGCATGGTCATTTGTATAGAGCCTTGAACGGTGCCATACAGATGGTGGAGTGGTAGCTTTGTTGTATAAAAACTCCACTAGTTTTAGGTGGCCCTCCCAACTGCAACCAAAATTAAGGACGCAAGCACAAATAATGTCCTCCAAGGTCTTATATGGTCTTCTCCATCAGACCATCAGTCTGTGGGTGAAAGGCTATGCTCAAGAATTTTTTTTGCCCAAAAGCCTCTTGTAATCTCTTCTACAACCAGGATGTAAAGTGCACTTCACGATCTGAGACTATCATAGATGGGACTCCATGGAGTCGAACTATCTCCAGCATGTAGAGGCATCCCAAGCTCTCTACTGAACCCTTCTCTAGAATGTGTAGGAAGTGGGACGACATTTTGAGTTGTTCTATGATCACCCAAATGGTATTGTGCCCCTTGAACTACATGGTAATCCCGTCCTTAATTCCATCGATAATTCATCCCACTTCCAATATGGTACCTCAAGGGGTTGTGTCAAACCTTCTGGAACCCGGTGCTCAGCCTTCACTTGATAACAAGTGAGACATATCAGGACAAACTCTACTACTGCCTTCTTCATCCGCGGCCACCAGTACTGATGTCCGAGGTCCTGGTACATCTTCACCACACTTATATGTACCTCCAAAAGGGATGTATGTAACTCTCTCAACACCTCCTCCCTCAATGACACTGGTATTATGGTACACCCTCTAAAAAGGATTATTTTCTCCCCACCTTTCAATTATCCATCAGGTTCATGCCCTGTGGACATCTAGGTACATGTAGTATTGCATCTGGAATCTCTATGTTTCACCACCCTGAATCGCTATAGTATTGGTGGGGAAACTACCATCAAATGAAGAAAAACATTATCATCTCTATCAACAAAGGATATCTGAAGTGAGGCTAACTACTCTGAAGCCTTGTTCAGTAGTTTTGAACTCGATATCCTATTGAGAGAATCTGCCACCATGTTCCCATTACCAGAAGTATAAACTATCTCAAAGTCATTGTTCTAGAGGAACTCTACCCAACGCCATTATCTTAGGTTCATATTGTTCTTGAGAATAGATATACTTGAGACTCTAATGGTCATAGTAGATGATAAATAATTCTCTCATAAGGTAGTGTCGCCACATCTTTAGTGCGAAGACTACCACTACCAACTCGAGGTCATGAGTCACATAGTTCTACTCATGCGGTCTCAATGTTTGTGAGCCATAAGAAATAACTACTTTCCCTTGCATTAGGACACAACAAAGCCTAGTTCTTGATGTGTCACTGCACACCATGTAGTCAGTTCCCTCCTCTAGAAACCTCATGATAGGAGCACTCATTAAGCTCTACCTCAGCTACTGAAAGATCTACTGGAATCTTTCTATCCACAAGAACGGTTTTCCCTTATTCATCAAATCTTTCATGGGTTCTACCACCATGGAGAGGTTGGGTACAAACCTATGATAGTACCCAACCAACCCAAGGAAACTTTGCACCTCGGTAACACTCTCATATGGCTCCCAAGAAAGCACCGCCTCTATCTTCAATGGATCCACTTCAACTCCAACCTCTGAGATGACATGTCCTAGGAAGTAGACCATTCATATCCAAAACTCAAACTTTGAGAGATTTCAATAAATTTGGTGCTCATGGAATGTGTCCAGAACCATCCTCTTGTGTATCGTGTGCTCCCCCTCGGATGTTGAATACACCAAGATGCCATCAATGAAGACCACTCCAAAATGTTTTAAGTACGACTGGAATATCATGTTCATGAGAATTGTGAACGTTTTTGGGGGCTTATTCATGCCAAACGGCATCACCAATTACTCATAGTGTCCATAGAGACATCTATAAGTCATCTTCAAGATGTCCTTATCTCATACTCGAAACTGGAGATAGCTTGATTTGAGGTATATCTTTTAGAACCATCTCGCTCCCTTCAGGTAATAGAAGATGTCATCAATCATCAGTAGAGGATAATTTTTCTTCAAATTCACCTTGTTAAGGAATCTTATGTCCACACATATCCGAAATATTTTGTATTCCTTCTTGGCCAACAATACTGAGGCTACCCATGGTGAAACACTGGGCCTTACGAACCCCTTCCTCTGCAAACCCCCTAACTGTACCCTCATCAAAAGAAGCACTGCAAGAGTCAGCTGATATGCAGCTATAGATATTGGTTTTGTTCTATGTTACATGTTAATTTATAATTCTAAATCTTTAATATGAGGTAGTCGTGGAACATCCCTTGGGAAGACGTTCTTGTACTCGTCCACCACTATCAGAAACTGTGGACTCATCTCATCCACTTCACTGAGGGTTATGCGAGTCAACTTATTAGTGACCGGCTGCACCCTCTTATCTATGATTCCCTCCAATGATTCAAGGTCTCCCTTCACATCAGTGAAGGAAATATTGGTCCCATACTCACAGAAACATCGTATTCTGTGCCTAAAACAGCCAATTTGGGCATGCACTATGGATATCCAGTCCATACCTACGATGACATCATAAGGCCTCAACGTCATGACATGGAGATCCAAATCAAATATATCACCTCCTAGAGTAATATAGAACTACTTGTATTAGTGTGTAATCACTGAATCCACTCCCATAGGAGTATTTATTCATAAAGATCAAGCCAATGGATCGATCAGAATCTCTGAGCTCTGAACAAGATCTGTGGAAAGGAAAGAGTGACTGGTACCTGTTTTCATAAGAACTGTAACCAAGGTGGATAAGACACAGAACATACCTCTAATAATCTCTGGAGCATCGTGGTTGAAGTCCTACATCATCTTATGTTGTCCTCTCCCCTATCAACTGGCTCCTGGATCCCGTGGTGGACCACCTGGGGGTGGTGTTGGTAGCACCTTAATCCTTCTTCCACCACCTACTGATTTTCTCATTCCCCTGCCACATCTGCCTCCCTATGGACTACCTAGCTCAAACCTCTTCTACTACCTCAAAGGCCATTCAACTGTCTACTGATCATCTGTGTGGAGGGTCGGCCAGTCATGAGACATGTGTCCCTGTCTACCCCATGAGTAGCATGCCCTGATCCTCTGGTGACACCTGCTACCCCGATGGCCTTGTACCACTGCCCCTAAGTCCTGGGGTCGTCCTCCAAATGGTCTGGCCTTCTTGGAAATCTGCATCAACTATAGGATACCCCTCATAGATGACTCGGCCACCCATTTCGTGGTGGTATCTCCCACCATCGGTGCCTGCTCAGCGAGGAAGCTCTCGACCAGTAGAGCTCTCTCTAGCACCCCATCCTGCATAGGGATGCTGAGGGAAATCATCGATGACCTAATCTCCTGTCGGAGTCCCTGCTAAAAGGTTTGGTCCCTTAATAAAGGGTCCCTAACCATATTTTTAGAGTAATGGGAGAGTTCTATGAACATCATAGAGTATTCAACCATTGTTAGGCGGCCCAGTTGTAGATGAAGTAGTTCCTGTATGCGCACTAAGCGCAAAGTCGCAGGGAAGAACTCCTCCCAGAAAAGTCACTGGAAGTCAGTCCAGGTGAGGTTTTCCTCCTCATGACTCTGGATGGTCAAAATCCACCATCACCCTGCCAATCCCTGTAGAATGATAATTGTTAGAACCTCAATCTACTCAAGTGGCATCCTCACTAAGCAGAAGACCCACGTCACTACCTCCAGCCAATCCTCAGTGACCTAAGGATCTATCTATCCTCTGAAATTAGGAGGTCACTGTCATTGGAACTCGTCTAAGGAATTGATCATACGTGCGTCCTCTACCAGTAGTGTCGGTAGTAAAAACTAACCAACAGGAGGTGGTATCCCTAGGATATCACCCGAAGGTTCCATCTCAAGAAACGGTCCCTGTTCCGAATCCCCATCGATCTGTAGACCATCCTTATGGTCACGCACTAGAATCATGGCAGGCTATCTACATGGAGGCATACTAAAAGAGAATCAAGATGAACCACGGTCAATATATTATACCTGGTGAGCTGAATCTAACTCAAAAAGATCATGAAAAAACACTCAAATATGTGTTCAACTAGTTTTTTCATGCACCGTGTTGGAAAGACATAATTTAGGGTCCTGGTGTATGGATATGTTGTCCACCACAACAATACTGGAGTCCCTGGCCTTGAAGTTGAGCTCGAATCACTTAACACTTTTTCCCCATAAAAGTTTATAGAATCTATGTTCTTCTGGAAGAACTGACCTCCTATGATACCACTTTTTCATGACTCATCCCCCAAGGCCTATTTATTGACTACCCCAATCCCACCTTCCATAGTCCATGGGCTGGTGAATAATACTGAAGGCATATCCTAGAAAGGAAAGGCACTTCTCTTATGTCTGTACACACACACCAAGATCAAATTTCCGAAAGTAAACACTATGTAAACCACAACTGTCAGTGAGAAAACAACTGAGAGTATAGTAAAACTAAAAAGTACAAGGGGCCAGAACACAAGCCCAAAATCATAAAGAAAAGTAAATATTCCAAGGTATGTCTACTCACACCCTACTATAAGGGTATGTGTAGGATAGCTTTTGGTAGTCATACGGGTATGTCTCGTCCATCCTATCTCACTAAGCACCACTTAGTCCCGATACACCAAGGTCTCTGTCAAATCGTCGATCACCTGCACGAAACACAACACGTTCAGGAAAAGCCCATAGAGGGGTGAGTCACACAATACTCAGTAGGGACCCCAAACCAAAAAGGAAATACCACAAATTAAGTTCACACTACAAGACCACAAGAAAATACATATAACACTAGGTATAACTCAAAGTATAGAAAGTAAGATTTATCAGTCATAAATCTTAACATTTTCACTACTAAGGGATTTATCATATGGGCCCGCTCATCACCTGAGCCAGATGGATCACTAAGACCCAATCATCTCTAGGGCCATATGATTCACATATAACTACCCGTCTTTTAGAGATCTAGATCACTTAGACTTGCTCGTCTCTTGGCCAGTTGGATCACTAAGACATGGTCGTCTTTTGGGCCAAATGGATCACAAAGACCCGCTCATATCTTTGTCAGTGGGATCACTAAGAGCCACTCGTCTATTGGCTAGTTATATCACTAAGAACCACTTGTCTATTGGGTCATCTAGATCATTAAAAATCACTCATCTATTAGGCCAGTTGGATCACTTAAACCTTCTCTTCATACCCTTCACGTCACAACCAACCATGGGATTCCTGCTCGTAGTGCGCTTTATTATGGTAGAATATACTCCTTAATCCATTGGTCACATATCAACTACCATAAAAACTAACTTAGAATATTACCAAAAGACCTTCTCATTGTAAGGGCCTCAACGCTGTAGACAGAACATCAATTGGACACCCAGTCTAAAAGATATTTGCATTTTATTAAATAGGGGCCGGTTGTGTCCGGGCCCAGTCTGACCTGATCAGACCAACCCGACCAACACAGTCTGGGGGTCCTGCATGAACCGACCCAGTTTAGATGACATGACCCGACCTGGTCGGGTCTGTTCTAGGACTGTTATGCCTTACTGGACCCATCCTGGTTGGACCATGGATCCAACTTGTCAGGTCGTCCAGTGAACCGGTTTCATCTAGCAAGGCCTGAAACTAGAGGGCCAGTTCTTTCCAAACTCGGGCCTCCCAGTATCTTAGTTTGTCTCATCAGCTTGGTCTTCATCAGCAGGATGGATCTTCTCCAACTGAAGCCGCCCAGCAGCCCGATTCGAGGCACCTACCCAGCCCACGTGGTGAGCCGGTTTCCCCCTGCCGGGATGCATGTGGCCGGCTGAGGTTTGTCGCCTCCTCTGCACACAGTCCAAGACCACATGCTAGATCCTTTCGTCGCCCTCCAATGCAGGCCACTCCTCCAATGCAGAGCCTAATCAGTGCTTCCATTCTACTCTATTTTGATCATGCAGACTGGTTTCGACCAGTGGCCCGCAGATTTTCCTCCAGTCCAGCTCACCGCCGTGGTCTACAGACCACCGCTCTACACCACGTCCACCTCTGACACAACTGGGTGGCTGCATCCTTTTTCCAACGGCTCTTAATGTTGATTCTGTATGCTACCAGCGCGCCACCTCCTGCCTGCTAGTATGGTCAGGGTGAAATGGCCTTGTGCTGCCACCATGGCCTTGTGTCGTAGTCTCTCATCGGAACCTCTACGACCAATGTGTTGTCATCCGTTACACCACAAAGAACGGGGAGAGATAGATGGAGGGGATCATAATAAACAATTGGCCTTGGTTCGTGTTGGTCTGGATTTTTTCATGTTAGTGGCATCATGACATATAAATTATAATTCACTCAGATTTAACCCTGATATCAACCTGCAATTATATTTCCTAACCCCTCAAGGAAAATTAATCTGCGGATCAACTTGTTAGAGATTTGATTCACATTCTTTGTTTATATGGGGAGAATGGGTAAAACCAATTCACTAAGAATTTAAACCTCTACCTGTTTAGAGTTTGATCATAGTATAATCCATCATTTAAGGAGATCCTTCCATGAGGTTCCTTAATCCATTGTTGAGTAAGGGATCTCTCGAAGAGGAGTGGAAGTGCTCGATGTCGTTGGCGATCGTCGTTCTTCATTCATCAACGGTCATCCTCTAGAGATTTAGAGTGTTTCTCTCAATGTTTCAATGGTGCACCCCCTGATTAAATCATTAATGGAGGAAACACTTTTTTGTTATTATTGCATTGTAGTTTTATTACTCTATTTCATTTATGAAATATAATTTTGGTTTTATTGCATTACAATTCCATTTTTCTTCAACAATTTCAAAATTTCAAAATAAAAATAAAATAATTGAGTTTATTTTATTTTAATTTTTCTTAAATGGTCTGAAAACTATAATTCACCCTCGATCCTCATCATTCGAAGTTAAGCCCCACCTAAGGGAAACGAGCCCTTACAAGCTCAGTGGTACTCTCAGATTTCCAATCCGAGTAAATATTTAGGAGTTATAAAGAATTTGAAAATAAAATAATTATTACTTAATTATTTTATTTACGTAAAAAAACTACTTTCCACAATTGGACTACACCGTCCAATGTTAGGCCCCTTATAGGCGAATCCTGATGCTCTAAGTTTAATGGTGCCCTCAGATTTTTTATCTATGCACCAGTTTAAAAGATAGAAAAACCCACTCGCACATTTATTTAATGAACCATAATAATAGTTCAAAAATACATGTTAGCCAATCTAGATCTTAGAATTACGTTACATCATAGAGCCTAGTCTCAGAATGATCCCATTTAATTTTTTTTAAAAAAAAATCATTGAATTTTGAGGTATTACACCTTGGGCAGCTACAGATCCTCTACACCAGTTTGGTTCCCCATCCACTAAAGGATGAGGGATTGGATATAAATAAATTCTATGAAGTAAATAGATTATATAAGGGTTTATATTAAAATGATGAAGGTAGTTGACCCCAATAAAGGTTCCTCTAGACCCTTCTATGGATGATAGAGTATGGAATGGAAATTATTAGCTTGAGTAGGCCTTGAAAGCACCTTAATATAACTCATAGCCTTAGATCTTGTTGATTAGAAAGTGGGGTGAGTGTTCCTCCACCACTAAAATGTGAGAACACAAGTGGTTTTTCACTAAGTAGTATTTTTGTAGTTTGGGTGTGAGAGGACCAGCCTAAGATGAATTGGGAAGTGAGATGAGAATTATACCATCTCTCTAAAGTGATGAAAATTTTTATTTTACTATGATTCATGGGAAGCCAAAATAAAATTATTGTATTATTGAGGTATTTTATTATCTAAAAGTAATATTATTGGACCATAGAATTGCAAATGATCTAGAGGAACCCAGATACGTTTTCTAGACTATAATGTGATTTAGGGGACTATGGTGGGTGCCTCGGCCTTATGTTGACCTATGAGAGGGGTAGTATATTGAGGGTAGTCTAGTTTTATCCTAGTGTGGATGTAGTGGTGGTGATAGTTCATGTGCTTTATAGAACAATTGCGGTTATGTATGATGTGTTTGGACAGATGTTCATCCCTTATTATTAATGATATGAGATATTATGGGGTGGTGCCAACGAGCCCGTACCCATGTGGTAAGGGCTGCTGCTTGGCATCCAAGAGACACCGATTTAAAACCGGGTGGAGGAGAATTTCCGGTATTGTAGCAGTATTGTAGCAGTACTGGAGCAGTCTCTGTAGCAGTATTGTAGCAGTTATTGTTCAGTACTATAGCAGCGAGATCTATTCACCCGATTTGGGCCTTCGGGCCACCGGTTTGGGCCTACGGTTCTCCAGGGCCTTCGGGTCATCAAAGGCCTTCGGGCCACAGGGCCTTCGGGTCACGTAGACCACAAAGTAGCCTAGTTCACACAGATCAGGCCCCAAAAGAGGATCTGAGAAATAGGAGTAGCAGCCACCAGATGCAGAGCTAACCGGATTGGAAGATTTAGAGGGTATGGTAACCGCCATCGGGACCAGGCACCGTGCAGCTTTGTATGGGGCAATGCTAGCCGATCAGCAATGCAAGGTGGGTAGCTAACGCGATCAATGATGCAAGGCGCTGAGGAGGGTCAGTTCTGGTGGGATGGGCCTACGGGTCATGTAATGGGCATGGTATGCCTCTGGGCCTTTGGGTCATGTATTGCGGGTCATGTCGGGCCTTGTGCCTTGGGCCTGCGGGTCATGTACGGTTTCCCCTTCAACCCTTAAAAGGGGGATTATCTATAATAAAATAAAAAAGATGGCCTTAGGGGAATTTGGAGGAGATATTATGGGGTGGATGGTATCACCCTTATTATTACATTAGATATTATGGGGTAGATACTGGCCCCCCTAATTATTATTATGAGGTTCTCTTGGGTGGTTCATATTTTACCCGTATGTTTATCTGAGATATTTATGGGTGAGTTGCTTCTCTCCCAATATGTTATATGGGATTACTGAGTAGCATGTATATAATTTTATCTTTTTAATACATAAAACATTCATTACATGGTACAAAACATAACAACCCATAGGATCATAAGGGTTAGTTTCTTTTAAATTAGAAATGTTATACATGAATAAAATAAACAAACTTATAATACAATTGAAATTATTCTTCATAGGTTCATCATATGTTACTTTTACAACCTCTTATATCCTGGGGACATACATAAAAAGAAAGGGTTGAGCATAAAACCTAGTAAGGGAATAAACAAAGGAAATGGAACATGAATGATCATCATGGATAATAAATGAGGCATAACATGAGAGAATAATCAGAAGTTCATGATACATAACATGGAAATGTGACTAAAACATAAAATTGATACATTCATAAGAATATCCCAATGGTTCATCATCTAGGTGTCATAAATCCTAATTACCACTATTATTCCCCATGATATTTTTAAACATTTCATCTCTCAAGATTAATTATTTAACCAATTATTTGGAGTGCTATCAGGATGCACCCTTTATGTGTATTAATTCATCTGTAGAATAAATATCATAATAAAATATTTCATTACTAAATTGTGAAAAATAATTAATAGGTTTCATATAATATCATTGATTATATAAGTTCATAAAGATATGAACATTATATCATTTTTAACCCATATAAATGGAATGTAGGCTTCATACATATAAATCACAAATAAATAAATTATTTTTACATTTGGTTGAATACCCATGGGAATATAAATGGTATGGGTTTTTACAATATAATTATTTTTCATGTCAAATTGATAAATTCAAGAAATGAATTCGGTGGTATGAGAGTATAAAATGTGGATTAAGGAAATGACATAATGGGAGGGGATGAAGGTATCCCATTGATAAAAAATATATTTTTGGTAGTGATGGGATAATAAAAAAAGGTATGATAATATTGCAATCCAATATTTAGAAAAAATAACACAAGTAGGTACTTGAACATAAAATAGGAAGTATATAATTTCCTTAATTTAAATGCCACTTTATTTTGTATATTTTCCACATCCTAGATAATATATTTAGGTTTTTTAAAACATGGAAATAAAAGTAAAATATGTTATTTTTCAACATTTATCAATTATAATCATTGGATTATATTTATTAATTTACATCATTAAAGTTGAAACATTTTTATATGATATTTCCCTTAAAATTTATCATCTTTTTTCGATTTAATAATATTTCCTAATTTCTATTTATTAATTGAAAATATTAACTCTAGAAGATTATAAATACCTATATTTATAAATTTATATATTATAAATAATTTCTTATAATAATCCCTTAGGGAGGTGATAAGAAAATAATTTGTAATGTCCTCATGGGCAGTTAACCAATTGTTAATGGGACATGGTCAAAACATGGTGAAAAGAATTGTGAAATATAAATATATTTTAAATATAATCATTTCATTTGGTTAAAAACAATAATATAATTATAAAATATTAATTAATTGAGCATAAATTATTTGGGTTTCAAATAAATTGGTAAGAAGATGAATGGAAGAGGAAAATGCGAGAAGTATTGATAAAAACTTACTCTTTCCTCATTGTTTCTTCTTTTGCACAAAACTAAAATCCCTTGATGTTTGGAGTTGGTTTACTCTAGTACATCAATAATTATGATAAGGGTATTGAGATGGAGGATTGGGAAGGGGTTTTTCTTTGATAATTGAGTGTGGATTGGTTTTAAAAGGGGGGATAAGAGTTAGTTATACTTGAGGAGAGGGGTAATTTTATGATAAAATACTGAATAAAATATAATATCCAAGTTGAACCTTTGAATACTAAAATTTTTTAAATAATTGAATATATATGAATAAAATAATATGATTTTAATACTTTAAAATACTTTATAATATAAATATTATAATTTAATTAAAAACAATGGTGGAAAACTACAAAATAATATTATAATGTAATACATCAGACTTTATGTTTAGGAAAATACTTTTTATGTTTGGAAAACATGTTTATTGTATTTAAATCATTAAATTATCTTATTAAACTTGTTTTTGGCTGAACCAAGATTTCTATAATTTATTAACTCGTTATTGCATCACGAATGATGTAATTTAAGATACACTAGTTATGAAAAAACTATGTTTTTACTATTCACCTAAAAATTGAATTATTTCAGGGAACTACCGAAAAAAATCACCCTTGGAAAATTTTTATGAGATGATTCCAAAATTGATATTAATTTTATCAAAATAATTTTCTATCATAGTAAATTCTAATTTTAAGTTTTTTTAAAAAAATAAGTGGTTTTTATGATTGGTTTACTAATATTTTGTTTTTTATATAGTTTTCTTTATATGGATGATGATTCTAGTTGATTAGAAAGAACCTAATATTCTAATTCTACTTTCCTTATTTTATATTCATTATCCCATTGTAATGTTAGGAATTTTCATGGGTTTAGTTTCTGACTAATGTAATGTCCTTCATTAATGAAAGTGTTATTCGGTTTTTTTCAAGCGAATAAATTTATATAAAATAATACACATTATTTGGGAAAAAAATATTACTGATAATTTCTAGCTTATTAAATTCTTCTCCTCCTTTATAATTTTCATCCATAAAATTTCAAATCATATTCTTTGTTGAGAATACATTAGTGTACTTCTATCTCACTATTTCCTTCTAATCCCATGTTTTCTCTTCATATCTATGGTTTATCAATAACAATTTTACAAGTTGAGTTGTCTTGTTATGTAGAAAATTTTCCCTATAATCAAAGATCTTCACCGGATGCTCCTCATAAGATATTTCATTCTCTTGTTGTACAAACTTATGATTCAATAAAAGTGATGGATCAGGTGTGTGCTTCCTTATGAGATATATGTGGAACACATCATGAACATGAATCTTGTTTCATGGAATTTATAGAAGATAGGACACTACTCCTATGAAATCAATTATCTCAATCTAGATATTATACTTAGGGATAATATTTACTTTATTTACAAACTACATAACTATCTTCCGTTGTGATATTCGAAGGATGAAATTATCTCAAACATAAAAATAAAATTCCATTTGATGGTTTATAGTGTATATCTTCTAATGAATCTAAGAATATTTTATATTTTGTTAGATGGATTGAACCTTTCCTATCATCTATTTCAAAAGATTGGGTCCATGAATCTTTCGTTAACAAACAACATCACAAAAATTAGGAGTTGTAAATTCCTTCTTATATATTTATTCATATGGATACATATGAATACTTGAGTGGAAGAATTTTTTGTGTGAGAACTCAACTAATGGGATATGTTGATCCCATCCACCATTAAATTCCATCAAGAAAGATCTTAACATGTCTTTGAGTGTCTGAATGGTTCTTCCAAATTTTTCATCAGTCTGGTGGTGATAAGCCATACTAAATTTCAAATAAATATTCATATCATGATGAAGACTTCTCCATAATTCATAAGTGAACATTAGATCATGATAAAAATCAATTTAAAGTCTCACTCCATTCAGCCTCGCCACTTTTTTTAAGGGTATCAACGAAATTTGGTTTGGAGACAAATATTCCCAAAAAGTGATGAAGTGGTAAGTCTTGGTAAGTTGATCCACTAAAACCAACATTATATTGTTTCATTTGCATCTTTTTGGGATACTTGTGACAAATTCCATTATTACATTCCCATATCCATGTGAGTATGGAAATGGTTGCATTATCCCCTTATACTTCAATCACTCTACATTGAACTACTTGAATACCAATAACATTGACGTATACTCAGTGATATCATTATTTATTTTTTCCCTGCCATAAGTACTCTTGAAGATCACAACACATCTTGATACTTCTACAATGTATGGAGAAATATGAGATATGTGCATTATCCAATAGACCATTCTTTATTTCAGGTGATGAATGCATGAAACGTTTAAATCTGAAGGCAGTGAAACCATCTTCATCACTGTGTAATTCATGAATATTCTCCTCATTGACTGCTTTCAACTTCTTTTTATGCTCCAAGTCATCCCTTTATGTTTCCTCGATTCTCTTTTGGATTGATCATTAGGAAATTATTTGGGAGATGTAGGATGTATTCCCTAATTTTATGATTTCTAGGTCCATCGTTTTCATATCCAATAAGATAGGGTCATTTTAAATATATATCATTGATAGAGTATCATGATATTTTCTACTAATCACATCAAAGCCTTATTTTCCCTTCCAATATGGTAGTGAATAAAGAATTAATAGTCCTTGATTTTCTATAACCATCTTTACTGACACATGTTGTGTCAATTTTATGTGAATATGAACATCAATATTTTAGTGTTGTGTTTATATATCACATTTTCCCTACTAAGATAATGTCTCTATAACATCAATGTAAAGATGAATGATACTAACTCCAAGTCATGAGTAGGATAATTCTACTCATGGAACTTTAAATATTGAGATTCATAAGAGATAACTATCTCATATTTCATAAGGAAACATTCAATAACTTTTATAGATTCATCACAATAGGGTGAAAATCCTCCCCCATTGGAGAGTAAAGTTATCACAAGTTCACTGACCATCGTATTATTTAGTTCATGGAATCTTTCTTCATACTCCTTTTTATAGATAAATTGAACTCCCTTTTGAGTTAAGATGGTTAGTGGATTAGAAATCCTTGAAAAAATTTTGTAAACCTTTTATAGTATCTTTATGGACCAAATAAACTATGAATTTCAGTTATAATAATAGGATGTTACTACACCTCTATATCCTTTGTCTTGCATGAATCAATTGAGATTCCTTCACTAGTCACAATGTGCCTAAAAATGACACTTGTTGTAACAAAAACTCATAATTAATAAAATTATCAAATAAATTCTTTTTCTTCAGAGTATGTAATATAACTCTTAAATGATTCTCATGCACCTCATGAATTTTGGAATATATCAAAATACCATAAAAAAATTCAAGGTTATTTTTAAAGACTCTATTAAAAAAATCCATAAATATTTTAGGATCATTAGTCATTCTGAATAACATAAAAAAATATATTTCCTATATGTTGTTTTGAATTATGTTTTTTGATATATAATTTCTTCACACTTAACTAATGATATCCCAATCAGAGGTCCATATTTTAAAATAAATGATCACCATGAATCTAGTTGAATATATCATAAATCCTTAGAATAGGATATTTTTTATTAAATATGATCCGATTAAGTTCTCTATAATCAATTCATAGTTACATTGATTCATCCTTCTTTTTTATAAGGATAGTATGTTGTCTCAAAAGAGACACACTTGATCAAATAAAACCTTTCCCAAAATGATCTTGAAGACACTAATTTAATTCATCTAACATCATATATTCCATTATATATGGGTTTTTTTATATTAACTAAGATCTAATAATGAGTTCAATGGATAACTCTTCGTCCCTTTCAGGGTGAGGTCCAAGTAACTCATCAAGAAATACATTAATATATTTTCAAATAATGGGGACATTTTATATCTTTAAAAATTGTGTTTCTTCTTTTTTATTCACTAATAATTTTTACAATAGAGGCTATAGGTGGTTCTTATACAAAAAGTTTAGGCTTTGATATCTCTCCTTTGAATATAACTCTAGGCTGAATATTCAAGAAAATTAAAATTTATTTTCTTATACAGTTGATCTTAGAATTATAATTTTAGATCTAGTCTATCCCTGGTATAGTGGCAAATTTCACCATGGTAATGACTTCTAGATTTTCAATGAAATTTTACTCTCTAAATTTTTTACGATATTTTTTCTACAGCATTGATTCTCATATAATTCCTCCTTGAGTTTTGACAAATAACTCTACCTCTAGAAGTTGTAGGTTTGATTATATATTCTTTGCAAACCTGGATGAAATAAAGGAATACAAAGAACTAGATTCAAAAAAATGAAAATTCTAGCTTTGAGAGCACAAAGAGTGTACCTTCCATCACATCTTCTGGATCCTATACTACATTTATTGTGATTATGCAAGCACAACCTTTTTCCCATGGCCTATTATGATGTTTATATTGGTTTCCCTCTATTATCTTCTGATTTAAAAATTTATTTGAGAAGTCCCTAAGCTTTTCACACGTGAATAATTTAACTTTATTATATTCCCACACAATATTCCCTTTTTCATTTTCGTTGAGATGTTGAGGCTTATCCTTAGTATGAATGTTCCAAGATATATGGTTATCTCTTCCAAACATGTATCACCACCCACTCCTAATATAGTTGTTTCTCAGATGTTTCTTCTAACAGTTATTACACATGCGTAGTTTTACCTTCTTTCCCCCTCTTCTATAATAGAAATTCTTCCCAATTTTTTAATCCCATTATCTTTTATTTTCATTTGGCCTATGAGACCATTGTGTCTCTCCAAACTCCATTTCAACCTTCAAAAAGCTACGCATTATCTCTTCATAGATTTCATAGTATTGATTTTTTACATTCCTATATAGAATGGTTCTCATCCTAGAAAATAACCTATCTACCATTACCTTAGGATCCATAACAACGATATAGGTTTATAGATAAAGAATTTTAATGTTTATTTATTAGCTTGCAACAGATTAATTTTATTTCTACTTCAATTATAAGAATTCCATATCCATTATTTTCTCATCTATAATGGAATATATTTATTGAAAAAATTATCCTAAATTCTTCCCACTCCATAGAATCAATCTCCCCTCATGGATTAGTGTTCTTAATCAGTGTCTACCACTAATCATATTCTCCTTCTAAGTTGTATACAGCTAATGTGAATTTCTCCCTCATTGAAATATAGAGTACATAAAATATCTTTTCTATATAGTTAATCCATTATTCAATAATTAATGGATCAATATATCCACTAGAAGAATTTATTCATTGATATATTAAGGACTCAAATACAAGTTATTCCATTCAAGATGAATATGGACACTAAACCTGATTCAGTTTGTTATTCATAACCTAATATAGTTGGTTCACCATCCTTATGAAGTCTTCCATTCAAGATTCTATTATTTTAGGAATTCCATCAGTGCATAATCCATTACACTCATCATTTATGTGAATCCTACTATTTCTATCCATTTTTCTAAAATAAGAAAACTTAAGTGAGAAGCATGTTAATTTTAGAATTTTGTCATTTTGATGAGAGTTTATGTCCTAAAGCAATATGATTAATGACTTTATTCATTAATTTATTTTATTAATAATTATATTTTATATATACCATTATTAATGGTTCATAAAAAACTTGAGATTAACCAAACATATCCCCTTGTGAGTGTCAAACTAAGTGTGCAGTAAGTCTCATTATCATAAACCATGTGTAGATCATGTGAAATCCCAATTCACCATTTTTGGGATTGACCCCCATGTGAAACTTTTCTGAGCTATATCCACTTTTATTATCTATAAAATTATTTCATTACATTGAAATACCTCTCTTAATACTTCACAAAAATTTAAATAATTTTCCTTATATTTAGACTTCTCTATAGGGTTCTTAATAATTTTTTAAAATCCTAATTTTCAAAAATAACTATACTATGCACATATAGAAACTATAGAATCCCACCATTTTAATAAAAATAAATTTTAATACATGGTACAATACTTAACAAAACATGGGATTTTTTATGGTTTAGTTTCATTTATATTTGAAATTTAATGCATGAATAACATGAAAAAATTTACAATACACTTTAAATGCTTCTTCATAGGTCCATCCTATGTTACTTTTATTTCTTCTCATATCCTAAGTACATACATAAAAATAAAGGGGTGAGCAGAAATCCCAATAAGGAAATAAAAAAGGAAATTGAATATGAACAATCATTATGGATAAAAAATGAAGAATAAAATGTGGAAATAATAATAATTACATGATATATTACATAGAAATGTTTCTATAACATAAAATTGGGACATTTATAAGCATATCACCAAGATTTGTCACCAAGGTGTCAAAAATCATAATTACCATGGTTCTTCACTAAGGTATCATAAAAAATTACATCTCTAGAGATTAATTATTTATTTAATTCATTGAAGTGCTATCAGGGCACACCCTTTATATGTATTAACTCATGTGTACCAAAAATTTCATAATAAAACAATTTATAAATAACCCATGGAAAATAAATAATCGATTTCAAATAAAATAATTGAGTATATTAGTTCTTATATACTTGAAAAATATATATTTTTTAATCAATAAAATTGGAATGTGGGTTTCATACATGTAAATACCGAAATTAATAAATTATTTTTTAATCTAGGTGAATACACATGGGTAAGGAAATGGTTTTTTTATTCGCAATATAATATTTTTTCGGGTAAAATAGATAAATTCAAGAAATGAAGTCTGCAACATGACTATATAAAATTTTTATTAAGTAAATGACATAATGGTAGGTGATTAAGGTACCCCAATGATAAGAAACTATTTTGGAATAAATTGGATAATAAAAAATGGAATGAAAATATTTTAATCCAAAATTTATAAAACATTCCACAAAAGAGGTACTTGAATGGGAAAGATGAAGTGTAGAATTGGCTTACCACAAATACCAATTTATTTCATCCCTTTTCCACCACTTGAATAATAGGATTTGGAATATTAAATCAAGGAACCAATATTGAATTATTATCTTTTTTTACTATTTATAGATTATAATGATTGTATTATATTTCTTTATTTACATCTTTAAAGGTGAATGTTTTTATATAATATTTTCCATAAAATTTCATGTCTTTCTCCAATTTAATAATCATTATTTATTTATATTTATAAATTATTAAGATTAACTACATAATCTAAGAAATACTTATATTTATATATTTATATATTATAAATAATTTATTATAATCATCCATTAGGGTGTTAATAAGAAAATAATTTGCAACATCCTCATGGGTGGTTAACCAACCGTTAACGGGAAATTATCAAAAGAGTAGAAAGCGAATAATGAAATATTATTACATTGTAAATATGGTAATTTTAGTTGGATAAGATAATTAATATATTTCTAACATCCTACTTAATTTTTCCTATAATATTAGGGTATGAAATAATAGGTAAGAAGGGTAAAAGAAGACTAAAATGAGAGAAGAGTTGATGAAATCATAACATTTTTCATTATTTATTCTTTTTTATAACACTAAATCCATTTATGTTTAGAATAATTTTTAATATATAACTTACCTAAGGATAAGAAGGATATTTAGATATAATATTTGGGTAAAGGTTTGGCATTGGTAAGTGGGGGAGGAGTGATTCTCTAAGGGGAAGAAGAGGGGATATGTAACACCCTGACCCCAAAATCCCAGAGTTGGTACATTATTTTAATATATTTGAATGATTACAAGGAATAAAGTACTGAAGGATTGATCAGTTTAGCAGTCTTGTAAAATTGATTATATATATGAACTTTACATTACAATTTCTAACATAAAATACAGCATAGATAATCCTTTGAGAACACCACTATTCCCCTACTTTAATCCTTCATATCAATCATAATACACTTATTTGAATAATAGGAAAATAAAGCATAAAAAGTTGTGATCTTAGATGCTTAGTAAGGGTAAATAATTCAGTGGAAGTTATAAACTTTTAAGGAAAGATGTATAATAAAAACATCAGCCTTTTAAACATAAAATTGAACATAATATGGAAAAAATAAATAAAATTTTTCCATATAAAATTGCACGTGGGTATTCTACTAGTCAAATAATCACAGGAAATAACTAATTTCATAATGAGGGAATGCATAATTCTATACATCATAACTATTATGTCAAGGCCTATTGCCAAGAACATTCACAAATATTCTTTCAATGCCATGTACCAAGACACTAGTTTGTCTCATGAGACCTACTGATGCACTGAGGGGATATAGAGGGCTCTACCTTTCACTTACTAAGTCCAATACATTCCTCATATAAAAATTTTTAAACAAAACATAATCATTTATATTAAAACTATCATACAAAATGTTAATACTTTAACCGTAAACCATGAATGGTATAAAAACAAGACATCCATAGCCAAACATATCACAAAACCTTCAATACAATATGGAAGACTGTATAAAAATAAATAAACTTCAAACAAGAATAAAATCCAACAAAGGATGCTGACATAGATTAATATAATTTAATAAATTCATTAAAACTCTTTCAGGAAAATATCCCTTTTACTTATAAACATTTAAAAGCCGTGCAATTTTGAAATAAAAAATTTCTTTTGAAAATAACCTTGTATGATTGTAAGGTAGTCTTAAAAATGGTAAGGATACATGATGGTTTAAAATAACCACTCACGTCATATAAGTTAAAAAACATTCTTTCCTTAATTTTTCAAAATGTTCATAAAGTACCTCGTTTAGAGAATGACCGAAAGATTCCTTTCAAAACATTTTATAAAAAATCATACATGTGTAAAAATAAATTTTAAAATTCATAGGATTACTGTATAAAATTTTAGGAAAACATTTTTAGAAACATGTTCATGGATTATAATGATGTCCCAATAGATACTTACACATCAACAACCTCGAATAATAATGAGATTGTGAAATTAACCCTTACCTTAGATTAGATACTCTTTGTACATGTATGAAACTTAGGTAAAATGTTTTTAAACATAATAATAACTTATATAAGAATCATAATAATATTTATGATATCATATATTATTATTTGATGACATTATATTACCCATTTATTAACAATTCCATGTTAATGCAACATTTCGGGTAATATCGCATTGTTTATCGTACATGTTTTGACTTGTTATTCTGGATCATATAACTTATATCATGATTATATTACCTACAAAATGTATAATATTTTTTATATATAATATATATTCATAATATAAATATATATAATATATAGATATATAAAATAGAATACATCGTTCATGGATACGGTAGGTCGTATGTAAGCATGAACGATGTTTTTGTTTTCTTATCGTATTGAATGGAAGTAAGTGAATGAAATATATGTACATATATATATATATATCATTATATTAGACTTATTATGTCATATATTTCATAATTATGAAAAATATATATTTTTTTATAATCATTCTTGGATGGTTAAAGTGGAGAATGAATCTCATCGCGTTGTGGAGACGGTAGGTTGTAAGTACGCATGAGCGATGATATCATTCCTTTAATGGTTAAATGATATATAACTGGATGGTATATTAATTATACACAACAATAATCATGTTATATTCATTATTTATGTAAATTATAATCATCATTATACTCATCCATATAAAGTAATGTGGAATAAAAAATTACACCACGACGTGGAGACGGTAAGTCGTACGTACGCACGCATGGTGATATTATTATTTGTAAGATGGATAAAATTATGAATATAGTTGTAACATGATAATATTAACATATAATTATATTTATGATACTGTATTTATTACTTTGATATGGAAAAATATATAAATAAGAAGTAGAAGAAGACAAAAAACATTCAAATAAGGGATAAAACGATTACCTCTTCTTCGGGCATTTTTTTTATTTGAACAAAAGGGATCCTTAGGATGGACCTCTTACCAAAGTTATGACTCTAGGATGAATTAAGGGAGGATTTTAGTAGAAATTGGTATGTTTTTTCCAAACCACAAGGCTTTAAAGGTGTGAGTTAATGATAAAGGGAGGGGCCCTTTTATAAGAGAGGTGAGGGGCACTTTAGAAAAAAATATTGAAATATTAATTTATTATAAAAATATTTTCGGTTTCTAATAGATCCAAAATTAATTTATTTCTAAGATAAGATGATTATGGGTCTAAATAATCTCAACAAATAGGTTTTATACATGTTTATCGCATAAAATTAACCTTATCTTTTAGATCTAACCATTTGTAAAATAAGTTAACTCTTACCATGTTCTCTTGTATTTTTATTTTACATGGTTAATATATTTACTATAAAATTCCAAGAGAACATAAAGTGGATATTTTATTAAATTTTTATAAATATACATGTAATTTGGATAAACTCTAGATTTTTAATATTTTTATATCATTTAATAAAATAGTATTTTTTTGAAAATCTCATTTCTGTCAATTTTGACACTATTTAGTAATTGATTTTTGTTAAATTTATAATAACTTTATTCCTTCTAAAAAAGGCATTAACTAATCCCTAATATGTCAATGTCATCCAGAAAATTATTTTATGGAATCATAATTTTAAAATTAAATTTATTTTAATATTTATAAATTCCTTTATTTGAATCTTTCCTTAATGAGGTAATCACTGCATCATAATTATGTCATAAATATATATATATATATAATGTCTATAAATTATAAATAAAATAAAATAATGTAGGAAAAATTTTTAGGTTTCTAATTACTTTTTATAGTCAAAGAGATAAGTCATATAACCCTATATTAAAAAAAATTATTAAAAGATACATGTTTATGTTATAATTATATTTACTTTAAATTAATTCTTATAACATGTCATTATCACACCCAAGTGGATCCATGGGGTTCAAAAATATACCCACGGATTCCCATTTTTGGAAATATATCATAAAATAGGATTATTACATTTATTAGGATAGTTCTATATTATTATAATATTATTTTTTACCCTTATTTACCTAATTTACCCTTTAACCATGGTAAATAAAAATAATTACTGAAATTACTATTCATAATGTCCAAAAATAAAAGGTGCCTATCTACACAATTTGGACCTTATAATTACAAATATGGAATCCATTTTTATAAATTCAAAACACAGAATTAACATAAATTAATTTAAAATTAATTCTTATTGTCAAAACCAGAAAGAGGGTTTTTAAAAAGTAAAAAATATCAAACGATTGACATGTGTTTATGTTCAATTTAAATGTGAAATTACTTAAAATGTCCTAAATTATATTAAATGATATAAATATAATCTAATTATACTTTAAAACAACTCAAATGTATAATTTAACAATATAAGTTATTTCGATTAAAACATTTGTTTTCAATTAAAATTTAGTATTTTTCATTGATCATCAAAATATGAAAGTTATTATAAAAGTACCAAAAATTCGTCAAAAAAATATTTTTATGTCCTTATTATAGGGATTTTTTTTAAAAAAAATTGAATATATAAAGGTTTCAAATATTGGATTTAAAAAGGGTTCTCTATTAAAAATGTGGTTAATACTATTCATAACTGCTTTTTAAATGGCTAGTTTGATAGGTCGTGGTGTGTTCAAACTCGGTGTTGCGTGTAGCGCAAGATATTGATTTATTAAGAAGAAGTGTACCATGTAAGCTTAGGGTGTTACATTAACCACTCCTTCAATAAAATTAGTTCTCGCAATTTAAACTCAGGATTGAAAACTGGGGGTTCAATATTTCAAAATATCTTAGTTGAAATCCCACATCGAAAAATGGATTAATGTGACCTCTATTTTAAAATAAAGAAAGGTAAGTATGAAGGCTACAGGAAATAAAACATACTAGGGTTAAATGTATGTAAACATGGATATGGAAGAGAAAACAATCCATCATGTTCTTATGGATAGTGATAGATAACATTATCAGGAGAAAGTTAACATTCACAGAGCTATAAATTTATGATGATCTAAGGGACCATTTGATTCATCGAAAATAGTACTAGGATAGCATTTTTTTGGTTTCAAGATCCTTTCCCATGTGTTGAAGAATTTACTTCATAGACTAAGAACAAAAGGAAGTTTACTTAATTGACATGTAGAGATTCATCCATTAACTATTTCCTACTACAAACTCATCATTCTTTTCTAATGATAATAAAATTAAAAAATATTCTATTTATCTTAACTGTATATGGTTCCAAATATAAACATATACCATTTAAATTAAGAAAAAAAATTTATAATAACTAGGGACATCATGTAGGCCAGTGGTTGGTGATAAATCTTTATCGCACATCGGTTGTGGGTTCGATTCCTATAGCCTTGTCTGATGCGATGGGTTGTCTCCTGGACTATAGGATGTCCTTCTTCTAAAACTATAGTATTATAATGTTACGAAAATAATCTTAAGAAATGTTTTAACATTAATGAATACTATCCAATGTTCAACTTAATCCATTCCAACCATTAGATTTATCCAAAATACATCTGTCCATACTCTCTCTAAAAGGTCTATAAATGTTCAAAATCAATTGTAATATCAAATTCCCCAAACAACGCAATGTTTCTCTTATTGTCACATATTGAATATACGATTACCTTCATCATATTAAAAACTTAATGAAAACAAAAATTCATATACTAAAATACTTATATATATCACATTCTTCTTATAACCTGAATATAGTTCTTGAATCCAAAAACAAAAAATACATTAATTATTCAACTTTGATCGTAGTAACAACATAAAAATGACCTTGATCCATTTGCTTATTTTGATCTATATTTCCAGGATTATTTGGAAAATCTTTTGCATAATGTCCCATATCTTTACAATTATAACATTGCACATATTCTTTATTTCCCTTATAATCATGATCCTAGTGACCTTTCTCTCTATATTTGTAACAAACTCCCATTACTTTTAGGCAAGTACCAGGGTGTTTCGCCCAATGATTATCACATAATGAAAAATCATTCTTTCCCTTTTTCAGTTTATCAATCTCTTTTTCATCCATTCTCTTCTTCTCTTACATTACTTTAATGTCATACTACTTAGAGAATTCATTTTTCATCTTAATAGCACCTGAGATTATATCCTCGTACAATGAGAAATATTATGATACCAATTCCCATCGGAGGAAAGGTTTTAACCCATCAAAGAATCAATCAATCTTACTTCTTGGGTTATGTTTGTAGTCTATATCATTCCTTTCTAACCTTATGATGTTAGCCTCATACTTTTCCACATTATCATCCTCCTTTTGCATTAGGCTCATAAATTGACTTTTCATATCAACTTTCTATTCATGAGGAAAGTATTTCTCAAGAAAAAGTTATTTAAAGTCCCTCCATTCTATATTTTCTACTTCTTCATCCTCCTTCATGTTTTGAATTAATGACCACCATTGATCTGTATCTCTTGAGAGACGATAAACTGCCATGACAACCTTTTACCTTTCATTACATCTTAAAGAAATAAATATTTTCTCTAAGGAACATATCCATTACTCAGCCACACATGGATTTTTAGTCCCATTGAATGTTAGAGATTTTTGTCTAATGAAACAGTCTAACATTGATCCACAACGTTGTGGATCAGGCTACTCTATATGAGTAATTTTTTTATTCAAAACCTAATTCAATTGTCCCATTATGGTTATAAGCTATTCAGCACCAGTTGTGTCACCAGCTCCACTATCATTATCTTTCATATGAGGGAAATCCCTACATAGATTTCGTGGATTAATATGATTTTCATTCCTTATACTAGGCGTAAGTTCTTAATAATATTATACACTAGAGTAGGTTATGAATCATAATTAATAAATCCAAACAAGTAAAATACATAACGTAAATTAAAAATTGTATGCATATCTAATCCATAATCATAAGTATGGTTCCTTTGAAGACATATTTACTCATAAATCCTTCATAATTGTTTGTAAAGAAAATTTAAATTGTCTTAAGCATATCCCCTAGGAGTGTCAAACCAGGTGCGTAGTAAGGCTTGTTGTCAGGTAGTAGGTTATCCCAAGTCAATCCTGTAACACCTTATCAGAGTTTTCACCCCTAGGTACATATATGCCGAATCTATTTCCACTTATAGTATCCAGACAGGGATGTACTACTTCGAATATCCACATAATCCCGACTTAACCAAAATTCTAGGGGGTTCCTCTATACTTATCCACAAATTCTATCTTATGGTTATGATATCTAATCTATGTTTTCTAAATCTATTTCCAATGTTTTTAATAAACTTCCTCTGATACCAACTAATGCCCTGACCCAAGAATCCCAGATCCAGTGCATTTTTTGAATACATTGGCATGATTACAAGGAATTATGTCCTGAATTACCAATTAGTTTAGCAATCTTGAAAAATATATTACATACAAGAAAATTAAATTAAAATTTCTCGCATAAAATACAGCATAGATAATCCTTTGAGAATGCCATTATTACCATTGTTTAATCCTTAATTTCAATCATAATACACTTCTTGGCATCCTGGAAAAATAAAACATAAAAACGGGTGAGCTCAGATTCACGGTAAGGGTAAATAATTCAGCCGAATCTATAAACATCTAAGCCAAGATGTATAATAAAAACAGTAGCCTTTTAAAAATAAACATGAACATAATGTGGAAAAAATAAATCAAACATTACCATATAAAAATGCACATGGATATTCTAATATTCAAATAATCAGATGTAATAACTAATTTCATAATGAGGGAATACATAATGTCGGACATCATAACTACTATGTCAAGGCCTTTTGTTAATACCATTCACAAATATTCTATCTAGACCTTGTTCCAAGACACTAGTTTGACTCATGAGACCAACCAATGCCATGAAGGGTTATAGCAAGCCTCGCCTCTCATATACTAAGTCCAATGAATTCCTCATATGAAAATTTTGAAACATAACATAAACATTTGTATTAAAACTAGCATACAAAATGCTAATACTTTAACCGTAAACCATGAATGGTATAAAAATAGCACAACAGTAGTAAAACATATCACAAAACCTTCAATACAATATGGATGATTGTATCATAATAAATTACTTCAAGTAAGCATAAAATATAACAAATTATGCTGAAATATATGAAAATAATTTAATAAATTCATTAAAAATCTTTGAGTAAAGTATCCCTTTTACTTTAAAACATTTTAAAGTCCTGCAATTTTAAAAGAAAACATTTCTTTTGAAACCAACCTTGTATTATTTTCAGGGAATCATAAAATGGTAAGGTTAAATAATGGAGGAAAATAGCTTCTCACACCATATAAGTTAGAAAAACATTCTTTCTTTAATTTTTTGAAAAGGTCATAAAGTACCTCATTTGGAAAACGACTGAAAGATTCCTCTAAAAGCATTTTATAAAAAAGTCAAACATGGATAAAAATGAATTTAAAAATCCATTGTATTATATTAAAAAATTTTACGAAAACATTTTTAGAAACATGTACATGGATGATAAAGATGTCCCAGTAGATACTTACACATCAAGAACCTTGAATAATAATGTGATTGTGAAATTAACACTTACATTAGATCTGATACTCTCTGTATGTGTCTGAAACACCTATATAATGTTTTTAAACTTATTATTAACTTATATAACAATCATAATAATATTTATGATATCATATATGATTCTTTAATGGCTTTATATTATCTATTTATTAATAATTCCAAGATAATGAAACATTTCGGGTAATATCGCTTTGTTTATCGTAAATGTTTCAACTTGTTATTCTTGATCATATTACATAGATTATTATTTAGTTACATAAAAAATATATAATATGATTAATATATCATATATATTCATTATATAAATATATATAATAGATAGATATATAAAATTGAATGCACCGTTCCTGGAGGTGGTAGGTCATACGTACTCATGAACGCTGTTTCTGATTTCTTATCGTATTGAATGGAAGTAAGTGAATGAAATAAATGTACATACATACATATATATATATAATACCAGTAGACTTATTATGTCATATATTTAATAATTATAAATAATATATTTTTTATAATTATTCTTAGATGGTTGAAGTGGAGAATGAATCTCATCGTGTCGTGGAGACAGTAGGCCGTACGTACGCACGAGTGATGATATCATTCCTTTAATGATTAAATGATATGGAAGTGGATGGTATATTTACAATAAATAATAATAATAATGTAATATTCATTATTTAGGTCTATTATACTCATCATTATACCCATCCAAATAAAGTAATGTGGAATAAGAAATTTCACCATGGCGTGCAGACTGTAAGTCATATGTACACACACATAGTGATATTATTATTCTTAGGATAGATAAAATGATGAATACAGTTTTAACATGATTATATTAACTTATTAGTATATGGATGATACTATATTTATTATTTTTTATAGAAAAAATATGTAAATAATATGTAGAAGAAGAAAAGAATTTTGAAAGAAGGGATAAAACAATTACCTTTTCTTCATGTGTTTCCTTTTGATCTGAACAAAATGGCTCCTTAGGATGTATCTCTACCCAAACTTAGGCCTACAGGATGAATTAAGGGATGTTTGGAGGATAAATTGTTAGGTTTTTTCTAAACCAAAATGCATTATAGGTGTATTTTAAAGACAAAGGTAGGTTCCCTTTTATAAGAGAGGTGAGGGGAATTTTAGGAAATATCTTGAAATATTAATTTATTATAAAAATATTTTTAGTATCTAATAGCTCCTAATTGATTTATTTCAAGGATAATATGATTATGGGTCTAAATAATCTAATCCAATAGGTTTTAGACATGTTTATGTCATAAAATTAACCTTATCTTTTAGGTTTAACTCTTCATAAAATAAGTTAACTCTTACCATGTCTTCTTGTATTTTTATACAACATAGTTAATATATTAACTATAAAATTACAAGAGAACCTAAAGTGGATAGTTTATAAAAATTTTATCATGATAAAAGTTATTTGTATGAACTTTAGTCTTTTTGGATTTTTATATCAATTAATAAAATTGTAATTATTTTAAAATCTCATTTATGTCAATTTTGACACTATTTAGTAATTTATTTTTGTTAAAGTCACAAAAACTTTATTCCTTCAAAAAAATGAATTAAATAATCCCTTCTATGTCAAAGTCATCCATAAAATTAGTTTATGGCATAAAAATTTTCAAATTGAATTTATTTTAATATTTATAAATTTATTTATTTGAATCTTTCATTAATGAGGCAATCACTGCATCAAAATTGTGTCATTAATAAATATATTTATCTAATGTATAGAAATTATAAATAAAATATGATGATGTATTAAATATTTTTTGGTTTATAATGACTATTTATAGTCAAATATATTAGTTATATAACCTTATATTAAAAAACTTTTATTAAAATAAACATGTTAATGTTATAATTATCTTAACTTCAAATTAATTTTTATAACATGTCATTATCACATCCATGTGGCACCATGGGGTCCCCAAATTGAATCAAGGATGAACATGGTCAGAAATATATCATTAAATAGGATTAAGACACATTTTAGGGTATTTTTATGTTATTATAATATTATTTCTTACCCTTATTTACCAGATTTACCTTTTAACCATGGTAAATAAAAATAATTACTGATGTTACTATTCGTAGTGTCCAAAAATAAAAGGTACCTATATACACAATTTGTAACTTATAATTCCAAATAATTAATTCATTTTTCTAAATTCAAAACACATAATTGGTAGACATTAATTTAAAATTAATTCTTGTTGTCGAAACCAAAAATTAGGTTTTTAAGAAGTAAAAACTATCAAAATATTGACATGTGTTTATCTTCAATTAAAATCTATAATTACTTAAAATGACTTAAATTATATTAAATGATAAAAAATATAATATAATTATAATTTAAAACCAATCTAATTTATAATTTAATACTATAAATTATTTCGATTAAAAAAGTTGTTTTCAATTAAAATTTAGTATTTTTCATTATTCATCAAAATATGAAAGTTATCAGAAAAGTACCAAAAATTCATAAAAACTATATTTTAATGTCCCTATTATAGAGAATAATTTCATTTCTTCAAATTTAAGATACAAAAGTTTCAAATATTGTATTTAAAAATGGTTCTCCATTATAAGGCAAAAAACTGCATTTTTTAAAAAATACCTCTTTTATTTGAAAAATTGAATTTATCCTTATATTATGTCTAAGAAACACATAATATGATTGTAAAGTTTATATGGTATATATAAAATTCAATTTTTTTTAATACTATTCATAAACACTTTTTAACAGCTAGTTTGATAGGTCGTGGCATGTTTGAACTCGGTGTTGTGTATAACGCAAGCTATTCAATTGTTAAGAAGAAGCATACCATGGAAGCATGGGGTGTTACAGGGTATTTATACTTTAGAATAGGGGTAATTTTAGCTTAAATTATTGAATAAAATATAATAATCAAGGTAATCCTTTGAATCGAAATATTTCTAACAAAATGAAATATATTTGAATTAAATAACCTCATTTTAATTCTTCAAAATAAATTACAATCTGAATTGATTAATTTAATAAAAAGGAAAGGTTGAAAAATGAAGAAATTATATTTTAACTAAATACTTTAGGCTTTAGGTTTTAGATAATACTTTTTATGATTGTAAAAAATGTTATTTTATATAAATGATTAATTTATCAAAATAAATAGTTTTTTGCCGAACCAACATTTCTAGAATTTATTATTTCGTTATTATATCATGAATGATTTAATTTAAGATACACCAACTATGAAAATAACTATATTTTTATTATTCAAATAAAATTGAATTATTTTAGAAAATTGTAAAAAAATTACCCTTAGAAAATTTTTAAATGAAGATTACAAAAATAAATTTCATTTTATCAAAGTAATTTCCTATCATATGTATTTTTAATTTTTAATTTTTTTAAAAAAAATTTGATTTTTACAAAATAAATTAAAATATAGTTTATTAAAAATGTGATTATATTTTCTTTTATTTATTAACCTTGATATTTATTTTATGGAATTATAATATTTATATTTTCTTAAATTACTCCTGAAAAATATTATCTATATAAAATTTTATTATTTAGAGGTCAAATAACTATTCCAATAGTCATGTTACTATTCCCAATGGTCATGTCACTATTTCCAACAGTCATATTACTATTTCAAAAGTCATATTACCTCATATAAATAACAATTTATTTTTTTATTCAACGCTCACCAAAATTCCTCCCTAGGTTTTATATTTTCCTAATCTAAGAATTAGATTGGTTTACTAAAAATTTTTTTTCATTACTATAGTGTTGTTCATGGGAGTGATGATTCTAGTATATTGAAAATATCCAAATTTTCCCATTCTAATTTTATTATTTTATATTTTTTGTCCCATTGTAATGTTTGGAATTTTCATTGTTTAGTTGGAGACTAATGTAACATTATTCATTAATGAAATAAAGTTTTTTTTATTTTTTTTATTTTTTTTATGTGTATAAATCTATATAATATAAGAAACATTATTTAGGAAACAAATATTACTAATAAAGACTTGTTCATTACCGGTTAAACTTCTCTGGTGTTTTTTATTCATGAGATTAATGGATGGTATGATCTTCCCCCACTGATATTTTATATGAGATCATCAGGTTGACTTCTCTTCCCCCATGAACATTTTATCTGAGATCTATGTGGGACCACTTTCATGGTGATTATTTTTTATGAGATGCTGGGTGGGATGATTTCCCTACAAGTAATCATTTTTTTCTAATTTAGGGGTGGGTCACTCTTACCTTAAATACTTGTATACATGAGATGATTTATGGGGTCTATTTTCCCCCTAAGTGATCATATAAACTTATGTATGCATATTCTATAGTTTTTATAGTAGGACATGTATCTCATTGAAGTTTTTGTGACATGATCGAAGACATATTACACTAGTTGAAGAAGGTATGGTCAATCTTGGGTGTTACCTTAGAACCTAAAGATTGATGATGATTATTATACTATAATTATGCACTATAGGCATTTTTTTGGTCACATCACATGTGGATACAAAGAATATTTAGTGATTTTAGGGACCCTATTGGTGGTTCCATATTGATTTTTACTCACACCTTGCTTGATAGACCAAATAAATTTGTTACTTTAGAAAACCTCATTGTTCATGACATTGGGAAGGGTAGGGGCCTAGTGTTGATGATATTGAAGCTATAGATTGATGGGTACATAGTTATTTTTATGTGGTGAGGATTGGGGATGGTAGTATAGCCTCCTTATATATACTTATTTTATTTATTTATTATATTTTATCAGCTCTATGGGTGGTTAGTTGGGATGTATGACTGTACGATTCAACATTTCATTGTTATGGATAGATTCTTGTTTGTTGGATTTGTGAAAAATGATTATTTTTTTGGATTAATATTCTATATTTTATGATATTTACACTATTCTATTTCTCTAATATGTGGTTATAGTCTCCCCATTATTACATCATAGACCCTCACTGCTACTTGAAATCCTCTATCATATAGAGATGTGTTCCAGAGGTCATCTAACACTCTGGTCCGAGCGATGTTGTGTGTTCTCTAGTAAGGGGACATTTAGAAATGATATCAAAGAATCTTTTTCATTTAATTTATGTTTTTAATATCATATATAGGGAATAAAGATTTTTCGGAGCTTGTGATGGACCTCATGCTAGTGTGTTGTGAAAACATTTTTTGGTTGGAAGTCCAAGTTACTAGAGATATTGGAATTTTTTTATTGTTTTTTTGTTTTATATGTGATGTATATTTAAATATGATGTTTTCATTTGATTTGTTATTATGTTTTTTTTGCATGTTGGTAAGTGGTCAGTGTATATGCATCATATTTTTCATGTAGGAATCAAATGAAATTCTTAGGGTTGTGTGTGATTAATATCATTGATTGTGAGGGTTTAGTTATTTGAATTGTCAATAACAATATATATTGTTTTTCCCATATAACTTTTTGGATGAATTTTAATCATTTAAGCCATATTGTTTATTTTTATGGCCTTACATTTGTATCATGTGGTGAGATGTTTGTTGATAATAACTATATAGTCCCTCTGTGTAAGGGATGTATATCTTGAATGTCTCAAAGGCCTTCTTTTTCATTGAATTTCGATAGACCCTATTTCAAGGGATGAGGGGGAACCCTTACAGGGCTCGTAGGCTAAATATTACAAGGCTCGTAGGCTTATGAGATTACATGACCCGAAGGTCTAAGGGAATTTAACAAGACTTTCTACAAGGAACTGCCCCTCCCCAGAATCTGCATCGTGATAGTAGCACTTCACATTCACAAGGCCGTCTGGCTAGGCTTCCCATGCATGCATAGGCTGGTCGCAATGGCATACTCATACCCTCTCATTATAACAATCTATTTGGCTCTACTCTGGTAAGTGCACCTTCTTTGAATCCTCTTCTAGAGCTGTTCCTTTTTTTTTTGAGTCTATCTGGGGAAACTACATGTGGCCTGAAGGTCTTGAGGAGGCCCAAAAGCCTTAAAGTTGGCCTAAAAGCCCTTCTGACCCGAAGGCCTGGGTGTCCCATAAGCCTTAAGGACTCCAAGCCCAAACCAATGGCCCAAGGTGAATAGTTCTATCTGCTACTGTACCGAATAGTACCTACTACAGTAACTGCTACTGTACCTTCTACAGTACCCACATAGTGTATAGTACTGCTATAGTACCTGCACAGTGTGCAGTCTGCTATAGTCCCACACAGTGTATAGTCTGCTACAGTACCTTGGAAATATGCCTCTACCTGGTTTTGAATCTGGGTCTCATGGATGCACTTAAGGATACCTCACCAACTGGGTTGAGTCTCATATGCTAATGGATGTATAGTGATCCTTATTGGGTCAATACAAAACATTTTTTCCTTTATATAGGTTCTAAAAATAAAATGGGTTCAATTATTTACATTTTAAACAATAACCTATATGGTTTTTTTTTCATATAGCCTCTTGATGAATTTTTACTTAACCAAACCATATGACTATTGGTTACTTGATATGAATAATATTATGGAGACCTGTTATGTGTCTTTGTGTTCACATGGATATGATCTTGATCCTCAAGGGGCTACTCTGGTATGTGGATACCCAGTGAAGATCACTACCCTAGAGAGGGTAGTGTCTTGAGTATGAGGTACTTGCTATATATGTGTACTAGAAACCTAGAGTGAGTGTATTGGAACCTAATTTTCATTATGAAATTTGATATAGGAACATATATGATTCCTTTCATCCATAACCTATGTGATACATGAATTCTAGGTTAGTTGGGTGATCATAGTTCCTTGAGAAGTGACTTTTTATATTTTTTATTTCGTTGTTATGATTAAATAACATGATAATTTCCTATTATTCCTAAATATTTTTGTTATATATGAGGGAAACCTGACAGAGTCGTTAGTCTATAATTTTAAATTCCTTGGAGACAAGAAGCATGGGTAGATTATTTTCATTGATATTAATGCACAAGAAGTATTGTAAAATATGTGGTATATTTATGTGATATGCCTTGGGTTTTCATGAGGTAAAACACTCTGAGTAATTATACTTTTCGTATCAAATATGGATTTTTATGGTTGGTTCTATTGGATACCCAACCCTGTTGGTTTGGTGGTCCTAGATGGTTGGATATATAATAGTTAGATAATGGGTAGTCTCTTCTATTTTTGTGATAATGCATCGGTTATTGGGTGATTGTGTGATTAGTCTTAGTCCATGTGAGATTCCATGAGCTTTTTAGAAATAATGTATCTAGTGGGATGATTTAATACATTTGAGATTAATAAGTGGTCACTATGGTCAGTTATTTAGGTTCATGAGCCTAGGATTGATGATATAATACTTGATATGGTCTGATTTTGGATATATTGCATGGTGGAACTAGGTTTTACACCTACTTGGGTATGATTTTTTTGACAACAGTGGTTTTTTGATCATTTTTATAAATAAACGCTTATGTTATGGCACAATGTGCACATGAAATTGTTGATCTGATCTTGTTTCCTGATTAGGAATGATAGTATAGGAGACTATGGCTTGAGAGGAGTGACAAATATGTAAGGACCAAAGATTGACAAACATGGACATTAAATTACTTTTGAGAAATACTACATACATGAGACAAATAAACACCCAAAGACCGTATTAGTTTCATGTATTTGGAAACTTGGAACATAATCTTCTAACTTGGTAAAATATATTCAACATCTCTCATAAAGATCTTTCCCTTTTGTTTTCCTACCTAAAACCATTATTTACATCCAAGGGAAAAGAAAACATACAAAGGGTGATCTCAAATGCTCAGTAATGGTAAACATTGAGTACATAAAACAAACCATAAACATAATAATGTAAAAACATGAACATAAAGTTTAAATATCAAAATCATGATCCATGAAATAAATCTTGGTAGTACATAAGGAATAGATCATAAAGGAACATTAACCATGATAAAATAAAATTGGAATAAAACATGGAATTTTGGATAACAAATAAGCACATAATATGACTTCCATAGTAGCCAAGGAATTTTTTACAAGACCATCATAGTGGACAAAGTCTATTACTGAACTAGGATTACTTGTCGTTCTAGATATGTATTATTGATCCAGATTTGCCTATCGTTCCAGCACTGTATTATTGAACAGGATTTACTTACCGTTCTAGTCATGTCTATCTCATGAGATATAAATATTTACCCAATTAATTGTATGGAGATATAGGTCTCACCCATCTCATAATTAAACCATTCTTACATGTTCCACAAAAACATAAAAACATTCACCATAACATAACCCATGAAATAAAATCGGTTTCTTAAACATCATTCCATCATAATTAATATAAAACAAATAGATTTTTAAATAATATTACATCATAAATGAAATCAAATAATAGTAATAATAGGATTATAAATATGACCCTATTTAAAGAGTGTCCTCTTATATGGTAAATAATTTTGAGAAAAAACATTAAATTAATTCCTGAGGAAAATATCCTTTCTCCTTCAAAAACGTTTTCCTTCATCAAAATGCCACTCAATTTTAGAAGAAATAATTTCATGTGAAAATAAACTTGTAATCTTGTAGGGAAATCTTCAAGTAAATAATTCATTATAAAAGTGTAAAAATCCATTCATTTTATACAAGTTAAAAAAACATTCTTCGCCTAATTTTGCAAAAAAAGTCAAAAAGTACCTCATCTAGTAAAAAAATAAAAATTTCTTCCATGCCATGTAGTAAAAGTAAAAAATGGGTAAAAATGGCTTTAAAAATTCATATAACAATATTAAACATTTTTAGAAAACATGGATGCGGATGATAAATATAGCCCCAGTAAATACTAACGCATAAACAATCTCGGATAAAAATGATATTGAAAAATTATCCCTTACCTTAGGTCGGAGTTCCTTCACATGTATCCAAACCTAATGCATAATGATTTAAATAATGTTATTTACTTATTAAATAATCATATTTATTTTTATGATAACATTTATGATCATATTTTTATTTGTTTGTTAGTAACAATTAATTGTTACTCGTTATTCGGGTATTACCTGCTTTGTGTTTTAATGCATGTTTTGTCGAATAAGTTATTACTCATATTTTTAGGTTATAGTTATATCATTTACAGCATGGTATTATTATAATATATATCATATTTATTTATTCAATTCATTTATATAATCATGCTTTAATGAAGATTATGTAGAACGAATCGCATCGCACCGTGGAGACGGTAAGTCATACCTATGCACGAGTGATGATATCATTCCCACAATTGTTGAATGGTATTGAATTAGGTGGTGTATAGTATCTAATAATAAATTTAATTTTATATTAATCATATATATATTTATTAATTACATCAATATACCCATCCATGTAAGGTGGTGGTGAAATACGTATTACACCACGACGAGGAGACGGTAAACCGTACGTACGCACACGTAGTGATTTCATTTTTCATAGGATGGGTAGAAGTTGGAATATGGTTGTTTAATAATCATAATAACCTCTCAATATATAATTACTACTTTAGTTATTACTTTATAATGAAATAACTCATGAGGCGAAAATAGAAGAATAATTACTTTTTGAAAGAATAAATGATATTACCTCTTCTTCGACGTCCCTTCTCCAAATCTCCTATTAGAGCACTAGAGTTGGTATTTGAAGAAGATAAGGAACAATATCATATTTATATGTAATTTTATAATGGAAATAGGTATGCGATGGACTATATTTAAGGCTCAAAATGAAGTATAGAGTTGAGGGAGTAAGTTCCCTTTTATAATTGAGGTGAGAGGCACTTTTGGAAACCTCAAAAATATTAATTTATAATTAAATAAAACCCCACATAAAAAATTAAAAAATGTCCCAATTTATAATATTATATGATATATGGTTTTAACATAAGTAACCAATAAATTTTAGACAAGTTTTTAAGTTAATTTATGCATTATCATTTTAATTGACACTTAGTAAATCTATTTAATTTTTAACTAGGGTTAAAAATATTTCAATATTAAAAGGGTGAAATATTTACATAGTTGAGGTCAATTAAAACATAAATAAAAATGTGAGAACATCATAATTATTATGTATTTTTAAAAATGTTTTATTATTTTTAAATAATTTAATAATTCATCGTTTTGAAGAAAAAATATCTATTGTGTCAATTTTGACACTATTCATTTCATGGATTTTTAAAAATATCAAGATAAGCTGTTATCCTCGAACCAAATGTTTTATCATATCCCTAAAGGGACAAGGTAATCTAAAAAATTCATTGGAAAATTAATTATCCAAAATTATATTTATTTTAATATTTTTAATAACATTTATTTAATATTTCCCTTCATAAAATAATTACTACATCAATATTTTGTAATGGTATAATATACTTATTTTATGAATAAAAATTAAAATTAAAATAATATTATAAAGAAAAAATTACTATATTTTATAAAAATATATGTTGTCAAATTTATCTACATGAAAATATAACATTAAAAAAATTATACTTATTAAAGTATCAATGTGACAATTTTAACATTACTTAAAATAAAATAATATAATTGTCCAAATATATTCCATATGGATCCAAATGGTTCTTAACTAGATAATTGGATATTTATGGTCGATATATACTCAAAATAAAAATTTTTAAACTGTTTTTCCCTTTAATGGTTATTATCATTTTAATAAAAATTAGTTTATTGATTTTTCATCAATTAAATAATTTTTGCATCATCCATATATAAAACATTAAGGAAATTATTTCTTTCCTAAAAATTAAAAATAAATTACCATGATAAAGATAAACATTCCAGATATCAAATAGGTATTTATAGTCAAATTTGGCTTCTTTATAACCTTATTTTAAAATGATATATTATTTAAAACAGGAATGTGATATCTTTTAAATTTTCATTAAATAAAATATTATAAATACCATAATATCTCCCAATGGCCCCAAAACTTCAAAAATAAATTTATATCAGGGAAATATGTTTATTAAGTAAAAAATTTATATTTATATTTTTTTATACCACCCATTTTCCCATATGTGGATACATAATATATATTAAAGACAAAGAAAATGACATTGTGTCTTTCTTTGATTTAAATATTATTTAAGCCATTTTCATGGACAAGTGTCCATAAAATGACATAATTTAGATCCTTAAGTGTTATGGGTAAAATTAAATTTATCAAATAAATTTTTTTTCTTTTTTTGTCATTTTATAGTCATTATAATTTTATTTTTTTTACCTAAATGACATAATTTACCCTTTACCATGATAATAAAATTTACCATAGTTACTATTCATATTGGTAAAAACTAAAAGGGACATAATTAACAAAATTTGACATACTGAATCCAAATTTGACATCCATTTTTCAAAATTCAACATACATAATTTGTAGGATTAAATATAAAATAAAACTGTTAAAATGTTACGAAAAAATGTTTTTTGGAAAAATGAAACATTTTAAATAGAAGATGTTTTAATAATAAATTAATATATAAAATCATTTTCAAAAACCATAATTGAATAAAAATTAACTAATCAAAATTTAAAACTAATAATAAACTTAATTTTACTATTTAATGACTTAAAAAATGATTAATTTCAATATTTATCAAAAAATGAAACTTATCAGAAAAATACCAAAAATCCAACCAAGTAAATTTTTATATTACATAGTAAATTAAGAAGATTATTTTTTCAAATTTAATATAAAAAAATTTCAAAAACTAGATTTAAAATTGTTGTTCCATCAAAAGGTGACAGAATAGAATTTTTTTTTGAAAAGTGCTTCTTTTATCTGAAAAAAATGATTTTATTCTTATATCATTTTCTAGAAAATATATAAGATGAATTTTAATGTTATATAAATTCAAAATTCCATTAGTGATATTCATAATGGCAAGTTTATATCCTATTAAATAATAATATTTTAATAATATATTGTTTTTTTAGTGAAACTCGGTATTACGTATAACACAAGTTGTCTGGGAAGGTCATTCATGTGAGTAATGCAAGCCAAGTCAATGTTACATTTAGTGCAAGCTTCCTTTTATGTAGCGTATAACATAATTCAAACATAGATTTTTTATGCATTGAACAAAAACTATACTCATTATTGCATGAAATTAATTCTATCAAAGGAACATGAAATTGTGTGTAACACAAGACAAGAATAGAGTCGCATATACTACAAGATAATAAAGTGTTGCGTATAGTGAAAGCTAATCTTGGTGTAGCGTACAAAACAGGACATTAAAGAAATTAAAAAAAAATCTATATCATAAAATCTCGGGGTTTTACATTCTACCCCAGTTAAAATTAATTTTTCCCTCAAAATTCATCAGGGGTATAAATGGTTTACTACTTGAATGTTTGTTTCATGGAAACCCACATCATAAAAAGGAATACTAAAAATTCATTTTAAAAGGAAAGTTAGAAACATAATAGTTACCCAATGTAACTCATCACTAGTTTTCCACATAGGAGAACATATGTGGGATGTGAAAATATGGATATGGAGGAGAAATATAACCATCAGGTTTTGATGGATAGTGATAGAGAAAAAGGATTAGAGAAAGTTATATATCAGAAATCTATAAATCTTTATTGATTTATGGGGCCATCTGATTTATCGGATAATAAGGTAGTAGGATAACATTTTTGGTTTCAAGATCCTTTTCCTAAAGTTGATTAATTTTTGCATGAGGATAAATACTTACTTTATTTCAGTACAATCTCACCATTGGTCATTCCCTGAACAATTTTCACTTCATATCTTATTTAATGAAATGAAGATTAATTTTTCATTCATGAAGTGTTAGAAGATCATGTGATAGAATGATAGGTCATTGCATCTGTCTCAACAAAAATGTTAGAACAAGTTATCAAATATGAATAAGCCAGCTATAGTGAGACAATAAATTAATCTAATAAAATTCTTCTGGAATATAACTTATACTATCTATAAATGTATAACATTACAATCCTTCCATAAACTACAAATATAAGAATTTATAAAGAGGTTAACTAAATAGACTTAACATTTCTCTCCCATATCTCATTTGGAATTTCTTGGTTGTCACATTCCAAAAATGTGAATACCTTAATCATGTATTCTCTTAAAACATTATAATAACATGAATTACTATAGAACCTTAGTGAAAACATTCATTCTATAAAAATTAACACTTTCCACACACCAAAAATACCAAAAATTCTATATAATCAAACCACGATATCACTTTGTCCTTATATCAATCATTATCTCATTAATACTATCAAACATATCATTATCTTTTGATCCCTTCATTATGTACATATCATGTGCTTTCCAAAAATATTTCAATCACTTTTCATGGTTACTGGTACCATATAATTATGGAAACCACAATGGACCAATAAATAGATATTCCAATATTCCATAAAATAGCATTGGCATAAAACATGAAATTATGGAAAAAAAATAAGAACATGATATGATTTCTATAGTAGCCAATGAATTACTTCCAAGACCATTATAATAGGCAAATTCAATTACTGAACTGGGTTTACTTGTCATTTCATCCATGTATTACTGAACAAGAATTACTTGTCATTCTAGACCTGTATTACTAAATCAGATTTACTTTCCATTATGGTCTTGTCTATCTCATGAGATATAAATATTTACACAATGCATTGTATAAATATATAGGTCCCACAATTCTCATAATGAAATTATTCTTATGTTTGCAACAAAAACATAAAAACATTCACCATATCATAACCGACGAAATAAAATGGGTTTATTAAACATCATTCCCTCATAATTGATATAAAACAAATATATATCATAAATAACATTCCATCATAAACAAAATAAAATAATATTAATAATAGGTTTACAAATATGACCCTATTTAAAGAGTGTCATCTTAGATGGAAAATAATTTTGAGAAAACACTTGAAATTAATTCCTGAGGAAAATATCCTTTATTTAAAAAAAATGTTTTCCTTCATAAAAATGCCACAAAAATTATAATAAATAATTTTTTGTGAAAATAACCTTTTAATATTATAGGGTAAGCTTTATGTAAATAAGGAATTATGAAATCGTAAAAATTAATTCATGTCATACAAGTTAAAAAACATTATTTTGGTACTTTTTCCAGAAAAGTAAAAAAGTACCTCGTATGGTAAACAAAAGAACGATTCTTTCCATACCATTTAGTAAAAGTCAAAAATAAGTAAAATCACTTTAAATATGCATATAATAATAGTAAAAATTTTATGAAGTTTTTTTTAGAAAACATGGACATTGATGATAAATATATCCTCAGTAAATACTTACGCATAAACAATCTCGAATAAAAATGAGATTGCAAAAGTATCTTTTACCTTAGGTCAGATATCTTTCGTATGTATCATAACCTCTTTTATAATGATTTAAATAATTTTATTTATTTATTCTAGAATAATAATCATTTTTATTATAACATTTACAATCATATTTTCATACTTTTGTTAGTAACATTACATTTTTACTCGTTATTTAGGTATTAATTGCTTTATGTTCTTATGCATGTTTTGTCAAATATGTTCTTATTCCAATTTTTAGGTTATAGTTATATAATTTAACCATTTTATTAGTATAATATATATCATATTTATTCATTCAATTCATTTATATAATCATTCTTTAATAATTATTATGGAGAACGAATCACATCGCACCGTGGAGACGGTAAGTCGTACGAACGCACAAGCAACAATATCATTCCCATAATTATTGAAGGGTATTTAATTTGATGGTGTATAGTGTTTCAGAATCATTGTAATTTTATATTAATTGTATATATATTAATTCCATCATTATACTCATCCAGGTAAGCTGGTGGTGAAAACAGATTACACCACGACGTGGAGATGGTAAGTCATACAAATGCACACGTGGTGATTCATTTTTTATAGGATGGGTAGAAGGTGGAATATTGTTGTTTAATAATAATAATAACCTCTCAGTATATAATTACTACTGTATTTTATAATTTATAATGAAACAACTCATGAGGTGGACGTAGAAGAACAAAGAAGTTTAAAATAATCGGAAACTGATATTACCTCTTCTTCAACATGCCTTCTCTAAATCTCTCCTACAGAATTGGAGTTGGCCTTTAAAGAAGACCAATACCTCTAAAATGTTTATAGGGAATTTGATAATGGAAAATTTGAAGGTATGGTCTAGATTTAAGGCTCAAAATGAAGTGAAGAGTTGAGGGAGAAAGTTCCCTTTTATAATTTAGGTGAGGGGCACTTTTGGAAACCTCCAAAATATTAATTTATAATAAAATAAAACCCCACTTGAAAACCTCAAAAATGAACCAATTTCTAAGATGAGGTGATATAGGGTTGTAATATCATAAACCAATAAATTTTATACAATTTTTTTAGGTCAATTTAAGCATTATCATTTTAATTAACACTTAGTTATTCTATTTAATTTTTAATTAGTGTCACAAATATTTCAATATTAAAAGGGTGAAATATTTACTTAATTGATTTCAATTAGAACATATATTAAAATTTTAGAACGCTATAATTATTCTATATTTTAAAAAAATATTTATTATTTTTAAATAATTTAATCAATCATTATTTTGAAAAATAATATCAATTGTGTCAATTTTTTCATTTCATGAATTTTTAAAAATATCAAGGTAAGATGTTATGCTCGAAAAAAATATTTTGTCATATCTAAAATGGGTCAATAAAATCTATAAAATTCATTGGAAAAATTAATTATGGAAAATTTATTTTATTTTATTATTTTTAATAACATTTATTTGATATTTTCCTTAATAAAATAATTACTTCATCAATATTTTTTAATTATTTAATATAATTATTTGATGAAGAAATATTAAAAAAAGATTATTATGAAGATAAATTAACTATATTTTAGAATAATATATGTATTCGGATTTATATTCTTGAAAATCAAACATTAAAAAATTTATACTTATTAAAGTATGAATGTGATAATTTTAACATTACTTTAAATAAAATAATATAATTTTCCTGATCTATTACAAGTGGCTCTAAATAGTCCATAACTCAACCCTTGGATGATTATTGTTGATATATACTCTAAAAATCAAATTTTTTAAAGTTTTTTTCTATTTAATGGTTATTATCATTTTAATAAAAATTAGTTTATTGATTTTCCATCAATTAAATAATTTCTGCATCATCCATATATAAAACATTAAGGTAATTATTTATTTTTAAAAAATTAAAATTAAGTTAACATACTAAATATAAAAATTTTAGCTTTAAAATAAGTATTTATAGTCTAATTTATATTTGATATAACTTTATTTTAAAATGATATATTATTTAAAACATGAATGTGACATCTTTTAAATTTTCATTAAATAAAATATTATAAATACCATATTATCCCATAAATGGACCCAAAACATCAAAAATAAATTTATATCAGAGAAATTTGTTTATTAAGTTAAAAATTACAATTTATATTTTTTATACCACCCATTAGTCCATACATGGATACATAATAGATATTAAACACAAAGAAAATGTCACATTGGGTCTTTCTTTGATTTAAATATTATTTAAGTCATTTTCATTGAAAATTATCTCTTAAATAACATAATTTATATCCTTATGTGTTAACAGTCTAATTTAATTCATCAAATAAAATATTTTCATTTGTTTTGTTCATTTTATAGTCATTATAATTTTATTTTTTACCTAAATAACCTAATTTACCCTTTACCGTGGTAATAAAATTTACCATGGTTACTATTCATATTGGTCACAACTAAATGGTATCTACATACCATATTTGGACCTCATGAATCCAAAACTGACATCCATTTTTTAAAATTCAATACACAGAAGTTGCAGAATTAAATTTAAAACACAATTGCTAAAATGTTACGAAAAACAGTTATTGAAAAATGCCCCTTTTTAAATGGAAAATGTTTTTATAATAAATTCATATATAAAATAATTTTAAAAAACCATAATTAATTAAAAATAAAATAATTAAAATTTAAAACTAATATAAAACATAATTTTACTATTTAATGACTTAAAAATCAGTATTTTCACTATTCATCAAAACAATGAAACTTATCAGAAAAATACCAAAAATTCAACCAAAGAACATTTTTTTATTCCACACTAAAAGAAGAAGCTTATTTTGTCAAATTTAATATAAAAAAGTTTCAAAAACTATATTTAAAATGGATGCACCATCAAATGGTGGTAAAACTACATTTTTTAAAGTACTTATATTATCCTAAAAAATGATTTTGTTCTTATATCATGTTCTAGAAAATATATAAGATGAATTTTAATGTTATAGAAATTGTAAATGTGGTTAATACTATTCATAATAACTAGATTACATCCTATTTAATAATAATATTTTAATAATATATCATTGTTTATTGAAACTCGGTATTGCATACAACGCAAGCTATCGAGGAAGGTCACTTTTTCATTTAATGCAAGTCATGTAAGTGTTACGTTTAGTGAAAGATTCTTTTGGTGTTTCATATAACATAATTCATACATATTTATTTTATACATTGAACAAAATCTATAATAAGTTTTGCGTCAAATTAATTCTATCAAAAGAACTTGAAATTGTCTGTAACACAAGCCAAGAATAGTGTTTTGTATACTGCAAGCTAATACGGTGTTGCATATAGCGCAAGATAATCATGGTGTAGCATAAAACACAAGATATCAATGAAATTAAAAGGAATATATCGCACAAAATCTCATGGTGTTACACATATTTGATATTGGAATTGTTCAGTTTGATGCTTGAAAAACAGTTTAAAAAACATTCGATGGTGGAGAGAACACCATAGGTAATTTAAGAATTTGGTTCTTGTTTTAAAGTGTTTATCGTAGATGTTGGGACCAACATGATAATGGACCCAACCAGTAAGTGGTTTTAGTTTTTTTGATGATTTTTGGATACAAGATATCAGGTTATATATGGTAGATAAAAAAATACACAAGTGGGGGTACTAGTTGATAGAAATTGAGATAGGTTGGTATGTATAGTAATTGATAGTCGATGGGTGTGATATGATGATCAAGTATTATCATTGGGATTAAGATTCAAGAAAACATATTGACAAGTTGATTGAGCCTATGAGAGGTTATTTCTCATGGTAAATATTCCCACATGTGCAATAAGGCAAGGCCTTTTGTTATGGATGTTGTCTTGTGTGTGAGACACTAGATCTAGATGAGGATGGTTAGGTAATTCATAGGTGCGATACTGAACCAGAGATGATTTGGTATTAAATAGTGACTTTAACCAATGAATGTTACTGTAGTGAATTGAGGAATCATGAATTCCACTATGAGTGAGAATTTTTATGGAATTGGTGGAAATAATTGGTTCCATGAGGTAAAAGAAAGAGAAATTTTCATTAGTGGGTTCATTTTGAGGGTAGTATATTCACAGCTACAACCAAAATGAGATATGAGATTTGGGTTGTGTATTGGGTCATAGTGACTGGGATAGATCTCGAGGGTGGAATGAGGGGACTTCTGGGGTGCTAGAAGTGTCTTAGGGGAGGTTGTAAAGACTTTTTTCTATATTGGTTAGTAAAATCCAAGTAAATTTGATTTTTAAAATTCTTATTCTTAGAGAGGGGGATGTTTTGGTAATTGGGACTCAAATTGGAATCATAATAGTTGGAATGCCTTTGGGAAATGTTTTTGGATAGAGTAAGAGGCAAAGATGGTCCCCTGGGTCTAGAACTGTATAATTCTGCAACAAATTTTTTACATTAAATAAAAATTATGTTAAATACATTGTTTCCCAAGAAACACTAAAATAAAATTAACCACGATACATTATATTGTGATGAAATATTATAATGAAAAATAAAAACTAATACATTTTATGAATACAATATAATACAAAATTATTAGAAGTAAAATTTTTATAATTCAACATGTAAATAAAAAGACTACAAACATGAAATTTTTATTATTGTGATTTTTGTTAATGATCATAACCATGATTATAACTATAAAAATAAGAGGAAAATAAGAAGTATAATAGACATATTGAGAGAGAAGTAAATGAATTGAATGAATGATTTTAGTAATGTATGTTAGTCTATATATATAAATAAAATTTTACTGTTATATATATAGTCATTGGAACATTGGTCATTGGATATATAGTCATTAATTTTATCCAATGAGTTTTTTGTGTAATTGGAAATAACATTCAAATAATAAATAATGAATTATTAAGTTAATGTATAATTAAAATATTTTATTATATAATATATATTATTTCTATATTATTATTATTATTATTATTATAGAGTAATTTTTGTGTATTTATAAAATTCATATAATTATTTAAAAAAAATTAATGTATAAAATTAAATAGAAGGTGTATAATAAATTTTTGTAGGATGCGGTTGAAATTTTTTTTGTTGTTAAAAATGATATTTATAAATTAATTTTATTTTATGTATTGTTTATTTTTATCTTAATAAAGTAATTTTATTACTTCTAAATTTTGAATATAATTTAAAAAAATATGTTATCACTCATTTAATTATTAATTGTTATGAAATAAGATTAAGAATCGTAAATGTTTTGAAAGTCATTTTTCTATACAAAAAGTTATTTCTATATATATTATGTTTTTTATTAAAATTTTAATTTCACATATTTTGAAATTGAAATGAATTAAATTGATTCCAAAACATTAATCATCGCATCAATATTAGTTCTAAAGGTCAATTTTATTTTTGTTCATAAAAATAATTTATCATTGTAAAACTTGAGTTACAATGGGAAAGATAAAATAATGTAAAATGGGAAAAACTAGATGATAAAGACTTATAATATCATGAAACCTTATATATAAATTATTTTTATGAGGGGATTAAAACCCCATATCAATTATTTTTTCACTTTTTATCCACTTTCCTTTTGAAATGATAACCTTACACCATAGAAAATGAGTATTTACATAAATAAAACTCAAAACTCACCTATAAAAACCCCACCTCAACCCCTCCCAATAACCTCAATTAATTAATTTATATCTTCAATAAATTTCCATTTTTCCTCTCCCTAATAGTTAAAATACATTGGGTAGCTTTTAGTTCTAATAAGGAATCCTAAATCCTTTATTCTTGAAGGAACTCATGTCAAGAATAAGTGAATTCATCATGTTTTCTCTTAAATTTTTAATTACCTTCTCAAATAAACTATTTATAAATACCATTAACCAATATAATTATTTTATATTAACATGGTTATCATTATATGTAAATTATATTAATATTATATACCTCAAAACTCTTAATCATTCACTTGCATATCATGTTCTTATTTGGATCGGTCCAACCACCTATATAAAAGATGGTGTAGTAGCATCACCAATTTTACCATGAATAAGTATCAAGAAAATAATAATGATAATATATGATATTAATCATTAATATATATCCTCAATATGGTTATGAAATTATGATATAAAAATGAACAATCATTATAAAGTAACCCATGGTTATCAGTAAATTACAAGAAACAAGTTCATCGTGGATTATATTTTGGAAAACCACACCCATAACTTTCATAAAATGAACAAGAGAGTATATAAATGATTGAAACAAAATGGTTACAAAACATTAAATATTTGGTAATGATTAACTATGTATCAAATAATAGGTACTAACATCGCCATTAGAAAACATGTATTAAATGATCAAAATTACTAACATTTGATGATGAAAGAAAACAATAATTAACTTATATAACAATTATGTAATAAAGAAGGTTATTTTCAATATACATAAGGTTATATAACTTCTGTGGATGTCAATAGTAAAGGAAAGGGTTAATTATCCAATCACATTTTGAAATTGTGATTATTTAAATTTGATTTTCTATCTAGGAATTGTTTTTGTTATTATATTATTAAACCACATATTTTTTATTTTAATCAATTTATTTACTTATTTTAAATGTATCCTTACCATTTAAACTCCCATTAGTTCATAATTCAACTGAAAGGAATCTTGTAAGTGGAGTTGACCTTGTCTCTACTTTTTAGTCACAAATCATCCTTCTATATGTCCATATTATTTATATTGTTGTATATATTTCATTATATATTATTATATGATTGATTGAGATAATATTTAATGTAATTTAACTTCTTAATAAAATTATTCCTAATTTAAAGTTTTCAATATGGTTTTTTACGCCTATTTTGTCTCTCTTTAAAAAAGTGTAAAAATAATCTTCCCTTTTTAATGATATTTGTATAAACACCTTTTCCAAATTTTATAATGATTTTTCATAATGAATCTTCCTATTTATTTTTTCATGGTTTTATAAGTTAATATCCATTTCCATTTTTTTTAATTTTTTAAAACAGATATTATCTAAAGAAATGATATTTCTTCTAATTATTCAAAGAATTTTTTTAATGATCTTCTAAAAACGGGTTTTCATATATATATAGACATAATTTAATATTTATTATGATTCATTATGGATATGATATAATGATACCATTCAATTTATTTCTCTAGATGTATTACGATCGTGTTATGTAAAATTTGTCTTGATACCTATTTCTTTTTGGACAGGTTAATAAACCTATGATGGAATTACTGATTTTTTTATGATCATGTGGAATATAAATTAATAGTTTACCATTATATTATGGGTGGGTTTGTTTTATCCCAATAATTAATTGGTTATATTTTTATATATCATGATTCTAGGAGAGGTAATGTGTGTTTATCCCATGTTTAAAAAAGTTATAGGACATGGGTGGTTTGCCAAAGTATACTATGTTTGGGGACACTGTTGGTTATCCCAGGACTATTATGTCATGGGGAGGTGGTTATCCTATATCATTATGATATGAATTACATAGTGTTTATCCTTGAAATATTTTATGATTTTTATGATTATGTTTATTTCACTTTCCTATTCATATGTTATGTTTTTATAGCTCATGTCTATCAATCCTTATTTTTATACTCTTCTTACTTTTGTATTATGTTATGCCAATGCCTTATAACATAACACATTATTTATGTGATATGTTTTATTGGAAATTGTTATTTTATGTTATGACCATTTAACATGATTATATTCTCAGACCCACATTCTTATATTCTGATCAATTATGATCTTCAATTGATATCTCTTATATTTACCCTTATTGTACAATTGAGCTCATCATTTCTTATGTTTACATTCCCTATTTTATGTATAATAGTATCGAGTATGATGTGTCTAAAAGGTTATAAAGTCATAAAACTATTTTTTTTATGTTGTTAAAAATATTATAAAATAATTTGGTTTTATGTCTAATATCTAAAGACACTAAACCTTTAGGTTCTAGGGTGTCATTTATAATGAGAAGTAATGATTAAATTATAAGAATGATGTAAAATATATATTGGTCATTCTTGGGTTTTCACACTTGGTTTCAAATATAATATGTAATTTCTTTATTTTTAGCATTGGATCTGGGAGTGTGGGTTTTGGTTACCTCATCATGTTCATGGGTGAATGTGGGAGAAGGGTCGATGTAATGGTTTGAGTATTTTAAAGTCATAATTTGTACTTGGTAGGGGTGTAAAAGTGTCAAAATTGGTTGGGAGTCAAGTTTTAGTATGTTGTTTGGTCCTAGGGATATTCATGAAACCGTTTTCTGGTATTTTATGGTTTAAAAAGTATCCCTAGTTTTTGTAGTGAAATGGGTGATTTTATAGTGAATTTGGGTACTTCTTAGTTTTGGATTTTTTATGAAATTTTCTCTATGTCAAAAACCATTTTCTTTACAAGGAGGGAAATAATTATCTTAGGCATGGAAAAATTTTATTATACACATCAAAAAAAATTTACATAAGGTTTTCCCAAAATAGAAAAATGTTACGTATGCAAATTTATATTATAAAAGGTTTTTTAACTCATGTAAAAACCTTATGTGTGGAAGAATAAATTATATATAAACATAAAACATTATGTATCAAATTTTACCTAATCCGAATATCTTATGTAATAAATAATATGTTGAATGTTGAATAAAATTATCATACATATGAAAAATATATTATACATGGATGAAATTATGTTACAAATAGATATTTTCCAAATGGAAATATCGTATGTATGAAATGAAATATATTCTTTATTTATTTCCTTTAAAGGGAAACTATTTTATGTATGAGTAATATAATATGTATGGGATAAAATATCTTATGTGTTGATATTTTTCTGAAATAAATTATCGTATATCTCTAATATATTTTATGAATGGATATTTTTTCAAACAGAAATATCATATGTTTGAAAACATTATTATATATTAGATGTTTATCTAAGGAAAATATCATATGTAAGGAAATATATTAGGTTCCATATATACCTTAAGGTTAATATGTTATGTATCAATATTTTCATAAGATAATTATCTTATTCATGAAAATTACATTGTGTATTTGGGGAATTATATTACATGATGTTTTTAAAAAAATTAAAAAACATTATTTATCAAAAAATACTCTATGCATGGTTTTATTCTTATGTCAATGAACTTGAGGAGTGTATAAATATGTAATGCATGAGAGAAATATATTATATGTTTGGTTTTTACAAAGGATAATATATTATATATGAAAAATTATCCTATATATAGAATTCCTCCTAGAAGAATAAATTATTTATAGATTTTTAATATTCAAAAAACCATACATATAAGGTAAATCTCTTATATATGGAGTCTTAATAAATTAAAAAACCTCACATATAGGTTTAAATGTAACATTTTAAATATATATATTATGTTTGAAATAAAACCCTCATGTATGGGAATTTTTTAGGGTAAAAACCATACACATGAAAATATATATCGTGTATAGAGGAAAAACTTACATAGTGTATTTCAAAGGGAAAATTTACATGTGAATTAAAAACCTTATGTATAGATTGGTAAAAGATTAAAACAATGAATATTTAATAAGAACACTATATATAGAAATATATCTCACATATAAAGGTGTAAAGCTTAAATTTTGTAAAATTCTCATATCTAAGATATTATATATCTTCTCTATGGGCTCATAGGGGATGATACGTATGATACACTTCACTAGGGTCCATAATTTGTAAAACAAATTAGAATAAAAATTATTTACATAATTTTTCTAAATGATAAATAAATATTAAAAATGTTTATTAAAGGGGGGATATCATGTTTTATGACTTGTTCATAAATTCTCAATGAATTCATGTGTCATTTGATCTTAAAGATTTCATGTGGAAAATTCTAACTATCTATTTAAATTATTTCTTTATTTCATCCCATATTTCTTCATGAATTATTTATTTATATAGGGAGAATATTTTTGTGGTAATTCTACTAGTTTCCTAAATGAAGGGGCTTTTATCTACCTAGATAAAGTATATCCTAAGAGGATTATCACACTAGTTTTCAATATATTGTATATGTTATGTCACTAACCTTAATAATTTAGTTATTTTCATTGTTTCAGGTGAAATAAATGGTTTAGATAAAGAAATAAATATTTTATTCTATTTGATAATGTTATAGAGGGATATCAGGGGTGGGGAACACCCATTTTCTTAGATATTTAAACATTAAGAGATTTCCAATGATTAATTTCATGATTATTCTATATTATATATTTAGGAATTAATATTCAAATAATATTTAAATTTATTATTTTTTCATTAATTCATTTTCATAAGGATTGATGTGGTTAGGAATTCTTATTGATGGGTGATGACCAAATGTTCTTGGATGGTCTTTGGCGAGGGAGCTCGAGCTTACTCTAAAATGAATAAATACATGAATGAGGTAGGTTGTCCTTTAAAAATCTCCCTATTTATATGTATTTTTTAATATAGAATGTGATATTCTGACTCACCAATTTTTTTATAAAACATGACCTTAAAAATTAATTGGTTACCTATATATTATGTTAAGAAATAAAAAGTTACTTGGGCCATAGTGAGGCATAAAAACTATTTTGGTGCCTTAAATGTTAAATATTGGTGGCTTGGATGCACCATGATAATCATGGACCCTAGAAAGGTGTATACTCAACCAAAGAATATATTAACCCTTAGTAAAGGTTCCTATACACCCACCTTTAAAGGGATAGTGTATATTAGGAATGATTGTCCTATGTAGTCCATGAAAGAAGCATTATATACCTTATATTCTTATAGATAGTTTATTGGAGAGTAGGGAGTGTATTCCTCTCCCAAAAGTCTCTGAGCACCTGGGTGGGTATACCCTGGGTAGAATTCTGTGTAGGTTGGGTGTGATAGGACCAATATAGGATGACTTGTGAAGTTATATGAATATTGTTCCATCACTATTGAGTGATATTGTGTGTATTTCCCTATGATACTTGTGATTCCATAATGAGATTATAGTAATGATAAAGGACATTATTCCCTATGAATATAGGGCTTGGTCCTAGATTTGGAAAGGAGATAAAGGAAACCAAATACAGTGTCTATGATATAATTTGACTTATGAGGCCAATGTGGGTGCCCCTATAATGAACCGAATCATTATATCTATGTGAAAAAAGCCTTAAATAGACCACCTCTATCTTCAAGGGAATTATGAATTTCCATGGGTTGTAAATTATTTCTTAAGAACCACATGAACACACATGGGAATGGTTTCTCCCAAAAATCATAATTACAAAAGTATTATAAATCTTATAGATAACCTCCATGATTTATCTATATAAAAAAATCCACACAAAATATAATATGTAGAAATAAATAATGTGGTAAATAAATTAGTAAAGGAAAGTAAAAAAACAATCCCACTTATCACCACCATTCTCCCTTCCCTAAAATTCAAAGATACACAAAAATCCACATCGAGGTTCCTTTACTTTTTCCACCAAAAAATATCACTACCCTTAATCCTTAGAAATAAATAAAATCTTAATTAGATAAGTTAAATAATATAAAGGTACACATGCCGAACATTGTAAAAAAGTAAATTAAGGTCCTACTAAAATAGGTAATAGGAAACATAGGCTGAAAGTGGTAAAATGAAAAACTCACCTAAAATATCCTAAAAATCAATTCTAAAAGAGTGGTTTGAAGAAGTACTAAGGACTTTAAACTAAGATGATAGATATAAATGATCATAAACAATCCCAGTATATCAACACCCACCAAAACTATGGAAATACCTTTATAACGAATTTTTAAAATTATAGTTTGAACCTAAATTATAAAATAGGTTTTCAAAATATTTAAAAAAACAAAGTTAACCAATATTCCACAAGCACCTTTTCAAACAACCATAAATTTTATAAAATAAAAATAGGAATGGATAAATAATGGAAAATCAATATTTTTAAACTAAGTAAATAGGTACTTTAAGCCCTTGAAAACAAACCAAAAATGTTATTTCTTCTTTTAACAAAAATCTCATGAAAACCCCATTTTAGAAATAATCTCGAGGAAAATAATTCTTTAAAAACTATTTTAGTAAAACAAAACAATTTTTCTTTTTAAACCACACTTTCAAACCATATAAAAATAACCCATTTGAAATTAATCCATCACACACAAAAGGTGATATATAAATCACAAATAAGAACCAAGAAATAAAGTAAACACAGTTCAAATAATGATATCAATAAATGGGTCTCATGTTCATATGAGCTGGGGGGAATACAACTGAATCACAAATGAAATCCCATAAAGTGTTTAAAAAAGGAACTAGTATCCTGGGAATCATCCCTAAGATCTAGTAATAGAATACCTAAACTATAAATAATGAACCTAGATTAGTACAATTGAACATGTCACATCCCTAGAAGTCATGTTGAGCTATCAAAAAAAGAACATCCTTGGAATGCCTTCATCCATATGAACCAAAAATAATTCTATCATAATGTATTGATACACCTTTTGGACTAACTATCTCAGGGTAATCAGGAAACACTCCCTAGTTATCCCACTATCTCCACTATGATTTTCCCTCCCATATTTCATCTACTATATCCCTAGGAATCCCATGACAAGTCAATAGAGTAGGTGAAAAATCAATAACCACAAGATTCAAACATAAATATTCTAAAAAAACACATGCCTCACCTCCTTCACCCTTACATGAAATCACACCAAACATATATCCAAGAATAATAATCAAACCATGTAAATAATCTCCTCATTGGGTCACAAGCTGTAACCATAGAAGTAAATAAATGGGTCTCAAAGAGGGTATCACACATTAATAAAATCATTTTTCATAAAGTGCCAATTGAGATTTAGAAAAAGACCTTTAGAGGCAAATCTATTTTCACACCGTTTTATAAACATATTTCAAACATCCTTTGAAAATAAAACCACATTTTAGAAAACATCTTAGAAATACAATTATTTTCATTAAAATCACATTCTAAAAAAATTATCCCTTTTAAAGTAAACTAACTGTTTCAAAAGAAACCCAACGATACTAATCACTCATTTCACAAAACCTATATTTCCATTTTAAAAGGCTATTTTCAAACCCCATGAGACCCAGGATCTCGAAATCCATTTAAATATGGTTAACTACTCAATTTTAATAAAAAAATTAAAACAAGTACAACCATTTCAAAAATGGAACCAATATCAAACATATTTTTAAAACATTCACATACCTTTATCACGGATAAATAGTCATTTAAAATAACACCTAGCATGTGGCCAAAGTCTATATAACGATATAATACCATTTTAAAAACCAATCAAACCCATATTTGACATTTCGGTTACATGTAAAATAGTAAGAGATGTTTTAATATTCCCAAAAAACTTTAAAAGAGCCACTCGGAATGTTTTACAAGCACATTCCATGTGGCTTTAGCCAATACATAGTGGAAAACCCATTCAAATGACAAAAAATACCTACTATGGGTGTACCATATAATTTAAAATTCATAAACAAGGAATTTAAAACCCACAAGAAATTTATAACATTAAATACGAGGGAGTTACAAATAACACCTACCTCAAATTAATGATGGGTGAGCTAAAAAATGTTGCATTTTATGGAAGACACTCGAATAGAAAATAGGACATTTTGAAAGACACAAAGAACCCTAAAATTGAGTCAAAATTAGATATCTTGAACCCCCTATGGTTCAACTAGATTAGTAAATAGTAAATAGAGGAAGAAATAATGGGAAAACAACACAAAAAATTATGATAAACACTTACATAGGAACATCGCACTCAAAATAGGGAGAAATGGTGGCCAAATCGCAAGGGAGGATGATGGAGTGGCACACATGAGGGGGGTTCTCCCAGGGGGTGTCACAGGAGTCATCCAAGAAGAGGTAGGGTATAAGTGAGGGATAGAAAAAAAATAGTTTGAGTAAATAAGAAAAAAGTAATTAAATAAAAATATTTTTTTTAAGGATTTGGTATCCATCATGTTTTTTCTGTATGGTTTACTAAACATTATGGTGACTATGTCTCCCACACTACCTAGTAAAAATGGTCCTTCGCGGTTACTCTTAGGACCACATAGTCTAAATAACCATAGAAAAACTATTTAAATGGAATTATTTTATTGATAGACCCCATGCATGGTTGTCACATGATTACTCCTAACTGTGTGCTACCCAAGCATAGTAAAGAAACATAAACTTTAAAATTTATGGCTTGAGACTTAAAAAAATTGAGATTTACCTAAATTTATTTAAAATAATATATAATAAATATATCATCGATGATCGAGTGTCACAATTCTCCCCACCATACCACTTTCTACCCTAAGAAATTCCCTAATCAAGGTACAAATAACATAAAATAGGAAATCCCATAACTCCATAATAATTGTAAAGGGTTTGATACTAACTAAGGGATCCTTGGATCACTAAAATTCAAAACATGATTCATCCTACCAGGATTCACCAAAATTCCTCAAACAAAAATAATTTCCTCAAATAGGAATTAACCATGATAATCAAATAGGAAACTATAAATGAAGGGATACCAAACTGGGGTCTCCCTATCATTTATAATTGTTATAAATTGTGAAGAAAATTTTTTTTACAATGGTAGAATAACCAATATAACTACAAATCCTCAAATTCATAGGAGATACCACATGATTCGACTAAACATAGATATCCTAAAACTAGATCATATTAAAAAAGGTAACATCCACTAAGAGAAACTCATAGGACCCAAATGTAAAATAACATCAAAGATCAAAAGATCAGGTATCCAAATGAACAACAACCAAAATATTCAAAACCACCAAATGTCACATGTCTAGGTTACCAATATCATTGCATCTCAAAGCACTCAAACCAAACAATAATAAAACACATGCCTCAATTAAGGAAATAACATGGTCCTTAACCATGGAACACATACTAAGGGAAATCACGATAAACTAGGACCTCGCACCCATGATACACTCTCATGGTGAACCTAACCAAATCCAATCTGGAACTAGTTAGTGCATAATCTCAACAGGTTTTGTACCAGTCCTAGCCACCCGAATCACTCACGCAAGCTAATAACACATCCAAAAAACGTAATGATACTCAATTAAAATCCATCAACCCATTTCAAGCATAACCATAATCCTCTACAAAATTCCTAAAAAGTAGTAAGCATGAACAAACCCAAAACAGTCACCACTAAAACAAAATCCCATTGGAAAAAATATTGATCCTCTATCCAAAACCATTTCGAAGGATCAAACAAAAGAGGACCCAGAAAAATATGCCTTAGTGTTATATGGATAGAAACTCATTGATCATGAATCTTGAAAACAAACCATTATCCTAAGAAAAACATTCACCAAAAAGATAAAGAAGATTGATCATCATCAATCCAATCTACTAACTAGTCAAGTCTCACCTAGCCTAGTTTCCCAAAAAAATATAAAGCCCCCTACTAAACCCCTTAAATGGATACAACACTTTCCACTCCACTTGGAGTCTAGGAAAAATCTAAACATAAGGGATGGACAATCCCTAAAGATTAATTCTCAACATTTACTTAAGAAATTATAGGAGGTATACTTATATTAAATGAAACGTATACCCAAATTGGTCTTGTTTCCCAAATACCATTAAATAGTTTCAACTTGTATAAAGGGACAAGATCCAAAAACACAAGCATCCAAGGAAACTCACATGGAAATATCTCATTTCATTAAAAACCTCTAAATCCCTGAAGGAATAAAAAACCAATTTCCAAAACATGAAAATCTTTTAAATGTATCCAACTTCATGGAAATATATTATCTCTTTTAAATCCCCAATTCCCAAAGAAAATTAAAAAATCACATGGTAATTAAAACCACCAAATCCTTTGTAAAACAAATCACTCACTCAAGCGTCCTAAAAATCATTCTTTAAACATTTCAAAAACATTTATCACTTCATTTTTATTAAATAAAAATAATCACTTTTTCAAAATTAACCCATATGGATTTAAGTTACATTACATATAATCAACCAATGGGTTTTAAAACCCAAACATTTTCCAAAAAACTAAATCAACCTATATAGAACAAAAATTAACATATTTTTGGGAAAACCAATGCTATTTTATAAACAATATGGAAGGATTATGTAACTAACCAAAATATTATCATGAAATTCAAATCCATTTTATAACTGATCCATAATGTTTCCTTTCAAATCAAATAAATTTTCTATAAAATCATCCATTTACACACACTCATTTAATACAACAATCCCAAAAAAAGGTAAAACACCACAATTCTATCATGACCAAAGACACATCATCAACATATTAAAATACCCACCATGACTCAGCCATTTACATTGGGGTTATATCAAAGGGAGTTTAAATAAAAAACCAAATAGTATGAGAAACCATTCCTAACTCAACCACATGGTTTAATGGACAATGGGATAGTCATACAAAAAGTTGTATAACATTAATAAGATTATTCATTTTTTCACTACCCTAGTTTATCAGGACATGAAAACCAACGTTAGGCCAGACATCCCTAAATCCAACCTGACCCTGAAGGAAACTCAATCTATGCCAATTAGGATCAATACATAATCAATGGAAATCTAATAAAATTTCAAATCTAAAATTCAAATCCCACTTCTCATGGTATCTCGAGCATCTCAATGAAGGGTGGTTATCGACCACACCCTCATGACCAACCACATGAGTTCTGAAAACCAATATAACTTGATATTATAATGAAACATATAAATAAAAATAAGTCTATTAATAAATGATCATAGGTCCTTATTTAAAGAAGAACCTCCTTTGATACCATTTATAATGAACTGACCTGGAATTTCCATATGATGAACACCTGAACCATCCCACCACCATCCCGAAATGTGGTCCAAATACCCATGGGCTAGAAACTGATGTATGGTAATCATAAAAACACACTTGGGAATGGTTCACCTAATAATAATTATTACAATAATGATATAAATATATCAAAAACCCATTAAGACCTATCTGTATATTAGAAGATCACACAAAATCAGATATGTGGAAATAAAAAAAGCAGTAAAGTCATCAAAAAATACCTCCTCTTACCCATAGTCTCCCACCACTACAATTCACATACACACAAAAAGGAACCCCCAAATTCCTTTTATTTGGCCACCAAAATATATCACTACCCGTTATCTGTGGAAAGAAGTAAAATCCTAATTGTAAAAGTTAAATCATATAAATGTGCACACAGAAGACTTTATATAAAATTAAATTCATTTCCAATAAAAATACATAATAGGAACCATAGGGAAAATATGGTAAAATAATCAACTTACATAAAACACCTAGATACATCAATTCTCAAAGTGTAGTACGAAGCATAACCAGGAACCCAAAACTAATATGATATATATACATGAGAATAAACATACCCAGTAGGTTACCACCCTCTGAGACTTTATAAATCCCTTTGTAAAGTTGTTATGAAATTATAATTTTATCATTTGGTATAAAATAGGTTTTCACATGCTATATGAAATAAATATAATCAATATTCCACATGAACCTTTTCAAACAACCATCCTTTTTATAAAATAAAAACAATAATGGTTAAAAATATATATCATACTATTTAAACCAAGGAAAGAGAGCCTTTAAACCATAGAAAACAAACAAAATACACCCTTTTTTCCTTTTCACAAATATATTATGGATATCCTATTTTCATAAACACTATCAAGCAAACCCATTTCTAAAAAACTATTTTAAGAAAACCAAACATTTTTCATTTTTATTACACACTTTCAAACTATATAATGCTGGAAAGTAAACCATAACATTTATAAATTGTTACATAAGTCACACATAGGAACCAATCAATCAAGGAAACATGATCCAAATAATGCAATGAGAAATGTTTCCAATGGTCAAATGAGCTTGGGGAATTCAATAGAGTAATAGATGAAATCCCTTTATTGTGTCCTAAAAAGGACCTAGCATCAGGGTCATCATCCTTAGAATCTAGTAATACAAGACCTGAACTCTATATAATAATCCAAGTCCATAACTACTAAAAAATTCACATCCTAGGAAATCCTATGAAAATATTTACAAATAAAAATCCTTTGAATATCTTCATCCATGGGAATCAAAAGCATTAATGGCATTAAGGCTTCTTACTCATTCTGGTATAACCATATCAGAGTAGCTAGTAAAAACTCCCTAGTAAAACCAGTTTTTCTACTAGGGTTATCCCTCAAAAGGTCATCTATTATAACCTTAGGAATCCCATGAAAATCCATTCAAGGATGTTAGAAATCAATAATCACATGAACAAAATACAAACTAACTAAAAATAACTCAAACCTCACCTCATTCACCCTCAAATGAAACCACCCCAAACAAATATCCATAAATAAGGATCAAAATATGTAATTAATCCTCCCATTTTTTCATAATCCTTAATAGGAATGGTGAAAATATGGATCAATAAAGGTCGCACACATTCATAAAATAATTTTCCATAAAGTGACAATTAGGCTTTCAAAAAAGAGCTTGGGAGGCCAAGTCATTTTCAACCCATTTGAAAACTATATTTAAAAAATACTTTAAAAAATAAACCACTCATTGAAATGCGACAAGGGAATCTAGAACATTCCATTAAAATTAATTTCTAATACTATAAACCCTTTTGAAATATTTATCTGTTTCAAAATAATCCAAAAAAATCCAATAACCCATTTTACAAAACCCCAATTTTCATTTCAAAGGATATTTTCAAACACAATGAGACACACGGTCTTAAAATGATTTCAAAGAGTATCAACTCCAAATGTCTTGTAAAAATATCCTTTAAAAAAAGTACACCCATTTCAAACATGGACCTAAAATTAAATATATTTTTTGAAGAGTTAAATCCATTTAGAAAGGAAAAATGGGAATTTAAACTGACACATGGCATGTGATCGAAGTCTCTGACATGTTGTTAAACCATTTTAAACCCAATTAAAACCAAAAATGGACATATCAATTACTTGTAAAACCAAATTAGATATTTTAGACCCCTCAATCACTTTAATTGAGCTACTTGGGATATTTTACTAGCACTTTGAATGCTTCATAAGACCATTCCAAGTGAAAAAATCATTAAAAGGCAGAAATAATCCTCATAATTGAACTCCATATAATTCAAAATTAATAAAAAAAGGCATTTAAAACCTTAAATAATTTTATAACTTTAAATTAAAGAAATTTCCAAAGAACACCTACCTCAAATCAATGGAGGCTGATCCAAAACATGTTTTATTGAATGAAGGACACTCAAATATACAAGAGGACATCCCGATAAACAATAATCACTTAAAAATTGAGCTATAATCAGATAAACCAAAACCCATAGGGTTTATCCATATTAGTGGACAATAAGAATAATAATAAATCATGATAAAACAACACAATGGAGGAATAGAAACCCTTACCAAGGGTTATAACACCAATAATAGGGTTAAAATAAGGTCGAAAAACAAGGGAGATAGAGGGAGTGGTGCACGTGAGGGGGATCCACCCATGGTGTCTCACATGACTTGGACCTGGAGATGGAGGGGAGAAGTGAGGGAGATAAATAAATAAAGTAGTAGGAGTAAATAAGAGAGAAATAAAAATAAATAAAAATAAAATTATTTATTAAAAGGACTGGGAAACCCAACCAGTTTACCAAACCATGTGGTAACTGTGCGGCTCATACCACCTAGTCAAAATGGAACCTAGAGATTACTCCAAGGACCCTGCATAGTTAAGATAACAAGGAAACAACCTTTTTAATGGAACTATCTCATTTATAGACTCCCATACATGGTTGCTTCATGGTTACTCCTAACAGTATGTGACTGATGCACAATAAAAAATACTAAATGTTAAAATTTGAGTTCTTGGTTTTTTAGAATTTTAAATTCAACCAAATTTAATTAAAATTATATAAAATAAAAATATAATTGTTAGGTAGGTGTTACAACCTCGGTCTTTTTTTGACCCTTAAGAGGGGTATTATAGTGAGGCTAGACTATTTGTAATCTAGTATGGATGTGTAGGTGGTGATAGTTCATGCATTTGAGAGGAAGATATAGGTTATGTGTGATAGGTTCAGGTGGATGGCCAACCCATATTATTAATGATATGAGAATTTATGGGGTGGATTATAGACCTGTGATTATTGAATGAGATATTATGGGGTATAAATTGGCCCCTAATCATTATTATGTGATATTCCTTGGTGGGAAACTTCTTCCCCCAAATGTTTATATGAGATATTATTTGGTGGACCACTTCCTCTACTAGATGTTATATGGGATTTTTTGTATGGGTTACACTTCCATTGAGTGTGTTATTCATGATATCTTTGGTGGAATTCTCTTACCCTACACAGATTTTATATGAGATAGATAGGTGGGCCGCTCTTTCCCTATAAACATTACAGGCTTGGACACACCCCACCCACCCTCAATTATTTTTTATTAGATGATCTCCGTAGATATCTTTCCCTAAAAGTAATAATTTATTTGAGATTCTATGGTGAACTTCTCATCCCCTTTATAGTTGTATATATGAGATAATACATGAGGGACACTTCCCCATGAGTAATCATATATACATATTTATACATATTATAGAGATTCCAAAGTAGTACATGTATCCTCCAAATGTTTATGTGACTATTCAAAGATATCTAGCACTATATGGTGTTTTCCCATATATCGTTTTGTGGGATTGTACTTAATTGAAAAATATTATTATGGGTTACTCGGTATGAATCATCTTATGTCGATATTGTGCGTTTTTTTATGTATGTACATGGATGAGATCTGGATCCTTAAGGGGGTACTCTCCTATGCAGATACCTAGTTTGAATAAGTGCCCTAGAGATGTTAGTGGATTGAGTATGAGGTTTCTGAGATATTTATGTGTTTTGGAAACCTAGATTGGGTATTTTGTTTTTGAGTTTCCTTATGTAATTTAATATGGGAGAAGAGATGTTTCCCCATGAGTCGTGACCTATGTGGGACATGGCATATGGTCTAGGTGGGAGACACTAGTTCCTTAAGATATGATATAATATATTGGTCATTTGGGTGTTATGACAAAATAGTTGACCATTTTCCAATTATTATTAGAGAGGGTTATGATATATAATGGTAACCCAAGATAGGGGTTATCCAAGTCTTTTGAATGCTTTAAAAATGGGAAGCATGGGTAGATTATTTACATTATGATTGATGTATGGGAAGTGCTATCAAATATATGGTTCATATATGTGATATTCCTTGGGTTTTCATCATATAAAGTATTCTGAATGTTTTTTCTTTTAGTATCAAGTATTTTTAGGGAAATTTCAATTGGATACATGACCTTTTTGTCTTGGTGATCTTATATGGTTGGATATAGAATAGGTAAACATGGGTAGAAACTTCTAGTTTTTTATAATTCCTAGATTGGTAAGAGATCATGTGATTGACCATAGTATGATTTAGATTTATTAGTCTTATAGGAAAGAAAACATCAAGTGAGATGCTTTTGACTAATTTATATTGACATTCAGTTATCATTTTCATTGATTTAGGCATATAGGCCTAGCTTTCATGAGATATGGATTCAAATTTTTTGAGTCAGATGATATGGTAGGGTGGAAATGGCATGCACACTTTATTGGTTATTCTTTGTTTTGGTAATGGGGTTCATTGATCACAATAATAAATAATAACTTGTGTTTTGGCATAATGTCTTTAAGAAATAGTTTCATAAGTCGGGTTCACATTAAATGGATCACAGAGTTGGTGATTTTGAGATAGTTTAGTGTGATCATGTATGATTGTGATATTGATGAGGATATAAGGTGTCTCTATGTGGTTGGGGTGACTTTAGAGTGGATAAGAGTGTGGTGGAATAATTGATCATATCTTGTTCCCTGAAAGTGGTTGACTGGGTGGGTGGGTTTTGCTCGATAAGAGCGATATGTGTGTGATATTGGAATTTTTCAAGAACATTCCTGAGAATAAATTTAAGGAATTATATATGAAGAGGATCATGATATAGGTGATCTTAGCATGTGGTGGTCATTTGAGGTGTTTATAGTAGACTTTGGTAGTGACATGCTAGTGGACCAAATCGGTATGCGGTTGGGATTTTGTGATAGAACTTGTCTATAAGTGGTTGGGTTATTTGTAGTAAAATGAAAAAACCCAGATGGGACTACTCATATATAGAAATTGAGTTAGGTCAATATTTGAGATAGATGAGAGTTTCTAAGCATGGGATGATGGTCAGCTAGTGTGACTAGTTTTATGATTATGGAAAATATGTTGGAAAGGTGAATGGGATTTTGGAATATCAATGCTCATGGTAAATATTCCCAAATGTTCTATAAGTCACATCGTTCTGTTATGGATGTGTTCTCATGTGTGAGAGCCTAGATTCAGATGAGGATAGTGGGATGACACTGAAGATAGACTCATAGTTGGGGAGGGTGTGGTATATACAAGTGACTTTAACTAATGGGTGTGACATTGGTGAATTGATAATTCATGCATTCCATCAGTATTATGGCATTTTTGTGTAATTGGTGGAAATAATAGGATCCTTGAGTCTTGGGTATGTGGGATTTTCAGTAGTGGAGTGGGTTTGGATGCCGTATTTTCATAACCATAAATATTGAGAGATATAAGATTTGGGTTTTTCATCATGTCTTGATGGTTAGGATGGATCATGAGTGATGCATGATTATACATATTGGTATGAGAAGAATTGTGTTGGGGAGGTTGTAAAGACATGTGTCTTTATGAGTTACTAAAATCGAGGATTTTTTTTTCATAGAGAGAGATATTTTTTTGGATTGTGACTCTGATTGGGATTCTAGGATTTAAAACACATTGAGAATTTTTTTTGGAATTATATTGTTGCCTAGGAGGTTCCTCGGGTTCACATGTTAATGTGGTAGAAGGGTCAATGTAAGGGACTGAGTCTGTGGAAGTGATAATTTGGACCTATTAGGTATGATGAAGCATTAAAATTAGTTGGGAATCAAGTCTTAGGAGGTTTTTTTCACTTAAAAATATTATTGATAATATTTTTTATCCACATATGGGTTTAAAGAGGCTCCCTGTATAATGTAGCCTAATGAGAGAGCTTGGAGTAAATTATGTCCTTTTTGACTTTTAATAGATATAGTAAAAATTTCCTATGTCATAAACCTTATACATTACATAGAGGATGGAAATTGTCTTTCTTCTGGGGGGAAATTATCTTATACGTCAAAAATCTATATTATATAGGGTTTTGTTTAAGGTAAAAACTATACTTATGAAAAATTATATTAGTTATGTTTTTTGTCTAAGTTAAAAACCTTATATGAGGAATAATATATTATGTATGAACGTAATATATTACATAAAAAAATTTCCCTAAGTATATATTTTTCTTAATAAATAATATTATATACATTGAATAAAAATATTATATGTTTTAAAAAATTATAATTCATGGACGAAATTACATTATGTATGGATATTTTCCTAAGGGAAATATCTTATATATAAAAATAAATATATTACATATTCATTTCTTGCTAATGGATATATGTTATGTATGAATAATATAATATGTATGGAATAAAGTGGCATACATATAGATATTTTTCCTAAGTAAAATATCATATGTATGGAAAATATGTTATGAATGGATTTCTTTACAATGGAAAATATCATATGTATGAAAAATGTGTTGTGTGTTAGATACTTTGATAAAATATATCATACATATTGAAATATTTATGTATCACATATTTCCAAAGATAAATATGTTACGTATCAAAATATTCCTATAAAAATTATATTTTATATGATAATTATATTATGTATTGGGAGAATTATATTATGTGAGGTTTTTTTAAAAGGAAAAAACCTTATGTATGAACAAATATGTTACATGTGGTTTTTTTCTTAAAAAATAAACCTTACTCATTCTCTAAATATGTTATTCATGAGAAAAATATGTTATTAATTAATTTATTTCAATGGATAAAATTTTAAATATGAAAAATTATCATATGTATGGAATTAAAACTATAAGAATAATCTACATGTTGATTTTTTCTAATAGAAAATCTATATATATAAGGTAAATGTATTACGTTAGGAGTTTTTTATAAAGAAAAATAATAATAAATATAGGATAATATGTTATATATGAAACATATATATTATATATGAAATAAAAACATTATATATAGTAATTTTTCTTTGGTAAAAAACTTACACATGAAAATATATATTACAGATGGAGGGAAAAATAACTTATAGTGTTTTTCAAAGGGAAAAACCATACGTATGACTTAAAAACAAAATGTGTGAGTTTGTTTGAAGTGAAAAACCATACATATAGAATAAAAACAATACATATAGATATATAACTAATGTATAAAGTATAAAACACAAATTTTGGAAAACACACATATATATGATATTATATATCTTACAAATTGTCTCACAAGGGGTGATACATATGATATTATTCACCATGTTCCAGAATTTATAAAAATTTTACGAATAAATAGTTTTTAAAAGATAAATAATGTTTAGAATATTTTATTAAAGGGGAAATATTTTCTTTTATGAATTTTACATGAGGATCTCTACCAAATAATTCTATCGATCTCTATAAATTCCAATATGGTTTTCCCCCAATTCCCAATATATTCATGTGTTTCTTGATCTAGGATATTACTTGAGGTAAATATAACACTCTGTGTCAATTATTTCTTAATTTATTAACATATTTATTAGAATATAATTTATTTCCATTAGGTATGGGTTTTTAGTTATGATTTCACCTGAGAATGGAAGAATTATCCTAAACGATGAGTTATTACATTGGCTTAGCTAAGGGATATCCTGATAGGATTATCTCATAATATTTTGGGTGGATTTACTAAGGTCTGTCATTGCATTAATTTATTTGTGGACTTATATAATTTGGGGTGAAATTAATGGATTAAATGATGGAATAAATTAGAAATTTTAAGTTTTAAATGTATGAATGTATACTAGGGTTGGTGCACATCCCATTACATAAAGATTTAAATAACGATAAATTTTCAATTAGTAGTTTCTTAATTATTCCCTAAATATAAATTTTGAAATTAATATTCAAATAATGTGTAAATTAATTATTTTTGTTTTATAATTCATGTGCATGATCGAATGATGAAATTAAGAATTCATGTTGATGGAATATGGATGAATGTGCTTGGATGAGATTCGATGAGGGTGGATGATGTTAGTTTTAAGGGAATAACTCCATGAATTATATAGGTAGAACCTTGAACATATATTTAAAGTATATATATATATATATTATAGAATGTGATATATGGTCTCACCACTTTTCAGTGATTATCCTTTAATTCAATAATTAATTGGTTCCCCTTATCTTTTATGGGTTGTGTGTTCCTTCCTAAAAATTATGTGAGAACCCAGGGGACTATAAATGGGATAGAATTATGTGTAGGTTGGGCATCATAGGATCAACCTAAGATGACTTGGTAGATGAGATGAAAATTATTCCATCTCACCCATGTGATTTTGGTGTGACATTTCCTATTAATACCATGCGGATTCAATAATATTATGGTAATAAGGAAAGGTATTATTCCCTCTGAGTGTTAGGATTGGATCATATAGTTATAAATTAGATTAAGGAACCCAAGTAAGGTGTATGAGCTAAGATGTGTGTTAGGGTACCACAATGGGTGAACCAGTCTTATGTTGACCCCTAAGAGGGGTAGTGTAGTGATGCTAGCTTAGTTATATCCTATTATGGTTGTAGTGGTATTGATAGGCCATGATCTCAAGAGGAAATCCTTTGTTATGTGTGATGAGTTTATGAAGATTGGAAAGCCATATTATTATTTATATGAGATGTTATAGGGTGGTAATTGGCCCTCTAATTGTTGCATGATATATTATGGGGTGGAAACTGGACCCTCGATTATTATATTCCTTGATAGGACACTTCTCCCCCCATATGTTTATAAGAGTTAATCCTCGTCAAATAAATTATTACCCAATATGTTATATGGCATTACAAGGTTGTATTATCTTACCTTTAGTATGTTATTCCTATGTCATTGAGTGAGACACTCTTCCCCCATGCACATTTTATCTCAGATCACCTGGTAGTCCACTCTTCCCCTCTAAACAATTTATCTGATATTTAGCTCCCCCCGTGAATATTTTTCATGAGATGAACTGGGTGGGACTCGTTCCCAATTTTTGGTCATTTCATTGAGATTCTAGGGTGGAGAACTCTTCCCCCTGATATTTTTATATATGTGATGATCCATAAGGCCTCCCCCTTGAGTATTCTTATATACAAATGTATGTATATTATGGAGATTATGAGTTAAGAAATGTATCCCTTTGATGTTTAGGTGAAATGTTAAAATACATTAGGCACTGGACAGAATAGGTATTTTTGTTCTTAGGTATAACCTTATTTCTTGAGGATAGATGGTTATTATTCTATTATTCGAGAAAAAATGTATTTATTTTTATGAAAATGTCATATTTTCATACACTAATTTAATATTCATGATTGGGAAATTATTGGTGGTGCCCTACTGAGATGTACTCAATCCATTGTTAGTTGTTCTTGGGATTTTGGTACCCAAGTAGATCTCATTATTCACAGGTTCAGGTAGGTAAGGGGCCTCATTCTAGATGATCAAGTAGGAGATGATATTTCAATATGGTGAGTCTTAGGGATATAAATAAAGCCTCTATTTATTTACATCCTTTATTTAATATTAATATTTTATTATATTGGTGGGAGTTCAGTCGGGTTGTATGATAGTATACTTTTGTATTTCGTTGTCATAGCATGATTCTTATTTATTATCTTTGTGGAGTCTGATTTTTATTATGAATAATTTTTAGCTATTTTATGATATTTAAATTGTCTTATTACTCTATTGAAAGGTTATAGTATTCCAATTCTAACACCTTAGAACCTATCTAATAGTTTGTAGCCTCTCGCATATATAGAGGTGTAGTTGAGGTCACATAGCACTATGGTTGGGACACTAATGAGCGGTCTCTGGTCAAGGGATGTTAAAATATATTTTCAAGGTGAGTGATTCCCTTGGTTCTTATATTTTAGAAACATGGGAATATCCCAAAGAACCAATGGGTGCATGAGAACCATGTGCGAGATTTGTAACCTCACCTCTTTGTGTAAGTTCTAATTTTCATTATAAAAATCAATAAAGGTTGGTGGGATGTAGCGATGTTGAATTTTGTAAAAAAAACCTTTTAAAAATTTTAACAATGATTTTAAAAATATTCATGAGGTTGATTAATTTAATTTTATTACTTTAATATTTATAAAATGTATGATATATTTAATAAATTATTTTTATCTATGTCTGTGTGAAAATTTAATAAATTATAAATAGAGTCACATATCAAAATTCTGACACTATTTTTATAACAATAATATGGTTTTTTCTAAGAAGAGTTATAATTTTTTTATAATAAGGATTTAAACATTGATATCAATAAATTGGGGGTTTTTAATGAAATAAATCATTATTTTTATTATGTTTTAGGTGGTGGTATGTCACCGGTGGCATGGAAAAGGCTTTCCACGTGGTTATGTCTTATAAATTTGGATGAATTGTTGACAGATATTTTTAGAATGTATATTTGTCATCAAAAATGGATTTAATTCGAGATTTTATGAGGTGAAATAACTAGTGGATTTTATGGTGGCAGTTATCGAAAAATATTTCTCCCATTTTTATAATTCTCATTTACCCTATGTTAGAAAAAAGAAATCATCTTTCTAATTATCAATATGTTTTTGGAAGCTCCTTGAGAGTAAATTCATCTATATATCTCTTCACGCAATTAAATTCATTCTTTTCATTTTTCACTGTGGTGGTTTTAATGATGAACGGATACCAATGAATTATTATCAAGTAACAGTTAGTCAACATTGAGGGATGACTTTTTATTTTTTCATTCTCCTCATTCATCATTATATAATATTCAATCCTTCTAGAAATAGACTCGTCAATTAAAAATGTGATCAAAATATAATGTGGGTATAATTAGATATTCATTTAGTCATAATTATATATATTTATCTTTTTCTCACCAATAACACACAAACAAAATGATATTGTTTTTTCCAAGAACAAATATTTGTTATTTCAATTATTTAAGGATTTAATATGACATCAAGTAGAAAGGAATTAGAGAATATTCAATTGAATAATTGAAATAAAATAATTTTTTTCATAATAATAAATATTTTTAAACTTCAATAAAATTTTATTCTCTAATCAGGAATACTTGAATTTTTTATTATTTAATTTCTACCTTAGAATAAACATGGGGATAAACCCTCAATGTTTATCAAGAATTATATTTCAAGAAATTATCCATGTTTTATTTTCTCTAAAATAGTTTTTTATTATTTTGAATAGAAAATTTTTATTATTTATGTTTAATGATTTATTTCTTTGTTAGATATAAAATTATTTGAAAATTTTTATCTTGTTGAGTGATTTTATACCATAAATATCAACAATATTATCTATTAATACAGGCATTCATTAATAGACCAAAATGTTATCACATTCTTGAGTGACCAAGTATTCTTTAGACCACCACCATAAAAAGTATTTGTCTCCCATTCTTCTTTATTGATTTTTATTATGGTTTCATGATTATAAAATAGAGTACAACTAGAGTACCAAAGGAGAAAATGCATGCTAATGAAAATACAACAGGTTTTGAGCATGATTTGATGAGGTATTAGATTATGATCAACCAAGTGATTATGGGTGGACAAAAATAATCTTATAAAAGTATGTTAGAGGATATAAGACCGTCAACTTTTTTAGATATGTAGGTGTGACTGGTAACAAAGTCTATGACATTGTTTGTGGTGAGAAAAAAATGTTTTTTTGGGCTTCTATAATTTTCACAACTAATTTATTTTTAATCTTAATTAAAAAAAATTATTTCCTCATTCATGGTTTCTATATTTTCATTAATTCCATATGACATGTGAACACATAAATATCAATCTATGACTCAGACTCACCAGGACTTTGGTTTCATGTGATTTTAAAAATATCACACATTATATGACATTATGCCACACGACATGTGTCCTGAGGCCATTTACATTGGTGTGTAATTTTAAATATGAAAATGAAATGAGATTTACCCAAATAAAGTGTTCCACCATTCCACACACCATTTATATCCATCAGGAAGCTCAACATGTTCAATATTTATATGATAAGAGACAACGTAGAATTATATGTTGAATATTTCATAATGATTCCATGTACAGCTACTGAATTTACATATTCCTTGTATATCACTAGACAAGTAGGGTGTATCTAACTTACATGGATTTTGTAGAAATATTATTCGACCAGACATTCCTGTATGACCTACATTATGTGTACCCTATAAGGAACACCATGTATTGGGGCATTTTAGAACACTTCATGATTTCTCACTTGGGTGTCAATATTTGATTTGTAAGTAATCTATTCTAATTACTTATACATATTTATCACATAATTATGATCCTCTTATACATTAGTGGTTGTTCATATATTAGTTTAGAAGTTCAAGGATTATAACTCTGTTTAGGAGATGATAGAGTGTGGGTGAGATGTTTGGAGAAGACATGTATTTCATGTACTCCTCTATGTGTCGGGGCATGTTCCTCCATGCATGGGGTCCATGTACTCCCCCATATTCATACAAACAATTTTTTTTGGTCCCCCTATGATAAATGGAGTCTATACTCCCCTATATGTTAGGGTGTGGACCTTGATCAGTATTCACACTCCATGATGAGGCTCTATCCCACAATACTGATATAGAGTGGTGTATTCAACATTTCTAGAATCTTTGTACTTAGGTTTATAGTTATTTGGGTGAATTAGGTTCCTTTAATAGATGTATCATGTGGGGATGATCTATATGTAATAATAACCATCTTTATTTTGTTTACTTGTTTCCCAAAAATCATATTTGGATACATTCTATTGAGATAACATCATATTATATTATCCTCGTGTGTTTTGGGTGATTCCTTCTTAGTAAATATATAATCATCCTTACATGGGATTTGTGGCCACATGTGTCATGCCACTTTAAATTTCATAGTTCTATGGAGGTTTTAGAGGAAGTGGAGCTGGTGGAGTATTTGGTGTCGATGTATAGGAGTGCATGGTGGTGACTATTTCTAGTAGTACATGATTTAGTGTTAACATGATATGGATTTCATATTTTCCATTATTTAATTTTGGTCCTTGGAATTGGATTCTAGTATTTTATATTTAATTATTTGTGGACTTTTACTGTATTAAATTACTTAGGTATCAGTCATGATGACATTCATGATGTGTTATATATGGTTTATTATACTTCCCCACTCTATTTATTTTTTAGATCATATCACATGTGGATAGACTAATTTACTGGTTATATTAGGAACACCATTGGTGGTTTCTTACCAAGTAGTTCTCACACCTTGATCAGGAGACCATGTCACTTTGGCACCTGATAAAAACTCAATGTTCATGGGTTCACATAAAGTAAGGTCTTAGTGATGGATGATTGAGTTGGAGAAACTCCATAGGTACTTAGAGATGTGGATGTGTCAAGGCTCAAGGATGGTATTAGATCCACAAACACATAACAAATATATTAAAGAAAGGTGTAAAGAAACTAAAAAAATCTATGTTGTTACAACTTTGGAATAATTTCATGGGCTTTATGAAAACATGAAAAAATTGATTGATATCATGTCTGTGATGGTTTTTTTATGATCATCACATGACCATTTGCAATGAAAGACGTCCCAAACATGAGAAGATCTATCTTTATGAATCAAAATTTAAATATATATGTATATATATAATAGAATACTTAAAATGCACCGAAAACAACAATATTTTTCTTCCTTGGTGAAAGAGGATTCTTAATAAAGATCGTGAAGTAGTGAACAAAAGTACCCTGCCTCTAAGAGGGGTACACAGACCAATGGATTTATGATTGTATCACAAGGATACCCAAATGTTAAATCGGTGATAACACCTTCATCTCATATTATGAACAGTAGTGTGAGAGGAATATAGAATTGAGAGGCTTACTCACAATTGTATTTTTTTAAAGGAGGGATCATGTCCCTTAATATATCCACCCATGATGTGTTTCGTTAAATTAAACACATATAAATTATTTTTCTATCCATATGCATTTATTTCCATTATCATTAATTCATTATATACTATTAAATGAATTTTGAAGCCATTTAATTCATTCATAATGGATTTTAATCGATAATAAAAACTGTTTGGGAGAAATAAATATATATCAAATATATATTTATTATCACATGTATTTAATACATTCGTTGAATGCATGTCATTAAATATACACTTTATATATATAATATCATATATTATATATATATTTTAGTGTATATCTAAAAATCTCCCAATTTCACTAAAATATCATAAGGACATTATGCATAATGTTACAACTCATTATAAATCCATCTAAAATATTTTGAATATTATTTTTATCAAAATATCTTCATTTTCAAAAAAAACACTTTGTCCAATATTTTATGCTTATACAAGGTCCTAACTATGTTACCCATTAGCCTTATCATCATTGAAAACAACTATTAAATCACTATTTCATAGATATAATCAAAGAGCGGTCTCTAGAAAAACATCAGTGCTATTTAATCTGCTAAGGGTTTTAGTGTGATCTCCATCAAACATACTCATATCCCTATATGAAAATGTCCACCACAAGATGTATAATATACATCTATGTATCCTATATAATCCCTTTTTCCATGACATAGAGCGACCACTAGACGTGGAATGTTTCAATCTAGTATAGGCCTCTCATCATTTTTTTGGATTCTTCAAAAAAGGTTGGCCAAGTGGAGGAATACATCACATGTCATTCATCTATATAATAAGCACATCACATGCCACGTATCTAATTAGTTGAAAAAATCATATGTGAAACAACTAAGCATGTCCATGCATTTCCTCGGTCTAAGTCAATCATGGTCCATATGTCTTTTCTTATCATACAAGTGGATAAATCTCATCTTGGTGACACTCTAACCAACAACATGATAAACAACATACCCAACCACCCCTGTATTAGCTACATTCACATGTTTACTTGTGTAAGTAGGGTATCAACGTATTAAGGTTCTCTTGCTAGTAATCTTTCCAACCATAGGTAAGAAGTATTGATAATAAGCATACACCCATAAGTATATCCTTAACAGTATGACATTCCATGATATATACTTTAGCAGATCAATTCAAATAATAATCATCTACTTATTACCTAAATAATCTATTCTTAAATATCTCATATACAATCCATTATAATGGATATAAGAATCCTTATAAGATAACCTTTACATATCTGCACAACTTATTATACTCCATGATTATCATCGGTTAGGGACAAATCAATGTTTGTAATTTTAGGGGATATTTATCATTCGGTCATTCATGTAAAATATATTATAGCACACATGAATGGATAATAAATTTATATCACCATTATTATAATGAAATAATACATTTACAACTATTATAACCAATCTCTTATAGAGATATAACATGACACTCATACAATTATTTCAGTACTATAGAATCAGTGGAACTGTAGCAGTGGTGACACTGTAGCGGTGGTGGGTATTGTAGCAAGAACTATAGTGGTGATGGTATTGTAGTAGTACTATTTACCAAAGTTCCATTTGGGTCAAAAAATAGGCTTTTAAGAATTGTATTCAGACCACTTGATCTTGGGCCTTTGCGCTATGCAATGGATCTCCCTCTACCCAGTCAGAAAGAGGTCTTTGCTTTAATAATAAAAATGAGGCTTTGGCCCCTACCTTTTAAAAAAATCTCATCACATTCCATTGTGACCATATGATAAAATACTCTCACTAACAACTTAGTGAGTGAAATTTATGAATCAAGATAGTTTGAATAATAGTGGGACATAGGAATCATATTCCTTATGTTCAGCTCTTGGAACTTATTATCAAAATCCTTAACTTCATGACATCAAATGTTATAATTCTATACTTTTTTGTTTACTTAGAACTCTTTATAAGTATATAATCATCATATTTGTAACCTTTTACATTATAAATTTTCCATGAAATATTTTTTAAGTAATGTAACTATTTACATTATCACATTACCCACATATCCTAAACTCTTTTTGGATAAAGGGATATCCATTTTGTTATGGTAACTAATATAAATCCTTATATTTCTTGTTACCATTGTACCCTAAACACTTTTAGGATAATGTGACAATCACTTCATTATGGTAAACATATGTAACCATTTATATCTCTCTTTAGTATTATTTCCTAAACCATTTAAGAAATCAATTTAATTTCACTTTGTAATTAAGCGGGGATAACAATGATATTTACTTTATCACAATAACAAAATGTAACTATTAATATTTTTCTTTATTGTATCGTATCGTAACTCTTTAGTATTGAAGAATCATTATCACCTTAGATAGGTATTATCCTTTAGTTGACAATGATATTCACTTTCTCGTAGTAACTAAATGTAACTATTTACATTTTTCTTTATTGTCACATATTCTAACTCTTTAGGATGTAATGTGAAAATCACTCAAACTCATATTAGCGCAATATTTTATTTATTAACATTCAACTTCTCTAAGTACAAACATACTCCCACTAATCTCTTAGACATTATATTCACTTCCGGATATCTTTTTGTGGCCCAATACAAACTACTTTGTGTTTTATGAAATAACATTTATTTCCTTTTAGTAGGAATATTTAACAAATAAATAATTATTTCCATATCATATATGGTATTCTATGTGTTTGGAACCTTTCATTTTTTTTAAGAATATTTTATTAAAACACTTTTATCTTAGATAAAACACTTTTATCTATAACATCTTCTCAAAACATGTTATAGAAATTAATGAATCATAAATCATGTGTATATAATTAATCATCTCATAACATAACTTTGTTATCAACCATCATCTCTTATCGTATAAGGAAAATGAGAAAAATATACACATATTTTACTAAGATTCATTCGATCTTGACACATTTCATTACATTAAAATTCCAAATATGGTAACTATTTACTTCATCTCATGAATATAAAATATAATATCAATCAATTATTCCTTAAATTTTGAACTCTTGTACATTTACAACACATGCAAAACATACACTCGATATCACATTCCCTTCAAAATTGAAGAATTAATTATTATGACATTAATACCTAACATGGACATTCCATGTAGTCTCTAAACCCCTTCAGGTATTTTAGATAATCCCATCTTGTGGTATCATCACTTCTTCCTGATAATACCTTCATGTTTCAAATAAACCAGGCTTCTTGAAGAAATATTATTGGACTTTCAAACATTTCCACTTTAGGTTTTTTATGTTTTATCTCCTTATACAGTTTGTACAATACCAAAACATTAACATAATATTCCTAGTTGATCTATTCTCAACACTTCGACTGTATTGGGAAAACTTATCTTGAATTCATCCATCTGGCAGGAACATTTCCATATATGAGAATGGGATAAATTCCCTAACCAAAACAATCCATTTAAGAATTATTCAGTCTCTCCAAACATATCCAATCATACTGAATATTATTGACATCAACAATTATATTGAGAATATAAAACTATAATTTATTAGTTAAATTAGACTCTTATGACTTTGAAACCTTAAATTAATCATTCTATACTTCTATAAGCAACTAGATTCACTCATTGAACAACTTTAACACTTGGTTTTTTAGGAAATAATTGTTCTAACACAAAGAATATTTCACTTTCTCAATAACTTTTTTTAAGGTACCAGTCTTAGGAGTTTCTTACATTGATATTCTCATTTAAATGATTAATATAATGACTAATTTAATGATGATATTGAATTTATCTACAACAGAACTTTTAATCAAATAAATATCATGTCTTATATCCTTTATTAAGTACTTTTAAAAAAAGTTCTACCACTAAAAAAATGATGACCTTATACATCATATCCATTTAGTGTTCTAAGATCCATATTTCACTAAGCAATGAGTTCTCTTAGTTGTTACTCTCATCAGTTAATTATTTAGATAGGGAATCATCATAATCATAGTAGTTGTGATTCTTGGATAATTGAGTAGATAATCCCTCATCCAAATCCATCCAATGGATTCACTCGACTCTATTCCTCTAGTATCCTTTCCAAGGGTTTCCCAGCTAAGGGTAACCCAAAGAAAATGTCAAAAATATATTACTAAATCACAATTAGGGGGACCCTACGAAGGCAAAACCTACCCAAGGATGATCCAGTGTCACTCATTCCTTTATTTCCTTGTATAAGATAATTCAAGGGCACCATGTGAAGGCAGAACCTACCAGATTGAATGATCGAGATCTTGAAAAGTGTTTCTTTGGAAGGAATATCACAAATAGTTTTTAGTGGATTTTCATTTAAGATCTAATTAGTTTAATATACATCATATGCATATTAATTTCACAATTATTACATCCTATGTAATAATTATCTTCTCATGTTTTATTACCTTTTTGTGTATGTATGTTCCCAATGATTTAGTTTTTGGAATCCCTAATCCAACCAATAAATTAATGTGTTCACACCTCATTAATGTGCAACTCTTTACACCACCCACGAGTTTGTGTTAATCACCCAAAAATAGAATTCAGGTATATTCATATATATCCAAATGCATTATATGTATAAGCTACATGAACACTTCATGTAAAGGAATAGAGTTATATAAGATTGAAAAACTCCACACGAGTAAGCCCGAATAAACAGATATCAAACCCCATTCACTTTCCTAGTCAAGGCAAGCCTCCAAGAAAGTAGGTGGTTCGACCCAAAGTCCCTCTACCTGGGAAAACATTACTCATGAGAGAATTCAATTCAAAAAAAACTCTAACACCTAATATGCACAAACAATTCCCAACAACTACTCTCAAGCACATAACTAAAATTAAAAATTGAGGTCAAGGTGAAATAAAACTAAATTTTATGTTATCAAAACTAGCATGATATGAAATTATTTTTCCTAAAAGAAATTTATCATATAAATTTTTCTATACAATTATTCATAATATAAAAAATTTATAACTATGAATAAAATATGGAATAAATATTAAATAAATGAACAAATCAGATATTTAAAGACGAGATAAACATTTATGAACAATTACACAAAAAAACTAATTATAAACCCTTTTATAATTTCACCTTCAAAATTATGGAATTTCCATGATTTTGAATATAAGTTCTTTATATTCTTTCAAATATTAATTTGTTCATATTTTTCATAATATGACATTTCCCTTTTAAATATATAATATTATATGAATTGTAAACTATTTACAATTCAATTTTTATTATGTAATCCTTTTAGATAATCTAAATATCATATACTTAATTATTATTTAAACCTTGATCATATCAATTATCAAAACACATTTTGAAGTGACTTAAATAATATCTGAATAAAGCCCCTTTAATTTGTACAATTTCAAGTTAATTAATTATGATCTAGACATGAATATTGAGGAAATTGAATAAATAAATAAATTGGTTTATTTTCCAAAATATGAGACATTTATGAACTATTCATAAATAAATGTTAATTATAAACATTTTATAAATGATCAAGAAGATAAAAATTTTATAATCTAATCAATATGAACCACTTCAAAATTTATATTAAATGAAATTTATATGATATTTCATGAATTATAAGCATTTTATAATTCAACATCAATTATATAAGCATTTTTATATAATCTAAATATCATATATATTGGAATTTATAAACTCTTTATAAGTCATCTTTTATGATTTATAAATCAACCATTTATTTCTATATCATAAATCCTGCAATTTAATTTTTCAAAAGGTTTTTTCAATACATATATTTATCAATTAACCATAAACATTTTATAGTTAATTGATTCATAAAACAGTTTTATGAATTTATATAAATATTTCAAAATACAATTATTATTATTATTATTATTTATAATCAATTTATAAATAACGTAATTCAATTCTCTTGATTAAAATAAATACTTTATTTATTTTCATAAACAAGAGTAATATATATGAATTTTTCATAATTTTTTAGGCTTGAAGAATCTCATTTTACCATTAAAACAAATATTTCATAAATCAATAAACGAGTTGATTTATCAAAGAAGTCGTCGCTCTAATACCACTGATGAGTTTTGTATGATCATTACATGACCGTATACAGTGGAAGAAAATCCAAATACAGAAAAATCTAACTTTAAGAATCAATGCATGAATATATATCTGTAAAACAATGTACTTGGAAAATGTCAACAACAACAATATTCTTTTTCCTCAGTGAAGAAGAATGCTTGATGAAGAACATGAATCAGTGAAAAAAAGAACCCTAACTTCGAGGGTGTACACTGACCAATGGATCCATGATGCTATTGAGAAAATACCCAATTACTAAAAGGGTGTTAACGCCTTCGTCTTAAACGATAAACAATAGTGTAAGAGGGAGAGATAATTGAGAGGCTTTATCACAGTCAGATTTTTTCCAATAGGAGTGATCATATCCCTTTATATAGTCATCCATGACACATTTCATTAAATGAAACGTGTCATCCATATTTATGTATCCACATACATTTATTCTCATTGACATTAATTGATTGAATCTTATTCAATGAATGTTCAAGCCATTTCTTCTGTTCATAATAGATTGAAACTGATAATAATAACCATTTGAGATAGATGAATAAATATATTTATCATCGCATGTATTTAATACATTAATAGTAATACATGCATCAAATGCATGTAATTAACTATACATTTTATATATATAATATTATATTATATATATATATATATTTTTTAGTGCATATATAACAAATAAATATATATTTATATTTATCATCACATTTATTTAATACATTCATAGTAATACATACATAAAATGCATGTAATTAAATATAGACTATATATATATTTTAGTGCATATATTACAGTCTGTTCATGTTTTTTTCATGTTGATTCTCAATATCCCTTTTTAGTCACCACATTTAACTTACCCTTTCCACTTTCTGATGTTATATATCATGCCCTACAAATTAATAAGTAGCTTTAAACTTCCTCATAACTTAGTTTATTTTACATTATACAATTATGTGAAACATTTGACTTAATTACCACATTCACTTGAGATCATGATATTTTAGTTAAACTATTTTCACCGAACATGATACACATAATTAGTGTTTTATTATAAATTCATAACGTTAATCACAAAATATTACAATATTAAGTGTTATTTCTAGTAGGTTCATTTATTACCATCTTGCTTTATTTTTATTTTTTCTCAATTGAATGTGTCATCATCAATGGAAAGTTAGGTGCTCATAGCGTGCGAATGCATGAGCGAAATACAAATTGAATAAAGGAATTATTATTTTTTATTCAGTGAAAGAGTTTATTGTATGCCTTTGATGAAGAAGCTTATGGTCAAATTGCTAAGATATATTTGATTTGGATTTAGAATATTTATGATAGATTGACATGTCCCAGCGATCATATGATTTCAATATGAAGAATGTCAAGAATGAAAAAAAAATAGACCGAGTAGATTGATATATGACACTATTATCCCGTATTGTTAGGAATTGGTGATCGTCTGGATGAAAAAGATGACCAATTAAGATGGGACATGGAAGAGAAGTTGTTGGTGTGGGGTTTATGTTTATTCTAAGCTCTTGTGCAGGGGTGTGTAACCCATTTACCTTGGTACATTGATGAAAATCAGTGTGTCACGACCCGACCCTACCCGGGCTCGAGCCGCAACTACCCCAAGCCTGCCTCCATAGGCCAGGGGATGGCGACCAGCACCGAAGGCTAAAAAACTCAGGGAGGCCTTCGCCTAAGAACCGGTACACACAAATGTAGCCCACTCAATGAAGAAGTGCAGAGTAAAAAAAGAAAAGTAATGTACCAACTACTATAAATAAACCAAAAATTGCATCAACCTCTAAATAGTATAAAGCAAGTGCTGAAGGCAAACAGAAAAGAAAAGGGGAAAAACACGTGCCCAACCAGAAAAGTGCCACAACCCAACAACATGTAAACAAAAGTAAAACAGATATGAGAGTCCCACACCTGGAAACCAACTACGACCACCGCACGCGGTCAAAGCTCCCAAACTCCTATGCTCCTCTGACGTCACGACCAACCAGTCCGTCATCTGCAAGGGCACAACAAGTGCGGGCAAAGCCCAAGGAGGGGTGAGTATAAAAACACTCAGTAGGATGCCCCGAAGGCTTGAGGGAGAAACAAATGAGGTACTGAAGAGGTGAGAAGTAGATCGAATGGGGAAATGTAAATGAGTATAAAAGATAGTGCAGTAAAGAGTACAGCTCAACCCAACAAGAGGAAGAAAGTAGACTCGTCCAAACACAAGGAGCTAAATACTGTGAGAAGATGAACTTCTCGTCGAGTCTTTGCTACCTATAGCACGATAGTAGAGTCGTCCAACCAAGGGGAGCTAGACACCGAATGCATGTGGCATACCCCGCATGTCTTCACCTCTCCTAAAAGGAGAGTAACCAAAACCAAATGAGTGGGTACTGGAACAAGGTTAATACACATCCATGTGCTCAATCAAGAAGCATGAACAAGATCGTAAGGGGATCTCCATCCCGTAGCTCAGCCAAAGTAAGTGAGTCACCATTAGTCCAGAAGTAAACACCATCGATTCACAGCACCTCGCACGTCTTCCCCAAACTGCATGTCAAGGGGCTCAAATCACTGAACCTTGACACTATCCTCTTTGGGTGGCACTGACTCGCCTGCATGATTTTGGGTCGTGTCACAAGGACGCGTCTTGGTGGGGAAAGTTCCCCTCGTACTTGAGAGTTCTGGGGAAAGTCAAATCACACATCGTCACTGCCCTATAGTTGAGAGGTCTTCTCAAAGTCAAGTCCATCCCATCACTGACCCATACAACCAAGGGTCCCGCTCCGGTAATCATGGAGAGAATCCACATACTATCCTAGTAGAAAGGAATGAGTCTAAAAGAAGTCATCGGTATACACACTGCCAAGTCTCTGCTGGAGGGTATACCCTAAGAGGGTGTCGGGTGACCCACTGCCCAGTCTCTGCTAGAGGGTAAACCCAAAGAGGTTGATAGGCAACCCACTGCCCAGCCCTGCTAGAGGGTAGACCTGGAATACGTCGACAGGTGACCCACTGCCCAGTCTCTACTAGAGGGTAGACCCAGAAGAAGTCGACAGGAGACCCACTGCCCAGTCTCTGCTGGAGGGTAGACCTGGAATACGTCGACAGGCGATCCACTACCCAGTCTCTGCTGGAGGGTAGACCCAGAAGAAGTCGACAGATGACCCACTGCCTAGTCTATACTAGAGGAAAGACCTGGAATACGTCGACAGGTGACCCACTGCCCAGTCTCTACTAGAGGGTAGGCATGGAAGAAGTCGACTGGCGACCCACTGCCCAGCCCTGCTGGAGGGTAAAACCGAAGAGGACAATGAGCAACCCACTTCCCAATCTCTGGTGGAGGGTAAACTCGGAACTTCTCTGGCCATCCCTACTGGAAACAACCTCCTTTGTAGAGAATCGGTGATCGTGTAAATTATTGGTCACACTGAATCTAGGAAACCCTACTAGGGAACTAGATGGGACATGATACTGAAAGCCCACACGGCTAAATGAATAGGGGGATCCAAACAACTCCGCCAATCACTGTCGATAACAGGACCAGCAGAAACCACTTATCCATGCTGTCTAAACATCTCTAATAGAAGGACCCTCTACGTTGTGAGAGGTCAAAGGTACGTAATGTATTACACGACACACACAAGGGGACCACATGACGTGTTGCCCCAACTCATCTCCAAACCAAGCGCACAAACGTTCATAGGTATAAACTATAACATGTACCTCCAAGAATTCTCATATACTCCCAGAGTATACTTCATTTTCAGCCCAAGGGCTATCGTGCACATGACACCCATTGTCAACGCAAAAGGCCGTAAATGTAACTTTGCTAACCTACTTCTTCCATGGACCTAGACCGACCAACCACATCTCTTTAAGCATCAAATTCACTCACACGGGAGTGAAAGCGATCTCACGCCAAGGGTTTGCTTCTGAACACAGCAAGAAGAACTGCCACCGGAGCACCTTTCATGCTTCCTCATTTAAAAGAGATCTCGAAGGAGTCTCTGTACATCCAAACAGACAATAACATTGTAATCCTCATGGAAAAACATGCGATATGGACTATTTACTCACCTCAAACGGATATCCAACGGAAAAGTCGTCCAACACCGCTTTACGCCCCAACGATGTCTCGTGATCCCAAACCTCGGCCCTGAAAATCGTCAGGTGCATCGCACCATTTTGATCTCCTTGGGAAAAATGTCAAATTGACTGCTCACTTGAGTGGAAAAGATATCCGAATAAAAATATGTGTCTCGCCATACCGCACACAAGCGGTAATACGTGGGGCCCGCATCCTGGTCCCGAAGCGCTACAAAGGGATCGTATTGTTGTGATCCTCTCGAAAAAAGAACACAAGATTGACTATCCACTTTTCCGAAACGGACACCTTGTGATAAAGTTAGATATCACCGCCAACTCCCCAAAACATTCCTCATGGGGCCCCCACCACCATGCAGAATTAAAGTGGGAGGATTGCGCCATTGCAATGATCTCGAAAAAACGCTTAGAATCGACTGTTCGCACGCCCCGAATGGACACCCGATAAAAAAGTTGTAAAGAGCTGCACACAACTTAAAATATATGTCTTGGGACCGATGCATCAACTCTGGCTTCAGCGCCTGAAACCACCCTATAAATCTTTTTCTTAACGCCAGAGAAACAATGCCACTAGTGGCGCTTAAATCGGACGTCAGATGTGTCCGCGCCGCCCAAAACCAAACCCCCTGGAAAAACACCAAACACCTTAAAGTACACGTTGCTCCACAGAGGCCCCCATATCAGAAGCTAAAACCCCCAAAACCATCCCATATTCTCCTCCTCGATCCGAGGTTTGCAGTGTCATAGACGACATGCAAAACGAACACCCGTAGTGGAAGATATGGGTGTCCGAAATCAGAGGGGATGAACCCCTTAGGCTGGACCGGCTGAGGCTGGCCTGCAACCCAGCCACGCGGGCTGTCCGTGGACACACGGTCCACCCGTCGACTGACCCTCGTGGCCGGTCGGCTCCCCACATGCAGACCCGCGAGATATGGGTTGTTTCTCCCCCGCGGGGTCGCACGTCGCGACCCCGGTCCGTCGTGCCGTCGCCTGGGGCCCACTGCGCGGTGGAGTCGTTGCCGCCTCGCCCTGATGCTGAACACCCGCATCGCCTACGCTTCCGCCTAGACCCATGCCACGCCGCCACGCCCGCTTTCCGGACTGCCGCGCTGGACTGGCGGGGCCTCGCCCGAAAACCCCAAAACCACCCGAAACTTTGTCGGACAGTTGCGGACGCCTCGGAGCTCAGAATTCAAATTCGAAATATGCGCCCGAAATCTCAGAACAAGTGCTACGCGATTATGGGCTTCTCTCGAAAAAATAACAGAAAATCAATGCCTATATATGGATTCAAATAAGGTTTGGAAGTTTAAAACGAAAAAACGCACGATCCTACCTTAATGGGCGTTGCCCGACGCTTCACCTATGATCCACCGGAGCTGCCACGCCTCACCGGAGAGGTGGGGGAGAAGAGGAGTTCCTCCTTCCTTGGGAGGTTTTGCGCCAGGGGGGAAACAAAAAAAGGGGGAAAGAGAAGTGTTTAAATAGAAAACACTTAAACCCACCACCCATAGGCCCCGTACCCGAACCCTCAGTGGCGTCGGGGTTATGCATCCCCAAGGGTAAACTCCACATTTTGAGCCCAACGGCATTCTCGGAATTTTAATTGGAGGCCCCATTCAAAATTTATAAAATTTAATGCCTAAGGCCACTAAATTACGAAAACACCCCTAGTGGCATTTTCCACAGAAGGCCCGCGCCCGTGAGACTTACACCCCTCCAAGGGTAAACGGAATTCTCTGGACTCAACAGTGACCTCAGTTTTCCTATATGAGTAACCGTTTAAGAGTTACATTTGTTTAACCATTAAATGAATAAATTAATTATTTAATTTATCCATTTCACGTTGTGATAGTGAGTGAGGGGTACAAACACACCATGCCGACATGTTTTATGTTGTTCCTAGGGTAAAAATACCAACGGTGACCTCGGTTTTCCCATATGCAATTGTAGGTAGTGATGAATAAATTCAAGTGGAATGAAGCGTGATCTAAAATTCAAAGAGTTGTTAAAGCCATATCTAATGTATCAAGTGCTTTGATGTTAAATACAATGTTCAACAAGTGATATCAGTCCATATTTAGGGGTTTTAGTGTTGAAGTTAGTGTCCTAAAACCAATTGTATGTATTTTAGATTGCATATATATTCATAGAGGTGAATATTAATTAAATATATTATTACATATTGTTCATTGTTCTATGTGAATTTAATTTAATATTTTGTTAGAGTATCTATCGCATTAAAAGTCACAACAGATCCATGTTATGATGAGAATTTTGAAATGCTATGATGATATTATTAAATACTATTCTACGGTCGGATACCATTCTACGACATGACACATAGAATATTGACAATTTGGTAGCGAGTACACGTAAGTGGATGAGACTTCATCTCAGGAAGTTTCCACTTGGTAATATCCAAGACGAGAGATAATGAGAACATACCCGTCACTAGGGATTCCACATGTTTTTGTGTGATTAGATACTCATTTCTGTGAGTGTATAATGATCCTTAGATTTTAAGATTATTATTAATGCATGTTATGACTCAAGCACTTTGATGTATTACAATAAATTGTGATGACATATGATCGTGGAAAAGTTGGGTATGATGGGTGTTTCACGAATGACGTGTTATTAATGAATAAGTCGAACAAAGATAAACCCCTTCTATCCTCTTGGAAGATGATATCTAAATCCTTTGATTGAAATGGAACTATCCCATTAAATTTTATATCCATAATGTATATACGAGTTAATTTCAGATAATTAAAGACGCATCAAACATATAGGCTAATGACATCGGTGTGCAACCTACTTGATGAGATATCGAGACAAAGAGATTATATTACACAATGAGTATTCGTTTGTGGTTGTTGTCATTACGACATATTTTCATCCCCTATGTGTGTCTTGACTCATTGCTAGACATTAATCTTGGAATTTAAGTAAGTCCACCTAATGACGCTGAGGAAGAGTCCTAGATGGTCACACATAAAATATTTTCATTGATCTCAATTAAATATTATTTATATTTTAAATTTTGAATAAATATTATTCTCCATACCCGAGAAATTATATTTATTCAGTATTTACTAATTGATCGCAAATATTATATAAATATTTATTCACGTGGTAATTTTTTAATTACATGAATATATAATATTTATCCATCCTTGTTATTCTCTCGGTAATAAATAATTATTTATTTAATTATGCTAACCTTTAATAAATATTTATTCCCAAGACTGTGAATAAAATATTTATTTTATTTATTTAATTAATAATATTTGTTTAAATATTTATTCATGAATTCAATAAATTATGAGGAAGATGAACAAATAGAGTTTCGGGTCTGATAACAAATATTTATTTACCAGACTGTATTTAATATTCATCACTGCACGAGTTTGCGCATGTCATAAGTAAAATAATAATATTATTATTATTTACATGACATGAGTTTTATTTGGGATTAATTCATAGTTAAGGGCCTTTAAGAAATTAATTAGAATTAAACCATAGCACTAGGTCTATTTATAGATTGTTATGTCATTCGGAGAAAGGTTAATCGTTGTGCTCAACAATTTCCTCTCAAGATCTCCCTCTTTCCTCTCAAAATCGAGAAGAACACGAGAGATTTTTTTTATGTTTGAAGGAACATAAATCGATCAAGGAAAACAACACAAGTCGACCAATCTTCCGCGCTAGCACCCAACGTTTCATCAGTATTTTTCAAAGATCAAAGAAGCACATGGGGATCACTGCTAGAGGGACTCTGATTTTGGGTCCTTGCTATGCAATGACGATATACCAATATGGTTAGAACGATCAACACTACCAATAAAGATCTCAAGTTTGAGGTAATATTTCTTCTCGTGTTTTAAATTATTTATGGATTAATGTGAAAAAGATCCCCTCTCTTGGCTTTGAAAAAATAATTTGTCAATGTTCTTCTGAAAAAATTTCATTGGCCATGACATTCATGTCATGTACATTGCAAATGATCCGTTGAATCGGACAAAAAGTGTGTTGGCTATAGGCCTAATAGGTGCTTCCACTGTGTCTGGAACCATTAAGCCGTATCATAGTGACCATGTTAAATTTATAATTATTTAATTATTGTTGATCATTATATGCATTTAATGTTAGTTTTCATTTCATTCAATTCATTCTTAAATCTCATCGTCGAGATATCTTCTTCCTCTATTCATTTATCATTCATATGCACATTGAGTTACACGTCGTGTAGTCCACACATTTTTACGGTGGAAAACTCATAGTCAAATTCACATTGAGTATTAATTATCTGATGTGTAAAACCCGACAGTCGTGTAACAAGGAGGTTAAACGACATGTACTAGATGCACACGCCATGTACCCCACACACGTCTATACAAAAATACAAACCTAGATATTTGTTTTGTATCATAGAAATGGTGAGGAGGATACACGGTGTGTAGCTGAATGTACACATCGTGCACCTGACCTGTTTATGAAGAAAATTAACACCAATTCATTACTCCATAATCCTCATCATTAAGTGTTTTGTGTGTCATTTATTGGCACAACATGGCATATGATCTACATTATATGATATTAAATGTATAATTAATTTATGCATAAAAATTTGAACTATATACCATGTATAGTCATAATACATTGATTAATCATTACACATCAAGTTTATAAACATGTGTTTCATGTTTAATTTATTGGATCATACATTCCATGTAATTACGTGATAAAACGTGTATTCTATATGCCACATGAGTAGATTGTATACGATCTAAATACATACATATTCTCCCGAACATGCACTCGTCGAGTTAAATCCAAGTACAAGTCGTGTACTTATGTTGTTAAAATTTAAATGAAATTAATTTATTTAAATTATTTAAAATAATAGCGGATGAGTATCTCTAGAAAATATTGAATGAAGATTAACATAAAATGAATTAATTGAATAGATTAATTCGTGTGTGTTTTATCTTAATAAAAAAATGTATCGAAATGAATGCTAGTCAGTTATTTTAATAGAATGTTTGAAGTAAAAGTGGATGATCATGAGCTTAGACCGAACTTTGTATGTGTGTGATTTCTTTTTTAATTTAATTATTGCATGGGGTTTTTCAAATATTTTGTTAAATTAAATTAATGGTATGCGTGATATGTCATGACCTGTCCCCCAGGTCCTGTGTTGTGACTACCCCAAGCCTGCCTCCCCAAAGTCAGGGGCTGACGACTAGCCCCGAAGACATCAACCTACAAGTGGGAGGAATATTACTAAATACATGTATGTACACACACGCCCAACCACATCCCAACACGTTGAAAGGGGGAAATGAAAACCGCTAAAACAAAGTTGTGTTCAAGTACATCTGAAAGTATGTGGGCCATATTACCAAACCCAACAAAGAACTAAAAACATCAAAACAAAAAAAAGAACATTGATGTCCATCTGTAGAAAACCCCACCTGATCATGAGTGTAATGAAGTTACTAGATGATTAAGTAGTATGTCCTGTCCGCCCAGTCCTACTGGGCCCCACCTAGTCCTGGGCCACCAAGTCCACTATCGTAGCGTACTTCTGTCCCGTCTCTCTCTATGAGCACCTATGTCGAAACGTTGACCATCTGCACCAGACAAAACATGTGTGGGTGAAGCCCGTGCAGGGGTGAGTAACACAGTACTCATTAGGGACCCCAAAACAAAAAGGAATGACCACACAATAACTCCTTAAGGTAAAACACAAAATACAAGACAACTCACACCAGGTATATTCTAGGGTAGTAATAGTATCATCATCTGTCACATCATCGAACACCTCAGCTACTGGAGAACTCCTCCTCTAGAGAGTACAGTAGGTCTACCAAGCCATGAAGAGGTGCTTCCCACTAACCATGGACTGCTTAGGTACTCCTCCTCCAATGCTAACTGTGGGCTTGAAAAGTCACAGAGAGGTGCTTCCCACTAGTTATGACCAACTGAGGAACTCATCCTAATCCCATACCATGGGCCTACAAAGTCACAGAGAGGTGATTCCCACCATGGGCCTAAAAAGTCACAGAAAGGTGCATCCCACTAAGCCAAAAGTTAGCAGTCTTCAGGTCGCAGCCAGTCGCAGGGTTTTGTACGTAGTGCACTTAGGAGAACATTTCCTCAAGCACTTCATTGCATCTCAACTATCACGAAAGTCGCCATAGAGAATGCTAAAAGATCTACCTCGTCGAGAGGGTCACAACACCGCAAATAGCTCATCAATCATATGCGTGATTTGAAAGATACAAACGTTTTAGTAACCAAGGGGCAGTTGTGATGAGGCCGGGTCCGACCCGGTTAGACGGACCCGGCCAACCTGGCTCAGGGGTCCCACATACCCCGGTTCATTAAGGTGGACTCGAACCGACTTGGTGCTGGTCGAGGTCAGTATAGTCCGGTCTGGCCAGCGGGTCAGCCCCAATAGGCCACATTAGACCTGACCTGGTTAACCGATGGCCCAGCCCGCTGGGTTGCCTGACGACTCGGTTTAGTTTCCCCCATTGGCGAGGTCCAGCCTGCTGGGACCGGGTCCGGCCCGCTGGGCAGCTAGACCAGTCCGACCCACTGGGGGCTCATCCTGCCAGCTGGGGACCAGCCGTGTGGTGTGGCCGGTGTGAGCAACTGGGACACGGCAGCCTACCACATCCCCTCCCTATACGAATGCGGCCAGTAAGAGGTGGGTCCCACCTCCTGCACGGCACCCACCTGGCACCACATCCAGCTTCTTCCAAGACCAACGGGCCATGGCCTCATGCCTTCCCCGCGGATGTTTGGGGCTCCTCAACCTGCCATGATCAAGGACCGCGACTTCTAGCTCGTCCGGGCAGCCCGGATGCGGGTTGTCCCTCCACGTGATGCCCTGCCTAGCGTCGCGTCCTCCAGTACGCCGCCGTGGCTTACGAGTCATGGCCTCCTGGTCAGCACGACCCACTGGTGCGGGTCGTCTCCTCCATGCGGCTGGTGAGGCCTACCGCCAGTGGGGCCACTTTCGGCACTGGTGTGCCGACAGGGCATTTAGCGGGCCACTGGACGTGTTCCGGTGGTCTGTTCTTCAAGTCATCTGCGTCTGTGGCCTCCGTGGAGTTCCCTCTTCACCGCAAGGATCCTGAACCTGCCTTGACGTCATTTTGAGGGTACGACCAACAATAATTCACATGCGTAGGCGCTTGAGCCTTGTTCGTGTCGGCCCGAGGCCTCCACATTAGAGGCTTAGAGTGATGGGATGTTCAGGGGATCTTCCATTCAATCATTCCATGCCAATATTTGGACTCTGAATTGAAATAACCCCAACAATAAAACACATTTCCACATAACGCACGAATCATGGATCAACATGTTCATGGGTTGATACGTGTTAATCATTTTTTTTAAAAGTATGGGGAAGAACATCAAATCAAAAACCCCTAGCTCTTATGATGTCTGATGCCGATGCGTTCATCCTTGAGGGATAAGACGTCGACATCGCTTCTTGGCTCCATTCTTCGAAAGGCATCGAAGATGATGAAGTTCCACTGATGTTCTTCATTCTCTGCTTGGGTGGAAGTCTGTTAGAGGTTCCCCAGAGAATCAGCTAAATATTTTATCATTATTTTCCCAGTGTGTTGAACTATAAATAGAAGCACATCGTAGTCTCTCCATTATGATTCAACGTCGCATAGTTATGCCGTTTTATTTAAGAAACAGCGGTGCTGTTATGCATCATTAAAGCATCATTACGCTGCAGGTTAATGAGCCATTAATGAGCCTCATTAACGCGCATAGTCGCTGCCTCGTCGCTGCCCCGCAACGTCGCCATTCACCACTCAATGCTGAGAAAATAAATAAAATAATTCTTTTATTTTATTTTATTATTTTTCTTGAAAAGTCAGAAAAAAATCACTTTTTCGCTCGGCTCTTTTCGGCCGAAGTTATGTCATTTCTAGGTGAATCCCAACATTTCAAATTCAACGGTGCCCTCAAATTTTTAATCTGAGCACCGGTTAAAAAGATAGAAAATCCCGCTCACACATTTACCTAACGTATTTAAAAAAAGTTAAAAAAAAATTAACATTCAACCTCGACATGTGCCGGTCGAGGTTAGGCTCCGCCTAAGGGGAACATGCCCTCACGAGTTCAATGATACTCTTAGATTTTCAATCCGAGTTACCGTTTAGGAGTTATATGGATTTGAAAATAAAATAATTGTTAATTATTTTATTCACGACCAAAAACTAACATCCACTGTTGGCCCACGACAGCCAAAGTTAGGATTTGCTTAAGGAAAACATACCCTCAAGAGTTCAGAAGTGGTATCCGATTTTTAATCTGAGTCACCATTTGGGAGTTATAAGTATTTGAAAAATAAATTAATTTTATTTTATTATTTTATTTACGGTTATGCCATTTTCTAGTTTTCTTACTGGAGGCATGCGCCGACTAAACATAAGTCACGCCTAGGGTAAAACTGCCATCCTGAATGCAATGGTGCCCTCAAATTTCTGATCCAAGCAACCGTTTATAAGTTATTCCACTTTTTCAAGAAAATTGTTCACACATGCTATTTAAAGCCTAACAATTTTCGATGGATTATTCAAGGCACTTCAAGCCTAGGAATCACAGGCCATCAAATTCCGCCATCTCAAAATAATTGCATATAAATAAAAAAAATTACATGGATATACAAGGACATTACACTCTCCCCATTTTAGGGATTTACATCCTCAAAATCCAAAACAAAATTAGACAAACATATAAGGGGTACTGAGCACGAATCTGAGCCTCCCACTCCCATGCGCTTTCCTAGAGATTTTCATGATTCCATCGAACGCACATCATAGGAATCAACTGCCCCTATAGGACCCGCTCTTGTTTATCCTCTATCTCCACTGAGAACTCCAAAAACTTCACTCCTTCATCAATTTCTAGCTCGCCCTGGTCAATAACGTGCGATGGATCATGGACTTATGTTCTCAGCTGCAACACATGGAAAAAATCACGCACCCGGTGCATTTTTAGGGGAAGAGTTAGGTGGTACGCCACCTCGCTAACTCTGATCAAAACCTGGGAAGATCCGATGAACCTCAAAGATAGCTTGCTGCCCCAGCCAAATCTCCTCAATCCTCGTTGGGGTGAGACTTGAAGGAAAACATGGTCTCCCTCCCCAAACTCCAAGGGTCTCCATCTCCAGGCCACCAGTACTGACGTCGGAGGTCCTGTCATATCTTTGCCACACCAGGACGTACCACCAAAGAGGATGTATGGAATTCCATAAACACCTCCTCTTGTAACGTCACTAGTACTACGGTGTATCCTTTGAAAAGGATTATGTGCTCCCCAACTATCGAAAATCCCTCAGGAGATTTTCATGAGGATAAATTAGCATGTCATGCCTCACAGTCAACATCCACGAACTGTGCCTTGTAGACTTGCTGCAAGAGTGGGGGAGTGAAAATCATTGAATGAAGGTAAGTTGCTCCATCATCATCCACAAAGGATATCTGCATTACAGCTAGCTGCTCTATTGCCTCACTCACCAGCTGTAAACCATACTTCCTACTGAGCGTGTCTGCCACCACGTTCCCCTTCTCAAGAGTATAGACTATCTCAAAGTTATAGTCCTGAAGGAACTCTAGCCATTACCGCTGTCACAACTACTGAAAATAATACGGGAACCTTTCTATTCACGCGAAAGGCTAACCCTTTTAACTGATTGATGTGCCCATCGACCCTTTGGTATTAGGTACTCGTTCTCCATGAACACTTGATTAAAGTGACGGTCTTCAACACATAACCTCGAACACTGGGTCTTACTAAGCCCTTCATCTAAAAGTCCCCCACCTACTCCCCTTACTTGCGAAGCTCTACGAAATCCCTCTGATATAATGATGCTGATATCAATCCCATCTCGGTGTGTAGAATGATACTAAAGTCCCTCCCCGTGTGCGGAGATAACACTAGAAACATCTTTTGAAGGGACGTTCCCGCACTCTTCCTCTACTATTGGGAACTGAAAACTCAAAAAATCTACCGCCACGAGGGTATGGCCGGTTGACTAAAGAGTGATCAGCTGCACCCTTCTATGCAATATTTTATCCCATGTTTCATGGGTTTCACTTTTTTTCATTGACCAAGGAAAACCCCGTTCCAACGCTGCAGAATATACCACATCCTTTTGGCCTAAAACAGTCAATCTAAGCATGAAAAGTGGATGACCAGTCCATACAAAAACTAACATCGTAAAGCCTCAATGCTGCCACCAAGAGTTTCCAATCGAAACTCTCGCCTCAAGGTTCAGATCACACCATTGAAATAAGTGTGATTATCACGTCTCCTCCCATAGGTATCTCTAGATGTAAGGATCAAGTCAACGGTTTAACTATAATCTCTAGGTCTTGAACAAGATTCGTGAAAAGAAGGAATGATTAACACCTGTGTCTATTAATACGACAACCAGTAATAGACACAGACTATACCTTGAATCCTTCATGGAGCCCTCAGGTCATACTCCTTGACCGCATGCAGTTACTCCCTTCCCATGTCCTCCAACTGTACCCTCAATCCACAAAGCTCTGTGGGATCCATTCAATATGCCGATGTGTATATCAGTTTCATCCAAAGGTATAGATCAAGGATGAAGTTTAACTCTCAACGGAGAGTTAATCATGGAACATATTCAAGGGAGACGTCCTTATACTCTACTGTCACTAATGAACTTGAGGACTCATTACATTCACTGCACTGAGGGTCGAACTAGCCAACTGAATAGGATTTTGTTATACCCTCCTCTTCCTGTGTTCATCAATAGCTACAAGGATTTCCCTTCTGTCGATAAAGGGAAATCTGGTTCCACCTTCGTGGATGAACCACATCCTTTGCCTAATACAGTCAATCCTGGCATGAAAAATACTAGTCCATACCAATAATGATGTTGTAAGGCCTCGACACTACTACCAAGAGATCCCAACCGATACTCTTTCCTCTAAGAGACAAGTCACACTGTCACCACAAGTGCATGGTCATTGGGCCTCCTCCAGTAGGAATCTCTAAACGTGAGGGTCAAGTTAACGGTCTTAACTGGAACCTCTAGGTATCAAAAAAAAAGAAGTGGAAGGAAAGGGAAATCACTAGTACAAGTGTCTATCAATACTACAGCTAAAGTAGAAAGAAACGCATTGTACCTTGATTCATCCCTGGAGTCCTAGGGTCATAAGCCTCGATAGACTGCAATTGTCTCCTCTCTTTACCTGTAGCATGAATATTGGGATAATCTCGCACAAGATGTACCTTTTTATGATAAGCATATCAAAGCCTTCCCTTCTGGGAACTAGCACGCTCCCTCATATGAACCCTCTGGTTTTGTGGCTTACTTTGCGCACCTGTAATTTGTAGGTCATGTTGACCCTTCATCATGGGTGATCGTTGCCTCGGATTCCCGTGACACACATTCAGACTTTGTGTCTTATTTTTGAGTGCCAAAAGAGTCATCCACAACTCGGTCTGGCAAGCTGCATGCACCTAAACCACTGGATGTGGGCCTTCTAACTGATCAATAGGTGGTGGTAACCTTGGTATACCACCTGGTGGGGCCATCTCTAGAACTGGTCCCTGAACAGACGCCTCATCGCTAGGCGGACTATCCTCACGACCTCGTATCAGGATCCTGGCTGGTCATCCACGTTGAGGCATTCTAAGATAGATCAAGATGTACCATGATTAGAAGGTTATACCTGGTGATATGACTCTTATTCAAAATAAGGAGACACTTATGCAACTAGTGTATTCATGTACTGATCCTAAAATATAATTCAAGGTCCGAATGTTTGGATATGTCGGCCGCAGCACCAACATTGGACCCCCCGAATCTGAAATTCGAACTCGCAACACTTAACACTGTTGCCTAAAAACAAAAACAACAGACTCCCTATCTTTGTGGTAGGAACAAATTCCATTTGACACAACTTTGTCACGACCCGTCCCCTGGAGCCTGTGTCGTGACTACCCCAAGATTGCCTCCCAAAGGCCAGGGGTTGGCGACGAGTGCTAAAGCCATCAACCTAAAAGTGGGAGGAATTTGCCTGAATACCTGTACACACACACGCGCCCAACAACATATTGACACACCAAAAGGGGGAAAAAGAAAACCACTAAAACAAAGTTATGTGCAAGTACATTTAAAATTAAGTGGGCCAGAATCCAAACCTAACAAAGAACTAAAAACAATAGAACACAAAAGAGAACTCTGATGACCGTCCGCAGAAAACCCCATCAGATTGTGAGAGTAGTGAAGCTAATGGAAGTTGAAGTAGTATTTCATGTCCGCCCAGTCCTACTAGGCCCCACCTAGTCATGGGCCACAAAGTACACCTTCATTGCATCTGTCAGTCCCGTCTCCCTAAGCACCTATGTCGAAACATCGTTTGTCTGCACCAGACACAACATGTGCGGGCGGATCCTGTGGAAGGGTGAGTGACACAATACTCAGTAGGGACCCCAAAACAAAAAGGAAAGACACCACACCAATTACTCAAGGTAAAGCACGAAACATAAGACAACTCACACTAGGAATATTCTAGAGTACTAATAATAGCATCATCAGTCACATCATTGAACACCTCAGCTGCTGGAGAACACCTCCTCTAGAGAGTACAATGGGCCTGCCAAGTCACGAAGTGGTACTTCCCACTAATCTTGGACTACTTTGGTACTCCTCCCCCATCACGTACAGTGGGCCTGCAAAGTCACAGAGTGGCTCTTCCCATTTTGGGCCTGCCAAGTCAGAGAGAGGTGCTTCCCACTGGGCTAAGAGTCAGCAGTCTTCAGTACTCAGTAAGTCGCAGGGTTCTGTACGTAGTGCGCTTTAGAGAACCCCTCCTCAAGCCCTTCATCGCATCTCAAATATCACGAAATTCACCATAGAGTGTGCCAAAATATCTGCCCCATCGAGAGGGTCCCAAATTCTCAAACGACTCGCTAATCAGGCACACAGTTTGCAAGATACCAGCATTTTAGTAACTAGGGGACCGATTGCAATGGGGCCCAGTTCGACCCGGTCGGACTGACCTGACCAACCTGGCCCGGGGGTTCCACATACCTCTGTTCCTTAAGACGGACTCGACCTGACCTGGTGCTTTTTGAGGTTGGTCTGGTCCAGCCTGGCCAGTGGGCCAGGCCAAACAAGCCTCGCTGGACCTGACTCGGTTGGCCGAGGGTCCAGCCCGTCGGGTCGCCTGACGACCCAGTCTAGTCCGACCCGGTCCGAAGGGGGCGTGGTTCCATTCTACCGGTGCGTTTCTGGCCCACCGGCGAAGTCTAGCTCGATGGGCCTGGGTCAGGCCCGCTGGGTAGCAGGACCCGCCTGACTTGTTGGGGGCTCGACCTGCCAGTTGGGGATCAGTCGCACAGTGTGGCCGGTGTGAGCACCTGAGACCCGATAGCCAGTCGCATCCCCTCCCTGTCCGAACGAGGCCCGCAAGAGGTGGGCCGCACATCCTATGTGGTGCCCTCCTAGCGCCCCATCCAGCTCCTGTCGCGGCCGAAGGGTCGCGACCTCTCTCCTTCCACGCGGATGTGCATTTCTCCTCAGCCTACCGTGGTCAAGGACTGCAGTTTCCAGCTCGTCAAGACAGCCTGGATGTGGGTCGTCCCTCCTCGTGGTGCCCCGCCTGGTGCCGCGTCCTCATGCGCGTCACCGTAGCTGACGAGCCGCGACCTCCCTGTCAATGAGTCCCACCAGTGTGGGCCGCCTCCTCCATGTGGTCAGTGAGGCCGACCGTCGCTGCTGTTGCTGGCGTGTTGACAGGGCGTTTAGCGGGCCACCGGACGCGCTCCTGTGGTCCGTTCTTTGAGCTGTCTGCATTTGTGGCCTTTGGGGAGCACCCTCTTCAACGTGAGGATCCCAAACAAGCCTTACCGTCATTTTGTGGGTATGACCACCAAGAACGCACATGTATAGGAGCTCGGTACTTCTTCGTGTCAGCCTGGGGCCTCCGCATTAGAGGTTTAATGTTGGGGGAGGTTCGGGGGAACCTTTTTTCAATTATTCCATGCTATGATTTGGACCCCGAATAGAAATAACCTCAAAAATAAAACACCCTCACGCATAATGAATGAATTTCAGATCAAAATGTTTGTTGGTTGATACGGGTTTGCCATTTTTTGAAAAGGACGGAGAAGAACATCAAATCAAAAACCCCTACCTCTTATGACATCTAATGTCGTGGCGTTTGTCCTCAATGGATTAAGACGTCGACATCGCTTTTCGGCTCTGTTCTTCAAAAGGCGTCGAAGATGATGAAGTTCTGTCATCGTTCATCATTCTTCATTGGGGTGGAAGTCTGTCAGAGGTTCCTTAAGAAATCGTCCAAATATTTAATCTTTATTTCTGCAGTGCGTCGAACTATTAATAGGAGCACATTGTAGCGTCTCCATTATGATGCGACATCGCATCATTATGCTGTTTTATTTAAGAAACAACCATGTTGTTTTGCATCATTAAAAGCATTGTTACGCTGTGGGTTAACAAGCCATTAACGAGCCTCATTAATGCGCATCGCCACCACCTCGTTGCTCCCCAGCAGCATCGTCATCCGCCACTCAAAGGTGAGAAAAGAAATAAAATAACTTTTTTAATTTATTTTATTATTTTTCTTGAAAATTCCAAAAAAATAACTTTTTCACTCAGAACTTGTCGGTAGAAGTTATGTAATTTTTAGGTGAATCACATCATTTTAAATTCAACGATGCCCTCATAATTTTAATCCAAGCACCGATTCAAAATTTAGAAAATCCCCGCTCACACATTTACTGAACACACTTAAAAAAAGTTGAAAAAAATTAAATTTCAACCTCAACCCGCGGAGGTTGAGGTTAGGCTTTGACTAAGGGGAACATGCCCCCATTAGTTCAACGGTACTCTTGAATTTTCAATCCGAGTTACCGTTTATGAGTTATAAGTATTTGAAAATTAAATAATTGTTAATTATTTTATTCATGGATAAAAACTAACTTCCAATGTTGGCATGTTCTATCCAAAGTTAGGATCTCACTATGGAAAACATACCCTCATGAGTTCAGCAGTGGTATCATATTTTTAATCCAAGTCACCATTTGTGAGTTATAAGCATTTGAAAAATCAATTAATTTTATTTAATTATTTTATTTACGGTTATGCCATTTTCAGGTTTTCTTACTAGAGGTTTAGTCAGCTCCTAGGGTAATCCCGCCATCCTGAATGCAATGGTGCCATCAGATTTTTGATCCGAACAACCGTTTAGGAGTTATTCCACATTTTCAAGAAAACAGATCACACATGCTATTTAAAGCTTAAAATTTTTTGACGGATCATTACGGGCACTCTGAGCCTTGGAATCATGTGTCATCAAATTTTTCAATCTCAAAATAATTTTATATAAAAAAAATTTACACAAAAATTTTGGGACATTACCTGACATCCCTCTCTCCTTATTATGTACGGGTCTACGGACCCACAATTTCATTATGTAAACCCCAATTTTGGTTCTATTCACTTGCATGCGAAGTAAATGCATTATAAGGATAGTGGTCCCAGACACATGGGGTTGGTTTAAGATATAACCAAGACAAAACCAAACTAGAAGATACATAAGACATAGGTGGAATGTTTTAACTCGAGCCCAGACCGATTCAAAGAGTTTTTTCCCTAGGGTCAATGGTTTCTTTATTGTCCTCTCAATAATCAAATCGCTAGTTAAATATCATGATCATGCCACATTTAATATATTTTATTTATGTCTTATGTATGATTTATTTTATGTATGAAAGAACACAATCTCATAAATAAATCGATTAATATGCAAAGATGGTTTAAAAATTAAAGGATGTGTAAATATTATATCAAGGACCTAGTTAATCACTTAAGTAAAATCCACTTAACATTAACAAGACATGTAAATAGATAAAATAAGAAAGGTTACATATAATAAACATAATCCCTCAAGTTAATATTAAGTTATTATTCCTTTTCTTAGAAGAAAGTGTTGAGGAAATTCGAGTTAAGATTTTCAGATTGAAGAGTCCATTTAACGGAATAAGAAAATGCATGCTTGGAGTTGGAAAGACCGCCTACCTAAATACCTTATAATTTTCCTGGCCTTTGTCTGGATTATAAGAAGGAAAATATGGATCATTTCCATTAAAACTTCAGTGTGACAAAACATTTTGAGTTTAATGGTAGGGGTCGTTGAGACTTGATAAAATAATGAGACTTAATAAAATTAAAATTATTACATCTCACAATTTGTAATCAAGTATGTACTAGTAATCAGTTTTTATATTGTTGTAGAATAATGCCATGTTTTTCAATCAAATTATCTCTACAATCAATTTTGGAGAAATACAATTTCTTAACTGGTGGTAATTTCCAGGAATGGTTCAGAAGTTTACTGGTTGTGTTGCGTCATGAACGGATGTATTACGTGCTAGAGTCCTCAATCCCTGGTATGCCTTATAAGGAGATGAGTGCTAAGGAGTTCACTATTTATTAAAAACACCTAAAAGATGCGCAAGATGTTTAGCGTTCAATGATGTCATCCATGTTTAGAAAACTCATGAAGCATCATGAAAATATGGATACCTAGAGCATGATCCAAAATCATTGTGATCTTTATTAGGAGAGATCAAGACAAGAATAATATGATATCTCCAATGCTCTCTTCATGAGAAAACTTGAAGAAGGTATGCCATCTGGGCCTCACGAAGTCAAAATTATTGGCTACATTGAGTGCTTAAAGGTTCTAGGGTTCATGATTCTTGATGAATTGCACACTGATCTCATTATTTCGTCATTGCCTTAGTGCTTCTCTGGTTTTGTTGTTAATTTTAATATGAACAACATAAAAATCCTCTCTCAGATCTTCTCACTCTACTTCGCTAAGTTAACAAGGATATATAGCATGAAAAATCTCCATTACTTATGGTGAATGAGAGGAAAGGCCAATAGAAGAGCTCAAAGTATAACTCCAAATTTAAAGCTTCTTCACAACACCTTTCTAAGAAGAGGAGGATCAAAGGGAAGGTAAGGGAACAAGATACTATTTATTTCACATGTGACAATAAGGGCCACTGGAATAAAAATTGCATCCAAGAAAACAAGGGGAAGCTTCTTGTACATTTATTATCGAGTGAAATCTATTTTTTTCGAAAAATTGGATATTAGATACAACATGTTGTGCTCACATATGTATTAAAATATAGGAACAAGTAGATTCTAGAAGATTTCCTGAGGTGAGCTAGATCTACGAGCAACCAAAGAAGTCAGATTTGCAACTGTGTCTATTGGGGGGACTACCACCTCACATTAATGACTGTAATGATTTTGGTTACGAAAGATTGCTATTATGTTCCTTTAGTAACCAAAAATATTTTTTATGGCCAGACATAACACAAATAGATTTATTTTCAACTTTGGAAATAAATGTTTCTTTTTTTACAAAGAAATCATTTTTTATGGTAACACATATTTAAATAATGGTCTTTACGTGTTGGATTACATGAACAAAGTAATTAAAATCAATAACAAAACTAATTTACATGATTCACACCACACCCAATTATGACATCACCGACTGAGTCTTATAAATGCAATTGTTTGACCAGATTACACCAAAATGGATATTTGTATTCATTTGAACTAAATCCATTTGGTGTATGCCACACATGTTTTAAAGGAAAAATGACTAAAGATCCATTTAGATGAAAAGGTTAAAGGGCCACAAATCTTCTTGAGTTGGTTCATATCGGTGTTTGTGGGCCATTTCCAGTTGATGCTAGGGGTGAGCAGTCATACTTCATAACTTTTTCTGACAACATTAGTAGATATGAAAATGTCTAATTAATGATGCGCAACTCATATTCTTTTAACAAATTCAAGGAATATAAGAATGAATTTCAGAACCATATTGGTAAAATGACTAAGAAACCCCACTCAAACATGTCATAGAATATCTTAATCAAGACCTTATTTATTATTTACTAGTGTTTGAGATTATATGCCAACTCACTCCTTATACACCACAATAGAATAATGTGAATGAAAGGAGGAACCAAACCCTATTAGATATGGTGAGATCAATGATGAGTCATTCAAGTCATCCATTATCCTTCTAGGGATACACATTACGGACAATGACACACATACTAAACCAAGTGCCAACTAAAGAAAAAAACGATATTCCATAAAAATTTCATTATGGAAAGAAGCCTTTGTTAAATTTACAAGTGTGGGGTTGTGAAATGTTTGTTAATGTTATTTTTGAAAACAGAAATGTACAACGATTCACCAAGTGTATTTTTATAGGTTACCCTAATGAAACTAGAGGATATTACCTATATGATCTTTTAGATAATAAAGTCGTGGTTAACATATGTCGCATCTTTCTCATAAGGGATCTCATCTGTAAAGGAGATGATGAGAGTGAGATGGACTTTGATTAAATCCAAGATCAAGAGATACAAGAGTTGGCACATGAATAGATCCCACAAAGCCCCATAGAGGAGGATGTTCTGAAGATACAAGTTTTGTGTAAGAGTACAAGAGTGGTATAGAACCTGGATGATATGGTTTTCTAGTCACTGTGGATGATTTCTCATTAGTAGTTGATAGTAATGTTGGTAACCTATGAGGAAGTAGTAAGTGGTATAAAATCTACTAAATGGAAAAAATCCATGAATTTTGAAATAGATTACATTTACCAAAACCAAGTATGGTTTTTGATAGATCCTCCAGTGGATGTAGATGTTGTTGGTTGTAAATGGGTATTCAAGAAAAAACTTGACATGGATAGTCAATTCAGGACCTATAAGGCTAGAACTATTACAAAAGGGTTTAAACAATGTTAATGCATTGAATATGTTAAAAAAATTTCACTAATTACTATTCTTAAATAAATTAGAATTTTACCTATCATAAAGACATTTTATGGTTATGAGATTTCAATGATGAATATTAAAATAAATTTTCTTAACAGGAACATTCAGGAAGAGATTTATATGACACAACTAGAAGGATTTGTGACTCCAAAGGATGATGACAAGGAATGCAAGTTGTAGAAATCCATTTATGGATTAAAATAAGCATTCAAGTCATGGAACATTTGATTTGATGAAGCCATAATGGAATTTGATTTAATAAAGAACGTATTTCAGCCATGTGTCTATAAGCAGTTTAGTGGGAGTGTGATCATTTTCCTAATAGTTTATGTTGATGGAATAATACTTACTAGGATTGAAATACTAGTCTTATAGTTCGTTAAGGTCTAGTTAGACAATTTCTTCTCCATGAAGGACTTTGGTGAAACACCATATATTCTTGGGGTCAGGTCCATCATGATAGATCCCGGAATTTGTTTGGACTAAGTCAAAGTACATAAATTGACAAGATTATGAAAATATTAATTATGGAACAATTCAAGAGAAGATTGTTTCCCATGTCACATGACATTCATCTTTCCAAGAGAATGTGTCATCAAACACATCAGGAGAGACATGATGACAATGACTCCATACACATCAGTGATTGGGCTGGTTATGTATGTTATGCCACGTACCATGATAGATGTCGCTATGCCTTAAGAAAAGTAGTAAGATATCAATATGACTCAGGTGACCGCCATTGGATAACAATCAAGATAATATGAAATCGTATTTAGGATATATCTTCACTCTCAATGGATGTGTTGTGAGCTAGAAGAACCCAAATCAAGTCACGGTCACAGATTCTACCACAGAGTTTGAGTATATTGTGGCTTCTACGGCAGCTAAAGAAGTAGTTTGGATACACAACTTTTTCCAAGAGCTTGACCTGGTTCATAGTAGTAAAGACACCACCACACTCTATTGTGATAATACTACAACTCTGAATCTTACAAAAGATCTAATGTCACATTAGCAAATGAAGCACATACTTCAAAAGTATCATCTTTTGATAGATTTTTCTTAGGGAGGTGACGTCGCAGTGAGAGAAGTTACCATGGAAGACAATATAATGACCCCCTTAACTAAAGTTGTAACTCAGTAGAAATATGATCATCATGTGAGAGCTAGTTGACTAAAAATAATAATAAATTGGCTCTAGTCCAAGTGATATTTTATTGGAGTTAGTTTCCAATAATCAATTGTTTATATTTTAGATTGCAAATATAATCAAAGAGGTTAATATTAATTAAATATCTTACTACATATTGTTCATTGTTCCACTTGAATTTAATGTAATAATTTTATAGAGTACATTTCACATTGAAAAGGTCACAATAGTTCCCTACTATGATAAAAATCTTGAAATGCTATGATAATATTCTTAAATATCATTCTACGATCGGATAACATTTTTTGATGAGACACATAGTATGTTGATAGTGAGGTGCGAGTACTTGTATGTGGATGAGACTTTATCTCATGAATTTCTCACTTTGATAATCTACAATATGAGAGATTATGAGAACAAACCCACAAGTAAGAATTCCGCATTTTTGTGTATCATTGGATATTCTTGTCCGTGAGCATGTTTAAGGATCCTTAAACATTAAGATTATTATAAATTCATGTCATAATTCACTCACATTGATGAATTTATATAAACCTTGATGACATATGATCATGGTGAAGTTGGGTATGTTGGGTTCATCATGATGTGTTATTAATGAATAAGTCACGGAAGAATTATTTCCCTGCATATTTATGGAATATGATATTTCAACCCTTTGATTGAAATGAAACATTCACATTAAATTTCATGGCCATGATGTACAGACAAGTTAATTTCAGATAGTTAAAGAAAGACATATCAAACATATAGGTTGATGACACATGATGAGATATTGAGACAAAGTTATTATATTACATATTGAGCATTCATATGTGGTTGTTTTCATTGCGATATATCTTCTTCCTCTATGAGTGTCTTGACCCTTTGCTAGAAAGTAATCTTGAAATTTAGGTAAACTTACCTAATGCTACTGAGTAATAGTCCTAGAGGGTCATACACAAAGTGTTTCCATTGATCTAAGTTAAATATTTGTTATATTTAATAGTTTGAATAAATATTATTCTCCAAACTGAGAAATAATATTTATTTAGAATTTACTAATCGATCGAAAATAAGAAATGTATATTTATTCAAGTGGTAATTATTTAATTACGTGAATATATAAAATTTATTTATATTTTGTTATCTTCAAGGTAATAAATACTTATTTATATAATTATGTGAATATTTAATAAATATTTATTCATCATAATATGAATAGAATTTTTATTTTATTTATTGTAGGAATAATATTTGTTAAAATATTTATTTGAGAATTCAATAAATGATGGTATGGATGGACGAATAGAATTTTCTATCTGATGATAAATATTTATTTACCAGACTATAAAATAATAATTGTCATTGTGTGTGTTTTCACACATCATAAGTGAAATAGTATTAATAAAATTATTGATATGACATGAGGTTTATTGGGGATTAATTCATTGTTAATATCATTTGGGCAATTAATTAGAATTACACCCTAGTCTTAAGTCTATTTATAGACTGAAATGTGAATCGGAATAAGGTTAATTATTGTGTAGAATAATTTCTTCTCAATATCTCCCTCCTATTTCCTTTCTAAATTGATAACAGGATAGATCCCATCAAGCCTGAAGGAATGTGAAATGATTAAAGCGAACAACATAAGTTGACCAATTTGTCGTACTAGCACACGACGTTTTATCAGTGTTGTTTGAATATCAAATGAGCACTTGTGGATCACCGCTAGTGGGTATGTTCTTTGTGTCCTCACTACACAATGACGATACATTGATTGGGTTATAACAATCAACACCATCAATGAAGAAAGATCCAAGATCAAGGTAATCTTTCTTCCTTTGTTTTAAATTATTTATAAATTAACTTGAAATGATCCACTTTCTTGGTTCTGACAAAATCATTTGTCAATATTATTTGGAATAAATTTCATTTGTCATGACATTCACGTCATTTACATTTCAAATGATCTATTTAATCTGATAAAAGTTGTGTTGGCTATTGGCCCAATAGGCACTTCTGCTGCATCTAAAACCATCATTTAGACCCTGTAAAAAAGGATAAGGAATCTTGAGGGAGAAGCACCTACATTCATGGAATAAGTTAATATTGTATTTTTTTTTTATCTAATGAAGTGGTATCATATGATTGTCTTAGAATACACTAAACATTTTTGAAAAAGAAGACCTCGATAACGAATATTAATTCTAATAAGTGGTTCTAAAGCTGAAAGAACTTAGAGGGTGTTTTTGTTAGGGATTGAAAGGGTGGGTTGTCTCATATGGAAGAAAAGGAAGTACCCTATGAATAAAAATCATAAATATCAAGTGGTATCATTTTTATCATAAAAATTGGTATCAATTGGTTCAACATGTGGTATGCCTCAAACTCTTGGTGCATTATTGTTTTATTCATCGACGATCTTGTGTAAGTGTGAATGAGATCACCTAGAAATATTAAAGGATGTAAAAGCTCAAATTTCATGTATTTGTGGAAGTACATGAGTGATATGGAAAACATTGATGTTGTTAACATAGAATCTTGTTACTTGCACCGAGTTATGACTCAGTAGGATTAGAAGATCTGTTAATGACTTCTTACTAATTGATAAATTCACTTTCTGAAATCTTTGAGAGTTCAGCTATAGTTGGAAGTGGTTTTGAACTCGAATGAGTATTTAGAAATTTATTCAACAAGTGGAATCGATAAAACTTAGAGAGATGGTTCTAAAGCCTTTGATAACACAATTAGGGGTATCCAGCATAGAGAGAATATGAAGAGTAAATACTAAAATTTCACAAGTGGTAAACTATGTTAACGGTGAAATGTACAAGTGGAAGCTAGAGTTTTTGTTTTCTTTTAAAGTGGTGTAAAAATCCTAAAGGTGTTATGAAGATAACTTATAAGTAGTTTACATAGCCTAATGTTTTGGATATCAACATGTGGTATAAAAAAATGTGATGGTGTTGTATTCCAATGAGAGACTACTAATTTAACATGTCATCTCCCCAGACCACTGATTGGTCCCTGGAATGGTGGTCACATAGTACCTTAGACACACCTCCATGTACACAATAGGTTTCAAACTAGCGGTGAGGGTATTAGGTGGTACAATTGGGAGACTATATCCTCAGGTCAAAGTAGAAACAATAGTAGAAATAATAAAAAATCGCATAAGCCAATCAAAGAACATCACAAACAAGACAAGGCAAGTGCCAACAGAAACTACAATATCAAAAGGGTGTAACTATGGATTATTACATACATTCCACAATGGATTCCACATGGGCGAATAATATACTTTAGATAATAAATGAATGAAATAAAACTGAATCTACAACTCATCCCCAACTGGTCCTGTGTCCGGCCTGATACCATTATCCATACTCCACCTAGCATGCCAAACAAAACATCATGAAATGACCCTTGCCCTAAACCTATAACCTGAGACCAAATAGTGATATCTTCTCAAGTACCCAAGTGCAATGAAAGTTCAAACAGGGAATGAGTACGACACAGTAGGTCACCACCAACAATGTCCAAAATATAACCAGTCAGTAATAAAGTTCATACAGGAGTGCAATAAATAAAAAATTTAAACAATTTAACAATTTAATTTAAAAGAAGTAAATAACCACCAATACCTAGGCTTCGTGGTGAAACTCTAGATCAGTCTATACCATCTTCGATCCTTAGGTATGTGACCTCAATCGATCATACCTATTTCGGCCAGTGCTAGGGTGTCTCCGAGCACGCTGCGGTGACCATGCTAACCATAGTATCATGACCACCCTTTCAGGAGTTTTTTATATGAGTAACATGACTACCCTATAAGGTGTTTTTCACAACCTCTTACAATAGGATTTTTCACGACCACCCTTTTGGGAGTTTTTATGATCTCCCTGATGGGAGTTTTCACTACCACCCAAGTGTTTTTTTATGCATCACGACCACCCTATAGGATTTTTTCAATATAAGTATCATGACCACCTGGGTATTTTCTTTAGTAGCTTAAGAATTCCTATGAGAGGGTTTACATTAGAACCTTCAAATTCCATCATAGGTAATTTTATTTAAATAGTATCATAACCACCATGATGGGAATTATCCATTTAAATCCAAACACAAGTTCATAATGTAGTATCATGGATTTTTCTGATCTTGTATGAACCCTCAAAATTTCAGTATGAATATTTTTTTTCCTCTAATGGAAGTTCTTAAAGGTTTAAGGAAGGGTTCAAGAGCATTCGAGGCTCGTTCGGAGCCCATAGCACCAGTTTTTGGAGGAACAGACAGAGGAGCACGGTTATTAGTCACCACGTGACTCGACTGTGCAACCCCATAAGAGGTGAAGCACGGTTTGTAAACCATGTGAGGTAGTCCAAATGACCATGAAAAAAACTACAGATGAGTTATAGAGGGGACCTGCATAGGCTGTGCATGATTTGAAAAATTGTGTGGCTAGCCACATGGGTAGCACCAATTAGGTGGTAACCTCGTATGGTTGGTGCATGGATTGGCCAAACCGTGTGAGAGGTGGCTCCCCTTGGATAGTGTTGTGGCATGGTTAGCACACAATTTTTCCAACTGTGCATCCAAACAATGTGCCCGTTTAAAATTGGGTAAAATGATAATTTTTCCCTAAAATATAATTTCCCTCTCTTCACCCAAATGGCCCTAAGACCATCATTTTTATTAATTTTTGATAACCCCCTTTTAAGGGATGAGGGGGAACCCTTACAAGACCCATAGTCTTAGATATTACATGGCCCAAAGGTTTAAGAGACATTACATAAACCGAAGGTCTTATGGAATTAAACTAGACTATAACTATAAGGAATTTACCCTCCCTAGCATCTACATCAAGATGGTAGCTCTCCACCTTCGCATGAACGTCTGGCTAAGCTCCCCGTGCAAGAACAGCCTGGTCCTGATGGCGTAGCCATGCCCTCTCATTCTTCCAAATCTATTAGTTCTATTATGGTGAGTGTACCTAATATGAATCCTCTTCTGGGGCTTCTCTTTTTTATAGGGTTTGTCTAGGGAAACTACACTGATCATATAAGGCCACAGCCTTAAACCTTACTTATTCTTGAGTTATTACAAGATTACACATTGAGGATCTTTTCAGGTTTAGAGTTTTAGAGAATTAGATCATAAAACATGCATTACATTCCACATATAAACAAAGTGGTTACATAAAGATAGTATTCTTCTTTCCCATCAATGGAAACATATTTAAAATAAAACATGGAGTCTTTCTTGACACTTCCTTGACACTATCATCATATCATGTACCTTTCCCTTGACCTGTGAAAAACATTTCAAAAAACTTGGGATGAGCATAAAAATCTCTGTAAGGGATATAAAAATATGGAAAGGAAACATGGGTACATATATACATAAGAATGAAATCATACTTTACCCATAAAACATAAGCACTTTAACATACCTCATCAAATCATGAATAAATCATAGAAATCATAAGACATAAAGGTAACTTGAGGCATTAATAACATTCTTACGTAGGGAGTAACCCTCTTGGTTACGTTTAGAATACCCATCACAGTATATTCCCTAAATCTCTTTGGAGAAACCTTAACGTTTCACTCATTCACATTACCCAATGCATTGGAGAGCTATATCGGGCTCACCCGCCCTTAGTCTATCACGGAACCACCCGTCTTCATAATAATTCCCAAGAACCTCAACATAATTGTATCACATAAAATATGCATAAAGGAAACATAACATTTCCACATTTCAATCATAAGATATCAATACAAAACATTGATATAAAAACATTATAAAAACCATTTTCAAACCCAAAATAAAAGAAAAGTAAAACATGGTATTTATTTTTCTTTTAAAAAAAATGTATGGCTTGTAGAGGAAGTCGAAACTCAAATAATGGTCACGACGGCGGAGAAGTCGTTGTCGCCGCATACGTATGAAGAAAACATTCCCTTTTGTCATTTAGTAAATCACTTCGTATAAAAAAATATTCCTTTTGGATAAACGTAAAAGTCAAAGGGGTTTATACACCATATAAAAGAAGGTTGTGTATAAAACAAAATATGCCTCAATGAAAGGAGATTGAGACGAAGTCCCATACCTCGGGTCTGACATGACTCGGTCGTTCTTTAATCTCCTGAATAATAAACTTGAGTTAATTAATACTTGTTTAAGAACCTTTTTCAAGTTCATTATTCCTTTTATATCACTTATTGCCATGTCATGAACACTATGTTATTATTTAAGTTAATAACGGTCGTTTTAACGATCATCGGTACTTGAGTCAAAAATAAGCACTTTATAATTACAAGTTTTTCATGTATCCATTATATAAAGAATGGTATTCATGATGTAGATATCATATATATCATATATATCCATTACATACATGCATTTATAATATTACACAATCATTTAGAGGTAAGAAATTTAATGCACCGTTCATGGAGACGGTAAGTCATTCGTACGCATGAACGCTACTTTCATTTCTATTTCATATTTTATAGAATGGAATCATAATGATATAAAGATATATTATAATTCCAGTATAATATCATATATAATATCTTAGTTCCATCCTTTATACATCCCACATATGGTATTTAACGAATCAAATCACTTTGAGGGGGCGGTAGTCCGCACTTCCTTAAATGAAGATATCGCGTTTACCCATAATGGAAACCATAAAGGTATTCCCAAAATGAAAAATACAGAAGCTTAATTAAAACATAAACATATTATATATCACATACAAATATAGTGTCATCTTAATGGACACCTTTGAAGGTGTTAAAACAATGTTGAACAATCATCGTTTTCGGAGGCATAAATTCACCATCCACAGAAATAGTATGTTCTTTAACCATTATATGTAGGTGTGTGTAAGTGTAGATATAATAATTCTTATAACAACATCCTAGTATATTTAAGAAACTGGATTTGTTACAAAAGAAATGAATAAAAATAGTTTAGGGGGTTGGATAAGCAAAATAAAACAAAAGGACTCAAGTGAAGACATTACCTTAAAATCGGGTAACTCCCTTTGGTTTGAGCTCAAAAGCTTCCTTGGGAAGACTTATGCCCAAATTGAGGCTTCAAGGAGTAACAAAGGGACGTGGAGAGACAAAATGGGCAGGGTTGGCCGAGCCAAAGGCTTTGGGAGTGTGGGTAAGGAGGTAGAGGTGGGGGCCTTTTATAAGAGGAGAGGAGGGGCACTCTTGGAAAGTAAAGAAATGTTACCTTATTTTCAAATGGGTTTCGGATTTTAAAGGTCCCACATTGATATACTTCAAGGATAAGGTGATAAGGGTTCTAAATATACCCACCCAATAGTTTTTGGACATGTGTAGGTCTTAGATTTTAAATTATCATTCCATTTTATTTAAATCGTCAAATAATGAGGTCATCGCTGCATCATTATGATGTCATACATAATTTATATTATTTAAATTCTTAAAATTATAAAAAAAATACTATTATGTAGGAAATCGTTTTATATTTCCAATGAATATTTATAATGAAAAATCTGACTTGTGTACCCCATTTAAAAATTGTTTTAGTAAAACATCTCTTGTTTGTGTCAATTTTTACTTTAACATTAAATAAAAAGTTATTTATGTCATTTCCAACCAAAGTGGCTCCATGGGGTCCCCAAGTTTACCCATGGATTATATTGGTCGGCCATGACACATCCAATGAGGTTAGGACATGTGTCAAGCTCATCTCATATTATTAAAACATTATTTTTACCTTAAACTACACTGATTACCACTAATCGCGATTAAGAACTTAAAAGTTACTATTCACCAAAAAATTATTTTAATCTCATTGAACCACATTTTACTTCTTAATGAAAACCATGTATGTCAGATTTTTTTGAAAATCAAATCACAGAAGTGGAAAAGTTTCATTTAAACCAAAAATCAGTTTCTTTAACTACCACTTAGTGGTTTCACTATTCATCAAAAATTGAAGTTTTTCAGAAAAATTCCAAAACTTCACCCGAAGCTATATTTGATATTCTGAATTCAAAAATGATGTCTATTTTAAAAAATTAAATACATATAAGATTCATTAATTAATTTAATAATTAATTCCCGCTGTCATGACAAATAGCGTGTTTTTATGAAACAATAAGTATCAAAAGATTGACACTAGTTTAAGTCCAATTTCAAAGTGAAATTGATTCCAATGACCACTATTGGATTAAATAGTAAAAATATATTCTAATTTCAATTCAAAACCAATTCAAAAGATAATCAAATCATATAAATAAATTAGATTAAAAAGTGGTTTTGAGTTAAAATACAACATTTTTCACTATTCATTAAAAAATGAACTTTATCGGAAAAATACCAAAAATTCACACAAAGTATATTTTGATGTCCCAATCATAAATAATAAGTTTATTTTGACAAACATAGCTTATAAAATTGTCAAAATATAGATTTAAAAAGGGTTTTCCATCAAAAGGCAATAAAACAATCTTTTAAGAATATTTGTGTATTCCATGCATAAGATTGTATTTATTTTCATTTTAAACCTCTAAAACACTATCTTAATCATTAATAGACATAGATAAAAATATCTATTATTAATTACTTACTTGGGATATTAAATCCTTCCCCCCTTTAGAAAATTGCATCCACACAATTTATTTACTTATCGAATAAATGGGGGTACTTATCCCTCATTGCATTTTCAGATTCCCATGTTGCCTCTTCCATCATGTGGTTTTTCCAAAAATCCTTTACCTGATTAATCACCTTATTCCGTAACACTTGCTCCCTGTGGTCAAGAATCTAGACCGGTTGTTCCTCATAAGATAGGTTCTCTTCCAGCTGAACTACCTCTGGACTCAAAACATGAGATGGATCTGGCATATACTTTCTCAACATCGAAACATGAAAAACATTGTCACGGTATGCTCGTAGTGACAATTACACATAGTGTAACCTAATTACATGGTTTTTAACCCTTTATAATCCTACATACAAAGTTGGATAAAGTAGAGAGTCCAAAAAATCTCTGACATCACCATTATAGGTATCCTCAAAACTCATTCTCAACTATACTCAGACAATGAAAAGGAAAATACGATGAGAAGGTTAAAGATGTACCTGTCAGATCAGTAATGAGATGTTATAAATGATCTAAAATTATTATTAAGGGTAAGTACAATAAATGTAATAATGAATCAATAGAATAGATCAACATGGAAAGGTAAATAATAGATAACACATGCCATGTAATCAATAGTTGAGATGGAAGTGGGTAAATAATATGGAAAGGAAAGAAACTGAAAACATGTGACATTTAATCAATAAACTAAGAATGAAATGAATCCATAGATTTTATCATATAAAAAAATCATGGATAATAAAAATGACAAAAAATATCTATGAAGGTAATTCTTAATTATTGGACATCATTTATGAGGTACATGAAAATTTATACCTTCAAGACCTTTCACAAGATGGTTTAAAACTATGGGTAGAAACCCATTTAGGTTGGCCAAATTATTTGTCTCATGAGAACCTTTCGATGCATTGAGGGGATATATAAATTATGGGGCCCACCCATCCACGCCATTCAAAATCATTCCTCATATCAATTAATCAAAATAAATATTATTCCTTATCAAATATCAGTATTGAATACAGAATATAGATTTATCAATATTTTCCAGATAGTAAAATAACTTTCAAAGTAAGCACTATATATAAATAGAATATATAGTATTAGTATTAATAATATCCATCACCCAGTAATTTAGATATTTAAGGAAATATCCAATGAAAATGATTACAATTATGTGATTGTCTCAGGAGAAAGTTAACAATTACAGAAGAAAGTGAGATGGCAATGATTACATTGACCACTTCGAAATTTTCAAGCTAAACCCCTTGTGTAAAGTAATTTAAATGGAAAATTAAAATATCATGAAGGTAAAATAATTAATCATATAATATATCAATATGGTCAGTATATATAAAAAAATAAGTACATGGTGAAAATGACTTATACCTTACATAAAGAAAGGTGAGAAAAGAATTCCTTAACTTGAGTCTGACTTGTCACATGTATCTTTATTTTCCTGAATAATAAACTTATATTAATTATTTACATGATTCAGAACCTTTTTCATGTATCTCATTAATTTTATTTCACTTATTAAAATGCTATAAACAATAACTTAAACAATTAATTTTACTATGGTTGTTTTGACAATATTCGGTTTATGTGTCAAAAATGAATTTGGTAAGTCAATAATGGTCAAAGGGTTCATTATATTAACATGTCCAGAATAATAATCATAGAATGATTATCATATTTATACATTAATGATTCTTTTAAAACAAATCATGAATAATATTTATGAGAAATGAACCAACATTATAATCATGGAGAGGGTAGGTCGTACGTACTCATGAGTAACGTTCCCATTATTCTGTGATCATTATGGAAAGAAGTTAAGTAACATTATATATTTCAAGAATGATAATTATAAAATAAATAACATGTTATTTAATCATATATACATATATTTATTTATTTATTTATTTTTATGTGAATGGAATCACATCATTTCGAGGAGGCGATAGTCCAAACATCCACTACTGACGTTATCACTTTTTAGTGTGTGAAAGAGGTAATAAAGAAAATAATATATAATATTTCTAGAAAGGTATTTATTTCATTAAAATAATATAGATTTAATTTATGTTACTTATTTTTAATTAAATCTATCCTTAATATGTTCCATGTATAGTGTGAGCGGATCACATCACTTTGAGGAGGTGGTAGTCCACACTTCCACAAATGATGTTATCATATTTACACAAAATATAAAACATAAGGTTATGTGTTATATAAAAATTATAGAAGAATAAATAAGTTATATATATCATATATATCATATATAAACATTGTGTCCATCATAATTCCCACTATGATAGGTGGTAAAATAAGAACAAAAAATCATCGTTCCGCGAGGCGGTATTCCTCTATACACACGAATGATAAGTTTGTTACCCATTTGATGGAAGTGTATGTAGGTGTGGGTTTAACCCTTAAAATAATAAAATATAATTGTATTTATAATACAATTTTTATTATATAAGCTTCTAATAAGAATATTTGAGGGTGTTTATAATGAAAATAAAACTAAAGAGATGAGGAAGGATATTACCTCTTCTTTGGGGTCCTCTTAGTTTGCACCGAAGGGATACCTTGGATGGATTTATTCCAAAATGTAGGATTATAATATTATAGGAGGGATTTTTGGAGCTTATTTTAATATAGTTTGGTAGATTCAAAGCTCTTGAGAGGTTGGAATAAGTGGGAGGGGTGGGTCCCTTTTTATAGTGTAGGAGTGACATTCTTGTAAATTTTTGGAATGGGAATTCCACCCATGTTTTTTCCATTTCAATTGGATTCAATATTGGTCCAAATTATATAAAAGGGAGGATAAAATATAAATATGAAAATATAATGGAATTTGGAAAAGTTTATAGGTTATTTTACACCTTATATTTAAGTTTTAGTCCCTTATTAAGTAAAATTTCTTCTAAATCACTATAACTAATTTTAATTACTTTCACTAATATTTTTTTGTTAAAAACTAAGTTTAACATATTAGAAATTATATATTATTATTATTATAAATAATTAATACATTTTTAGAATTAAAATCACATAATTTTCATAAATTAATTTAAATTTAATCCCGTAGATGGGACGACAAAACAAGTTTTTAAAGTAAAAATGTTTAAAAGTTTTAAATGTCTTTATATACAATTTAAAATTAAAATTAATTACAATGACTTCAACTTGATTAATATATTTAAAATTTATCTAATTAATATTTAAAACCAATCAAAAATATAATTTAACCTTATAAATATATTAGATGAAAAATCATTTTGGAATTAAAATTCAGTATTTTTCACTATTCATCAAAAAATGAAACCTCATAGAAAAATACAAAAAAATAAACATAACATAATTTAAATTTTCAAATTTTAAAATTTAAGTTTATTATTTAGTTTTAAATTTAAAAATGTGTCAAAAATTGGATTTAAAATAGGTTTTCCATTAAAAGGAAGTGAAATTGTTTTTATAAAAATATATGTTTTTATGCATAAAATTGTGTTTGTTATTATCTTATGCTTATAAAATATATTAAGTGAATATGAAAAATATTTTATTGAATGTAATATATATATACATATTAAATTAATATCACACACTAATTTTAATTAATTTAATTTATTAGGATAAAAGAGCTTTGTGGGAATATAAATAAAAATATTTTCTTTATATTTAATTGGTTTATATTTTAATTTATAATTAATTAGTAACCTATGGATTCATTTTATATTTTTTTAACCATGTATTTTAATTATTTATTTAATAATATTCATAACTTATAATTTAAGGACTAGGTAATCACTTATTATATTAAATAAAAATGTTTTATTAATATATTATTTTTCAATAAAACTCGGTCTTGCATGTAATGCAAGCTATTGAAGAAACTAATTGTTGTGTTTGATGCATGCTAAATCAGTATTGTGTGAATTTAAAGATAAATCATAGATTTAATTTATTTAAAATTATAGTTATATTCTAATTTATCAAGATATTATATTCCCTTACGTGCTTGGTGTGCCATGTCAAACATGCTATGAAATACAATGTTCTTACTTTAGAATTTTAGGTTGTTACATTCTCTCCCCCTTTATTAAATTGTGTCCTCACAATTTAATATTGATCTTAGAAATAAATTGTTTGAGATTTCATATGTTAAAATCCAACATTGTGAGAATTTTTCATAAAACATCCTCCAGAAAAGAGAGAATGGGAAGTACAAAGTTCACATCGACTAACATATAACTAGGTCTCTATGTAGGATAACTTAGTGGGAAGTGAAAAATTAGACTTGGAGGGAAAAGATAAATATTTATAGGGAGTGATTGAGGTCATCAATCAGAAACAAGTGAATGATAGATGGAAAGTTCAGGGCCTCAAATTCATAAACCTGTGATGATTTAGAAAACCTTCAGTTCAATAATAAAAAATAATGTATTAGGACCACATTTTTTTCCTAATTTAATATAATTTTGTATGAAAATTATATTGTGTATTGATAGAATTAGATTACAAAATGTTTATTTTTATGGGAAAACCCTTACGTATCAACAAATATGTTACACATGGGTTTTTTCTTAAATCAAAAACCTTACACACTGTCTAAATATGCCATACATGAGAGAAATATGTTACATAATGGGTTTTATAAAATGAGAATATATTACATCTGAAAAATTATCTTACATATAGAATTATTCATATAATAATACATTAGAAATGAGATTATTTATGGGAAAAACCATACATATAGGGTGAGTATCTTACATGTGGAGTTTTTTCTAAGGAAAACCCCTTATATATTGGTTAATATGTTACATATTAAACAAATATATTATGTAGGAAATAAAAACCATTCATATGGTAATTTTTCTAGATTAAAAACATTACACATAAAAATTTATATTACTTATAGTGAAAAAAATGCACAGATAGATTTTTTTCAATGTCAAAAACCATACATATGACTTAAAAACATGTTTATAAATTATATTAGAGTGTAAAACCTTACATATCAAATAAATACACTACATATAGACATATGTCATATATATCAAGGGGAAAACACAAATTCTATAAAACACTCATATATAAGATATTATATATCTTACATATGGACACAAAGGGGGGATATGTATGATACTCTTCACCAGGGTCAAAACATAGTCAAATTTTTTATTAGAATAAATAATTTTACCAATTTTATTCCTAAATGATAATTAAAGTTAAAAAGGTTTATTAAATAAGAATATTTTGTTGTTTTACAACTTGTACATTAGAAGGTCAACCAAATAGGGCTCTTAATATCCTCTTCCATGATTGTTTCTCGTTAAATTCATAACAAATTGAAATGTTATTTGATCTTGGAGATTAATTGAGTATAATATAACAGTCTATGTCGATTATTTCTTGATTTCATTCCATCTTTCTTCATGAATTATTATATTCATTTGATGAGGGTTTTTATTAATGATCACATTAGAGCATGGTTGAATTGACTTAAATGGTGGGGATTTTTCTCAACATATATAAAGTATATATTGTGAGGATGACTGTAAATGGTTTTGTGTGGATTTACTAAATTATGTCAATGCCCTAAATTACTTAGTGATTTTGAATATTTTTTGTGAGATTAAGGGATTAAATAAAGGAATAAATTGTGGATTTTATGTGTTAAAGTTCCATATTGATATTGGGGGTGGTGCACATCTATTTTCATAGAGATTTAAATTTTGAAAGATTTATGGTGATTAATTTCTTTAATATATCCTAAATATAAATTTTCAAATTAATATTAAAATAATGTGTTTTTAACTAATGTTATTTTATAATTCATGTGGATGATGGATTGATGGGGTTTAAAATTCATGTTGATAGGTGATGGCCGAATGGTCTTGGATAAGATTTGGTGAGGGAGGGTGTGCTTACATTAAAGGGAATAACTCTATTAATGAGGTAGGTGGTCCCTTAAAAATCTCCCTATGTATATGAATTTTTGTTTATGTAGCCTGTGATATGATTTCTCAACTATTTTGTGTGATTAAACATTAATTTAAAAATGAATTGATTCCTTATAGATTCCATAATGATACTGAATGTGTGATGGTCCATTGTTGAACCTCAAAAGTATTTTTCTTCCCTAGATGTCAAAGGCTATGAGATTCATTATAAATGAATTATATGATGTATGTAAACCCTAGAATGTTTTATACTCAAAAAATGAACATAGCATCCCTTAGTAAAGGTAAACTTAAACCCCTCCCTTGAGGGGAGAGTGAATACTATGAATGATTTTACTATGTAGGTAATAATAGAAACTTGATATAACTTATACCCTTTAAGCTATTTTATTATAGATAGGGGATATTCTTCCTCCCCCCTAGACTTTGAGCATCTTGGTGGGTATACCCTAGGTAGATTTATGCATGGGTTGGGTGTGAGAGGTCTGACCTAGGATGACTTGGGAAGTGATATTAGTATCATTCCATCTCTCTAAAGTGATTCTACTATAGTTTTTTCTATGAGGTTTTTGAGGCCTCAATAGAATTATGGTAATGTTAAGGTGTGTTATTTCCTATGAGTATTGTGTTTGGTCTCTAGAGTTGGAAACAATACAAAGGGATCTTGGTAGGGTACCTAGGAAATGATGTGACTTGGGGGACCATGGTGGGAGTTGAATTCATTTATTTACTACTAAAAGGGGAAGTACAGTGAGACTGGTCTGGTTGTTTCCTTGTATAGATGTAGTGGTGGTGATAAGTTTTTCTCTTGAGATGATGACCTTGGTTATGTGTGATAGGTTTGGGTGTATGGAAAACCCACATTATTAATTATATATTATGTTATGGGGTGGATTCCCCCTGATTATTTCATGATATATTACAAGGTGTATATTACACCAGATTATTATTATGAGATATTTCTCTATGAGATGATTCATCCAACATATTTTTATGAGATATTCCTAGGTAGACTACTTATTCACCTAGGTGTTACAAAGGATTACAATGTGGAACAACTTCCCCTTGGGTGTGTTATTCATGAGATTTTCGGGTAAACTAGTCTCCCCCTGTGTTCATTTTATATGAGATCCATGAGTGGGACACTATTACTATGTGCCTATTTTATCTGAGATTTAGGTTAGGGAACTCCCCCAAACTATTTTTATGTGATGATATGGGTGGGAAAATTTCCCCTAGAGTGATAATTTATTTAGGAATCTAGGGGTGCACTACTCTCCCCCCCCCCAAGAGTTTTATATATAAGATAATCTAGGTAGGTCACTCCCCCTAGATTTATCATATATATACTTATGTTTTCATATTCTGAAGAATCTATGGTAGGAAATGTATCCCTGTAATGTTTATGTGACATTTTCAAAAACATTCATCAATCTTCAAAGAAAGTATGGATGATCCTAGGTGTCACCTGAGAACCCAAGGATTAGTAGTGATTATTCTAGAATAATTATGCATTGTATTCATTTTTTTTCATATCACATGTGCATAAAATTCATTACCTATTGGGTAGGGTCCATCATTTTTGTTTTCGTTCTAAGTCATACTCACACCTCGGTTATGATACCATAGTTATTTAGTACCCAAACATACCACATTTCTTTTAGGTTTAGGTAGGGCAGGGGCCTATTGTTAGATGATTGAGATGGAGAAAACCAATGGGTAATTAGTTATATGAATGCGATTAGGACTAGTGATGTTATATGATACAACATACGTTTACCTATTTTATTTATTTTTCATATTTTATCATCTTGATGGGTGGATATTTGAGATCAATGACTATATGATTTAATATTTTATTATTATATCATGATTCTTATTTATTAGATTTTCATACTGTAATTATTATTATATATGACGTTTGGTTGATATATGATATTTAAATTATTTTATTACTATGATATGAGATTATAGTATCCCCATATTAATATCGTATCCCCTCATTGATATCCAATAACCTCTATTATATGGGGAGGAACAATAGAGGTCATGTGACACTCCATACAGAATACTGATGAGTGGTCTCTGATCCGGGGACTTTACAAAGTGTCATCGATGCATCTTTTTCTTTATCTTACTATTTAGGGCATGGTAGATAGGGAATAATGATGTGTCATAGATTTTTATGGTCCTTATAATGGTGTGTAATAAACAAATTTTTCTTTGGGAATTCCAAGTTACTAGGAATATGGGAATTTTCTTCTTAGTTTTCACTACAATAGTTTAGATATTTATTTAAAGATTATGTGTGTATTTTATAGGTTTTTACAGTTTTGGATCATGGACTATTGGAAAGAGGCTATTGTATGTGCATCATATTTGATATGTAGGACTCACATGATATTTTTGTTCTTGTATGTGGTTGATATCACTGAAAATGAGGGTTCATTTGTTTAAAGTGTCAACAACCAATAATATAGTTTTTTCACAGATTAATTATTAGTGGAATTATACTTAGAAGAGTAATGATATTTTATCTAATTATTGTCCATGTGTATCTTAATATGATATGTTTGATAATTATTACTATACTTTACTCTTGAAAGGGATATATCATGTACCTTACTGGGTCATTGAAGGGAATTTTATGCCATGATATGGGTTTTATAATGAAAATGAGTTCAATTATAGAATGTGTCAAAAAATATGGGTTTCCCCTATATTTCATATTGCTTTAATTCTACTTAATCAAATTATATGACTATGGGTTACTCTGTATGAATCATATTAGGGTGATATTGTGTGTGTGTGTGTGTGTGCACATGGATGTGATCTTAATCCTTGAGGGGGTAATTTTATACATGAATACCCAGTGAGGATCAGTACACTATAGAGGGTAGTGGCTTGAGTATGAGGTTTCCAAAATATATGTGTTTATGGGAAACCTAGAGTGGGTATGTTAGTATATGAGTTTTTTTGGACATTTTTGATGGAGGAGAGACATTTCCCCATGAGCTATGAAATATATGACACATTATTTAAAGGATAAGTGGGAGATCCTAGTGCCTTGAGATGTGACTTGGGATATTAATGTCACTATGATTAAATAAGATGAAACATTCCTATTATAGTTTGAGATAGTTTTTATATAGGAGTGTAACCTGAGAGAGAGGTTATTCTAGACTTTTGAATCATTTAGAGATGAGAAGAATGGGTATATTATTTTCATTATGATTAATGCATAATAAGTGTTATCAAATATGTGGTATATGCATGTGATACGCCTTAGGGTTTTATGAGGTAATGTATTCTTAGTGATAGTTCTTTTAGTATCAAGGATATATTTTTAGGTTATGTTTAATTAGATACCTGGCCCTATTGGTTTTGTGATCCTAGATGGTTGGATCTAGAATGGGTAGGTCATGGGTATATGTTTCTGGTTTTGTGTTGATTCTCGAGTTCATGGGTAATTGTGTGATTAGACTTAGCATGAGAGAGATTCATTAGTATTGTTAGAAGGAAAACATCATGTGAGATTCTTTTTTCTAGTTGAGATTTACATTAAGTGTGCATTGTCTGTGATTTAGGCACCTGAGACTAGGATTAATTAGATATGAATCGAGATGGTCTTATTCAGATAATTTGGTTGGGTGCCATTGGGGGTATGCTTGATGTGTATTCAATGTTTTGGTAATGAGGGATATTGAGCATCTTTATAAATAAAGAGTCTTGTGTTGGCATAGTTTGTGGGAATAAAATGGTTTCATAAGTTGGATTCACTTTAAATGGCTCATGGAGTAGGTGATCTTGAGATATTTTAAAGTGGGCATGGTTTCTTGAGGTATTAATAATGATGCAAGGTGTCTCAATATAGAGAGACATGAAATCAAATATAGAATAGAGTTTGGTAGCATGATCGATAATATCTTATGTCATGATAGGGTTTAATAAGATTGGTGAGTGTGGATCGATATGAGAGGCACATGGTGGGGAAAACATCATAGGTAATCTTAACATGTGATTCTTTTTTTGACAAGTTTATAGTAAAATTCCGGAGCAATGTTCTAGTGGAACCAACTTGGATGTGGTTGTAATTTTTTGAGGGTGCTTGGATACAAGTGGCTGGGTCATGTGTGGTAAATGGAAAACAACCTGATGGGGTTATCGGTTTATGGAAATCATGTTATGTCAATATGTGATGTAAATTATGGTCACCAGGCATGGGAAAATGATCATAAAGTGAGAATGGTTGTATGATTCCTGATAACAAGATATAAAGTTCATTGAGATAGGGAAACATTGATTCTCATGTGATATATTCTCACATTTTCTACAATTCAAAGAATTTTTTTATGGATGTGGTCTCAAGAGTGAGACTATTGATTTAGATGAGGATTGTCAGGTGATGCTCAGGTGTGACACCAGGCAGGAGACGATGTTGTATGGACTAGAAAACATAATAGAATAGTATTAAATCGATGAATTTATCATTAATACATTCTAATAGAAGTGGGAAATTGTTGTGTATTTGGTGTAAATAATTGACACCATGAGGCATGGGTTGATGGTATTTTTTGTAGAGGAGTTGGATTTGGAATTATATTTTTACAACCATAACTAATTTGAGATATAATATTTGGGTCATGAATTAGGTCTCTATGACCATGATATATCATGATGTATTTATTAAGAGACTTATCATGGATTATATGCATTATGTTGGGGAGGTTATGAAGACATATTTCTATATGGGTTAGTAAAATGGGGGTAATTTTGAATTTTTGGTCATAGAGAGTGGGTCGACATGAGAATTGCGACTCTGAATGGGATTTCAAGAGTTGAAACATCTTCAATATATATTTTTAGATATGGTTGGAGACTTAGGAGGTTTATTTGGTTCTCAGGTGAATGTTTGAGAAGGACCTGTATAATGGCATGAGTATATGAATGTGATAATTTGGACCCAGTAGGGGTGTGGAAGTGTCAGAATTGGTTGAGAATCAATTCTACAAAATATAGATGTTATTAGGACTATTAATCATATTATTTTTGAGTAACTAATGGGTTTAAAGTTTCTCCAAGGGTACTGTAGTTGATTGTGAGAAGTTTGAATGAATTTGGATATTTTTTATTTTTGGTTGACTTATGAAAATTCCAATATGTCATAACCCTTACAAATCATAAGGAGGATAATTATATTATTTATGTGTAAATTATTAACAAATGTAAAAAATATATATTAAAAATGGTTTTTTCCAAAGGTAACACACACATATATATAGAATAATAATAGGTATGGTTTTTCTAGCTAAGGGAAAGACCTTAATAGATGAAAAATATATTACCTATGAATATAATATATATCATATCGATTATTTCCTTGGTTATATATCATCTCACTTGAGGGTTTATTTTTAAATTAAAATTTTCCACTTATGTGAATGGAATTTGGAAAAATGGACTCCATTTATGGAATCATAATAATTAATATTAAATAATAGGGGCAAGTATATTTTTTGTCAAAATGAATAGTAAAAATAGTAAAAATTAATTACCACCGTTAAGGTTAAAACACGTTTACTAGGAGTTAAACTACAAAATAAGGGTTAAATGACCTATAAATTAGTCCAAATCATATTTTATATATATATTTTGAACTTATCTCATCTAAGGTTTGATAATGATATATTTTTTATCCATTTGGCATGATTGAAACATGGGAATACCTTTTTTTTCAAACGTTCTAAGTGTGTCCTTTCCCCCACTTATAAAAGGGAACCCCTCACCTCTCCTATTAACACTTAAAAAAACATTTATTTCATAAAATTACTAAAAAAATACATTCCTCACTTACCTTACCACATCCTATAGAAATTAGTTTTTTAGTAAAACATCAGAAGAAGGCTTATTTTTAAACCTAATGAGGTTCTCTGAAGAAGAGGTATAGTCCTTAACTATGCATTTTCATTTTATTTATTCCTATAACTCTTTAAAATATTATTTAAAAATGTTGATATATTAAAATAATTATATAAAAAATACTAAGATATTTTTATGTTAATTTCATGACCTATATTTTTATCCTCTTCCATTATACGGGAAATGAAACCTTCGATCGTGTGTACGGCAGACTACCACCTCACAAACCAATTTTGTTGATTTTCCATCACCATATCTCAATGATGGATATAATGATGGATTAAATTTTAATATATGATATTAATGATATTATTATACTTATGGATTTATAATATCTCATCTACCATCATACCTTCCAGTCTTTTGGGAAATGATAGAATCGTCTATGTGTATGTGTGGACTACCACCTCCACGAAGTGATGTGATACAATTTTTATTTAATTTTAACTATGATGGTAATAATCCTAGATTAAAGGAATATATATGATATAAAAATTATTCTATAAAGGTGAATTATGATTTATGTTTATTTTTATCTATCCTTTGAGAAAATGGAAACATCTTTCACATGTACATACGACTTACCATCTCGATGAATGGTGTAATTCATTTTATATCATTAAAATTAATGGATTAATATAAATAAATATATAATGAATATATTTCTAGATATATCATGGTTAAAATTCTATAGATTATGAAACCATGATCAATGTAAAAGGACTAAATATACAAAATCAAAATATACATGAAAAACAAAGCATAATTTAACCAAAATGTGATTTTAACGAGGAATTGTTAATAAAAGGATAATAAAAGATCACAAATAAATAATATATAGTATTATATATATAATTATTATTATTTATAAGATTTATAATAAACTTAAATTTATTATATAGGATGTGGGAATGTGTACTAAGTAATTAAATACTTAATGTAAGGAAATTTTCATCTCACTTTTATTTTTAGTGGTACATATGCCATATTCACCAATTTTTTATTTTGTGTGGTATATATACTTCACATTAATGTCTTATATAATTCTTCTAATGAAAATTATTGTATATAAATATCTATATAATTTTATTTATTTTATGGGAATTATTATTCAAAAGTTACCAAAATGGTAAGGGTAGTATTTTACAACATCATTGTTTATCAGTGGTTTTTATGATAATGTTTTAATAACTAAATATTATAACCTATCTCTCAAAAAACAAATTAATTTTCTTATAATTTATTTATACCATGAAAATACATGTTTTATCTTCATTTTCACCTCTTTATGTCCTCAAGGGTCTAAAATATTTTTTAATGAAAATTGAATTATTTATCTCTTCAGTAGAAAATTCTTTCTCTTACATGTCTAGGTTTTCTAAAAATGTTTTATTGAAACTTATAATGTTCTAAAATTATTGTTTAAAATAGTTTTTACCCATTTTTTAATTTTTAAACTATGGTTTTAATTCAATATTCTTTTTATTTTCTGAATATGTCACTTTTGACATTTTTACCAAAAATATGAAAGGAGTATTCGTTTTAACATTTAAGACATGAAAGATATTTCCTAATATTGTTATCATTCAAGGATTTAAAACATAATTTATAATTTTACAATTATATTTTAAATGAAAACATTTTCATTAATATTTGGTAATTTTTTTATTTTAAATAATTTTTTCAAAGTGGAAGGCCTATTTTTCTTAAGAAATATTGCAAGTGATCTTCCAAATTAATTTTTCATCTAAGATGATATCCTATGATGTTTATTAATATTTACTAAGGATATTATCTAATGATTCCATATTTATTCTTTCTATATATAATTTATGATTATGATGATAAAAAGATAATAGAAATAATTTATCTTCCATGGGTTATGTTTATTAAACCGATTTTATCTCTATGGGTTATAATATAATGAAATGCTGAAAATTTTATGAAATCCATTTCTTTTACATGGGTTATATTATGGTAAAATTAGTATTAAACGATTTTAATTTTTATATTTTATTCTATTATTTATGTTTTATGATCTTATGGCATAAAAATGTATGGATTATGTGATGGGTGGGACCTATATCTCCCTTCAATTCAATGGGTAATTACTAATGTTCAGTGAGATCAAAGGGTATGTGAGAGGTTATACCAAGCCCAAAAGAGGGCACACGAGAGGTTATACCAAACCCATAATAGGTAAAATGAGAGGTTATCCCAAGATCAAAGTGGGTGCATAAGTGGTTATCCCAAGCCTAACATGTTATGAATGTCATTGTAGGTAGCCTTGACATGATATTTTCTATTCTTATGTGTATGAAAAAAATATTTGTATTATTACAATGTTATGTTCTCATGGATCATGTTATTTTATTCCTTTATTATTAATGTCTTATTAAATTCCATTATTTAATACATGACTCAAGTTTTTGAATTATGGTATGTAGGGTATGGTTTTCAAATGTTATAATCATGTTAGCATACACTTATACTCATGTTATATGAACTATTAATAAGAATATGAGATCACCCTTTATTATGTTTCCTTTTCATAGGTTATTAAGGAATATTTTTATTACACCTTGATATTTTTTTAAAAAATTGAATTAATTTAATCTCTTTGATATTTTTCATTTCATGAAACATTGAAAATAGTCTATTTTATAGTGCTATGTTTGAATTTTGTTATATAAAATATGAAGTTAATCATTCACTAAACAAAACATAATGTTTAGCTTTCCATAAATTGATCAGTAATCTTAGATCACGTTACACACAAGACTATCTTTCCTTGATGGCTTGTGTAACATGCAAAACTGAGTTTTACCAAATAATGATATATTATTAAAATATTATTTAATATAATATGATATGAATTATCAGTTAAATTAGTAGTTATGAAATTGGTTAACTAAATTATGAATACTTATCTTTTACACAAATATAAAATTTATTTATTAGTTACAACTTAATTATAAATGAATATGAAAATCGATTGAATATAAAAAGAAAATATTATTATTTTTATGCTCAAAAAGCTGTTTTATCCTAATAAATTAAATTAATTAAAATTATTAAGTGATATTAAGTTAATATATATATATATTATATTCAATAAAATATTTTTTATATTCATTTAATAGATTCTATAGGCTTATGCTAAAAAAACTTAATTTTAAGCATAAAATACTATAAATTTATTAAGGTACTTTTACTGCCTTTTAATGGAGATATATTTTAAATACAATTTTTAAAACTTTTATAGATTGAATATGTAGAAATATATTTCATATTTGAAATAGAAACATAAAAATTAGGTTAGGATGTATTTTTGGTATTTTGCTGTGAAGTTTCATTTTTTAATGAACAGTAAAAAATACTAAATTTTAATTCAAAACTACATTTTCATCTAATTTATTTGTAGTGTTAAATTATATTATAATTTTTTTTAAAGTTAAATTAGAGAATATTTTTATCAATTAATCCAATTTTGGTCGTTGGAACCAATTTCACATTGAAATTAGATATAAAAACATAGCAAACTATTGATCATTTTTACTTTAAAAACATGCATTGTCGTCCAGCATACATGATTAAATTTAAATTAATTTATGTCTATTTTGTGATTGAAATTTGTAAAAATGGAATAAATATTTTTTATCATAATAATTTATAATTTGTAATATGTTTAACTTAGTTTTTGACAAAAAATATTAGTGAACTTAGTTAAAATTAATTACAGTGATTAAAGTGAAATTAAGCATAACAAGAGAATAATCCTTAATCTTAAGGGTCCAAATGACCTATAAACTTATTCAAAACCCATTTAGAGGCCATTATTCGGCCAGTAACCCTAAATTATTGAGTTTGGTTGGTTTTTTATGACTTTTTTTAGGTAAAAAATGGGTATGCCTAACTTGTTTTAAAAAATACCAATTGAGTTTTTTTTCTCCCCTATAAAATTCCACCACCTCTTCGACTTCCTCACACCTATAAAACCACTTATTTTTTCCCTAATATACCCAATTCACATCCCAAAACACCTACCTTACTCCTTGAATCATCCCTTTGGGAATAAAGCCATCCAAGGAAGCCCTTTGGTGAAAACCAAAAGGAGTTACCCAAGGAAGAGGTAACATCCTTCCTCAAGCTCATTTATCTTATTTTCATTATCCAACCCCTATGATATCCTTATTACATGATTATAAAAAAATACGAAATATACTGATAAGTTTTTATTCTAAGGGTTCAACCAAGAATTACACACACTTCCATATAATGGGTAACGAACATACTGTTTATGTGTACAATGAACTACCGCCTCATGAAACGATGATTGTCCGTTCATACATTACCAAATTTCATGGATGAAAATTATGATGTAAACACTATTTATGTATGATATATATGATACTTATTATGTATTTATTTAATTATTTTACAACACATATCTTTATACTTTTCATTCTTTATAAGTATGATAATTTCGTTTGAGGATGTGTGGACTACCTCCCCCTCAAAGTGATGTCATTCTTTCACACACCACATGGAATGTATTAAGGTTGGGTTTCGTGAACATATATGATAAATATGAAATAATAATTCTACTATAATGATATTATATATACATATGTGTCATTTACTTTTTTTTACTTTCAATATTAAAAATAAAAATAGAATCCCCATTCGTGCGTATGTACGACCTACCATCTCCAGGAATGAAGTATTACAATTCATAATTATATATTATATAGATTACATGGAGAGTATAATCCAATGTTACCATGTGTTAAGAGTTTGTGAAACAATCTCATCATTTATTGGGATTTTTTATGATTATACTTATATAGATGAAATATTATAATATATCTATCAAGAAAACTCATGAGTTTTCTTATCCTCTTTTATTTAAGATAACTCCTTGTATGATTACCAAATTTTCACTCTTTTGTACATAAGATAATTAGGAAAATGTTCTTAATAAAAATCTGATCGTATTTCTCTCCTCGGTCAGAAATCTATTTTTTTTCAAAAACCATGTTTTCAAAATTGTTTTCAAATGATCAATGAAGATGATTTTCAAGGAAAAATGATTTTAAAAATTTTGATGTTTTCAAAACATAATTTATAAGTTATAAAAAATATTTTCAAAGAACAAGGTTTTCAAAAATGTTTATGGTTTTAAAAGTATTTTAAATTATTTTTAAAACATCCTTTATAAGTTTTGAAAAGGTTGTTTTCAAATAAAAATAATTCCATGATTTAGAAGCTTATTTTATAAGTTTTCAAATTATTTTCAAAGACAAGAATTTTCAAATTGTTTTTAATATTATTTTATATGTTTTCAAAATATATTTAAAGACAAATGTTTTTAAAAAAATTTATGATTATTTTATAATTTTTAATGGAAAAGAGTTTTAATTTTTTTTCAAAGTTTCTTTTTTAATATTTCAAGGGTTTTTGTTTTCAAAATAATTTTAAGCCTTCCTTCTATGTTTTCAACGTATTTCCAATGAAAATTGTTTTCTAAATGTTTTATGTTTTAAAAACCTTTTTTCCAAATAATAAAAGATATTTTCCCCAAGAAATGTTTTTAAAAGATATATCAAAATTATTTTCCATATAAGATGACATCTATTTGTGTTACTCATGCCTTTCTAGGGAAATTATTTATTCTTTACATTTATACTCTTTCTATGAATGGTTTTTGTTTTGTCAAAATTATTTTTATAAAATATGTTTCTCTTTCATGGGTTATTGGTTTATGAAACTCATTCCTCTTCCATGGGTTTTATACTTATGAAACCCGATTCTTTTCATAGGTTATGCTTTGATGAAATGATTATGAAACCTGTCTTTTTCCATAGGTTAAGATATGGTTACATGTTTATGGAACCCATTTCATTTCATGGGTTATGATAAGATTGTTTATGATCTTGTGGAACATTTATGTAAGATTTAACAATGAGATGGGTGGGACCTATATCTCCCTCTAATGCATTGAAAAAATATTTAAATCTCATTAGATAGACTAATGTGGTCTTGGGAGTGAACCTTGACTACTTATATGGTCATGAACCCTTCCCTAAAAAGTGTTCCCCTCTTGGGTTGACAATGTGAGAAGGGAGATAATGACCCCTGAGTCCCGCCTCCATTAGGCCCCGGGTTGGCGACTAGCACCAAGGGTATAGTAAACACACAGATGGGAGACATTACCCTCTAAGAGAACACATGCGAAAGAGAGAGATAAGATAGACCCCAACCAACTCCAAATCAGACTGAAATATAAAATATAACCCAAGTGCATATATTTAATTTCATGCAAAACTACTACAACTAGAAGGGGAAAACTGCAAGTACCCAAAATAAGGTAAAAACAGCAGCAACCAAAAGCCCGAACAGCTCATGCAACCCCAAGCTTGTAGAAACTATGTTGATCTCCAACCTACTCTAAGTGACCTGAAAAATAGTTTATATGTACATAGGGCAAGTATAACAGTATACTCAGTAATATCATCCTCAGATTCTCTCATGAAAAAGTAAAGAAATCATGCTAAAGCACAGTGAACAACAAGTGAAAGTAACTCGTCACCTAAACAGGTATACTAAGTTCCTAGCCTCACCATGGATATTATCACCAAGTAACGCATATAAGAGTATATAATATAATAAAGAATATAATGGGTACCCCACAATGACTTCCCCATTGTTTTTCTGCTTTTCCCCAACATCGCACGTCTTGAGCATCTCTCTCCAAAAAGGCTTTCCTGCAGACACCTAGGCAAAGCACCGCAACATGGACCTCATGCAACAAAACCACGACATCCACATAAGCAAGTCACCAAGTAGTTTCCAAGAGCCACCACAACTCATATAACATGTATCATACATCAGGTATTATACCTCAAGCCATTATAGCCCATATACCGAGTAAGGATCCTCAAGCCATCACATCCAATACACATTGCACCTATAGTAGTCCATAGAAAACTATATCTAGAATATATGTGTGTGAATAACCACAATCCATTACATCCCTCTACACATATATATGGGGAAAACTAACCGTTGTGCCTACTAGCACAAGTAACTACCAATAGAAGAGAGCAGGGACAAAGGGGGTAGTCAGCCATCCATCCTCCCATTGGAATGTTGGGGAAAACACCCCCTAGGGCTCAGAATCCCCAGGGTGTCATTTTAACTAACTGACGGGGTGGAGTATCATATAGAAACAAAAAAAGTACCGAATATGTTGTAACTCACAACCACACTATGGGCATAACCTAGTCATAGACTCAACTGCAACTAACATCTCTCAAACTCCCGGCCGCCACTTCAAAGACTATGTATCCTATAAGAACACAACAATTTAAAGATATTTATTATATCACTTCATTCCCTTCCTATGAGTTTCACTTTATGTTAATTAATTATTTAAATATTAATTAATCGTTAACAATTCCACATTAAATTTCTTTAGCAACACACCCAAATTCCACTATCCCTTAAAAAAAATGTTACCTTAGCATTATGTCCCTGCCAGCTCTAACCCCATGGGTTAACACCATTTATTCAATTATTTATTTAAAGTATTACTTTCACACATTCCCAATAAGTCTATAAAAACATTCTATGCTACTAAACACAAGGGGTATCAACACGGTGAGTAGATGAAATACCCATCGAGTCTTTTCTGCCAATAGTAAGAGCATAGACCCATTGTAATGCCCCAACCCCAGTTACCCGGAGTCGGTGTATTACTTCGTAACATTGGAATGATCACAAAAGATCAAGTCTCGAAAGACTGATTATTTTAGTAGCCTTGGAAACACTAGATACATTCATAAATGTTACATTACATCATAAAGTGAAAAACTAAAATAATAAAGTCTCCATAGTCCACACTCATATCCTCTTCTAATTATCCCTACAGGACATTCATAAAATACTTCTTCAAATCCTTGAAAATATTAAAACATTGAAAGGGGTGATCTCAGATGCTTAGTAAGGATAACAATATTGCGGAAACTTTCATAAATAAACATTAACATTTAAGGCAATGTATAACTAAAACAAAATCCTTTTTAAAATTGAACTTCAGCATGGTATGGAAAAAATAAAATTAAATAATTCCATTTACTTACTCACATGGATATTCTACTAGTCGAATAATCCCATGCAATATCAATAACCACTTTCATAATGATGGAATGCGTAATGCCAGACTATCATAAACACGTAGCCAAGGCCTCGTACCAAGACCACAAATAAGATTTTGTCAAGGCCTCATGCCAAGACACTAGTTTGTCTCATGAGACCTACCGATGCATTGAGGAGCTTTAGCGGGCTCCACCCGTCACTTATTAAGTCCAATTAATTCCTCATATGAATAGGTTTAAACATATCGTAAACCATAACATAATCATATCACATAAAATGTGCATAAAGGAAACATAACATTTCTACATTTCAATCACAAGATATAAATAGAACACATTGATATAATAAAAATACTTTCAATACCATTTTCAATACCAAAATAAAAGAAAATTAAAACTTGATATTTATATTTCATTTAAAAAAAAGTTATGGCTTGTAGAGGAAGCCGAAACCCAAATAATGGCCATGGTGGCAGAGAAGTTGTTGTCGCCGCATACGTACGACAAGAAAAACATTACTTTTTGTCATTTAGTAAAACACATCGTATAAAAAGATTCCTTTTGAATAAACGTAAAATTCAAAGGGGTTTATACACCGTATAAAGGAAAGTTGTGTATAAAACCAAATATGCCTCAATGAAAGGAGATTGAGATGAAGTCCCTCACAAAGATCATTTATTTTTTAAAATAAAATAGATCTATTATGTGTATTCACTATAAGTACACATAAATAAAGTACAAATACAAGATAGGACATAATAATATCATGACATAATTTGAAAGTAAGAGATTAACCCAAATAATGGAAATTGGGTTAAGAAGTTCCCTTACCTTGCGTCCTGTCTTGACTCGACCGTTCTTTAACCTCATGAATAATAAACTAGATTTAATTTATAATTTCTTAAGAACCTTTTTTCAAGCTTTTATACCTTTTATATCACTTATTACCATTTTATGAACATTATGTAATTATTTATGTTAATAATGGTCGTTTTGTTGATCTTTGGTACTTGAGTCAAAAATAGACTTCTTATAATTACAAGTTGTTCATGTGGTGAAATATCCATTATATCCAGAATTATATTCATGATATAGATATCATATATCTCATATATATCAAGTATATACATTCATTCATAATATTACATATCATTTAGAGGTGAGAAAGGAAATGCACCGTTCATGGAGACGGTAAGTCGTATGTACGCATGAACGCTACTTTCATTTCTATTTCATATTTAATGGAATGAAATCATAATGATATAAAGGTATATTATAATTCCAGTATAATATTTTATATAATATCATTTAATCCATCCTTTATACATCCCACATATGGCATTAACGATTCAAATCACTTTGAGGGGGCGGTAGTCCGCACTTCCTAAAATGAAATTATCGCGTTTACCCATAATGGAAATCATAAAGTATGCCACAAATGAGAAATACAGAAGCATAAGGAAAACATAAACATAATATATATATCATATATGAAAATATTTTCATCAAAATGGCCACCATTAGAGGTGTTATATGAGTGTTGAACAATCATCGTTTCATGAGGCAGAAATTCACCATCCACAGAAACAGTATGTTCTTTAACCATTAGATGTAGGTGTGTGTAAGTGTAGCTCGAATAATTCTTATTAAAACATCCTAGTATATTGAGGATACTGGTGTTGTTACAAAATAAATGAACAAAAAGATTTTAGGGTGTTGGAGAAGCAAAATAATATAAAATAACATAAGTGAAGACATTACCTTAAAATCGGGTAACTCTTTTTGATTTGAGCCAAAGGCTTCCTTGGGAAGACTTCTGACAAAATTGAGGCTTCTATGAGTAATGGAGGGAAGTTGGGAGATTATTTGGGCAGAGTTTGGCCTAGCCAAAAATCTTTTAATGTGTGAGTAAGGTGGTAGTGGTGGGGGCCTTTTATAAGAGGAGAGAAGGGGCACTCTTGGAAAGATTGAAATGTTCCATTATTATGAAATGTTTTTTCTGATTATAAAGGTCCCAAACTTATATATATCTAGGATAAGGTGATAATTGTTCGAAATATTCTCATTAAATAGGCTTTGGACAAGTGTAATTATTATAATTTACATTATCCTTCCATTTTATTAAAATCGTTAATTAATGAGGTAATCGCTGCATCATCATGGTGTCATAAATAATTTAATTTATTTATTGTCTAAAAATTATAAAAAAAATATCATGATGTATTAAATCCTTTTATCTTTCTAATGAATATTTATAGTCAAAAAGTTTACTTGTATAACCCCATTTAAAAATTGTTTTATTAAAACAACTCTTGTTTGTGACATTTTTATTTTAACAATAAATAAAAAGTTATTTATGTCCTTTTCCTACCAAAGTGGCTCCAGGGGGTCCCCAAGTTGACCCATGGGTTGTCTCGGTCGGAAATGACTCATCCAATATGGGTAGGACAAGTTTAAGGGTATTTTCATATTTTTATAATATCATTTAAACCTTAAATTTCACTAATTGCCTTTAATCGCGATTAATTAAACATAAAAGTTACTATTCACCAAAAAATTATTTTAATCCCATTGAACCACATTTTACTTCCTAATGACAACCATGAATGTCAGAATTTTGAAAATCAAATCACAGAAGTGGTAATGTTTCATTTAAACGAAAAATCAGTTTCTTAACTACCACTTAGTGGTTTCACTATTCATCAAAAATTGAAGTTTTTCAGAACAATGCCAAAATTTCACGCTATGATATAATTGATATTCCGAATTTAAAAATGATATCTATTTTACAAAATTCCAAACATATAATTTTCATTAATTAATTTTATAATTAATTACCAATGTCACAACAAATAGCGTGTTTTTAAGAAACAATATATATCAAAAGATTGACAATTGTTTATGTCTAATTTCAAAGTGAAATTAATTATAATTAACACCATTGGATAAAATGGTAAAAATATATTATAATTATACATTAAAACCACTCAATAGTATAATTTATCACTACAAATTATTTTATTAATAAATTTGTTTTTATGTATTTTTCACTATTCATAAAAATTGGAAGTTCTCAGAAAAATACCAAAAATTCAACATAGGCTAATTTTGATATTCCGAATCCAAAAATGAAGTCCATTTTGAAATATAAAATTTATATAATTTCAAAAAGTGGGTATTACTATTCATAACGGCTACTTTGAGTAGTCGCAGTGTGTTAAAACTCGAACTTGTGTACAATGCAAGCTATTGCATTATTGAAAGAGAGGCGTATCGTGGAAGCTCGGGGTGTTAAATTCTCCCCTCCTTCAATAAATTGCGTCCTCGCAATTTGAAATTTTTCTTTGAAAATAAAAGGTTGAAAATAGAAAATACCTTTGTGGAAAACCCACATAGGAAATAGGGTTCATAAGAATATAAAATTAAAAGAAAGAAAGAGAAGTACAAAGGTCACCCGAGATAGCCCATAATAGGATTCTATAAAAATATGGATATGGAAGAAGAAAAAACCATCAAGGTCTGATGGAGATTCGTAGAAAACTAGATTAGGATAAATTTAACCATAAGAAAATTACAAACATGTGATTGGTTAAATGGTCATTGAATCCCCAGTTGGAAAAGTTAATCGGAAATGTTTTTGTTTTAAGTTACCTTTTATAAAGTTGAGGAATTTATTTAGGAGATTTACTAAGAATTTAAGGGAATATACATACTTTTCATATAGACTTTTATTATTTAATAAATTTTTACCACAAACCCATCTTTCACTCTAAAAGGTAATAGAACTCAAAAATATTCTATTTATCCTAATTGTATAAGGTTACAAATATTAACACATACCATTTAGATTAGTAAAACTATTTTGTAATAACCAGGGACTTCCTGTAGGCTAGTGGTAGGTAATAAAGGCATGTCTCACTATGGTTGTCAGTTCGATTCCTGCAGCTTTGTCCAACGCGACGGGTTATGCCCCACCCTGCAGGTTGTCCTTTTCCTAAAACTATAGTATTAAAATATTCCAAAAATAATCTTCATAAATGTTTTAACCTTAAACAATACTATCCAAGGTTCAACTTAATCCATTCCAACCTATATAGTTATCCAAAATACCTCTGTCCAGACCTCTTCTAAAAGGTCTCTAAATTCCAAAATCAATTGTAATATTAGATTCCCCAAACAAAGTAAAGTTTCTCTTATTGTCACATACTAAAAATATGATTACCTTCATCATATTAAAACCTTAATGAAAACAAAAAGTACTGTAGTACAATCCTTATATATATCACATTATTCTTATAACCAGAATATAATCCATGTTTCCAAAAGCACCAATACATTAATTATTCCACTTGAACTTTAGTAACAGCATAAGATTGTCCTTGATCCCTTGGCCTTTTCTGAGGTATGTTTCCCGGAAGCTTAGGAAATTCATTTGCATAATTCCTCATTTCTCTACAATTGTATCATTCAACAATGATAGCCTCTTTCTTTCCCTTTCAATCACGCACCTGGTGACCTTTTTCTCCACATTTGTAACAAACTCACATTCCTTTCAGGCAAGTACCGGGGTGATGCTTCCCACAATTATCGCATAATGGAAAATCCTTCTTTCCCTTTTCCCCTTTATCCGTCTCTCGTTCCATCGTTCTCTTCTTCTCTTACTTGAATTTGTTGTCATATGACTTAGAGAATTCATTTTCTGTCTTGATAGCACACGAGACAATATCTTCGTATGATGAGAAGGATTGTGATACTAAAGCTCAATGGAGAAATGGTTTTAACCCATCAAAGAAACGATCAATCTTACTCCTTGGGTTACGTATATAATCTGCAGCATACCTCACTGTCCTTGTAAAGTTGGCCTCATACTTTGCGACATTCTCATCCTCCTTTTGTCTCAGACTCAGAAATTGCCTTTCCATATCTGCTCGATGGTCACGAGGAAAGTATTTTTCTAAGAAAATATCTTTGAACTCTCTCCATTCCATATTTTATAATTCTTCATCTTCCTCTGTGTTTTGAATTAGCGACCACCATTGATCGGCATCTCCAGTGAGGCGGTAGACTGCCATGACAACCTTCTCCCTTTCGCTACTCCCCAAGGCATGGAATATTTTTTCTAAGGAGTTTATCCATTTCTTAGCTACTAATGTATTTGTACCCCCATTAAATGTTGGTGGTTGTTTCCTCATGAAGCAGTCTAACATTGATCCTCCACGTTGCGGATCAGGGTGCTCCATACGAGTAAGGTTATTATTCATAACCTGAGTGAGTTGTCCCAGTATGGTGATAAGGTGATCATCACCAGTTGTATCTCCAGCTCCACAATAATGGTCTTGAGCAGGAGGGAAATCCCTACACGGAGTGCGCGCATTGATACGGTTTTCATTCCTCTCACTAGGCTCCATTTCTAAACAATGGCATAAACTAGATTAGTTTATGAATCAAACTAAATAATTACATAATTTTAAAATACTTAACATAAATTGAACTATTTATGGATATAATCCATAATTATAAAAAAGGTTTTCTTTGAGGAAGTATATACTCATAACCCTTCATAGTGGTTTGTAAAGAAAATGATAATTATCCTAAGAATATCCCCCGGGAGTGTCGTATCCTAGAGTGCAGCAAGGCCCGTTGTCGTGCACCAGTTCCTGTTCGAGTCTAGCTCAAAGCGGTGTTTTCAGATTTTACCCCTAGGTACATCTGTGCCATAGCCGCCTCTACCTGCTCGTATCCAGACAGGGATGTATTGCTCGGAAAACTCACAAAATCTCTATAATACCAAAATTCTAGGAAGTTCTTCTATACTAATCCTGAAATTCTATCTTTGGGATATGTTCTCTAATCAGAGTTTATCTAAATCTAGCTTCCAAGGTTAGTACTAAACTGCCTCTGATACCAACTGTAACGCCCCGGCCCCAGTTACCCTGAGTCGGTGCATTACTTCGTAACATTGGCATGATCACAAAAGATCAAGTCTTGAAATATAGATTAGTTTAGTAGCCTTGGAAACACTAGATACATTCATAAACATTACATTACATCATAAAGTGAAAAAATAAAATAACAAAGTCTCCATAGTCCACACTCATATCCTCTTCTGACTATCCCTGTAGGTCATTCATAAAATACTTCTTCACATCCTGGAAAATATTAAAACATTGAAAGGGGTGAGCTCAGATGCTCAGTAAGGATAACAATATTGCGGAAGCATTCATAAATAAACATTAACATTTAAGGCAATGTATAACTAAAAGAAAAGCCTTTTTAAACTTGAACTTCAGCTTGATATGGAAAAAATAAAATTAAATAATTCCATTTACTTACTCACATGGATATTCTACTAGTCGAATAATCCCATGCAATATCAATAACCACTTTCATAATGATGGAATGCATAATGCCAGACTATCATAACCACGTAGCCAAGGCCTCATGCCAAGAACCAAAAAAAATATTTTGTCAAGTCCTCGTGCCAAGACACTAGTTTGTCTCATGATACCTACCGATGCATCGAGGAGCTATAGCGGGCTCCACCCGTCACTTACTAAGTCCAATGCATTCCTCGTATGAATAGGTTTAAACATATCATAAACCATAACATAATCATATCACATAAAATGTGCATAAAGGAAAAATAACATTTACACATTTCAATCACAAGATATAAATACAACACATTGATATAATAAAAATACTTTCAAAACCATTTTCAATACAAAAATAAAAGAAAATTAAAACTTGATATTTATTTTTCATTGAAAAAAAAGTTATGGCTTGTAAAGGAAGTCGAAACCCAAATAATGGCCATGGCGGCAGAGAAGTCATTGTCGCCGCATACGTACGACATGAAAAACATTCCTTTTTGTCGTTTAGTAAAACATGTCATATAAAAAGATTCTTTTTGAATAAACGTAAAAGTCAAAGGGGTTTATACACCGTATAAAGGAAAGTTTTGTATAAAACCAAATATGCCTCAATGAAAGGAGATTGAGACGAAGTCCCTCACAAAGATCATTTATTTTTTTAAATAAAGTAGATCTATTATGTGTATTCACTATAAGTACACATAAAGAAAGTACAAATACAATATAGGACATAATAATATCATGACATAATTTGAAAGTAGGAGATTAACCCAAAGAATGGAAATTGGGTTCAGAAGTTCCATTACCTTGCGTCCTGTCTTGACTCGACCGTTCTTTAACCTCCTGAATAATAAACTAGAGTTAATTTATAATTTATTAAGAACCTTATTTCAAGTTTTTATTCCTTTTATATCACTTATTACCATGTTATAAACATTATGTAATTATTTAAGTTAATAACGGTCATTTTTTCGATCTTTGGTACTTGAGTCAAAAATAGACTTCTTATAATTACAAGTTGTTCATGTGGTGAAATATCCATTATATCCAGAATTATATTCATTATATAGATATCATATATCTCATATATATCCATTATATACATTCATTCATAATATTACATATCATTTAGAGGTAAGAAATGAAATACACCGTTCATGGAGACGGTAAGCCGTACGTACGCATGAACGCTACTTTCATTTATATTTCATATTTAATGGAATGAAATCATAATTATATAAAGTTATATTATAATTCCAGTATAATATCGTATATAATATCATTTAATCCATCCTTTATACATCCTACATATGGCATTAACGATTCAAATAACTTTGAGGGGGCGGTAGTCCGCACTTCCTAAAATTAAATTATCGCGTTTACCCATAATAGAAATCATAATGTATACCCCAAATGAGAAATATAGAAGCATAAGGAAAACATAAACATAATATATATATCATATATGAAAATATTTTCATCAAAATGGCCACCATTAGAGGTGTTATATGAGTGTTGAACAATCATCATTTCGTGAGGCAGAAATTCTCCATCGACAGAAACATTATGTTCTTTAACCATTAGATGTAGGTGTGTGTAATTGTAGCTCGAATAATTCTTATAAAAACATCCTAGTATATTTAGGATACAGGGTTTGTTATAAATGAAAATAAAAAAAAGATTTTAGGGGGTTGGAGAAGCAAAATAATACAAAATAACATAAGTGAAGACATTACCTTAAAATCGGGTAACTCTTTTTGATTTGAGCCAAAAGTTTCCTTGGGAAGAATTATGCCCAAAGTGAGGCTTATAGGAGTAAGGGAGGAAATTTTGGAGAGTATTTGGGCAGAGTTTGGCCGAGCCAAAAGGCTTTGAAGGTGTGAGTAAGGTGGTAGTGGTGGGGGCCTTTTATAAGAGGAGAGAAGGGGCACTCTTGGAAAAATTGAAATGTTACATTATTATGAAATGTTTTTTCGGATTCAAAAGGTCCCAAACATATATATTTTGAGGATAAGGTGATAAGGGTTCGAAATATTCTCATCCAATAGGCTTTGGACAAGTGTAATGCTTATATTTTACATTATCCTTCCATTTTATTAAAATTGTTAATTAATGAGGTAATCGCTGCATCATAATGGTGTCATAAATAATTTAATTTATTTAATGTCTAAAAATTATAAAAAAAATTTAATGATGTAGTAAATATTTTTATATTTATAATGAATATTTATAGTCAAATATTTGACTTGTATAAACCCATTTAAAAATTGTGTTAGTAAAACAACTCTTGTTTGTGACCTTTTTATTTTAACATTAAATAAAAATTTATTTATGTCATTTTCCTACCAAAGTGGCTCCATGGGGTCCCCAAGTTGACCCATGGGTTTTCGTGGTCGGCCATGACTCATCCAATAGGGGTAGAACAAGTGTAAGGGTATTTTCATATTTTTATAATATCATTTTTACCTTAAATTTCACTAATTACCTTTAATCACGATTAATTAAACTTAAAAGTTATTATTCACCAAAAAATTATTTTAATCCCATTGAACCACATTTTACTTCCTAATTACAACCATGAATGTCGGATTTTTAAAAATCAAATCACAGAAGTGGTAATATTTCATTTAAATGAAAAATCAGTTTTTAACTACCACTTGGTGGTTTCACTATTAATCAAAAATTGATGTTTTTCAGAACAATGCCAAAATTTCACCCTAAGCTATAATTGATATTCCGAATTCAAAAATTATGTCTATTTTAAAAAATTCCAAAAATATATGTTGAATTAATTAATTTTATAGTTAATTACCACTGTAACAACAAATAGCGTGTTTTTAAGAAACAATATATATCAAAAGATTGACAATTGTTTATGTCTAATTTCAAAGTGAAATTAATTATAATTAACACCATTGGATAAAATGGTAAAAATATATTCGAATTGTACTTTAAAACCACTCAATAGTATATTTTATCACTATAAATTATTTGATTAAAAAAGTTGATTTTAATTATTTTTCACAATTCATAAAAAAATTGGAAGTTCTCAGAAAAATACCAAAAATTCAACATAGGCTAATTTTGATATTCCGAATCCAAAAATGAAGTCCATTTTGAAATATAAAATTTATATAATTTCAAAAGGTGGGTATTACTATTCATAACGGCTACTTTGATTAGTCGCGGTGTGTTAGAACTTGAACTTGCGTACAATGCAAGCTATTGCATTATTGAAAGAGAGGCGTATCGTGGAAGCTCGGGGTGTTACATTCGCCCCTCCTTCAATAAATTGTGTCCTCACAATTTGAAATTTTTCTTTTAAAATAAAAGGTTGAAAATAGAAAATACCTTTGTGGAAAACCCACATCAGAAATAGGGTTAATAAGAATATAACATTAAAAGAAAGAAAGAGAAGTACAAAGGTCACCCGAGATAGCCCATACTAGGATTCTATGAAAATATGGATATGGAAGAAAAACAAACCATCAAGGTCTGATGGAGATTCGTAGAAAACTGGATTAGGAGAAAGTTAACCATAAGAAAATCACAAACTTGAGATTGGTTAAACGGTCATTGAATCCCCAGTTGGAAAAGTTAACCGACAACATTTTTGTTTTATGTTACCTTTTATAAAGTTGAGGAATTTATTTAGGAGATTTACTAAGAACGTAAGGGAATATACATAATTGTCATGTAGACTTTTATTCTTTAATAAATTTTTACCACAAACACATATTTTACTCTAAAAGGAAATAGAAATCAAAAATATTCTATTTATCCTAATTGTATAAGGTTCCAAATATTAACACATACCATTTAGATTAATAAAACTATTTTTTAATAACCAGGGACTTTCTGTAGGATAGTGATAGGTAATAAAGGCATGTCACACTATGGTTGTGGGTTCGATTCCTGCAGCTTTGTCCGAAACGACGGGTTATGCCCCACCTTGCAGGTTGTCCTTTTCCTAAAACTATAGTATTATAATATTCCAAAAATAATCTTCATAAATGTTTTAACCTTAAACAATATTTTCCAAGGTTCAACTTAATCTCTTCCAACCTATGTAGTTATCCAAAATACCTTTGTCCATACTTTTTCTAAAAGGTCTCTAAATTACAAAATCAATTGTAACATTAGATTCCCCAAACAAAGTAAAGTTTCTCTTATTGTCACATACTAAAAATATGATTACCTTCATCATATTAAAACCTTAATGAAAACAAAAATTACTGCAGTACAATCCTTATATATATCACATTATTCATATAACCAGAATATAATCCATGTTTCCAAAAGCACCAATACATTAATTATTCCACTTCAACTGTAGTAATAGCATAACATTGTCCTTGATCCCTTGGCCATTTCTGAGGTATGTTTCCCGGAAGCTTAGTAAATTCATTTGAATAATGCCCCATTTCTCTACAATTGTAGCATTCAACATTGATAGCCTCTTTCTTTCCCTTGCAATCACGTGCCTGGTGACCTTTTTCTCCACATTTGTAACAAACTCCCATTCCTTTCAGGCAAGTACCGGGGTGATTCTTCCCACAATTATCGCATAATGGAAAATCCTTCTTTCCCTTTTTCCATTTATCCATCTCTTGTTCCACCGTTCTCTTCATCTCTTGCTTTACATTGTTTTCATAAGACTTAGAGAATTCCTTTTCTGTCTTGATAGCACGCGAGACAATATCTTCGTACGATGAGAAGGATTGTGATACTAAAGCTCGACGGAGAAATGGTTTTAACCCATCAAAGAAACGATCAATCTTACTCCTTGGGTTACGTATATAATCTGTAGCATACCTCACTAACCTTGTAAAGTTGGCCTCATACTTTGCGACATTCTCATCCTCCTTTTGTCTCAGACTCAGAAATTGCCTTTCCATATCTGCTCGATGGTCACGAGGAAAGTATTTTTCTAAGAAAAGATCTTTGAACTCTCTCCATTCCATATTTGATACTTCTTCATCTTCCTTTGTATTTTGAATCCGCGACCACCATTGATCGGCATCTCTAGTGAGGCGGTAGACTGCCATGACAACCTTCTCCCTTTCGCTACTCCCCAATGCATGGAATATTTTTTCTAATGAGTTTATCCATTGCTCTGCTACTAATGTATTTGTACCCCCATTAAATTTTGGTGGTTGTTCCCTCATGAAGCATTCTAACATTGATCCTCCACGTTGTGGATCAGGGTGCACCATACGAGTAAGGTTATTATTCATAACCTGAGTGAGTTGTCCCAGTATGGTGATAAGGTGATCAGCACCAGTTGTATCTCCAGCTCCACAATAATTGTCTTGAGTAGGATGGAAATCCCTACACGGAGTGCGCACATTGATACGGTTTCCATTCCTTCCACTAGGCGCCATTTCTAAACAATGGCATAAACTAGATTAGTTTATGAATCAAAATACATAATTCCATAGTTGTAAAATACTTAACATAAATTGAACTATTTATGGATATAATCCATAATTATAAAAAAAATTCTTTGAGGAAGTATATACTCATAACCCTTCATAGTGGTTTGTAAAGAAAATGAGAATTATCCTAAGCATATCCCCTGGGAGTGTCGTAACCAAGAGTGCAGCAAGCCCCGTTGTCGTGCACCAGTTCCCATTCGAGTCTAGCTCAAAGCGGTGTTTTTGGGTTTTACCCCTAGGTACATCTATGCCAGAGCCTCCTCTACCTTCTCGTATCCAGAAAAGGATTTATTGCTCAGAAAACTCACAAAATCTCTATAATACCCAAATTCTAGGAAGTTCTTCTATACTAATCCTCAAAGTCTATCTTTGGGATATGTGCTCTAATTAGAGTTTATCTAAATCTAGCTTCCAAGGTTAGTACTAAACTGCCTCTGATACCAACTGTAACGCCCCGACCCTAGTTACCCGGAGTCGGTGCATTACTTCGTAACATTGGAATGATCACAAAAGATCATGTCTCGAAATACCGATTAGTTTAGTTGCCTTGGAAACACTAGATACATTCATAAATGTTACATTACATCATAAAGTGAAAAAATAAAATAAAAAAGTCTCCATACTCCACACTCATATCCTCTTCTGACTATCCCTACAGGTCATTCATAAAATACTTCTTCATATCCTGAAAAATATTAAAACATTGAAAGGGGTGAGCTCAGATGCTCAGTAAGGATAACAATATTGCGGAAGCTTTCATAAATAAACATTAACATTTAAGTAAATGTATAACTAAAACAAAATCCTTTTTAAACTTGAACTTCAGCATGATATGGAAAAAATAAAATTAAATAATTCCATTTACTTACTCACATGGAAATTCTGCTAGTCGAATAATCCCATGGAATATCAATAACCACTTTTATAATGATGGAATGCATAATGCCAGACTATCATAACCATGTAGCCAAGGCCTCGTGCCAAGACCATAAATAAGATTTTGTCAATGCCTCGTGCCAAGACACTAGTTTGTCTCATGAGACCTACCGATGCATCGAGGAGCTGTAGCGGGCTCCATCCTTCACTTATTAAGTCCAATTCATTCCTCATATGAATATGTTTAAAAATATCATAAACCATAACATAATCATATCACATAAAATATGCATAAAGGAAACATAACATTTCCACATTTCAATCACAAGATATAAATACAACACATTGATATACTAAAAAGACTTTCAAAACCATTTTCAATACCAAAATAAAATAAAATTAAAACTTGATATTTATTTTTTATTTAACAAAAGTTATGGCTTGTAGAGGAAGCCGAAACCCAAATAATGGCCATGGCGGCAGAGAAGTCATTGTCGCCGTATATGTACGACAAGAAAAACATTCCTTTTTTTTTAGTAAAACACGTCGTATAAAAATATTCCTTTTGAATAAATGTAAAATTCAAAGGGGTTTATACACTGTATAAAGGAAAGTTGTGTATAAAACCAAATATGCCTCAATGAAAGGAGATTGAGTTGAAGTCCCTCAAAAAGATCATTTATTTTTTAAAATAAAATAGATCTATTATGTGTATTAACTATAAGTACACATAAAGAATGTAAAAATACAATATAGGACACAATAATATCATGACATAATTTGAAAGAAGGAGATTAACCCAAAGAATGGAAATTGGGTTAAGAAGTTCCCTTACCTTGCATCCTGTCTTGACTCGACCATTCTTTAACCTCCTAAATAAAAAACTAGAGTTAATTTATAATTTCTTAAGAACCTTATTTCAATTTTTTATTCCTTTTATATCACTTATTACCATGTTATGAACATTATGAAATTATTTAAGTTAATAACGGTCATTTTGTCGATCTTTGGTACTTGAGTCAAAAATAGACTTCTTATAATTACAAGTTGTTCATGTGGTGAAATATCCATTATATACCGAATTATATTCATGATATAGATATGATATATCTCATATATATCCAGTATATACATTCATTCATAATATTACATATCATTTAGAGGTAAGAAATGAAATGCACCGTTCATGGAGACGGTAAGCCGTACGTACGAATTAACGCTACTTTCATTTCTATTTCATATTTAATGGAATGAAATCATAATGATATATAGGTATATTATAATTCCAGTATAATATCTTATATAATATCATTTAATCCATCCTTTATACATCCCACATATGGCATTAATGATTCAAATCACTTTGAGGGGGCGGTAGTCCACACTTCCTAAAATGAAATTATCGCGTTTACCCATAATTGAAATCATAAAGTATGCCACAAATGATAAATACAGAAGCATAAGGAAAACATAAACATAATATATATATATATCATATATGAAAATATTTTCATCAAAATAGACACCATTAGAGGTGTTATATGAGTTTTGAACAATCATCGTTTCGTGAGGCAGAAATTCTCCATCCACATAAACAGAATGTTCTTTAACTATTAGATGTAGGTGTGTGTAATTATATCTCGAATAATTCTTATAACAACATCCTAGTATACTTAGGATACTGGTTTTGTTACAAAAGAAATGAAAAAAAAAGAGTTTAGGGGGTTGGAGAAGCAAAATAATACAAAATAACATAAGTGAAGACATTACCTTAAAATCTGGTAACTCTTTTTGATTTGAGCCAAAAGCTTCCTTGGGAAGAATTCATCCCAAAGTGAGGCTTATAGGAGTAAGGGAGGAATGTTGGGAGAGTATTTGGGTAGAGTTTGGCCAATCCAAAAGGCTTTGATGGTGTGAGTAAGGTGGTAGTGGGGGGGCCTTTTATAAGAGGAGAGAAAGGGTACTCTTGGAAAGATTGAAATGTTACATTATTATGAAATGTTTTTTCGTATTCTAAAGGTCCCACACTTATATATTTCTAGGATAAGGTGATAAGGGTTCTAAATATTCTCATACAATAGGCTTTAGACAAGTTTAGTGCTTAGATTTTACATTATCCTTCCATTTTATTAAAATCGTTAATTAATGAGGTAATCGCTGCATCATCATGTTGTCAGAAATAATTTAATATATTTAATGTCTAAAAATTATAAAAAAAATTCATGATGTATTAAATCTTTTTATATTTCTAATTAATATTTATAGTCAAAAATTTGACTTGTATAACCCCATTTAAAAATTGTTTTAGTAAATCAACTCTTGTTTGTGACCTTTTTATTTTAACATTAAATAAAAAGTTATTTATGTTCTTTTCCTAACAAAGTGGATCCATGGGGTCCCCAAGTTGACCCATGGGTTGTATTGGTCGGACATGACTCATAAAATAGGGGTAGGACAAGTTTAAGGGTATTTTCATATTTTTATAATATCATTTTTACCTTGAATTTCACTAATTACCTTTAATCGCGATTAATTAAACTTAAAAGTTACTATTCACCAAAAAATTATTTTAATCCCATTGAACCACATTTTACTTCCTAATGACAACCATGAATGTCGGATTTTTGAAAATAAAATCACAGAAGTGTTAATGATTCATTTAAACGAAAAATCAGTTTTTTAACTACCACTTAGTGGTTTCACTATTAATCGAAAATTGAAGTTTTTGAGAACAATGGAAAAATTTCACCCTAAGCTATAATTGATATTCCAAATTAAAAAATTATATCTATTTTAAAAAATTCCAAACATATAATTTTCATTAATTAATTTTATAATTAATTACCACTGTCACAACAAATAGTGTGTTTTTAAGAAACAATATATATCAAAATATTGACAATTGTTTATGTCTAATTTCAAAGTGAAATTAATTATAATTAACACCATTGGATAAATTGGTAAAAATATATTCGATTTATACTTTAAAACCACTAAATAGTATAATTTATCACTATAAATTATTTGATTAAAAAAGTTGTTTTTAAGAATTTTTCACTATTCATAAAAAATTTGAAGTTCCCAGAAAAATACAAAAAATTCAACATCGGCTAATTTTGATATTAAGAATCCAAAAATGAAGTCCATATTGAAATATAAAATTTATATAATTTCAAAAAGTGGGTATTACTATTCATAAAGGCTACTTTGAGTAGTCGCGGTGTGTTAGAACTCAAACTTGCGTACAATGCAAGCTATTGCATTATTGAAAGAGAGGTGTATCGTGGAAGATCGGGGTGTTACATTCTCCCCTCCTTCAATAAATTGCGTCCTCGCAATTTGAAATTTTTCTTTGAAAATAAAAGGTTGAAAATAGAAGATACCTTTGTGGAAAACCCACATCGGAAATAGGGTTAATAAGAATATAACATTAAAAGAAAGAAAGAGAAGTACAAAGGTCACCCGAGATAGACCATACTAGGATTCTATGAAAATATGGATATGGAAAAAAACAATCCATCAAGATCTGATGGAGATTCGTAGAAAACTGGATTAGGAGAAAGTTAACCATAAGAAAATCAAAAACTTTTGATTGGTTAAACGGTCATTGAATCCCCAGTTGGAAAAGTTAACTGGAAACGTTTTTATTTTAAGTTACCTTTTATAAAGTTGAGGAATTTATTTAGAAGATTTACTAAGAACGTAAGGGAATATACATACTTGTCATGTAGACTTTTATTCTTTAATAAATTTTTACCACAAACCCATCTTTCACTCTAAAAGGTAATAGAACTCAAAAATATTCTATTTATCCTAATTGTATAAGGTTCCAAATATTAACACATACCATTTAGATTAGTAAAACTATTTTTTAATAACATGGGACTTCCTGTAGGATAGTGGTAGGTAATAAAGGCATGTCACACTATGGTTGTGGGTTCGATTCCTGCAGCTTTGTCCGACGCGACAGGTTATGCCCCACCCTGCAGGTTGTCCTTTTCCTAAAACTATAGTATTATAATATTCCAAAAATAATCTTCATAAATGTTTTAACCTTAAACAATACTATCCAAGGTTCAACTTAATCCATTCCAACCTATATAGTTATCCAAAAAACCTCTGTCCAGACTTTTTCTAAAAGGTCTCTAAATTCCAAAATCAATTGTAACATTAGATTCCCCAAACAAAGTAATGTTTCTCTTATTGTCACATACTAAAAATATGATTACCTTCATCATATTAAAACCTTAATGAAAACAAAAATTACTGCAGTGTAATCCTTATATATATCACATTATTCTTATAACCAGAATATAATCCATGTTTCCAAAAGCACCAATACATTAATTATTCCACTTCAACTGTAGTAACAGCATAAGATTGTCCTTGATCCCTTGGCCTTTTCTGAGGTATGTTTCCCTGATGCATAGAAAATTCATTTCCATAATTCCCCATTTCTCTACAATTGTAGCATTCAACATTTATAGCCTCTTTATTTCCCTTGCAATCACGCGCCTGGTGACCTTTTTCTCCATATTTGTAACAAAATCCCATTCCTTTCAGGCAAGTACCGGGGTGATTCTTCCCACAATTATCGTATAATGGAAAATCCTTCTTTCCCTTTTTCCCTTTATACGTCCCTTGTTCCACCATTCTCTTCTTCTCTTGCTTTACTTTGTTGTCATAAGACTTAGAGAATTCCTTTTCTGTCTTGATAGCACACGAGAAAATATCTTCGTACGATGAGAAGGATTGTAATACTAAATCTCTACGGAGAAGTGGTTTTAACCCATCAAAGAAACGATCAATCTTACTCCTGGGGTTATGGATATAATCTTCAGCATACCTCACTAACCTTGTAAAGTTGGCCTCATACTTTGTGACATTCTCATCTTCCTTTTGTCTCAGACTCAGAAATTGCCTTTCCATATCTGCTCGATGGTCACGAGGAAAGTATTTTTCTACGAAAAGATCTTTGAACTCTCTCCATTCCATATTTGATACTTCTGCATCTTCCTTTGTGTTTTGAATCAGCAACCACCATTGATCGGCATCTCCAGTGAGGCGGTAGACTGCCATGACAACCTTCTCCCTTTCGCTACTCCCCAAGGCATGGAATATTTTTTCTAAGGAGTTTATCCATTGCTCAGCTACTAATGTATTTGTACCCCCATTAAATGTTGGTGGTTGTTGCCTCATTAAGTAGTCTAACATTGATCCTCCACGTTGCGGATCAGGGTGCTCCATACGAGTAAGGTTATTATACATAACCTGAGTGAGTTGTCCCAGTATGGTGATAAGGTGATCAGCACCAGTTGTATCTCCAGCTCCACAATAATTGTCTTGAGTAGGAGGGAAATCCCTACATGGAGTGCGTGCATTGATACGGTTTCCATTCCTTCCACTATGCACCATTTCTAAACAATGGCATAAACTAGATTAGTTTATGAATCAAAATACATAATTCCATACTTGAAAAATACTTAACATAAATTGAACTATTTATGGATATAATCCATAATTATAAAAAAAGCTTTCTTTGAGGAAGAATATACTCATAACCCTTCATAGTGGTTTGTAAAGAAAATGAGAATTATCCGAATCATATCCCTTGGGAGTGTTGTAACCAAGAGTGCAGCAAGGCCCGTTGTCGTGCACCAGTTCCCGTTTGAGTCTAGCTCAAAGCGGTGTTTTCGGGTTTTACCCCTAGGTACATCTGTTCTAGAGCCACCTCTACCTGCTCGTATCCAGACAGGGATTTATTGCTCGGAAAACTCACAAAATCTCTATAATACCAAAATTCAACGAAGTTCTTCTATACTAATCCTCAATGTCTATCTTTGGGCTATGTTCTCTGATCAGTGTTTATCTAAATCTAGCTTCCAAGGTTAGTACTAAACTGCCTCTTATACCTACTATAACTCCCCGACCCCAGTTACCCGGAGTCGGTGCATTACTTCGTAACATTGGAATGATCACAAAAGATCAAGTCTCGAAATATCGATTAGTTTAGTAGCCTTGGAAACACTAGATACATTCATAAACGTTACATTACATTATAAAGTGAAAAACTGAACTAACAAAGTCTCCATAGTCCACACTCATATCCTCTTCTGACTATCCCTGCAGGTCATTCACAAAATACTTCTTCACATCCTAGAAAATATTAAAACATTGAAAGGGGTGATCTTAGATGCTCAGTAAGGATAACAATATTGCAGAAGCTTTCATAAAAAAACATTAACATTTAAGGAAATGTATAACAAAAACAAAAGCCTTTTTAAACTTGAACTTCAGCATGATATGGCAAAAATAAAATTAAATAATGCCATTTACTTACTCACATGGATATTATACTAGTCGAATAATCCCATGCAATATCAATAACCACTTTCATAATGATGGAATGCATAATTTCAGACTATCATAACCACATAGCCACGACCTCTTGCCAAGACCACAAATAATATTTTGTCAAGGCCTCGTGCCAAGACCCTAGTTTGTCTCATGAGACCTACCGATGCATCAAGGAGCTGTAGCGGGCTCCATCCGTCACTTATTAAGTCCAATGCATTCCTCATATGAATAGGTTTAAACATATCATAAACCATAACATAATAATATCACATAAAATGTGCATAAAGGAAACATAACATTTCCACGTTTCAATCACAAGATATAAATACAACACATTGATATAATAAAAAGGCTTTCAAAACCATTTTCAATACCAAAATAATATAAAATTAAATCTTGATATTTATTTTTCATTTAAAAAAAGTTATGGCTTGTAGAGGAAGCTGAAACACAAATAATGGCCATGGCGGCAGAGAAGTCGTTGTCGCCGCATACGTACGACAAGAAAAACATTCCTTTTTGTCGTTTAGTAAAACACGTCGTATAAAAAGATTCCTTTTGAATAAACTTAAAAGTCAAAGGGGTTTATACACCGTATAAAGGAAAGTTTTGTATAAAACCAAATATGCCTCAATGAAAGGAGATTGAGTTGAAGTCCCTCACAAAGATCATTTATTTTTTTAAATAAAATAGATCTATTATGTGTATTCACTATAAGTACACATAAAGAAAGTAAAAATACAAGATAGTGCATAATAATAACATGACATAATTTGAAAGTAGGAGATTAACCCATAGAATGGAAATTGGGTTAAGAAGTTCCCTTACCTTGCGTCATGTCTTGACTCGACCATTCTTTAACCTCCTGAATAATAAACTAGAGTTAATTTATAATTGATTAAGGACCTTATTTCAAGTTATTATTCCTTTTATATCACTTATTACCATGTTATGAACATTATGTAATTATTTAATTTAATAACGGTCGTTTTGTCGATCTTTGGTACTTGAGTCAAAAATAGACTTCTTATAATTACAAGTTGTTCGTGTGGTGAAATATCCATTATATACAAAATTATATTCATGATATAGATATCATATATCTCATATATATCCAGTATATACATTCATTCATAATATTACATATCATTTAGAGGTAAGAAATCAAATGCACCGTTCATGGAGACGGTAAGCCGTACGTACGCATGAACGCTACTTTCATTTCTATTTCATATTTAATGGAATGAAATCATAATTATATAAAGGTATATTATAATTCCAGTATAATATCATATATAATATCATTTAATACATCCTTTATACATCCCACATATGGCATTAACGATTCAAATCACTTTGAGGGGGCGGTAGTCTGCACTTCCTAAAATGAAATTATCGCGTTTACCCATAATGGAAATCATAATGTATGCCACAAATGAGAAATAAAGAAGCATAAGTAAAACATAAACATAATATATATATCATATATGAAAATATTTTCATCAAAATGTCCACCATTAGAGGTGTTATATGAGTGTTAACCAATCATCGTTTCGTGAGGCCGAAATTCGCCATCCACAGAAACAGTATGTTATTTAACCATTAGATGAAGGTGTGTGTAAGTGTAGCTCAAATAATTATTATAACAACATCCTAGTATATTGAGGATACCATTTTTGTTAAAAAAGAAATTAAAAAAAAGAGTTTAGGGGGTTGGAGAAGCAAAATAATACAAAATAACATAAGTGAAGACATTACCTTAAAATCGGGTAACTCTTTTTTATTTGAGCCAAAAGCTTCCTTGGGAAGAATTATTCCCAAAGTGAGGCATCTAGGAGCAAGGGAAGAAAGTTTTGAGAGTATTTGGGCAGATTTTGTCCGAGCCAAAAGGGTTTTTCGGAGTGAGTAATGTGGTAGTGGTGGGGGCCTTTTATAAGAGGAGAGAAGGGGCACTCTTGGAAAGATTGAAATGTTACATTATTATGAAATGTTTTTTCGGATTCTAAAGGTCACACAGTTATATATTTCGAGGATAAGGTGATAAGGGTTCGAAATATTCTCATCCAATAGGCTTTGGACAAGTTTAATGCTTAGATTTTACATTATCCTTCCATTTTATTAAAATCGTTAATTAATGAGGTAATCGCTTCATCATCATGGTGTCATAAATAATTTAATTTATATAATGTCTAAAAATTATAAAAAAAATATCATGATGTATTAAATCTTTTTATATTTCTAATTAATATTTATAGTCAAAAATTTGACTTGTATAACCCCATTTAAAAATTGTTTTAGTAAAACAACTCTTGTTTGTGACCTTTTTATTTTAACATTAAATAAAAAAGTTATTTATGTCCATTTCCTACCAAAGTGGCTCCATGGGATCCCCAAGTTGACCCATTGGTTTTCTTGGTCGGACATGACTCATCCAATAGGGGTAGGACCAGTGTAAGGGTATTTTCATATTTTTATAATATCATTTTTACCTTAAATTTCACTAATTACCTTTAATCGCGATTAATTAAACTTAAAAGTTACTATTCACCAAAAAATTATTTTAATCCCATTGAACCAAATTTTACTTCCTAATAACAACCATGAATGTAGTATTTTTTTAAAATCAAATCACAGAAGTGTTACTGTTTCATTTAAACGAAAAATCAGTTTTTTAACTACCACTTAGTGGTTTCACTATTATTCAAAAATTGAAGTTTTTCAGAAAAATGCCACAATTTCACCCTAAGCTATAATTGATATTCCGAATTCAAAAATTATGTCTATTTTACAAAATTCCAAAAATATAAGTTGCAATAATTAATTTTATAATTAATTACCACTGTCACAACAAATAGCGTGTTTTTAAGAAACAATATATATCAAAAGATTGACAATTGTTTATGTCTAATTTCAAAGTGAAATTAATTATAATTAACACCATTGGATAAAATGGTAAAAATATATTCTAATTATACTTTAAAACAACTCAATAGTATAATTTATCACTATAAATTATTTGATTAAAAAAGTTGTTTTTTAGTATTTTTCACTATTCATAAAAAATTGGAAGTTCTCATAAAAATAGCAAAAATTCAACATAGGCTAATTTTGATATTCCGAATCAAAAAATGAAGTCCATTTTGAAATATAAAATTTATATAACTTCAAAAAGTGGGTATTAATATTCATAATGGCTACTTTGATTAGTCGCGGTGTGTTAGAACTCGAACTTGCGTACAATGCAAGCTATTGCGTTATTGAAAAAGAGGCGTATCATGGAAGCTCGGGATGTTACACCCATCCTCCATTAAGAATATAGAAACATAAATCATGTGGAATACCCCGCACGTCTTCACCCCTTTCGAAAGAAGGTTAAGCAAGACCAGATACCTTGTGCAGTGGGGAAAGTAAAGCAGATAACCAACCAATTAATTATCAAGCATCCAAACATTCATAGCCAACCCATTCCATCATCCCTGGTGTCCTCCCCAACACCCACATGCATAAACTGATGCATCTCGACACTCAATGAGTCAACTACTGATACAACCAATAGGCCTCCCTTCCACCACATATCAAAACATCCATCCATGCTCACATCCCAATACAGGAAGTTGGAAAACAAATATCATATCAATTGGGATATTGGTCGTTAAACAAGAAAATGGGAAACTCCGAAACCTATAAGGAATTATATTTTATCAAACAACCAATTCTTTAATCCATCTTGGATTAACTGATTTTTTATTCATAGGTTCCAACATCAAGAATCCTAAATATTAAGTCGTCACAAACAATTAAACAAGCTTACTACACCAATTTTATTGACATCAAATTACATCAAGAAGAACCATATTTATTTATATTCCTCTTTATATTTATCCAAACAATTATCAATTAATTTCAGTTTACGTTCTTTACCAATTTTCATAAAGAACGAATAGCTAAACAAATTATGCATAGATATCACACATTCTAGAAAAACAAGAAGCAATAATGTATGATCAGTATCCATTTATTTATCCGGTTCAAATATTCATTATATCAATTCCATTGTCAACTAGTGGGATAAATCATTCTAACTATACAGTTTTATGTAAAATAAAATAGAAGCAACAAATCCCCTACATCAAATGTTCCCTGGCGTTCTTTATACAAGAACGATCCACACAATGGGTTACGATCTCCTCCCCCCGTGACAACTTATATCAAAGATTGATCGATACTGCTTGGTTGCATCAGAAATAGAGGGGAACTACTCCAAGGAAGAAATATTGATCAGACAACCCTTATGGGAAGGAATGGAAGGTTTGAGTGTCTCACACCTACGAACAAGGAGGATGAACTAGGGAGGAATATATCTCGTCCCCTTTAGAAGATTTAACAGAGCAGCGGTTTAAGATACGCTAGATATTCCATTAAAAGAGGATTGCATTAAACCACACGGTTTGACTGAGAAAAAGCATCCCGATCCTTAGGAAAATTAATATAGGAGTTATGTCCTTTGAATTGGCCTTAGAGTCCTTAAAAAAGGTTTTAAATACATTTTACGTCAAAGGAAACATCAAATGGGTGAAATTGTAGGAAGCTAGAAACACTGTTCATGAACTCAAAATTTTGCAAAGGAAAGAGGTCACCATTGGAACCTCACCATTCTAGAATCATTGTTCATGAACTCAAATTTTGGCAAAGGAAAGAGGTCACCGTTGGAACCTCACCATTCTGGAAACACTGTTCATGAACTCAAAATTTGGAAAAAGAAAGAGGTCACCATTGGAACCTCACCTTTCTGGAATCACTGTTCATGAACTCAAATTTTGGAAAATGAAAGAGGTCACTATTGGAAACTCACTATTTTGGAAACATTGTTCATGAACTCAAAATTTGGAAAATGAAAGAGGTCACTATTGGAACCTCACCGTTCTAGAAACACTGTTAATGAACTCAAAATATGGCAATGGAAAGAGGTCACCATTAGAACCACACCATTTTGGAAACACTATTCATGTAATCAAAATTTGTCAAAGGAAAGAGGTCACCATTGGAACCTCACCATTCTAGAAACGATGTTCATGAAATCAAAATTTAGTAAAGGAAAGAGGTCACCATTGGAACCTCACAATTCTAGAAACACTGTTCATGAACTCAAAATTTGGAAAAGGAAAGAGGTCACTGTTGGAACCTCACTGTTCTGGAAACACTCTTTATAAACTCAAAATTTGGCAAAGCAAATAGGTCACCGTTGTAACCTCACCATTTTGGAAACACTTTTCAGGAACTCACAATTTGGAAAAGGTAAGAGATGTTACCGTTGGAACCTCACCATTGGACTATTCACATAAAGTCACCATTGCACTATTCACCTAAGGTTACCAATTCACTATTCATAGAAGGTTATCGATGACACTGTTCACCTAAGGCTACTGATGACAATATTCACAGAACTAAAAAATTGGAAAAGTGTTGGGGATAAGTCACCTTGACCTCATGGAACACCTCAAAAACCAGATTTTCACAAAGGAATGGACCATATAGGTCCGGGCCATTACATCAGTTACCTCTCAAAACATTCTCATCCTCGAGTATTCAAAACCAACCTAAAGGGAATTGAAATGAAGTCTAATAAACCACCAATCAATATACCTCTCAAAGGAGAGAAATCCACAAGAAGCAACTAATGAAAACCATCTCTTAAACATGAATGGTATATAACCACAAAGGGGACATCATTACATGAAAAGAGTTAAACATCAAACAACTCTGGGTTCTGAGCACATATTTGTGACTCACATTCCCATGTACTCTCCTCAACACCACCATGTCACCACAAGACACGAACTAAGGGATACAAATGCCCATGCAACACCTTCTATTTGTGGTCTTAGATCTCCACAAGTCACTCCTCAAAGATCTCATCATCATCAACATTGATCTCTCCCCAATCGATGATGTGAGAGTCATCACAAAGATAACGACATAGATGTGATAGAGGAAAAACATTGTGTATCCAGCTCATCTGCGGGGGAAGTGATACTTGATACACCATAGCTCTAACACAAGCTCACACCTTGAAAGTCCCAAAAAACCTAGGAGGAAGCTTACTCTCATGACCAAACCTTTGCTTCCCATGATGGGTAGTCACCTTCAGAAACACGTGATCCCCAACATCAAACTCTATGGGTATCCTCCTTTGATCGACATATGATTTCTGAAGATTATGTGCTTTCTTCAACCTCTTGTGAATCACCTTAACCATCTCTATTGTATTTTTCACAAGTTCTGGTCCAAGAATTGTTGAATCTCCAACCCTAGTCCAGCACAACAAAGAACAACAAGGCAAGCCATACAAGGCTTCAAATGGTGCCATACCGATGGTGGAGTGAAAATTGTTGTTGTAAGAAAACTCCACCAATGGTAAGTGCCTCACCCAAAAAACTCCAAAATTTAAGACACAAGAGTGTAACATGTCTTCAAGAGTTTGGATGGTCTGCTCTGTCTAACTATCTGCCTGAGGATGAAAAGCAGTGCTAAGGAATATATGAGAACTAAAAGCATGGTAGAGACCTCTCTACATCCTATAGGTAAAATGAGGAACTTGATTGGAAATGATCATACTTGGGACTCAATGAAGTCTCACCACCTCCTCTAGATACTACCTTGAAAAAACATCCACTGAGCTTAACTCCTCTATTTCCATAATGTGGGATGATTTTGTTAAATGATCCACTACCCCCCAAATAGCATCATGTACTCCCTGAGCTTGAGGAAAACTAGTAACAATGTCTATTGAGATGTACTCCAACTTCCTCTGAGGAATATCTAACAACTAGAGTGGACCACCCGGAACACGATGTTTGACCTTCACCTTATGGAAGACCAAACAGTGAGACATAAACTCTACAACTGTACGCTTTTTCACAGGCACCAAAACTGACTCCTCAATGCTCGGTAAATCTTTTTCACTCCCGGATGCACTGGTAAAGGTGATCTATGGAACTCTCTGAGAACTGTATCATGCATGTCTAAAGTGACAAAAGCCTTTACGTGATACAACACTCGGTGATGTTCATCCTCAGACCAACCATCAATGGCCTCACCACAAACAACTCGGTCTCTCCAGACCACCTCTAGATCCCCAAACTCAGACTCTTCCACCTGCTGCATCAGAGATGACTACACTGTCATTTGGAAAAGACAATATCTACCCCTAACCTCTCTCATATCGAGATTCAATGCTTACAGTTCTTCTATTACTCTCCAGGAATCACCAGATTCACACACAGCATAAGCACATGACTTCTTGCTCAGTGTATTAGATACAACCTTCCCCTTTCCAGGTCTATAAAATAATTCGAATTTGTATTCCTGTAAGAACTCCATCCACCGATGCTGTCAAAATTTTAAGTCACATTGGGATAAAACATACCTCATTCTATTATGATCGGTGAAAACCACAAAGCAATCACCAATGATGTAATATCTCTACAACATTAGAGAAAACACCACGGCTACCAACTCAAGATCGTGGGTGGAATAGTTATATTCATGGGGATATAAATTCTGAGACCCATAAGAAACAATTGAACATTTCTACATCAGAACACAGCATAACCCCTGATGTGAAGCATCATAGAAAACATCAAACTAAACTCCCTCAACTGTAATACAATGAACTGGATCACTTAATAACTTCTAATTTAGATACTCAAAAGCTTCCTAACATAGATCCGTCCATATGAATGCCTAATCATTCCTGGTCAATGATATTAGAGGAGTCGCAACTCGAGAAAAATCGCCTACGAACCTCCTGTAGTTTCCTACGAGACCAAGGAAACTTCGTACCTCTGACATTGTCTTGGTGGCTGCCCAAGACACAACTTCTTATATCATCGATGGATCCACAACTACTCCCTATTGGGACACAACATGACCCATGAAATGGACTTCTCGAGCCCAACACACACACTTCAACTACTTCCCAAACAACTGAGGTTGACGAAGAACTCCCAAAATGGCATGTAGATGCTCTGAAAGCTCTTCTTCAAATGTGGAGTACACAAGGATTTCGTCAATGAAAACTACAAAGAACTTTCCCGGGAACTCATGGAACACAATTTTTATCAATACCATGAATACATTTGGAGCACATGTAACGCTGAACGACATTAAAACAAACTCATAATGCCCATGACGACAATGGAAACAGTCTTTGGGATATCCTCATCCTTCACATGCATCTGATGATATCATGACCACAAGTCAATCTTTGAGAACCAACTTTCACCCTTCAGTTGATCGAATAAATCATTAATATGCAGAAGAGGTTAGTGATTCTTCACTCTCACTTTATTTAAGAGATGATAATTGACACACAAACACAAACATCCTTTAGCCTTCTTCACAAACCAAACTGGTGCACCTCACGGTGAAACACTCTACTGAAAAAAACCACACTATAACAGACCATCAAGCCATATACATATATCTCGTAACTCAGAAGGAGCCATACAATATGGAGACATAGAGATAGGAGACTTTCCTGGTTGTAGCTCGATTTTAAACTCGATCTCTCATCGAGGGGGTAATGCTACAACCTCTTCAAGAAAGACATCAGGGTACTCTTCTACAAACCTAGGAAACGACAACTACTGATCCTCTGAAGAACTCAGCATCAGCTTAGCCATCATGAATGATAAGTATGGAAGATTCCTCTGACCCATTCAAGGGTCTCACTTGCCAATGAACACCACCGACTCTCTATCCGCATCGGAGAACATAACCTTCCTCCTGAAGCAATCCATGATAGCCTGCACCGAATACAACCAATCCATTACAATGTTAACATTATATGGTTGTATCCAAAAACAAAGGAAATCTCCCCATGAGAGGGCTTCCCCAACACTAGCTCATAGTCTCTACATACTTCAAACAAGTCAGCTCGACCTCGAACTGGCGTAGTCAACGCCAAGGGAACTGGAAGCCTCTCTACCTCAAGTATTAAATCATGGAAAAGGTTAGGTTATATGAAGGAGTGTGTTGATCTTGAATCAAATAAGGAATAAAACAATGTAGAAAACAATCAAAGGGTACCTCGTACGACGTCTGGTTCACCTGGCGCTAGCAACACTGAAGCATGAAGCTGGACACGACCACCACCACAACCTCTTTGACCATAATGATGAACACCACCACAAAAGTGCTCTACTCTCTGAGGATGGGGATCTCCACGGTGTTTTCCTCTGCCTTTCCCATCTACCCTCTGCTAATCTAAAGCTGGTGTAACCTGCTGCTTCTGCCTCAGCTGGAACTGCCTCAACAGAGGAACCAGGAGCGGAACACCTGGTGCACGATGACTGCTCTGAATGGTTGGGAACTCTCACTGCTGATGACTTAAACCACCATAATAAAAACAATCACCCGATCCCTTGGCATAGGCCTGAGATCTGATACCCCCAGAGAAATGAGATGTTGAGGGATGGGACCTACCCCTGGCCGAACGGAAACTCTTCTTCAAAAAAACTAGGAACCCAGACCACATCTCTAATTCATGGGGAATCATGAAGACTCCCATATCGTGATGATTCAGCTATGGCCAAAGTCATCTCGATAAGCTATAACCTCACCAGAACCTCAAGATGTGTCTTCAGCATAAATGGGGTGACCTGGTGCTAGATCTCTGGATGAAAATCCTCCTCGAAATGCCTCACCCTAGCATCCTCATTTGGAAAGAGGTTCGATGAATATCGTAAAAGGTTCCTGAAATGGATTCCAAACTCTCACACACAGAAGATCCCATGTCGAAGGGTAAGAAGTACCTAGTGACTGGACACCTTCACGATCGAAAAAAGAAACTCAACTCTAAACTTGTCTTGGAACTCCTCCCATGAGATCATTGGATCCTCTCGATCCCCAAGGAATAAGAACCAACACTTCCTCTCTACTCTACATAGCATTGTCACAACCAAGGACATCATGTGATCCATTTGAGCACAGATCGAAATAAAGCCTATCTCGACCTCCTCCAACTAGTTTTCGGTGACTACATCTGAAACAGAGATGTCATACTTCTGCAGACTTTGGTGCTGAAAATCTCAGAGTTTCCTCCTCTAAGCTTCATCATCGTCAACCTCTACCCGACGACGATCTGCTGGCACAAATTGCTGGATATCTTCTATGAAATCCTAATGAGGATGTTGAACTGGAGCCATACCTAAAAGATAACAAATAGTTAGAGCTCCTAAACCTGGAATATTGAAGACTCGACAATAATAAATTAATTGTTTTCTTTTATTCATTTTAGGTTAACTTATCCCAAGGTCTACCTATTCAAACACAAGTACAAAGAAGAATTATGCATGATCCTTTCCTACGTCTCTACCCTAAAATATGTATCACCTTGTTTAGTAGCCATTGTAAACTTAAAGGTTCTTGCATCATATCATAGGGGGCCCTAAACTCCTATGTCTCAGTCGATATCCAGTGTTTACATCACTTTCTAAACATGACTGACAATGTTTCCCTACCAACCCATGCAACCTCACCTATTTCAAACACCAAACTTCAACCTATCTCTTAACCAGACAATTGATACCACTTTTTCATGACCCCCTCCACACGAAGTGTACCCTTATTGGGCTAGCAATGTGAGAAGGGAGATAATGACCCCCAAGTCCTGCCTCCAATAGGCCATGGGTTGGCGACTAGCACCGAGGGATATTAAACACATATATGGGAGGCATTACCCTCTAAGAGAACACATGTGAAAGAGAGAGATAAGATAGACACCAACCAACTCCAACTCAGACTGAAATATAAAAGAAAACCCATGTGCACATATGTAATGTCATGCAGAACTACTACAATTGGAAGGGGAAAACTGCAAGTACCCAAAAGAAAGTAAAAAAAGCAGTAACCAGAAGCCCGAACAGCTCCTGCAACCCCAAGCTAGTAGAAACTAGCTTGATCTCCAACCTACTTCAAGTGACCTAAAAACAGTTTATATATACATAGGGTGAGTATAACAGTATACTCAGTAGGATCCTCCCCTGAGCCTCTTGTGCAAAATAAATAAATCCTACTAAAGCACAATGAACAACAAGTGAAACTAACTCATCACCTAAATAGGTACACTAAGTTCCCAACCTCACCATGGCTACTCTCACCAAGAAACTCATACAAGAGTATATAATATAATGATGAATATAAATGGTAGCTCGCTACGACTTCCCCACTGGTTTGCTGCTTTTCCCCAACATCGCATGTCCTAAACATCTCTCTCCAAAAATGATTTCCTGCAGACACCTGGGCAATGCACCACAACATGAACCCCCTGTAAAAAAAACCACCACATCCACGAAATCAAGTAACCAGGTAGTTTTCGGGAGCCACCAAAACTCGTATAATGTGCATCATACGTCAGGTGTTATACCTAAATCCATTATAGTCCTTACACCGAGAAAGGATCCTCAAGCCATCACAACTGATACACATTACACCTATAGTAGTCCATAGGTAACTATATCCAGAATATATGTGTGTCAATAAACACAAGCCATTACAGCCCTCTACACACATATATGGGGAAAACTAACCACTGTGCCTACTAGCACAAGTAACTACCAAGAGAAGAGAGTGGGGCCAAAGGGGGTAGTCAGCCATCCATCCTCCCACTGGAATGTTGGGGAAAACACCCCCCATGGCTCAGAATCCCCGAGGTGTGATTTTCCCTAACTGACAGGGTGAAGTAGCGTATAGAAAAACAAAAAGTACAAAATATACTATAGATCACAACCACACTATGGGCATAACCTATTCTTATAATCAACTGCAGCTAACATCTCTCGGAATTCCAGCTGCCACTTCTAGGACTAGTTATCCTATATGCACAAAACCATTTAACGAGATTTATTTTATTACTTCACTCCCTTCCTATCAGATTCATTTTACATTCATTAATTCCTTAAACATTAATTAACCATTAATAATTACACATTAAATTTCATTATCAACACACCCAAAGTCCACTATCCCTTTAAAAAATTATAACCTCAACATTGCGTCCTAGCAAGCTCCAACCCCATGGGTTAACATAATTTATTCAGTTATTTATTTACCGCATTACTTTCTTGTATTCTGAAGCATTCTAGAAAAACATTCTATGCTACTTAACATAAGGGGGCTCAACACGGTGAGTAGATGAAATACCCATGGAGTCTTTTCCATCTATTACAAGAGCGTAGACCCATCCTCACTTGAGAAGCTAGACACAGAAAGCACGTGGCATACCCCACGCATCTTCGCCCCTCCCAAAAGAAGGTTAAGAAAGACCAACTGCCTTGAGCAGTGGGTAAAGTACAGGAGATAACCAACCAATGAATCAACAAGAATCCAAACCTTCACAACCAACCCATTCTGTCATCCCTGGTGTCCTCCCCAACACCCACATGAATAAACTGATGCATATCTCCACTCTAGGAATCAACATCTACCACAACCAATAGGCCTCCCTGCCCCTAAATATCACAACAGCCATATAGGCTCACATCATAACACAAATATTAGGAAAAAAACATCATATCAATTGGGCTCTTGGCCCTTAGACAATCAAGAGGTAACTCAGAACCCTATAATGTCTTATCTTTTATCAAACAACCAGTTCTTTAATCTATCTTGGAATAACTGATTCATTATTCTTAGGTTCTAACTTCAAGAAACCTAAATAGTAATCCATCACAAATAATTAAACATGATTACTACACTAATTTGATTAACATCAAATTACAACAAGAAGAACCATATTCATTTACATGCCTCTTTATCTTTATCCAAAAAATTATCAATTAATCGCAGTTTACGTTCTTTACCAATTTCCATCAAGAACGAATATCTAAACAAATAAATCATATATATCACACTATCTATCAAAACAAGTGGCAATAACATACGATCGATATCAATTTATTTATCCCATTAAAATATTTATAATGGCAATTCCATTATCATCCAGTGGGATAAAACATGTTAACTCTATAGTTTCACATAAAAGAAAAGAGAATCAACAAATCCCCTTCCTCAAACGGTCTCTGATGTTCTTTATAAGATAACGAGCAACACAATAGGTTAAAATCTACTCCCCCCCCCCATGACAACATATATCGAAGATTGATCGATACTGCTTGGTTGTATCAGAAACATAGGGGAACTACTCTAAGGAGTAAAGCTTGATCACACAACCCCTAAGGGAATGAATGGAAGGTTCGAGCATCTCACACTCGAGAACAAGGAGGAAGAGCTAGAGAGGAAGATATCTCTTCGGTTTTAGAATATTTAATAGAGTAGCAGTTTATGATACGCTAGATTTTCCATTAAAAGTGGATTTCATTAAACCATGTTGTTTGACCAAGTGAAATCATCCCAATCCTTAAGAAAATTAATATAGGAGTTATGGCCTTTGAATCGGCCTTAGAGTCCTTAAAAATGTTTTAAATGCATTTTATGTTAAAGGAAAAGTCAAAGGGGTGAAACTGTAGGAAGCTAGAAACATTGTTCATGATCCCAAAATTTGGCAAAGGAAAGAGGTCACCATTGGAACCTCACTGTTCTGGAATCACTATTCCTGATCTCAAATTTTGGGAAAGGAAAGAGGTCACCGTTGGAATCTCACCATTCTAGAAACACTGTTCATGAACTCAAAATTTGGAAAAAGAAATATGTCACCATTGGAACCTCACCTTTCTGGAATCACTGTTCATAAACTCAAATTTTGGAAACGGAAAGTGGTCACCGTTGGAACCTCACCATTCTGGATACACCATTCATGAACTCAAAATTTGGTAAAGGAAATTGGTCACCATTGGAACCTCACGGGTCTAGAATCATTGTTCATGAAATCAAATTTTGGCAAAGTAAAGAGGTCACAGTTGAAACCTTATTGTTTTGGAAACACTGTTCATGAACTCAAAATTTGGAAAAGGAAAGAGGATACTGTTGGAACCTCAAGGTTCTGGAAGCACTATTCATGAACTCAAAATATGGCAAAGGAAAGAGGTCACTATTGGAAGCTCAATATTATGGAAACACTTTTCATGAACTCAAAATTAGGAAAAGGAAAGAGGTCACCATTAGAACCTAACTATTCTAGAAACACTATTCATGAACTCAAAATTTGGAAAAGGAAAGAGGTCACCATTGGAACCTCACCATTCTGGAAACACTGTTCATGAACTCAAAATTTGGTAAAGGAAAGAGGTCACCTTTGGAACCTCACCGTTTTGGAAACATTGTTCATGAAATCGAAATTTGGCAAAGGAAAGAGTGGTTACCTTTGGAACCTCACCGTTGGACTATTCACATAAGGTTTCCGATGACACTATCCACATAAGGTCACCATTTCACTATTCACCTAAGGTTACCGTTGCACTATTCACAAAAGGTTACCGATGAAAATGTTCACCTAAGGCTAACAATGACATTATTCACTAAATTGGAAAATTGGAAAAGTGTTGGGGAAAAGTCACCTTGACCTCCCAGAACACCTCAAACACCATATTTTTGTAATGAAATGGACCAGAGAGGTCCACACCATTAAATAGATGGCCATGAGAGTGAACCTTGAATACCTATATGGTTTGAAGAGTGAACTCATACTACTAATATAGCTGTTAGAGTAAACCATGACTACCAAGATGGTATGGGAAGTGAACCCATACTACTAAGTTGTTCTTGGTAGTGATGCCTTGAATAGTATGAAAATCATTTTGTATTCTTATGTGTCTTCCACACTTCCAAGTTTTATTCCCATGTTATGATTTCATGGATTATGTTCTTTATTTCCTTATGATTCATGTCTTATAAACAACCAAAATTTATTCCAATATTCTTGTTTATGATATTTAATATACATGGTATGATCTTATAGTGTTATGATCATGTCCTCATACCCCTATTCTCATATTTATGCTTACATGTATCCATGTTTTATTCTTACTGAGAGTCTTAGATCACCCATTTTATTCTTCGTTCCCCAGGTTATGATGATATGTATTATGTAAGATATGTTTAAGAAGGGTTCTAGTCAATAAGAACCCAGTGGGAGATAATGTAGCTAACTTACGTACCGGTGTTTATGTTTCTATGTTTCCAAAGACAATACACTAATACGGTCTTTGGGAGTCTCTTTGTATAATGTTTTAAGTATTCATCAAAAGTCAGGTAATGCTTTTCTACATTAATACTGGGTTTCTATAGTTGGTATCAGAGAAAATGTTTAGGTAACCTTTGGAAGATAGGATGAGAAAACTTTAGTGATATCCCTAGGTATATTTATAAGGATATGTCTAGGTATGTCTCTAAGGATAATTATAATGATGAGTTAACATTTATGAACATGTACTGGAATTTTGGTAAATGATAGAGTGAGTGGTTTCTTATAAATATATCTCTGTATATATACTAAAAGTGGATGTGTCTCTCGCACATATTTACCTAAGAGTAATAACTTTGACAAGGTGTGTTGGGGTTGAATTGGTGTATCCTGGTACATGAAAACGGGCCTTCCATTACACCTGGTTTGATACTCTCAAGGGGTATGCTTTGGGAATTCACAAACTCTTCAAAAACCACCCGGAAATATTTAAATAGAAGTTGTATTTTAATATCCTAGGATAAACCTGAGGTGTCAACGTTTAAGGAAGGTTTCATAATTTAAACATCCTATAAGTAATTCATTTTCATGATTGTGTGGTTTCCCACTATAATAAGTGTTGCTCACACTATGCTTTCTAGTTTTATTCAATGGAGAGAACTATATGGAAATAGGTTAATGTTGAATGTGATTGATAATTTTTTAATGGATAGTCAAATGGGATGATCACTAGAGTGAAGGATGTTTTGATCATGCCTAATCAATTTTCAAGGAACAAGATTAACAATGTGTACCTTAACCAACTCTCAAACTCACCAAGGAAGATAAGGAAGGAGTTTTTTGAGAGTTATAGAAATGGTGAACATGGAGGAAATAACATTCAGTTCCCTTTGTTATAATAATGTGGAAAGAATCATCAATGTAAATGTATTATAGGAATAAGAATATGTTTTGACTGTGGAAAAGAAGGGCATAAAGAAAGTATTTGAAATGGAAAAAATTAATGGTTCAGTTAACAAAATGGATGGGAATTTTATCCTCCCTAATAAATTATCAAAGATCAAATGCTTGAAGTTCAGAATGAATGGTAATTATTAAAATCGATGTCCTATGTTGAAATATCCCAAATAGAATCAGCAAGGTGGTACAAGTAATGGTTATATTGCTGCTGCTGATGATACTATATATGAAATATTAAAGGAAAGAGGTATTAAGTAATAGGATGAGGTATCCATATTATGGATTATGTATGAAGTGGAATAATAAAAGTTTTTATGTATTTATAATCAAGAATTATGTTATATGAATGGTGAAATATACAAGGATTATCAAATTTATATTTTTCAATAAGGATTTACAAGATTATGTTAAATGTTTTCGACGGATTGGAAAAGTGATTGAATGACACGGTTATATTTTGAATAAGGGAAGGTAACCCTTAATGTGTTCAAGATATAAAATTTTTTTAATCTTGGATAAAGAGATTATTTTTTGGATAATGTAAATTGGAAAGGATCAATGATCATAGAACAAATTAAGGATTTTTTTAAAAAGTGGTCTATGTCATCATTAATGAAGTTTACAACTTATTTTATTTAAGTAATATATCCAGTAATCTTTGAAATAAGTAAGCATGCATGTTTTACAATTGGATTTATGGTAATTCATGTTATTACCTTTAAGAGGATTTATGATAAGGGTATTAAAATATTAAGAATGTGAAAACCAAGAGATAATTTGTGATATAAAAGGGATCAATGTTAATATGATTTCATGACTTTATTTATAAATTATTGGATTTTCATCTTTCAGAAGGGTTATAATGTTAAGAATTTATAGAAACTATAAGTTAAACTTCGGGTGAAGTCAGTAAGATTAAAGTGTTATTTCACCACATGAGTATTTATGAATATTGGATAACCTAATCTAAAAACGTTTTGTTGATGTTAACTGATGAATAATGGGATGGAATATCATGGATCTCATGATTTGTTATAACTTTAGGAATAAAAAATCCACCTTACTTTTTTGGATAAAGAGGTGAAGTGGACCAAGGAAAAAAAGGGTGAGGTTGTCTAGAAATCAGGCAAGTATACCATTTCATGAAAATTCTTCATCTTTATGAAAATGATCTAGAAATAAAAAAAATTCCCAATACATTAATTTTTATTGAACCAATGGCCTTTTAAATCATCATAGATTTATGACTTTGCGGCCTTCAACTTTTAATTTATCATTCACTTATTTTTGATTGATGGCCTCAATCAATCCCAATGAATATTTATTATTTTCTTACAAATTCATGTTTTCACGTCCCACCTTTTTTCTTCTATGTGGGAATCTAGTTATGAGTTACTTTGTGTAACCTTTTTGTTTTCATATTTCCCTTTTAGAGGATTTTTTAGTATTTATTTTTATGATGTGGGTTTCTATGAAATAAACTTTTAAGTATTAAACCATTAAAAAACCAGACAAATCTTTAGGGTGAAATTCATTTTATGGGGGGTAGAATGTATAACCCCAAGATTCTGAGAATTTTGTTCGAATTAATTTAATATTTTTGATATTTTTCATTTCTTGCAACAATAAAAATAGTCTATTTTATAGCGATATGTTTGTCTTGCATTATACGCAACACCAAGTTAATCATGCACTACAAACAATGTAATGTTTTTATTTCCCTAAAAGAATCACTGAGGTTAGCTTACATTACACACAAGACTAACTTTCCTTGATGCTTTGTGTAACACGCAAAACCATGTTTTACAAAATAATGATATATTATTAAAATATTATTTAATACAATAAGATATAACCTATCTGTTAAATTAGTAGTTATGAAAAGGGTTAACTAACTTATGAATATCTATGGTTTACATAAATATAAAATTAATTCATTGGTTACATGTTAATTATAAATTAATATGAAAACTGACTGAATATAAAGGAAAATATTATTATTTTTATGCTCACAAAGCTATTTTATCATAATATATTAATGTAATTACAATTATTAAGTGATATTAATGTAATATAAATAAATATATATATATATATATATCATATATTCAATTAAATATTTTTTATATTCATCCAATATATTTTATTGGCTCAAGATAAAAACAATCTTAATTTTACACATAAAATACTAAATTTTTGTTAAGGCACTTTTACTAACTTTTAATGGAGAATCAATTTTAAATACAATTTTTCAAACTTTAATAGATTTAATATGTTAAAATAAACTTCATATTTGAAATAGAAACATAAAAATTAGGTTAGGATGAATTTATTTTATTTTTCTGTAATGTTTCATTTTTTAATGAATAGTGAAAAATACTGAATTTTAATTCAAAACTGATTTTTCATATAGTTTATTTATATGGTTAAATTATATTTTAAATTGGTTTAAAAGTTTTATTATCTCATATTTATATCAATTAATCCAATTTAGGTCATTGGAACCAATTTTAGATTGAAATTGGATGAAAAAAATTAGCAAATGTTTAATCATTTTTTACTTTAAAAACCCGCATTATTGTCCCGTCTGTAGGATTAAATTTAAATTAATTTCTACCAATTATGTGATTATAATATTCTAAAAATAGATTCCATATTGGGAATTAAAATAATTTATAATTTTTAATAAGTTAAAATTAGTTTTTGACCAAAAATATTAGTGAATGTTAATTACAATGATTAAAGAGAAATTAAGCCTAACAAGGGAATAAAACTTAAACTTAAGGGCCCAAATAACCTATACACTTTTCCCAAAAACGTTTTTGTTCATTATTATTTATTTATCCTTCAATTATTTAGTTTGTTTTGGTTTTGGATTAATTTTTTAAGGTAAAAATGTTGCCATGCCTAACCTGTTTTCAAAAATACCAAGTGAGTCCTTTTCCACCCCAATAAAAGGACACTACCTCTTCAACTTTCTCACAAATCTCAAAACACTTATGTTTATACAATATCTACCTTATAAAGCGAAAAAATCCTCTAAATTTCTCTTTGAAGCCTTTCATTGGTTAGAAGTAAATCCATAGAAGCCCTTTGGTGAAAACTAGAAGGAGTTACCCAAAGAAGAGGTAACACCCTTCCTCAATCTCCATTATCTTATTTTCATTATCCACCCCATAAACTATAATTAATACATTATTATATAAAAACCAAGTATCCTCCTTATATTGAGATATTTTTCTGATAAGGGTTCAATCTACACTTACAAACACTTCCATCTATTAGGTAATGAGCATACTATTTATGTGTATGGAGAACTACTGCCTCACGAAACGATGATTATTCATTTTTTTACTTTAACAAAATTCATGGTTGGTAATTATGATGGAAATAATGTTTATGTGTGATATATATGATACTTATTATGTTTTAATATTATGTAATTCTTTTACAACACATATCTTTATACTTTCCATTTTGTGTAAGTATGATAATTGTTTTTGAGGAAGTGTTGACAACAACCCCCACAAAATAATGTGATTCGTTCACACAATACATGTAATGTATTGATGATGGTTTATTGAAATTATATGTTATTAATTAAATAATATTTCTATATTAATGATATTATTTATACATATGTGTCATTTTTTTTACTTTCAATATTACAAATAAAAACGAAAACAACATTCATGCGTACATACGACCTACCTTTTCCCTAAACGGTGTGTTCCAATTCATAATTACATAATTATAAAAATAATATAGTGAATATAAATGATATTTATATTAATTTTTACATTATATAAATCATTATATAAATATAAGGACCACAAATATAACAAATTAAGACATATGCGAAAAACAAAGCGGATATTCCCCGAAGCATAACCTTATCCTAGAACTGTTAATAAGTAGGTAATATAAAGTCATGATAAAACCATATATTATATTATATATAATAATATATTTATGTTATAGTTTTATAATAAACTTCTATTTATTATATAGGAGTTTTTAATGAGTACGATGAGATTGAAGACACACGGTAAGGGAATTTCATCTCAATTTTTATATATGTGAAATAAATTATATGTTCACCACTCATTTATTTTGAATGGTGTATATAATTCCCATGAATGTATTATATGATTCTTATTATTAAATTTATGGGAATTTAAAAATCATTCTATGATCTTTCATTCATGGGGTTTTTGTTTCAAAAGATACCAAATCGGTAAGATAGTTTTGTCTCAATTTTCATTCTTTGAGACTAAGGTTTTGTAATGAATCTAAATTATTTTTCAAGGTGTATATAATTCCATTTATATTTTATATCATGAATCTAATTATTATAATGATATTTGTTTCTTCATGTAATTTAATTTACTTACATGGAGATTATGTTCACAAGATACCTTTTGGTAAGAGTTTTGGTGAAATAATCTCATCGTTTATTGGAATTATTTATGACTATAATTCTATTGATGAAATATTATGATCAATATCTCAAGAAATCTCATAAGTTTCATTATCCTATTTATTCAAGATACCCCTTTTATTAGTACCATTTTCCACTCTTTGGTAATTTAGATTTTTAATAATTTTTTTGAAAGAAAAATATAACTATATTTCTCTCTTCCGTCAGAGTTCTGTTTTATTTAAAAAACCATGTTTTCATAAAATGTTTTCAAATGATCATTAAAGACAATTTTCAAGGAAAAATGATTTTAAAAATGTTTTATGATTTTCAAATCTTCCTTTATAAGTTTTCAAATCTATTTTCAGTTAAAAATATTCTCAAAAAATGATTTATGTTTTATAAGTGCTTTAAATGATTTTGAAAACATCATTTATAAGTTTTCAAAAGGTTATTTTCAAACAAATATAATTCAATGATTTTAAATATTCATTTATTATTTTTAAAATTATTTTCAAAGACAAAGGTTTTCAAAAAAATTTATTCTTATTTTTTATGTTTTCAAATTACTTTCAAAAACAAATGTTTTCATTTTTTAACTTCTTTTCTATGTTTTCAAGGAAAACGATTTTCAAATATTTTTCAATATTCTTTTATAATATTTTAAGGAAAAAGATTTTAAAAATTATTTCAATACTACTTATTAAGTTTTTAAATTATTTCCAAAGAAAATGGGTTTGAAAAGGTTTTATGTTTTAAAAATACTTTTCAAATAAATAAGATATTTTTCCTAATAAAAGTTTTTAAAAGATATCTCAAAATTACTTTCCATATAAGATGACATCAGTTGGTGTTACTCATTCATTTCTAGGGAAATTATTCAATGTCTCTATTCATATTCATTCTCTGAATGATTTATGTTTTGATTGAATGATATTAATGAAACCCATTTCTCCTTCATCAGTTATAATTTATGAACCTTATTCCTTTTCTATGGGTTTTATACTTATGTAACCCAATTATATTCTCATGTTATGATTTGATGAAATGATTATGAAACCTATTTTTTTCCACAGGTTAAGATAAGGTTAATTTATTAAGAAACCTATTTCATTTCATAGGTTATGATATGATTTTTTATGATATTGTGGAACAGGTATGTATGATTTAATAATGGGATGTGTGAGATCTATATCTCCCTCTAATATATTGGGTAAAGATATATATCTCACGAGATAGACTAAGACGGTCTTGGGAGTGAACCTTGATTACTAAAATGACCATGAGATTGAACCATGAATACCAATATGGATGAGGAGTGAACTCATACTATTAATATATCCATGGGAGTGGACCATGACTACCAAGTGGGTATGGTAAGTGAACCCATACTACTAATATGGCCTTGGTAGCGATGCCTTGAATACTATGGAAATCATTTTATATGCTTATGTTTCTTACACAATTCCATGTTTTATTTCTATATTAGGCTTTCATGGATTATGTTCTTTACTTTTGTATGATTTATGTCTTATGAACGTCTAAAATTTATGCCATGATTCATGCTTATGACCTTTGATATGAAGTGTGTGATCTTATAATGTTATGATCATGTACTCATACCCCTATGCTCATGTTTTTCTTATATTAATCCCTTATTTACCCTTAATAAACCTCTAATCTCACGCCTTTTTATTTTTTCTTCCTCAAGTTATGAAGAAATGTATTAATTAAGATATGTCTAATAATGGCACTAGTCAAGAAGAACCTAGTGGGAGATAATGTAGCTCACTTATGTACTAGTGATTATGTTTCCATGTTTCTAAAGGTGCTAAACTAATATGATATTTGGGTTTTTGTTGGTATAATGTTTTATGTATTCCAAAATCATTATGTATTGTATATCTACATTAAGACTGATTCTCTATGGTTGGTATTAGAGTAAGGTTTTAGTTATACTTTGGAAGTTAGGATGAGAAAATTTTAGTGAGATCACTAGGTATATTAGTAAGGATATGTCTATGGATTTACCTAAGTATAATTATAAGGATGAGTTAACATTTCGGAACATGTCCTGGAATTTTGGTAAAGGATAGTGAGAGTGGTTTACTAGAAATACATCCCTCTCTGGATACTACATGTGGATGTGACTCTAGCATAGATGTACCTACGATCAACAACTCCAACATGTGTGTCAAGCTTGACTATGTGTAACCTGGTACATGATAATGGGCCTTGCTGCACACCTGGTTTGACATTCTTGGGGGATATTATTTGGTAATTCACAAACTCTTCACAAATAATCATGAATTATTTAAATAGAATTTTTCTACGAAAAAAATAGGATAAACCTAAGGTGTCACATTTTATGAAAGGTGTCATAATTTGACATAATATAATCAATTATTTTCAGGATTATGTGGTTTTCCACTGTGATAAGTATTTCTCATGCTATTCTTGCTGGATTTAGTCAATGGTGGGAACCAGAAGGAACTGGATTAATGTTGAATATGATGGAAAATATTCTGACGAGCAGTCAAATGGGATTATCACTAGAGTGATGGATGTTGTGATCATGACTAATCAGTTTTCATGAAATATGATTAAAAATGTGTACCTTAACCGACTCTTAGACTCACTAAGGAAGTGAAAGAAGGAGTTTGTTTAGCGTTTGGGTAATGGAGACAATGGAGGAAAGAATATTCAGTTCCCTTTATGCTAAGAATGTGGAAATAATTACCCAAGTGAAAATATTAAAGGAACAAGAAGATGTTTTGATTATAGAAAAGGACACAAAGTAGGTAACAACAATGGAAAAATGAAGGGTTCAATTAATGAAATGGATGGGAATATTTTACTTCCTAATACATTACCAAAATTAAAATACTTTAAGTGTGGAATTAATGGTTATTATGAAAATAAATTTCCTAAGTTTAAAGATCTTGAAGATAATCAACAATGTGGTATAAGTAATGGTTATATTGATGATGATGGTGAGACTAAAAATGAAATGTGAAAGGAAAGAGGTATTGAGTAATAATATGAGGTATACTTCTTATGCCTTATGTATTAAGTTTAATAACTGAATTTTTTATGTATTTGGATTCAATAATTATGTTATATTAATGGTAAAATATACAAGGACTTTCCACTTTATGTTTTTCACTAATGATTTTCAAGATTATATTGAATGTTTCTAATAGACTAGACAAGTGATTTAATGAAAAAGTGATATTCTGACTAAGGGAAGGTAACCCTTAATGTGTTCAATATATATATTAATTCTATTTAGCTTGGATAAAGTGATGATTTTTTTGGATAATGTAAATTAGATTGTACCAATGAACCTATAACAAATTAAAGATTTTTTGAAAAGTGGTTTATGTTATCATAGATGAAGTTTACAACTTCTTAGATTTACGGAATATATCTAAAAATAATTAATATAATTAATCATGCATGTTTTCTAAAAGTATTTATGGTAATTTTGGTTATTACCATGTTTCAAGAGTATTTATGATGAGGGTATTCAAATTTTCAGAATTTTAAAAAAAGAGATACTTTGTAATATATGGGGAATTAAGGTTAAGATGATTTCATTACTTTCTTTCTAAAGTATTGGATTTTCATCTTTGAGAAGTATTTTAAGGGTAACCATTTATGGAAAATTTATGTTAAACTTCAGATGAAGTTGGTAATATTAAAGTGTTATCTCACCACATGAGTATTTATGAATATTGGATAAACTAATCTAACAAATTTATATCGATTATAACTGATGAAAAATAGGTTGCCATATCATTTATCTCATGATATGTTAGTACTTCAGGAATGAAAAATTAAACTTCCTTTTTGTAGAAATAGGTGAAGTGGATCAATGAATAAAAAAGCATGTGGTTGTCCTACAATCATGCAAGTATATCATTTGATGAAAATTATTCAGCTTTAGGAAAATGATTTAGAAATAAAATGTTGTCCTAATACCATAAGTTTTATTGAACTAATGGCCTTTTCAATAATCCTATATTTTTTACTTTGAGGCCCTCAACTTTTCATTTATCATTCACTTGTTTGTGATTTATGACCCCAATCACTTCTTATAAATATTTTATCTTTTCCTCAAAGTTCATGTATTCACTTCACACCTATATTCTCCTATGTGGGAAGTTAGTTGTGAGTTACTTTGCGTAATCATTATGTTTTCAGATTACATTTTTAAAGGAATTTTTACTATTTATTTTTATGATTTGGGTTTCTATAAAATGAACTTTCATGTATTAATCCTTTAATAACCCAGAAATCTTTTTACGGTGAAATTTATTTTAATGTGGGTAGAATATAACACCCTGAGATTCTGTGAATTTTTTTTCTGAATTAATTTAATCTTTATGATATTTTTCATTTCATGTAACATTGAAGATAGTCTATTTCATAATGCTATGTTTGGATTATGTTATATAAAAAAACAAGTTAATCATATACTACACACAAAATATTGCTTATATTTACCTAAACAAAAAAATGAGGTTAGATTACATTACACAAAAGAATGAATTTCCTCGATGGCATGCATAATACACAAAAATGAGTTTCTTCGAATAATGATATATTATTAAAATATTATTTATTATAATAAGATATAACTTTGAAGTTAAATTAGTAGTTTTGAAAATGGTTAACAACCTTATGAAGATCTATGGTTCACAAAAATATAAAATGAATTCATTGGTTTTGAGTTAATTAGAAACGAATATGAAAACTGATTGAATATAAAGGAAAATATTATTATTTTTATACTCACCAAGCTATTTTATCCTAATAAATTAATGTAAATACAATTGGGTATATATTTTCCAAAGCTAAGTGGTTTGAGAAGCTATTTTAAATACAATTTTGAGACTTTAATATATTTAATATGCCAAAATAACTTTCATATTGAATATTGAAACATAAAAATTAGGTTAGTATTAATTTTCGGTATTTTTTTAAGGTTTTATTTTTTAATGAATAATAAATAATACTGCATTTTAATTCAAAACTGTTTTTCATCTATTTTATATATAGGGTTAAATTATATTTTTAATTGGTTTAAAAGTTTAATTATATCATATTCTTTATCAATTAATCCAATTTAGGTAATTGGAACAAATTTTACATTGAAATTGTACAAATAAACTTAGCAAACTTTTGATCATTTTTTTCTTTTAAAACTCACATTGTCATCCCATCTGTGGGATTAAATTTAAATTAATTTCTGAATATTATGTGATTGGAATTTGGAAAAATGTATTAAAAAGTGGTAATAATCATAATATATAATTTACAGTAATTTGAACTTATTTTTTTAAAAAATATTAGTGAAAGTAATTAAAATTAATTATATTGATTAAAGTGAAATTAAGATTAATAAGGGAATAAACCTTAAACTTAAATGCCCAAATGAGCTATAAACTTGTCCAAAACCAATTTTATGGAAATTATTCATTAATTAACCTTATATTATTGAGTTTGGTTGGTTTTTGGATGAATTTTTTTAGGTTAAAATGTGGCTACACCTAACTTGTTTTTAAAAATACCAAGTGAGTCCTTTTCCTCCCCTATAAAAGGACCCCACCACTTCACCTTCCTCAAATATCTCAGACCACTTAGCTTCGGAAAATATATACCCATTCCACCTACCAACACCCCTACCTTCCTCCTTTAAGCCTCCCTTTGTGCATAATGAAATCCAAGGAATCACTTTGTTGAAAACCAGAAGGAGTTACCCAAAAAAGAGGTAACATCCTTCCTCAAGATCCTTTATCATATTTTCATTATCCACCCCATAAACTATATTTATTCCATGATTATAGAAAAAATATTATCCTCAATATACTGATATTTTTTATGCTGAATTTTTTATCTACACTTACACACACTTCTATCTAATGTGTAATGAACGTACTATTTATATGTATAAAGAACTACTACCTCATGAAACTATGATTGTTCATTTTTTCCTTTACCACCTTTCATGGTTGGGAAATATGATGTACATGATATTTATGTGATATATATTTGATAATTATTATGTATTTAATCATTTTAATTCATTTAAAACACATATATTTATACTTTCCATTTTGTGTAAGTACGATAATTTCATTCGAGGAATTGTGGACTACCATCCCCTCAAAGTGATGTGATTCGTTCAAACACTAAATGAAATGTATTAAGGATTAGTTTAGTGAAATTATATGATATATATTACATAATAATTATAATTTAATCATATTATATATACATATGTTTCATTTTTTTACTTTCAATATTTCAAATAAAAATGGAAACATCATTCATGTGTACATACGATCAGCCGTCTCCCTGAACAGTGTATTACAGTCCATAATTCTATATTTTATAGAATATTATAATAAAAATATACTGAATATAAAAGATATTTTTATTTTTTTTACATTCTTTAAATCCTGATATAATTATAATACCAAATATATAACAAATTAAGACACATGTGAAAAATAAAGAGGATATTACCTGATGCATAACCTTAATATAAAATTATTAATAATTGGGTAATATAAAGTCACGATAAAACAATATATCGTATTAAATATAATAATATGGTTTTTTGATAGTTTTATAATAAACTTATATTTATTATAAAATAGTTTTCAATGAGTACGATGAGAGTCAATAAATAAGGTAATGGAATTTCATCTCACTTTATATATTCATGAGATAAATGACATGTTCACCACTCTTTTATTTTGAATGGTGTATATAATGTCAATGAATATATTATATGATTATTGTCATTAAGTTTTTGGGTTTTTAAATATAAATTATATTATCTTTCTTTCATTGGTTTTTTTTTCAATGTTACCAAATCGGTAAGATAGTTTTGTCTCAATTTTTCTTTTTTGAGACTCATATTTTGTTATATACCTAATTTTTTTTGAGGAATATATACTTCCATTTGAAATTTATATCTTGAATATAATTATTATAATGATATTTTCTGCTTCATGAAATTTCCTTTACTTACATGGGGAGTATGATCCCAAGTTATCATATTTAAGATTTTGGTGAAACAATCTCATCATTTATCAAGATTCTTTATAATTATAATTATATTAAGAAAATATTATGATACATATCTCAATAACACTCATGATTTTACTTATCATATTTTTATTCAAGATAAATACATGTACTACATAAAATTTGATACTCTTTGGTAATTATATAATTAATAAAATATTTTTAAGAAAAACCTGACCGTATTTCTCTCCTCAGTCAAAAATATGTTTTATTTAAAAAACCATTTTTCAAAAATGATTTCCAATGATAGTTTTCAAGGAAAAAGGATTTTAAAAATGTTTTATAATTTGAAAAGATTCATTTATAATTTTTTAATTCTATTTTCAAAGAAAAAGGTTTAAAAAAATTTATTTGTTTTAAAAGTGTTTTAAATTATTTTCAAAACATCCTTAATAGGTTTTAAAGAGGTTGTTTTCAAATAAAAGTACTTAAATTATCTTGAATATTATTTGATAAGTTTTCAAATTATTTTCAATAAAAATGGTTTTCAAATTTTTTTTAATCTTTTTTATAAGATATCAATGATTTTCTAATGTTAATGGTTTTCATAAAAAAATTAAGCTTATTTTATAAGTTTTCAATGAAAATGGTTTTAAAAATATTTTCATGTTTATTTAATAATTTTTCATGGAAAAAGGCTTTCAAAATTATTTCAGGATTTCTTTATAAGTTCTCAAAGTATTTCTAAAGAAAATGGTTTTCAAAAGGTTTTATTTTAAAAAAAATCATTTTTCAAAGATAAAATGATATTTTCCCCAATAAATGTTTTTAATAGATATCTTAAAATTATTTTCCATCTAATATGGTATCTATTAGTATTAATCATGCCTTTTTGGGTTATAGGTTTATGATATCCATTACTCTTCCATGGGTTTTATTCTTATGAAACCCATTTCTTTTCATGGGTCATGGTTTGATGAAATGATTATGAAACCTATCTTTCTCCAAAGGTTAGGATATGATTACATGTCTATGACACCCATTTCATTTCATGGGTTATGACCTGATAGTTTATGATTTTTTGGAACATGTATGTATGATTTAATTATGTGATGGGTGAGACATATATCTCCCTTAAATGCATTAGGTAAAGATTTATATCTCATAAGATATATTAATATGGACTTGGGAGTGAACCTTGGCTACTAAGATGACCATGGGAGTGAACCATGACTACTAAGATGACATGAGGAGTGAACTCATACAAATATGTTGGCCTTGGGAGTGAACCATGAATACTAAGATATTATGTGAACCAAACCCATATTACTAATATCACATTGGTAGTGATACCTTGAATACTAGGGAAATCACTTTATATGCAAATGTGTTTACCATAATTACATGTTTTATTCCTGTGTTTTTATTTCATGGATTATGTTATTTATTTCATTATGATTCATGCCTTATGAACTTCCAAACTTTATGTAATGATATATGTATTTGATCTTTGATATGTAGGGTATGATCCTCTAAAGTTATGATAATGTCCTCATACCACTATTCTCATGTTTATGCTTACATGTATCCCTTATTTACCCTTAATGAGCATATGAGATCACCACTTTTTAGGTTTCCTTGCCCAGTTTATGAAGGTATATATTAAGTAAAATATGTTTAAGAAGATTTATAGTCCAGAAGAACCTAGTGGGAGATAATGTAGCTAACTTATGTACCGGTGTTTATGTTTCTATGTTTCCAAATGAACTAAACTAATACGGTCTTTGGGCATCTTTTTGTATAATGTTTTGAGTGTTTCATAAAATTTATGTAATTTATATGTATGTAAATATAGGGTTTTTATACTTTTAATTAGTTCATGTATATAAATTTTACCATGTGGGAATATATTTGTGGGAGATGTTGAAGATAATATATTAAATAAGAATATTGTGCATCTAGTTTCCTAATATAATAAACCTTAACGATCCTTAGACATCTATTTGTGAAATTAATTGAATATTAATCTATTAAGATGTAATATATATGGATAAAAATCCTATACCATTAAAATTTATGAATCATATATATTATGTGTGAAATAAAAACCTCATGAATGGGAATTTGACTAAGGTAAAAAAATACACAAGAATATTTGTATTGGGTATATAGGAAAAACAATATATATAGGGTTTTATATAGGTAAAAAACTTAAGTATGACTTATAAACCATGTTTATAAATTATATTTAAGTTTAAAATCATACATCTCACACCATAAAAATGTATTTTAAAAATACAATGCTCTATAGCTTGTTTAATATGAAACACCGACATTCAAGAGAAATAATTTTATATAAATGTAAATGTTATAACCCACATGTTAAATTGGAATGTATGAATGTTAATAGATACATTATTTAAATAATTTATAATGTTTTTATATATTTTAAATTTATTTATTTATTCTAAATAAATAATTACTAAATTTTTAGTAAAGTCATTTTATGCTTTAGAAAAATCTTTTCTTCAAAAATGATTTTTATTAAATTTTGTGTGTAGACATTATAATTAATTTGTATCATTTTTAGATTTTATATTTGGGGGAATTAATATAATTTCTAAATTAGTCATGTAAAATTTATCTTAGGGAGATTATTTTGGATTTTTCAAAAAAGATTATTTTTTAAGGGAATGGTGAAAAATACCTTTTTTATAAAACTATAATTTAATTTCATTAAATAAAGAAATTGAAAAATTCCATTAAGTTTTGAATTTTATAAAAATGTTAAATTATTTGTCTTTAATTAAAAATAATATAATTAATTATATGGTAAACATAATTATACTTTATTTTGTTATAAGTTCATTTTTTGGCTTAAAACCCATTTTTCTAAATACTATTATTTTGTGTACAATTTGTTTTTATCTTAGTTAATCAAATAATTTACTATATATTAATGATTTTAAATAAATTTTTATATTATTTTGGTAATAAAAAATTTTAAAATTCATTTATATATTTACAAGGCATTGAATAAGAATAAATATAGTTTTATGCTTAAAAATGCATTTTTCTGAAAAAGGTTTTTATTGTGTCTGGCACACTTATTTTAAAATAAATTTCTACCACTTCTAGAAATTTAATATTTTAAATTTTAAATTGGATTAAACTTTTTGAATCATCATATTTAATATAATTTAATAGGTTCAAAATATTTTCTATTCATTATGATTAGTAGTCATGGTAAAGATTTATCACCTTCTAAAGGGTAAAAGAGGTAAAAATAGGATTAAACAATGGGGTAAAGCTTTAAAATATCTATAAAATTTTAATTTATCTTAATAAATGATATTTTTTCAAAAAAAATATTTTTAAGGTGTCGAATACTTTTTTTAAACATTATTTTAAATTTGGTAACCCAAGTTTGACTATTATGAATATAAGTTATATTTTATTCAAATTTAAAACTATTCTTGGGTCTCTTCATTTAATTTTATAGAAGAAATGTTCCATTATATTTTATCTTGATAAAAAGGTATAAAAAACATAATTTTTTATTAAATAAACTAATTTTTTTTGGGAAACTAACTTTTTACATGATTTCAATGTAAAATAATTTTAACACGTAAATATTTTATTTTTCTAAAAGTGCTTTTCATGGGTTTTGTGTCCTTTTAGTAAATTAAAATTATTACACCTAAAAAATTGATTCTGATAAATTTGATTAAAAATTTAGAATTTTTATTTCCAAATTTTATTATAATTTCAATTTAGTTTTTTGTCATATACTTATGTTATCATGGTAAAATTAGATTTATCTCTGTTAAAGTTAAAATGGGTTTTTAATGGTTTAACTAGGAGATAATACTTAAAATATATCCAATATTTGTATAAATTTTATTTATTGATTTTATTTCAACCCCATAACATCTTATTTTCTAATTTTGGGTAAATTTTTCTACTTGACATGAATATAATAGATATATTAATCATTTAAGTAATTCCAAGTGTGTTCTTTTCCTCACTTATAAAAAGGCACCTTCTCTCCTATGTTATTCAAAATGTTTGAGCCTTATATATCGATGAATACCTACTATAATACCTTCCTAACTACCTTCCCTTCATCCTAGATCTTTTATTATTTACCTAAGACAATCCCAACAAGACATAACATGTTAAACAAAGGAGGACTCTCAAAAAATAGGTAATCATATTACACAACTCTTTTAAAGTTTATTTATTCTTAAAATTACTATAAAACTACTATATATGTCATAAAATTATTAATCTAGTATTGTAAATATATTTATTTTTTATTATGATTATAGTGCAATTATTTTCCACCACATTTTTATCAAATGGGAAATTAAAGTATTGCTCATGCATATATGTAGACTACTACCTCCACATAGCAATACGATTCAATTTCCATTAAAATCATTAAAGGTTGGTTATTATAATGGGATTAATTTTTATATATTATATTTATAAAATATTTATTATTATATAATTATTTGATCTTATCTAACTACTTCCCTTCCCATCTGTTGTGAAACAATAACAACACTCGTGCGTACGTGGGGACAACCACCTCCACGAAGGGAAGTGATTTGTTTTTCATTTATGATGTACATGGATGGTCATAAGGATATATTTAATGAATATATATGATATTTTTGATATAATATTTATTCTAGTATGGTGAATAATTATTTACCTTTCTTTCATTCCATTTATTGAAAAGTGTAAACATCACTCGTGTGTACATACATGTTACAGTCTCTATAATGTGATGTAATTAATTTTTCATCAACGCTTTAGATGAATTGTTTTAAATTCATATATAATTATGAAATTTTATACTTATGAATTGATTAAATTTTTTTATATGATGTAACCATGATCAAAGTACAAGGATTGAAAATACTGAGTTGAAACATGAATGAAAAATGAAACAGTTGTCACCCAAAATAGTAATTTTAATAAAGAATTTTAATTAAATAGGTGATAATATGTAATAATTAAATTATATTTGGTATGATATGTATTAATATGGTAATTTAATATATTTATAATAATTCTATTTTTATTATACAAGGGTTTTGAATGCATCTGAAGCATGATGAGACATGAGGTAATGGTTTATTGTCTCAATTTTATTTCTATGCGACACATGCCTTATTAACCACATGTATATTTGGTGTTGTATATGAATTAACCATGAATGTAATTTATTATTATTATAATGATATTTATATGGATTTATGAATCCATATATGATTCAATCTGTAAATAGGTTTTTATTTGAACATTACCAAAGTAGCGAAGATTTATGTGACAATTTTATTTCATTTTCGGAATATTTATGCTAAATTTCCATTAAGGGGAATTATATTGATCTTTTCCCTTAAAAAATATATATTATACTATACTTTAGTCATTCATGGAATTTTTATGTATTAGTACCATTTTACTCTATTTGGTACTTAAAATGATCATGAAACTATTTTAATAGAAAAGTCAACTATATTTTCCCTTTAGTCATCAAATTTTTTATTACATATAGAGGATCTTAAAAATTGTTATTATGTTGTTTTTACCTATAAATTAAATGTCTTAAAAATATAATTTTCATTAAATTTTATTTTATATAAAAAAATTTAAAAGTAATCTTTTAAAATAAATAATTTCTGAACAAGTCATTTTTGATTTTTTATAAAAGTGTGAAATGAATGTTCTCTTTTAACGTATACAGTCTGAAAAGATTTTCCAAAAGTTATGAAAATTATTTATTTTGAATATTACTTTATATGTTTTGAAGTTTATTTTAAAAAAAATCTTGGAAATTTTTATATTTTAATTAATTTATTTTAAAATAAAAAGGTTATTTTCCTCAAGAAATAATTTTGTGATATTTTAATTATATTTTCAATTATGGAAACATACATTGATGATAATTATGATTCAATAGGGACATATTCCAATGCTACCATCTTTATTATTTATCTGAATAGTTATTTATTATTCTAATGAAATCATGATGGAACATATTTTCTTTATCATGGGTTAAGTTATGATGAAATGATATATGTATTCATGACCCTATTTCATACCTATGAATGAATTATTATTATATAATGGTTGGGTCAATTATAGACCTAAAATGCATTGGGAATTGTGATATAGATATTTTATGATACTATGATGATAATGGTGGACATTATTGACTAAATCATTATTAAAATTATGACTAATGAGTATGATTACTTCTAAATATGCTCATAAGATTATGTGTGGAGATGGTTGTGAATTGTTATATTCACAAGATTATGAATTCTTATGATTATGGTGACATGTGCTTCTGTTATGAGTCTTGTTTTATGATTGATACTTGAAAAACAAATTGATAATACTTATTGATATGAATTTATTTTGGATTTTATGATCAAATATTTTTTGAGTTTGAATTTTTTTTCATAACATGTAGTTGATTATGGTATTATATTCCAATGATCATATTATGCTCTTATGATTGATATATTCCTTGTTTATACTTACTGAGAATATTATCTAACCCCATATTATGTTTCCATTTCCCCAATACATTAATAATGGTTTTAAGTATTACATTTATAAGAGGGGTATTCATATGAAGATATTTTTGGAAGATGTTGAAGATATTTTATAGAATAAGATGATTATATATCTTGTCTCCAAATAAACTAAACCTTTATAGTACATAGGAATGTATTGTTATGATATGTATTGAATATTCATATAATATTATTTAATATTTATGTATAAAATGATTGGGTAGTTATATTTGGTATCGTAACTCAGTTTGGTTATTTTGAGTGATTAGCATTAGAGAAATTTGGTGAAAATACCAGGGATAAGTATAAGTATAGGATAATATCCTGAAACATTGTTAATGTAGAGAATATATAGTTTTCCTAGAAAATGCATCTATTTATAGATACTTGAATTTGGGATTCAGTTGTGGCACAAATGCACCTTGGAGTTACAACTCTGAAAGGGGAGGATTATGTATTAACTTGATCACCAGTGCACGATGAGTAGGCCTAAGATTATACAGCTAGAAAGACACTCTCAAGTAATATGATTGGTTTAATTAATATTTTATTTATGAACCATTATGAAATATTTTAAAGGATTATGACCATTTATATCCTATGTAAAACCTACGTAATTATAGATAAAAAATTTGGTATCCTTATTTAGACATCCTATGTATTTTTTCATGATTACATAATTACTCAATATGATTACTGTTTCTAACACTACGATTCTTGGTTTTAGTTAATTATTGTATCCTATAATAATTTTGTTAATTTTAAATTTGATGGATTATGTAGGTATTTTATTCATGATAAACCAAATTAAATTGGATATGGAATGTGAAAGTATGTGATTATGCATAACCATCTATCTTGATATATAATTAATAACCTGAATATAGGTATATTTACAAATGAACCAAATAAGATAAAAATTAATATTCATGAATACCATGGAAGAAAAAAGATTCATCTTCCTACATCTCAATAATGTGGGAAGAAGAACCCATGGAAATGTCTTAAAAATGAGAATATGTTTTAGGTGTGGAAAAAAAGTTCATAAAGAAACTAATTTCTAAGGAAAATTAAGAGTATATTTGAGGGAAATAAAGTATGACCTAAGGGAAAATTTATAATTCAATATATTAGGTATGTGGAACTTGGGAAATATATAAGCCTATGTCATAATCTAAGAGAGTAATCCTAGACTAAGGGAGGTTCTATGTAATGTTAATCATTAAAGTGGAATGATTGAAATGTTTATGTATTAATATTCATGAATAATTTTTTAAAGTGTTTTATAAATGATATTCTAATTATAAGGACCATCAAACATCTAAGTATTTTTCAACAATATTTTTTCATTATGTATTTTCAAGAATATGTTTAATGAGACCGATAAACTAAAAAATTGATTTTGTTGTAAGGTGATATTTTTTTAAAGAAAAAGATTGAGGGATAAAAACCCCTTAATTTGTGTCAAATAATGAGATAATAATACTTATTTTGGATAAATATTTCGTTGATATTGAAAAATTAAATTGGATAGTAATTGTAGACCTAGAATTAATTAGTGATTTTATGATAATGTGGTTTATGTTATCTTTGATGAAATTTACTAAATTTTTCATTTTTATAGAGTATATTTTATAAAGTGTGATTTTATTTAACTAATAATGATAGAGTTAATTTTCAGAAGAATTTATGTTTTCATTTAGGATTTGTATAGACCTGAAAATTCCCTAGAAATTTTTTCTCAAATACATAGGAATTTTACGAGTCTGTGAAAACTCGCGGCGCATGATTCTGAGGCCCGGTGTGCCCGGAATCAAATTATGAAGTTTTGTTTGGGTACATTCAGTAAATGTACAGATGAGTTTTTATATCTTTTGAACTGGTGCTCAGAATTGAAATCTGCGGGCACCGTTGAACTCACAGTGTCTATATTCTCTTATGAAGACATTCACCTCGTGGGCAGTTGGTCGGAAATAAAAGATAGTTTTTGGGTTTTTAAGGAATTGAATAAAAATAAGGTTGTGTAAACATTATTTTTATTAGTTTGTTAAAACCACCAAGTGGAAGTTAGAGGTGGGGACCGCCACACCATAACCTTCCATGAGAGGTTATGGTGGTGGGTCCCACCAGAACTCAACCTCCCATGTGAGGATTAATTTGGTGGGGACTACCTGAGGTTATAACCTCTTGAACTCCCCATTAAGTGGGGAGAAAACTCTTGAGCACCCCACTTAATGGTGCCACCACCCTTCACATTAATTGTGCCAACCAAGTGTTTAGGAATTCTTTTTGAATTTCTTACCAATGAAATAATAGATATTATAATATATTATTTGGAACTTCTATTAACATTGTTGTTTTGGAGTGGAGGATTATTGGGAGAAATATCCCAATGAAGAACGCTCCTCCCAACGAAGAACGACCATCGAAGAATGAAGAACCCTTCATCCGCCGATGACGGAAACCTTATTCTTTGATCTCTAACTGGAACAAGGGAGGAAGTGTTGTCCTTGAAGAATTCAGACAACATCGTCCTCAACTTCTTCATCTTCTTTTCCAAGATAATGAATCCGAGGCAGGGGTTCAAACTTTTTTTGTTCCTCGTTCTTCATTTTCTGTCATGGTTTAGAATTTGAAGCCGCTTGATATCACCCAAACATGGAGGGAGCGGGCCAAACAAACACGGACCAAACCCTCTACCTTCTTTTTGGAATTTGATGCTAAAAAAAACATGAGTCCAAGATGAGCGTTACTCATCAACAATCATTGCGGGTCAAAGGCGACGTAACGAGGAGTGCGCGACAACTTCTGGAATGAGAATCGGGCAACCAGAACTCATCTGGTGACCCGCAGAAAGTTCACCGACGGATGGAATGTCAATCATCACTGCATGGATGGCGGCGGCACAACCGTGCTTCTGGAGTAGTAACCCACGACCGACGGGCCGCAGCAGCCGGTGCAAGCCCTGCCGTGAATGAAACCAACGGCCCGAGCCACTGGGTCGCCGGAGAAGGCGTGGTGCAACCGCACCTCATGGAGGAGAACAGGGGAGCCGCGACGATGTAACGACGGCCAACACAAGGCCATCCGTGAGGAAGACTGGAGGCCTGAGCTGCCGGATCGTCGAAGGAGGCGTGGAACATCCATTCCCTGCAGGTGAGGTTGGCCGCTCGGCCAGACGAATGGAGTGGGACCCCTTTGCTGGGGCCTGTGTGACTCGGACCGGCACCACCTGACGCCAGTTTGAACTCCCCCGAACAGCTAAGGTTGTTCGCGAATCCAGGGGCGCGACCTCCCCCCTGGATGTAGCTAAGGTAGACCGCACAGGCCACCAAGTAGGACCATGCATGGGTCGGGATTCCCCCGTGGACCGGGTCGGACCTGCAGACCGGGTAGGACCTGCGGACCAAGTCGGTCCGACTGGGCCGAACCGGACCCAGACCCATTTGACATATTTCCACTCTTTTTTCTTGTAACCTGAGCTACGGGTGTCTGATTGATGAACCGTCTATAGTGACAGAATCCTTGGAGGAACATGGTTCATTTGGTATACCCCGCTCAAGGTTTGGACACATTTGGGGTATGACCGGGATGGATCGAACGTAAATCCAACCAGGCCCTTGGAACAGAAATGCCAATAACTCTTTGACCGAGCGTCTAATTGATGCGTCGTCTGTTGCATTGGGTTTCTTTTGGAAATACAGATCTTTTGGATACATCAGCTAGAGACTTCTTGGTAGCTTATATATCGAATCTTAGCTTGATGAGTGGACCCTCCTGGAATCAAGAATACTTTGTACAGAGCCCTGTGGTTGGCTACACTCTGACTACTGTTCCTGGATTCTATGTGGGTTCGATAACACTGACGACTGTTCCTGGATCCCATACGGGTTCGACAGCTCTGACTACTACTCTTGGATCCTGTGTGGGTTCGATAGTTCTAACTTCTGTTCCTGGATCTTGTTTGGGTTCGACAGAATAACTTTTTCTAGATCCTGTGTGGGTTCGATAGTTCTGACTTCTGTTCCTAGATCATGTATGGGTTCAACATAATAGATGACTTAGTGAATACATCTAGTCATCTCTAAACTCTATCTATAAGAGTTGTATACTTTTTTGAGATGAGTCAGTGACTTTGGGTTTTCCTCATGATTGAGGTGGATTACTTGATAACTTAGGTATATGTATGGGCATATACCTAAGTAGGGTTCTATGTTGATTTCATACCTTGTGTTGGATTTTGTGAGACCTTGAGGGTCTTGGGGTCCCAACTATGTATCGTTATACTCACCCCTACATGGGCTATGCCCGCACCACGTTGTGTTGGATGTAGACGACAGACAACGCTGACCGAGGCTGAGTGTATGAGGGCTGAATGGTACCCGGAGGTGGACCTCACGACGAGTCGGTACCCAGAGGAGAATGACGGATGTGGAGTGATGAGGACGCTATCTGTACCTACCCTGCAGGTAGGATCCATGGAAGAGGATCCAAGCGCTAATTTCCATATTTCAGCTATTTTTTCCCTTTTTAGTTGTACTTTTACTTTATAGCTGGGCTTCTATTTCTTGCCCCTTTTACTTTTCAGCACTCTTTTGTTATACAGTTTTACTTGGTGTTTTTCTTCCAGCATGTACCTTGTTGTGTGTGTTTACTGTTATAAAGTCTTGCCTTCACAAATTTAGGTAAATATGCATTTGGTGCTAGTTTCCATCCCCTGGCCTATGGAAGGAGAGCTTGGGGTAGTCACGTTAGGGGCCCTAGAGGATGGGTCATGACAAATTGGTATCAGAGGAGTCGGTTCTACTGTAAATCTTAGAACTCTGATATTTTCTATGAAGCAATATTTCTAAAGGTACTGAGTGTGATTTTTAGTTCAGGGAGTCCATTATTGGTGCGGTGGCCGATGTATCCAAACATCAGGACCTTGACTTATGATTTCTGACTCAGTGCATGAAAAAATTGATTGCAAGTGTGTTTTGAAGAGTCTTCTTTGTGATCTCTTTCGAGTTAGCTCACATGGTATTAATTATTGACCCTGGCGCACCAATTTCTTTAGAGGATGCCTCCATGCAGACTGCCAGTCAGGGTTCCAGGTTTTATACAAGATGGTAGCCCACCAAGAGATGAGGCCTTGGTGCAAGGCCCTATCACAACAGATGCACCAGTAGTACCACTACCCGTCGGGCCACCAATTCCACCAGCCCCAACAGAAAAGAGTGCACACCGCCTGAGATCATTGCATGAGTTCCATCAATAGAGCTCACCCAGGTACAAGGGAAAGATGGACCCACAAGAAGCTGAGGATTGGCTGGAGGCTGTGGTGAGAGTCTTCAGACTGGTAGGGACCCCAGCAGACCTTATGGTGATCCTTGTCACGAGTCTCCTTCAGGCAGCAATAGGAAGATGCTGGAGCCTAATGCTCCAGGTGAATGACGAGGCAGCACTTCTATAGGAAGACTTCGAGAGCCTATTTCGGGCAGAGTTTGCCTCAGCCACCCTATGTGTGGTGTGGATACCGGAGCTACTGCATCTACAGCAGGGTAGCATGACGGTGGCACCGTACTCAGCGTGGTTCACCGACCTATCATGCTACTCCACAGATATGGTACGAGACCTATTCTTCAGGGCCCAAACTTTCGATCAGGGGCTCAAGTGAGAGATCAGGGCTTCGATGATCTCCCTCAACATCCTGACATAGGCGGGGGTGTTGGAGCGAGCCCTCTTAGTAGAGAGTTTCCTTGCTGATAAGACACCAACAATGAGACCCGCCACCGGGAATCACGTAGCGGAGTCATCTACAGCTGGTAGCAGAGAGATGTCGCAGAGGTCCAAGCAGACCAAACCATATGGTGGAAAACCTCAGGACAGGGGTTTGGTTGTGCGAGGCACACGAGACAGAGCTAGTCATTCATGAAACAGACAGTGTTTTACATGCGGCGGGCAGGGTCACATGGCTCATGACTGTTCGACCCGCCGTTAGGATGATCAGAAGACATTTGAGGGACCTCCCAAGTAGAGGCAGAGGTTCGATCGAGGTGATCTGTATGGCGTATGTGGATGTGGAAGAGGAGCTGGTCATGCAGCTAGCGGTGGATGATGTTACGAGGTGTTACCACCACCACCATAAGGAGGTCCACCCCGACCATTGGGAGCTTGTGGACATGGGAGATCATAGCTCCAAGAAGCTTAGGATTACAATCATGGCGCTCCACAGATGATTTGAGTTATGGTTTGTGTCAACTCCACCTTATCTGTAGTTCTTATAGACATAGGTTCCAGTCACTCTTTCATTTCCACTACCCTCATTCATAGCTCGGAGATTCCGATAGAGCTATTTTCTCGATCCTTACGACTAGAGAGTCCTACAAGATCAGACTCGACGATCATGCACTAGTGATGGTAGTTTGAGCTTACTATAGGAGGTGAGAGCTTCGACTGGGATCTCCTCATAGTGGCGTCAAGGCCTTACGACGTAATCTTGGGTATGAAATGGTTATCTACAGTCCATGTATAGATCGATTGTATTAGGCACAAAGTGCAATGTGTTCGCACGGATGGGACTATGTTCACCTTCACTGATGAGAAGTGAGTCTTTGCAGCACCGGACGAACTTACTCAGAGGAGGGTGCAGCCGATCAATCATCAGTTGGCCTGCCTTACCCTCGGAGCAGTTGATGTAGAGAGTCCAAGCTATCCTGTAGTGGTGGACCAGTACGCGGATGTTTTCCCTGATGATGTCACAGGTTTACCTCCCCATAGAGAGGTGGAATTTTACATTGACCTGTACCCTGGGATGACACTGATATCTACACCAGCATATCAGATGGATCCTGTGGAGCTATGAAAGCTACAAGTATAACTAAAGGTCTTGCAGGGGAAGAGATTCATCCATCCCAGTGTTCCTCCCTAGGCAGCCCCGATTTTGTTTGTCAAGAAGGCATATAGGATCTTGAGGCTTTTTTTTGAATACCGTCACCTGAACCAGGTGACTGTGAAGAACAGGTACCCGCTCCTATGTATTGACGACCTCTTTGATAAGCTAAAGGGACCACGATGGTTCTCGAAGGTAGACCTCAGATCAAGCAATCACCAGCTCAGTGTTTGATATGAGGATGTGCATAAGACAACCATCAGGTGTCGGTATGACCATTATGTGTTCTTGGATATGCCATTAGGCATAACCAACACTCTAGTATTGTTCATGGGACTCATGAACTGGATCTTCTAGCCATACCTTGATCGCTTGGTCATAGTCTTCATCAACGACGTTCTGATCTATTTGACTACTGAGGAGGAGCATGAATAACATTTTGGGGTAGTGATGGACATACTCTGAGAGCACGAAATTTATTGTATGCTATTGAAGTGCCAGTTTTGGATCCTAGAGGTTCACTTTTTGGGACATGTCATCTCATAGGCTAGAGTTGCAGTAGATCCAGTGAATATTGAGGAGGTATTTGCTTGGGATCCACCCAAGAGTGTGACAGAGGTATGGAGTTTCTTGGGTTTGGCTGGATATTACCAGAGGTTCATTCCAGACTTTTCCAGAGTTGCAGCACCACTATTAGCCTTTAAAAACACGGGGAAACCCTTTATGGTGTCGTAGAGATTCCAAGAGAGCTTTCAAGAGATGAGGTAGAGTATGAATAGTGCCCCCATCTTGAGGCTTCCAGAGGAGGGAATAGGGTATGTAGTTTACTGCGACATATCAGGGACCGAAATTAGATGTGTCCTGATGGAGGAGCAAGCAGTGATCACTTATGGTTCTCTTTAATTAAGACAGCCTGAGAAGAGCTACACCACCCATGACCTGGAGTTAGAAGTAGTGGTATTTTCTCTGAAGATGTGGTGGAACTATCTGATGTGCGAGCGTTTCACAGTCTACTTTGACAACAAGAGTCTCAGGTATATCTTCTCTCAGGAGGACCTGATCCTCCGATATCTGCAAAGGCTTGAGTTCCTCCAGGACAATGACTTCAAGATAGTCTATACTCCCAAGAAGGGGAACATTGTAGTAGATGCACTTAGTAGGAGATCTATTATACAGTTTCTAGGAGAGGTGGCATAGAAACTGGATTCTTTACAGATATCCTTTTTGGGCCGAGGTGGAGCATCTTTCCTTCAGTCTCTTACAGTTACTCCTCCACTTATTCAGCGAGTTAGGGAGGCACAACATAGAGACACTAACTACGAGACACGATGTGCTCGGATATCCAGAGGGAAGGCACCTGATGGATTTTTTGAAGGTGGGGAGCATTTCATCCTCTTCAGAGGATGTAAAATGGTGCCGGTGTCACTTTAGAAGGAAGTGTTGAGGGAGTTTCACACATCCCCTCTTGCAGTACATCCAGGAGTGGCGAAGATGTACTAGGTTCTCTGGCGATAGCACTGGTGGTCGAGGATGAAGAAGGTAGTTGCAGAGTTTGTCTCATGATGCCTCACTTTCCAGCAAGTGAAGGCGAAGTATCAGGTACCAGAAGGCTTAGTTCATCTTTTAGAGGCCCCAGAGTGGATGTGGGATGGGATATCCATGGACTTCGTGACAGAACATCCACGTACATCTAGGGGTCATGAATTGATTTGGGTGATCGTTGACTAACTCACTATGTCAGACCACTTCTTACCGATCAAAGAGAAGGGTTAAGTAGAGAGATTGGAATGCCTCTATGTGTAGGAAATTGTGTGGATACATGAATTAATATTGATGATTTTCTCCAATCATGATGCACAATTTACGTCCTGGCTATGGAAGGGATTGGAGGAGGCTTTCGGTATGCAACTTCATCTATGAACCGCATTCCATCCTCAGATGGATGGTCAGTCTGAGCGGACCATTTAGACCCTCAAGGACATGTTGCATGCTTGTGTCCTCAACTTCGATCGCAACTAGGAGGATCACTTACCTTTTGTGGAGTTTTCATACTACAACAGCTATCACTCCACCATCAGGATGACACCTTTTGATGACTTGTATGGTTGACCGTGTAGATCACCCTTGTGCTAGACTGACCTTGGGAAGTTAGCACTAGTGTTACTAGAGATGGTACGAGCTACCATGGAGAAGGTGCAGATCATCCAAGAGCAGATGAAGACTTCACAAAGCATATATAAGTCGTATTCTGAAAAGACATGGAGACCTCTAGAGTTCAAGGATGGCGACCACGTCTTTCTATGAGTCTCACCTCGACGAGGATTACATAGATTTGGCCAAGGTGGCAAGTTATCTTCGTGTTTCATCAGACTATTCTAGGTCGTCAGCAGATTTGGTGAGGTGACATACCGCTTGGCTCTTCCACCTCAGTTGCACCGGGTGCACGACATCTTCCCTTTATCCCAGCTGAGGAGATACATGCACGACCCTTCTCACATCATCGACCATGAGGAGCTGGACATCGACGATGGGGTGACTTTTACTGAGGTTCTAGTAGAGATTGAGGATCGATAGGAGCGAGTCCTTCGTGGACGGTCGATACCTCTAGTGCGTGTTTGTTGGCAGCAGGAGAACCTCCAGGAGAGCACATCAGAGAGGGAGGCTCAGATGCATTCTTAGTACCCCCATTTTTTCATTTAGTTCTATTTGTAGCTTACGGGGACATAAATCCCTGATGTGGGGAGAATGTAAAGACCCAAAAATTCCATGGAAATTTTTTTCTTAAATACATGGGAATTTTATGAGTCTGTGAAAACAAACAGTGCATGATTATGAGGCCCAATGTGCCTGGAATCTATTTCTGAAGTTTTTTTCAGGTATGATAAGTAAACATACGAATGAGTTTTTATAACTTTTGAACTGATTATCAGAATTGAAATATGAGGGCACCATTGAACTCACAGCGCCAGTATTCACTTAAGAATACTTTCACCTCTACGACAGTTGGTCGGAAGTAAAAGATAGTTTTTGGGTTTTTAATGAATTAAATACAAATATGGTTGTGTAAAATTTATTTTTATTAGTTGGTTAAAACCTCCATGTAGAGGTTAGAGGTGGGGACTTCCACACCTTAACCTCCCATGAGAGGTTATGGTGGTGGGGCCCACCCGGACTCAACCTCCCATGTGAGGATTAATTTGGTGGGGACCACCTGAGGTTATAATCTCTTGAGCTCCCCATTAAGTGGGGAGAAACCTCTTGAGCTCCCCACTTAATGGTGCCACCACCCTTCACATTAATTGTGCCAACCAAGTGTTTATGAATTCTTTTTGAATTTCTTTCCAATGAAATAATAGATATTATAATCTATTATTTGGCACGTCTATTCAATTTGGTGTCTTGGAGTGGAGGATTTTTGGGAGAAATATACCAATGAAGAATGATCCTCCCAATGAAGAATGACCATAGAAGAATGAAAAATGCTTCATCCACCGACGACAGACTCCTTCTTCTTTGATCTCCATCTGGAACAGGGGAGGAAGTTCCATCCTTGAATAACATCGACGACGTCGTCCTCGACTTCTTCATCTTCTTTTACAATGACTACGAATCTGTGGTCGGTGTTTGAACATTTTTTTTGTTCCTCATTCTTCATTTTCTGTCAATGTTTAGAATTCAAAGCCACTTGACATCACCCTAACATGGAGGGCGTGGGCCGAACAATCACGGCCTGACCCCACCGTCTTCTTTGTGGAATTTAACGCTAAACGTGGCATGAGTCCGTCATGAACGTTAATCATCAACAATGGTTGCAGATCAAAGGAGACGTCCTGCGGAGTGCGCAATAACTTTCAGAATGAGAATCGGGCCACCAGAACTCATCCAGTGACCCGCGGAAAGTTCGTCGACGAATGGAACGTCAATCGTCCCCACATGGACGACGGCGGCGCAACCACGCCACTAGAGGAGTAACCCGTGGCTGACGGGCCACAATGGTGCAGCGGCAGCTGGGACAAGACAGGCCACGAAGTAAACTGGAATCCCGAGCCGCTAGGTCGTTGGAGAATGCGCGGTTAAACCACGCCGCACGGTGGAGCACAAGGGGGCCGCGACGATGCAACGGAAGACGGCGCAAGGCCGACCGCAAGGAAGACCGACAGCCAGAGTTTTCGGGTCATCGGAAGAGGCATGGCGCATCAACGTTGTGTAGGTGGGGATGGATATTCGGCCAGCCGGAAGGAGTGGGACCGCTTCATTGGGTCCCGCGTGACTCGGACCGGTGCCACCTGGTGCCGGTTTGAACTCCCCTGAACAGCTAATGTCGTTCGGGAATCCAAGGGGCGCGACCTCCCCCCTGAACACGGCTAGGGAAGACCCCATGGGATGGACCCAGCGTGGGCAAGACCCAGCGCGGGTCGGGTTGGACCCACGTGCCTGGTCGGACCTGCAGACTGGGTCGGACCCTGGTTCGGACACATGTTGGGCTGGGTCGGTCCGACTGGGCCGGACCAGACCCAGACCCGTTTGACCTATTTCCACTCTTTTGCTCATAACCTGAGATACGGGTGTCCGATTGACAAACCGTCTATGGTGACATAAGCCTTGGAGGAAGATGATTCTTTTGGTATACCCCACTCAAGGTTTGGACACAGTTGGTTTATGACTGGGAAGGACCGAACGCAAATCCAACGAGGCCCTTGGAACAGAAATTCCAATAACTCTTAGACCGGGTGTCTGATTGATACATCGTCTATCGCGTTGGGTTTCTTTTTGAAATATGGATCTTTTGGATACATGAACATGGATTTTCATGGTTGTTGATGTATCGACACTTAGACTGAGGTGCGGACCCTCCTAGAATCAATCATACTTTGTACGGAACCCTGTGGCTGGCTGCACTCTGACGACTGTTCTTGGATCCTGTGTGTGTTTGACAACACTGACAACTGTTCTTGGATCCCGTACAGGTTCGACAGCTCTGAATACTTTTCCTAGATCCTGTGTGGGTTCGAAAATTCTGACTTCTGTTCTTGGATCCTGTGTGGGTTCGACCGAATAATTGTTCCTGGATCCTATGTGGGTTTGATAGTATTGACTTCTGTTCCTAGATCCTATGTGGGTTAGATAGGATAACTATTCCTAGATCCTGTGTGGGTTTGATAGTTTTGACTTCTGTTCCTAGATCCTGTGTGGGTTCGAAAGAATAGATGACTTACTGGCTACATCTAATCATCTCTAAACTCTCTCTATAAGAGTTGTATACCTGTGTGAGTTGAGTCAGTAACTTTTTGTTTTCCTCATGATTGAGATAGATTACTTGATAACATAGGTATATGTATGGGAATATACCTAAGTGGGTTTATCTGTTGATTTCATACCTTGTGTTGTATTTTATGAGACCTTGAGGGTCCCGGGGTCCCTTCTGAGTATCGTTATACTCACCCATGCATGGGTTATGCCCGCACCTCATTGTACTGGATGCAGATGACAGACAACACTGACTGAGGTTGAGTGTATGAGGACTTGATGGTACCCAAAGTTGGACCTCACAATGAGTCAGTACATGGAGGACAATAACAGAAGTGGAGTGATAAGGAGGCTATCTGTACCTACACTTCAGGCAGGATCTGTGGTGGATGATCCAAGAGCTTCTTTCTATCTTTCTGTTGTTTTGTACCTTTTTAGTTGTACTTGTACTTTAATTTTGGGCTTGTATTTCTAGCCCCTTTTACTTTCAGTACTCTTTTGTTATACCATTTTACTTTGTGTTTTGCTTCTAGTTTGTACTCTGTTGTGCGTGTTTACAGTTATAAAGGCAATGCCTTCCCAGATTTAGGGAAATACGCCTTTGGTGATAGTCGCCGGCCCCTAGCCTATGGAAGGTGAGCTTGGGGTAGTCACGGTATGGGCCCCGGGGGATGGGTCATGACAGGTTTTATGGTGATTAAGGTTATTTTTGAGATATTATTATCATGTTTTAAGAGAATATATGGTAATGGTATTTACATATTTGGTGTGTTATATTATGAAGTACTTTATGTTGTTTGGGGATTAAAGCTAAGTTGATTTTTGAAATTTAGTGATCTTCATTCTAAATTTTTGGGATTTTTTAATTTTTTGAGGAATATTTTGGAACATTATTAAGGTTAAAAACTTATTGAATGGTTTATGTTTTACCCTGGGTGTTATTTTTAAGGGTTTATATGTAAACGTATTATTTTTATCTTGAAATGATTTATCCATATTGGATAACATATGCTAGTCATTTTGATTTTGGTAAATATATATAGATATATGGAATGAATTGTCTTTGTTTTGTGGATATTATGACTCAAAAAAGTTAATTTTAGTACTTCAATCATGAAAAATTCATCTTGAATATTCATTTATTGTAGTAGATATATGGTGGAAATTGATCAAAGCATAAGAAAATGATAAAATTATAATTATGGAATAAAAATAAATCATGTATATATATTTTCACATATTCTCTTTCATGGTAGTAAAATAATCCCTCAACTCTAGGGAATGGATCTTGAAATAAAAATGCTATTATTTTACCTTAATTTTGGATGAATTGATGATATCCCTTACTAATTTATGGTTTTAACTTTCTTACGATCATGTTCTCTATTAATATCTATTATTCATTGGACATTATATTTCTCCTCCATGTCCATATTTTCACTTCTAACTAATTTTATTCTTATTTGGGAACCCAATTATGTTTATTTATTTTAATATTTTTGTTTCCCTCTTCCCCATTTCAAATAATTTTTATTATACCATTGTACAATGTGGTCTTTCAACAAACATATTTTCAATTATTAAACCCTTAATTACTAAAATAAAATTATTAAGGACACATTTTTTTTGGGTTAGAATTTAATACCCTGAAAATTTATTTTAAAAATTCTATGATCAATAGCTTGCTTAAAAACACCAAGGTTTAAGCGAAATAATAATATTTAAATCTGATTGTTATAACCAACTTATTAAATTAGAAGGTAGGAATCAAAATAACCATATTATGAATATTATTTATAAAGGATTTCGATAATCCTAATGTATTTATTGATTCATAATGATTAAGTACTCAATTTTCAGAAATGTAATTTTATGCTTTAAATATATATTTTCTTCAGAAGTGACTTTTATTTCATTTTGTATACAAATATTATAATTAACATATAATATTTATAAAAAATTTATTTTAGAGAACTAATATTATTTACTAAGTAATCATGTAAAGTTTATTTTAGGATGAATTGTTTGGGATTTTCTTAAAAAAAATATTTTTTAGTGAATACTGAAAAATACCAATTTTTGTAAAACTATCATTTCTCTTCATTAAATGAAGTAACTTAAAAGTCCCATTATGTTTTAAATTTTATCTTAAATTAAAATAATTATCATTGAATTATGAATAATATAATCAAATAAATAATCATCATCATTATACTTTATTTTCATATTAGTTCATTTTTTTATCTTAAAAAACATTTTTCTAAAAATATTTTTATGTGTGTACTTTGTTTTTATCTTAATTATTTAAATAAATAAAATTTGATTAATTATTTTCAAAATATATAAATATACATATATTATTATGTAAAAAATATTAACCTTTATTTGTAGGTTTTTACTTGGAATTGAATAAGAATAAATCCATTTTTATGCATAAAAATGTTTTTTCTTCTTCTAAAAAACAGTTTTCATTGGGATTTTCATACTTATAGAAAATGATTTTATAACACTTATATAAATTAAATCTTTTAAAATGGAATAAATATTTTAATCCTTATAATTAACATAATGTAATTTGGTCAACTTATTATTTCATTATGAACAGTAATTATGGTATAGCTTTGTCACCTTGATAAGGGTATAATAGGTAAAACTAGGTTAAAACTATGGGATAAAGCTTTAAAATATATCTAACATATTATTTTATCCAATAAAATATGTGGTATTAAAAAAAATATTTTTAAGGAGTTAAATAATATATTTTAAAACATTATTTTTAATTTGGGGACCAAAGCTAAAATTTTATAAAGATAAATTATATTTTATTTAAATTAAAAAACTATTTAATGTTTTTTTTCATTTAATGTTTTGTTTGTAAAGATAAATTAATTTTTTATTGATATAAAATTATAAAAAATATTTTTTAAAATAACTAGAAATATTCAAGTAAACTTAATTTTTTACATTATTTCAATGTAAAATGTTTTTTACACATAAACAATGTATTTTCGTAAAAATTCATTTTCATGTGTTTTGTGTTCTTAAATAAAATGTAATTTTAGAAACATATATAAATTTAATATGATAAAATGGATTCTAAATTTTAAATTATAATTTCCAAATTTATTTTTATATCCCCTTTTATTTTTAGTTATATTATTAAGTTATCATTGTTAAAAGTGAAGTAATCACGGTTAAGGTTAAAATGGGTTTAAAGTGGTTTAAATAGGATATATAGATTAAAATGTATAAAAAACGTGTATAAATGTGATTAATTGAGTTTATCTAAACCTATTAATATTTTAAATTAAAATTTTGGGTTCCTTGGTTTCACTTGATTGGATTATGATATATATACTATTTAATCTTGTATGTAATTCCAAGTATTCATTTTCTCTCACTTATAAAAGGCAACCTCATATCCTTAATAATTAAAAAAGTTTGATACTTTTATATTATCCAATACATACCCTAAGAACATCCTTAATTCCTTAACTTCAACCTAGATCTTTTTTCCGTCACCAATTACAATCCTAGTATGTCTGTAGGTTGAAGACAAATGAAGTCTCACAATGAATAAGTAATCATCTTACACAACTCTTTCAAAGTTTATTTATTATTCCACACATAAAAACCTATTATATCTATAATAAAATTTTTAATACAATATAATAAATATGCTGATATGTTATTATGATAATGAACAACCATTTTCCACCCCATTTCCATGAAGTGGGAAATGAATATATCCCTCATATGTACGTGTTGATTACCCATTTCACGTTACTATATGATACATTTTAGATCAAAAAATTTCATAGATGGTTTTTATAATGTAATTAATGATTATATATGATATTTATGAAATAATTATACTTCAATAATTATAACATCATATCTACATTTTTACCTTCCCTTCCATTATGAAATGACAATGTCGTTCATGTGTATGTCTGGACTACCACCTCTATGAAGTGATGTGATTCATTTTTTATTTCCACATTAAATGAATGGTAGTAAGGGTATATTTAATAAATATATATTATATTTTATATATATTAATTATTCTTGTAATTTTATTTATTATTTACCATTCTTCCCTTCTATTCATCAAAAATAGTAAACATTACTCATGTGTACATAAAGATTACAGTCTCCACGAAGTGATGTAATTAATTTTTTATCACCAATATATATGAATAGTCATGAAATTTTATATAATAATTAAATATTATATTTATTACTTGATTAAAATTATAAATATGATGTAACCATGATCTAAGTAAAAGGACTAGAACTCCAAATAAAAACATGCATGAAAAACGAAAGAGTTATCAACCAAAATAGTAATTTTAATAAGGAATTGTTAATAATCATGTTATAATATGTTATGAGTAAATAATATATAGTATTATATGTATAAATATGGTTCTATAATATATTTATAAAAATATATATTTATTATAAAGAAGGTATGGGTGCATATGAAGCAGGACAAGACCTTAGGTAAGGGTTTCTCATATCAATTGTATTTCTATGAGACAAATACCATATTAACCACTTATTTATTTTATGTGGTGTATATAATTCCCATGAATTTAATTAAAATTTATTATCATGAAAGTTATATGGATTAAAAAATAAATCAAAGGTTATGTCTTTCTTTAGGTTTTGATTCAAAGATAACCAAAGTGGTGTGGGTTTATGTTATAATCACAAAAAAATTTAGGATTATCCATGATAAATTTCCATTGAGGGAAATTATATGGATATTATCCTTTTAACATAATATAGTTTATTCCCCACTGATTATTCTTGGAATTTTTATTTATTAGTACTATTTTCTCTCTTTGGTATTTAAAATTATTAAGAAAAGTTTTTTAAAGAAAAGTTTACCTTATTTTATATTTGGACAACAAATTTTTTCTTCTATATACACACTCTTCAAAAAAATTTAATTGAAGTTTTTAACTGTACATGAAATTTTAAAAAAGGAAATTTCCTTTACATTTTACATTATTTATAGATTTTTAGAAGGAATATTTTTATAAAAAACATCTTCCAAATAGCTGTTTTTTTATTTTTTATAAAAGTGTGAAATGAATTTTATCCTTTACCATATATGATATGAATATATTTTCTCACCATCATGATTATTAATTGATTTTAATATTCTATTACAATATTCCATGGTCATTTTCAAATAAAAGTTTCCCTAATATTCATATAATTTTTATATTTTAATTGAGTGATTTCAAAATAAAAATAAAATTTTCCTAAAGAAATATTCCAGTGATCTTTTAAAAGTATTTTATTTTATGAAAATATCCTTTGGTGTTACTTATGATTCACAAGGTACAAGATATAGTGGGACTATAATTATTATTTCTCTAAATTATTATTAATTAGGATGATGAAATCTTGATGAAACCTATTTTCTTTTTTCACGGGTTATATTATGATGAAATGATAAATGTGTTCCTGAGATTGTGGAATATATATGAATGGATTATGTTATTTTTTTCATCAGTTGTATCTATCCAATACATTGGTTTATGTGATATTTATGTATCATGATATGTTGATTATATGAGTGGAAATGATTTAAAATATATTTTTTCACATTTTGTTACATGAGTATGATTTACTCTAGATATTCTCACAAGATTATGCATGGAAATAATTGTGAATAGATTTTTTCACAAGATTATGATTAACTATACTTATGATTCCACATACCTATGTTATGAATCTTAAATTATGATTACTACTTGAAACCAACATTAATCATGCTTCTGGATATGACTTGATTTTTGAGATTAAAATCTATTATTTTTTTTGTATTAATCTTTTATGCTTAGAACATGTAGTTGGTTATGTTATCATGCCCCTATGATTATATTATTCTCTTGAGATTGATATTTCCCTTGTTTACCCTTAATAATATCATGATCTAACACTATATTATGATTCCTTTTACCCATGATATGAAAAAATGTTTTAAGTAAGATATGATTAAGATATAATCTAATTTGAAGATATTTTTGTGATATATTGATTTTCTTCCACAAAATATGATGATTATGTATATAGTATTCAATGATACTAAACCTTTATAGTTCTCTGGAATGTATTTTTATTATATATGTGCTCAGGTCACTATATTACATATCAGATAAAAATAGTTTGTATGTATATATATCATACATATGAAGGGGGGAGCCCAAATTTTTGAAAACACAATGATATAAGATTATATATATATTAGTTATAGTCTCATAAGGGGAAGTTTATATGAAATATTCCCACATTTATTCACAAAGGATTTATTACTTTTGGGTGTGGGTTTTTTGTGAGGATTCCACCCATGAATGGTGGAATCATCCTAAATGATAAAATTTTTACAATGATTAGCTAAAGGAGATCCCAGGGGGAGGGTTGAACAAGTTTATGTGTTGATTTACTAAATTATTTCATTGCCCATCAATTATTTAGGTACTTTTATAACTATGGGTTAAATTAAAAGATTAAATAAATTAATAAATTTGGGTATTTATGATTTAAATTTTTGGATGGATATTGGGGATGGAGTGCATCTATTTTCTTATATATTTAAATTGTGAGATATTTTTGGTGAGTAATTTCATAATTATTTCATAAATATAAAATTTTGAAATTATTATTACAATAATGTGTAAATTAATGATTTTTATTTTATAATTCATGTGGATTATGGGTTGATGGAGTTCGGACTTCATGTTGATGGTTTATGGATATATTCTCTTAGATCAACTTCGAAGAGGGAAGATTTTTTACCTTTAAAGGGAATACCTCCTTGAATAAGGTACATGGTCCTTTGAACATCTCTTAAAATATGTGAATTGTTTTATATAACATGTGATATGATGATTCACCAATTTTTTGTGTTTTATCTTTAATTCAAAAATTAATTTATTTTCCTTTTGCTTTAATGAGGATATAAACACTTTCTTTGGCCATGGTGGACCCCTGACACTAGTTTGGTTCCCTAGACACTCAAGGTTGATGGATTAGTTATAAATATGTTCCATAAAGTTCATGGACTCTAAAAAAGTGTATAATCAACCAATGAATCCAGTTGACCTCAGTAAAGGTATCCTTATACCCCTGATTAAAGGGGATAGGAAGGACAATGTATTATTGGAATGAGTAGTCTATAATGGAACCTTGAGATACTGCATAGCCTTTAGGCTAGTTGATTGGAAATTGGGGTGAGAATTACTCCACCTCAATAATTTGAGCACTGAGGTGGATATACCTAGGGTTGGATGATGTGTTGGATGAGAAAAAGGGGATTGACCTAGGATGACTTGGGAAGTGATATGAGAATTATACCATCTCTCTAGATTGATTTTTGTGTGAATTTTTCTATGATTCCTATGCTGATTTAATATTTTTATGGTAATGACGAAGTATGTTATGCCATCTAAGTGTTGTATTTTGGACCTATAGTTTAAAATGAGACAGAGGAACCTTGGTAAGGTGTCTGGAATATGATTTGACTAAGGGGTCCATGGTGGGTATATCAGTCTTGTGTTAACTGATTTGCGGGGTAATGAAATGAGACTAGCTTTTTTATATCCTAGTATGGATGTAGTGGTGGTGATAGCTCATGTACTTGAGGGTTCAACTTTGGTTATATGTGATGAGTTTGGGAAGATGGAAAAACCATATTATTAATGTTATTAGATATTAAAGGGTGTTTGTTGGCCCCCTAATTATTTCATGAGATATTGTTTAGTGGATACTGACCCATAATTATTATTATGAGATATTATTAGGTGGAAAACTTCTTCCCCCATAGGTTTATATGAGATATTCATGGGTGTGTTTAGTCTTCCTTTATATTTTATATGGGGTTACCGAGTGGGCTGAACTTCTCTTAGTTTGGTATTTTTGGGATCAATGGGTGGGATGAACATCCCCCTTGTTGATGCCGAAAAAAGCCTGTAACTCCCGGAGGAAGTTTCGGAATGACGAAGCGAAGTCATATTCAGAATCAGAGGCCCGATCCGGAGGCCCGGGATATGGTGCACGAAATAAAGGAGGTTCCGCGCCAAAAATTGTTCTATGTGCGTAGAATCACCGGGTTTCGCGGAATTGAGCTGTTGAGGCACGCAATCTTTGCGCGTCCCGGTTCCGCGCGTCGAGATTTTGCACGCCGGCTGCGCTCGGCACGAAGAATTTCGCGTGCCACCTGGATTCCGCTCCGGAGGTCGCCTATAAATAGAAGGTGACCCCGAACGGTTTGGGGGTTGAGGAATCCGAAGTGACCCTCGTGCGTGCAATTCGGCTCCCCCCGCGCGAAAGATGACTTCCAGGTAAAACCCTCATTTCGCGCAACCTTGCCCTGGAGTTCGCCTTTGCGCGCAACTCCACCAGCTTCAGTGAATTTTCCCCCTCCGCAGTATTCTAGCCTTGTGCGCAATCCGTGCCTCGTGCGCACAATACCCTTCCGTGCATGAAAAACCCTGTGCGTAGTTCTTTCTCCGCGCGTAATTCCTTTGCTCCAATTGCACGTCGTCCCGGTCTTTTGCGCGCAAACCTTCCCTTTTGCGCACAAAACCCAGGACTCCTCACCTTGACGCCCCTTGGATGACCCCTGCACCGGCACCTGATGTCTCCCCTACCGGGCATGCGCGCCCTGCGTTGTTTTCCCTTATGGTCTCCCAGGCTCATGCGAAGTAACCTCAAGGTCCCTTGGGCCGTGTTTCCCTTTGTGTTGCTTTGCCTTATGCTTCTCCTCATAGGCACACTAACGGTTATTGCTTCTTCGCATAGCCACGCTAACGTGGACCCCCCGGTGGTTCGCCCTGCGGACCCCCTTCATTATGTCCTTGCCGATGCCTTCCCTTCCACAAGGGGTAGAGGGCGTTGGGCATGTAAGCCCTAGGGGTGTGGAGCGAACCCACCTCGTCCAAGATGCAGGACGTTAAACTACTAAGCACCTCGTCCTTAACACAAGACGTTAAACTATGGTCTGACCCCGTGCTTCGCACGCAGGGTCCCCCCAGCTCGGACATTTTTTACGCCCACTCATCTCCATGGGAATGGACTCTTCCTAACATGGAATGAGATCCTCTTTGTCAGAGCGGCGTTTTTCCTCAGGGGAAGGGCTACCTCAGAGCGTAAGCCCCTAACCCTTCTTGCGGATGATTGCACCCATGCATCTCCGTACTTCCCCCCTGCCAAGGCCAGTGGAGTCCTTTTCCCACGGCGCTTTGTCGCACCATGGGCCTCCACTCTGGAGTAAGCCCCGACACCAAGGGCCACTAACCACGCGTAAGCCCCTATTTCCTCTTTGGGCCGCTCAACGCGTAAGCCCCATTCCGCTTCTCACAGACACACCCTTCGCGACGTGATCGTCTGGTCCCTACTGCCTCTTGTTTCCCACACCGAGCATGACTCACATGGGATTAGAGTGCGTGTCGACCATGACATCCTCTTATGGGCCGCCTCAGAGCGTAAGCCCCATCCCAGCGAACTACGTGGACTTTGATCCGTGCTAACGCATGGTATGTAGGAAGCCTCCATGAGGTTCAAGCCCACCACCCGGTCGTCCCGACCTCTCCATGTCGGTCCCCGGACCACCTTGGGTTTCCTCAGAGCGTAAGACCCAAATATTCTGTCCCGCATGATGTTAAACTGTATTCCGTCCCGCATGACGTTAAACTATATTATGTCCCGCATGACGTTAAACTGTATCGCGTCCCGCATGACGTTAAACTGTATTCCGTCCTGCATGACGTTAAACTATATTTCGTCCCGCATGACGTTAAACTATATCCCCCCCTCTTGGGCCATCTCAGAACGTAAGCCACATGTCTCACTCCACCATCCATCCTGATCCTTACACGGGTCGCCACATCCTGGTGAGATCATTCCACCATTTCCCACCCCATGATATATGGGAAGCCGCCCACGTGCTGGCCCCAACATCGGTGTTCCCCCCTAGGGATCCTTCAACCCGATCCGTCTCCGCAAGACGTTAAACTCATGACATACCCCGTGTTAAACATGGGAAGCTGAGGAAAACCTCAGATGGTACACATTCCCCGCGTTCGATGTGGGATGCCTCAGGCTTCCGTGCCCTCGAGAATCCCTGTGATGAGGGACCAAAGACAGACATGCCGACGACGCCCCAACGTGACCATTCTCCTCACCAAAGGATGCTATCCCGACAAGACCCCTTGGAGCGTCTTGACGGAAGTAGCGTAATTAACTGGCGTCCATGTAGATATGGTACCGGGAATGAGCTTCACGAACCCATCTTAAATCTATGAGCGATACCCGAAATAGGTAATGAGCTCCAAGGAGGAATCCACGGAAGGGAGAACCGACATCACATCATCCCGGTTTCGATCAAGGAGCAGACGTCCCTGAACAAGGAATGGATGCCACCCGCCTTTGAATAGCGGGAATGCGGGGCAACAAGCAGCGTGCCCTCCCCAGCGGACGGATGCGCTCCCCCCGGCAAAAGCGTCGGAAACAAAAAATGGTGAACCTGATGTGAATCTCTTCTCCTCAACATGGGGAATGGAAGCTGTTGGAGCATCGGAATAATAGCATGTCACCAAGTCCTGGTAACCCACACTGGGACGTGATCCCACCAGGGGTCGAGGCCATCAGGACATTGACTACTCCATTCTATGACGTCGTCAGCGTGGATCCATCTCGCCGACCACGGAAGACGGAATTATGTCAGGCCTTGGTTGTTGATCTCCTTTCCTGTTGATACTAATGGGTTAATCTCCCTATTTCCAGGAATCAGATCACTGCATTTGGAGCTCGATCGCCACCTGCCCACCGGTGCAGGGGCAGCGGCAGTGCCGACGCGGCTACCCCGCGTGGTCCCACCTATACCATGGTCGCTCTGACTTCGACCGCCATAGCAGCCAGGCGCTTGCGCCCCCTCTCCCCGTCAGAAATCATCCAACGGAGGGTGATCAATAACCTGGTTCATAGGTATGATGAGGAAGGGGTCATCCCCACCAGGGGCATGGCCCGTATGGATCTAGAGGTGACGGCGCCTCACCACCATCGCCGCCCTCAAGGGCCGCGTAGGGAGCTGCCGCTCCCCACACCGACGTTCAACCGCTTCGAGAGTATATCCCCGGATCGCTGTGACACATACCTCCCCTACGCCAAGGAGGTGGGGGATGTCCGGGTCCACTCGATTGGTGATCTGTCCCAGGGGTTACCGCAACGAACCCCCGCCAGGCTGCGTCGACGCCGCCGCCCGACTCCCCGAGCCGAGGAGCAGGCAATCTTCATGCCCGCACCGCCGGTTCCGGCCCATCTAACTCGATGCCAGCATCAGGCGCGAGTGGGGGAGAATGCATGTCCTGGGGCACCATCAGCAGCAACCATTGTGGCCCCAGCCACTGCTGACTCCTGTTCCCAGATCCCTGCGCATGTTGAGCAGGGGCAGCCGCGTGCCCGACTGGGATCGAAACCCCGACCGCCCTGCATATAGGTTGGGTCGAATCTCCTGGTCGTGGACACTGGCAATGGCCACTGCGGACCAATCCGTAGTAGTTCCGCTCACCATGAAGGCTCATTCCATGCCACCGATCTGGGAAGCCGAAAGCTTCTTCGCGATGGCTATGCTCCGGGTATGACTCCTTCCAGCACCCACTGCATGGGGTATGAGGTCACTCCCCCTACCGCTGGTCGCGAGCATGGATTCGTTGTGTATCTAGTCTCTCACTCACATGGAGGTCCTCCCCATGTCCCTTTCAACATCTGTCCCAGTGCTTCTCACACCCTGGCCTTTGGTCCCCTCTGCCCCAACTCTATTATGGCCAGGGGACCCCATGACGGAAGTCGTCCTTACCCTGAGGAGCTACCCAGGGGCAGGAAGGTCGGGCATCGTCACCGCAGAAGGAATGTCAGGGGATTCTGGATGGGAATCAGACCAGTCCATTTCTCGGATTCTGAGTTAGAGTACAACTCGATGATGGAACCTCCCCCCCAACCCTTCGAGTTGAGGATAGGGATGGGGACGCGGCGCGTTAGTCTCGTACTCCCCGAATGCGAGATCCGTATGATTCCCTCTTCCCTTCGAAGGTATATCCAGGATGACGTGGACTTGGCGTACCGCCAGGGATCAAGCCCATAGTTTCCGCTGATCTCCTCGGAAGCACCTCCTTCCCCTGTTAGAGAGGGTGAGGAACTTATCTAGGGACTGACAGAAGGATCGTGAGGCGACACACCCTCGGCGAGCACCGACGTTGTGATAGGAGGCCAATCCACCGGCCCATCCTATCGCGACATGGCAGCCAGGGCACTGCAACCCCGGGGGGAGGACTCAGGGATCGGCGGCCAATCGGCATGTTCGCCGTATTCCCCGCCGGCCAGCCCAACGCCCCGACGGCCTGCCTCGGTGCCATTTCCAATTCCCCAACTTTCCTCGGTGGACGAGCAGGGGCGGAAAGTTCCAGACCTCGTGCCGGAGCCGTGGAGCTTTTGGACCGTTCTTGCAGCGGGCCACTCCCCTGAGAAGTTTTGGCTGGTCGCAGAATAAGATTTAGATGTGCCAGAGCCACTCACCCTAGGAGAGTTTGAATGTTTCCGCCAGATTCTTCGGGTGACTCACTCCCGCCTCCGTCATCAGCGAGCGCCTTATCCCGGGAGCCAAGCGCATTTCGAGGAGATTGGTGAGCAGTGTCGCCGGGTTGACCTAGAAGCACTCCCCGCAGTCCGGCACCCCGAGTCGTTGGGCCTCCGCGAGGCCCTTCAGCAACAATGCGTCCAGAGTTTTCAAGTACTTCGCAGTGTTATTGAGTAGGCCACCCCCCACGCGCACTTCCGCGGGTGGGGGAAATACGCTGCACTCCTCTTCTATGCGATCCGCCGGCAGCCCGATCCACTGGGCGGCCATGATGGAACGTCGCCAAGGGCAGTAGCAGTCAACATGGATGAACCTTCAGATGAGGGAAACATTGTGGAGCCCCTTGATGAGGACTCATCCCCCGAGGACAGGCCGCTACTGGGCCCATCTGGGAGGATTACTTGCCAACAGAGGAGCCTCTTAGGACTTCCTGTACCCACGGAGGCACTGGCGTTGAGCCGAAACATCAGCAAGGGTAAAGAGCTCGTCGGGTCTGTCAAACTCACCGACCCATCAACCTCAGTGCAGAAGGCAGAGGAAGATCCCGAGAAGGCCACGCTGCGCCAATAGCTAGCCGAGCAAAAGAGGCTAGTTGATGAGCTCCTGGCCGAATTCATTGCAGAGCGGCGTCCCATCTACGGCAACCCTAGACCAGGACAGCAGGGGTCGGAGCATCTACATCTTGCTGAGATCCCCCCGGGCAACCGTGACCGAGTCGTGTTCACCGAAAGGGGATACACTAGAGCCCATGGCAAGAGGGCGCGATATGTTTCACCGAACCCTCCCGATCAGCGAGGCAACTTGGGAGGCCCTGCTCGGTTTCCTCCCGCCGCTCCGAGAGTCGCTCCGCCAGCTACCCCCCAAGCCGCTGAGCGAGACTATCGTATCGAAGAGCCTGGAAATGTGCTTGTGGTTAGAGATCCCCGTCAGGACAGGAATCTGCATCCAGATGATCTGATGAAAGTACTCATCACTCACTTGGAGGCCCTGGAAACTCGACAGGTGGTGATCCCACTGGATGTCAAGCCGTACCCCGCCTGGGTGGATAACATGTCGGCCCCGCCAGGATTTGGGAACCCCACTTTTTCCCCCTTTAACAGGACCGGAGACCCGCCACAACACTTGGCCCACTTCAACTCGAGGTGTGGTCCTATGTTAGGGACTCCAGCGCAGCAGGAGGCTACCAAGCTCCGGTGCTTCGTTCAGACATTGGAAGGACTAGCATTTGTTTGGTACAGCCAGCTCCCTATTGGATCAGTGACTAGCTGGGAGGACATTCGCTGACAATTCCTCTACCAGTTCAGTTCCACAACCCAGAAGACGAACATTGCAGACCACTTCAGGTGCAAGCAAAGGCCCGACGAGCGAGTTGCGGACTTCGTCGCCCGGTGGAAGGGGCTCACGTACTCCCTTGACATGCCACTGACTCAGGATAAATTACTGAAGATGTGTGTGGGGAACGTCAAGGAGGAGTTGGTTCCTTCCCTGATCACGCAGAATTACCCTGGAGGGTTCTGGTACTTCTCGAACAAGGCTCAGCGCCTCGAAGAAGCCCTGCAACAGGCCAGTCAGGCACGCCCGCTACCTCCTGTGATCTCTACAAGGAGAGCCGCCAGAGCCGAGCCCGCTGCTGTGGCGCAGATAGAGGCCCCCAGACATCTAGAGTTGCTACCGGTGAGGCCAGCTCAGTAGGCTCATAGGGGTCCACCCCCACAGCCTCCGGCCCAGCAGCGACCGCCTCAAAATCGGCAGGCGCCTCCGCGTAACGCACCGCCACCACCTAGGCGAGGTAATCCATCTCCGCCTCCTCGGCCTGCTCCTCCGGCCCCTGGCCATGGTCAGCCCCCAAGAGTCCCCTTTCCAGGCAGAAGGAATCGGGCTTACTCGTTTGGCGAGGCCCAGGTCCCCGGTTATTTCCGTAGCGCCTTGGAGTAGAGGATCGTGCGACTGCCTAAGTGCCCGAAGCCAGAAGAGGTGTGTCTCACGGATCTCCCTAACTACTTCCCTTATCACCGGTTCCTGGGACACACCATCCAGCAATGCTATGTGTTCAAGGACTGGCTCCAAGACTAGATTGACAACAACATATTCAGGTTGGGCCCAGCACCGGCACAGGTGGCAGGTGTCTTCATGAGATCAGATGGCAGTAGTGACGATAGGGATGGGTGGGAACAGGTTTCCGACCGTGGGTCCTGGAAGTATAACGACCGGATGGCCCGCAGGACGGTCACACATGCCCATGGCATCATCTGTGCCCTCCTGGACCAGCCAGAGCCCTCGGAATTTTCGAGCACCACTTCGGCATCGTCGTCCCAGCCTACTTCTTCCCAGAAGAGTAGGCGGCAGCACAAGAAGAAAGAATTCGCCCTGCCATTGCCGTCGTCTTCTCGCATGCTTGGTGATTTCATGCCCCTGGAAATGGGGATCCCTCCGAGACCACGTCCGGTAATGGATGACTCCTCAAGTGAGAGCCCGGGGTACACTTCGGTTAACATCATAGAGTTGGTAAATCCATTTGTGGCTCCAGACGACGAGGAGCGACAGGTGAACCTCCCCGAGAGCCCGGGTTACGCTTCGGTTAACACGGTAGAGTTGGTAAATCCCTTTGTGGCTCCCGACGATGAGGAGCGCCAGGTGAACCTCCCCGAGATCCCGGGGTACGCTTCGGTTAACACCGTAGAGTTGGTAAATCCCTTTGTGGCTCCCGACGACGAGGAGTGCCAGGTGAACCTCCCCGAGATCCCGGGGTACGCTTCGGATAACACCGTAGAGTTGGTAAATCCCTTTGTGGCTCCCGACGATGAGGAGTGCCAGGTGAACCTCCCCGAGAGCCCAGGGTACGCTTCGGTTAACACCGTATAGTTGGTAAATCCCTTTGTGGTTCCCGACGACGAGGAGTGCCAGGTTAACCTCCCCAATGTCCCCAGCCGTCACCAACGTCGACGGAGTCGTGGATATGTAAGTCACCGGGGAACGGCGGTCGTCACCTCCAGTCAGGCCGTGCACGCCACCGAGACCAGGCATCATGCCCGGTATAGAGAGCAGCGCTCGCGGCTCCCTCACCCAGTGACAACAGGTTCGCCTCCACCACCGTTTGTGTTGCTGGATCGGGCGGAATCGTCTTTCCCTCGTCGCAACCAGCCTAGCCCTACCACTGGCCAACTACGGCCTTCCGGTCCTAGCATGGCCGCCACCTCCTGGGCTTCAGCTGGTGAACAGCGGGACGTGCCTAGTACCAGTCAGTCACCGGTCCTGACAGTAGGGCCCGTCATGCCCCCAATCGTAGAGCGACCTCCTGTAAGCAGAATCTCACGTTTGGCACGAAAGTATGATGTCCTGAAGCATCTGGACAGCATTCCGGCGAGGCTTTCCATCCTTGAGGCCCTCCGCCTGTCGTCTGAAATGCGTGAGGCGCTCGCTGAGGCTCTAAGGATCCCCCTCCAGTTTGAAATGGAGGTAGCGGCCACAGAAGCCTTCCACACTGAGGTGATTGAGGACGCCGAATGTCAGGCGGTTATCTCATTCTCCAGTGAAGATGAAGACCCTCCCATACAGGGGCACATCCGCCCGCTGTACATCACCGGCCAGTTCAATGGTGTGGAGGTCCGTCACTGTCTTTTCGACACGGGTTCTGGGATTAACTTGATCCCAACTTGGACACTGCGAAAACTGGGGTTGTTCGAGGATGATTTAACTCCCTCCGACCTCAGAATCCAGGGGTATGACAGGAACAAGAAACTCCACTCGGAAAGATTCGTCTGAAGACCCAGTTTGGTGGCTTAATTGCCAATACAAAATTTAGGGTTGTCTCTCAGGACACTGCCTACAACGCGTTGATGGGCAGGTCGTGGCTCCATCTTCACACAGCTGTTCCCTCATCATACCATCAGTGCCTCAAATACTCCCTTAAGGGTCGAGTGGGTGTGCTCCAAGGAGATGCGTCCCTGTTTTCCTCTTGTGAAGCTCGTTACCTGGACGCTGACTATTACAAGAGCAAGGACAAGAAGATCCTGGCTGGTGAGGTTGAGCCTGCTGCTGTCGCGAGCGATCCCTGGGCAGGTTTGGATGACGCATATGTCTTCCCAATCCATCGGTTATAGGCCACGACTCCCGATATGGGAGAGTGCTTTTGTTGTCTCGGGTACCAGAGGAATGCATATTTCCAGGTCTAAGAGACGGCGGGAAATCACCTCGTACTCTTACACCAACCAGGCTCGGGTGATCCCCGAGCCTCCTACCCCCATACGATATCGGGACGTTGGGCTTATGGCAACTGTGGTACGTCATACGTGCCTATTTCGCCGAGCCAGGATCGACTGGCTCAGGCCAACGCGACACAACTGCTTCGATGTCGTAAAGAGTGGCCCCTTGGTCCGCAGGACGGATGGGATTAGATCAACCGCCTTTGTCTCTACGGTCTCCGTGGTGCATGAGTCTCCCGTCGTGACGACCTCTACCGCCCAAGCCGGTGCTAGCTCCCCATCAGGGTCGAGCAGCCCCGAAACGGCTCCCCCCATGGACAATCCTTCCACAAGCGGATAAGAAGAAATGGAAGATGCTCCTCCTGCCTTTGAGGAGGGCGTCTCTGCCACTGTCGACGAGCTCTTACAGGTGAACCTCGGTAGTGAGGCGGACCCGAGACCCACATTGGTCAGCGCCGCTATGCCTCCCGAGGAACTGCAACAGTACATAGACTTCCTCAAAGAGCACCGTGATGTGTTTTCCTGGAGTTATGATGAGATGCCGGGACTAGATCCCCATGGAGCCGTCCACCGCCTTGGCCTCCCAGCAAACCATCGCGGGTTCAAGCAGCCTCCCAGAAAAATGCACCCCTTTCACGGTGCCATGGTTGAGGCCGAAGTTGATAAGCTCATTAAGGCCAACTTCGTTAGGGATGTCCAGTACCCCAGGTGGATAGCCAACATTGTTCCCGTCAGGAAGAAGAACGGGCAGATCAGGGTCTGCATAGACTTCCGCGATCTTAATCGCCACTTTCTGAAGGATAACTTTCCCCTTCCCGTGACATAGATGTTGATCGACGCAACAGCCGGGTTCCAAGCCCTCTCCTTCATGGATGGGTACTCCGGGTATAACCAGATCCGGATGGCCCCTGAGGATTAAGAGTTCCCTGCCTTTAGGGCCCCCCAGGGCACTTTCTGCTATCGGGTTATGCCCTTCGGCCTGAAGAACGTGGGTGCCACCTATCAACGGGCTATGCACCGCATATTCAAGCCGATCCTCGGGATGATGGTGGAGTGCTATGTAGCTGACCTGGTGGTTAAATCTCGTCAGCACCAGGACCATCTCAAAGACCTTGAGAAAGTGTTCGGTTTTCTCCGTTCTCGTCACTTGAAGATGAACCCGTTGAAGTGTGCCTTCGGGGTCACCTCTGGAAAGTATCTTGTCTTCATCGTCAGGTATCGAGGTATCGAGATCGACCCCTAGAAGATCAAGGCCATCAGTCAGATTCTCCCCCGAGTAATATTCGGGAACTTCGAGGCCTCTAAGGCCACTTAGCCTATATACGCCGATTCATTGTGAATCTGGCTGGCAAGTGTAATCCCTTTTCTTGGCTCATGAAGAAAGGCGCCGCCTATGGGTGGGATGAAGATTGCCCGACCGCTTTTGAGGAAATCAAGAAGTATCTGCTTCAACCTCTGGTCCTGATGCCACCCGTTCCTGGAAAGCCGCTGGTCCTTTACTTGACCGCCCTGGAGCGATCCCTCGGCGCCCTTCTCGCCCAGAAGAACAATGAGGGAATGGACAATAGCCTCTACTACCTCAGCCGCATGCTCCTCGACGCAGAAGTTAGATACTCTCCCATCGAGAAGAGCTTCCTCGCGCTTGTATGAACCATACAGAAATTGCATCACTATTTGTAGCACCACGAGGTACAGCTGGTCTCTCTGGTAGACCCGTTGAAATACATCCTAAGTCGGCCTATGTGGACCGGCCTATTGGCACGCTGGGCAGTGATCCTACAGCAGTTTGACATTAGGTTCATACCTCATAAGGCCATCAAAGGACAGGCGTTGGAAGACTTCTTAGCTGCTCATCCAACCTCTGCAGACCCGCCGATGGATTTGGGATTTCCTGATGATGAAATCCTCTCAGTCGATCACGCCACCCCATGCTGGCAGATGCACTTTGATGGTGCCTTCTGAAGCCCTACCAGTAGAAGGCTCAATGATCCTAGGCTTAACAGAGTGGGCCTGGGTATCATCTTCATCAACCCAGAGCAAGTCGTTCTGCCATATTCTTTCTTGTTTTCATAGGGCTGCACCAACAATGAGGCAGAATATCATGCCCTCATCATCGGCCACGAGTTGGCTCTGGAGGTTGACGTACCCCACCTATATGTAAAAGGGGACTCTGAGCTGGTCATCAAGCAGGTTAACGGTGACTACGCTATCTGGAAGCCAGAACTCGTGTCGTTGCTGGAGTGTACCCTCCATATAATGGCTAAGTTCCCATCCCGACCAGATGTCGTTCACGTTCCCCAGTCGTAGAACAGTCGAGCAGATGCTTTGGCCAGCCTGGCCGCATCACTCGCGGAGCCCGGATAGGATGACCTAATCATCCACGTGGCGCACCGAAGAGTCATTGATCCTGTTATCCCAGAGGGCGGTCGTGGCCCGCGAGTATACCATCTCACCACTGGTGCCCCCGTTTCAGGACCCCCCAGGGCTTCAGGCATGGTGATCGAGACATTTCCTGACTGGAGGACACCCTTGGTTGAATATCTCCGACACGACAATCTTCCGATGGACCGAGCAGAGTGGGAACGAATCCGGCGCCGCGCGCCGCAGTTCACCATTCAAAGTGGTCCCAGCCGTGAGCAGCTCCATTACAGGCGTAGGTTTGATGGTGTTCTCCTCCGTTTTCTTCAAGGAGTTGAGATCCTGCAGGTCATGCAGGAAGTGCACGCTGGCTCCTGTGGTTCCCACCATGCCGGGTCGAAGTTGTCCCACCAGATTCGGAGACTGGGATACTTCTGGCCCTCCATGATCCACGACTACATCGAGTACGCCAAGAGGTGTCATGCATGACAAGTTCATGCTAACTTTGTGCATCGGCCACCGGATCCTCTCCATACTACTAAGTATTCTTGGCCCTTTGCAGTCTGGGGGTTAGATGTCGTAGGGCATTACCCGCCAGCGATGGCCCGCCAGTGCCGGTTCATCTTAACCGCCACGAATTTCTTCTCAAAGTGGGTAGAGGCAGCCCTGCTTAGGGAAGTAAAGGCTGGTTCTATCACGGACTTTGTGAGTTCCAATATCATTCACCGGTTTGGAATACCTCACGCTATCCTCATGGATAACGGAACCAACTTCCGAGCGGCCGAGCTGAAGAGATTGTACGCCAAGTACAACAGTTGCTCTAACCACACCTCCCGCTATCATGGGCAGGCGAATGGACAGATTGACGGGTTTAACAAAACCCTCTCTAACATTCTGCAAAAAATGGTTGGTCAGAATAAGAAAAGTTGGCCAGACAAGCTCCCCAACGCCCTCTAGGCTTATAGGACGACGAATCGCAATTCCACCTAGGTGACCCCGTATTCCCTGGTATACGGAGCTGAGGTCATCCTTCCCATCGAGGTCCAACTGCCCTCATTGCGCATGGCGGTCTACGACCAGCAAGCGTCGGACAGAGTTTCCCAGATCCGTCTAGCCGAATTGGAAGCACTGGATGAAAGTAGGCTTCGCGCTTTACATAACTTATAAAGGCATCAGAGCAGGATGGCTCGAGCTTTTGATAAGAAGGTTCGCCTCCGCTCCTTCCTGCAAGGTGACCTGGTGTTAGCTCTCAGAGCGCCAATGATTCCCAGCAGGAAACCACCCAAGTTGGAACCCAAGTGGGAGGGACCTTTTTTTGTCCATAAGGTCTATCCCAATGGTGTGTATTCCCTGGTGACTATGGATGGTGAGCGTATCACTCCTCCCACCAACGCCAGGTTCCTCAAGAAGTACTTTGCTTAAACTATATTTTCCTACATGACCTTAAACTGTATGGTCCTGCATGACCTTAAACTATATTGTCCTACATGACCTTAAACTGTATGGTCCTGCATGACCTTAAACTGTATGGTCCTGCATGACGTTAAACTGTATGGTCCTGCATGACCTTAAACTGTATGGTCCAGCATGACCTTAAACTATATGGTCCTGCATGACCTTAAACTGTATGGTCCTACATGACCTTAAACTGTATGTCCTGCATGACCTTAAACTGTATGATATGCATGACCTTAAACGGTATGGTCCTACATGACCTTAAACTGTATGGTCCTGCATGACCTTAAACTGTATGGTCCTGCATGACCATAAATTGTATGGTCCAGCACGACCTTAAACTACACTCTGCCCTGCATCTGGGCTCCATGGTCCGAGCTCTAAGAACTAAAATGAAGATCCTCTTTTGGTTCTGCCATTTTCACGGTCTGAGCTCTATGACCTAAAACTAAGACCTATATTTCGTCCAACATGACGTTAAACGGTATTGCCAGAACTACGTCTAGATTGATTCCCATCCTAATGGGATACATAGGAATGCCCAGACCTTTCATCTTTGGGTCCAGCTTGAGGTCCGTTGTCGCGTCTGTTTCTCCTTTGGGACTTCGAACACAGGGTCGCGTGGCGTGGGGTGAGATTATGTCCCCATTCACGTCGGGTTTTCGATAGCTGCACCCCGCACACCCTGTCCTCAGGGTTTAGCCCTCCTCTGTCCAATGGAATTTAAAGACGCATATCAAGAACTACATGTGGCTTGATTCCCATCCTTATGGGATATGTAGGACCGCCTAAACACCTAGATGTCAGGTCCAGCCCCATCTCTTAGGAGATCCCACTATCTCCCTGTGCCTAGGGTGTTTGGCATTACGCCCCCTCTTTTTCCTAGGGATCCACCATCTCTTGGCCGCTCTCGGACTGAGCCCTCTGACCCTTTCCAGTGGTCTGCTGATGTGCTCAAGGCACTCTGGTCTAAAACTTGGAGTGCCAGATTCGACTTAGGCAAGTTCCATCCACTTTCCAAGCTTTGTGTTCCCCTTCATTCGGGCCCCTGTCATCCTTCATACCCGGAAGGACCCCCAAGAACGGCCTGGATACAACGCCCAAGGGCTCTCCTACCATCATGGGCCAACTCCCCTGAGGGTTTCAGACAATAAATTGATACAAATCCCGCGTTTTGAACATGGTCAGCGGTTGATGCTCATTTTTTTGTCCCCATGGCTAACATGACAGGATGCTGTGTTGCGAACATGGTCAATAGTAATCCTGAGTCATCACGCTGGTTCCCCAGGCCCTGAACGTTGGTGGCATGGTTCATGTCATGTTCCGCCCCACCGTGTCAAGGTGGAATCTCGACACTCCTTGTACTAACCCTCAGCACACCCCCGCACATCAGACAGACCGAGCTGCGTAACGGTGTCTCTCAGGGCTCATGTGATCTGAGTGCTAGAGTATGTGCTTGGGTATCTTCTTTACAGGTTGCGTGCAGCTTGACCTTTATCCCCTTAGGGGAGTGAGGAGTCTCCCAGATAATGCGTTTCGGGCCCATCATAGCTGGGAGCTAGCATCTGCTGCCCCTCCCTGATTGTTAAACCCTCGTAGGCCCCTTTTCCCGAGGCTCCTCTCTCGGTTGGTCTGAACCATATGACCTTAAAATGTGTTGTTGGTCCAAACCATATGACCCTAAACTGTGCTGTTGCTCCAAAACATATGACCTTAAACTGTGTTGTTGGTCCAAACCATATGACCTTAAACTGTGATGTTGGTCCAAACCATATGACCCTAAACTCTGTTGTTGTTCCAAACCATATGACCCTAAACTGTGATGTTGGTCCAAACCGTATGACCTTAAACTGTGTTGTTGGTCCAAACCATATGACCTTAACATGTTCTGTTGGTCCAAACCATATGACTTTAAACTGTGATGTTGGTCCAAACCATATGACCTTAAACTGTGTTGTTGGTCCAAACCATATGACCCTAAACTGTGTTTTTGGTCCAAACCATATGACCTTAAACTGCGTTGTTGGTCCAAACCATATGACCTTAAACTGTGTTTTTGGTCCAAACCATATGACCTTAAACTGTGTTGTTGGTCCAAACCTTATGACCGTAAACTATGTTGTTGGTCCAAACCTTATGACCCTAAACTGTGACATTATCGTCCTGGCCGCACGATGAAAAATGGCACTGTATTGTGGTGACCTCATTGTAGAGAACATCATGTTGGGTATTGGTTTTATGCGATGCCATTTGTCAACGCCTATCACGGCATGATTCTTGTGGCGACACCATGGCCTACTACTCTGGGCCTGTCGCTTCACAACAACAAAAACCACTCACCTTAAAGGACAAACAAGATTTATCAAATGCCGCTTCTTTTAGTGCAAGGGCCATGCCCGCACTCCCCTTTTCTCTTGGCACTGGTATCTTACCATGTCGCTTTCAGAACTACGTATGGCTTGATTATCATCCTTATGAGATACTTAGGAACGCCTGGGGCACTTCCCTGCGAGTCCAGCCTACCTCCGTGTTCGGTCCCTCGACTCGAGCGTTTCCCCGGAGAGAACATGCTAAGTAGGGCTTAGGTCCTCCTTCACATCAGGTTTTGTAACCGCATGGCCATGTGTCCATTTCTCCCCTTTCCTCACGGTCCGAGCTCTAAGACCTAAAACTAAGATCCATACGGTCCGACCTCTAAGACCTAAAACTAAGATCCTCACGGTATGAGCTCTAAGACCTAAAACTAAGATCCTCACGGTCCGAGCTCTAATACCTTAAACTATGATCCTTACGGTCCGAGCTCTAAGACCTAAAAATAAGATCCTTACGGTCGGAGCTCTAAGACCTAAAACTATGATCCTTATGGTCCGAGCTCTAAGACCTAAAACTAAGATCCTTACGGTCTGAGCTCTAAGACCTAAAACTAAGATCCTTATGGTCCGATCTCTAAGACCTAAAACTAAGATCCTTACGGTCCGAGCTCTAAGACCTAAAACTAAGATCCTCTCAGTCCGAGCTCTACGACCTAAAACTAAGATCCGTATTTTGTCCCTCATGATGTTGAACTGTATTTTGTCCCGCATGACGTTAAACTATATTTTCAGAACTACGTGTGGCTTGATTCTCATCCTTATGAGATACATAGGACTACCCGGACGTTTCATCTTGTGTCCAGCCCCAGGGATTAGTAAACCCCGTCCTTCCTTATTGTTGGCCGCTCGACCCAACTTCATGGGAAGTGGTGTAATCGGGATATCTACCCTAAGAATGTTTGGGATGCCCCATGGTAATAATGGGAAGTGGCAGTTCTCTCACCAAAGAGGTCCTGCCTGGAAATTGGGACGACCCGTGATCAAGTGGGTACATCCGCCTAATGCGCCTTCGCCATGGTGGCGCAATTTTGGGAGTGTTGGACTCTGTTCGAACAAACCACCACTCCACCTTCCACGCCTTGTGTCCCCCCTTGTTCGGACCCTCATTTCCTTTCGTGTTTGACGGGACCCCCTAACAGTATGGATGCTTGACCTATGGTCTGCCTACTGTCCTAGTCCAACGTTCCGGAAAATTGACCAATGATATTTGAGTTAGGCCCCGTGTTGCGAACATGGTCAGCGGTCATCCCTCATTTATTGTCCTCCCATTCCAGTCCAATGTGATGTGGATGCTGTGTTTTCGCCACGGTTGACAGTTATCCTCCATGGTTGCGCCCCTTTGGGTTCTGAATTTGGGCAGCGTGATTCACCCTTTCTCTCCATTCCCCTGTGTTTGGATGGATTTCAATGCCCCCGGCATTGCCCTGCTTTTGTGTAAGAGCACATTGAGAAGTCGACACATCAATCGGCTCAGGGGTCTCCTCAGAAGTCCAGGCCCAATTTTGGATGCCTGAAGCTTGGTCAATGCCCCATAGTTGAACGAAATGATGGTACGACCATCTTCTGCTCCTTGCGTTGGGCACGACCCGCATGAGCCTAGGGATGAGTTGTTATTCATTTCGAAACTATTGTTGAGAGCATTAAACAAAGGGTACAAATGAGTGGATTTGACCACATATTGGATTGAGACGATGATCAGTACAGGCAGAAAGTTCATGAGATGGAAAAAACAAAGCCCTTAGGGGTCAGCGTGCTGAAGCGATCTTTCCAGCACTGCTACCCTCTGGCTGGTAGCCTCCAGGACCGCTTCTCGCTCTCTGAAGACTCTCTCCTCATCGGCCACCATAGAGCGCAGATCGCCAGCCCTAGCTTGTGCCTGCGCCCGCTCGGTTTGAAGTACGGTCATCTGGCGACTCGCCTCCACCAGTTGTTCCTGCGCTTCAGCCAGCTGGGCCGTCAGTTGCTCCACGAGCTCAGATCATGTTGTGATGAAGGCCTCTTTATCTGCCGCTTTCCCTTCGAGGTGCTGGACTTCATGCTCTGCCCTCAGCAGCGCTTGAGCACTCGTCGATCCTTCCCGGAATTGGGAAATTTCGGTGCCCCGGCTGCTCTCGCGTATCTTCTCGGCCATGTAATCACGGACCGCCAGATGAAGGCACTGAGCGTCAGCCCCTCCGTCGCACAGGAAGCACAGCCAGGTCTGAAGTGATCCCATCCGCCTCAGCCAATCCGATTGGGGCTGCCTGAGGAAGCGCTGGATACAGTTCCACCCTTTGCGTCGTGTCATCCGGCTCTCCTCGGAGGCCTCTGAGTCTGATTCATCAATCTCCTCAGGGTCAGTGGGTCGGTATAGGGGGAAGGCCGCCAACAGATCGGCAGCAGGATCCACCCCAGGGATGTCTTCATGAGGAATAGAATCCTTGACGTCCGGGCTACCTTCACTTGCCCCAGCAACAATGATGCCTCCACCAGCTTCCGATCGCATTTCAGGAATAGCGTCGCTGATGTCCGCCGCCCCCTGTTCATCTATTGTCAGGGCCGGCTCAGTGCAGAGAGCATGTTCCGAGCGAGGTGGTATGTCCGCCGCTGGTCCACTCGCCGATGGCCCGAGCTACGCAGCCTGACGTGCCTCCAGTGTTGAGATCACTGCGCAGGGCATACGCTGGTCAGATAGGATCTTTTGACACCAAGTACCAGTAGTGAAGCGTGAGACTTACAGGAATTCAGAGCGTCGGTCCCCAGTGCTCCGGCCGCTGCAGGAGCCTCCATAAGGGGAGACCCCTCTGTGCTGGTTAATTCAATGATGGGTGTCAGATCCCCATCATGTCCCACTGGTTCCTCTCCGCCCTCCTCTGGTGGGGACGCCCGTCCACCGCTCAGCTGCTCCTGATTAGGATGGGGAAGTGAGTTAGAAGTTGGAAAGTAGAATGGATGAATGAGGGAAATGAATGAAGACAGAGACAAACCTCGAGAATCTCGGTTATGTCGAGATCAAAGTCGGAAATCTCACCGCTCTCTCGGAGACTCCCTTGGTAGGTCGCCTCTTGCGACCCCTCACCTTCGGGCTCCTCTTCTTCATCTTCTCCTTCGCCTTCATCCTCTCCGGTTTCCTCCTCCCCCTCCAGCTCCTCATCACTATCGCCTTCTCCCGGCAGCATCGCTTCCGGATCATGCTCATGGCCGACCATCACTTTCACTAGGAAAGATGGCTCCCCACGCCTCCCCCTTTGGCATGTGTATGCGTCTGTGGCCGTCAGATAAGCATGCCACTGATGGAAGTTCACTCGATCGGTGATTCGAACAAGCTCGACCTCCGAAAGTTGGATCCTGTTCTGCATTATCTTTTGCCAGATGGCTTCGACGCTCAGTGATTGTCGTAGGGTCATCCAGGCCGACCATAGTGCCGGGAGAATTGCGTCTTGGGAAGGTTCGAGTAGATATCTTATCTACTTCCCGGGCAGTTCCCTGGCCGCCTCATGTGACCCCCCTGCGGGTAACGAGGACATGGCAGCACCATGTGATGTTCCCGTTGCCGAAGTCCCGGCCTGCGCAGGCCTCGCTGCCTGACGCGCCCTTGGTTCCCCCCTTTCGACGGCATCGTGCCTTCTTTCCCGTCGCCCGGTTTCCGCGTGAGTAACCTCAAGTTGCCGGACGCGCTTGCGTAATAGCCCCTCAGGGTACACAATGGTCCAGTTATTGGTATATTCGGTTGCTAGGCCGACATCGACCCCAGTGGGAGGAAGAGTAACGACGTCGCCATAGCCGAAAGTGGTAAACATCAACCAAATATGGCACAAGATTCATGGATTATTCTCCTTCCAGACAGCCATGAATACTTTCTTCAACATTCACTGAAGGCACCCGAACTGCCTGGCGAATCGGGACGGCACGTAGGGCTTGCAGGTCACCTTCCCGTCGATCCGAGCCACGAGCTCCCCACCCCGAATGCTCTGGAAGTATTCCTGCTGTTCCAGAGAGCCTCGCCCGTTGTCCACCAGCTGGACAACCGGGGTGGGGAACGGGCTGAAGTTGATGTTGGCATGGTTTCCAATGCGGATCCTCACGCCCTCCTCATTGAGCATCAATGGAGCCACCCCTGAAATGTTTAACAATGACGGTCGCAAGCCATTACCCGAAGGACAGACAGCGTTTGGGAAAGTATACCCGCCGAGATGAGCCGCCACCCATCCATGAAAGATCTGGAAGGGACCACAGACTCTCCGAGGCGACCCCCCTCATGAGATGCTCCCCAGGATGGTATACAGCTTGGCCAGCACGGGGACGCCCAAGTTGAACCGTTTGTTGGCAGCCATGGATCCCGCCATCACCAAAGTCGTTGGACGGACGCCCATCCTCACGTCCCACACCGGCAGGAGCCACCCACTCAGAAAGGCGGCAAGGAACCCGGCATACCGGACGTTCGGGTCTCGGGCCTCAATGACGCGGTAGCCCCATGATTGGTATTGCCCTGCCTCCAGGGTCTTCCAGTATGACCCGTCCTTGCTCCTCTGAGTCGCGGTTGGGCATCGTTTTCCCCTTCCCAGCATCTTGACGGCGGGATCCCTCTCAAGGAACAGGCTGAACCAGCCCTTGTAGGCAATGTCCTTCAAGAATTCCTTGACCCACAGCCTCTCCTTGGCCAGCTGCAGCAGGTTCCATGTCAGCATAGGCATCCACGACCTGTCTCCCCAGGTGTTCTTTGGAGGAACGAACTCGTCATATTGGTAACCCTCCAGTGGGATACCTCCGATGCAGTGGATGCCCCAGATACTGATGCCGACTTCCCCATGATGAAGGTGGAATGTGTTGGTGTCAGGAGACCACCGGGTGAATAGATCCGGTCCAAGTTAAGGCTGGTAGGGGAAATGGAACTGCGATGTCCATACCGTTTCGAACAGGCCGATATACCGCAGTTCGTCCCTGAACTGGTCACAGGTATGGAGAAACCAGAACGCCCAGGCCCATTCGCTGGTGAAGTTACCCCCAGAACGTAGGTCCCAATCCTTCAGCCAGCCCTTCGTGCCATCCGTGATGCTTTGACGGAACGTGCTCGCGTAGAGGGCTGGAGAATCCTCCACCACAGGCTCATCCCCGGTAATGGTCCTCAACCTCGGGTTCAGGACATAAACGTCCATATGTCTAGTTTCCCTGGAAGGATGGTCGTTGTTGGTGATGTTGTAGCGATGAAGTTCATCCTCCCGAGTCACCCAAGACCGCGGCGTGTCCACTTAGAAGCCCGGCAGGGGCACCTCTTCCAGGATGCCAAAATTCCAGAGCGGGAGGTTGTCCGATAAGGGATATGCCTTCTGGGCCGGTGACAGCAGGTTGAACATGGTCAGATTGTTGGAGAAAATCACCTTGGCGCCATAAACCTCCTCGTTTGCCACCATTTCTGTCCTACAGGCAGCGGATTCCCCCTCATCAACTCGGTTTGCTGCTATATCGAATTTTTCGGGAGTTGGGTGAATTCAGGATGCAGTGTGCGGAATCAGAGAGTTTGGTGCAAAATCTGGAAGAGTTGCGTGGAATCTTGGAGATGAGCACACAATCGGCACACGGAGCACAGAAAATCCCGAACAGGCGCGAGATTGCGGTTGAATTTCGTATGGAATTCCGCGCTGCTAGAGCATTATTACGCGCAGCAGCGGAAGCGATTTCGCACACGAGAGTCGTAAGCTTATCGCGCAGAAAAAACGGAAGTACGGATCTGGGACCCAGCGCCCCTTTTTATAGGCGAGGCCAGGGTTCCGCGCCGCACGGAAAGAAGATTTCGTGCACGTCCTTAGGTTTTGCGCGCCCCATCGGAATTTGGCGCATAACTTGACTAGGAGGCTCAGCACTTTGGTGTTTCGGCGTTTCCCTTGGAATCCGATCGTTGCGACCTCTTGCCGATCCAATTCCAAGGGGGGGGAATTTGTTGACGCCGAAAAAAGCATGTAACTCCTGGAGGAAGTTTCATAATGATGAAGCGAAGTCAAATTCGGAATCAGAGGCCCGATCCGGAGGCCCGGGATGTGGTACGTGAAATAAAGGAGGTTCCACGCGAGAAACCGTTCTGTGCGCGTAGAATCACCGGGTTTCGAGGAATTGAGCTGTTGAGGCGCGCAATATTTGCGCTCCCTGGTTCCGCGCGGCGAGCTTTTGCGCGCCGGCTGCGCTCGGCATGAAGAATTTTGTGCGCCACCTGGATTCTATGCCGGAGGTCGCCAATAAATAGAAGGTGACCCCGAACAGTTTCGGGGTTGAGGAATCCGAAGCGACTCTCGTGCGCGCAATTAGGCTCCCCCCGCGCGAAAGATGACTTCCAAATAAAACCCTCATTTCGGGCAACCTTGCCCCGGAGTTCGCCTTTGCGCGCAACTCCACCGGCTTCAGTGAATTTTCCCCCTCCGCAGTATTCCAGCCTTGCGCGCAATCCATGCCTCATGCGCGCAATACCCTGCCGTGCGCGCAAAACCCTGCGCATAGTTCCCTCTCTGCGCGCAATTCCTTTGCTCCAATTGCGCGTCGTCCCAGTCTTTTGTGCGCAAACCTTCTCTTTTGCACGCAAAACCCAGGACTCCTCACCTTGACACCCCTTGGCTACCCCCTGCACCGGCACCTGATGTCTCCCATGTCGGGCATGCGCGCCATGTGTTGTTTTCCCGTACGGCCTCCCAGGATCGTGCGAAGTAACCTCAAGGTCCCTTGGTCCGTGTTTCCCGTTGAGTTGCTTTGCCTTATGCTTCTCCGCATAGGCACGCTAACGGCTATTGCTTCTTCGCATAGCCACGCTAACATGGACCCCCAGGTGGTTCGCCCTGCGGCCCCCCTTCATTATGGCATTGCCGATGCCTTCCCTTCTACAAGGTGTAGAGGGCGTTGGGCATGTAATCCCTAGGGGTGGGGAGCAAACCCACCTCGTCCAAGCTACAGGACGTTAAACTACTAAGTACCTCGTCCTTAACATAAGACGTTAAACTGTGGTCCGACCCCGTGCTTCGCACGCCGGGTCCCCCTAGCTCGGACATTTTTTATGCCCACTCGTCTCCACGGGAATGGACTCTTCCTCACATGGAATGAGATCCTCTTTGTCGGAGCGGCGTTTGTCCGCGGGGGAAGGGCTGCCTCAGAGCGTAAGCCCCTAACCCTTCTTACGGATGATTGCACCCGTGCATCTCCGTACTTCCCCCCTGCCAAGGCCAGTGGAGTCCTTTTCCCACTACGCTTTGTCGCACCACGGGCCTCCACTCTGGAGTAAGCCCCGACACCAAGGGTCACTAACCACGCGTAATCCCCTATTTCCTCTTTGGGCCGCTCAACGTGTAAGCCCCATTCCGCTTCTCACGGACACACCCTTCGCGACATGATCGTCTGGTCCCTGCTGCCTCGTGTTTCCCACACCGAGCATGACTCACGTGGGCTTAGAGTGCACGTCGACCATGACATCCTCTTATGGGCCACCTCAGAGCGTAAGCCCCATCCCAGTGAACTACGTGGACTTTGATCTGTGCTAATGCATTGTACGTAGGAAGCTTCCACGAGGTTCAAGCCCACCACCCGGTCATCCCGACCTCTCCATGTCGGTTCCCCGACCACCTTGGGCTGCCTCACAGCGTAATCCCCAAATATTCCATCCCGCATGATGTTAAACTGTATTCCGTTCCGCATGAAGTTAAACTGTATTCTGTCCCGCATGACGTTAAACTGTATCGCGTCCCGCATGACGTTAAACCGTATTCCGTCCCGCATGACATTAAACTGTATTTCATCCCGCATGACGTTAAACTATATCCCCCCTCTTGGGCCATCTCACAACGTAAGCCCCATGTCTCACTCCACCATCCATCCTGATCCTTACCCGGGCCGCCACATCCCGGTGAGATCACGCCACCCTTTCCCACCCCATGATATATGGGAACCCGCCCACGTGTTGGCCCCAACATCGGTGTTCCCCCCTATGGATCCTTCAACCCGATCCGTCTCCGCAAGATGTTAAACTCATGACATACCCCGTGTTAAACATGGGAAGCTTAGGAATACCTCAGATGGTACACATTCCCCGCGTTCGATGTGGGATGCCTCGGGCTTCCGTTCCCTCGAGAATCCATGTGATGAGGGACCAAAGACAGACATGCCCACGACGCCCCAACGTGACCATTCTCCTCACTGAAGGTTGATGTCCCGACAAGACCCCTTGGAGCATATTGACGGAAGCAGCGTAATTAAATGGCGTCCATGTAGATATGGCACCGATAATGAGCTTCACGAACCCGTCTTAAATCTATGAGGGAGACCTGGACTAGGTAATGAGCTCCGAGGAGGAATCCACAGAAGGAAGAACCGATATCCCATCATCCTGGTTTCGATCAAGGAGTAGACGTCCCTGAACAAGGAACGGATGATGACCGCCTTTGGAAAGCGGGAATGCGGGGCAAGAAGCAGCGCACCCTCCCCAGCGGACGGACGCGCATGCCCCGGTGAAAGCGTCGGAAACACCCATGTATATTTTTTATGAGGTAATTGGGTGGTATATTTTTCTTATATGCACATTTTATCTAATATATGGGTTGTAACCCCCCTGAATTTTTTTCCATGAGATGATCCAAGTGGGAATATTTACCTATGATTGATTATTTTTTTGGAATTCCAGGGTGGGATGATATCCTACCTGAGATTTGTATATATGAGATAATCTTGGAAGGCCACATTCCCCCTAATTAATCTTGTATAATTATGTATGAATATTTTTTAGATTCTAGGGTAATACATGTATCCTCCCAATTTTTATGTGACAATCTCAATGAAATCAGGCATTGGATAAAAAAAGTATTGTTAATCCTAAGTGTCACCTTATAATCTAAGGATTGATGGTTACTATTCTATTTTTCTTTTCTATTGGGTTTATTTTTTTGAGCATATCACATGTGAAAACACAACATTACTAATTATGTTATAGACACCATTAGTGCTACCATACTAATTTAAAATCACACCCTAATCCTGTGAGAATTTCACTTTGGTACCCAAGAAGACCACATTTTTCATATGTCTAGGTTGGGAAGGGGATCAATCTTGGATGATTAAGACAGGTAATCTTGATTAGTTGTTAGATATTTAGATGTGGTAAGGTTCATAGATGGTATTAAATCATCCTTATATTCACTTTGATTATTTATTTTTTATTTTTTATAATATTAGTCTGCATACATTTGGGATGTATGACTATATGATTCCTTATTTCATTATCATAACAAGATTCTTGTTTATTGGATTTTCAAAATCTAATTATAATTAAAGATTATTTTTGGATATTATATGAAATTTACATTATTTTATTACTCTGATATAACACTATAGTGTCACCACGGAAAACCTTAGAACCTTTCTCCTGGTATGTAGCATCTATCATATATAGGGACATGTATGATGCCATGTAACACTCCATTTAGGGCACTAATAAATGGTCTCTAGAAAGGGGATGATATAAGATCTTTCATGTGTGAGTTATTACCTTGGTTTTTATATATTGGTAGTATGGGAATTTTGAGGAGTGCTTGTGAGAGCAAGAAAACTTGATGTAGGCTCAGTACCCTTAGATTTTTGTGTGAGTTATTATTTCCATGATTAAAATATTTAATGATGGGGAGGAGGTAGTGACTCATAATTTTGTAAAAAATGTATTATGAAATTATTAATAATATTATTAAATATGATCGTGATGTTGGTTTATTTAATTTTATCAATGTGAGATTTTGAACATATATGATATATTTACACATTTTTTTTCCACATACTTAGGGAAAATTCATAAATCATAAATAAAGTCTCATTCCAAAATTCTAACATTATTATTATGACCAAAATAATGGTTTTTTCTAGGATAATTATAATTTTTTGGTAATTTTTTTAACCCTTAGATCATGAATTTATTAAAATTAATTAAAATGAAATAATTTTTTATTTTTATTATGTTATGGGTGGGGACATGTCACTAGTGAAAATGAACAGACATGACATGTGGCGATGTATTGTGAATTTAGATGGATTTTTGATAGATATTTTTAGAGAGTATACCAACCATGAATAATTGATTTAATTTTAGGTTTTATAGGGGGAATTAACTAGTGTCTTTTATAGTGGGTGTTGTGTAAAAATAATTCTTCTGATTTTCTAAATCTACCTTACCCTCAATTAAAAAAAGGAAATTATACATATAATTTTCTATATGTTTGCAGAATCACTTTGATTGAAAATAAATATCTCCATCTCTTCATAAAATGGAATTCATTCATCATATTCTTCATGGTGGAGGTGTTAATGATGAACGAAGACTAATGAATTATTATCAATTAATAGATAATTTCTGACAAAGAAGAGTTTTTATTTTTCATTCAACTCATTATTCACTATCTAATATTCTTTTCTTCTAAAAAGTGACTCAATGATGATAAATGTGATTAAAAATAAAATTTGTGTATAATTAGATATTCAATATGTATAATAATTAAAAATATTATTCTTTTTATATATAGGTGCACACAAAGAAAATGAAATTGTTGTTTCAAAAATATATATATACACAAATATGATTATTATATAATTTAATATAACATCAATTGGTGTGGAATTGGAGAATATTCAATTGAATAATTTAAATAAATTACATATTCTTCATAAGAAGAAGTTTTTTTATATTTTAATAATATTTTATTCTTAGAACATGAAAACTTGATTTTTTGAATATTTAGTTTCTTGATTATAATAAACATGGGGATGAAGCCTCCATTTTTATCAAGAAATATTTTTCAAGATATTATCCTTGGTTCATTTTCACTAACAATGTTTTTTCATGGTTTTTAAAATTTAATATTATTATTTAACTTTAATAATTTTTTTTATTTAATAAATAAAATATTATTTGAATATTTGTATCACGTTGAGATATTTTTTACCATGAATATCAATAATATTCCCTTATCATACAAGCTTTATTTGATGAACCTGAATGTGATCTCATTCCTGAGTGATCAGGTATTCCTTCAATCATTTCCTTATAGAGTATTGTTCTGCCATTATTATTATTGATTCAGTTTGATTATGATTTCATGATTCTATAAATGAGGACTACTAAAGAACCACAATTTTAGGTTTGTGGTAGTGATGGTATAATGGGTTTTGTGAATGAGGGATACCTTATGGGTATATTACTCACCCCTACATAGGCTTCATGCTCACATTTTTTATGTATATACATAATATATAGTCTGGTGGAGGTTTTTGAGGATGTGGAGCTAGTCGAGTTGTGATGCTGGTGCATATGAGATCTTGGTGGTGATTGTTTCTAGTAGTACATGTGTTACTATTTATATAACATGGAGTTCAGTTATTCCTTTTTTCAAGGATTTTCTTTAGAATTATATGTTTGCCTTTTACTTTTCCTTATTTATTTATTTTTCTTGTATTACATTATTACATTATAATTATGTTTTTTATTTATTTTTCTGAAAATATCACATGTAAATGCACAGATTTACTGGTTTTTTTGGTGAAATCATTGTTCATGACCTACTAATTTGTACTCACACCATGTTTGGGTGGTCATGAAACTTTTTTAACCAATATGATCTAATTTTTGACAGTTTTAGGTAGAGAAGGGGCCCAATGTTGGATGTTTAAGCTATAGAAACTCATTGAGTACTTAGAGATTTTTATGCGGTGAGTCTCAAGGATGGTAGTAAAGCCTCATTGTACTTACTTACTCTATTTATTTTTGAATATTTGATCATACTGGTAGTAATTAAATTGAAATTTATGACTATATGATTCTATATTTCATTTTTATGGAATAACTCTTTTTTATTGGATTTTACTACTTCTATTGCTATTTTGGATGATGTTTGGATATTGTACGATACTTATATTATTGTATTACTCTTTTATGAGGATTTAGTCTCCCCATGGTAACAATTTATAACCATGATACTAGTTGGTGACTTATAATATATAGTGAGGCACACCTAAGGTCACATAACACTTTGGTCAGGTCACTGATAAGTGGTCTCAAGCAAGGGTACATGAAAATATATTTCATGGGTGAGTGATTCCGTTTTTTTATATTTTTGAAGCGTGGGATTATCTAGAAGCACTCAGGGGAGAATGATAACTATATGATAGATTAGTACCCTCAACTATTTTTTGTGTTATATTTTTTATAATGAAAATAATTAATGGTGGGGAGGATATAGAAACCCAAATTGTTTGTAAAAAATCCCCTTATATTTTTTCATAATATTTTTAGAGATTGTCACAATGTTGGTCCATATAGTATTAGCATTGTTATGTTTTGAAAATATAAGATATATTTAATAACTTATTTATTATCCATGACCTTTTGAAAATTTAATAAATATTAAATAGTGTCATGTTTTCAGATTCTAAAATTGTGGTTATGATCGTGACATGGGTTTTTTCCCAGGAGAATTATAATTTTTATGGTAAGTCTCTGAACACTGAGATCAAGAATTTACATGATTTTATTTGAAAAAAATAAATTATTATTTTTATAATGCTGTTGGTGGAGACATGTCACTTGTGACATGAAAAATCCATACCACATGGTGATGGATTGTAAATTTAGATAGAGAATGGATAGGTTATGAGTAAGGGATTAAATTTGAGATTTCATAAGTAGATGTAAATAGTGGCATTTATAGTGGGAGTTAAGGAAAAAATATTTATCCTATTTTTCTAATCTTCCTTTTCCCACTATTAGAAAAGGGAATCATATACCTAATTCTTCAAATATTTTCAAAATATAATTTGGTGGGGATTTATCTCTCAATATATTCTCACAATAAAATTTTTTCTTTGTTTTATTTGTAGTGGTGGTTTAAATGATGAATTAATACTAATGAATGATTCTCAAGTAATAAAAAATTGCCTATGAGGTAGAACTTTTTATTATTTTATTCCCATAATTATTCATTCTCTAAAATTATATTCTTTTGAAGAGTGACTCAACAATGATAAATGTGATTAAAATTACAATTTCAGTGTAATTTGATATTCTATAATCATAATAATTAAATATATTTTTTTTCTCACCAGGTGCACAAAAATAAAATGAAATCGTTATTTAAAAAAATTTAATGCATGACTCTAATTATTTAAGAATATACTACAACATAAAATTTTAAGGAATTAGAGAATATTCCATTGAATAATTGAAATATGTTACATTTTCATCCTAAGAATAAATATTGTTATACTTTAATAATATTTTCTTCTTTGATCATGTAAGCTTCAATATTTGATTATTTAATTTATATCTTAGAATATAAATGTGGATGAAGACTAAATGATTATCAAGAACTATATTTCAAAAAAATTCCTTAGATTATATTATCTAAATGAGTTTTCTTATGGTGTTTAATACTAAAATTTATTATTTTTCTTTAATAAATTATTTCTTTGAAAAATTAAACATTATTCAAATATTCACCCACCATTGTGATATTTTCTACCTTGAATATCAAAAAAAAATATCCTTTATTATATAAATTATTTGATGAATATTAATACAAGGTATTTATTATGTGTTCATGTAAAAAATCATAATTTTTGAAAATATTTCTCTTTAAAAAATTATATTTCTTTAATAGCTTATGTTACATGAACATTGAGTTTAAACAAAGTAAGATATATTATGAAAATATTATTATGTGACCATTATAATCTAGATGATAAATTTATGGGTATGAATAGTATTAGCTAATTTATTATAAATATAAAAATATACTTTTCATTATAAATGTATTTATTAACTCTTATGAATTAAGCATTAAATTTTTAGCAAGGTTATATTATGCTAAAAAACCAATTTCCTTTAAAATGATTTTTGTGAAATTATTAGATTTGATTTTTGACACTTTTAAAAAAAATTATTTCATACAAATATCTATTTTTTTTAAATGAACATATAAAAAATATATTTGGGTGAATTTCTAGGTTTTTTCTAAAAAAATTGATTTAATAGTGAACAGTGAGAAATGCTGATTTTTATTAAAAACTGTATTTTTGTTTCAATGATCTGCAAATTTATTTTTTTAAATGGTTTAAATATAAAATTAGTTCTATTATATTTTAAATAATATAATTAAGTACATTTTTTTCTATTTTATGTTTTAATTTTCTATAGATACATTTTTATATGTAAAAGGCATTTTCCTAAAAAAATATTTTGAGGCGTAGAATACGTTTTAATTGTAAAAAAATAAATTAATATATATTGGTGAAATATATTAATGAAATTAATATATTATATATTCAATAATTCTTTTTAACATTTATTCAATATGTTTCAAATCATGGGATAAGAATAAACCATGTTTTATGTTTAAAATTGTATTTTTCTAAAAAATGGTTTTTGTCGTGTGTTGCGTGCTTATTTTAAAATTAATTTCTTATAATTTTTGAAATTTAATTTCATAAAATGGATTCCATTTTTTTTATTTTAAGGAAAATTTTTGTAAATATGTCCCTTTTGTTTGTGGTCAATATGAATAGTAACCTTGGTAAAATATATGACCTCAATAAAGGGTAAATCGGGTTAATATAGATTAAAATAAAGTGATAAGACCATATTTTTTCAAATTAATTATAATGAGATGATGGGAATTAAATTACAATCACCTTATAATCTAAATAAAATTAATTTATGGACACATATCCATGAAAATGACCTATATAATATTTAAAGAAAAGAAAGTTACAAAATATCACTCTTTTAATTTTAAATATCACTCATGTGTCAACATAGGGAAAACTCAAGTTATGAAAGGATATATGCATCAATTTTTAAATTAATAAAATTTATTTCATGATATATATTTATTTATAATTTTTATTAATTATATAATGACCTTAAATTATTATGAAACACCGATTGATTTTTTCTCCAATTAATAAAAAATATATAAAATGATTTTAAAAATATTAAAAGTATTATAATTTGAGTGGATTAATGTGTTCCATGATTTTTTTAGATTAATATTAAATATTAATGTTATTTTAGTGAATTGGATTCTAATTCAAACCTTTTATTTTTTTTATTTTAATACAAATTAAATGAATAGTTTCTAAATTGGAAGTAATTGTAGAGACCCGAAGCTTAATGTACATGGACATTACATTACTTTTGCGGAATACTTAGTTCATTACAAAAACACACACACAAGGACCGTAATAGTTTAGTGTCTTTGGAAACTCGGAATATAATCTTCTAATCGTGGTAAAAGATCTTCACCATCTCCCATAAAGATCTTCCCTTTTTTTCTTACCTAAAACCTTTCTTTATATCCTGGGGAAAAAAACATAAAAGGGTGAGCTCAAATGCTCAGTAAGGGTAAACAAAATAAATATCAATCACATCATATTCATAAGAACATATCTTTTGGAAATCTTAACCTACAAAAGAGATCATAATTTCATAACATGGGATAAATCATAGCAGTGAAATGTAATCACAATAATCATAACTTAAAACATGAAACTTTGTGGCATACACACATAATCATAGAGAATCATTTCTTGTTAGTAAATACTCATTGCCAAGACTATCTTATTGGACAAAGTCCCTTTCTGAACCGAGTCACCCTCGTTTCAGTCCTGTTTCACTGAACCGGTATAACCTACCATTCCAGCCATGTCTATCTCATGAGATATAAAATCTTTACCCAATGCATTGGAGGGAGATATAGGTCCCACCCATCTTATAATGATATCATTCTTATGTGTGCCACAAAATCAGAAAACCATACATCATAGCATAACCCATGTAATAAAAATGAGAATCTTAAACATCGTGACATCATAAAACAATTCATATAAGATAAAGGAATTCATAAAAATATAATTCCATCACAACATAATCAAATCAATGTAATAATATGGATAAAAACAGAACCCTTTATTATCTTAGATGGAAAATAATTTTGACAAAACACTTGAACTCCATTCTTGAGGAAAATATACTTTCTACTTCAAAAACACTTTTCCTTTCTTAACATGTCGTACAATTCTAAACTAAAAGAATTTGATTAAAAATAAACTTGAAAACTTGTAAAGGAAGCTTCTCGGAAATAATATTTTAAAAATCCATTCATGTCGTATAAGTTTTAAAAAAAAATCTTCGTACTTTTGTCAGAAAAATCAAAAAGTACCTCGTACGAAAAACGACAAAAGATTCCTTTCATATCTTTTACTAAAAACTCACTGAAGGGTAAAATTGTATATAAACTATTGTATAAGGATATAAATATTACATATTGAGGAAACATGGATGTGGATGATAAAATACACCCCAGTAAATACCAAAGTATAAACAATCTCGGATAAAAAAATGAGATTGTGATATTTTCCCTTACCTTAGGTCCGATTTTCTTCGTAGGTGTCCGAACCTCCTGTATAATGATTTAAATAATGTCATTTACTTATTCCAGAATCATAATAATTGTAATGATATCATATATGGTTCACTTATTACTTTATATTACCCTTTCTTTTGTAAATTCTATGTTAAAGAGCATTTTGGGTAGAATTGTTTCATTTGTCGTCCGTGTTTTGACTTGTAATTATTCATATGATTGCATAGATAATAATTACTTAATTCCAGAATATAAAACATGATTTATATATAATAAATATTCAGAATATACATATATATAATAAATTAGTAAATGGAAAGAAATACACCGTTCATGGAGACGGTAGGCCATACGTACGCATAAACACTGTTTTCGTTTCCTTATTGAGTTGAATGGAATTACGTAGATGAAATACATATATACATAAATACAGTAGCTTTATAATTTCATATATTTCATTATTATTTCTTATATATTCTTTATAATCACTCTTAAATGGTTAACATGGAAAATGAATCTCATCGCGTCGTGGAGACGGTAGTCCGTACGTACGCACGAGCGATGATATCGTTTCCATAATTATTGAATTGAATTGGAGTGGATGATAAAATATATCAGAATAAATATGATGTTATAATAACTATGTATAGTTATTCTTTACACCATTATACCCATCCATGTAAGGTGGTGGTGGAAAATATATTTCACCACGACATGGAGACGGTATTCCGTACGTACGCACGCGCGGTGATTTCGTTTTCCGTAGGATGGATAGATGGTGAAATAGGGTTGTTTCATAATTATAATAACATATCAGTATATGAGTGATACTGATGTTATTACTTCATAATGAAACAACCTAATAAGAAGGAGTGGAAGAAGAAATAAAGGTGAAAGAATCGGTAACGGAAATTACCTCTTCTTTGAAGCGCCTCTTTGAGACCTCCTCTTAGGGCACTAAAATTGGTCTTTGAGGAAGACAAGAACCTCTAGGATTCTTATAGGGAAGTGGAGAAGATAATTTGGCAGGGGTGTTCCGAGCTTGAAGGCTCAAATTTGTGTGAGGAAGAGAGGGAGGAGGTGCCCTTTTATAAGGGAGGAGAGGGGCACCTTTGGAATAACTAAAAATATTATTTTATTATAAAGTCAAGTTCGGTTTTAAATATCTCCAAATTGATTTATTTCTAGGATAAGGTGGGGATGGGTAGAAATACTCTCATAAAATAGAATTTATACAAGTTTAGGTTCCTATTTTAACCTTATCATTTAGATTTAACATTAAGTTAAATAATTTTACTTTTACCGTGTCTTCTTGTGTTCTTATACTATAAGGATAATAAACTTACTATATCAAGCCAAACGAACCCCAAGTTGTTTATTATTAATATATATAACCTTATCTAAGTCATTTGTCCGAACCATAGATTTTTAAGAATAAAATAACAATTAATAATATAATATTTGTTTTAAAAACTATTTTATGTCAATTTTGACACTATTTAGTAATTGATTTTTGTGAAAATCCTAATAGAAGGATAAGTTCTAAAAAAGTTATTTAAATCAATAATAACATGTCATATTAACCATGAAAATTATTTTAATTCATAAAAAGTCTCAAATTATATTTATTTGAGTATTTATAACATCAATTATGTCAATATTTCATTGATAAGATAATTACTGCATCATCGTTGTGTCATAAATAAATTAAATTATTTAATGTCTAAAAATTACAAATAAAATACCATTATGTAGGAAATATTTTTAGATTCATAATGAATATTTACAGTCGAATTTATCTTATATATAACCCTATATTAAAAATGTTTTATTAAATAAACTTTGATTTTAACTCTTTTAACTCTTCTTTGAATTAAATAATAATAAACATCCTAATCTAATTCAAGTGGGCCTAAATGGTCATATTTTATTCCTAAGTCTGTTTTTGGTCGAATTACACTTATCCAATAGAATTAGGACATGTATTAGGGTAATAATAATATCATTTTTACCCTTAATTACCCTATTTACTTTTAACCGTGGTAAATAAAAGTAAAAACTTACTATTCACCAAAAATTATTTTCATCTCATTGAACCACATTTTACTTACTGACATCAACCGTGTCTCTCGGATTTTTGAAATTCCACTCACAGAAGTGGTAAAATTAAGTTTTATGAAAAAATCAGTTTTTTTAACTACCACTTAGTGGTTTCACTATTCATCAAAAATTGAAAGTTTTCAGAAAAATACCAAAAATTTGGCCAAAGCTATATTTGATATTATGAACTCAAAAATGATTTCTATTTTACCAAATTAAAAACATATCAGTTGCATTAATTAATTTAAAAATTAATTCCCGTCGTCAATACAAAAGGCATGTTTTTAAGAGATAATAACTATCAAAAGATTGACAGTTGTTTATAACTGGTTTAAATGTGAAATTACATCCAATGACCAACATTGTATTAAATTGTAAAAATATATTATAAATATACTTTAAAACCACTCAAATTAATAATTTATCACTATTAATTATTTCGATTGAAAAAGTTGTTTTTAATTAAAATTTAGTAATTTTCACTATTCATCAAAATATGAAAGTTATCCGAAAATCACCAAAATTTCACCCTAAGCTAATTTCGATATTCCAAATCCAAAAATGAAGTCCATTTTGAAAAATAGAATTTACAAAATTTCAAAAAGTGGTTATTACTATTCATAACGGATAGTTTTAATAATATCTTAATAGCATATCATTGTTTAGCGAAACTTGGTGTTGCGTACATCACACGCTATCGTGGAAGGTCGCGATTGCGTGTAATACAAGCCAGGTCAGGGATGTGGGTTGTGAAAGCTCCTTTTGGTGTAACGTATAACACAAGACATTAATGAAATTAAAAAGAATATTTTTTATAAAATCTCAAGGTGTTACATTCTACCCCCCTTAAAATGAATTTCGCCCTCGAAATTCATCGGGGTTATAAATGGTTTACTACTCGAAAGATCCTTTAATAGAAACCCAACGTAAAAAGGAATACCAAAAACAATCTTTAAAAACAAAAGTATGAAACGTAACGGTTACCCAAATAAACTAATCACTGGGTTTCCACATAGGTGAAAATATGGATATGGAAGAAAAATCTAACCATCATGTTCTGATGGAGAGTGGTAGAGAACATGGCTATGGAAAAGCCAGCAATCACAAAGCCATAAATTTGTGACGATCTAAGGTACCATCTGATTCATCAGATATAAGAGCACTAGGACAACATTTTTTGTTTTCAAGATCATTTCCCTAAAGTTGATGAAATTGGAATTAGAAGAAATACTTTCGTGATTTTGGTATAGTCTCACTGTTTGTCGTTCTTTGGACAATTTCCACTTCATCTCTTAGAGAAATGAAGTTGAATTTGTCATTCGTGATGTGTTAGCAGATCATGTGATAGAATGATGGTTCATTCTATCTCTTTCAAACAAAAGGTTAGAAAAAGTTATAAGTCCATCTTCTGGTTAATCGTATATGGTTTCAAAAATGAACTTATAGTTCATATATCATACCGTTTAATAAAATAAAATTAGTTTCTACTAACCAGGGACATCCTGTAGGTCAGTGGTAGGCGATAAAGGCCAGTCTCACTTCGGTTGTGGGTTCGATTCCCACAGCCTTGTCCGAAGCGATGGGTTGTCGCCCGTCCTGCAGGTTGTCCTTTTTCTAAAACTATATTACTATAACATCCCATCAATAATATCGAAAAAAAACTTCTATCCTTAAACAATACTAACTTATCCAACATAATCCATTCCAATCTTTAGGCTTGTCTATAATACTGTAGTCCACTCTCATAATATAGTGAAAACGATTACCAGAGATTTAATACCATCGTTGATCCCCATATATCATAAGATATGTCCTGTTGGTCACATTCCAAACATTCAAAGGCCTTAATCAGGTATTCTCTTGAATACCCATTGAACCTTAGTGAAAACATGAATGCAGTTAAAAGTTAACACTTTCCACATACCAAAATCCTCAAAATTCTATATACTCAAACCATGATATAACTATTTCCTTATATCAGTCATGAGCTCATGAATACTATCAAACATTTAATTTTCTCCTTATCCCTTCATTATGCACATATCATCTACATTTCAAAAATATCTGAATAACCATTCATGGATACTGGTACCATTAATCATACACTTTCAAAACTCAAGGAAAGACAACAGTGTAACAATCCTTAGATGTATCTTTATTCCATAGTACCGTGAGATTACTTATACAACATTACACATGATAAACATGTAATCATTCCACTACATTCTTAAACCATTGACCGAGATTCAACAATTGTTTCATCTCACATATCATTTGTAGCCTCTTCATCATCATCAACATAAATACTACTCATACAACCATACTGATTCTCTTCATGAGACTTTCCCTTAGGGCATTGGTTTGCATAATTCCCATACATTCCAAATTTAAAACATTTAACCATTGTTGATGTCGTAGAAATACCATTATCCTCATCCATGGTGTTAATTGAACCTTTTCCTTTGCACTTACTGGCTTTGTGTCCATCTTTTCCACACCCAAAGCATCTTCCAGTTCCCTTGAAACATTCTCCTCGATGCCTCTTCCCACATGATTTACATAGGGGAAATTGAACTTTCCTTCCTCTATGATCATCATGAAACTCCATCTTTCTCTTATTAGCCGAGTCAGGAAACTTACCAAATTTTACTTTATTGATCATATTATGAGATTGCTGATTCGGCATAATAATGATGTTTGGACTTCCAAATCCCATTTCATTTGGTTGCTCATGAAGAATATCATTCCATTGTCCATCATATCCTCCATTATCGTGAATCATCTTGTTTCCAGCCATTTTCTAAAACCCAAAAAGAATAGTGTGAGAGGAAAAAATCATGCTAGGGAAAACAACATAATAAAAGGGGAGTACCCTCAATATCTACCATCTTAGGTTAAATTCTAAGATCGTTAGCTCAATTCTAGGACTATAACCTATACGTATACTTAACCTTAGAGACATCCCTAGACATACCTTACAAATATCTCTAGGGATCTCACTAAAGTTCTCACATCCTAGTTTCCAAAGGTTGACTAAACTTTTCCTCTGATACCAACTGTAGATACCCGAATCTTAACGTACATGGACATTACATTACTTTTTCGGAATACTTAGTATATTACAAAAACACACACACAAGGACCGTAATAGTTTAGTGTCTTTGGAAACTCGGAATATAATCTTCTAATCATGGTAAAATATCTTCAACATCTCCCATAAAGATCTTCCCTTTTTTATCTTACCTAAAACCTTTCTTTATATCCTGGGGAAAAAACATAAAAGGGTGAGCTCAAATTCTCAGTAAGGGTAAACAAAATAAATATCAATCACATCATATTCATAAGAACATATCTTTTGGAAATCTAAACCTACAAAAGAGATCATAATTTCATAACATTGGATAAATCATAGCAGTGAAATGTAATCACAATAATCATAACTTAAAACATGAAACTTTGTGGCATAAACACATAATCATAGAGAATCATTTCTTGTTAGTCAAGACTCATTTCCAAGACTATCTTAGGGGACAAAGTCCCTTTCTGAACCGAGTCACCCTCATTTCAGTCCTGTTTCACTGAACCGGTATAACCTACCATTCCAGCCATGTCTATCTCATGAGATATAAAATCTTTACCCAATGCATTGGAGGGATATATAGGTCCCACCCATCTCATAATGATACCATTCTTATGTGTGCCACAAAATCAAAAAACCATACATCATAGCATAACCCATGTAATAAAAATGGGAATCTTAAACATCGTGACATCATAAAACAATTCATATAAGATAAAGGAATTCCTAAAAATATAATTCCATCACAACATAATCAAATCAACGTAATAATATGGATAAAAACAGAACCCTTTATTATCTTAGATAGAAAATAATTTTGATAAAACACTTGAACTCCATTCTTGAGGAAAATATCCTTTCTGCTTCAAAAACACTTTTCCTTTCTTAACATGTCGTACAATTCTAAACTAAAAGAATTTGATTAAAAATAAACTTGAAAACTTGTAAAGGAAGATTCTTGGAAATAATATTTTAAAAATCCATTCATGTCGTATAAGTTAAAAAAAACATTCTTCGTACTTTTGTAAGAAAATTCAAAAAGTACCTCGTACGAAAAACGACAAAATATTCCTTTCATATCATTTACTAAAAACTCACTAAAGGGTAAAATTGGATATAAACTATTGTATAAGGATATAAATATTACATATTGGGTAAACATGGATGTGGATGATAAAATACACCCCAGTAAATACCAAACTATAAATAATCTCGGATAAAAAAATGAGATTGTGATATTTTCCCTTACCTTAGGTCTGATTTTCTTCGTAGGTGTCCGAACCTCTTGTATAATGATTTAAATAATGTCATTTACTTATTCCATAATCATACTCATTGTTATGATATCATATATGGTTCACTTATGACTTTATATTACCCTTTCTTTTGTAAATTCTTTGTTAAATAGCATTTTGGGTAGAATTGTTTCATTTGTCGTCCGTGTTTTGACTTGTAATTATTCATCTGATTGCATAGATCATAATTACTTAATTCCATTATATAAAACATGATTTATATATAATATATATTCAGAATATACATATATATAATAAATTAGTAAATGGAAAGAAATACACCGTTCATGGAGACGGTAGGCCGTACGTACGCATGAACGCTGTTTTCGTTTCCTTATTGAGTTGAATGGAATTAAGTAGATGAAATACATATATACATAAATCTAGTAGCTCTATAATTTAATATATTTCATTATTATTTCTTATATATACTTTATAATCACTCTTAAATGGTTAACATGGAGAATGAATCTCATCGCGTCGTGGAGACTGTAGTTCGTACGTACGCACGAGCGATGATATCATTTCCATAATTATTGAATTGAATTAGAGTGGATGATACAATATATCAGAATAAATATGATTTTATAATAACTATGTATAGTTATTCTTTACACCATTATACCCATCCATGTAAGGTGGTGGTGGAAAATAGATTTCACCACGGCGTGGAGACGGTATTCCGTACGTACACATGCGCGGTGATTTCGTTTTCCGTAGGATGGATAGATGGTGAAATAGGGTTGTTTCATAATTATAATAACATATCAGTATATGATTGATACTGATGTTATTACTTCATAATGAAAAAACCTAAGAAGAAGGAGTGGAAGAAGAAATAATGGTGAAAGAATCGGTAACGGAAATTACCTCTTCTTTGAAGCGCCTCTTTGAGAACTCCTCTTAGGGCACTAAAATTGGTCTTTGAGGAAGACCAGAACCTCTAGGATGTTTCTAGGTAATTGGAGAAGATAATTTGGCAGGGTTTGGCCGAGATTGAAGTCTCAATGTTGTGTGAGGAAGAGAGGGAGGAGGTGCCCTTTTATAAGGGAGGAGAGGGGCACATTTGGAGTAACTAAAAATATTATTTTATTATAAAGTCAAGTTCGGTTTTAAATAGCTCCAAATTTATTTATTTCGAGCCTAAGTTGGGGATGGGTTGAAAGACTCTCATCCAATAGAATTTAGACAAGTTTAGGTTCCTATTTTAACCTTATCATTTAGATTTAACATTAAGTTAAATAATTTTACTTTTACCGTGTCTTCTTGTGTTCTTATACTATAAGGTTAATAAACTTACTATATAAAGACAAAAGAACCCCAAGTTGTTTATTATTAATATATATAACCTTATCTAAGTCATTTGGATGAACCATAGATTTTTAGGAATAAAATAACAATTAATAATATAATATTTGTTTTAAAAACTATTTTATGTCAATTTTGACACTATTTAGTAATTGATTTTTGTGAAAATCCTAACAGAATGATAAGTTCGAAAAAAGTTAATTAAATCATTAATAACATGTCATATTAACCTAGAAAATTAGTGGAATTCATAAAAAGTCTCAAATTATATTTATTCGAGTATTTATAACATCAATTATGTCAATATTTCATTAATAAGATAATTACTGCATCATTGTTGTTTCATAAATAAATTAAATTATTTAATGTCTAAAAATTACAAATAAATTACCATTATGTAGGAAATCTTTTTAGTTTTCTAATGAATATTAATAGTCGAATTTATCTTATGTATAACCCTATATTAAAAATGTTTTATTAAATAAACTTTGATTTTAACTCTTTTAACTCTTCTTTGAATTAAATAATAATAAATGTCCTAATCTAATTCAAGTGGGCCTAAATGGTCATATTTTATTCCTAAGTCTGTTTTTGGTCGAATTAAACTTATCCAATAGAATTAGGACATGTGTTAGGGTAATAATAATATCATTTTTACCCTTAATTACCCTATTCACTTTTAACTGTGGTAAATAAAAGTAAAAAGTTAATATTCACCAAAAATTATTTTCATCTCATTGAACCACATTTTACTTACTGACATCAACCGTGTCTCTCAGATTTTTGAAATTCCACTCACAGAAGCGGTAAAATTAAGTTTTATGAAAAAATCAGTTTTTTTAACTACCACTTAGTGGTTTCACTATTCATCAAAAATTGAAAGTTTTCAGAAAAATACCAAAAATTTGGCCTAAGATATATTTGATATTATGAAATCAAAAATGATTTCTATTTTACCAAATTCAAAACATATCAGTTGCATTAATTAATTTAAAAATTAATTCCCGTCGTCAATACAAAAGGCGTGTTTTTAAGAGATAATAACTATCAAAAGATTGACACTTGTTTATAACTGGTTTAAATGTGAAATTACATCCAATGACAAACATTGTATTAAATTGTAAAAATATATTCTAAATATACTTTAAAACCACTCAAATTAATAATTTATCACTATTAATTATTTCGAATGAAAAATTTGTTTTTAATTAAAATTTAGTAATTTTCACTATTCATCAAAATATGAAAGTTATCTGAAAATCACCAAAATTTCACCCTAAGCTAATTTCAATATTCCAAATCCAAAAATGAAGTCCATTTTGAAAAATAGAATTTACAAAATTTCAAAAAGTGGTTATTACTATTCATAGCGGATAGTTTTTATAATATCTTAATAGCATATCGTTGTTTAGCGAAACTTGGTGTTGCATACATCACACGCTATCGTGGAAGGTCGCGATTGCGTGTAATTTAAGTCAGGTCAGAGATGTGTGTTGTGAAAGCTCCTTTTGGTGTAACGTATAACACAAGACATTAATGAAATTAGAAAGAATATTTTTTATAAAATCTCGGGGTGTTACAGTAATGATATTTTATGAAGATAATATTTTATTAAATTACATAAAAATCATAAAAGAAATTAAAATATGACAATGTGGATAATATATGGTAAAAAATATCAAACCTTTCATATTTAAAGTCCATTATAAACCATTTTTTATTGATAATTACTTGAATATATTTTAACCTTTTAAGAAATTGCAAGATCACCCCTCCCCTCAATTATAAAAGGGCACCCCTCCTTTCTCTTCTTCAAAAAACGTTAATCCTTACAACTTGACCAACCTATTACATGTTATCTTCTCCACTAACCTATATATATTCTATAGTTTATGGTATTCCCATAATAATTTCCCTATATCCCTTAATATGATATCAAAATGAGTAATTTCAAAGAAGCCGATGTTCCAACGTGTACGAAGGAAGTCAGACATAAGGTAAGTGATTTTTAGTATCTCTTTATTTATTGAAGATATATGTCATATTCAACGCTATTTTATTTTATGTGGTGTATATACTTACCCTTGTAAATTTTATATTATGAATGTAATTCATTTCATGATATTTAAAGTTTCATTTTTTTATTCATTAATGGGGATTATGATTCAAAAGTTTCCAAAGTGGTAAAGGATTTTTATATCACTATTATTTATGCAGGACACATGCCTTATACAAGACTTGTGTATTTTTTATGGTGTATATACTTCCGATTAATGTATTTTTTAAAATGTTATGGGTATTTACATATCCATATAAGGTTTTTTCTTTATTTCATGGGACTTACAATTCAAAAGATACCAAAGTGGTAAGGGTTTTATGTCACAATCTCATTGTTGATCATGATTGTTTATGATTAAGTTTCCAATAATTAAATATTATTATAAAACTCTCATGAAACTCATGAAATTTCTCATCCGGTTTTCATTTCTTGAAAAGTAATGTTTTCCATTTATTTTTCTCACCTTAATTTCTCATGAGATCGAAAATATGTTTTAAGGAAAATTGACTTTATTTCTCTCTTCGGTCGAAATGCATTTTTATTACATATCCATGTTTTACAAAAAAAGTTTTAAAGAAGTTTTTTAATATTATCATATGGATTTTTGAAGTCACTTTATCACTTGTTTGAATTTTTTAAAAATGGTTCAAAAGGAATATTCTTATCATTTTTTGAACAAGTTACTTTTTTATTTTTTTAAAAAAATGGTAAAAGGAATGTTTTCCTTTAATTTATATGGCTTGAATGGAATTTCCCCCATCAAGAATGATCAATTATTTGAAGATTAATTTATAATTTTCCATTTTTATTTTAAAATATAATTTTTTCCTTAATATTTTGTAAATTTATAGATTTTCAATAAGTGATTTCAAAATATAGATGTTCTTTTCCTCTATAGCATTTTAATGGCATTTTAATGGGTTTATTATTAAAAAAAGTCATTAAAAATTGATTTAACTTATGATTTACTAGGGATATTATCAAATAATACCATCCTTATTCTTTTTATAGGTGGTTTATGTTTATAATGATAACATGTTTATGAAACATGTTTCCTTTCCATAGGTTATACTATATAAAATGATGAAATTATTATCAAACCCATTTCATTTCCATGTGTAATGCTATGTTGAACTATTTATTAAACACATTTATTTTCATGGGTTTTGATATGATAAATGTTTTATGATATTATAGAACACATATGTAAGGTTTTAATTATGTGATGGTGGTTATGTTATAACCAAGGAAGGTGGTTACATTATAACCAAGGAAGATGGTTATGTTATAACCCAGGAATATGTTCATGTTATAACCAAGGTGGGTGGGAAATATACCCCCCTCAAAATAATTGGGTAAATATTGATATCTCATGTGATAAATCGGGCTATAATTAGTAGTAAACCTAGTTCAGTATGAGAATTTGTCTCATATGATATTCATGGGAGTGAAAATTGACCACTATGATGATTTGGGGAGTGAACCCATTCCACTATGATTTTATTGAAAATGATTCTTGAATACTAATGAAATTATTTTCTATGATTATTTGTATAAAAATTTTTATTTATTTTTCTAATTTTATGCTCTCATGGCCCACATTCTTCTATTCTTTTATGATACATGTCTTATTAACTACCATGTTTTATTTCATAACTCATGTTTATGATATATGATATGGAGGGTATTATTTTATAATTTTATTATCATGTTTTCATAACCTTATTGTCATTTTATTCTCAAGTGATCATTGATATCTTCCTTTTTTAAACTCACTGAGAAACTATGGTCACACTTTCTTACGTTTCCTTTCCCTGGGTAATAAATAATGTTAATAAGTATGATATGTCTGATAATGGTGATGGTTATAAAGAAATTAGTGGGATATAATGTATATCTTTTATGAATAATTTTTTCATATGTCCATGTTTCTAAAGTCACTAAACATAAATAATTCTAGTATGGACCATTATGTTTTATAATGAATATTCATCTATTAAGATGTAATATTTATATTTGAAAAGTATGGGTTATTATAGTTTTTATTAGAGTAAGGTTTAGTTAACCATTAGAAACTAGGATGAGATACCTTTAGTGAGATCCCTAGGGATAATTCTATTTATAGGGTGGAATAAAAATGTTTTGGTAATGATCATGAATTACTTAGTTTAATGCTAAGGTGTTGTAGAAGAAGGTCTCATGATTTAAACAAAATATAAATTATTTTTCATGATCATGTGGTTTTACTCTATGATTACTGTTTCCCACACAATTATTTTTTTGTTTTAGTCAACGGATAGAACCCAAAGAAGTCATGTTAATGTTGAATATGATGGAAAATTAAACAATTATCTTCCTAAGAAACTAAATTTTATGGGAGTAAGGATGAAAAATCTTATTATTATGAATTATGATAAACATATAGATGATCATAAGAAGAAACAAATATATGTTAAATCCTTCATGAGACAATATCCACAGTCTTTTAGTGGTTTTGATAACCCACTATTTTCTAAGAAATGAATCAATATAATTTCAAAGATATTTTCCATCATATAGTGTTCAGATCATGAAAAATTTATTTTATTTATCTATAATTTTGAAGGTGATATAGATCAATGGTGGAATCTTATCCAGAATACAATTCAATGGGAATAAATTGACTTCATGTGATGGGATAAGTTTAAGAGCCCATTTTTTAATAAGTACTTTACTTGTATTCTTTATAAAAAAATAGAGAAAGAATTCCATAAGCTAAAGAAGAATGATTGAAGTTTACTTGGTACATATGGGGTAAATTTTAAAATACTTGTTAGGTTCTCTTCTAGTGTTGTCATCAGACATAAAAGTAATGTTGATCGATTCTTATGTGGATTAAAAATAAATTCTTCTAAGGGTGTTAGTTGTAAGGGACTTCATTAGCTATGAAGAAATCATTTGATGTTCCATAAAGTTGGATATAGATATTGGAGTTACCAATTAATATCAAGGTTTTTATAATAAAATAAATATTTAATTCAATGTAAATTATAAAAAAAAATGGAGAGAAGAATATGATCCTTCATTTATGATCAAAGTGTAGAAAAAAACATTAGAGAAATTTACTTAAGGTAATTGTTAAATTTTTCGAGTGTGTAAAGTAAGTTCTTAAGGAAATATAACACCAAAGTGATGGGGAGAATTTAAATAATGATGTGAATAAATATAAATCTACTAAGAATGCAACATTTATAGTCCAATTCTATAAATTCAAGGAGTTTGGGCTTTATAAGAATCAATGCCCTAGTCTAAGGGAGAATAAGGATAATAACCCACAAAAACCATTAAAGTCAAATGAAAAGGGGAGAGATTATGAAATACAAACAATTTAAATGAATCGTGATATTTAGGGAACATTTATCCTCTACTCAAGGGTGATGGATTTCTTGTTGAAGTTTGAATGAATTCACCCTATGAAAATATTATTTTTCATCATTTAATGAAATTTTCAGTGAATCTATGCATTGATTAACTCTATATACATAAATTATGGAAAACAAATTTTATATTACAAATCAATTTATGATAATCTAGTGGTGTGAGGATGAAACGAAAATTCCAATGGAATTGTTTTTGGTTAAGAAAAGGGATTATTTAATGAATAAAAGGGGAATTTTTGATAGAATCATTTTGTGTGCATATTTTTAATCAAGTTTCATTAATTTTTTAATGGTTTTCAATGATAATTCCCTTATATTTTAATGTTTTATTATAAAATGGGAAATTCTTAAAAAAATATTGAAAGTGGTTTTAAATGAATAAAAAGATAATGTTTTCGATTTTTGAATTTGAATCATGTGATATTATTTTGAAATTGAAATTTATTTATGAATGTTCTAATTTTTTCTCTAAGACTTTGGACAAGTCTTTATCAAAAAAATAGGCCACCTTGGTCCATCCTACAAGAAAGTCCCACACACCACTTAGGTGTAACAAAACGGGGCCAAACTACTATGAATTCCCTAGGAGGGCCAGCCTAAGATGAAAGGTTGTGCACAGGGCATCAATCCATTCACACGTCTCATGGGTGGTGAAATCTCATGAGCATAGCTACTGCAATGTGAAAGTGATGGCACACAGGGAGAGTCCTTATGGTGATGGTAGAAGCAACACACCGGGATAGGGCAACGCATGGTGGTTGTGGGTGTCCTCTAATACCTGACTGAATTTTATACAAAGTTGATCCTATAATCAGGATTATAAAGGATCCCCACCCATGTGTTCATTTTAATGTGGGACAGCAGCTCTGCCGTAGATCCACCATGCGTCGTCGCACTCCTTTGCCAAGGCTCCACCCACTCCATCATCAATCCACCCCTACTAACACTGGACCACCACTACTGTAACCCCTGTTATAGAGATGAAATCACCATTTCATCAAAATTCCGCAGCGTATTTTCCACTAGACATCATTATATTCCCATGAAACCACTAGGCCACCACTGTTTCATCAATAAACTTCAATGGGTTCCCTCTGAAATCGTGTTTATAGATCCTTAGGTCACTTTGAAGGCCTAAGGAATTGGAAGTCGCCGCTGCCAAGTAGGTTGCTGGAAATCCCCCCATTCCTCATTTTTCATTTATTTTATTTCCATTCATTTATTTTATTTTGTTTTATTTTAAATGTAATTTAATTTTCTTTTAATAAAACAATTCATACATGTTAAAATTCAATTTTATTTCACCCATCCACCATCCTCTCTTCTTATCCATCTTCATATTCATATTATTATAGATATTATTATTATTATTATTATTATTTTACCATTCTTTATATATTATATAAACTTCTTATTCTTTATTATTTATTTTCTTCTAATATTTTATTCTCTCTCTCTCTTTCTCTCCCTCATCCTAATTATTTTTAATTTATTATTTTATATTGTCAATCTAATTATTTTTATATTTCTAATTTCTAATTTCTTTTTATTTTATTTATTTCTATTATATTATATTTCCTTTTCTATTCTTCCATTCCTCCAACTGATCTATTACCCTCGAAAATGAGGGACCGACCACGAGGCTTGGCCCAAGAGGAGGTCAAAGTGTTCCTGAATTTTTCTTAAAGTTTATTTTATGTTTGTGGTAGATTTTAATAGCATTCATGGGTTAGGAGAATATACCTAATGTGGTGAATTCCCCCAATAACATGTAACTAAATATAAATATATCATTTTATTTAATCTATTTTCCCTTTATTTGTTGGTTAGTTATTCACATGATTAAGTTAAACTAATCAATGGATGAAACAACATCGATATAGATGGGTCATGGAAGATTGGACATCCTAGAACAAGGTGTGTCATCAAACTTGATTAAAGTTTGATGTGGAATTGAGAGTGCATAAGGATTTTGAAATTTTAAAATTTATAAATAAATAATGTTTGTTCAAACATGAGATTTCATGTTTGGATTATCAAAATGAAATCAAACATATAAAGGAGAATAATATTTGAACCCAAAACCAAGTCCTTTATTCTTAACTAATTATGTTTAGCATTTCATGATAATTTATATTTTGATATTACATGTCATTTAAATTATTTTAAGTAATAAAAATCATCAAAAATAAACAATTTAGGTGATTTAGAATAAGTATGTTAACGAACGAAGAAGCTCCCCAAGTGTGATGACCCTTGTCTACCACTATGTTGTACTAGGAAAATAATTTTCTTTGGGAAATCCCCACAATAGTCGTGCATCAAAATTATAAATTTTTCCAGTTTTGATGCACACCTATAATAGAGTGTGTAAAAATAAAATTATTTTCCCAGTGCAATATAGTGGCTGACTACGGTCATCCCACTCAAGGAGCGTCTCAATCCATTCACATACTCATTCTAAATCACCTAAACTATTTATTTTTGTTTTTTTATTACTTTTTTAAATAATTGAAATGGAATGAAATATAAAAATCTAAATTATCAATCAATTCTAAATAGAATGAGTTAAGGAATAAATGAATTGGTTTTGGGTATAGTTTTGGGTTCTATCATTATTCTTCTTTATATATTGGATTTCATTTTGATAATCCAAATATGAAATCTCATATTTGAACTAATATTCTTTATTTATAAATTGTAAAATATAAAATTTTTTAATCACTTTCAATTACACCTCCTCCTTTAACCAAGTTTTATGACACACATTGGTCTAGGATATGCCATATTCAGGACCCAACTCTATCGATGTTGTTTCATCCATTGATTAGTTCAACTTCATCGTGTGAAGAACTAACCGATAGAGAGAGGTAAAATAGATTAACTAAAAGAATATTAGTATATTTAGTTTCATGTAATTGATATGGTAATCATTATATTAGGTACATTTGACTCACCCATTCATGTTACTCAATTCTACCACAAACATAAAATAAACTTTAAGAAAATTTTAAGAACACCTTGATCTCCCCTCGAGCCAAACCTTCGGGTCAGTCCCTTATTTATGAGGGTAATGTATCACTTGGTGAAATAAAACAAGAGAATAAGAAATAAAATAGAATAGAAATAAATAAAATAAAAATAAAAGAGAAAGAAGAAATATAAAAAGAATTAGGTTGAGAAAATAAAAGAATAAATTAAAAAGAATCATTATAAGAGAGAGAAAAATATAAAGAAAATAAAATAAAAGAAGACAAGAAATTAAAAACAACAAAAATTTTATATCATATATAAAGAATGTTAAAATAATAATAATAATAATAATAATAATAATAATAATAATTAAAATAAGAAGAATAAGAAGATGAAGAATAAGAGAGGATGGTAGATGGGTGAAGCACAATTGAATTTTAATATGCATAAATTTTTTTATTAACTAAAATTTAAATTAAATTTAGAATAAAAAAAGAAAATAATTGAAAGAAAAAGAAAATAAATGAAAAATGAAGAGCATGGGGGAAGGGAAATAACTTTACTTCTCGGGTGGATTCCCTCTCTGGATGTCGATTGATTTTTTGGTAGGGAGGGATTGCCTCATTTATATAAGCAGTAGGAGAAGCCCGACCTCCCTCAAATCAAGGGTCGAGATCCTATGGATCTTAATCCTCCACAAATACATGTATATATCATTTAAACAACAACATATCTTGGGTTGACTAAGATCTCACGTATAATGAATCCACACAGGGAAGCTATGGAAAGCATGGGCTCAGGATGCGGCCATGTAGCAGTGGGCTTCTTGGTTGTGCATGGGTGGCCGGTGGAATCATGTGAAGGTGGTAGTAACGGTATACAGGTATATTTAAAAAATAGTGGTAGGTAAGGAGTGGTGATATTGGCATGCATGGGATGTGAGAGAGGTACAACCGCAGCTGTTCCATGTGACAGGGTCGCTCAAGAGAGGAAGTGGTGGTGGCAGCCTGCTTGGAAGTGGCAGCTTCCTATTCATTAGGATTTAAAAGTGGCTAGGGGATCCTAAAATTATCTTTAGAAGGGCACCCATGGTGTTTTCTTGGTGAATTATCGGCGTTGTTATGGTTTCATGGGTTTCTGATGATGTCAGACGGTGAAGTCACGGAAGCACCGTGGTGCAATGGTTGTTGGAACTCAGTAGTAAGGGTGGCATGAGTGGAAGTCCAGTGTTGTAGGGGTGGACAAGCGATGGAGTGGGCAGAGCTATTTTGGAGAGGTGGTCTGGAGTTAAGGTGAATGTGGATAGATAAGGAAGTGTGGTGTATCCATCGATGTGTGGCAGATCGCGACAACACATAGAGGAGTTACAACAGAGCTACTATCCCACATAAAAACACACACACAGGTGGGGATCAGTTATAAACCTAAGCATGAGATCAACATGGAAGATAATTCATTCAGGTGTCATAGGAAACCCGCTACCATAATGGACTACACTATCCTAATGAGCTTCTCCTCCCATCACCACAAAGACTCGTCCAGTGCACCGATGCTTGAACCTTACAGTAGCTATTCCGTTGGGATTTCACCACCCACGAGACATGTGCATGGTTCGATGCCCCTGGCATAGCCATGCCTATTGGGGTGTCCCTCCTGGGGCCTTCCTGAATGGATGGCCCCTATTTGGGCCACCTAAGTGGTATGTAGGTCTTGGTTAAAGGCTAGCCCAAAGTGACCTATTTTTTAGATAAATACGTTTCCAAATATTTGGAGAAAAAATGAGAACTTTCATAAATAGAATTAAATTTCAAAATCATATCACATGATTGAAATTCCAAATTTGAAAACCTAAACTTTTTATTAATTTAAAAAAATTTCAATCTAGTTTAACAATTTCCCATTTTCTCATAAAACATTGAAATACACAGGAATTATCAATGAAAACCATTAAAAAATAATGAAATTTGATTACAAATATGCACATAAAACGAGTATATCGTTTATATTTTAGAAGAATATATGATTTTATTATGACTTCATTTTTTGAAATTATAAGGTTGTATACATTTTGGTATTAGATTTTATGAGTGATAAAAATTATTTCACAATAATCTTTAATTTGATCATGTATGGATATGAGATGAAACTATTATAATCATTGAGGTTCAATTTTGGCCAGTAATATTTTGAAGGAGCCTTAAGGTTAATTATTTATTGAATAGATTAAGTTGAACCTTAGATGTTATTAGATAAATTTTTCTATCCATTTTTATTTTGTTAAATATTTATAGGTAGAAGGAATTATGGATCTTATTATTTGGAAAAATTTAATTTTAGTGCTTTGAGCATTTAAATTTAATCTTGAATACTAATTATTTCAAGTAATAGGCTTTATTGTGGAGAAAATTGATTAAAAAATCAAATTATATTTGTAAAGTAAGTACATTTCCTTATATTCTTTGTCGATATGGTAAAGAAATTACTCAACTATAGGAAAATGATATTATAAAAAAAGGTTATCTTATAACATTAAATTTTAAGGAATTGATGGCCCTTTAACCCCTCACCAATTCATTATTTTTTGCTTGATAACATTCTCTTGAAAATTATATCTATAACTCTCGATTTGGACTTGGGTATTATTTTTCTCTTCAATATCCATATTTTCACTTCCCAATGGTTTTATCCATTTTTGAAACCTAGTTTTTTGGCGACTTTTATAATTTTCTATTCTTCTTTATAAGGGGATGTTTTATTAACCCTTTTTATGATGCCAGTTTTCAAAAAAGGATATTTCAAAAATAAAACCTTCTATAACAAACAATAAGTTTAAATTAAAAAGATTAAATTTATTAAAGGAGGGATAATGTAAAACCTTGATATTTTAGAAAATATTTATGTTTAAATAATTTAATTTCTTTGATAGCTTGCATTACATAAAACATTGAGTTTAAACAACCTGTGATATATTATTGAAATATTATTATGTGACCATTATAAACTAGTCATAAAATTGGAGAGTATGAATAAGATTAATTAATATATGATATTTATAAAAATGCCCTACTCAATATACATTTATTGATTAATTCCAAGGAAATAAGAATTCAATTTTTAGAAATGTTATATTATTCTTAAAAATAGATTTCCTTCGAAATCGATTTTTATTTTTTGTTAGAAAATATAATATTTCATTTTTAAAACATAAAAAATTTATTTAATAAAAATGACTATTATTTTTAAATAATCATATCAAAATTATCTTAGGGTAAATTTATGGTATTTTTCTAAAAAGATTGATTTTCTAGTGAATAGTTAAAAATACTGATTTTTATTGAAAACATTATTTTTGTTTTAAGCATGCACACCATTTAATTGCTTTTTAAAATAGTTTAAAATGAAAATTATTTCTATTATTTTTTAAATAATATAATTAAGTTAATAATAATCTATTTTATGTTTTAATTCTTTTTAAAAAAATTATATATAAAATGGATTTTCTTTAAAAAACTATATTTATGCAAGAAATGTGTTTTTATATTAATAAATTAAATTAATCAATATTGGTTAAATATTTTAATTAAATAAATATATTATGTATTCAATAAAAAAATTTAATAATTATTTCATATTATTGTAATCCTGGGAAAATAATAAACCAAGTTTTATTCTTAAACTAGTATTTATCTAAATAGTGGTTTTCATGACATGTCACACACTTATTTTAAAATTAATTAATGCCAATTTTAGTAATGTAAGTTGATAAAATTTATTCCATATTTGTAATAAATATGTTAAAATTTGGTAAATAGTCATGTATTATATGGTTAACATGAATATTAAATGTGGTAAAATTTATCACCTTGGTAAAGGGTAAATTAGGTTAATATGTATTAAAACTAATTAACAAGGCCATAATTTTTCATCCTAATTCTTATTGGTTGAATGGAATTCAAATATCATCACCTTAAGATCAAACTTGATTTTTTTAGTGGAAACCTTTCTAAGAAAATGACCTGTAAAATATTTATAGAAAATAAAGTGACAAAATTTTATCCTCTTAGTTTTAAACATCTCTTATGAGTTCACATATAGAAAAAATAATGTCCTAAATGAATATAAGTTTATATTTTGAGCCTAATGAATTTTTTTCATGTTAAAAATTTATTTATAATTTTTAATAATTATATAACGACCTTAAATTTTTATTCATCACCGATGTAGTATTTCTCCCATTAATGAAAAATTTAAAAAATGATTTTATAAATATTAAAAGTAATATAAATTTAGTGAGTTATTGTGTGACATGAATTTTGTAGATGGACATGACATATGTGTGTTATTTTAAATAATTTTATTAAAATTCCAACATTTTATATATTTCATTTAACTCAAATTAAAATAATTATTTTCTAAATTGGCAATAATGAAATTTTTTGAAAATTATATTTCATTAAATTACTTAAAAATCATAAAAATATTAAAATACGACAATGGGGGTAATATATGATATAAAATGTCTTCCATTACCAATTTATAGGACATTTGGAACCATTTTTATTGGTAATTACTTTAATATATTTTAATATTTTAAGAAAATCCAAAAGTGTCCCTCTCCTAAATTATAAAATGGTACCTATCCTTTCTCTTCTTCAGGACACTTTGAGCTCTCTAGCTCAAAAAACATCCACTATATTCTATTTCCCACTCTAATAGACACATTATTGAGGATTTGGTCATACCAAAATACCAACTCTAAAGCCCTTAATAGGAGATATAAAGGAGTTATTTAAAATAAGTGGAGGTTCCAATGCGTACAAAGGAAGTTTGACCTAAGGTAAGGGATTTCAAGTACCTCTTTTATTTTTGGGATACATATGTTATATTCACCCCTAGTTTCTTTTTTGTGGTGTATATATTGTCCCTTGGAGACGGTATATCGTGAATCTCATTCTTTTCATGATATGTAATGTTTAATTTGATGTTACTATTTAATAGGGAATATGATTCAAATGTTTCCAAAGTGTTAAGGGATTTTCATCTCACTTTTATTTCTGTGAGACACATGTATTATACACCACTTTTTTATTTTTGTGGTGTATATACTATCTATGAATTCATTTTTTTAATGATTCATATGAAAGCTATAGAGATTTTCATATCCATCTAAATTTATTTCTTTCATTCATGGGACTTAAAATCCAAAAGATAACAATGTGGTAAGGGTTTTTAGTCATAATATCACTATTTATTAGGATTGTTTATGCATGAATGGACCAAAGGAATTCATTTTTTAAATCATTTTTGACAATAACCCTTTTGAGGGTTTAAGTGGAACCCTTACATGGCTCGTAGTCTCCGTGACATTACAGGACCTGATGGTCTTAAGGAATTCATCCTAGACAATGACTACTTGAAACTGCCCCTCTCTACCATCTGTATCGTGATCAGTACTCCACCTTCACATGAAACAAATAAAAAATTTACCCTCTGGTTATTTCTTGAATATACATGTTTTCTTTTAATTTTCCTCACCTTAAGTACACAAGAAAATGAAAATATGTTTTTAAAGAAAATCGACTTTATTTCTCTCATCGGTCGAAACAAATTTTTCTTGCACATCCATGTTTTCTAAGAATATTTTAAAGAACTTTTTTAATATTATTCTATGATATATTAATGTAATTTTTATCCATGTTTAAATTTTTAAAAAATGGTTCAAAATTAATATTTTTTTCATTTTTTGAATGAGGTACTATTTGATTTTTTGTAAAAGTGTTAAAATAATGTTTTCTTTTATCTTATATGATATGAATGTAATTTCCCACTATCATGACCACTCAATTTTAAGAAGATAACTTTACATGTTTCTATGAATATTTTAAAATATTTTTTTTAGTTTTTTTTTAATTTTTCAGATTTTTAAGAAGTGATTTCAAAATGGAAAGTTTATTTTCCTTAAGATTGCTTTAATGACCTTTTAATGGTGTTTATATTCATCAAAGATAATAACCCTTCAGCTAAATTATGATTTATTGATGATATGATCAAAGTGTAACATCCTTATTATTTTTCTAGATGGTTTATGTTTGTGATGATAATATTTTTATGAAACCTATTCCTTTTCCATGGGTTATACTATATAAAATGTGCAATATACAGTGTTAGCCTTTATCCGCACTAACGAAATGTGTAGATAAAGGCTTCCTTTATCAGTGAAAAAAAGAATTGTTAAATAGTTACCTTTAACATTAATTTTTATGTGATGATAAAGGCTAGCTTTATTTGTGCTTTATTAGTAGCGTAGATAAATGGTAACCTTTATCAGCACATTTTCTAGCACTGATAAAGGTCATGCTAACGCATGTGAGTTCTACATAGAAATAGAAGATATTCAACTACTTCTTTATATATGATTCTATTACAACCCAACCCTAGAACACTATTATGGGGATGAGCTCCCATATACACTCTACACACACACACAGACACACACACACCCATATAGGGCCATGGGCCCATCTGATCCATGACCCACCCTACACTTCCCCTGAGCTTTATCCCACCTACATATACACTACCGAGTCCTACATGACCCTGTCCACCTACCCATGGGTCTATGGCCCCTATTTTTCATATATACCAACAGAAATTAAATATAATAAAACTACTAAAAATATTCAAAAAATAGAAATAATTCAGCAAATAAATATTAATTATGAATAAATTTAAAAAATATTAGAATTTTTATTAACTAAATAATTATTAATAACATAAATATATATATTAATAAATAATATATATAAAATTTGCATATATAAAATAAATAAATTTAAATAATTAAAAAATTAAAAATTAAAAATGAGTAAATTCAAAAAAATTAATTTTTTATTTATTAAATAATTATTAATAAAAACGAATAAACTTAATATATATATATATATTATAAATATTAATAAATAGTATATATTAAATATATATATATATATATATAATGAGAAAATTGAAATAATTAAACAAAACTAATAGTAATGAAAACATTACCAAATTATTAAAAAAATTATTAATGAAACCATTATTATTAAAAATGAATAAATTTAATATATATATATATATATTTATATTAATTATAAATGGTAATAAATAATATAATTTAAATTAAAATATTGAAATTAAATAAAATTTAATAATTAAAAACATATTAATGTCTTATTCATTTTCAATGATTTCATAAATAATTATTCATTAATATATTTTAATTTTTTAAAATAAAAATATATTCATATATATATTTCTATATATATATTTATCAATTTATATATTATTTATTAAATTATGATATATATAATACAAAATATTTATTCTTATATTAAATAAGTCATATATTTAGAGAAAAATGATTTATAATTAAAAATTAATATTAATTAAAAGTATTGTCTAATTTTATCGAGTAATGGAAATTTAATTAAATATCATTTTAATTTTTTAATTTAAAATATATAAAATATGTGTTACATTGATTATACACATACAGATACGTAATTAATGAATTTTTATATAGAATGCACACACACAATATACGTTTGTAATTTATTCAATTTTAAATATTTTTAGATTTATATTTATTAATATAATATATTTAATATATATTATGTTTCTAATCAGTAAATTTCAACATTTCTTTATTTTTTTCAATTTATACTATTTTTTAATTTTAAATATTTCGTTTTTAATTTTTTTATTTTTAATATTTTTTACTCATCAATATTATTAATTGTTTTTTAAATATTTTTGTAATTTATTCATTTTCAATTTTTCATTATTCAAGATGTTTTTAATTTTTTCCATTTTGAATATTTTTTTAAATATGTTTATTCATTAACATTTAATGATTTTAATATGGTTGTAATTTATACAATTAATAAGTATTAATTTCATCTTTAACAAATATAAAAATTCATTTTTAATTTTTTTAAATTATTTATATAATTAATAATCGTTATTCATTTTTTAAATTTATTTATTCTTATTACTATTTATTTAATGAATAGATGCTACATATTATATAATTTTATTGTTCAATTTAACATATATCAAACTTGTGTGTGTGTATATATATTTATTAATCTCCCAAATACAAATATCTACGTAATTAATGAAATCTTATATAGAAACACTTACACATAATATTTATGTAATTTATTCAAATTTAAATATTAAATTTATAATTTCATTTTGTAACATAATATATTTAATGTATTATGTTTTTAATAAGTAATTTTTTTAATAATATTATAATTAGTATTATTTATTCATTTTAATTTTTTTTTGGAATTTAACTATTTTTTAATATTTATTTATACATATTTATTAACTATATTTTAATATTCTAAATATGTATTTATATTTATCTAAATATATATCCATATATTATTTTTTAAATAGTTTGTACAATTAATAAATATTATCAATTTTGTCAATATTTTTAATGTCTGTAAATTTAAAATTATTCAATTTCACTAATTTTTAATATTCATGAATTTAAGATTATATATTCACTAATAATGTTAAAAATATACTTTTACATAAATATTTATAAATTTATATTTACTATATTTATAAAATTATATATTTATAATTATAAATAGATAAATATATTTTTTAAAAGTATTTATATAATTATAAATTTAAATAATTATAAAATTATAATATATATATTTATGTAATGAATATATTTACTATATTTATATATTAAATATATATAATTATATAAATATATGTAAGGTTATAAATATATATAATGATATAAAAAAATTCAGCAATATAAATAAATTATTATAAATATTTTTACAAGTATATTTATTTAGAAATATGATTATAAATATATTTATTTATAAATATATTTATAAATATATGTTGACTATTTTTATAAAATTATATAATTTTAATTTTAAATAAATAAATATAATTATTTTAAATATATTTTTATAATTATAAATAAATAATTATATATTTAAATAATTACAAAATTATAATCAATATATTTAAATAATGAATATATTTAATATATTTATATTTATATTTATTTATTAAATATTTATATAATTATATAAATATATAGAATGATATAAATATATTTATAATTAAACAAAAATAATTATAAAAATATTTAAAAATATATTAATTTATAATTATAATTATAAATCATTATGAGTGCTAAATAAGAACTGATAAAATATATCTTTATCAGCATTGATAAAATATATCTTTATGAGTGCTAAAATTTTATCATGGATAAAGATGGCTTTTATCAGTGCTAAATAAGAACTGATAAAGAGGTCTTTTATTAGCACCTATTATTCTAGCACTAATAAAACCCATATTTATCAGTTCTTTTTTTGGAGGTTCTCATAAAACCCTCTTGATATTTTAAAAATAACCTTAATTGAACCTATTTTCATCACGTCTTTCTAGCTCTCATGGATTTCCAGTGTTGTCGCTACTCCCCCTCGACCTTCTCAGACAAATCATGCCTCAAATCTAAGGTTTGTTATTTTTTTTCTCCTCCTCTCTCTTCTCTCTCTTATTTGGGTTTAATGGTGTGCGATACGTTGGCATTATCTTGGCTTGGTGGTCATGGGTTCTATGTTTATGGGATTATTAAATAAATTCCCCACTATCTTTCATCGTCCTTTGATGGTTCCTTGTTTATTAGTCTATGTATTCCTGGTTTTCCCCTACTACGACTCGCATAGGTCCTACTCATTTCACAGTGTTGTGTTTTGTTTTTTTGTTTCCAACCAACTCTATGATCATTTGTTTCCTTATAGTCTTAGTGTCCTACAATTCCAGGAGCTCTCTAATACTACCTCATATAGGTTCTCATCCACTTCTCCACTACCTTGGCTTGCTACGGTAGAGCGTGGTCGCTACCTCACAATGGAAAACATATCTCATATGGATTCTTAAGGATGGAATATATTTTAAAAAATATTTCATATATTCTATCTTAGACCACATTTCTCAAAATTGTTTATTATTAACTACTAACACTCAAAAAATAAAACATATATTTTTGTATACTTTTAAACATTTATTATTTTTTTCTTTTTCACCAAATATTATCTCAAACATATAATCTGTTCCAAAAAATTGAACGAATCATAAATCCATTCATGTAAATATTAGTTATATTCATAAACATATAAAATATCTCATAGAGTATCCATCATAGTGCGGGGAGGGTATACTTCTCCATTATACCCAAAAACATATATCTTCTTCAATCCTTTAAAATAACCTCAATATGTATTGTCAACAAATCGATTAAAAAACTATCTTGTTTGTAATAATGGGTTAACATTAAATTTTATAGATATTTAATGAAACATTTGTAAGAGGAAATTATATATAATTAATGATAATGGATGAAAGAATATTTATTGATTAAATCCATTAACTAATTATAAAAAATATTAAGGTTTATTTTTATAACTACTAATGAATTATCCTTTCATTAAGATACAAATTCATGGATTGTAAAATTTCATAGGTAGATTCAAATTAAAATTGATATTGGTCAACTATAAAAGGAATTATATCCTTTTAATGGGATGTATGAACATATTGTTATTTACTATATGATATTTAGAAAATCATGTACAAAAATTGAAAATAAGAAAATCATTGGTGTGTATCTAGAAATACAACTAGTGAGGATATGTAATTTTTTTAATATTTTTAGTATTGGTCTAAAAAATAACAAAAAATTATAAATTAGAGTTCATGATGTTGTAAGAAATATATAACCTCTCCAGTTCAATCCTAGTAATATAATAGTTTTAGAATGGTATGGAACATATGTCCATAGAAAAAGCTATACAAATCTGGTGGAATATAATTAAAAATATATAAAAAATTATCTAGGATATTTAAATGATTCTAAATAATAAATAACCAATTTAGTTATGACTGTAAAAAAAACTATTCAAAGATAAATACTATAAATTTATAAAATGGTTGAGTAATGTGTGTATGGAATGGAAAATTTTATCTTCCTAGAAATGTTATGGTTAATGAAAAAGGAAACATTATTGACATCAAAACATCAATAATTAATATGATATATGTTAAAAATTAAAAATTATAAGAATAGAAACAAAAACAATTTTCTTAATCATTATAAGAGTGTACAAACTATGATAAAGAACTAAAAGTTACAACAAATTTGAGATTATTTTTAGAACTTATATAGTTATTATAAATAAAAAATATGCCTTTAATTCAATTTACATATTTAATAATGGTAAGATGTAATGATCATTATATGTGGTTATTTTAGAAGACCTCAAAAAATTAAAAATTATTATTCATTTCATTATGGATTTCTTAGAGTCTCATTTCAAAATTAAAATTTTATTCATATAATATTTTGATTTTAAAATATATATCTTACAAAAGAGAGTTTATTTTTCATAATTATCATTCTAAATTTCCAAAAATCTTTTGTATAGGGATATATTTTCAAAGATATTATGATTTCCAAATTGAGATTGAAATGTTTAAATCATATCATTTATGTGTTAAGGGGAAAATATATCATGTTATCATTTCATGTTATTTTTTTTAAATTAATGTATTGAAAGTATAACACCGATTTAGTGGATTTTTTTAGAATATTATATGTTAAAATGGATTCAAGAAAATTTAAGTGATTATAATTATTTTATCTTTTAAATTGTTGAATGTTTTTTATTAATGTATATTTATAGTTAATATATATGTATATATATATAAATTTTACGATTTCAATGTATAGTTATTTTGAAAAATGTTGATTTTCAGTATAAAGGATACTTAAATTCATTATTAAATGATTCTTATTATTAAATTAAATTTTTTAAATAAAGAGATGAAGTTGGTTATTTTTAGAGTTCAATTTTAAAATGGATTTTTAATGTGATTCAAAGTAATTATTATTTAATAAATTCTCATTTTAATATATTAACTGATTTTTTTTTATATATACATAGATTATTTCCTAATGAGGTATTTTAATGAGTTTTGAAGTGTTTATAAATTAAATTAATGGCGGCATTTTTTTGGTGGTATTATTTGGAATAAAAAGGTTTTAAGGATTTTGAAGTTGAAAATTTATTTGTTTCTTTGGTTTCGAAAGTTTTATCAGAAGTAATTGATTTTCTTTATATTTTTCTTAGTTTAAAGTTTATATCATTTTTATTGAATTTATAACGATTTATTAAAATCAAGGTAAGTGGTCACTTTTGATTTATTTCTCCCCCATGAACATCTTTTTTTTTGTTTTTAATTTCCCCAACTGTTTTGAACAATGTGTGGGAAAGTGATATTTTTTTTCCTTGATATTCCTCACTGATTCTCCACCTAATCTCTCTTACCTTTATCCATTGTTGGTTTACCCTCTTCCACACCGTGATGTTCATTTTCACTCATTTATCATTATTTCTCACATAAATTGCATCGATATCGTAGTTTTAAACCTCAAATCACTTCCCACATATCATGTAAGGTGGTGACTATAAATGAAAAGAATATAATGTTTTTTGGTGAAAAACTTTTAATTGGATCCAAGTTTCAAGTATCCTGCCTTCTCCAATTGATTAAAATCAAACAATTTTTCCCATTTTGTTTCAAGTATCCCTCATACTCCCTTAGATTAAAACTAAAATACCTTTTTAAAACATGTCCTTACATTATTTGTTTTATTTTTAGTGACCATTAGAGTAACATGGAATCAAAATTCACTTATATCATCAATAATAGTTTCATCTATTTATTTCATGAAATTTCAATCTCCTTGAGCATGTGTCAAAATCTGGTGATTACATGACCTTGTATGTTCCAAGGAAAGATATTTTTATGAAAATTTAGAAATCTAGTCACAATTAAATGAAAATAATGAATACTAATTTCCAAGGGAAGTCTACCATCCAATAAGAAATAAATTTTTCTTACCTATATATTTATTACCACCTTTTTTTCCCACATAACATAAAATTAACTACCTATACCTATAGCCACATGTTTACCACATGTTTTTTCTTTTCATCACACCCTTGTGTTAAATAATAACGTTTCAAGAATCATAACAGATAACATTCACTTGGTTGGTTCCCCTTATTAGATTTATCTATAACATTCTCATTTGAATATGAATATCTAATGTTCATTTATTTATTTTTTGTACACAATGAATATTTTATGAAACTGATATGATGAATATTAATTGAAAATAGATGAATGTTAATCATATAACAAAAGATAATGAAGATGGAGTTAAAGAGTTCATCAAGTTTGCAATAAAGTGTGCATACAACCCTTCTCAAAACTTTTGTTTGTGTTTGAATTTTATTTATTAATAAAAAATTTGTTTAGAAGAGTTGGAAGACTATTTTATTTGTAATGGAGTATACTAGAGCTAGAAATGTTGGACTAAACATGGGGAAATATGAACATACACACCGATTGGGATGAAACTACGGTTTATGGATCATTTTATATAAATACCATTGTAAATTATGATGGAGATCATATAGAAAAAATGAAATTGGAAATTAAATATGATCTTATAAATTTTCCTATATTGTTTGACAAGTTAAATATTTTTTATAAGATACCATTGTATACTGGTTTTACTAAACACACAACATTATCAACTGTATTGATGTAGTATAATTTGAAAGATGATAGTAGATAAAGTGACACTAACTTTACATAACTACTTGGTCTCTTGAATGATATGCTACCCGATGAAAATGAAATTCCATTTCTAACATATAAATCTAAAAAAACTCTATGATACATATGAATAATATCTAAAAAATACATGCTTGAATGAATAATTTGATAGTTTCTCTCAAAGTCCATGAATCACTCATAAAATTCCCTAAGTGTGATATGAATCGATACATGAAAGATGAATCAACTCCTTAAAAATATGTATGCTAATTTCTTATCATTTTATGATTTAGAAGACTACATGTATGTTAGGAAACTATGAGGAAATTGATATGGCATGAAGATACAAGAATTAAAATGGGAGACTATGTCATCCAATAGAGTCTTCACATTGGAAAAAAATTGATTATGAGTATCTTGAATTTGAAAACAATCCAAGAACCATCAATCTTATGTTATCTAAATATGTGATAAATATTTTTGGTGTATAGATTAATACTCACAATATATGGCTATTTATGATGGTAAATTATAACTTTCCTCCATTGTTATGCATGAAGTGTAAATATATTATGTTGTCTTTTCTTATTTCTAGACATATTCAACTCGGTAATGATATTGATGTCTATTTGGAGACATTGATCTAAGATAAGCAATTGATGTAGGATATAGGTATCACAATATATTATGCTCATAGAAGTTATGAATTTACATTGAAGGCCATTTTGTGAGGGATAATAAATGTATTTCATCCTTAAGGAAATTTTTAAAGCTATATAATTAAAGGAATTTTTAGTTGTCCCATTTGTAAAGAATGAAAACACTTAGTTAGGTTGAAAAATTCCTAAAAAACTATGTTTTTGGGAGATTTGTAAATTTTTACCTCGATGAAAAAAATAAAGATACTGGAGGATACTATTTGATGTTAATACTGAACACGGTATGACACCATCTTCACTAATAGGTAATAAACTATATGATAGTGTAAAATATATTGAAATTGTTTTTAGTAAATCATATTTGAAAAACCTTATGAAATTAGGTTGGAAAAACACTTCAATTTTCATTGAATTTCCATACATATTTTTTTGGTATTTTAGACATTATCCTTATATATTTCATTTTGAAAAAAATGTATTTTATAGTGTTATTGGCACATTACAAAATTTTCCTAGAAAAAATTATAGAATCAAGGATAGGCTGGACATGATTGAAATGGGGAAAAAGGAATATCTAGAACCAGTGAAGGGTTAAAGTTGGACTTTTCTTCCTCTAGTATCTTACACTCTATTCAGGTAAGAAAAATTACATTTTTTAATTTTTATTCATCTATAAAGTTTCCATAGCGGAATTAAAAAAATATTAATAATGTCATATCAATAACTAATTTGATGTTATAGGGACTAAAATCACTTGACTTCCATGTTTTGATGCAAGATTTTTTTTCCTTCTTTTTTCATTGAATTTTTCCTAAAAATGTATGACATACATTATCCATAATTTTTTTTAATCCATATAAAGTAAATATATAGAACTACTTAAGTTTCTAATCATGAATAAATAGTTTGAAATCATATTAAATTAATTAGAGATGTTATCCCCACTATCATTATTAGATATAATGGTCAACCTAATGGTTCACTTGGTTAGAGAGGTTCAATTATGTGGTCATGTCCATTATAGAAGGATATACCCTCATTGAACTATATATTAATATTTTGAAAGGGTGTGTCATAAATCAAAGTTAACCTTATGTTTTTATTACAAAATGACATATTGTTGAAGAATATATTGAATTCTATACTAATTACCTATCATATGTTGGTATCATTAGTCTCCAAAAGTATCATCACATTGGACACCTTATGGGTGAAGGGATTTCTAGAAGAGATTTTTTTTACAGTTACCATCAAAGAGTTGAAACAATATCACCTTTACATTTTACATAATAGTAAATATGTAGATTCATATATTGAATTCCACAATGAAATTTCTAGACATTTGAATCCATCAAGGGTTGATGTATGGATATCAATTACACATAATAAATAGTTTATTGGATGGTTCCAAGATTGTATTTATAAGGAGTTATTTGAACATATGAATTCAATTATTGAATGAATTCAATGGATATCTAAGGGACCAAATGAAAATTTTATATCTTACAGTAGTTTTGAAATTAATGGTTATATATTCTATAAAAAACAAAATTATGACCATAGTATGATGAGAAATAGTAGAGTTATTATTGTGGTGGAAGTGATTCACATATCTAGTTCTAAGGAATGAAATCTAATTTATGTGAATATGAAATATTTTATCATCATTGAATAGATATATGATTTAGATTATACAACATTTTAAGTGATGATTTTCCATTGCAAATGTTTTGACTGTAGGAGTGTAGTGAAAGCTGAAGAAATGGGATTCATGAAGGTGAATTTCAATGTTGAAGGGTAAAAGGAAAAGCCATTCAAAATGGTATCACAATCAGTGTATGTATTTTATGTCTCAGATCTAACAGGCAAATTCTTGAACTCATATGCCATTTAATAATTCCCCAATTTTGGTTGGTTATATGGCCTCAAGTGCATCTCCTTGAATTCTAAATTCTTTCAACTAGATGTAAGGTCCAAGGGTGTCTCTGTGTGGAGACTATTCCCTCATCACCATAGTGTGAAAAAATGGAATATCAATAACAGTCAATAGATAAATAATATATAATAACCAAACAAATTATAATAAACAAGAAAGATAGGAATATGTAAACAATGATGATCATAAATTTATCAACAATGAAGCCAAAATATGTATACAATAGTAAAATAAAATACATATGTTAAGATACCAAAAATACCAAAAATAACTATCTCCTGATAGAATCACAAGCCTCCTCTCAGTCCCAAGCTCCCTTTCTCTTTATCATGGAAAAAAATCAACCATCGAATTGTGGGTGCTTACCCCGGTCCCTAACTATATCCATAAAGAATGTCCAAGTACCCAACAAAGGCCTGAGTAGGGTGTGAGATGAAATCCCAATAAGTAACCACCCAAATATCTATATCAATCTAGGCTGTGAAGTATATGATAAGTAGTGAGAAATACATATCATAGTTAAGAATTAAATAAAAGTAAAGTTCCCATGGCATGATACTACTAAAACAAGTGATCTGGTATTTCCCAACAAGGATCCCTACAAAACATGGGTTAGCTCTTATAACAAGGTATCTATAACAAATAGAAATAACCAACACAACCTTGATTTACATCAATAAATATCATGTCAACCATGACCTTTCCATATAACATGAAGTGTCACGTATTCCATGGCTGATCCGTATAGCCATTCATGTCACATTTACCACATCCGTGTTGTCTAATCAAAGTGTCCGACCATGAAGGGATTAGTACATGGTGTTGAAGACCAAGTCATCCTCATGGAGTCCTAGGAAAATCTCAATGGAAACTCATTTAGGCTTGATTTGGGGCAAATTGGCATTTCTACGAACCATTTCCACTATGATCCCAAAAAATGGATCCAAGGGGTAGTAAGGCCCAAGGAATCCCATGGAATCAAGTCCCAAGTAGAAAACTCAATCTAAGTCATATACTATCGCATTCAATACCCATTGGAGAAAGTTTTATGGCATCTAATATAATCATTCACCATTCTTTCCATTTATCAGTTCACAATCATCTAATACCACCCATGAGTATACCCACTTATTATCCATAATTCAAATTTAAAGTAAATGAATGAGTATACCCACTAGTTTAACAAAACCATTTATAATTAAAAAATTAAAAAATTCAACATCATGTATCACATGGAAATGGAGGTAGTACATCTCCTAATCAAGAAATTCAATTCAATTCAATTCATTATGGGATTTATCTAAATTGGAAAGATTAAAACACACCGTTTGGTTGGGTTAACAAGTGGAAAAAACAATGGGCACACCCCTTATGTGGCCAAGGTTGGGGGAAAAACCTCTAACGCATCTCAAGGAACTAAATGGAATCCATAATATATTCTAATTAATTTAATGCAATTGTTCGATTTAATTTTGAGGCCACACTGGAAGGTATGGTAGGTAGAACATTGGAATCTAGATTAATTAAGCACCAAACCAAATGGGAAATGTATAGACCAACTAATGTAGGTCCATATTAGAGTAATCATCCAATATCAACTCCTGATTCAATTTATATTATAATAAAAATGAAGAAGGAATAAATAACTTGAAATTAGGGCATATTAGATTTCACCTAAATAGCACACTCAATACCAAGAAGAATGAGGTATGAATCAAAAATAATTGATAACTTGCCGATGCAGATCGAATGAGACTGGTGATTCTTAATTCTAATATCATACAAATGAGAGGGGTGATAAGCTATTTTAGGCATCAAGATAGATCTCCCAAGGTGTTTTTGTCCAATGAAGGAGGAGAATAGAAATGAGGTATATGTTTATAAACATTTTATGGATATTTTTTAATTTTTCCCCAATTACTGGGTTGTAGGTTTTGGTTACACAACTGGCCAAAATGTGCACCAATCGTGTGCCCTTTTCTATAGGAAAAGGTCACCCTAAATGGTTTGTACACATGCTTTGAAAAACCATGCAAAAACCATGACTCAACCCACTTTAAAAAACTATAGTGGGTGTTGCACAACTGTGAACCTCATATTGCACTGTTTTCCTTACCATATGGCTTTATGGACTCCATTGTCCAGCCTCGCATGGTTAGAAGTAACCATGTGACCTACCTCACATGGTTTCTACTAACCGTATGGAAAGCTTGTTACTCCCAAAAGGTTGATTTCAAGGATCTGAAAAAGCACTATACACCCACAAAAACAACCATTATTAAATTGGGTACTCACATTATGGAAAAATTAATCATTTCAACCAAAATAAAAAGGATTTTTACATCGTATGAAAACCTAGGTTCCTACAATATTTCCCCTTAAAACAATTCATCCTTAAATTTCTATCTAAAGAGTGTTCAAAATTTTTAAGAGAAAAAATCTAGCCACTAAGGACGTATTTTGGCCACATGCTCCCATGTATAATCCTGTAAATGGATGTGCTTCAATAACAATTATAATAGAGGAACTGACTGTCTATGGAGAACCTTCGTTATCCTATCAATGATATAAATTAGATGCTCCTAAATGGATGAATCTACCTGTAACTCAACCTACTCAGGAAAAAAAATCATGTAATGGGTTTGAATGATAAAGACGCAGTTGGGATACATGGAAGATGTCATGCACGAATCGATACCTATGAGGAAACTGTAATTAATAGGCTACCGGATCGACACTCTCTCTAAAATCTCAAACATCCTAAAAAATCGAGGAGAAAGCTTACAATATCCCCTGATCTATCTATGTCCTAGCCTCAATGAAACACATAGAAAGACTTAATCCCTAACCTCTAACTGTAGAGGCCATCTATGGTGATTAGTGTATGATTTCCATTGAGACTGTGTTGTAGTCACCCACTTCTGAATCTACTGGACCTACTCAGATGTATCCTGCATAAGACACGGTCCCAGTAGAGTTGCTTCACCATCCTCTAACTAGCACAGGGGTGGTTAGTAAGGCATATCATATAAAGCCTCATAATGTTCCAACTTTATAGACTCCTCATAAATATTATTTTAGGTGAACTCAATAAGGGTTATATGCTTCTCTATAGATCCCCTCAAATCCAGAACGTATTCTCACAACATTTCCTCCAACACCTATATTGTACACTCTGACTGGACATCTGTCTAAGGGTGGTACGTGGTGCTCAGAAGAACCTACGTACCCAAAATCCTCTGTAAACTCTACTAAAAATGATATGTAATCCAAGAATCTTTATCGGTAACAATAGTACATACGACCCATAAAGGCATACTATCTCATGAATATATAAACTTCCAACACCATCCACACTAAATGTCCCCTTGATTAGGAAGAAATGAGTAACCTTCATGAGCGTTTCTGCAACAACTCACACATCATCTATACCTTTAGGTGACCATATAAAACCAGTAATGAAATCCATCACGACATCATCTCATTTCCACTTAGGAATGGGTAGCTACTGTAAAAGTCTATCTGGTCACTAATACTCTTCCTTCACCTACTAACAAGTGGAAACCCTCATAATAAAACAAGCTACCTGCCACTTTATACCCAACCACCAGTACTGATGGCACAAGTCATGGTACTTCGTGGTGACACTGAAAATCACTTTCTAAGATGATGCATGGAACTACCACATTATCTCCTTGTGTTTTTTCATTGAAACCCATATGCATTCAAGGATATGTAGAATCTCATCCTCACCTACAGTCTAGCAAAGAGGTGGGTCCTCACATGAAACACTCTCCCATTGGACTAGGCCCTTAGAATCTGATAGTTTCCTCATCCTTACTCTATCCAGTAGGGTATAGGTCACAACTAAGGATGAGACATAAGTATGTCTTTGACTGTCCTGCACCTCAAAGTGCATCTCAGAGAAAAATTCTATAATATTCAACTTGCTACAGGCCTCTTGAACTACCAATATCAGAGTCCTCTTACCCAAACCATGATCCACCACATTTTCTTTACTAGGTGCATAGTAAAACTCAAATTAAAAAAACAATAGGTATTCAACCCACCGTCGCTACCTCAAATTAAGATCACACTATGAAAATATGTACTTGAGGTTTTTTTGGTCAATATACACTTTAAAGCACTCTCCTAATAAGTAATTTCTCCAAAAGTGCAAAGAATTAATAACTATAGATAACTCAAAATCATGCATTAGGTAATTCCTCTCATGCGGGCTCAGCTTTCATGATGTGTATGTCATGAATATATCCCCATGTATTATCACTACTCCAAGACCAATACATGATGCATCAAAATATATAGTTTAGAACATACCCTACTCTGGAAGTATTAGAACTGATGATGAAGTCAATACCCCTTTAAACTCCTAAAAGGTTCTCTCGTAGGTATTTTTCCGTACAAACATCACACCCTTATTAGTCAAGCCAGCCATCAGTGCTACTAAAAATGGGAAGTCCTATATGAAACACCTATAATATCTGGCTGGCCCTAATAAAATTCACATATCAAAGAAATTATTGGGATTATACCATGAAACAAAAACTCTCACCTTCTCTGGGTCCATTGATACTCCTATATCTAAGATAATGTGACCCAGTAAGTGAATCTTATTCATCTAAAAGTGTTAATTTTTGAGTGTATCATATAATTGATGCTCTATAAGTGTATCCAAAATTGTCTCAAGATGTTTTGAATGGTTGTGTTGATCATGAGGATACACCAAGATATAATCCATGAAAACCACTAAAAATAAAATCTAGTTAAGGATGGAAGACTCTGTTCATTAGCACCATGAAAACTACTGGTGAATTCATGAGGCGGAATGACGTAACTAGATATTCGTATAGACCATATCTACTAAAAAAAATTAAAATGGAATGTGTGTAGGTCAAACATAGAACTGGTGATATCCCAACATCAAATCAATTTTTTAGAACATTCAAGCTTCTCTAAGTTTATCAAATAGGTCATATATATATGGAAAGGGATATCAGTTCTTAACCATCATCTGGTTTAATTTCCAATAATATATTCATAACCAAAGGGTTCCATCTACCTTTTAAAAAGAGGATTGGAAACCCCCACAAGTAAGTACTGGGTAAATAAACCCATTTTCCTCCAAATCGTCTAGGTGCCTCTTGATATCCTACAATTCCATCTTATACACACTATAAGGAGGAATAGATTCTGGTGCTACTCTAACCACTATCTCAATGGATAAATAAACCACTCTCTTATAAGCCAAACTAGAAAATTTATTTAGGAAGATGTATTTAAAATGATAAACCACTAGAAGAAAATATTCCTGACAGGATCTCTAATCATCTAGATACAAACTAGCGATTTGCATTATCATCTTTCCCATCCCACAATATTGTGGTCCAACTCAGCTCACCTAGACAAATCATTCACCCTTGTGAGTATAAACTACTCCTAATGGCGATGTGAAAATCACCCTATGGCGATAGTACTCAACATAGTGTTGATAAGATACTATATATTCCTTCTTGAGTATGACATCAAACCCAATCATCTTGAGGAAATACATATTCCAAACAAAGTGACACCCACCAACCTCAAGGGGTAACTCCCTACACTGATGTACACTCTCTATTATGATACCCAATGGAGTATCAAGTGTCATGATTCCCTCAGAAAATAGAATAATGAGACCAAATAGTTTCACCATAGGTGAAGATATACAACTATGTGATGCACCTATATCAAAAAGATCAGATACAAGATTTGAGGCTACTAAGATCATGCCTCTCACTATAGATGGTTAGACATCCTTCTCCTTTGGGGTAGGCTATATAGAATATATCTAGCCTGAACCACGACCCTATGACACAAACTCACTACTCGTAGTAGGACCACCCTATTGTATTAGTGTAACTGGTGCCTGGATGCCTCGACCATGACCACCACCACCTCAGCTTGATTAACCAGTACTTTCCTTGCCCTGTGCTATGAAACCCACTCCTGAACCTATTGTCGAATTTGACCCCCTACCACTCACTGATAAAGGGAAGGTCTTGAAAAAATGTTACGCACGACCCATCCTTCCGCAAGATCGTTACTCGATTGGGTCATGATCATACTAATTTCTCATGTGGCCCCATATTCCACACTAATGAAATAACACCACACTACTACCACTAGAGACCTAGCTTGTGATCATATAACAAGAATCCACAAAATGGTTATTCCTACCTTAATACATTGAACTGTTAGGTTTAGAGACTCCCTTTCTCCACTCTATGCCCCCAGCTTCCCTCAGGTTCTAATCTATAATTAACGCATGATTTACAATCTCAATAATAGATTTCAATTTTAACATATTGAATTGAGATTGAATGGAATGTCAGAGACCTTCTTCAAAATGTCTCACCCTCGATAACTGATCAACAAGGTATATTGGGAAAACATTATAAAACTCTATAAAGCATGTCGAGTACACCACAATTATCATCATTCCCTACTCCATACACATGAACTCACTAGCTCGATCTTCCCTTAGAGTCTCAGTGTAAAATTATTTGTAGAACCTAGTTTGGAAATCATCGCAAACCATATCTCGCAGCCCATCAGCCTGGTTCAGAATATCCCACTAGTACATAGCTTCTACTCAAAGCATAAAAGTTATTAGATTCAATCTCCTCTCAGGATGTGTCTCTATATTCTCTAAGATCAATAGAATAGTCTCAAGACATAGTTCAGTATCCCATGGACCGCCATCGCTTGAAAACATGGGAGGATTTTATTTCTAGAGCACACATGTCATCTCATCCATAGAAAATATATAATGAATTTATCCCTAAAAACTCTTCACAAAACATAAAAAACCCTTCAAGAAATTATTCCTCAACACTTGCATCTGATAAAACAACTGGTGTCATAGCTGGAACTAAAGGAGGATCTATAGGTAGCCCATGGACCACCATCATTAGAGCATGATCATTACCACCTTCCAAGAGTATGACTAGAGGTTTTCATGGGGGCATACCTCTACAGTTCCAAACACACACCTTAGAGACGAGTGATATCAAAGTTTATAGCTCAAAAGTGTATGACATGTCAAAAAATTACTATAAACAGGTTATACCACACATCCTTCTCCTAAATCCAGGACTTTAAAAAAACCACCACAACATCACGATAAGATTTACCTATTTACCAATCAAAATATAGTCTTATGTCATGTTCTCTATTTATTATTTTAGTTTCTATTTTAATTTCATACACATTTCACATTCTATTTTAAATGGTTAAACTAAAAATTTCACCAAATTCGAAACCATAAGTGCCCATATTCCTTAAGAACCAAATAATGGAATCCAACCAATCAACAACATAACCCATTCTAGTCCATGTGAATCATGGTCCATGACTCAATGTGCCCAATTATGAAAACATTGCTTAGGTTGCGATAGAAAATATGAGTAACAACCATGATTCTCAATCCCCTACACATAATTCTATCATAATGGAAAGTATTACCATCACAAAACCTATCACAACATCATGAAAACAATAAATACATCCTATTTTTCAAGGAATAATGCATGGCATGTGATTTCTAACAAGCTCCTAAAATGATGCATGAGATGGAATACCGTCATGTAATTGGGTTGAAACAAAATATAACCCATAATCATATCAATAATAACATCACAATTCAAGTGAATCAACTAATTGTGGAATAAAATCAACTGTAATAGTCAAAATCCAGAAACAAAAATTTTATTCAGGGTAATTTGTATATTTCCTATATGTGGGTTAGCTACGTGCATCCAAAACTTATTACCAAATTCAAATACCTTCTTATCCCTATCTACTGTCTCTAAATAATAAACCAGAAAATGAAAAGTCTCTAATACCACATTGTAACATCCTGAACCTGGATGCCACTCAATAGTTCCCCAATCTAAGTTGGCTATATGGTCTCAAGTGCATCTTCCTGAACTCCAGAGGCCATTGACTAGTAGTAAGTGCCTAGGGTGTGTACATTGGGAGACTATCCTATTATCACTAGAGTATAACATAGTGAAATATCAACAACAGTCAACATCATATGCATATATAACAACAAGAAAAATGATAATAAATAATTAATACAGGAATATATAAAAAATGATGAACATACATGTCTCTACAAAGCATCCAAAATAGATAAAATTTAGTAAAATACGATACATAAGACAAAATACCAAAAGACTAAAAAATGCTATCTCCTAAAAGTATCATGTGCCTCAGCTCAGTCCCATTTTACCCTACATCTAATCATGGACCAAAATCAACCATCGAACTATGGATGATTTCTAAGGTCCCTACTTGCATTCATAAAGTCTATCTGAGTACCCAACGATGGCCACACAGGGTGTGAGATACAATCCCAGTAGGTAATTACCCAAAGATCTTTATCAATATAGGCTTTAAAATATAAGTTAATAAATTTTCAATACATATCATAGTTTTTCAGTAAATAAAAGTAAATTTCCCATGGAATGATATTAAAAAAACAGGTGACTCGTTGTTACCTAACAAGGCTCCCTATAAAACATGTGTTGGCTCTTATAACAAGGAACCCATAACAAATAGAAATAACCCACATGGACTCACTGTACATCTAGAAATATCTTGTCAATCATGACTTTTTGTTCAACCTAAAGTGTCACATATACAACAACCAAGTGGTATGACCATTCATGTCACATTTACCACAGTCATGATGAATAATCAAAGTGTCAGACCACAATGGTCTGGATCTATGATGTTGAAGACCAAGGCATGCACACTGATTCCCAAGATCATATTAATTGAAGCTCGATTAATCTTGAGTTGTGTTCTAAGGAGCATGTCTACCGACCATGTCCATTATGATCCCAATAAAAACTAGATATATGGGGTAGAAAGGCCCAAGAAATCTTGTAGAATCAATGCATAAAGAGAAAAATCTATCCAGGGCATCCACTTCCATATTCAAGAACCATAAGAGAAATGTCTATGTACTTTAATGTAATTATTCATCATTCGTTCCATTTAATAATCCACAAGAATCCAATGAAAACCCATGAGTATGCCCACTCATTATCCATAATTCACATTCAAAGTCAGTCAATGAGTATACCAAATCATTTAACAAAACCATTTACAATTCAATAATTAAAAAATTCAACATCTTGTATCATATTTCAATATGGATGTACATCTTCTAATCAATAAATTCAATTAATTTCATTTCATTATAGACTTTTTCTAAAAATACATGCTTAAAAAACACCCCTTGGGTGGGTTAAAAAGTGGAAAAGGGAAAGAGAACACCCCTTGGATGGCCTGGGTTGGAGGAAAAACCTCTCATGCATCTTAAGGAACTAAAGTTAATCCCTAATAGATTTTGATTCATTTAGTTCAATTGTTAGATTTAATTTTAGGGAAACACTAGAAAGTATAGAGGGTGGTACAACAACAATTAGATTAATAAAGAACCAAACCAAATGGGAATAGTATAGACCACCTACCATAGGTATGTAGTATAGTTATCATCTAATATCAACTCTTGATTCGACTCGTATCAGAAGAAAAATGAAGAATGGATGAATAACTAGAAATTAGGCCATATTATCGTGAACATGAATAGAATATATGATACTAAGAATAATGATGAATGATTCAAAAGTAACTGAGTACTCACCAATAAGGATCCAATGAGACTAACAATGCTCAATTAATATATCAGATGAAGGAGAGGGTTCAAAAGCTAGTTTATGCATCAAGATAGAGCTCCAAAGGTGCTACTAACTAATAAAAGAGAATAATAGAAATTAGTTTTATGTTTAGAAACATTGTAGGGAAAATTTAGTAGTTTTCCCTCAACTACTAGGCCGCGCAGTCTCTCCGTATGGTTGGCCGAACCGTACACTAACAATTCACCGATTATTGTATGAAAGAGGAACCCCACATGGTTTGTATACATGATTTGAATAACCATGTGAAAACTGTGTCTCAGACCACTATCAAAAAACTCATAGGGTATCGCACATGTGTGTGCCTTAAATCACATGTTTTTTCTAACCATATGGCCAATAGGACTCCACTTTCCAACCTCACACATTTAGAAGTAACCATGTGACCTGAACTGTACAGTTTCTACTAACAGTGTGACAAGACTGTTAATCCCAAAAGGTTTGGTTCGGTGCTCTGAACATGCCTCAGACACCCCCAAAACACCCATTATCAAATTGGGTACTCACATTTTTCCACAATTAAGCATTTAAACAAAAAGAAAAATGATTCATACCTCATATGAAAACTTGGGATCTTAAATAATAATAATAATTTGTCAATTGTCATATTGGAGGATAAAATAACTATAGTGTTAGTTGAAAATTCAATCAAGTTTTACTATTTTACCGGGAGGTCATAATAATTTCAAAGCAGTCCCAATGTATAAAATGTATTTTACATTAAATAGGACCACAAAGATCAGATTTTTATTCTCGATAGAGGATCCAAGTCCCTTCGACCTTTAAAGGAAATAAAGAGATTTAAATGATAAATTTTAACCATTTTAGAATATATTATTATTTTCCTTATAATATTTTTTGTTATATATTATATTTATGAAATCTAAATTAAATGTTTGAATACTCATGCAGACAATGATTTATGCACATAATGATGTTACCAATATTAGAGAATAAAAAGTGGTTGATGTTGAAACTATAGAATTATTAGGGGATCAACACCTTGTTGATAAAATAATAAGAACAACATAGTATCATAGTGTTGACTAAAATTATAAAGGCAATAAGTAAGGGTATAAAATTTGAGGTTGGATGGAATTGATGCATCCAACGTATTTACCCCAATAATTCAATTTTCATTAGTTTTTTTTGGGTCACAATCAGGATGAATGTTATAATTAATATATATTTGTAGTATGTTGTCTAACCTATAATGAAGGAAACAATTTGGGAAGATATAAAGGCAATGTTACGATGTACATTCTCTATTTTACTGAAAAATATATAATAAAAAGTTGATATAATTTTCATTATTCTTTACAAATTTCATTTATTATAAATGATCTATAAAATAAATATATATTAATGGCCACTAGAAAATCCCATAGAGTATTCTAGAATCTTCTTAAAAACTTTCATCTTAGGGATACTGAGGGTAATGTAAATCCCCAAGTACTAGTTACTTCTACACACATTATAAATCAGAAAACATGGAATTATTTCATCAATTGTGTGATGAGAAATCATTTATTGTGCATTATAGTCGATAATATATTAATTTACATTATTTATTTAATCCAATTTTATTCAAAAAAATTAATTTATAAAACAAAAAATGAGTTCTGAAAATAAAAAACATTCATTAATAACAATGTACCCCTATCATAAAGAAAGGATGAGTTATTCTTCAATGGAAAATAAAGTGGTATGTATTTTAAATAAAAAAAATCATTGTGCGATATAAAAAAATATGTGTTCCTTTTTTATATGTTTATTGATGAATCAAAATCTAAAGCTACTCCTATCCCATGTCATGTGCTATGGAACGAGGCATACATAAATATGGTGGGTAAACTAGTTGATGAAAACATAAAAGTAGTATGGGAAACCTATATAATTATGAAATAATTTTAATTCATTATTGTTTATAATATCATTACACAAAAATATCTATTTAAGTTCATATTTTTTTATATGGTTTAGACACAAGAATTGGTAGTGACCAAACCATAAGAAAAACTATTTTCATTAGATTTGAAGTGGATGGAAAAATATGGTTGCATTAGAGGTGTAGGTCTTGGACTATCTCCTCAAAAATATTTCAAGAAGACAAAACCACAATAAGATAAAAATCAGATGATTAAAGGATTATAGGTGTAAGTAGATTCTTTTTAAGATATTATTTTTTGGTTTGGTTTGGCATACCGATATATGTGAAAAGATAAAAGTGAACTGGTAGTGTAACAAATATCATCACATGAAAAACCAAATGACTCCACTAAATTTTAGGAAATTCATTCCCATAAACTCCATGCCTTACCTGAGGTAATCAATTTTTTCATTATTATTTCTCTTAAATGTGAACTAAATAACTTTAGATAAATTTATATGAATAAAATTATGCAGCATAATGTTGTATGTGATTTCTATCTGTAAACACCCTTGAACCACCTTATTGTGAGGGGTATGGTGTATAAAATCCTAGGAGACATGGTAAACAACAACGAACACCCAAAATATCACATGAGAGTGGGGATTGAAGTAGATCAATATCCAAGCACAATGTTTCATGTTCCACTTGATGATTCATACATTACAATGACCAATGATGATATTGTAACTTTCATAGAATGGTCATCTAATATTATAGAGATACATGAGGTACATCCTTAATAAATTTATTCAAATGAAAAACTTATAAAAGTTAATGAAAAAGGGTAAAATCTGAGGTATTGTATTACTAGTGGATATAACTATGGGGAAATGGAAGGTCAGATCAATACAATCTAGTGAATCAACCAAGTAAAAAGGGCCTTTTGGGAGTACCTTCTCCCCACCAGTTTGATAAAAACATCTATTATCGTTACAAATTCATGCATATTTCACATTAAAAATGGATATGTATCCTACATTCCATATTAATAATAAATATTTGGGACATTAATTATCAAAGTGGTTGGTCTCGAGAGTATATATGAGATTCTCATGTTTGAATGGATGCAAGTATTAGTTATGAATACATACATATTGTACATTTTCATAATACATATATCCAAAGGTAAAAAATTGTGAAGCATGGGTTGGATTCATGAATCCTTGTATTGTTTTTATGAAAAAGATTTATTGGAATTTAATGAAATTGATAAGAAAAAATATGAGTTAAACAATGCATTTGAGTTGAAAATTATATACCAAAGAATTCTTTTGATTCTTATAATATAGGGGTAAAACTATAAAATTTATTCATATAAAATATTTTTTTATTTTTTTTATTTTTTATTAATGTTTTTAAGAAGCATTGGATGTTGATCACAATCAAATTCGATACCCAAAATATTTATTTCTTGGTTCTTATGCATGTATTATCAAAAAACCGAATACACATGATGTGTTTTTTGAATTTTTAATGCACTACAATCAATATTTTATAGAAAAATTCAAATTATATGTTTCAATTTTTGTTTTAGAAAAAACAATTATGAGAGGGTGATCTGTAAATATAAACTAAATCATGGTATGAGGTCAGTGACTAAATATAATAAGCCTATATATTAATTCAAATGGAAAAAAATTAAGGTATATATAGAAATATTTAACTATCAAAATATATTTCAAAACAATTTACTTATTTGGTCATTGTTTCTATAGTGTTGGAGGCAGGATAACAACAACAATTATGGATATTATGTTTGAAAGTTTTTGAAAGAAATTATAAACCATAAAAAGAATACGATCATCAAATAGGTAATTTCCAAAGGTAATTACAAGTTAATTAAAAAAATTTATTAATCATTTTTTGTCTATATTTTCATAGTACTATGATGATTGAAAATAAGCCATGTATTCAAAAGAAGATGTAAATTTATTTAGAGATTTGTGGGAAGCATACATAGAGTCAGAAAGTTTTCTGGCACAAAATATTTGGTGATTACCTATTATATTTATGATCTACTACGGGCTATGAACTTAGAGATACACATGGGATATTAATCATTAGTATCATAATTCTTATATATTATTTTTTATATGTTTCTCAAGGTGAAGTATAATAGAGGAAATACATATTTTAGAAATTAATAGAAAGAATACATGGTGTCAAAATTTATAAAGACATCAGGAATAGGTGGCTTCCTACTATTTATTTAGTTAATTTTCTCATCATTTTATCTAATTTTTTTAGCTAATTTCCTTATTATTTTTATCTAATACATATTTTTTTCCAAAATTACACATTTGTTTAAAACACACGTCACATGATTAAAACTAATAAAAATTTAAGAATTTTTTTAAACTTTATCCCAATGGTCTATAATTCATTTGTAACATGTACAAATTGGACCCATGTCAATCCAACAAACGATGTGGTAGGCATGACTCGAAGTTCATATTTTCAATGAAAAGTTTCATTTTAGTTTAAAATGTGCTTCAAATATCCAAAACCAAGATAATGAAATCATATTGTTTCAAAAAAATTAGGAAAATGTTCCATAATATAATTGAGACATTTCGGAATCAACCACACATCAATCTAACACTCTATGTGGCTAGTATGACTTTAAGTATGTGTTCTCACTATAAAAGTTCCATTTTAGTTTATATCATGTGTCATATTATGAAAAATGACAAAATGAGCTCAAATTTATTTCAAACATCATGAAAATGACTCATAATTCACTTTCAATGTTTAGGAATTGACCGCACACTAATCTGACACACCATGTTGTTGATATGACTCGAAGTGTGTGTTTTTAATATAAAACCATCATTTTAGTTTAAAATGCACCACATTTCCAAAATAGAGATAATGAGTTCAATTTTTAAAAAAAATTAGTACAAAGGTCTATATTTCATTTTTGACCTTTATAAATTGACCACATGTCAATCTGAAACCCGATGTGGTCGGAATGACTCCAAGTGCATATTTTCAGTATAAGATCATATTTCTAGTTTAAAACATGCATCCAATATCAAATACTAAGAAAAAAAATCATGGATTTATATCAATAATTATAGAAAAGTTCCATAATTAATTTTTCACATGTAGGAATTGACCTCACATCAATTTGACACACAATATGTTCAATATGACTCTAAGTGAGTTCTTTTAATAAAAAATTTTCATTTTGGTTGAAAACACACATGAAATAGCAAAAAATGTGAATAAGATCCTATATTTTTTAAAACTTTTGGAAAATGATCCATAATTCATTTTTTATTTGTAGTAATTAACCACATGTCAATCTGACACATGATGTCATCGATCTAACTTGAAGTTTATGTTTTCAATAAAAAAGTACCATTTTAGTTTAAAACACACAGCAAATAGACAAAACCAATAAAATGAGAACATATTATTTTCAAACATTAATAAAACAATCCATAATTCATTTTTAACATTTAGGAATTGATCTCACACCAATTTAACATATGTTGTGGAAGATATGACTTGATGTGCATGTTTTCAATAAATAAATATTATCTTAGTTTAAAATAGACATTAAATAGAAAAAATCAAGAAAAAGAGATTAGATTATATTAAAAAATAAGTATAATGTTCCATAATTAATTTTTTACCTATAAGAATCGATACTACATCAATCTGACACCCGATGTGGTCGTTATGACTCATAGTGTGTGTTTTCAACACAAATATTTTATTTTAGTTTAAAACATGAATCACATATCCAAAACCATAAAAAAAAAATATTTTATGGTTTTTAAACATTTTTAAAATGATCCATAATATATTTTTGATTTGTAGGAACAAAGAAAAAATTAATCAAATACCATATGTGGTCAGTATGAATCTAGGTAGTTTTAAATATAAAAGTGACATTTTAGTTTAAAACACATGTCACATGCTCAAAACTGAGAAAATGAGGTTTTATTATTTTCAAACTTTTTTAAAATGATCCATAATTGAATTTTGATATGTATGAATTTACCACACTCCATTCAGACACACGATGTGGTTGATATGACTCTAAGTGAATGTTTTTTATATAGAACTGTCATTTTATTTTAAAATGCATTACATAGACAAAACCTAGTAAAAAAGTAAGTAATGTTTTCAAACTTTATAAAAAAGGTTCATAATTAATTATTAACCTTTAGGAATTTACCACATGTCATTTTGACACCCAATGGGGCTGGTATAACTCGAAGTGTGTGTTTTCAATAAAAAAAGTGTCATTTTAGATTAAAACTCGCATAAAATATCTAAAATTGAGAAAATGAGCATGTATAGTTTACAAAAATGAGTAAAATAGTACATAATTAATTTTTCAAATATAGTAATTGATCTCACATAAATCTAGCACATGATATTGTTGGAATGAATCAATGTGAATGTCTTCAATACAAAAGTGTCACTTTAGTTTAAAACACACATCAAATAGCCAAAACTAGAAAAATTAGATCATAATTTTTTCAAAATTTAGGAAACTTACCCATAATTCATTTTTTACAAGTAGGAATTGACTTCACATCAATCAGGAACAAGATATAGTTGATATTACCCAAAGTGTGTGTTCTCAATACGAAAGTGCCATTTAAATTTAAAACATACATCAAATAGACAAAATTTGAAAAACAAGATTGGATTTATTTAAATTAGTAGGAAAAAATCCATAATTCAATTTCCACATGTAGGAATTGACTGCACATCAATCTGACACACGATATGGTCGATATGACTCAAAGTGCATATTTTCCATATGAAAAATCCATTTTAGTTTAAAACACACATCAAATATCCAGAACCAAGAAAATGAGATTAGATTTCTTTTTCAAACTTTATGAAAATTGTACATAATTCATGTATGACCTATACGAATAGACCCCATTTAATTTTGACACCCAAAGGGGTCGTTATGACTTGAAGTGTGCATTTTCAATACAAAAGTGTCATTTTATTTTAAAACACACATCCCATATCGAAATCAATGAAAAACATCTCATATTATTTTCATACTTTATAAAAATGATCCATAATATATTTTTAACGTATAGTAATTAACCAAACATTAATGTGACACCTGATGTAATCGGTATGACTCTAAGTAATTTTCAGTATAAATGTTCCATTTTACTTTAAATTATGTTTCACATGATCAAAACAAATAAAAAAGAGATCATATTTTTTAGCAATAGTAAAACTATCTATAATTCATTTATGTCATTTAATAATTGAACACATTCCAATCCAATACATTATGTGGCTCATATGGCTCGAAGTGTGTGTTTTTAATTTAAAACTGTCATTTTAGTTTAAAAAGAATCACATATCCAAAACCTATAAAATGAGTACATATTATTTTAAAACATTATAAAAATGTTCTATCATTCATTTTTGACCAGTATGAATTAACCAGAAATAAATCTGATGCTGGATGTGGTTGGTATGACTTGAAGTGCGTGTTTTAAATACAAAAGTGTCATTTTAGTTTAAAACATGCATCAAATAGACAAAACTAAAAAATGAGTGTGAATTGTTTTCAAAATTTATGAAAATGGTCCATAATTCATTTTCTATGTTTAAGAATGGACCTCATATCAATCTGACACACGATGTGGTCGGTGTTACTCGAAGTGAATGTTTTGAATAAAAAAGTTCCATTTTAGTTTAAAACGCACATCAAATAGCCAAAACTAATAAAACAAGTTCAAATTGTTTTCAAAATTTCAAAAAATGGTCCAAAATTCATTTTTCACATGTATGAATTGACTGAATTTCAATCTGATGCACGATGTAGTCGATATTACTCGAAGTGCATTTTTTCAATACAAAAGAGCCATTTTAGTTTAAAATAGACATCAAATAGAAAAAACCATGAAAACAAGATCATATTATTTTATCACAATAGGAAAATCATCCATAATTCATTTTACAGGTGTAGGAATTGACTGCACATCAATCTAGCACAGAATTTGGTCGATATGTCTTGATGTTCATGTTTTCAATAAAAAAATAAAATTATATTTTAAAACACATTTCATATATCCAAAACCAAGAAAATAAGCTCAGATTGTTTTAAAAATTTAGGTAAAAAGTCCACAATTCATTTGTGACCTATAGGAATCAACCCCATGTCAATCAAACTCTTGATGGGGTCGGTATGACTTTGACTGCAGGTTTTCAATACAGATGCATCGTTTTAGTTTAAAATGAACATCACTTAGGAGAAACTACGAAAATGAACTTTAATTATATTAAAATGTTATGAAATAAATCTATAATATAAGTTTGAAATGTTGGAATTAACATTACATCAATATGAGACATGATTTGGTCAGTATGACTCTAAGTATTTTTCAATATAGAAGTGTCATTTTTATTTAAAGCTCATGTAACATGCTCAAAACTGATAAAATAAACTCATATTGTTTTCAAAGATTAAGATAGTGATCCATAATTTAAAGACCTGGAAATTCCTTGTAATTTTTTTAATTATATGGGAATTTTTCGAGTCTGCAAAAAATGATGGCGCGTGATTCCAAGGCTCGGTGTGCCCAGAATGAATTTATGAAATTTTTTTAGGTATGTTCAGTAAACGTGCATGCAGTTTTTTGTAACTTTTGAACCAATGCTCGAAATTGAAATCCGAGGACACCATTGAACTCGTTGGTCCGATATTCACTTAAAGAGACCTTTACCTCGACCACAGTAGGTCGAGGGTGGAAGTTAATTTTTAACTTTTTTAAGGGAGAAGAAAAATAAAATTATTTAACCTTTTATTTTTCTTTTGGAACCTCTCTATTTGAGTTATGGAGGTGGGGACCACCCAAACTAGAAAACCAACTATTTGAATTCAATGGTGGAGACCACCCAACCCTTCACCCCCCTTTTAATGGGAGATGACTATTGGAATTCCTCCACATTAATTATTCCACATACCATTAATTAATTATGCCAAAAACAACTTAATTAATGGACACCTCTAATTAAATTAATAAAACTTGATTTAATAAGTTGGTTGTTCATTTTTGGTGGAATTGGGGGAAGTTTTGGAAAAAAATGAGAGATGGGAGAACTTTAGAGAAACTATTCATCCAACGAAGAATGATCTCACCAACAAATAACATACATGGGACTCTAGAACGAGGATGACACATGAGCCCGAATTTGGAAGTGTGTTGCGGAAGCGACAATCGTTGGCACCTTCATCGCCTTCACTCACATCATCTCGCTACACTTCTAACGAGCAATCGAGGCAGGGTTTATTGTTTTTTGTATACTCCCTTACCCCGTTCTTGTCATTCTTCATGACTCAAGAAAATTTAATCCACTTTCTACCATTCTAACGTGGAGGGTGTGGGCCAAACAAACACGGCCCAACCTCTCCGCAACCTATGGGAATTTTTTGTGGTCTTGAATCATTGTAGACATCCCGAGGTGAGTGTGGAAATGTTTGGAATGAAAATCGGGCCACCGGGGCACACTCGGTGACCCAAAGAATGTCGCCAGAGACCGTGCCAGTGACTGACACTGAAGGGATTGAGAGTGGCGGCCGGTACTCCAGCCGGCTGCAATGAAGACTATGACGCGACCATGCTTCCAGAGAAGGGCCGCAGCCCATCGGTCGTGGCGGAGCAAGGGTGGTGGACGACTACTCAAAGGGGAGGTGGTGGCGTGCGTCTGCGCCATCGGGTGTGCCGGAGCTGCGGCCTTGTGCCGCGTGGATGAGGCGAGGGTGGTCGACTAACTGCCAGCCACCAGTGCTTGTGCGGCGCATGACAATGCCGTGGAGAGGAGGTTGGCCGACCGGCCAGCCGCGAGCCAGCTGGCCACTACACCGCATGCAGGGCCGAACCCAGCTGGCCGAGCCAGACCTAGAGGGATGGTTCAGACCTAGTGTCGGACCCAGGTCAGGATGGGTCGACCTGAATCAGATCGGGTCGACCGGGTTAGACCGGACGAGGACCAAGTTTGACCCTTTTCGTTCTTTCGGCCATATCTTGATCTACGGGCATCTGTTTGACGAACCATCTACAGCGCCATATACCTTGGGTAGAGAAGGTCCTTTTGGTATACCCCACTTGAGTTTTGGATAAATTTGGGGTACGATTGGGTTGGATCGGACACAAATCCAATGGGTCCCTCAGGACTAAAAGGCCAATAACTTACAGATCGGGCATCCGATTGGCTCATCGTCTATTGCGTTGAGACCCCTATGACATGGAGGTCCGTTGGGATACTACTTCATGGGAGTTTTTGGCAGTTGGCGTATCTACTTGTGGCTTGAGGATAAGTTTCTCCCCGAATCAAGCGAGCATAGTGTGGGAACCCTATAACTGGCTGTATCATGAGAAAGGGATCCAATGTGGGTTTGTGCTTTGGGAACCTATGTGGGTCTGTACTTTGGGATCCGATGTGGGTCTGTGCTTTGGGATCCTATGTGGGTATGTGCTTTGGAATCTTATGTGGGTCTATGTTTGAGAGTCCCACTTGGATCCGCTCTATTAAATCCATGTGGGACTACTCTAGGATCCTACGTGGGTCTTCTGTATTAGGATCCCATGTGGGTCTGATGATTTAGGATCCTACGTGGGTCTGCCTCCTAATAGAGTAAGATGATTTAGTAGTTACACATAATCATCTTTACTATTGTACCTATGTTATACCTGGTGTGAGTTGATTCCTTACCTTTGTGGTATTCTTTTGTGTGGTGTACCGTTGTGGAACTTACCTTAGTGGTACTACCTTTGTGGTATTCTTCTGTGTGTCATACCTTTGTGGTACTTACCTTCGTGGTGAAACCTTTTTGGTATTCTTTTGTGTGGTGTACCTTTGTGGTACTTACCTTCATGTTGATACCTTCGTGGAATTCTTCTATGTGGTGTTACCTTCATGGTACTTACCCTTGTGGTGTTACCTTCATGGTATTCTTTCCTATGTGGAACAATTGTACTTTGGATAAGAGTTAGGCCTTGTGTTTCCTCATGAATGAGATGGGTATACTTGATAACTTAGGTATATGTATGGGCATATACCTAAGTAGGGTAGTGATATGTTTTCATGCTTTGTAGTTACTCTTTGTGGGTTTTTTGAGACCTTCGAGGGTCTCGAGTCCCTACTGAGTATCGTTATACTTACCCCTGCACAGGATATACCCACACCTTGTTGTGTTTGGTGCAGACGACGGACAGCGATGACTAAGTACAAGGGTACTATGACTGGAGGTAGCTCGGAAGTGGACCCTAGACAAGGCGTACCGCAGAGAAGAATGTTCAAGAGCTGTACCTACCCTTCAGGCAGGGTCCTTGGCGGGTGTTAACAAGAGTTGTTTCAGTTTACATGTTCTTTCCATTTTTCTTGTACTTTCTAGTTGGGCTTGTATTATAGCCCCTTTTTCTTACTATAAACACTCTTTTTACTATACAGTTGACTTGTGTTTGTATCTTTCTGTGTGTTTGGTTGCATGTTTTTACAGGTTATAAAGGCAATGCCTTCCTGATTTTTAGGGAATATGCATTTCGGTGCTAGACGCTGGCCCCTGGCCTATGGAAGGTGGGATTGGTGTAGTCATGGAATGAGCCCCGGGGCATGGGTCATGACCAATTCGTATCAGAGGAGTCGGTTCTACTGTAAAACATTGGAATCTGATCTTCTAACGACAATAGTGTTAGGTTTTATGAGTGTGGTTATCAGTTTATGGAATACAGTGTTTGGGCGGCAGCTGACGTATCCATACACTAGGACCCTGACTTCTGATTTCTAATTTCTGACTCAGTGCACGAAAACACTAATTGTGTGTGTGTTTTGAAAAGTTTTCTGTGTTATCTCCTTGAGTTAGCTCACCAGGTATAACTGATTGACCATGGCATACCTATTTATTTTCAGGATTCCTCTACACAGACAGATAGCTAGGGTTCTAGGAACAGTACATGATGACAACCCACCGAGTGATGAGGCCTCGGTGTAGGGCCCTTTATCAGTAGAGGCGCCAGCGGAAGCACCAACGGTACCATTACCCATTGGGCCACCGATTCAACCAGCCCCAATAGAAGAGGGTGCACACCACTTGAGCAAATTTCATGAGTTCCAACGCGAGAGGCCGCCCAGGTTCAGGGGTGAGACGGACCCCCAAGCGGCTGAGGATTGGCTAGAGGATGTGGTGAGAGTCTTTTGACTGGTAGGGATACCAGCTAATCTCATGGAGATCCTTGTCGGCATTCTCTTGTAGCTGGCAGCAGACAGATTTCACAGAGGTCCAAGAGGACCAAACCTATAGGTGGACGACCACAAGATTCAGGGTCAGTTGTGCAGGGCACCAGAGAGAGAGCTATTCATGAGAGGAGAAGGTAGTGTTACACATGCGGTGGGCAGGGTCACATGGCTCATGACTGTCTGACCCATCAAACGGATGATCAGCAGACAGTCGAAAGACTGCCTAGGCAGAGACAGAGGTTTGACCGAGGAGGTCTGTAGGGAGCATGCAGATGTGGTAGAGGATCTGGCCAAGAAAATGGCGGTGGGAAACAATTCGAGGTGTTACCGCCACCACCACCAAGAGGTCCACCCCAACCACAGAAAGTAGGTGGACAGGGGTGAGCTCAGATCCCGGCAGCTGAGGCCTATGACCACGGTGCTCTGGAGATGATACGAGGTATGATCTGTGTCTACTCCATCGTAGTTACAATACATATAGGCATAGGTTCCAGTCATTCTTTTATTTCCACTGCCCTCGTTTGGAGCTCGGAGATTCCAACAGGGCTGTTGGCTCGATCCTTACTGCTAGAGACTCCTACGAGGGTGGATTCGACAATTACACACTGGTTCTGATAGTGTGAGCTTACTATAGGAGGTGAGAGCTTCGGCTGGGATATCCTAGTAGTGACGTCGAGGCCTTACGACTTCATCTTGGGTATGTACTGGTTATCTATACTCCATGCTCAGATTGACTGTATTAGGTGCAATGTGGTGTGTATCTGCACTGATGGGACTAGGTTTACCTTCACCGATGAGAATGGAGCCTTTGCAGCACTAGATGGACTTACCCGGAGGAGAGTACATTTGATCAATCATCTGTTGGCTAGCCTTACCCTTGGAGCGGTTGATGTGGAGCGTCTGAGTAATCCTATAGTGGTGGACCGGTACGCAGATGTCTTCCGTGATGATGTTCTAGGTCTGCCTCCTCATAGAGATGTGGAATTTTACATTGATTTGTTCCCCAGGATGACACTGATATCTACACAAATATATCAAATGTCTCCCATGGAGCTTTGTGATTTGTGGGTACATATGGAGGACTTATATAGGATGGGGTTCATCTGGCCCAGTGTTTCTCCTTGGGCAGCCCTGAATTTGTTCACCAAGAAGGTGGATGGGAGCTTGAGACTTTGTGTTGACTATCATCGCCTGAACCAGGTGACTGTGAAGAACAGGTACCCACTCCTGAGGATTGACGACCTCTTTGATCAGTTGAAGGGATCATAATGGTTCTTGAAGATAGACCTTAGATCAAGCTATCACTAGTTTAGAGTACGAAATGAGGATGTGCAGAAGATGACTTTAAAATGTCATCACGACCACTACGGGTTCTTGGTTATTCCATTCGGAATGACCAACACTCCAGTAGTGTTCATGGGACTCATCAACAGGATCTTTCAGTCATACCTTGATCGCTTTGTAGTAGTCTTCATCGACGACATTCTGATCTACTTGGCTACCGAGGAGGAGCATCCCTATCATTTGCAGATAGTTTTGGACAAACTCTGAGAGAACCAGATTTATGGTAAGCTCTCGAAGTGCCAGTTCTATATCAAAGAGGTTCACTTTCTGGGACATGTCATATTGGAGGCTGGAGTTTTAGTGGATCCAGCGAAGATTGAGGTGGTACTTTCTTGGAAGCCACCCAAGAGTGTGATGGAGGTACAATGTTTCCTGGGTTTGGCTAGATACTATCAGAGATTTGTGCCAGATTTCGCCAGAGTTGTAGCACCTTTTTCAGGGTTGATGAAGAAGGGGAAACCCTTCGTGTGGTTAGAGAGATTCCCATGGATTTTTCAGGATCTGAGGTAGAGGCTGACTAGTTCCCCCATATTGAGGCTTCTAGAGGAGGGTGTTCGGTACGTAGTCTACTGTGATGCCTTAGGGACCGAGCTCAGGTGTTTCCTGATGAAGGAGTGAGCAGTTATCGCGTATGATTCTCAACATCTAATACAACATGAGAAGAACTATGGTACCCATGACATGGAGTTAGCAGCAGTGGTCTTCACCTTGAAGATGTTGTGACATTACATGATGGGCGAATGTTTTACAGTCTAATCATAACACAAGAGTCTTAGGTATATCTTCTCTCAGAAGGACCCGAACCTGAGACATCAACATTGGATCATGTTCCTCCAGGACAATGACATTGAGATAGTCTATACTCCTGGGAAGGGGAACGTTGTAGTAGATTCACTCAGTAGGAGATCGGGTCTACAACTACTAGGTGAGGCAAAATAGTAGCTGGACGCTTTATGGATATCCTTTCTGGAACTAGATGGAGCATCTTTTCTTTATTGTCTTACAGTCACTCCCCCACTTCTTCATCGAGTCCGGGAGGTGCAGTATGTGAACATTGATTGTGAGGCTCGATGTGCTCAGATATCCATAGGACAGGCACCTGATGGATTTTCAGAAGGTGGGGATCACGTCACCCTTTTCAGAGGATGTACCATGGTACCAATGTCATTTCATGAGGAAGTGTTGTGGGATTTCTACACATCCCCTCGAGCGGTACATCCATAAGTGGCGAAGATGTACCAGGATCTTCGATGACAACACTGGTGGCTGGGAATGAAGAAAGAAGTATAAAATTTTGTCTCTTGGTGCCTCAGTTTTCAGCAAGTGAAAGTGGAGCATCAGGTACCAGCAGGCTTAGTTCAGCCTTTACAGATCCTAGAGTGAAAGTGGGATAGGATATCCCTAGAATTCATGATAGGATTTCCACGAACATTTAGGGGTCATGATTCTATTTGGGTGATCTTCTAACGACTCCCCAAGTCGTCCCACTTCCTACCGATCAGAGAGCAAGGTTCAGTAGAGAGCATGGGATGCCTCTATGTGAAGGAGATTATGAGGCGACATGGAGTACCCTAGATGATTGTCTCTGATCATGATGCATGTTTCACTTCCAGGCTATGTATGGGGTTGTAGGAGGCTTTCAGGATGTAGCTTCATTTGAGCACCGCCTTCCATCCTTAGATGGTTGGATAGACTGAGCAGACCATTCAGACCCTTGAGGACATGTTACGTGCTTGCATCCTCGACATCAGTCACAATTGGAAGGATCACTTTCCCTTAGTTGAGTTTTCTTACAACAACATCTATCTCTCCACCATTGGGATGGAACCTTTCGAGATGTTTTATGACCGACCTTGCAGATCACCTTTGTGCTGGACTGACCCAGGGGAGTGAGCACTCATAGAACCAGATATGGTACAGGCTACCACAAAGAAGGTGCCGATTATCCAGGATCGGATGAAGACTATACTGATCAGGCATAAGTCTTATGCTGACTGGAGATGGAGACCTTTGGAGTTTGAGGATGGTGACCACATCTTTCTATGGGTCTCACACCAATGAGGTTTGCAGAGATTTGGATGGGGTGGAAAGTTATCTCTGAGGTTTATCGGACCCTTCTAGGTCCTCAGCAGAGTTTGCGAGGTGGCTTACCACTTATCTCTTCCACTTCAGCTACACCGGGTGCACAACGTCTTCTGCATATCCCAGTTGAGGAGACACGTGCATGACCCTTCACACATCATTGACTGGGGAAAGCTGGACATCGATGATGGGGTAACGTTTACGGAGGTTCCAGTGGAGACTGAGGATCTATAGGAGAGACTCCTTTGTGGGCGATCAATACCTTTGGTGCATGTATGTTGGCAGCACGATAACCTCCAGGAGCGCACGTTGGAGCGGGAGGCTCAGATTTGTGCTCAATACCCCAACTTGTTTCCCTAGTTTTGTAATGTGGCTTTCGGGGATGCAAATCCCTAAGGTGGGGAGAATGTAAAGACCCAAAAATTCCAGGTAATTTTTTTTAATTATTTGGGAATTTTACGAGTCTACGAAAATTGACGGCGCGTGATTCTGAGGCCCGGTGTGCCCAAAATGAATTTCTGAACTTTTTTTTGGTACGTTCAGTAAACGTGTGTGTGAGTTTTTGTAACTTTTGAACCAGCGCGCGGAATTGATATCTGAGGAAACTTTTAAACTCGCAACACTGTTATTCTCTTAAGGAGACCTTCACCTTGACCACAGTAGGTCAAGGGTGGAAGTAAATTTTTCACTTTTTCTAGGGAGAAGGAAAATAAAATTATTTAACATTTTATTTTAATTTTGAAACCTCTCTATTTTAGTTATGGAGTTGGGGACCACCTGAACTATAAAACCCCCAATTTTAATTCAATGTTGGTGACCACCTAACCCTTGAACTCCCCATTTAATGGGAGATAACTCTTGGACTTCCGCCACTTTAATTGTGCCACCTACCATTAATTAATTCTTCCAACATCAACTTAATTAATGGCCACCTCTAATTAAATTAATAAAAATTAATTTAATAAGTCGGCTATTCATTTTTGGTGGAATTGGGTGAAGTGTTGGGAAAAAAAGAGAGTTGGGGGAACTTTGGATAAACTCTTCCTTCAATGAAGAATGCTCTCACCAATAAAGAACATACATCTGAATCAAGAATGAGGATGACGCATGAGCCTGACTTTGGAAGCGTGTTGTGGAAGCGATGATCGTTGGAACCCTCACCGCCTTCACCGACATCATCTCATGACACTTTCAATGAGAAATCGAGGTAGGTTTTATTGTTGTTTGTATACTCCCTTACCAAGTTTTTGTCGTTCTTCATGATTCAAGAAAATCTAATCCACTTTCTACCATTCTAACGTGGAGGGTGTAGGATAAAAAACACGACGCAACCTCTCAGAAACCTATGTGAATTTTTGGTGGTCTTGAATCGTTGGTTACATCTCGAGGCGAGTATGGAAATTTTCGGAATAGAGATCGGGCCATCATGGAACACCCGATGACCCGAAGAAAGTTGTCGGCGACCGTGCCGGTGACTGAAACCAAGGGGGTCAGGAGCGGCGACTGGTACTCTGGCTGGCTGTGATGAAGACTGCGGCACAATTATGCCACTAGAGAAGGGTCACGGCCCATCATCCGTGGCAAAGCAAGGGAGGAGGCCAGCCACGCGAAGCGGAGGCAGTGCAAGAGCCAAGACCTTATGCCATGGCGGTGAGGCGAGGGTGGTCGGCTTGCTGTCGGCGATCGGTGATGGTGCGGCACAAGACCACGCCGCGCAGAGGAGGCTGGCTGACCAGCTAGCTATGAGCCAGCGGGTCGCCCCGTGGGCCGGGCTACGCTGGTTGGCTGAGTCGGACCCAGGGTTGGACCCAGGTCGGGCCGGGTCTGGTCGGGTCGGTCCGACCAGGTCAGATCAGAACGGGACCAACTTCGGCCCTTTTCGTTCTTTTGAGCTATGAGTGTCCTTTTGATGAACTTTATGTGGCTATGGAATCCTTGGGTTGAGAGGGTCCTTTTATTATAACCAACTTTTGTTTTAGATAAATTTGGGGTATCGTCGGGTTTGATCGGACACGAATCCAACTAGGCCCTTGGGACTAAAAGGACAATAACTTACAGATCGGGCGTTTGATTGACGCACCGTCTATTGCGTTGAGACCCATATTATGTGGAGGTACTTTAGGATACTTCTTCATGGGACTTCGTAGCAGTTGGGGTATTGAGATGTGCCATGAGGAGCGATTTCTCCTAGAATCAAGCGAGGTTAGTGCCGGAACCTTGTAGCTGGCTGTAACATGAGAAAGGGATCCTATGTGGGTCAGTGCTTTGGGATCCTACATGGGTCTATGTTCAAGAGTACCACTTGGATCCGCTCTAAGAAATCCATATGGGACAACTCTAGGATCCTACATCGGTCTGATGTATAGGATCCTACGTGGGTCTGATGATTTAGGATCTTGTGCGGGTCTTCCTCTTAACAGAGTAAGATGATTCAGTAGTTACTTATAATCATCTTTACTACCATACCTATGTTATACCTAGTGTGATATGAGTCCTTAAAATTTTGGAAACACCTTTTTGGTATTCTTCTTTGTGGAATACCTTTATGGTACTTACCTTCATGGTAATATCTTTTTGGTATTCCTCTGTGTGGCGTACCTCTGAAGTACTTACGTTTGTGGTGATACCTTTCTGGTATTCTTCTGTGTGGAATACCTTTTTGGTACTTACCTTCATGGTGATACCTTCGTGGTATTCTTATGTGTTTCATTACCTTCTTGGCACTCACCCTTGTGGTGTTACCTTCGTGGTTTTCATTCCTACGTGGAACAGTTTTTCTTTGGCTATGAGTTAGGCCATGTGTTTCTTCATGAATAAGATGGTTATACTTGATAACTTAGGTATATGTATAGGAATATACCTATGTATGGTAGTCAGATGTTTTCATGATTTTTGGTTACCCTTTGTGGTTTTTGTGTGACCTTCGAGTGTCTTGAGGTCCCTACTAAGTATTGTTATACTCACCCATGCACGGGCTATTCCCGCACCTTGTTGTGTTTACTGCAAAAGATGGAAAACTGTGACTGAGGATGAGGGAACCAGGACTGGAGGTAGCTCGACGGTGGACCTTAGACGAGGTGTACCATAGAGACGACCATTCCAGAGCTATACCTACCCTTCAGGTAGGGTCTTTGGCTGGTGTTCACATGAGCTTTTCAGTTTACTTGTACTTTATAGTTTTCTTGTACTTTCCAGTTGGGCTTGTATTCTGGCCCCTTTTTCTTACGATACACAATCTTTTTACTATACATTTTACATGTGTTCATATCTTTCTGTGTACTTGGATGCGTTTGTTTACAGGTTATAAATGCAATGCCTTCTTAGTTTTTAGGGAATAAGCCTTTCAATGCTAGTCGTTAGCCCCTGGCCTATGGAAGGTGGGCTTGGGGTAGTCACGACATGGGACTCGGGGGATGGGTCGTGACACATAATTAAATCTTTATGTGTTTTAATTCAAATCATTCCAATCAAACACATTATGTTGGAGATATGACTCAAAGTGTGTTATTTTAATAGAAAACTTTTATTTTAGTTTAAAAATTTCCACAAAGCCAAAACTAAGAAAAATATTTCATATTGTTTTCAAAAATTAGTAAAAAATTCCAAAATTCATTTTTTACCTATAATAATTGGCCACATGTTAATCCTATATTTGATTTAGTAGATATTACATAAATAGAAGGTTTTCAAAACAAATGTTTCATTTTAGTTTAAAACACACATCAAATAGAGAAAACTGAGAAAAAGATCTCATATTGTTTTCAAAATTTAGGAAAATAGTCCATAATTAATTTTTCAAATGTTGGAATTGACATCACATCAATCTGACACATGATGTATTAAGTATGACTCGAAGTTCATGTTTTCAATATAAAGGTTCTATTTTAGTTTCAAATACACATCACATTGACAAAAATGAGAAAACAAACTCAAATTATTTTCTCATTATTTTATCTTCTATTACATAATTAATTTACTTATCATTTTTTCCTTATAATTATTTAATTTTTATATATATAATGTTGTAAGATGAATAAGAAATGGTGAGATAGTTTTTTATTTTTTCTTAAAAAGTTAGTCCACTTGGATTGGATCCCATATATTGTGAGTTTTCTATCACCATAGATGATATCCAATTCAAGAGAACCTAATTTTTGGAACAATAATAATTGGTGTGACATGTATGTAACACCCCAAGCTTCCATGATGTGCTTCTCTTTGAATAATATAGTAGCTTGTGTTGTACGCAACTTCGAGTTCTAACAAACACCACAACCAATCAGACTTGCCATTATGAATAGTAATACACACTTTTTAAAATTTTATAAATTTAATATTTAAAAATTGACTTCATTTTTGGATTCAGAATATCGAAATTAGCTTAGGGTGAATTTTTCGTATTTTTCTGAAAACATTCAAATTTTGATGAATAGTGAAAAAAACATTGAGTTATTGTTTAAAACTGATTTTTCATTTAAATAATAATTTATTTTATTTAAGTTTAATTAAGGTAAAAATAGATACATAATACCTATATAATTTCAATGTAATTCATTGGAGTTAGTCCAGAATAATTTTAGATATATAAAAATTTTATTAAACTTTTCACCGTCTTTTACCCACCTCCTAGGAGAATTTGGAAAATCACATAAAACTTAATTTTACCACTTCTGTTAGTGGAATTCCAAAAATCCAAGAGACAGGGTTAATATCAAGGAGAAAAATGTGGTTCAATGAGATGAAAATAATTTTTGGTGAATAGTAAATTTTTACTTTTATTTACCACGATTAAAAGTAAATAGGGTAATTAAGGGTAAAAATGATATTAATATTATCCTAAAACATGTCCTAATTATATTTTAAAAGTCTATCTCTACCAAAAACAACCTTATGAATAAAATATTATCATTTAGGTCAACTTGGATTAGATTAGGACATTAATTATTATTTAATTCAAAGAAGAGTTAAAAGAGTTAAAATCAAAGTTTAATTACTAAAACATTTTTAATATAGGGTCATACATAAAATAAATTCAATTGTAAATATTAATTAGAAATATAAACATATTTCCTACATAATGGTATTTTATTTATAATTTTTAGACATTAAATAATTTAATTTATTCATGACACAATGGTGATGCAGTAATTACCTAATTAATAAAATATTAAAATAATTGATATTGTAAATATCCAAATAAATTTAATTCGAGACTTTTTATGAATTAAAATAATTTTATTGGTTAATACGACATATTAATATTGATTTAATTTTGTTTTTTCGAAGTAATCATTTTGTTATGAGTTTCAAAAAAATCAAATACCAAATAGTGTCAAAATTGACATAAAAGAGTTTTTAATACAAATATTATATTGTTAATTTATATTATATTCCTAAAAATCTAAGGTTCAGCCAGGAGACTTAAATAATGATAGGTGTATCATTTATGGACCACTTGGGGTCACTTGGAAGTTTATAGTAAGTTTTTTAGCTATATAATATAAAAATACAAAGTGACATGGTAAATGTCAAACTAATTAACTAAGAGTTAAAACTAAAATATAAGGTTAATAAAGTGACCCAAAACTATCTAAAACCTATTGGTAGAGTGGTTTTAGACCTATCCCCTCCTTAAACTTTAAATAATCTACTTTGGAGAAATTAGAAACCGAATATGAATTTATTATAACAATAATATCTCTAGCTTTTTCAAAGGTGCCCCTCACCCCTCTTATAAAAGGGCACTTCACCTTCTCTCAATTTCGCACCTTCAAAGCCTTTGGGATGGGCCAACCTCTACCCAAATACAATCTCAAAAATCCTCCATTCATCCTAGAGGCATTCCTTTAGTCATAAAGTCATCCTAAGGAGCCCTTTTGATCAAATAAAAAGGAAGAACCCAAAGAAGAGGTAATGTTTTCACCACCCTCTTTCAAGTTCCATTCTTCTTCAACTTCTTTTTTCTTTGTTATTTACATTCTAAAATAATAACTCTAGTATCTTCTATATAATGTGATGTTATTATAAATATGTTATAACTATATTCAGTATTCTATCCATCCTTTGGATGACATGTCACCATATGTGTGTACGTACGGCTTACCCTCTCCACGTCGTTGTGTAATTGTTATTCAATATATTATTATTTGGATGGGTATAATAATGATGTGTAATTAATGTAAATAATAAATATAACATGATAATTAGTCTTTATATATGATATACCATCCAATTATATATTATTTTAATATCAAAAGAATGATATTGTCCCTCGTGCGTACATACGGACTACCATCTCCACGAACGTGAAGAGATTCATTCCCCATCGTATCCATTCAAGAATAATTCTCATTCGATGATTAGAAGTAATGTTTACAAACATTATATCATTCTGGATATGAATAAGATACAACCTATCCATAAAAAACATGACTTATGTAACAAAACATATAAAAGAAAACGAGTAAGTTAACACCCAAAACGACGATAATACTAAAATATTATTAACAAAGCATTATTAGAAGATCATATAAGATATAATAATTATGTATACAGTTCTTGTATAATTTAATAACAATGTTTTAACTATTATACAATAGGTTAACATACCATCAACTAATTAAATGTACAATGTAAGGGTTTATTTCACAATCTCTTCATTATCTGAGATTGTTTATACGTAATTATCTACTAGGACCTCTTTATCATCCACGTCCATGTTTCTTAAAAATGTATTTCAAATCATTATTAATATTTTAAAGACTATGGGATAAATTCATTTAAACCCTTTTTTACTTTTTATAAGATGTTTATAAAGGAATCATTCTATCATTTTCCAAACAAGGTCCTTTTTAACCTGTTTGACAGAATTAAGGTAAGAATGACTTTTTTAACTTATATAATGGGTGTGGCTATTTTCCGCCATTATAAAATTGTAGAAGCATACCTTACTAGATTATAAGAATATTTTCAAATTAAATTTTTTATTTTATAATTATGTGACTTTGAAATGATTTCAAAAAATAGATATTTCTCTGAAATAGTTTTGATTTCATCTATGTCAACATCCTTTGATGGATTTTAAGCTTATTTGATGTTTATTTATTATGATACAAAACTTCCATATTGTATTGAAGGTTTTGTGATATGTTTGACTCTAGATGTGTTATTTTTATACCATTCATGGTTTATTGATAAAGTATTGACATTTCGTATGCTTTTTCTAATACGAATGTTTATGTTATGTTTAAACCTGTTCATATGAGGAATGCATTGGACTTAATATGTGACGGGTGGATCCCGCTATAGCTCCTCGATGCATCGGTAGGTATCATGAGACAAACTAGTGTCTTGGAACAAGTCCATGACAAAATCTTATTTTTAGTCTTATCACGAGGCCTTGGCTATGTGTTTATGATAGTCTGGAATTATGCATTCCATCATTATGAAATTGGTTATTGATATTTCATGTGATTATTCGACTAGTAGAATATCCATGTGAATAAGTAAATGGAATTATTTTATTTTATCTTTTCCATATTATGATTAAGTTCAAGTTTATAAGGATTTTTAGTTATACATTGCCTTAAATGTTTATGCTTATTTATAAATGTTTCTGCTATATTGTTATCCTTACTGAGCATCTGAGCTCACCCCTTTCAATGTTTTATTTTTCCCAGGATGTGAAGAAGTAAATTATGAAGGACCTGTAGGGATAGTATGAGTGGATATGAAGACAAGATTTTGTAGTATTAGTTTTCACATTATGATGTAATGTAAACATTATGAATATATCTAGTTATTCCATGGCTACTAAACTAATCGGTCTTTTGAGACTTGATCTTTTGTGATCATGCCAATATTATGTAATAATTCACCGACTCTGGGTTACTGGGGTTGGGGCGTTACAATGTAAGAGTCAAACGAAACTCAATTTGATACAAAATTTTCCTAGTATGAATCAAAGTATATATTTTTAGGTTAAAATCAATACTTTGTGTTAAATTGTTTTTTATAGTATTACTAACATATATTTTTTCTTATATAAGTGAACTCTTTTCCATGATCTAGGTGGTTTTTCCAATAATAGAACGACCCAGGGAAGGGGGCCAAAGATAGTGGAAAATTTTTGTATTTAAATGTTTATGATAATTTTTACTTATGTAATTTTACAAACTAATGTTTGAAATGTCTATAATATAATGTTTTTTCTTGTATTTTTGTTTTAAATTTTATTTTAATTAAATTCTATTTTTGTAACCTATTTTTTATATCATTTTCCTACCATTTTTACTACTATAGTGTTCTATAATTGTAATACCATGCTATAGTAGTATGCCCCTTTATCATTTCTAGTAAAAGCACTAATAAAGGTACCTTTTATTCATGCTAGTAAAAAGAACTGGTAAAGGGATCCTTTATCAGCTCATTTACTAGAGTTGATAAAATGTTCCTTTATTAACACTAAATAATAGATCTGGTAAAGGGATAATTTATAATCACTACTAAAATCATTAATAAAGGGTTCCTTTATCAGTGCTATTTTTAGTGTGGATATAGTATCCCTTTATAAAAAGATTTTTTCTAGCACTGATAATGGCCTAGGGATTTTAATTACACTCTGAGTGTCTATTCTTTTTTTATACTAACAAAAGACTATTTTAGTGATATTAAAGTTATTATTCGTCATAACATATGATGAAATTATTAATTTTTTATGAAACCCATTTCATTTCCATGGGCTTTTCTATGATGAACTATTTATGAAACACATTTATTTTTATGGGTCCTGATATGATTAATGTTTTATGATCTTATGGATCAATTATGTATGGTTTTCATTATGTGATAGTGGTTATGTTATAACCAAGGATAGTGGTTGTGTTTTAACCAATTAAAGTGGTTATATTATAACTTAGGAAGGAAGTCATGTTATAACCAATGATGGGTGGGACCTATATCTACCTCCAATGAACTGGGTAAATATTGATATCTTTTGAGATAAATAGTGATGGAATTGGGAGTTAAATTAGTCCAGTAAGGGACTCTGTCCCCTATGATAGTCTTAGGAGTGAACCTTTACTACTATGATAGTTTGGGGAGTGAACCCATTCTGCTGTGATAGTCTTGGAAATGATCCTTGAATACTAAGTAAATTATTTTATATTCTTATGCGTATGCCACAAACCTATGCCTAATGCTAATGTTATGCTCTCATGGACCATGTTCTTTGATTCCTTTATAATTCATATATTATGAACTTCTAGTTTTTATTCCATTACTCAAGATTATGATCTATGATATGTAGAGTATGATTTTCTAAAGTTATGATCATATTATCATACCCTTATATTAATATTTTTCTGAAGGGATCATTGATATCTTGTTTACCATTACTGAGAATCTAATATCACACTTTCTTATGTTTCCATTACCCAATTTTTGAATAAAGTTATTAATTATGATATATCTAAGAATGGTTCTAATTATAAATAACTTAGTGGGAGCTTATATTGATTTTTTATAAACCATTTGTGTAAATGTTTATGTTTCCAAAATCACTAGAACTATATGATTCTTGTGTGGATTGTTATGTTATGTAATGAATATTTATCTATTATGATGTGATATATATATATATTAATAAGTATGGTCTATTATAGGTTAGGTGTTCCTTTGACCACCACCATCTTAAGTATCATTCTCCTATTATTTTCGATTGAGTTTGATTATATTTTCATGTTTCTATAATAGAGGATAATTGGAGAGCCTTAGGTTTGGGTGCAAGGAAGCCATGGTGAAGAGGGTTTAGAGAATGGTTTGATTTTTTTGGATAATTATAGAATGTAAAATTATGTATATTACAAAATAATTTCATAAAAGTACGTTTGAGGATCAGAGAGGGTCAGTTTCGGAATATAGTTGAGGTGTGACTAGTAACAAAGGATACACCTACGTTCATAGTGAGATGAAAATGATTTTTTGGGTTCTGGAATTTTATCAACAACATGATATATATATCAGTTCACATGATGTTTACTTCATCATTCATAGTTTCTAAATAGTTCTTAATTCCACAGAATAAGTGATCTAGTAAATCTCATCATGTGACTTGGACTTAACCGCGATAGGGTTTCACATGATTTTAAAAATATCACACATCATCTGAATTTGGGCCACCCAGCATGTATCCTAAGACCAATTACTTCGGTATGTGACTTTCAAAATGACATGGAAATGAGCTTGAATAACACAATATCTTTACCTTTCCACAGAAAATGTATATCCATCATGAATCTATGTATATATAGGATGTACGTGACAAGATACAATATAGACTTACACATTGAGTACTACACAGAGATTCCATATACATCTTGTGAAGTTATATATTGCATGTGTTTTAATTGACATTTCATGAATATATACCCCACATAGATTATGTGGTGACCGTATAGGACCATACTTTCTTGTAAAACCAATAAGACACGTACCCTAATAGATTCATCATGTACTGGGATATTTGTTTCACTCGGTGACATCTCACATGGGTGTCAATTTTAGATATATAAGTAGTCTATTATGATTATGTTATTACACTGAGAAATATAATATAATACTTTGGTCATTAGAGGTTATTCACAGAATGGTTTCAAAATTTCAAGGATCAGAGCTCCATTGATGTGATGACAAATTGAGTGTGAGATGTTTGTATCAGACATAGAGTTTATGTAATCCCCCTTGTATCAGGGAACATTCTTCCATATAGGAGGTTCAAGTACTCCCCTAGAATCATACTCACTAAAAAATGTTATCCCTCTTAATATATATGTAATTAACACTCACCCATGTGATAGGGTGTGGTCATCCATAATGTTAAGGTAACCCCTTAATTGATATCCATAGTTCTTGATGAGGTGTGGTCCCCCACTACTAATATAGACAGGTTTCATTGATGTTTTGAGATTTTTTTTCACTCGGTTTTGTGGTACTCTATGTGAATTATGTTCCTTTAGTAGATGAATCATGTTTATCAAAGCTATATGGAAAAATAATTTATTTACTTTGTTTTCATGTTTTTATTAAAGCATAATTGGGTAATTTTACATGAGATGACTACCAATTTTATATTCCTCATGTTTTTTTAGGGCTTCCTTCTTGGTATATTTATACTCAAACCTGTGAAGGATTCATCCCCACATATATTGTGTATTTGTAGATGACACAGTTCAATGAAAATTTGAAAGGATGTAGAGTTAGTAGATCTGGTGGTGTTTGTGAATAGAAGAGATTGGTGGTGATTTTTTCTAGTGGCACTTGAGATAGTGTTAATGTGACTTAGAGTTTGTTTTTTCCTTTTTACAAGAGTTTTCCTTGGAATTGGATTTTTATCTTTTATTTTTTTCTTATTTATTGATTTTTCTTAGGTTTTATAACTTTGATATTATCCATAGTCACATGTATATTGTGTTATAGATGATTTATTTTTATATTTTGGGTTTCTCATTGTTGGACATCTTTTCACGCTAATGTGTGGATGTTTATAGGTTTATTGGATAAGGCTTCTCATATGTGAGAATTTCCATTTTGGAACCTTTATTTGTCCCCTATCTTATTGATGGTAGGCATGCGGTGGCACACTCGTCTTACCATCGACCTAGGAGGGGTCCTGGTGGGTCGAGCTATGTCAGTTAATCTTCCATTATATTAAATTAATCTTATATTTCTTTTGAAATCTCTAATTTACACTCACACAGATTCAATATCACTCAAAATTAGTTCCTTTTCCACTTCATTTACTCTTATAAAAGAGACGGTTACTCTTTTGTATCCTTTATAAAACTATACTAATTATTATTAAACATAGAGTTATTATTAAGAATATCTAAATTAATTTGATTGATTAGAATGTTTTTCTTATGAAACACCAGGTTATTCTTACACAACCAATACTTTCCCAAATTTTCAGAAATCATTTACACAAAAACATTCAAAATTAAACTATACCCTTCTCAACACATTTCTAAAAAACCCAATCCACTTAAATTTTATTCAAAAACATCAAATAACTTTATAAATTACTCATACCTCTATAAAATTACTAATACTATTAAAACAACATTTGGAAGAAATAAACTAAAATATTTTTAACTGAACTCAAAAATTCTTCATAGAATCTTTAACTATTTTAATTCAGCTTAAATTACACTCAGAAATATAAAAATTATCTTCATCCATATGATAATTAACTGAAATATTTTACTACATTTAAAAACTTATTATTCTATATTTAATTAACATAAGAAATGATCACTTTAATGAAAAATAAAATTTCCCAATTATGTTAGTTATTATTCGATTTGATTTGATTATCCATTTCAACCACATAACTCTCGTGGAGGGTGGTCAAACCTGGACTTGATTTCAAGATTTTTCTTCTCCATGTAACCTCCTTTAATTCCTTACTATGTGATTCCCAATAACTATACATCTTTTGATATTTCCTTAAACCTACCCAAGTATTTCTATGCACCCCCTATTTGGTTCTGTGCATCCCTAATACCAAAATATCTTTCTTCTCCTATACAAACTCATTTGAGCTTTTGTGTGGGTTGGTAAATAAACAAAAATAGTCTACCTATCCCATGAAAAATAATTGTAGTATTTTATCAAGATCTCCCTCAGTATCTAGTGGAATGATTACTGGACTCAAGGATAAATCGTTCTCTAGAGGATTACTCTCTTTCATTTAAAAGTTGGTTAATAAGTTAAACAATACCCCCACTTTGTTGTCTATTTTCATATGGAATTAAATGGATCTATAGTCCCTAAAAAAGTGTAAATTTATTCTAAAAGAGATTAAATAGTTCAAAGACATGTTTATGGCCATTATTTAACACATAAAAAATTCTAGACTCATCTAAACCTTTTCTTCAAGTATTTATGTCAAGAATCTCTTGCATAACCATACCAAAAATGAGCACATCTAGATGTTATGAAATAATAATGTCACTATTGAATTAGTTATCTCTATTTCCTAGTTAATTATAGTTAATCCAGGAATCCATAATCATTTTATTCAATTAACAATTTTATGAAAAATGTAAATCCATGGATTGAGAATAGTTACGGGATATTCTTTCTACATTCATTACAGTTCATTCTCTATGGTTTATTGGTGACTAATTTAACACTATTCAAGATAACTAAAATAAAAGAGGGTGTTTCTTATCTATGAAATCCTTGTCTAATTTTAATTAGTTTTTATCAAAAAATCATTTAGAAATTGTATTCTCAATAGATAAATATAATTGGTGCAACAAAAAACATAGAAATTTAATGATTTCAAGTCGGATTTACTTGTGGTTATCCAATCTACAAGGAATTTCATATTATCCTAATGATACTGTTACTCACCATACTAGAGCCATCATGAATCATTACCCTCTCATTCTCTCTTTGAATATAGATTGAGATTAATTATAGAAGTATTACTTCTTCAAAAGATAGACTGAAGGTGAATATTTTATTTTGAATGTTACAAAATCTTAGGATGATCCATCAAATGAAAAACCTTGAGATATATTGAAAAGGAAGATTACATGCTTAAGAGGTGCATGATATGAGTGGTACTTTCTCTTTAATAGAAATTTTACAGTTTCATTACACTGGAAATGATTTTTCTTATCTAGACAGTAGTTTTCAATCTAACTAGATTGATGAATTACTCAATTTCCTCATTAAGAAATACATGGATCTATCATAAAAGATATTCTAAGTGTAATGTATTTCCTATGAAATATCATGTGTCTGTTGTCTCAAAAAAGGAGAAAGTAACTCTGTGTATTTACATGCTTGTATCAATGAAAAAAAATATCTCAAGTAATTTTAATCTTTAAATGGAGGATGGGTCATTTAGTAATGACATTAACCTATGTGGCCCTATGAAAATCAACTACTTCCAAATAGTTATTTTTAAGGGAGGTTTTAGAATCTGAGGAGGGTATCCCAAAGAGGATTTTTATTATCCATTCTTTAAAAATATTCCTAGTTTCATTACAGAATAGAATAATAAAACTATAGAAGACCCTCCAAACACTATTGAGATATTCTAAGCTATTAATATCCCGATTTGGGATAATGATCCCAATCTTAATGGGTGTCTTAGTGATTTATTTATAGTAGAATGGAATATCATAAAAGATTATTTTATTATATACATAACTAATTACTTCATAGTTGGCCACCTATAAACAGATGTTTTTACCTCTTCCCTTTTTCTTATTCAAAAATTGAAACAACCCAATCAATTTTAATCAGTTTTGTCAAGTGTGATTATGAAAATTCTCTTATAAAATCATAGAAAATATTATCCATGAAAAATTATTGCTTCCCCTTCCTATGATAATATTGAAAGAACAACATATATTTTTTAAAATAGAAACATATGAAAGGTAGTTTCACTAGGTAAATAGATAATCCTTATCATTAATAGTAAGGTGTTTTGATCTAACATATTAGAAAGGGATGACATTAGAAAATCCTATGACACTCTCTAGAAGAGTCTCATTATCAAATTTGTGAGACTGTAGGATTTTTGGAATGGTTTTTTGGTCTGTATTTTTGTTGCTGCTCTTCTCTTTGGTCTTTAATTTCTTTTTTCTGGAAAATATTTGGATTATTTAATACATAAGAGGGATTTGGAAGGGAGACCTCATGTCCCTTGTTCACTTCATCCATTCCCAATACTCTCTTAATAGGAATGTTGCAATGGAGATGGAAGCAAGTTCGACCATCCCCTTAAAATGTATGTATGTCAATCTTGAGATTTGTCACTTATTTTTTATTTATGAAATGTTTTTTTTCTAAATTCAATCCACAAGTCACTAAGGGGTTTCAATAATAATTTATCTAATTATGAGATGTTTAGTGGGAAATGGATCAATCATTCTAAGAGAATATGGTATATTTCTAAATCTTGTTTGGAAGGTCACGTTGTTGAAATTGAAACTAGAAAAGGAATCAATCAAATCTTCTTACCCAACTATAATAATGGTTTTTCCTTTCACCTATATGAATTAATATTGTAATGTACCAACCTAGATTCCACTGAATCGATACTCTGAGTCGGTGGATTATGAAGGCTCAAGAACACCTCCCCATGTGCCAAAGACAATAATTTAGAAATGAGGGACTAGGGTGTGTTGGTTGGGAGACTATTTTTTCATATAAGAGTGAGAAAATAGTGTGAAAAAACTAAGTATCACACACAAAAGTAAACAAATAGACTGAGGATGTAGTAAATAAAATGAAAAAAAACATGTTGTAATACTAAATGAAATGCTATAAAATCCCAAAAAAACATTCCATAAAATACAAAACTAGTTACCCACTGGGATGAATATACAGATACTTTAGTAAAAAATAAACATAACATAAAAGTATAGGGCTCTTATACTAACTCCGAGCCAACCCACGTACCTGATCTCCTTACACTGTCAAACTGCACTAGCCCGATCCAAACCACACAAGAAGATCCACTTGATCATGAATCTTTGGGCCTCAACCCTATCAACCATGAAACTCATTCTCAACCCGAAAAGTATACATAAGGTGAGGTTCATGTGTAGGGGTGATAAAGAATCTCAGTAGTCCACCCTTACAAAAAACTGATAAATGTGACACTCTATGTGTATGAAAAAGTAAACTGCCCATCCTAGTTGAGATAAAACTTAAGAGAAGGTAAAACCAATATTGTGAAACCATTGTCAAAACTAGGGTCTGTGATCCATGTCAACTAGGAAAGTGACACCATATATGTCCATATTTATATATGTATCCATGTATAGTATCATACCTATACACATATATATAAATATGAATATTTATTGTTATGTGAAATCAAATAACCTAAAAACCAATATGTAGTTGATCCTTGGGTATATAATCCCAACCGCCTCGACATCCTATGAAAGGAAATTGATTAGGAAATCATACCACTCAATCATTGTAACATTAAGTCAATATCTGGGTCTATAATCCAAGTTGACATGTACCAACTTCATCCAACACCTAAAAATTTCTCTGAGCAAGCTACATCGCCATAGGGGGATACTCATCCTACACCTAGGTTCACCTGTACTCACCTCTAATCACTAATGAGGATACCATATACTGAAGTTCAATCCTGTAATGAAGGATATCGTATACCAATGGTCAATCCTGTAAATAAGGATACAATATATATATATGGTCAATCTTGTAAAGAAGGATTCTAGGGAGTGCATTAAGGCATCCTATAAAAGGTTACTGAGTTAGTCGCCATATTTCTCAGGCCTATAAATCTTGTCCAATGTATGATCCCTAGGTCATGGTATGTAGGAGGTCACGACAGATGGAACTCGGATAATCCCTAAGGGGATCACCCCTAGGTGATTTGTAGAAAGAACTCTTCGATGAAACTCCATGAAACACCCCTTGAGTCTCGTAATTGATCCGAGAGAGCATAATTGTCCCGATCATAGGCTGATGAGATCATAATTATCTCCACTACTCAAGAGAATTTAATCTAACATGAGTCTTAAGTTCCATGCCCATATAAAGAGAACTAATTGGTGAGATTCCATGTAACTCACCGCGAGTCACATAACTGATCTGGGAGAGCATAATTATCCCGATCACAGGCCAAGGAGATTGTAATCATCCCGACCACTCAAAAGAATGTAATTTTCCATGAGTCTTGGGTGTCATACCTATATAAAACAATCATATTAAAAATAGCTGGATACCAAGAAGAACCTATGGGTCCCAACCGATGTTTATATCATAATATATATATACACATCCAAGATCAAAAGCCATGTCCAAGGTAGTACCTATGGGTATACTAGTAAATATCTGAAATAACATGGCATAGAAGTCAGATCCTAGGTAAGAACATCTGGGCATCCCAACAAGCATAACAGATCCTAAGAGGAACATCCAGGCATCCCAAAAGCAATAAATATGCCTCATTTTAGGATTAATAACCCCTTACTAGACATAACCTCTAGTAAATAGCAATTCATCAACAATAACCATGTCAAAGATATAAACAAAGGAGTGAGGGGTGGCCCGAATGCTCAACCCAACACTACTTCCACAGCCCCAAGGGCTTAAAAGTTCATCAAAATTTCTAAGGTGACACCTAGCACCATCTCTACCCAAACCTACGTACAAATCAGGGTCAGTCAAACAACCAGACACCCAATAGGTCCCTCATGTCAAAACACTAAAGAGGCATCCTACTCCGAATCCTTGAGGTACAATCACAATAAAGGGTATCCTACTTGGTATTATTATCTTGAAAGGTAACATGAGGTATCCTACATAGGATCCACAAATAGTAAGCAATAGAGGCATCCTACTCAGGATCCTCTAATTGTACATAAGAAGGGGTATCCTACATGGGACCCTCAAGACATCACAAAAAGTAGTAGAATCCTATATGGGATCCTCAAAATTCAATGCAGCTAAGGGATCCTATGAGGGACCCCTATATTAGCTTGTAAGAAAAGACATCCCTTCGGGGATCCTCAATAACAACTAGTCTCATGACCTCTTAGGCCAGAAGGGAAAATCTCACAAGGGATATGTCCTCAAAGAATATACATGAAGGAACCAATAAAAAGAGATAAATCATGGGTCATCTCAAATCAGGTATCATAAAATAGGTTGGTCTGAACACCCAACCTTTCATTCACATTCATGTCTCTCTTAGGAGAGGACAGAATTCAATTACTAGAGGAAGAATCTCTCAATTTAGGTAGAAGAAATAAAACACCCATTAGGAGTCCTCAGAATTCTCCACTGGTTTTCACCATCATGATCTATGTGGAAGACTTTTCATAAAGGACTAATCTTACATCCAAAACTGTGTTCGGGGTAAAAAATAGGAAAAACCCTCAAAGGGAACCAATGGATGAGTACACGACATGTAGAGGCCATACACGACATGTACCCCCTCATCCCTATATGGGCGTGTACCTTAGTTGGAATTGGAATGTAAATGCCCAATTACATGACATATAAAGAGGGAACATGATGTATACCCAACCCAGGGTACTTGACCATGTCTCTCATCTATCTTAGCTAGATACTTGTTTAGGTCATGTTCTCATACATAACATGTGACCCACACATGGTCTAACCATGTAATCCGCACAACCATGTACACCTACACGAGTAGCCATGCTCGAGTACTCATATACATTGTCAATTACTAGTACATGGTGTGTACTATATAAACTTCATCGTTCCTAAATAAGAAGAACACATGGTGTGTCTCCCTGGACAACACTCCTTGTTATCGGGTTTTCCTAAACAGAAAACCCTCAGATCACCCTAAAACCCATGTTTTTACTGCAAAATAAATATATCCGAACAATAGGTGCCATTAGATAGAAATATAGGGGATTATATTTTGAAAAAAAAAATCTAAAGGAATTTTTTGTTAAATCATAAAATTGGTCTACCTTTGGGAAAAAACCCCACTGAAGCTTCGTTCGATTCTACGGTCCACAGTGATCCAGCACATTGAATGTTTCACAATGGTACATATATTCCATTATATATCCTCCTTTATCTCACTATACCTCTTATTAATTAGGTTTCCATGAAGTAGGATCCAGTAATGAGGTGTCTGCGATAAATAAGGAAATAAAGCAAAGAAAAGGAAAATAAATAAAAAGAAGAAAAGAAAAAGGGGTCCAGCCCGACCCCGGTGCCCAAATAAATTTTATGTACTGCTTAGACAAAAATTTCTATTCCAGACCCAATAATGGTGATTTAATATCAATATGAAACTCCATTCAAAATTTATCGCTGAATGAACCTATGAGAACAATTTAGTATTTAATTTATTAAATATTAATTATTAATTATTCTGATAAAATTCAAATGGATCAAAATTCCACCAGACTCCTATCACAAGGTAAAAAACCTATTTAGGGAAAAAATGAGTGGTCAAAACAATTCTTTGACATCATATTATAAGGTAAAATTACCATTTTACACCTTACAAACATTTAAAAGCAAAAATTCAAATTTCTTCTCAAAATTGAAATCTGGAAAAACATGGGTCCTTACAAATATTATAAACCTAAATATAAATATTTATAAAATAATGGGGAGAATTATAAATTGGAAAATATGGATTATTTATTTTGGAGGGAACTCATGATAATTAATTATATATTAAATTTTATTAATTTTCATATCATGTCTGATATAAAGGTTTGTAAGGGTTTTTTCCACCACATTGAAAACTATTTCAACTCTTTTCTATGGGACTCTTGGATAGAAGGAAAATTCCATTTAAAGACTTAAAAATTGTTGGAAATCTATATAAATGAGGGTGTATTATTGTTATGAAAATAGGTTAAACCATGAAATCCATGCATGTTAACCTTATATGCGATATTATCATAATAGATCCTCTATAGGCAATTTTGGTGAGAACTAAATATGAGGTCACTCTAGATGATATCGAAAATATCCCTTCATTATTCTCTCCATTGTAAAAAATAATCCTTGTCCCCATTCAACTCCTTCTAATTCATGATTATTGTGTGATATGTCATGATGATATCCTTTTCCATAAGGAAAACTAGGGAAGGAGTTCTTTGTTCTTTTAGTTTTTCCCTACGCCCAATATTAGTTTAAAAATGGCTAAAATCATTCCCAGTTTCTTGGACTTTGTACTATCTTATAAGGAATGGATCCTCTTTGAAAACATTTTTTTGGTTTATGAAGATGAACATTTTTATTTTTCTCCGAAAAATTCAAGGATCATAAATTTAAAATACATATCTAAGATTCTTTAGGTTTCTATTGGAGCTAATACATGGGGTAATAATTGTTGCGATTCAGCAATACCTACTAAAATTGGATTTCAATTTTTGCATGACTGACACCATGATATATACACGAACATGGATGTCCAGTTAAAATGAATCTAGATAGAATATAAATGTTTTTCTACTTGAATCCTAAATTTGAATTGATGACACATTTTCTTAATATTGATTAAGATGGTTTTGTATGGTCTTTCTTATAGGGGGGTTGATTAGGGATATTTAATATCCTATAATAATTTTATGATTTCATGTTTTCATGGAATATAGGTTAAGGACATAATAAATATATCAACATAGTCCATAAATTGGCCTTATTATTCATATTTTTCGGCATTTTGGAAGCTTGAAATAACTACATATTTAAGGTCAGTCCTTGCAGTCCCTCCATTATGAAGATCATGGTATTATCGAAAATATTTGATATCTCAATACCTTTTAGTGGATTTAAAAAATAGGTTTATTTCTTTAGTTTTATTAGTGTCTCCACATTTAAAAATAATATCTATGGACACTTGGCCTCCTAGATTCCACCGGCCTCAAGTCTGAAATTGAATTCAAACAGATCATATTCTAATAAAAATATGAAATTTGGGGGAATCATCTGAGATAATTATGATTTCATGGTTTTATATTACAATTACTATTATGGTGAATGGAACCATATAATTTTGGAATCATAATCTTTACCAAGTTCCCTATCTATTTAAAAATAAATGAATATCATCCTTTTTCGGATTGAATCAAAATTTTCTTTAATTGAAAACATTTTGAATGGTTTAAATCCTTCTCACTAGTATATGAATTATACTATTCAGGAGTGAAGAAATAAACTATATCATAACACAAAGATATAACATACATATTGTTATGGAAAAAATGGGGTAAATAGTTTGGTGGCCATTGGGAACAAATAACCCTTTCTTTCAATTTTCTCTTACTTGGGTTCTTTACCACATGTTTTTATTATTATTGTGAATGATGATGCAAAGGTTATACAATATTTTAGACCTTTGTAACATTACATTTATACATTTATATTAATTATGAAATAAAAAATTATCCTTAATATATTTTATTATTCATATTACTCTACTTATTCATCAATGAATCCAATAACTATCTCATATCATCTCAAGCCTCATCATCATCCAAGAGTTACTTGAATTTACTATATATTTATTAAATTATGACAACACAAAGATAAATATCCACCAAAAATATATCCAACGTTATTATTGTCCAAACACATCCATCTCATCAAGTTATTAATGGATATATATTATTTTACAATCTCCATACTCTATGGAACTCATCTCCTCTTTATCTTACTCAACATGTTATATAAAATTTTCCCATGAAACATTTAGTATAGACAATATAAAATGTTAAATAGTTTTTAAATAACTAATAGATAAATAATATCAATGAAATATATTCATAAACTACATTTCATAACCTCATATATCATGATAAGTGGATTATCAGTCTTAACTTTAATTATGATGACATTATTTTTAAGTATACTAAAATCTTTTTATTTATTTTTATCTTATTCTTTATTCTTCACCATCACTCAAAAAATATTTACATCCTTTGTTGGGTACATAAATCTTCTTATAAAACTCTCATATAAACACACATTGAAATCATTTATTATTCACTACAATAGAACACCTATCATCCAAGGGATAAACCATATACCCTTTTGTATTTTTTTATAAATACACAAAATGAAAATGCATATAAATATATTATAAATAATTTTATGCATATAATCCCCCATATTTAAAATAAATAAAATGGGTAATATCCAAGGTGAGTTATTAATTAATAAACTTTATGTCTACTTAATCACTAATAAGTGTATAGAGAAAAAGTGACTAATCAACTTCCCAACTTTGTTGTTTAACAACCATGATTTCATTAATATTTTCTCATTTTTCTTATTATTGAGAAATCCAATTTATACCCATTAATTTCAAAATTAAATAAATAAAAACATATATAAGAGAATGTGAAAAACATACCTCAATAATTAAACTCCCAAATCACTTTCATGAATTATAATATTTACATTGAATTATTATTTATAAAATATTTCTAAAATATTATTCCTCTCAATGGGTAAAATACTAAATGTTCTTCATCATGTTTGATATATACTCTAAATTAGCTTCGTGAATCCTATCCATAAATATACATAAAAAAATATGAAACTAAATATAGATCAATATAATATAGATCTACTTATTTACTATATAGACTTCATAACACTCATTATTATAAATATCTATTTACATGTATCTCCTTTAATTTCATGAACATAAAGAAAAAAACAATAGATATGGGGAGAAATTGGGTATTCCAATGCTTATTAGTGATAAAAACAATCTTGAGAGTTATTTTTCAACCAAAAAACGTATTTCTTTTTATCTTTAATAATGAGGAAACTCTTTAAGATTAATTCTTTATTTTTCAAAATATAAATATCCTAGGGAAACATGGTGTCCTTGAATATTTCAGTTATCAAATTATGTAGGATTTATGTCTTTACTTCAACTAGAATATAACATAAATTTACTTGTGCCTTCTTCATTCACTTAAATATATCCTCTTGTATTGGAATTATAAACATGTAATATTTTGAAAATTGTCCAACTTTTTTTCACCTTACACACAAATTCTCAATAATTCTTCTCCAAAGAATGAATGTAGTGGATCTTATTACATTTTAGAAATGTGAAAATTCATAGGCTTCCATCCTTATATCAAGCTTGGATCATGGCTTAACTATGCATCTTGAAATTCTAAACATGAATACACAACACAAGTATGTTCATTTTTTTTAATCTCAATCCAAATTTTTTGAAACTCTATTTTTCTTCTTGATTTTATCTTCCTTCCCATTTCATAAAGATCATATTGTCAAATTTCTCTTTATTGAATAAAACATGAATCTTGGTATTTGTTTCTCTTGAATCATTTAGAATAAAATATTGAATCACCCCCATCATTTCTTTATAATCTCCCAATTTTGGAAATATTGATGTTTAGTCAATTGAGATTTGAAAAATTCTCTATGTGAGTTCATTTATGAGCATAAAATTTTCTTCCACATAAATTAATATAATTACATGAGTCAAAATTATGTTACACATGATGATTTTACATAGAGAAATATCTCATAGGTTCTCTATAATATCTTCTATGTAAATTAATTATATTATGGAGGTTATTTTCATTGATGAATTATCTTATGTGTGGTAAATTTCACTTCTATATAGATGAATTACCATTTTTTTGTTTCCCAATGGTTGACACATAACTAAATTTACTTATGTGGTCTTAAATTTACTTTTATTTAAATGAATTATCTTATTTTATATACTATATAGGTAAATTTCATTTATGAAATTTCATGTGTGTAGATGAATTATATTTTTTGTATCGAACTCTCCAACATGGGATACAAATCTGCTATGCGGTGACAAACTCTCTTTCATGTAGGAAAATTACTATTACAATTTTCTACTCCTCTACATCAGATATCTTTCGAACTAAAATATCATATGTTCTAGGAAAATTCTCTTATACAGATTCAAAGAACCTATGCATAGGTTAATTCTATTACACCATAGAATAATTACCTTTGTGATCCTTCATACTCCAACATAGGAATTCAAATTTTTTCTAAATAATCCTAGGGAAACTTCAACAATTCTCTGGGGTTTTTAAACCTCTTAAATCATCATGGAACATATTTGAATAATTATATGAACTATTAAAATTATTCCAATCCTAATAAATCATCATTAAAATTTTTTGTACCAAATTAAATAATAATGATAGTGTATTACCAATAACTCCTCTACATAATAAAATTCAACCTTACTAAAATCAATCTCGATCTATCTTAATTCACATCATGATTCATCCAAGAGTTTTTCTCATTAATTTTAACAACCAAAATAAAATGTACTTGAATGATGGATTCTCCAACTCTATATATATTCATCCAAAACAATGAACATGGTTTATATTTTATAAGTAAATCTATCCAACCTATCAAGTGTAGGAATAAAAACTATCTTTTCTCATCGCACCAAATTCAAAAGTGACTATAATAGATAGGTCATATCCAATATTTAGTACATATATTTTATATTAATATCAATTCAATAATATTCATATGGTTTTTGTCTTCCCTCATGAATTGTACTAGCCAGGTATTCAAGAACAACAAAATTATTTCTTCTATTACCCATGCTTCATGGGTAAAACCTCTATGATCATACATGGACAAGCTTCATTAACAAAAAATAAAATCACAGACACCAAAGGTAAAATAAATAAAAATTGGAAAAAAAATCTTATCTCCACCTTAATCATGACATGGTTATAGGGAAGGCATTATCACATCTAAAAATCATCTAGTTTTAAGAAATATAACTTCTCCCTATATGTTAATTAACATTACTTGTTTACATTAAACCCATGATATAATGGTGGAACAAAAATCACATAGAAATTTTCCATAAAATAACCAAATATATGTTGGTGTGGGATAACTCATTTTAAAAAACAGTATTGGTCAATTCAGACAATAGAGGTGTCAACAAACCACTTTCAATGTGATACCACTTCTCCCTTTCAAAACTTGGGGGCTTCTCAAGTATATTTAAAAACTGATTTAGTATAAAACTATACTCACTTGAATGAATGAATCAATAAATTCAAGTGAAATTTTTTATTCCCCATTTGGTTAGATAATAACCCCCTTGATAAACATAATATATATAGGTTTAAACATTTGCAGGAAAACAAAAATCATAACTCAACCTTCAACTTCTATTGGGGCTGACTAGATTTCCAAATTAGTCAAAAAATGATAGTTCTATAGCAACATCATATCTTGAAATCTCTCCCTCAAAGGATTATCTCTATGATTAATCACTTTAAATTCCCATAACTTAATAATAACTATACCAATATGAGAAAGGTTGTATCTTTCACTACTCTTTAGTTATAGAGTTGGGGATAAGAATTATTACTTAACCGAATAAAATTTTTTCATTGATGCTATAAAATGTCTAATATTATTCATAATTGATTCCTTCTTGATTTTCTATAATCTTTTTAGCTTGTGGAATCGTGGTTTTTTTACCATTCTCTGTTTTTTCTTAGTTAGAATGCATTTTTTCTTGATAAAACTTGCTACTTTCATATTCTGATGCTTACTCTACCTTCCTAACCTCTTCCAACTGATATGGTCACATGATTAAACATTATTTACTTTTATGTTATTATTTATTCATGGGTATGAATACCTTTTTGGTTTAAATAGGATATACACTTGATATCAATGGTTTTATGCCTTTATTACTTATTATCTTATTTTAATGAGGAAAATCGAACATAAATCCAACAGTTTGGTGTCCGGCATGGTTACACCTTCCGCACACTTATTTTTCAGCCTGCATCTTACTATTATCATTCAACCTATTAGAAATTTCATAAGGGGTTTCAATTAATAATATAATAATGTTTCCTTTATCATGGATGGATTCCATTTTTTGTTCCATCTTAATTCATTTAGATTTATGATTTGTTTCCAATTTTTAATGATCTATGATGTGGCCTTACTTTCCAAATAAGAAGCATATTTCTTTGTTATGATACCCTATTTATATTTACATTTTAACTTATTTGGAATATCTAGTTTAGTCTTCTTCACTAGTTTCTTTCTCAATGAAGATACACTTTGTTTTGGAAACTAGTATCTTCTTCTTATGGTGGTCCATTATTTACTTCAATAAGAGGATGAACTAGTTAAAAAAACAACTTTAACATTTGTTTTTATTCATTTTAATGTCATTTTATAACCAATGTTAATACAAGATATGTTTACAGTGAAACTTTCCAAGTCAATTTTCATAAATCGGCATTGAAAACCCTTCTATAAGGTGAATTCTATAGGAATTTCAACATTATTTTTTATAAAAATAGTGTTGAAATAATACCAACATCAAAAGATTATCAGAAGGGATTTAAATGTCAGTTTTATAAAAAATAATGTGTAAATCCATCTTATCAGGCATTGGACATCGTTTTTTATTTAAAACATACATAGATATCCTTCATGGAGGGATCTACATGTCAGTTTTTTATAAAACCGATGCTGAAAGTTAAATATTTTTTTAAAAAATATTTTAAAATTTCATAATATCAATCTTTCAAGCCCAAAATAAATAAACAAAAAAGAAAAAAAATATTAGAAAAAAAAATCTTAAAAAAAACACATTGTGAACTTCTGCTACAAATTTTACAAATATATAGCTAAATGAAATTAAATATCCAAATGTAACACCCCAATAATTTAAAAATAGATTTATTATAGAATTCATGGATCACTGAGTCTCTACAAACACCACTTTGTTATAACCTAGCCAAGTAAACATAAGTTTGTCACTTCTGTGATGTGAATTTCAAAAATCCGACATACACGGTTGCGATGAGTAAGTTATTTGGAGTCCGATAAGAAAAAATAAATTTTTTGGTGAATAGTAATCTACCCTTATGAATAGTAACATAACCTTATGAATAGTGATATACCCTAATAAATAGTAACATTACCTATGATTATATATAAATAATATTCATGTGGAAGTAATGTATACATATGTTTTGGAATAAGTAAATAATTGTTTTAAAATTGTTTTATTTAGAATAAATTATGATTTTAATTAATTATTAAATTAATCATATTTAGAAAATTATTTATAAAAAATTTAAGTCATTTTTTGATTATACACGTTGAAAAATTGTTAGGGTGATTTTTTGGTATTTTTCTGAAATACTCGAATTTTTGATGAATAGTGAAATATGGTAAAATACCATATATAAAAACTATTAGTTAAATACACTATTCATGACATCATAAGTGATGTAATCCCACTTGGTTCGAACTCACATTCATTTTTTACTATTCTTTGTCATGAAATCATGACTATTTCTGGTCTTGTGGGAAATTAATAAACTAATGATTAAAAAACCTCTCCTCCACTATAACCCCCCCTCACTCCCTCTTCCCTTCACTCCTCTCAAGACTTGTGCCTTCTCCAAATTCTGTCCACATATCCTCCAAACCTCATCTCCCACGTACATCAAGTCTAGTTCTCATAAAAATACCAAAACCTCTTCCTTAAAGAGGCTCTCAAGGAAGTTTGGTTCAAGAGGTAAATTCCTCTTTTCAATTCTTTGACTTTCCTTTTAAGTTCATTTGTTTTTTTCTATTATTAACTCTCCTTATCCAAATGTTTTGATGACTCTAGTACATTACATGTACTAGAATGTTTTCATGATAGTGGAATTAGTTATCATTATCTCTTCCTTTTAACTTCTTTTATACTAGTAGCAAGAACACCATATGAGATGTGTCAATTTACCACATTCAAGGAAGATGGGATTTCGATTTCTATTATCATTCTCAATTATGGTCATGAAACCATTATTGTTACAGTTTAACTATATTATTTTATATTTAATATAACCTATGTAATGTTCTTTAATCCCTTTGTTCAAATGGTATTTTTTTATAATGAAAAATGAGTTCATTGTAATCAAAACCCACAAATTAACCAAAACAGTAATCATTAAAGTTCAATATAATAATTCATCCTCATTCCTTGTAAAAAAATTATATAAATGAACACTAAAACCAATATATTATCATAAATAATATACAAATTTAATTATGTAAATTTACATCCATTCCACATGAACTCCATTACATAAGAACAAGTGAACCGTTAATGAAAATAAAGAAAATGAACACTGTGGAACAAAACAATTCAATATAATAAATTATAAAGAAGGGAATAAATGAACTAAAAATAATTTTTATAAAATAAATAAATTCCTAATAGGTTCTAAAATAAGTTATTAATAAGTATAATTTCATATTCCAGGACCTTAAGTTCAAGAGAGGAACACATTCAGACTTAATGTAAGGGGTTTCTTCATCCCACTTCCATCTTTGTTAGGTATTCTGTATTCACTACTATTAATTTTATATGATGTATGTATAATTCCCATTGATGTTTCATATCATGAATATATTTATTATCATGGTATTCAATGTATCTTTTTCTGATTATTAATTTTTGGCGCTTGAATTGATTGATTACAAAGTGGAAAGAGTTTTTCCACCCAAACCTCCATTTTCATTCAAGTTACTTTTTTATCAAACTACCTCAATGAAATTCTTGTGTATTATTATTTACTCTTAATAAATTCTGTTAGAGCATTATATATATTTTCACTAACTATAATCCTTCCTTATTTTATGGATAGTTATATGTTTTTAAAGGAACTTTCCAAATTGTTTCTGAAATACAAATCCCATTCATGGGATATTTTCAAATTCTTTCCCATTTTCAAGTGTACACCTGAATAAATTTTAACCCATACTTAGTTTTATAAAAACACTCATTTTATCATGAATAATTATCTTGGATTATTTTTGGATTTAAGGGAAAAAGTGTGCCCTTCCACTTTAAAATTCTCTTTAATACTTTCCTTAAGATGCTGTAAAATGATCTAATTATAAAGAGTCTTAAGAACTCTTTTTACATGATTTCACTTTAGTGGGTTATAATTTATGCCTAAAATATAATTTCAATGTCCTGGTATTTTATTTTCTATAATATTCATATTTAGAAACTAATTTCTTGGCAATTAAAAAGTATTTTCCAAAAGAACTCTTCTTTCAAAAGTAAAAAGTAATTTTCTCATCTCACTTTATCTTTTATGAGATATATTCCTTGTTCACCAATTACTTATTACTTGTGGTGTATGTACTTCCCTTTGGTATATCATATCAATAGTCTTTCTGTTCTCATTATATTCTAAGGTATTATGATTAGAATGTTTCAAGGTGGTATAGGACACTTTGGAATTTTTAAGGATTAATTCCTCAAGAATTTTTCAATGGTCTCATTTAGAATTATCCTCATCTATGGAAACATCCTTTGTTGAATATTGTACTTAATTGTTGTTTATATCCTATGTTAACATCCACCATGTTTTATTGAATGGTTTATGCTCAGTTTGATTATGGATGAGCTATCTTGAAACCATTCACCATTTTTCTCTGAATGGTGGTGTTTATGATTAATATTGGGGAAAGTTATTTTTCATATATTAGTTTAAATATGAATGTGTATGTTTTGATGTTCACACCATTCATATTAGGAATTAATTTGAATTATTAAATGTCGGGTGGGGCCCTCTATAGCCCCTCGGTGCATCAGTAGGTCTCATGAGACAAACTACGGTCTTGGCATAAGGCCTTGACAAAATGATTATTATGGTCCTGGCATGAGGCCTTGACGGTATGGTTATGTTGTCCGGAATTATAAATTAACTCATTATGAAAATATAATTTATGGTTCATGTAGTTATTTGGCTAGTATAATATCCATGATTATGTTTTATTATGGCATTACTTACTAATCTCTTATTCCTTCCATAATGTGTTCTAGTTTTTCTTAAAGGCACATTTTTTTATGTATTCAACAAGCCTAATGTTTATGTTATGATATCATTAACTGTATTTCTTACCCTAACTGAGTGTTTGAGCTCACCCATTTCATTTGTTTTTCCTTCCCCAGGTTAAGAAGAAGAGATCATTTATTGAGTTTTCATGGATGTAGTTTATTTGATTTTGTTATGTATTATATTTTGTTTCATTTGAAAATGTAAAATGGGTTCCATATATGTATCTAGTTTCCTCAAGACTACTAAACTGATCGGTACTTTGGGATGTGATTCCTTGTTTATATGCCAATGTAATGAAATAAGGCACCATCTCTCAGAAACTAGGGTTGGGTTTTTACAGTTGGTATCAAAGGAAGTTTTTTAGAAGACTTGGGAACTATATTTAGAAAACATAGGTTTGGGAACAAAGCCATAAAATTTTCTTTGAGGATAAACAGTCAAGAAAATCCTAGAATTTTGGTAAGTAATATTTTATGTGGATCTTTATAGAAAATACATCCTTGTTTGGATACAAACAAGTAGATGTGGCTCTGGCACAGATGTACCTAGGAGTGAAAACTCCGACAAGGAGTTTCTGGATTGACCCGGGGTATCCTCATACATGACAACAGGTCTTGCTTCACTCTTGGTTTAACACTCCTGGGGGATATGATTAGGATAATTCAATTTTATTTACAAACCATTGTGGGCGATTTATGTCCCCAATGTAACCAAAGTATATGGTTCTACGATTTACGATGCATAAATTTATGCTATGTGCTATAAAAAATTTAGAGTTATAGAGAGTTCATAATTTTATGAGCTAATATATAATATGGAATTGATTAGATATGGAGCCTATCAGAAGAAATGATAACTTCAATAATGCACAGGATGCGATGAGTAAGAAGGATCATATCTCTAATTGTCTTATTCCATATTTTCAAAGGAGTATTGTCTCCCATGTATCCTCATCATTTGATAAAATAATATCATGTGTTAACAAGGTATGTAATGAATTCTCTGAGTCTTATGGATTTGAAAGGAAGAAAAAGAATAAGAGGATGGTAGAGAGATATGTTGATAAAGGGAATAAGGGAAGGAAGTGTTTTCTTACATGTGATAACTGTGGAAAGAATCACCCTGGTAAATGCTTGAAGGGAATGTGTGTTTGCTACAAGTGTAGGGAAAAATGACACCAAGTTCATGATTTTAAGGGTAAGAAAATGGTTTCCAATGAAAAATGATTCAATTGAAAGGAGATGGGACACTATACAATTCAATTTCCATATTGTCAAAGGAATATATCCCGAATGTTGATTTTGGATAATGAGAAAGTTATGATGCTACCACAGATGATGTAGAGTGATTAATATTTTTAGTCAAGAATCATGCCATTTTTATAATTTTTCAATAATGTACTGTTCATGAATTAAGAAATATATAAGGATTGAACTGTAGTTCTCTTTCATTAAGTATTTGAGGTCATATGATGAATGGTACAAAGTAAAAGTGATTTAGGGGAAAGTTAAACTTTTTAGAAAAAACATGATTGAGGAAATGACAACCCTTAATATATATATCTAATTTTGAGATAATGATGAAGAAATCATTGATTCAGATAAGTACTGACTACCATTGAACTGATTTGTGACTTTTCAAGAAGTTTTCTATGCTATTATCAATGAATTTTACAGTACTTTTGTATTTAATGAATATATCCAATAACATGTATCTTACATAAGGAATATAGAAGAATGCATGTTTCCAATATGGTTTTTATGGTAATTCATGTTATTACCATATTTCAAGAGGATACATGATGAAGTTATTCACATGTCTGGAATTGGAATTTTATAACTAATTCTTATTTATTAAGGGTTAATGATAAGTTCATATTCGATATATAGAGGACTTCATTTGTATGTGTTAAATCATTATATTTTGGAATTTTTTTAACTATTTATCAAATTGTTTAAGTTGATCATTGTATGAGATTTTATAGTTTAACGTATTTCTTCAACAAATAGAATAACCCATGCTATTTGATGAGGTATAGATAGTTAAACTACAATAAAAGGATGAGTTTATAAGTATAAATGTATATGTATAATCTTATAGAGTAGAATAATTCCTCAACTCAAGGGAAATAGTCTTAAATAATTTTTTACCTATTATCATAATCATTGATAATATTGATGAATTTATTTATTATTTATTTTTTTAGTTTATAATTTATTTGTAATCAAAATTCATCTGAACATGTCCTCTATCATGTTCCATTAGAACTTCACATTTAGATTTTTCTTCCATGTCCAGGATTTTTTTATTCCAACTAATGTCACCTCATTAGAAAACATACTTTTTGGGATGAATACCTCATATCCATTAACCTTTATTAGTAGGATATTTTATTTACCTTATTTCTTATGTGGGTTTCCATAAGGGAATTTTCATGTATCAACCATTAACTTTCAAAGTTCAGTTTCAAATATTGAGGACATAATTTTTGTAAGGAGGGGATAATGTAACAACCCAAGAATTTACAAAAAGATTTATTATAGAATACATGGATCACTGAGTCCCTAAAAAACCACTTTTTTATAACCTAGCCAAGTAAACATAAGTTTTTCACTTCTATGATTTGAATTTAAAAAATTTTGCATACACAGTTATGATGAGTAAGTTATTTGGAGTCCGATAAGAAAAACTTAATTTTTAGTGAATAGTAATCTACCCTTATGAATAGTAACATTCCCTTATGAATAGTGATATAACCTAATGAATAGTGACCTTACCTATGATTATATATAAATAATATCAAGTGGAAGTATGATATACCAATGTTTTGGAATAAGTAAATAAATGTTTTTAAACTGTTTTATTTAGAATAAATTATGATTTTAAATAAATATTAAATTAATAAAATTTAGAAAATTATTCTTGAAAATTTTAATTCATTTTTGAATTCTCCACGTTGAAAAATGGTTAGGGTGAATTTTTTGTATTTTTTGAAATACTCGAATTTTTGATGAATAGTGAAATATAGTAAAATACCGTATATAAAAATATCAATTAAATATACTATTTGGGACATCATAAGTGATGTAATACCACTTGGTTCGAACTCACATGCATTTATTACTATTCTTGGTCATGGAGTCATCACTATTTGTAGTCTTAGGAGAAATTAATAAACTATTGATTAAACAATTATGAAAACTCTCCTCTCCTCCATTGTAAAACCCCCATCACTCCCTCTTCCCTTCACTCCTCTCAAGCCTTGTTCCTTCTCCAAATTCCATCAAAATATCCTCCCAACCGCCTATCCTATGTCTAGTAAGTATTGGTCTCATAAAAAGACCAAAACCTCTCCCTAAAAGGGGCTCTCAAGGCTGTTTGGTTCAAGAGGTAAATTCCTCTTTTCAATTATTTGTCTTTCCTTTCAAGTTCATTTGATTTCCTTTTCTATTATTACATTTCCTTATCCAAATGTTGTAATGAATCTGGTAACTTATATGTACAGGAATGTTTTCATGAGAGTGGAATAACTTATCATCATCTTTCCTTTTACCTTCTTTTATACAAGTAGTAAGAACACCATATGAGATGTGTCAATTTACCACATTCAAGGATGATGGGATTTTGATTTATATTATCATTCTCAATTATGGTAATAAAACCATTATTGTAATGGTTGAAACATATTATTATATATTTAATATTCATTATGTAATTCTTGGTAATCCATTTGTACAAATGGCATTAACTTATAAAGAAAAATGAGTTTGTTTTAATCAAAACCCACAAATTAACCGAAACAGTTATCATTAAAGTTCTATTTAGAAATTCATCCTTGTGAAATGTAAAAAAATTATATAAATTACCACTAACACCTATAGATTATCATAAATAATATATGAACTTAATTATGGAGATTTACATCCATTCCACATGAACTCCATTACTTAATAACAAGTTAACAGATTATGAAAATAAAGAAAACAAACACTGTGGAATGACGAAATTCAATATAATAACATATATAGAAGGGAATAAATGAACTAAACAGAATTATGATAAACTAAATACATGTACAATAGGTTCATAAATAATTTATTAACAAATATAATTTCATATTCCAAGACCTTAAGTTCAAGAGAAGAACACATTCAGACTTAAGGGATGGGATTTCTTCATCCCACTTCCATCTTTGTGAGATATTATGTATTCACTAATATTACTTTTGTATGATGTATTTATACTTCCCATTTATGTTTCATATCATGAATCTCTTTATTATCATGGTATTCAATGTATCTTTTTATGATTATGAATTTTTGGCATTTGAATTGATTGATTACAAAGTGGTAAGAGTTTTTCCACCTGAACCTCTATTTTCATCCAGGTTACTTTTATTGTCTAATTACCTCAATGAAACCCTTGTGTATTATTATTTACTATTCATAAATTCTGTGAGAGTGTTATATATATTTTCACCAACAATATTCCTTTCTTATTTTATGCATAACTCTTTTTTTTAAAGGAACATTCAAAATTGTTTCCAAAATACAAACCCTATTCAAGGGATATTTTCAAATTCTTACTCATTTTCAAGTGTACATCATAATCTGTTTTAATCCATCATCAGATTTATAAATACACTCATTTTATCATGAAAAATTATCTTGGATAATTTATGGATTTAAGAGAACAAGTGTGCCTTTCCACTTTAAATTTCCCTTTAATACTTTCCTTAAAATGCTCTAAAATGATTTAGTTCTAAAGAATATTAAGAACTCTTTTTACATGATTTCACTTCAATGTAATAGTACTTTATTTTCTTGGATATTTCTATTTAAAAACTGATTTCATGGAAAATACAAATGATTTTTCAAAATAACTATTCTTTTTAAAGTAAAAAAGATTTTTCTCATCTCACTTTATCTTTTAGGAGATATATTCCTTGTTCACCACTTACTTCTTACTTGTGGTATATGTACTACCATTTGGTATATCATATCGAGAGTCTCCTTGTTCTCGTGATATTCTAAGGGGTTATGATTTGAATGTTTTATGGTTTTATGAGACACTTTGGAATGTTTAAAGATTAACTCCTCAAGAAATTTTCAATGGTCTCTTTTAGAAGTATCCTCATCTATGGAAACATCATTTGTTGAATATTTCACTTCATTGATGTTTATATCCTATGTTACGATCCACCATGTTTTATTGAATGGTTTATTATTTTTTTGATTATGAATGTGCTATCTTGAAACAATTCACCATATTACTTAGAATTGTTGTGTTTAGGATTAATGATTGGGGATAGTTATTTTTCATATGTTAGTTTCAATATGAATGCTTATGTTTTTTATGTTCACCCCATTCATATTAGGAATGAATTGGACTTAGTAAGTGTTTGGTGGGGCCCGATATAGGCCCTAGTGCATTGATATATATCATGAGACAAACTACGGTCTTGGCACAAGGATTTGAAAAAATGATTATTATGGTCTTGGCACGAGGCCTTGACGGTATGGGTAGGTTGTCCCAGATTATGCATTACCTCATTATGAAAATAAATTTATGGTTCATGTGGTTATTCAACTAGTAGAATACCCATGATTATGTTTTATTATTTCATTAATTACTCAGCTCTTATTCCTACCATAATGTGGTCAACTTTTTATTAAAGGCGCATGTTTTTATGTATTTAACATGCCTAATGTTTATGTTTTGATATCTTCCGCTGTATTTCTTACCCTTAATGAGTGTTTTAGCTAACCCCTTTCATTTTTTCCTTCCCTAGGTTAAAAAGAATAGATCATTTATTTAGTTTTCAAGGATGCAGTTTATTATCTTTTGTTATGCATTATATTTTGTTTCATTTCATAATATAAAATGGGTTCTATATATGTATCTAGTTACTTCAAGACTACTAAACTGATCGGTCCTTCAGGATGTGATTCCTTGTTTATATGTCAATTAATCAAATAAGGCATCGGCTCTAGGAAACTGGGTCAGGTCCTTACACCAAATTAGTTAAAATTAAAAAATATTGTGCAAATAAACTTTGTGTGTTTTTCAAGATGTAGAATTTACATTATGAAAAGTCAAGAAAAAACTATAAAATAAATTGTTACGAATTTAAAAAATAATATAATTTTTTGAATTATAAGTGTTATAACAAAACTAATATTTTCAAAAAAAATTGTTGTTTTTGTTGTGATTATCTCATAAATTAATCATAAAACATAATTTACACATATAAAATTCCGTTTTTTGTTGTTGATACATCATTTATGAAACAATATTTTAAAAATAAAAAATAATAGATATGTATAAAAAACCATGTATTCAATGATATAAAAGTTACCAAACTGAACTTTCACATAATAATTTTTTTATGGTTCAAGTGTTGAATAGATAACCTTATTGAACCCAAATCACTACTTATTGTAATTTAAAATACTAATTATAAAAACTGATGTTAAATGAAAATATTAATATTAAAGAACTAAATTTATGAAATAAAAGTTTTCTTTAATAACTTTCTAATTATTCTTTGAACACCACCCAATAAAGAGCATAACCAATATGCTTCACATTATTTAGTAAAAAATATTCATAACATCCAATGTCCAATAAAATATAAAATATTTATAATTAATACTAATATAATGAATAGTTGTTTATAATTATATATTTTTCTTTCCCATCATGGAATGGAAAAAAACAACGCGTGATCTCTATGTTTTTAATCATTCATATACACATTCAATTGTATATTCTCAATTCAAATATTTCACCTTTGTTGAAATTTATTTTGGGTTGAAAAAACCATAAACAGAAGTGAAATTTTATTCGATAAAAATACTCCAGAGATACCTAGTTAGAAATGTAATTAATTAAGTCAATATAAAATATGTTTACTTAATGAAAATAAATTAATAATTGAAATTTATGAACATGTAAAACAACTATAACGTAGGTACAATGAGATGATTACACTTTAAAACGTCCATGATATCAATTTTAATAATATTTGACTTATAATATCTTCATCATATATCAACACTCAACATAAAATTATAATAATTATCTAATATAGGAAAAACATGTGATAAATTGTTACCCAATTAGCTTACAGAGGAATATCTAAAGGTGTTGGAACCTGAAAATTTCTTTTATTTTATAGTGATTCCTTCGATATCAGATACACCAATTTAAGGCAATTTTAAGAAAATTTTATAATTTATTATAAATTTAATGATAAATAAAAAATTAAAATAAAATCATAACTTATATTCCAGCTGAATGTAAAGATTAATTGGATGAAGTAAAAAATGACTAATACTTTGTTCAACTATGGACACCTCCTTAGTAGGAAGAAACATTAGAGTAGCCGGAACAATAAGATTATGTACCACTACTCTTATTTGACCTTACATCATATGATAATTATGTACATAATACATCAGATGATGTATAATTCCATAGGGCATAATACATTTATGGGGGTCCCCAACATGAAACTCACATAACACAATCAGGTCTAAATAAAGAGGTAAAAGGTCTGGGTAGGAAGGCTAAGAAGGATATGTTTGTCTCATTGATTCTACAAGAATGACCGCTACAAATGATTTAATCCTATCCTATATTAACCCATTCAAGTGTCGCAACACATCCTTAAAATAAAATATTTATTCTCTATATTCTTCCCCCATCGATGTCGCATTAGAGGGATGAACAAATACTTTTTTTAATTTGAAACCCTCATTATACCCTATGATATGGCCAGGGTGTTCCAGATTTACTAAAGTAGTGGTAAGAATATCCTTCCTAGCCTTAGGGATAAAGATCACGTGTGTCATTTTCAATTGAAGGGCATCCTGAAATAGTTTTTTCAAATATAATATTAGTGAGATAAATTTAATAAAAGGTAATTTTAATGAAAAGTAAAAAATAACTACTTATAATATTATCAACTAATTTCATTATCAAATCATTAATATACTTTCCATTTTTTCTTATTCACACCCTTTTCCATTTTTCATGATGATTAAGAGAAGATAGAGGGTCGATATGAACCTCTTTAGAGCCGCTACTTGACTTGACTCTTAATTCACTAAATTTTTCTGCAATCATTTGTTCCTTTAATAAATGATACCCTTCTCCAAACAATATATGAAGGTATAAATTGGGTGATGAAATATCTTAGTGATTTTTTCTAGAAGAATATTACATAAGAAAAAATAAATAAGTTTTAATTTAATGAAAATTAATTAAACAAATAAATTTTACAATAAATAATAACATAACATAAAAGCTTTATTTAGTTGATTAGATACAAACTTATTCCATTTATCTCTATCTATAAACTTATACTTAAGGCATGGATCATGATCCTTTTTACTAAAAAAATATATATTTAAGTCAACTTTCTCTTAAAATCTCTATATCTTTTTTCCACAAAGGATATACACTTTTTTAAAATTCCATTTGTCTCTTAATGGTTAAATGTCATCTATAATTGAATAAATAAAATATTAAGAAATGTATAACATTTAAAATTTTTGAAAATTAAATAAATTTGTTTATAAATTTTAACAAAAGTGGACTCCCATTATTGATCTTTCACCGACTGGTCGACACTCCTCCAATTATGGTACAAAATATTTATCCTACAATGACACTGTATATCAACTTTTGTCCTAAATTGTGTGGAATTTGGACTAGTTGGGAAGTTGTTCTCATTAAAGATAATTATCTCCCATTTCTATCCCCATGTGAGTAAAATTTTAGGTAAACATGTGACCTCATTCCTACTATAAATAGTTACTATCCTCTTTAGAGAAAAAATAAGAGATTAAAATAATTTTACGAAATATAAGTTTAATTTCATTAAATAAATAAATTACTCTATATATATATCTAAATTAAAAAAACATACATACCTCGGTTCTTATACCTTAGTATCTATCATTTTTGAAATATTTATGCTACTTCAAATAAAGTATTTTTACATGTACTTGATTAAAATTAAATCACTGTAATAAAAAAATTATTGTTCATAAAAGAAAATAAAACATCGAATGTTTGATTTATCAGTAAAAAAAAGTGAAACTTAAACTAGTGTATATTTAAATTATTAAAAAAATTAATATCAACTAAAGTGTGATTTTTTCTACCTATATTTGTATATAAATAAATAAATAAATATTATAATTAAAAAATAAAATTGTTCATAATAGGATACATATTTTATTGAATAAAAGTGTATACATGAAAACAAAGATTTTTAAATTTAATAGTCATAAAAAAATGATGAAGGCAGGAATTTTCTACCAAATAATTGATATCTAAATTTAATTAATATAAAAAATATTACAAAAAAAATAAGTAATGTTGAACATCAATATATTTAAATATCAATGTTAAAAAATAAAGATTTTAACTATGTTAGTTTCACAAAAAAAGAACAGATTAACTAATTAATTAGGATTGTAATGTAGTGTTTTACTATACCCCTTATATGTAATCATTTATTATTGCGTGGAAATTTTACACATCATAGACATTGTAATCATTGGGTAATCATGTAATATATTAATAAATTTTAGATAATTCATCAACATCATCAATATTCTCATCACACAAATAATCTTTTTTCCCAATCAGAATAATGGACCACTAATCATTTGATGGGTAAAAAATATAAAATATTTGTTTTTCATGCATATTCAGGGTAAATGATTACTCATTACAAGTAAATATTTTAAAATCAATAAGTTTTAATCTATACTCATTATGTTTAAAAAAATTTCCTATCAACCAAGTTACAATTAAATTTAGATACCCTAAATTTTGTATAATGAATCTCCCATATATCCTCAAAAACTCCAAAATATCTCCATAATCTATTTTTTAATATATTGAAATCCAATTTTGGAAAAGGGGGGACCATACATAGAAACCTTAGTAGTTAATAACCCCCTCTACATGACACTCGTCCAAAAAACAAGAAAACAATGTTCAAATTTCAAAATCAAATTTCAAAAACCCGTGAAAGGAAACTTTGAACCACGAACTACCCACCTTAATCTGTATCTCAAGAGACCTCGAACCACAGCACACTACCATCATCATGTCGTTGGCCTGACATCTCATCCATCACCGCCATCACGCATGCACGTCAAATGCATCGTCCTCATTGGCATAACGTCGTCGACCGCATCACCGACATCCATCTCCAGAATGTTGAAACCCGTCACTCAACATCGTCAGGGATTAAGACAACATTTCCATCAATGGATGAAACATTGTCACCATCAACCTCTCGAAGCTGTGCTCAGACTCACATCTGAAATATCGTTGAAGACCTCCACGCAGCTCCACCTCGGAGAGAATGGTGGACTCCTGGATCGTGAGCAGAGAGAACGCGGGCTTAAGCAGGATGAAACAATGGCAAGAACCTTTGGGAACCATAATCATTATACCAAACCCATCGGGAAGCACTCCCGAAAAAGACTGAACACTGCGTCGAAGAAGAAATCATGGTGGAAACAGAACCATTGATTAAACCCAAAAGAAGATTGTAACAAGAAGAAAACAGGTGGAAACCTTGAAAGAAGTTGGTAAAAAAACTGAAAACAAAAACAAAGAGGAAAAAATGAGGGGTAAAACCCTAGAAGGAGACGCTAAGAGATCCATGGCTACTGAACAGCTAATCCCAAAAACTCATTGAATCCGACGCTCCTAATCCGACCTGGAAGAGATCGGCTGGCCGCATGTTCAGAGCGTAGAAACAGCTAGCAGAGGACCATCTCACCATCATCAAATATGAAAAGGAAAGAATCCGAGAGAGACTAGAGTAGACCAAATTTTATTTATTCTCTAATATCTTACCTTAAATATAATAATATGTGATGATATATATGGTTAAAAACCACCAATATTGTTTAAAATATATAAATGAACATTGATCACTTCATTGCATGGAATTAACATTTCATTTAAGCCATGAATCACATTATGTTCACTATAAACTATCAAATGTAGAGATATAGGGAGACCAACATGATCTACTTCAGAAAAATAAATAGTACATAACTCAATTTCCTCTTTTGATATATATTTTTTAATAATTGAGGCCTCTGGTTAATACTGATTCTTAACATATCCTATAAAAAAAATTATATATCTTTCAAACGGATACATTTAATGTAATTAAATGGACCCACCTATTCTAATCTCTTAGGCCAAATGAATTAATAGATGAACCATCATATCTAAAAATGATGGTGGAAAATAAATTTCTAATTGACTAAGATTGAGGATTGATTCATTCTCCAAGAGATATAATATGTTTGGATCTATGAATTTTCTGCAAATTGAATTTAAAAGTAATGAAAATAGATTATATAATTTTTAATAGTTAATGGAAATATTACATTAAATTAAACTTGTCACAATTACTATATCAATACATGATAGTAATAAGCTTTTAAAATTAATGACTTTAAGTCCTTCAATGACACTAAACCTTATACATTTGAAGAAGAAAAACTAGTGTATTTAATATCATGTAGTAATTGCCAAAAAATTTATCTTCTCACTCTTGTTTAATATGTGACAAGATGAAGGAAAATATGTTACTTTTTTCCCCATCATTTCGGGAGTTAACTTCAAACATATTCACATTGTTATTATGCCAGGTATTTCTTGAAATACATATTTTTCTTTCCTTTTACGCTTTATAATTTTCTAATTAGACTTCCCAAAATTATTTTCTAAACCTGTATAACATCAAATGTTATTTTTTACATAAAAAAATCAACAAGGTAGCTCAAATAAAATGGATTATCTCTTCAATGTATTTGGTTAATGAGTAGAACATAGATCATTTCCAAATGTGACATCAATTTTTGTTACCATGTTGTTATATTATTCAGCTAAAAATGGTTGTGGGGTAGAATTATACTCTTATAAAATATTAAATTAATTTTTAAAATCTTCTATAAGGATGTTCCACTCACAAAAATATCTAATTTCCCATATGCACTGTTTTTCTTCCATTATGCAATTGATTATATAAAGTCCCATATTTTTAAATTAGTTAAGATTTATTTCATTTAGAACTATTTCTAGATAAGTTTAAATATTCCAAAAAACCTGTTTATAGTGAACATTATCATAGAATGAAAAATAAAATACAAATTCTTGTATGCATCAAACACTATAACATCTGTCTCCCATAGAAATTTCAAATCACCAATCAATGGTGATAGAAAACCATTAATATCATTTCTAGGCTATTTGGGACAAGAAATCATCAAACCCATCATAACTTATTTCCTCTTAAAACATATATATGGATAAAATATGTAGACAAACAAAAAATAGGCCATGATCTATATTGGCTACTGAGACTCTGATGTGAATTCATTCCATCTATGAACAAACCCATTCTAATATTTCTAACTTCATTTTAAAAATAATGATATTTGTGATCAATATTTACCATTATAGTGGATTAGTAGGATAGTGTAGGTTTCCATTAGAGATGTGGTCATCTATATTTCATCTTATCCACTTTTCATCATTTTTATTTCCAAAAATATGCTTCAAATGTGGAATTATTGGATAATACCATATTTATTTAGTGAGAGGTTTGATTCGACTTATTGAGAATTAATCACAGTTGGATTTTCCATCCATTTTATATCGTGATGTCCCACATTTAGAAAATTCTAATAAAATTTTACATTACATACTATATAAAACATATTCATTAGGGAAAATATGTATCATTTTATACCTCAATCCAATTATACATATTATTTTGTTACCTTATAATTGGAATCTAGAGGCTCGTTTCCTTTTGGATGTATCCCTTTTAAAAGTTAAAGAAATTCTTTGAAACTCTTATCCCTCAATCCAAGTATCACTAATAGAAATTGGACCTATAACTATAACATTCTAATATTTTTTTTTAAAAATGAAACACTATGTTTCATAGAATACAAGATATGCCATAATCAAATTAAGTGAACCAATAATTATTATTATTTAAATATGACCATTCTAACCAGTTTATTAAATTGGTTGTTACGAATAATATTAATAAAATTATTATATATATATATAAAGGACCTAAAAAATTCAAATACATTGATTAATTATTATAAAATATATACTATATTTTTATTTATTTTTTTCTTCCGAAATACGTATTCTTCAAAAATGGATTTTCTTGGTTTTTATGAGTGAATATTATAATCAATTTTTCAAAAATATATAGGTTATTATTTTATAAAAATAATATAATATTTTAAATCATAATAAAAAAAATTATCTTATGGTGAATTTTTTTGACATTTCTGAAAAGAATGATTTTCTAATGTATAGTGAGAAATACATATTACTATTGAAAAATGTATTTTTTTCAACCATTGGTGAAGTTACATTTTATTTTAAAACATATTCAAATAAAAATTAGTTATAATATATTATAAATAATGAAATTATCTTCATTGAAATCAATTTTAAAATTTAATTAGGTATAAAATCTTTTTTTAAACTAAAATGGGAATTTTTATGAAAAGCTATATATTTTTTTTTAAAGTGATTTTTGTCACGATTTTCACACTTATTTTTTATAATTTATCTCTATAACCTATAGGAATTAAATTTAATAAAATTTCATTTATTTTTCTATTAATAAATTCAAATTTATCCTAGTTTTATTTTTTTTACATTTTTCTGAAGAAGATAAAATTTTAGTGAATAGTAAAACATACTGTTTTTTAAAAACACAGTATCATTTATGATATTTCAAAGACATATAAATAATATATAAAATTTATGTAACTTATATAAATAATAAATTAAGATAATATAATATGAATATAATTCATAAATAATTGATAAAATGGATTTTATAATTTATTCCATAATAAATATGAACATCTTTTTTAGTGCTGACGCAGAGCTTGCACAACACTAGAAAAGTCAAATTTGGTATCCAAAAAATAATAATTGGGATAATATAAGTCCTTGATATATTATTATATTAAATATTATTTATTATTGATGATTTATATGGTTATAAATTAATTTTAGAGTTATATAACATGTTTCTTATCCAAATTCTTATGTAATGCTAGCATCTTTCCAACAAAGTCAAAATAACACATTAATTATGTTGTCATGATATAGATATGAGTTAAAATAAACATTAAAAGAATATAAATGTTTGTTTTGATCATTATAAAATTATTTTCATGATAAATTTTTTTTATTACCTTTTGGGTCCACTTGGATGAGAGACCATTATATTATTTTATTTAATAAAAAGTCAAATATGTCACACTCCTGTTTTTAATAAGTGTAATATTTTTAATATGGTATTTTACAGAGGATATTTTTGATTATATATATTATTTTTAAATATAATATATTTTTATTAACTATGGTATTTTATTTTTAATTTTTATTAATGAAATAATTACATTAAATTATTTCACAATGCTGATGTAGTAATTAATTAATTAATGGAAAAAATTAAATAAATGATATTAAAAATATTATAATTAATATAATTTGAGATAAATAATATTATAAATGAATTTTATATAATAGCTTGATATTTTAGAGATAATATAAAATATTTTTTCAAATTATAATGGGTATATTGATAATATTAAATTCAAAGTAATGAATAGTTCTAAAAATTGACATTATGGATATTTTATAGTAAACGTTAATTTATTAGATTATATAAAATTCATAAAAATATAACATTATTAAAATTTATTGGTATAATTATTATAATATCTATTTTTTCCATTTATTGGTCTTTTTTCATTTTATAGTAATTATATTAATCCTGAAATTGTAAAAAACCATGATGTTACACTAAGAGTAAATGGGGGCTAAATAAGGGTTAAAACCAAAATATAAGGGTAAAAATATAGTCAAAACGTATATAATTTTTATTGTATGAGGATATTTATACCACTAATAATATTATATTGTGAATTAATCAGTTTTTATCCACATTTTATTAAATATTAATTTATATTAATTTATTATTTTGAGAAATTTCAAGAGAACCCCTCCCCTCTCATATAAAAGGAAAACTTTTATTCTTATTTCTTAACAGTTAAAAATCCATTTGGTTTCGAAAATAATAAAATAAATACTGTCATAGAATACCTACCCAAATTCTATGGGTAATTTTATATAGAACACTAACCTTAGCGGTCTTAAGATGTTAACGAATGTAAATTATCTGAAGAAGAGGTATCATTTTTAATCGAGCGTTTATGTTTTATTTATTCTTCCACATCCTTAAAACATTATTAAACCATGATAAAATAATAAATATTATATCCTAAATACACCTTGATGTAATTATTTTATTTTATTTCACTATATCTATCTCCAATTCCATAAATTAGGTAAATAATTCATTGTTTGAGTGCATGGAAGAATATTGTCTCGCAAACTGATGTAATTTGTTTCCCATCTCCATCTCTTAAGACTAGTTATACTGATGGGATTAATGTTTATATATAATAATCATGATATATTTATAATTCTTAAAATATAATATATCATTTAATTTCTTACCATTTAATGCATAGAAAAATGATAATTTCTTTCATGTGTACATGTGGATTACCACATCCACGAAGCAATGTAATTTATTTTTCATCATCACATGACATAGATGATATATATAATTATATATAAAGAATTTATATGATATTTATGATATTATAATATTTTTTTAAATATAAAATAATTTTTAACTTCTTTACATAATTATCGTTGAAAAATGGAAATGTTACTCATGCATACGTATGACTTACCATCTCCAAGACTGTAACATAGTTTATTCTTCATAACCATATTTAATGGATGTATTTAAAAGTATAATTTATGTATAAAAATGATAATTATTTCATGGTTATTATTATATTGATGGTGTAATAATGAAAACATTGATAGTCAACATACCTAATTCATTGTAGACTTAAGTAACGAAGATCATAAAAATGTCTGATGTGAACTTAAATGATTAAGTAATTTTATATAACATGGAAATAAGTGTTATAAAGGGACTAATGAATTATAAAATGTTTTTTATTGGTGGAAAAAATATATACTGAGTATAAGATTCCACAGTTAATGTATGGGTTTACTATGTAATAGTTTATATTAATTCTATAAAACTCTTAACCGAAAAGATCCTCAAAAGTTAATGAAATTGAATTATAGTTCAAAAACACTAGAATATGTAATTATTAAGGCCTGGTCCTTACAGTTTTTACCAAATAAGGGTATATAAAACGTTGGAGATTATTATTTTTTCTTATGAGGTTTTCTTATGAGTTATGGATATCATCATGGGTTTATAATTTAAAGGTTGATCACAAGTTCAATGTATTTGAAACCCCTTATTATGATTTAAGAATTTAATTTTTGAGGTGATTAATGAAATTTTGGTAGAAATTTTATTGGGTTTAGGTATCTATGACCCTTAGGTTTAATGTGAATTGTTATTTGAGGATGAATATAATTACATTTTTTGGACATAATTTTAAAGGTATGGAGAATCTTTAATGTTTATATGATCATTGATTTTGAAATAATTATGGGATATTAAATGTTTTTTGGATGACAAATGAATGGTATGAGATAAAATTGGAAGTTAAAAAATTTATTAAAATGTTAATATATTAGGGTTATTTTTAGGAAATTTCTCACATTTATTGAATTTTATAAGGATTATATTAATATAGTTTTAGAAAAAGGAAAACCCTCTGGATGGGTAACAACCCACCATGTATGGCATAGTAATGGGGATTTAACCCACAATCGAAAGGAAACAAGGGTGCATCACCTACCACCAGACTATGTGATGTTTAGGTTAGTAAGAAATTTTTTTTCTTTATTTAAACTATCTGATGGATAAATGTGTTGTTCATTATAGGAACATATGTTTTATCAAATTTATAACCATGGCATTGATATTTTATTTGGCTATTAGGTGATTACTGTTATTTTGGAATAAATTCACAATTTTCAAATCCTTATAGGATTATGGTAAACAAATCACTATGGTACTTTTTTAGGAATAAATATTGAATTATATTTTTGAAGAAAATATAATTTTATTGTGTATTTATGGTGATTTATATTATTTATGGAAGTGGTTACCATATATTGGATGTTATGTGATTTGTGATATTATATATTTATAATGATACATTAAGAGTGATTGATATTATTTTGGGAGATAAATGTTAAATTTATCATGGAAGATTATGGGATCAAATAATTATTATTTCTGGGTATCAATATATATATGGAATATTTTTGAGGAATTTTAAGGATATTTAATTTTTGAATGACCTATGTTGGACTTTGGGTATTACTGTTGAATATTTGAGATTAAAGTTGTTTTTCATCATATAAGGGTTTATTATTTTTGGAGAATCATCTTATCTTTTACAAACAATTTGGTTTTTTTTAATGTCTAAATACATAAGGAATAGATAGTTATTCTCTTTTTTATTTTTTTAATCATTATTATTTCATTCTAGTAATTTATACATGAAACATTTATACTCATCATTTGGAGAAAAAGTCTAGTTTATAGTGGAAATTGATAAAATGATGAAATTATACTTTTCAAGTAAGTGAATTTCCCTAGTTTCTTATTATATGTAGAAATTAGATTAATCAACTATAGGAAATGATATTGAAACAAAAAAAAATTATCTATTTAATTTTCATATAATGTAATCGATGGCCTTTTAACCCATCATAGATTTATAATTTTTGGATGGTAAAATTTCACATGACTATGTTCACTATCACTCTCTATCAGTCCTTAGGAGTAAGTTTTATATTACATATCCATGTTTTCCCTTAATAATTATGTAATCCTACTTGTAAACCTTGTATTTGTTATTCCAAATGACTTAGTACTTCCCTTTTTCATCTTATCAAGTGGGACTTTTATTAATCGTTTTTAAGACTTGGGATTTCAACGAAGTATTTTGAAAAGTCAAACCGCTAGTTTTTTATCCCTATATAAAATTATAAGGATAAAATTTCTTAAAGGGAGGATAATGTAACATCATGGTATTTTTCTAAAAGGAAAAACTATTTTTGATATCATATAATATAATACAAAATGAGATTAAATGAACAAATAAATATTATTATTTAAATATGATTGTTATAATTATTTGTTAAGTTTAAGAGAATTAATAGTATTAAAACAATTATAATATATATATATATATTATCAACTCAATAAAAAATTAATGATTAATTCTTTTTAAATATGTACTCAATTTTGAGTTTTTTTTCTTTATAAATACGCTTTCATCAAAAACAGGTTTCCCTTTTTTATAAGTGAATATTATAATATATTTTTGGAACTTATATAAAATAAATTTTCAAAATACTATAATTTATTAAATAATATTACCAAAATTATCTTAGGGTAAAATTTTCATATTTTTTTGAGCGTATTGTTTTTCTAGTGAATTGTGTAAATGACGATTTTTATTGGAAAATGTATTTTTTTCAACTATTTATGAAGTTTCATTTTATTTTAAAATGGTTTCAAAGAAAAAATAGTTATAATATTTTATAAATAATAATTTTAGGTTAATTTAAATCAATTTTATAATTTAATTGTGAATAAAATCATTTTTTAAATATAAATAATCATTTTTTGGAAAAAAATTTATTTTTTTCTTCTAAAAAGTGTTTTTCACCATGTTTTATGCACTTATTTTTGTAAAGTTAAATCTTGTAACTTATAGAAATTGAATATAAGAAAATTGATTTTATTTTTAGATTTATAAATTCTATTTTGTCCTGGGATGAGTTTTTTTACATTTTTCTAAAGTTGGTAAATTTTCAATGAATAGTAAAAAAAATATACGATTTTTATGAAATATGGTATCTTTTATGATATCTCGAAGACATAAACATAATATAAAAATTTCTCTAAATTATTTAATGAATCAAGTATGATAAAATTTTATTAATATAATTCATATATAATTCAAAATATATATATTATAATTTATTCCATAATAAATATGAAAATCATTTTCAGTACTAACATAAAGACTGCACAACATTGGAAAAGTCAAATTTGGTATCCTAAAAATAATAATTGGGATCAGATAAGTCCTTGATAAACTAGTATATCAAATATTATTTATAATTAATTATTATGTTTTTGTTAGACATGAATTTTATAGTTATATAACAAGTAGCTTATCCAATTGCTTGTGTAATGCTTACGCAAGGCCAATAAAGTCAAAACAACACATTAATCATGTTGTCAATATATTGATGTGAGTGAAAATAAATAGTGAATTAATATAAATGTATATTTATATTATTATAATATTTTTTTCATGAGATAAATTTATTTATGACCTTTTGGATCCATTTGGATGAGATTATGACCGTTATAGTGTTTTATTTAATGAAAAGCCAATCATACCACATTATTATTTTTAATAAGTATAATATTTATAATATGGTGTTATCTAGAGGATATGTTCAACTATAAATATTATTTGAAAATATTCAAGATTTATATTCATCATTGTTTTCTATTTTTAATTTTTATTAATAAAATAATTACCTTAAATTATTTCACAACACTAATGTAGTAATTATTTAGATAATGGAAAAAATAAAATAAATGATATTGAAAATATGAGAATAAATAAAATTTGATATAAATAATATTATAAACAAATTTTATTTAATAATTTTACATGATATAGGTATAATAAAGTATTTGGTTCAAATTATAAGTGTTATCTTGATATTATTAGATTAAATGAATTGAATAGTTCATAAAATTGACAACATGAATATATTATAGTAAATATTATTTTATTAAATGATGAATTTTTTATAAAAATATATTATTCATCTAGGTTATTGGAATAAGTTTTTAAATATTAACCATGTTCTAATTATTAGTTTTTTTTTCATTTTATAGTAATTATATTAACCCTCAAATTGTAAAATTCCATATAATCATGGTAAGAGTTAAAGGGGTTAAATATGGGTTAAACCAAAAGATCTGAGTGGAAATATAGTCAAAATATATTTAATTTTTATTATATAAGTTTTTTTATATAAATAATCATATTATATTTTAAATTAATAATTTTGGAGTCATTTTGGGTAAAATATTATTTTATATTAATTTATTATTTTGAAAAATTTATAGAGTGCCCATCCCCACCCTTAAAAAATGGCACATCTTCTTATCATTTATTAAAACTTAAAAACATATTTATTTTGGCCAATACCTATGAAAATAACTTAATATAATACATCACCACAATATAGAGGTACTGTTTTGGAATAAAAAAATCCTTAGTGGTCTTAAGGTGTTAAGGAAAGAAGATTATCTGAAGAAGAGGTATCTTTTTTAATTGAGTGTTTCTGTATTGTTTATTCTTCCAAATCCATGAAACCATATTCAAACATGATAAAATAATAAATAAAATATCCTAAATTTACCAATATTCTATTTTGTTACTGTAATTACCTGTATCAATCTCCACTTTCATCAAATAGAAAATGAATTCATTGTTTGAGTGTACGATGAACAACCGCCTCGTCAAATAATATAATTTTTTTTCCATCACCATATCTCTAGAATTGTTATAATGATGGAATCAATTTTTATATAACATATTAAAGAAATATTTATCTTTCAAAAAATATAATATTTCATTTATATTCTTAACCTTCCATGAACAAAGAAATGACAATGTTTTTCATTCATATATGTGGATTACCACTTCCACGAAGCGATGTGATTCATTTTTCATTATCACATAACATGAATTATATATATAATTATATATGAAGATTTAATAATATATTTATGGTATTATGATAATTATGGAATTATAAAATAATATTTACCCTAATTACATAATGATCCTAAAAATATGGAAATGTTACTAATTTGTACATACATTTTACCCTCTCTATGATTATAATATAGTTCATTTTTCAGAACAATATTTAATGGAAAGATTTAAAAGTATAATATATGTATAAAAATTAAAATTATTTCATAATTATTATTCTGAGTATGATGGAATAATGACAACTTTAACCATAGTAAATAAACAAAATTCATTTTAGACTTTTGTGCTTAATATCATTAAAATGTCTAACAAGAAATTAAATGTTTAATTAATTGTTAATAACATTGAAATAAGTGATATAAATGGAATAATTAATTTTAAATTGTTTTTTTGGTGGAAAAAATGGATACTGAGTATTAGTTTACACCTGTAATGTATTGGTTATTATTTAAGAGTTTATCATAATACTATATAACTCTATAATAAAAGACCCTTGGAATTGAAAGAAAGGGAATTATAGTTCAGAAATATGAGAATATGTAATGCTTAAAGATGGAACCTTATAAAACCAATGGTTAAAAACTGTTGGAATAGGCTATAAAACCATTTTTTTAGCCTATAACAATGGTTTTATAATCTATGGATAATATGGTTGTGGGTATTGACCAATACCAATAATTTTTTATAAATAGTTGGAATACGTATCCTGGATTTATAGTATACCAATTTTTTTATGAACCATTGGTATAACCTTACCAAACCAAAAACATCCTTGTGGTTTGATTACACTGTTGGTAAAATTCTATACCAATGGTTTGTGAAACCATTGGTATATCCTCCACATACCTTGGTAGCCAACAGAAACCCCCTCTTGGTCCCATAACATGAAAAAACAAAATATTCACTTTAAAACACAAAACCACTTCCAACCATTAATTTTTATTACAAAATAATTAATACATTCAATTAGTGATAACACAACTCTAAAACATCACATATATGCATTCAAAACCAATCATCAATCATCATGTTTTATAAATATAAATAAAAAATGTAAAGTATATCTCTCTATCATCACTACAAAAATCATTGTTTTCATCATAATACTTACCATAATCATCACCATCATCATTACCATCATCCTCGCCACCATCCTTAACATCATCCTTAGTATGACCATCACCATCGCCAAAAAAAATTCACTTTGATCACCACTAAGAATATCATTAACTTTTCTTGGTTCATAATATAAAGAATGAATCATCAGCATGAATGTATAAAAAACCACATTGGTATCTATTATAAGTGATGTACATAAGGATTCTATAGCTTTCATAAATTTGTGGTTTTACTTTTGACTCCATTGACGGCCCTGAATGGCTATTTTTTTGCCTTTTTTTCCTATGTATGAACCCGTTTTGCCTATGTATGCGTTGTTTCCAACTTGATACTGCCATAACCTGAACTAAAAGTGGGAAAATATCTAGTGGGTATAATACACTTCCTTATTCAACATCATACTCTCCCACAGTGCTCATCTCCTAATACATGGTGAAAATGATCGGTTGTCTCAATGTTTTCAGCTTCTTTCACATCAAGGGTCACCAAAGAATACTATCTCAAAAATAAATTAACTATTTAGTTAAAAAATTTATTTTAAAATTTGAAATCAGTTAATTAAAACTTACATGTTTTTTGTGTCCGTTCATTTTCTGAGCTTCCATATTTCTTCTTTCTACATAAGAGAAATAATTTTTCTTAAGGAACACATCCTTCAACATTAAATACCTCCCTCTATAATGTAATTTATTTTTTATAAAATCATTATTAAAATGATATTCATCAACTAGAAATTATATAAAATCATACCAAACAACCCCTTTCACAATTTTATTATAAATTTACCAGATTACTTTCAGAAAACTCCTCCGTTTCTTGGATAAAATAATTGAAGAATTTTCAGTGGTACTAATTTGAAAAAACTATAATTGATATTAATATCATATGAAATTATATTTCAATTATAAAATACAATTTATTCATTTATTTTACACATATAATACCAATATAATGATTTAATAGGAGTTATTTTTATCAAAAAAGTGAGAGGGGTAGAATCTTCTAATACTGAGAGTATAACTAAATTCAATGGGAAATTCCATCAAAATACAACCCATTTAATCATGATGAATCATAAAAACTAATAAGGAAAATAATAACATCAGATAAATATAATCAACAGTCTATCAAAGTGATATTTCTTACCAAAAATACTCATAATAAAAACATAACATTAACTAGGTTCAGAAGGTATTGAACTAGATGGTTTGACACTAAAGATAAATATCGCAATGATATTTGAGACTTGTCATGGAAAAATACTAATATTACATGAAACATAAATACAAATTTTTCTATAGTGTACTAGAAGTCCCAATACCTTGTACATTATGACTTGGGTGTTTTAGAAGTTTTGAAGCATATCATGGAACATGTTTAATGGAAAATAGTTATGTATTTTTATGTTAAGTTTGAAAACCCATTTAAGTTAGGTATTAATCTATTAATTAGGATTCATTGAGGAATTTGGTGTGTATTCGATTATTTTTTTATGTGTTAAGTGATATGGAATCTAGAATTCCATTTTTATTGGATGTCTTTGGTAGTGGGGGTAATTTATTCTCAAAGCATAGTAGTTTCATCTTGCATGGTTCCTAGATATTGTTATCTTAATTCCTTGTTTGGAACAAGGAAATAAAGTCCAAAATAATATATTTTTGGTTTAAGGATAAAATGGAAGTCCAAGAATACACTATTCCATGGAAGAGGTTAACATTTATTTTAAAATAAGAAAAATGACCATAACGATTCATGGGATATTCTATTTTAAATACATGGAAATTTTTATATCCATCGAATGATACTAACTATCTCAATGTGATTTCGTTTAGTGAATATCTTTATATTTTTTGGGGGATCATCATTTTTTGTACTCTATCTTAGTGCTATATTAACTGAATAATGAAATAAAGTTATGTGATTCAATACTAGACTTCATATTTACTATGTTTCAATGGGGAAATAGTAAAAATATTGTAATTTTCTTCTTTGATCCATTTTTGTAATGTTTGCAGTAGTATTATTGGAAGTGGATATGTAATGTTTTTTATTGTAGTAATTAGTTTTTTATTTCATGTTTTTCATTTGGTTATCCATACTATTATTATATTTTTCTTGGATATCTGTAATTCTTTTTATAATTGGAATGATGATGTTTTTTTATGGTGTAAGTGTTTTTTCATGGTTAATGTATGAATGATTTGGGGGTGGGAGGATGTGTCTATTTGTCTATTGTTTTTTTCACTATATGGTGTTATCTAAGTTACTAGGATGGGTCTAATTTTCGATTGACATTAATTTGGATTTGGGAGAAGTTTTTTTGGTTGTGTGACAATGAAAAAAGGGTTTTCCATACTTATATTGAAAGAGAATTTATTAATTGTTTCCATGTAAACTCTCATTATTACTTTTGTTTTCTATATGAACTACTATTATCTATTTAATTTTATTTTGGTAGTATAATATTTTCTTAGATCAATCTGTCTATGGGACTTCTTTAGTGATGGTTTTCTAATGTATGATCATTATATAATTATAATAAACACCATAATTTTCTATCACACACATATGATTTTGAGTGTTTGATCAATTCCTGTATAATTTTTGTTATGAAATTTTTTTTTAAAAAATGACAAATGGTAATAAAATAAAAAACCTAATGCTTGTGTGTCCAACCAATAATAGTTTTTTATATTCTTATCCATAATACTTATCCCAAATTCAAAAATGATACCAAATTATATTGTTATTTTTCATAGGGAACCTAAGTAGTTGACAGTTTATATATTTTTTATTCTTCCTTGGATGTTTATGTTCTATAGTAATTTATTTTAATTTTTTTTTTAAGTGATTAAAATTTAATCAAGAAGAATTTTTTTTCATTCATTCTTGATTATAGCCAATATATTCAAAAGATACATAACTAGTGATGAAAGTTACATGTTTTTCATATGCTTGGTTCATTATTTATGTTTTGAAATAATGGCTTTTGGCCCTTCTTTTTTTAATTTCATATATGTAAAGTGGTTTCCAATTATAATCCCTGATTTTTTGATAGAAATTTCCAAATTTTGTCATATATTATATCATATTTTTTATATGTCATTTTTTATTTTTAATTGTATGAAACATTTATATCATCTTTAAATAATTCATGATGAATTTTAATGATAGGCACTAATTCTTATATATCATCTTTAAAAATTTATAACTCATCCCAATATTATTTTATTTTAAAAAAAATTGATCATCATTTTTTATTTATGTTTTAGTAGCCACCATTAATTTTGTATTTTCACATAAATTTTCTCATGTTTTTTATAATTTAAAAATTCATTTATAATATTAAAATACTCCTTGTGATTTTTTCCATTCAAACATATATAAATAATTAATCTCTATCTTGCTTTATGTTATTTGGATGAAAATAATTTCCATTCATACAAAGTATAAATAATAGTATAACATTACAATGAACGAAAAGTAATGTTCCAAGAAAACTATAACTACACAAGATTTATTTAATGTAATAATTTCATGGGAATCTCATTTAAGTTGACAGTGTAAATATTACCCTATTTTAAAAGCATTGAACATTCAATAAAAATAATTAATAGAATAATATTTTCATAATCATTAAACCTTAACTAATTCACTGAAGTATAACATAAAAAGATGTATATATTTATAGAATTTATACCTAGTTAAATGCATGTGTAGAAAAAAAATCCCAATTTTCATTCTTGTTCTAGCATGGTAGTATTCCCCCAAAGAGTGAAGGTATTTCATAGATTCCTTGTTTTTTATTTATTTTTGATACTTCCTACAAAAATAATTTTTAATAATAACAAAACGAGTACTAATGTAAATTATTTTAATGTTTATTCCAAAACCAAAATTTTTCTTAATACCATATACTGAGGAGTCTTCTAGTGATAAATCATTCCCTAATAATGTTTTGTTGGACCCATTATTCATGATAGTCATAGATTCGAAATATATTAGATTTATAGAAAAAAACTATTATACAACTCATGCTTATATTCCCTCTATAGATCACATAATTCCATGAACCTTGAAGTCCTTAAACCCTTACTATCAGGAAAATTATAATAAAGTCACAACCAAAATATTAATTAATATAAATGAAATAATAATATAACATTAATAATGAATTTTATTACCCATATTATTTCCCAAGAACTATTCTTTATTTCATTTTAAATGTGTCTCTAGGAAATAGGGTCGAAGGGAATGACGTCAGAGTATTTGGAAAGCATCTCTATAAAGATCAGGAACTCTCTCCCAATATTAGCAATCATTTATTTATCCTCAATTTACTCAACCATAAGCTATGTGTGGTGGTTCCACACTTCAAAAATTCATGAACTCGCATGCCTCCTAGTGGTATATCCACTCATGAAAGTAGAAAAGATAAATATTATATCAATACATCTTATAATAAAAATAATTTATGGTAAACAAATTATAAGGTTTCTATACATATAGCTAATCTAGCATGATCGGTGGGTACTTATAGATCCTTAGGATTTGATGGAATGTCGACCTGTATGGTAGTAGTGGGGTCCAATTCCTTCTTGTGAGGCTCATACTGTATTAGATTATAAGACAAAAGAAAAATTAACATAAAATTATGGAGAGAAAGAAGTATGAGGAAAATAATATGGAATAGACATATGTGGAAAAGTATAATACAGATATGGAGTGGGAGCCATCACCAGATAAGGAAATTAAAAATGAGGAGGATCATATGTAAATGGTCATGATTTTATAGGTGATCTAAATATCTTGGGTTCCTTTAACAACACTGTGGGATTAAAGAGTATGTAAGATGGTATATCTGATGAAGTTATAGGGTGTGATCGGGTATGATAAGTGGCAATAGTATCTCTTGTACCAACTCCGCTCACATCGTCTGGCTAAGAACCACTACCAGTAGGTTTTTTGTAGAATAATTTTGTTTTTGGTGGTGGATCCTAAATAACATTTTAGAAAATAGTGAAATGAAATTATATGTTATTGATTTATATATTTGAAATAGAATACTCACAACATGAACTTTTGGAGGAATTATCATATCCTTAATGTAGTGATTATTGTCAAACATATTCTTCTTTTTAACCTCTTTAATGTTTTTCATTTTCTTAATTTAATAATAAATATGAATTCAATTATAAATTCATAAATAATGTGTAATACCAAAAAGAAATAATATGTCACGTTTCTTAAATAAGAAATACCATTGTAAAGGAAAATAAAGGATACATTGTGACATAAAATAATCATAATATATTTAGTGATAAGAATACCAAAACCTAAAATACATTTCCAAATAAAAAACAACATGTTCTAATTATAATGTTTATCATGCATATGATATAGTCAATTTATTCTATTTTTAATTCAATCCTATTCATCTTTAGTTAGGTAATTTGGTTCATTTTGGTCAATTTATTAGGTCATTTATTGATTTTTTGGGGTTAGCTCATTTGGTTTATATTTTGGGTTAGGTCATTTTTCCATTTTTTTGGTTTGTTCATTCATTTAATTGGTTTTTTATTTTAATTATAATTTGTTTAATATGTTTCATTTCAATTCATCTTGTTTTTTGTTCTAATCGGATTTTTACCATTTTTTTGGTTTTAAAGGTTCAAATACAGTTCAATTAAATATTATAAAATACTACTCAAAGAAAACTAAAACTATTTTATATTGACAATTCCCATGAAGGTCATATTTGATACAAAATATTTATAATCAATAGTAATGAAATTTAAAAAGGATAAACCTAAACAACCCAAGTTAAGATATACCAAAATAGCTAGGAAAACATATGTTTGATTCTATATATTAACCACCACAACATCATGTTCATAATTAACTATGAAAATTGAACTATTAGAGTTATAATAGGTAATAAATGGATTGGGTTCATTGGGATCAGGTGATATTTCACATAAAAAATGTGTTTCTCCAATGATGACAATATATATTACACATCAGTAGAAATATTTTGAGTAATTTTAATAACTTGAAACCCATAGTCATCAATAAAAGTGACATGTCTCATCATCGAATCAGACCACTTTCATTTCATCATAGCGACTCGACCATGAGAGTAATAATCCAATATTCTTATTTTCTTAAAAACATCATAATAAGATACCTTTTAAAATGAAGGTCTAATATCTGATGCACTGGAATAACAGTATATTATGGTAGTTACCATTAAACCATTATGTTGTGTTCTCATGTTCATTTCTCATTCAATGATAATTAATTTATACCTAGTAATCACAATTTAATTGCATTAACAAACAAAATAATTAGGACAAAAATCAAAAACTATTATTTCTTTTGAGACAATAGTAAGTAGGTAAACACAATACCTAAAATATAAGTGAATATTAAAATTAACTAAATAGAATTTGTTTACTATATTACAGTGATACTTCTACCTTAAATTTCAACCTAGTAGAAAACTATTTACTATAAGAAGCCTCTCTCATTCTCAAAGATAAAGAGAATTGATTTTCATTTATAATTTGTTTATATACCCTACAAAAAAATAGAAACAATTTAATAGATATGTACAATTACATGTGATGAGACAACATATACTTGTTCAATTTACTTTCTTGATGTATTCATTGAACAAATTATTGTTAAACCAAAATGTGAAATTTCATATATCTCTCTCTTCAAGGATTAATGTAATAAATTAATATGATCCAGTAATTCCCCTGGTTTAGGGGAGTTACATAAAACAAGTCTCAATTTGATCATACTAATATTATTTATTTCTCATTGATCAGTTCTACCTCATGGTCACATCATACAAAAATATTTAATATAAATACATACATTCTTGATCCAAGTAACATATAATAGTGGAACATTAAAGATAATTATTATTATGAAAATAAGTCTTTAATGTGTATAAATTTATTTCAATTGGATACATATTATGATATGAAACAAGTCCTCAAAGAATTGTTCTAGTTTTAATATAGATAGTTAGATGCATCATGCATGTGAAAAATTATGGAGGAAACATTTTCTCAAACTCATACAAAATTAATGGTGCCGCTTCTTTGATTTTTTCAAGAATAAGTTGGAGAATATTTTATCATAATGATCACTATAAAAATGGATTAATTGAATAATTTTTCCCTTACATTATTAGAAAGTATATGGAATATTTCTATTAGAATCAATTCATATATAAGGTTCTGATAATCATGAGTATTCAAAGATTATAGCTTCGATGATATTTTTTGACCCATTTTGATCTGTTTATTGAATAGAAAATGAGAACCTTGATAATCACTAGTAATACAATAATTTTTTTTCTACAGGTGTCATCACATAAGAATCAAATAGAACTTTCCATTTATTTTCACTAATAAAAATATGATGAAATTATGGTCTAATACCTCAATCCACAAAGTCATGATGAGATCATACATCATATTTTTTTCTTTCCCTTAACATTTAGAATAATTTAAAATAATATTTCACATATATATTTTTAATTTGAATTATGTATAAAAAATGATGTAATAACTTTTTTGACCAATATAGAAACTCAAAGAAACTACTTTTGTTCTTCCAATTTGAATTATATTATTTGAAAAAATTCTTCCACTTTATAGAATTCACATAACCTTTCCTGGATGAAAAAAAACATCTTTAAATTCATTAATAACATCACTTCCATAAATATGATGAGGTGGATTTTCAACATTTATGGTCATGTCCAAACTTTAGTGATTATACCTATCTGGATGATCCATTTTCAAGAATGATTTATGACCCGTAAAACTAAAACTAAGGTGATATTTAAGTCTTATATATCATATATTAATTATATAAATAGGAAAGTAATGTTTCCCCAATGTGCTCTAGCCGTACATCATTACATAAGATGGAAAATTATTTATCATCCATATAGTAACATCACGTATCTGAAATATGTCTTTCGAACAAGAATAATATGTGTGAACACTGAAATTACAAAGATGATTCAACTCTTTTATTAAAGGTTTCATATATACATCTATATAATTTCCAAGATAAGATGGTCCAGATATGAGTATAATCATGAAATTGAAATGTTTTTTTATAAACATCTATAGAGGAAGGTTATAAATGTGTATAAAAACTAACCATGTGTTTTGAGAAGTAATAATCTTCCCAAACGGATTAAAACCATAACATTCTAGAACCAACCTCACATTATGCATGTTAGATGAAAAATTCAGATATTAAGTATCAATTTTCTACATTAATAATATATCTTTTGGATGAAAAAACTTATTATTATCCTTCTTTCTATCAATATTATTCCATCACATATTTATTGATATTTTATCATACATAAAAATATTTTTAAGACTTGGAACTTAGAAAAAGTTCCACATTATGTTTTTTGGAGCACGAGATTGTATTCCATTATCATCTGGATTCCATTGAGATTTGAAAAATTTTATACAATCATTTTGGTCAGTGTTTTCATCCTAGAATAAACTGTAATATTTTCAGCAAGCCTTATTTTTTTAGAAAATCCAAGATTTTCAAATAACTTCCATTCCATATAATGGTTTGAGGGAATTTCTGCATTATATGGAAGTAATAACTTCAAAAAAGTAAGAATACAATCAATAGAAGTATTATAAATCCTAAACATGGTTTCCCATGAAACTTTCGAGTTTAAAATTCAACCTTTTTTCATTTTACCACATTGCTGATATATTGGAGTCATGGAAGAATTATTCAATTTGTTCACCCAATAAACATAATCATTTTCATTACATGCATCATTTTGACCATATCAAGGTATTCTTGGATTTTAATCCTTTCTTTATCATGATTAAGAATAAATGAAATATGGGAATCTAATAAATTCTATAATCCAGTCCTCTCATTTAGATCATGAACATTTTGAGACTTTCTTTCATCCTCATTGGGATAACAGTCATAGTAGTTTGTTTGAAAACCAAATTATATTATATGGTAGTTATCAACGTCATGACTTAACCAAGGTATTCCAACATAATTATAACATAGGCAGTGTATATGACCATTATCTGAAGCATTGGTAAATACAGAATCTAAAAAACTATGCAAATTTTCTTGAAACTTGTTGGAGATATGATTTATTTCATACATACAACATTTATATATTCGGTTAAAAAAATTTATATTTCATGTCATAAAAGAAATTAAATAATATTGAAGTCAAAATAATCTATATATAACACTATAATATCTAATTCCATTATATCGATGACTAATAACTATACACAATACAACACAATAAAGTATGTATATGGAATAATTAAAAAACTAGTTCATGTGATAATTATATTACAAAAGAAAATAATGTAAATCAAATATTCACCAAGGTATATATTGTGGTATAAACCTCACAAGTTACAAACCAATCATGGAAGTAGTTTAGGTTGGTTAATAATTTGATTATATAATTAGTAAAATAATTTTTTATTATGGAATGGATAATAAAAAAAACTTACTCATAAAAACTCTCACATGGAATAAGGAATAACAAAAAAAATCTCTTTATATATATAAAAAAATGAAATTATCATTTATATAAATATTTTTTCCAAAAAAATAACATAATTTGAGAAAGATGATCATGTAACAACCAAATTCCATCAATATTTAACATTTTATGAAAACAAGACCCATCTATATATGCAGACCATATAATAAATATTAAATCCAAATAGGTTTAAGAAATGAAATAAATAATTTTTATTTTTAAAATAAAAAATTAAAATTAATAATTTCACAACCCGTAATGTTTTAACAAAAAACAAAAACAACAATAGATAATTACATTCTTACCTCATATATATCACACAAAATAATTGGGTCATATTAGTTTTATTTATAAATAGTTAAAAAATATATATTAATATATTAAACATATTTAATTTACATACAACTATTTTTTAAAATTATCCCTTTATTTTATCACATTAATCCATTGGTTAATATTTTTATACTAAAAGTCAATTTTGGAGCTCTGAGGTCACCATGGGAGGATGTTCCATTAAATATGTTAGATAACATGTTCAATCTTTTCAAAGTATGTAAGTAATATATTAAATAATTTTATTTTGACATTTTATTTTTTATATTATTTTTACTTATCTTTATATAGGTAGTTTGGATTAATACTAGGGATTCTAATTAATCATCAATCAAGTAATCATGGGTGAATTTCATAAGAGATCCATTTCGCAAGCGCTTGTAAAATACACGATGAAGAGTGATGAAAAAATATTCTATAAGGATTTTTTATCAAAGATACATAACAAGTTATCATAATTTTTAGAGCTATATAAAATGGTAGGGTCTGTTTTCATATTTAAAAGGTGATACATTTAAATAAAATTTTTCTAAAGGGAATCAGAGTCAATTTATCTTAGATATAACACATAGAGTTGGGTGTGTGGTATTTGTCGAGACATGAAATAAATAATTTCAATTTTCAAAATAAATCATTAAAATTAATAACATCATAACCCTATAATAATTTCAAAAAATAAAGTACTAGAATAAAAAAATATGTACTTACCTCATATATATAACATAATATAATAGGTTCATATTAGATTTATATAGAAGTATATAGTAATTGAATTAAAGAAATACATCATTTACAATAAGATTTATTAATAAATTTTATAAAAAAAATATAATTAAAGTTAACATTTGTTCAATGAACCTGGAAGAATGTAACAAAAATAATCTATGTTAGTATTTTAGACCTCAAAAATAAATTAAAATTATGGTTTATAGAAGTGATAAATTATTTAGAACTTAACAATTTTATATTCATGAAGAATCAAATTAGAACTGTAAGGGAGGAGATATTTTTATGACTATGGAAGAAAATAGAATGTTGTAGGGTTATTGATCTATATGGGATTAAAATGAGAGGAGTGTAGGTCATGTATAACATCACTATATTTTCATAAATTAACATTATATCATTTATATTTAATACTTAAAACATTACACAAAATATGCTCAAAGATCGTATTAGTCTAGTGCCTTTAGAAACATAGAAATATAAGAACTAGTACATGAGCAAGCTAAGTTATCTCCCACTAGGCCCTTCATGACTAGAACCCTTCCTATATACATTATATATAATAAACATCTTCATAACCAAAGGAATTGATACCATAAAATTAGGGATCTCAAATGCTCAGTAAGGGTAAACAATGGAGATATGTAATCATAAACATGATCATAAGGGTAAGAGAATGGGATAATGACATTTTAAGATCATACCCTTCATATCAAATATCATAATCAAGAATCATGTAATAAAGATTGGAAGTTCATAATACCTGAATCATAATGGAATTAATATCATAATCTATGAAATTATAACACAGGAATGATAAATGGAATTGTGGAAGACACGTAATCATATAAAATGATTACCATAGTAGTAAAGGAATAGATAAAAATTCCTTCTTGATAGTATTGGTTCACTACATATACCATCTTGGTATTCATAGTTCATTCAAATTTACATATTATTATTCAAGGTTCACACCCAAGACCATCTTTGTAGATAAAGTCCTTTACCAAACCGAGTTCACTCCCTATTCCATCCATGTTTATCTCATTAGATAAAAATATTTTACCATGGAATTAGAGGTAGATATAGTTCCCACCCATATCATAATTAAATCATACAGATTTATTCCATAAAGTCATAAAAATCATATCATAACATATTAAATGAAATGGGTATCATAAACATGAAATCATATCATAACATGTGGAAAAGGAGACAGGGTTCATAATCATTTCATGAAAGAATAACCCATAAAAAAATCAGGTTTCATAATAACATAACCCATGAAATAAAAATTAGTTTCATAAACATCATTCCATAAAAAAATAAACCATTTAGATCAATAATATTAATACAACCTTTGGATAATTTTTTCAAAAACGCATGAGTAGCACCAACATATGGCATCTTAGATGGAAAATAATTTGGAGAGATCCTTTAAAAAAATTTCATGATAAAATATCATTTCATCTTTGAATTTTTTTAAAAAAATTAATCCTTTAAAAAAATTCTTTGAAAACATACAAATTAATCTTGAAAACATGATGAAAACCATTTTCTTTGAAAATATACAAAGGGTTATTTAAAACATTTGGAAAACCTTTTTATTTAAAAAAAATATTTTAAAAATTATAAAGAGTTCTTTAAAAACCATAAAACATTTTAAAATTTTTTTTACTTGAAAATATCTTTTAATATCTTTTAAAAAAATATTTTTGAAAAACATTTTTGAATATATGGGTTTTCAAATAAACAGATTTCTTGCCGAAAAGAGAGTTGAGATAGGATTTTCTTAAAATAATTCTGAATTACCTAAGTAACAGGGAGTGAAAAATGGTATTGATAAACAAATACATTAGGAATAATAAGAGGATACTAAAATTAATGGGTGGTTTTGGGATTTGGATCATAATATTTCATCAATTAAGGCATAACCATAAAAAATCTTGATAAACGATGACATTGTTGTAATAAACTCTTACCAATTTATAACATTGAATCACACTCCCCATGTAAGAATATTAAATTAAATAAAGAATAAAATTTCATAAAAATAATCATATTATCGATATAACATGTCAAATGGTATTACATACACCTCATAAAATAATTTAGGTTCATAACAAAACATGTTCCTTAAAGAAGGAAAATTTAGACAAAACTACCGTACTGATGTGGTATCTTTTGAAAAAGTTAAATCCCGTGAAAGAGATATAATAAAATGGATATTTAAATACTGATAAATTTAAGGATAATATTCATATAATATATTCATGGTAAGTATATACACCACAAAAAAATGTGTGGTGAATAAGGAACAAATATCACAAAAATAAAAGTGAGATGAGAAAACTCTTACCTTATAGTTTGACTCTCATCGAACTCATAAAAACCTCTTGTATAATAAATATATATATATATATATTAATGAAACATATTATTATATATAATACCATATATTATTTTATTATGACTTTATATTACTATTTTATTAATAATTCCATGTTAATGTTATGCTTCAGGTAATATCTGCTTTGTTTCTCATACATGTTTTGACTTGTTAATATTGATCCTTTTACTTAGATCATGATTTACTTATTTAAAGAATGTAAAACATGATATAAATATAAAATATATTCATTATTTACATATTTATAATAATATATAAAATATATAAATATTAAATGGAATACATCGTTCATAGAGATGGTAGGTTGTACGTACGCATGAACACTGCTTTCATATTATTTTCATATTGAAATAAACAATGTAAATGAAATAAATTTATATATATATATATATATCATTGAATTTGAATTATTTCATCATATATATCATATAATTTCACTAAAACCATCCTTAATACATTCTATGTAATGTGTGGACGAATCACATCACTTTGAGGAGGCGGTAGTCCATACGTCCACAAACTATGTTATCGTGTTTACACAAAATGGAAAACATAAAGGTAAGTTTTATATAATAATTCCCTAAGAATAAATACATAATAAATATTATATATATATATATATATATAAATTTCCATTATAATTCTCAACCATGATAGGTGTTAATAGGAAAACGAGCAATATCATTTCATGAGGCAGTAGTTCACCATCAAAAAGAACAACATGTTTGTTACCCATTAAATGTATGTGTGGATAATTTTAGGTAAAAACATTGATTAAAAACATAAATGTATATTGAGGATACTTATTATATTATATAATCATGTAATAAGAATATTTTATATGGTGGATAATGAAAATAAAAAAATGGAGATTGAGGAAGGATGTTACCTCATCTTTGAGAAACTTCTCTTGGTTTGCACCAAAGGGCTCCCCTGGTAAGATTTTTTACCAAAGGGATTATTCTAGGAATAATAGGGGGGATTTTTTCATAGGTTTTACTAGCCAAATGGCTTTATAGGTGTGAATAAGTGAGGGGGTGTGTGCCCTTTTATAATGGAGGAGGAGTGGTATTCTAGTAAATATAAAAGGTAAACACTATTGAGAGGCCTTATTTATATAATTTGCCTCCAATAATTGTTAAAATTTAATAAAATAGGGTGATTTTTTAAATATGTCCATCCAATGGCTTTTTTATATGTTTCTAGATCATTTTTTCCTTAAGATTAATGTTTAAACATTAAGTAAACAAATTTTTTACCTTAACCACTGTAATTAATTTTAATCACTTTCACTAATATTTTTGGTCAAAAAATAATTTGAATTTATTATAAATTAGAAATTATGATAATTACAAATATTTAATCGATTTTTTCAAATTCTAAACATAAAAGTGGTAGAAATTAATTTAAAATTAATCTCGTAGACGTGTTGCGACAACATATTTTTTAAGCAAATATGTTTAAAAGTTTGGGATGTTTTTATATACAATTTCAATTTGAAATTGGTTATAATGAAATAAATTGGGTTAATTGATATAAAATAAATATAATTAAACTTCAAAACAACATTAATATATAATTTTACTATATAAATAAATAAGATGAAAATTCATTTTTGAATTAAAATTTTGTATTTTTCAATATTCATCCAAAAATGAAGTTTTTAAAAAAAAATTCAAAGCATTATCCAAAGATAATTTTTAAATTATGAATTCATAAATGAGATTTATTTTATCAAATTAAATTTCTAAAAGTTTCTAAAATTAATTTTAATATTTTTCATTGAAATACACAAACAATTGTTCATTTGAGAAAATAGTATTTTCAATCATATAAATACTTTACAAAAAATTATATTTTTTTATTATGTATGTTTTTTGTTTATATAAAACCATTATAAATAATCTTTAAAAATTAGTTATTACTATTCTTATTACTAAGTTTAAATGATATGTTATAATTATTAATTTTTAATAATTATAATAATAAAAATGATTCATTATAGAAACTTAGTGCTATGTGTAGTGCAAGCTAAGATGATATTATGTGAAGTGAAAGAATAAATTGGTACAGTGTATAATGAATGTCTGAATTAGTATAAATTTCAACTCATGGAATCAAAGAAATTTGATTCATTCGAGAAAAAAAGGTTCATAAAAACTCAAGGTGTTACATTTTACCCCCCGTAAAATAAATTTTCCCTCAAAATTAATCATTCTAATATAAAAAATAAGGATAATTATACCTCATAATATCCTAAAGTTCCCATGTATATTACTCTAACTAGTGTTTTCTATACAAATCTTTTACTAGGTGAGTGGTCTTGTTTCATACAAATTTCTCTGTACAATCCAAAATTTCATCTTTCTGTTCCTCATAAGAAAGATCCTTCTACAGCGGTATGACCTCTAAGTTTAGTATATGTGAAGGGTAAAGTGTTTAATTACTATGGATAGATACATGGAAACGGTTGTGGAATTGAGAGAGATTTTCATGAAGTTCCAAGTACTAGGCTACCATCCCAATATGATCAAGAATTTAAGAGGGACTGATATACCTACTGATTAGTTTCCCTTTCTTTATGAATCTCATATCCTTCTTATAGGAGGATATTCATAGAAAAAAAATTGCACCATCTTAAAATTCTATATTACGCTAATGGTTATCAGTATAAAGTTTCTTTTGAATTTGAGTTTCCTTGATATGATTCTAAATGAATCTAACCTTATATTTCATTTCTTTAACTACATCATGTCCCAATATCTTTCATTCTCTAAATTCATCCCAACATATTAGAGATCTACATTTCATCGCATATAAGGCTTCATAAGTACCCATATGAATTCCTGAGTGAAAGCTAATATTGTAAGAAAAACCAATTAGTGGTATGTGTTTCTCCCATCCACCTTTTAAATCTAAATAAAAATATCTCAACATATCCTTTAGTGTTTAAATTTTTCTTTCAGACTAACCATCTTTATAAATATGATAAGCAGTGATGAAACTCAATTCTATATCAAGTGTTTGCTGAATAATTCACCAAAACATTTAGGTAAACCTCATATCCCAATAAAATATCATAGAGTGTGGTATTCCATGAAACCTTACCACTTACTTAATGTATATATTGGAAAGATGATCTAGAGATAAGTCTTCTCGAATAATAATGAACTATGAAGAATTAGTAGGATGACTGACTACCACCCATATAGCATTAAACCCTTCAAAGGTTTTGGGGAGTCCAATGAAAAAATCCATAGTGATGTTCTCCCATTTCCATTATGGTATGGTTCATGGATGAAACATACCCTTATAATTTTTTCTTTCTACCTTAACATGTTGGAATACCAAGCACCGAGATATGAAATCAATGATTTCTATCTTTATGCCATCCCACCATAAGTATTCTTGAAAATCTATATTCATCTTTGTACTTTCAGGATGAATAAACATTGAAGAACTATGAGATTTATCTAACAGGTCCTTCTTAAAATCTTGTATAGAAGGAAATCATACATGGTTCATGAACCTTATCATTTCATCCTAATCATGGTTAAACTCTGAAATATTTTTAACATTTTTTTAATGTTCTATATCTTCCTTCTATTCCTCCTTAATATTCAATGGTATAGAGGTTTGGATATTCAATTAATAAAGATAATATTTTACCCATTCCTTCAATATTTATAGATTCATCCTTTTCAAATCCAAAATATTGGATCTTTTTTAATCCCCATCATGGATAATCTAGCATGATCCTTTCAACTTAAAGCATCAAATTCCTTGTTCGATTTCCTAGGGTGGTAATTTATTAAGCAATCATAATCCTTTATCAGCTCTAACTATCTTCTCTAGAGCATATTCAACTACTTCTATTTTGATATATATTTAAAACTTTTAGAATTGATATATATATATATATAACTTTTCTTCATAAAGATAATGCCTCTATATCTTGAATGAAAAAATTATCGTTGCTAACTCTAAATCATGAGTTGGGTAATTTTGATCATGAATCTTCAACTGTCACGAGGAATAGAATATAACCATGTTATTCTTCATAATAAAACATCTTAATCCCTTATAAGAATCATTATTATAGATTAAAAACCCTTCCCCACTATAGGTTAATGTAGGAACAGGTGCGCTGACTAACCTTATCTTCAATTCCTTGAAATTTTATTCACATTCATCTATCTAGAAGAACCTGTCACCCTTCTAAGTTAACCTGGTTAGAAGATTAGATATCCATGATCAGTTCTCTGTAAAACATTGATAATTTATATCTAAACCAAGAAAACTATAGACCTCAGTCTCTATGGTCAGTCTAGGAAAACATTCAATAACATCCGTATTTGGTGGATCTACTTCAATACTATCTATTGAGATAACGTGACCAAAAAAATGAAACCTTTTGCATCCAAAATTCACAATTTTTAAATTTTTCATACACCTTATCCTTCCTTAGGGTCTTTATTTCAATTATCAAGTGGTTTTCATGCTCTTCCTTTCTATTTAAATAGATAATATTATCATATATAACGAGTACCACAAACTGATCAAGGTAACATATAAAGACTCAATTAATCAAATCCATAAAGATAACAGGGTAATTAGTAATATCGATAGGAATAAATATATATTCATAGTGTTTATAACTTGTATATAATTTTATATTGGGTATATCATCCTTCTTGAACCTCAATTTATGATATCCAGAACGAAGTTCAATCTTAGAAAAGTATTGAGCTCCGAACAGTTGATAAAAAAGTCATCAAAATGGGGAATATGATACTTGTTATTGATCATTATCTTGTTCAACTCCTAAAAATAAATGAAAATTGGAATTTATCCATCTTTATTTTTCACAAAAAAGAACCGGTTCACCCCATGGTGACACATTTGGTCGAATGAATCCCTTATCAATGTTTTCTTGTAGTTTCTTATTCAATTCATGCAACTCAATTGGGGATATTCTATAGGGGGAATTTGAAATTGGTGTGGAACCAGGTATGATCTTAATCAAGAACTCAAATTCATGTTTTGGTGTAAGGCTGGGAAACAAATTCCAAAAATCCACCCACAATGTCCCAAAAAATAGGAATATCATTGATGTCAATTTTCTCCCCAACCATTTGATATAAATATCCCCTCTGAATGGGAATTACGACCCATACAATGGATGTAATATCCATTGGAAGTTAATAATTATCCTCACATTGATAGAAGATTGAAATTTGGTTTGAATTATCAAATGTAACTTCCCTTCCTTGATAATTGATATTGAATATTTAATGATAAATCCAATCCATACCTAAGATGAAATAAAATTCAACTAAAGGAAGAATGATAATATTATAAGGAAGCACATTCCCCCAAACATTAACCCAAGAAGAATCATAGACTTGAGATGAAATCACTAAACCATTTGGGGGTTGTATTTATAATTCCACATATAATCATTTGGGTGGAATATTAATACCCTTATAAAATTCTTTAGATATGAAATAGCAGGTAGATCCAGAATCAATTAAGACATTAACAGTTCTAGATTGGATGGTAAGATTACCCTTCACAACATCATTATTGTTACCCTCGTCAGAAATAACGATTACATGTGATTTCCCCTAATCCCTCAGTTTAAGAAGTTTCTACCACTGATCATCATTACAAACCCTCAGGTTTGGGAACGAGTTATCATAATTCCCATTCTCCTTATAGTTTTATCACTAAAGAGATGGAGGTGTATTTTATGAAGTTTTCTCTCCATTTTAATGGTTAGATGAATTATTCCCATCACTTTGTAAATCAAATGACTGATGAAATTCCATTCCAAACTTAATTCATTTATTATTCCGCTTAATCCAATTTTATCCATGATTATTTCTACACATAAAGAATAAATCGAATATCATATTCTTCTCTTCATGGTTATTATATTTTTTGGAACTCCATCTTCTATTTTTTGTAAAAACCATGAGATTTATACGTAACTCCAACCTCTATTTCAAACATTATTTCACAACACATAATCTCTTAATAAATACTAATTTCTCTTATGGTCATCTTTCTTATAATACTTGGATTTAATCCCATGAATAACATATTAACATTACTTTTGGTTTGGATTATAATACCATAATCATACCTCAAAAGACATATAAAATTAGCTTCATAGATACCAACAGATTCACCATCTCTATAGTTTGACTCAATAAACTCTTTATCCATCTTTTTATGAAGAATATAAGGAATGTAATTATTGAAAAATAAGTTCCTAAACTCATGCCAATCCATGGATTCAATTTCTTCTTGTTGCCTCATTTTTTATTAACTTCTACCACTAGTATGCTTTGACTTATAACCAATAAACATCTAGAATGACTTTATCATATTCCAAACACTATAGAAGGAAGAATATATTTTCAGTGGTAATGATCCATTGTTTAGAAACAAGTGGATCATAAGGTCTACTGAAAGAATTTGGACGTTACCTCATGAAGGACTCAATAGAATTTTTTTCTTCCTTTTCTCATTTGGAAGTTCAACATGATTCATTACTTGAGAAATTTGAGTGAGCATAGAAATTCAATTTTTCTTTCCAACTATCATATAATTTTGATACTTAGGAGAAAAATAATTGCACTACCTATCACACTCAACATTGACATAGTTATTTCAGGTTCCAGCCATTAACTAAAACCAAAATTCATAGAGTAAGAAATAGTTGTCATAGTGAGGAACCACATAATCATGAAAACCACTTATAATATATTTAAATTAAGATACCCTCTTTAATCTGTGACACCTTAGGTCAATCCAAAATTATCCATAGCCAACTTATATTTAAATCCTTCATGATGTTTCATGAGGAGTTTGTGAATTTCAAAAGCATATCCTTTAGGAGTGAAAAACCAGGTGTGTAGCAAGACCAATTTTCATGCACCGGTTCCGAATCGAGTCTACATAAATATAGTATTTTTAGGGTTATTACCCCTATGTACATATGTTCCAGATCCACAACCACATGTAGTATTCATAGAGGGATGTTTTCCTAGGAAACCACTCACTTTATCCTTTACCGAAATTCAAGTAAATTTATCAAAACTTTTACTTATCCTTAGAATTATCCTTAGGCACATCCTTAGGTTTTCACTAAGGTTTTCTCATCCTAGTTTCCAAGGGTTTACTGAAATTTTTCTATGATACCAACTATAAAAACCCTCACTTTTCATACATTAACATTGCATATTTTTTTTGGAATACTTCATACATTACACAACAGATTCACAAAGACCGTATTGGTATAGTGCCTTTGGAAACATGGAAACATAAAATATGATACATAAGTGAGCTAAATGATCTCCCACTAGGTTCTTAATGACTAGAACCCTTCTCAAACAAATTATACATAATACACATATTCATAACCTAGGGAAAGGAAACATAAAAATAGGTGATCTTAGATGCTCAGTAAGGGTAAACAAGGGAGATATGTAAGCATAAACATGATCATAAGGGAATGAGAATGTGATCAGGACATTAGATGATCATACCTTGTATATCAAATATCATAAACAATAATCATGGAATAAATACTCATAGTTCATAAGATATGATTCATGAGGTAATGAATAACATAATCCAATAAATAATAACATAAGAATAAGACTTGGTATTGTGTCATACACATAAGAATATAAAATTATTACCATAGTATCAAAGTAATCGCTGACCAGGACATCTTAGTAGTTTGGATTCCTTCCCCATACCATCTTGGTAGTCATGGTTCACTACCATGACCATCTTAGTAGTCATGGTTAACTCCTAAGACCATCTTATCAGAACAATTCCTTTACTAAAATGAGTTCACTCCCAATTCTAGCCATGTCTATCTCGTCAGATATAAATATTTACCCAATGCATTTGAGAAAGATATAGGTCCCACCCATCTCATAATGAAATCATACATATATGTTCTTCATGATTATAAATAATTATATCATAACCCATGAAATGAAATAGGTATCATAAATATGTAATCATATCATAACCTATAAAAAAGAGATAGATTTCATAATAATTTCTTCAAAGCATAACTCAGGAAAAGAAGCATGTTTCATAATCATATAAATCATGAAAGAGAAATGAGTTTAATAATCACCTTTACATCCAAACATAAACCATTCAAAGAAATAATATGAATTTGACCATTGTATCATTTTCCCAAAAAGGCATGAGTGGAACAAATGGATGTCATCTTAGGTAGAAAACAATTTGGAAAGCTACTTTAAAAAAAATTCTTGAGAAAAATATAATTTATTTTTTAGAGAAATTATTTTTAAAACATGAATCCTTTTGAAAACCTTTTTCTTTGAAAACATACAAAGGATGATTGAAAACATGATAAAAATTCTTTTCTTTGAAAATATAAAAAGTAAGTTTGAAAAAAATTTGAAAACTATTTTCTTTGAAAATATATTTTAAAATCTATAAAGAATGATTTGAATACCATAAAAATATTAAAATACATTTTCCATGAAAATGAGATTTAAATATAATTTTTAAAATCATTTTTGAAAAACATTTATGAAAACATGGTTTTTGAAATAAATCGATTTCCAACGAAAAAGAAAAATCAGATAATATTTTCTTAATTACCTTAAGTACTAAGTAGTGGAAAATAGTACTAATACTTGAATACATCATGAATAACCATAGAAGAACAAAATTCATGGGTGTTATTGAGAGGTGGAACATAATATTTCATCAATGGAATCATAATCATAGACAATCCCAATGAATGATGTGATTGTTGAAATAAAATCTTACCACTCGGTAATGTTGAATCATACCCCTATGTAAGAAAATAAAATTTCATTAAAAATGAAATTTCATTTAAATAAGGATATTCATGATATAACATGTCAAATGGTAGTTTATACACCTCATATAATAAAATAGGTGCATATCTAAAAATATGCCTCAAGGAAGGAAAATTGGGACCAAACTACCTTACTGATTTGGTAACTTTTGAAAACATAAAACCCCATGAAAGAGTGATCATAAAATTAATATCAAAATACCAATAACATTAAGGATAAGAGTCACATAATATATTCTTGGTCATTATATGAACCATAAAAACTAAATTAGTGGTGAATAAGTCATAAATCTCACAATATTAAAATTGAGACGAGAAAACCATTACCTTATGTCTTGACTCTCATCATAATTGTACAGACCTTCTATATAATAAATATTAGTTTATTATACATCTATTATAGAACCATATTTGTAACAACCTGAACTATTATAAATAAAATTCCTCTTTTTATTTAATTAAATGTATTATTATGTAATAAGGTTATAGAAAACCCATGCACTTATTTGGTTTTACTATATTCTATCAGATTTAAGAGACTATTATGAATCCTTACCATTAATAATATAGTCATTTAACAGTGATCACATTATTATTATAAATATATTATTTTAAGAGATATACCTTATGAATCCTATTTATCAGATCTTTTGAGGGATATATCATCTCTAGGATTTTCCCTTGGCCAAGTCCAAGCTAATATCCCAGAACATAAGTATGAGAAAAACTGTTTGTGGGAGAAGTTCAATCTCATCGATATCATGACCCAAACCCTATTTTCCAAACCACCCCATGAAAATTTCACAATCGCATACTTTATTCTTAGGGTGTTTTCAAGTGTATTATTGCGATATATTTCAAGAATATAGTGATATGAGCATGTAAATTATTTTTTATAAAATAATGAAAATATTTTAATCTTATTATTATTACTTTATAAATGATTTTTATTATGATACTATAAAACACAAATAGTATTTTTGGGTAATATTCAAAATCAATTAAGGAATTTATTTTTATGAATTAATGGATTTATGAAATAAATAATATTTTAATAAAATATTATTATTAAATAATTTTTTTCAAATATAAATGATTATATTATTTTTATGAAGCCAAATATATTTTTTATAAGTATTTGAAAATTATTACTCTCAAAAAACCCATTATTTCTCAATAAATTTTGGTTATTATTTTAAAAGTGATAATAAAAATTTTTTGAAATTTTTTTTGATAAAATGAATATTATTTTTCTAATTATAAAGTCATAAATATCCAATGTTATTTTTTTATAGTTTTATGAGACAGTCAAATTTTCGAATAAAAATTAAATACCATATAAATATGCGATGTGTATTATGACATCATAATGATCCAAAATTGATGTAATAAACATTATAAAGGGTATCCATGACAAAATATTTGTTTTATATTTAAAATAATATAATTTTATGTTTATTTTATTAATTTTATAAATCCTTTATGAATCCTACAAAACCATTAATATATTTTATGGTTTAAAAATCACTTTTTTAAGAGTATGAATCATCTCCAGCTAAGAAAGGGTATTATTTTGTTAAGTTCGGACCTTGAAACTATAAAATAATGGTAAACACTTCCATTTTGAATAAACCATGTACAAAAACCCTGGAAATTTATGTGGTTTTGGTTATTCTATTATATAGAGTCCAAAACCTATGTTTTAGAAATATTAAAGAAATTCATACTCATTTCCTATATAAACCCAACCTAGCTACCACTTATCTTCACTAAAAATTCTTAGATAACATCCTTAATCTACCATACCCTCTCTAAAGTCCTTTCAAGTTCCCCCAAGCTCTCAATAAGCTCCTCCCAAGCATTTGGATTCACACACTAAAGTAAGGGATCTTTTCATTTCTCCTCTTTATTCAAGTATCTTATTTACCTTATATCTCTTATCTTCATTAAATTATTATTTGATATGTTATTCCATATAACCCTTACCATACAATTTATATAAAAATATTAGAGACTATTTTCTCTATCATAAACCCATTTTATGAATTTTTAAGTGACATAATTATACCGCTGAAATTTCACCATGATTTTCCATGCCAAAGCAATTGTCCAGTAAATAACATACCCATTTCCTATCAAGTATATTTACCTTTATAAACTTATAATAATTTTAATTGGTACTTAAATATATTTATTCCACACTCCTTTATCATGGAATAAAATATTATGATGAATGAATCTATGTTGTATGATCTATGTGGAATAGTTAAGGATGAGAATGAAATGAATGTGACGAGTGTGCCCAAAATTATATAGCACTCCAATGCATTGGGAAATGATTAGCCGTATGAGAAATCATTCTAGGATAGGTATTGAACGTGATTCATTTCTGAGACTTTGTTTATCATAATGAATTGGTAGTTATCTTGGTCTTATGTTTATGCTGCAATGTTTTAAGATGTTGACACATTTCCCATGTTCCATTAATGATTATCATACTACATCATGCTTCATTGTTCATATTTATAATTCTCACTCCTTTAATTTCTCATTTATATTCCTATTGTATAACATGTATTATCTTCTTCATGTTATTAAATATTTATTCACTTACTAGGATTTATAGATTACCCATTTCTTATGTATATCCCCAGCATATCCCATGTAATTTTAAGTGAGAGCATGTTAAAGAAGTTTATAGTAAAGATTTTGTTTTCCACTTTAAGTTGTTATATAATGTACCTAATCCCAAAATACACTGTACTTCTCAATATTTAGGGTTTTATTAATTATAATCTTATGTAATAAATCATGTATTAATTTTAAATAAGGATTTGGGTTGTTATAGTTGGTATCAAAAGAATAGTTTAGTTATTTTTTGGATTAGGATTTGAAAACTCTAGAAAACGAATTCGGGATAAGACTAAGTATAACAAAACATTCAAAAATTTTGGTAAGTATAGATAAAATGGTTTATTAAGAAAATAAATCTCTATCTGGATACTACAAGTGAATGTGGTTATGGAACAAATGTATCTAGAGGTAACAACTCTGACAAGGTGTTCCATACCTAACTTGGTGTAGCTTAGTACATGAAAATAGACCTTATTGTGCACCTGGTTTGACACTCCAGGGGTATATTCTTTTTTAAAATCACATTCCCATTATGAAAAATTATTAAGGGTACAAAAAAATTCATATAATATTATATGTTAGGAAATGGATCATGGATAACACTGATTAAAGCCTAAAATTTTTTATGTTAAGGAAATAAATGTAAGTTATAAGACATCCCTTTAATATCATTAGATTCCTATTTATGTGTTTAATAGTTTAAAAATACTTGTCCCTAATTTTCCCTTTATTCTAGAAAATGTTCAGAAATAGGAGGAATTGGGTAAACAATAAATTTGATGGACAATGTAATAAATTCCCCAATTAGATTCCCAACCTGATGGGAGAAGGAATCACAAACTTTGTTATGATACTCACTCAGATGACTTGGGTTATGAATGAAAACCTGGATTAAGAGGAGTTTCCAAATTCCCCTAAGAGAGAATGAGATATTATTGAGAGATTTTTATGGAAAAGGCCTATAACTTTAAATGATTCATACCATACCTTAATTGTTGAATAATGGATCAAATCCATTAAGAAGATGTTCTCCATTTTAAATGTTTTGAACAAGATAAGGTTTTACTATCTGTTTATTATATGGAGGGAGAATCTAATCAATGGTGGATGTTGATCATGAATATAAAGACTGAGGAAGATATCAATGTGATGGAGTGGAAGGAATTCCAGATTTGATTTTCAATAAATATTTTCCTCAGACTCTCAAACTTAAAATGGAAAGGTATTTCCTTTCCCTAAAGAAAAAAATATGATGAATCTATCAGGGAATATGGTCTAAAATTCAAAAAACTTTCATGATACACCACATAATTTTTTGTTACCCTCAAATACAAGGTTTACCACTTCTTTTTTGGGATAAAACATAGTCCATGAAAAGCCCTAGCGATCCAGGACTTTGATAACTATGAGTAAATTGTCTAATGTGCTCTAAATTTTGAAGTGGGGATTAGTTAATCTCAAGGGTATCATGGGGATAAGAAGCGGAAAGTGGAGTTTAATTTTGGAGGTCTAAAGGAGAAATATAATGGCGCTAATAAATTTCAACATACCTCTTACCAAAGGTGTAGAAAGAAGCACCCTGAAAATTTCCTAAGGGGAATGAGCAAAGGGTTTAGGTGTGGGAAGGAAGGAAACCTATCAAGTGATTATTGATAGGAGAAACTCACTAATGAAACATAGGAAAGGAATTCTCCATCCATCACTCAGTGAATTGTTCATTTCTTTAACTTCAAGAAACCGAGGTACTTTGAAAACCAATGCCCTAAGCCCTGGGTTTTCAGAGACAACCAACAACCTCCAAGGCAGCAAGGTCAATATTTTTCCATCATAACCATTGAGGTGGATCCTGAAAATGAATTGGTGCCAGGTATTCTAGTTATTCATTCAATAATAGAATAAATAATTTTTTATTCTAGTTCTACGAATTCTTTTATATATCATGAATTTTTAGTAGAACTATTTTATACACCACCAATAATCTTGGAAGTATAGATGTTAGTGAAAATGGAAAATGGGGTAATTATTGCATCCTAATTATATAAATCCTCCATGATCAAGATATGTGTGTTGAAATTCCCATTTAACCTTTTCATACTCCCTTTGGTGTAATTTTATGAAATACTATGAATAGATTGGATTTCCCTATATAGATCCAACATAAATTGTCACAGGAAGGAAATCACTCTTCATGTCTTAAATCATCCCCTGATTCTATACAAGTGAAAGGAGGAGGATGAATCAAATTTATAACCATCATTTGAAGAATGAATATTAATTCTCTATCAGAAAGAATATATTGCTCAAATTATTGAGTCTAAGATAAGAATTATCTTTAAATACACACCCATTGTGAAAGAATACACTAATCTGTTTCTCGAGGATTTTTTTGGTCTTCCCCTATCAGAAAAGTTGTATTTTTAATCAAGCTTATACCTGGTGAATTTCCATTATCCAAGAACAGATATAGAATGGATATTGTGGAACATGAGGCATAAAAGAAACAAATTCATGATAATCTGGATAAAGGGTTCATACACCCAAGTGTTTCACCATGGGGTACACAAATCCTCTTCGTCAAGAAGAAGGATGGGTCAATCTGCCATGGCATCTATTATCCTGATCTCAACAAGATCATGATAAAGAATAAGTATCATCTTCCATGTATTGATGAATTTTTAAATAAGCTATATGGAGAACAATACTTATCCAAGGTAGATATACGGTCAAGATATTATAAAGTTAGGGTGAAAAAGGAGGATATCCTCAATAATGCTTTTTATAAAAGTTTTGGGAACTATGAGTTTATAATAATTTCATTCAGACTCACTAATTTTATATTAATCTTCATGGACATGATGAATAGAGTCTTTAGATTTTACCTAATAAAATTTGGAAGTATTTATATATGATATTCTAATATACTCTAAAAGTAAGGAGAAACATAAGGAGTTTCTGAGCACTATACCAAGTACAGTAAATGTGAGTTTTGGTTAAAGTAAGTCTCATTATTGAGGAATATAATCACATGAAATGGGATATTTTTGGACCCTTCAAGGAAAACAATAATTGAAATATGGTTGAGGCCAACATATGTGACAAATATTCATAGTTTCCATAGGTTATCTGGGTATTATCACTGATTTCTGAGAAATTTCTCGTGATTATCAAACCTGATTACCTTGATAATTCATAAGTAAGTCATGTTTTCATGGAATGATGAATGTGAAGAAAGATAAAAAGGAGCTAAAAAGGAGTCTTATCACTACACATGTACTCACACTACCCATTAGTAAAGAACATTTCATGGTATTCAGTGATGTTTTGAATAAGGGATTGAGTTGTGTGTTAAGGAAAAAATAAAAAGTGATAGCCTATACTTCAAGGAAGTTTAAAGTTCATGAATAAAACTACCCAACACATGTTGGGATTTATGATTTAATATTTTGAATAATGAGGAGAGAGAAAATATTAATGGAGGTATTTTCTCAACATTAATGGAGGATTTTCTCCTAACATTAATGAATAGTTATTCCCAATATTAATTGATGGAATAATGATGTAATAGTGAATGTGACCGCATTAAATGGAGATATGGAGTTTGTGTCTATATAAGAGGATGCAGTAGCATTTTTTGTAATGTGGGCTGGAAAAGATGTAGCCACCAAGAGATAGCGGCGAAGGGGTTGTCACGTTTACAGTAACTGGTGCAAAGCGAAGATGATGAAAACGAATGAAGTAGAGGTGATGATGCCGATGATGATGGCATCTCAACGATGACGATGATTGAAGATGAAGACGATGATGGTGCCATGTATCAAAATTCCTCATGGTTGCGGAGATCAAGAGGCATGTCCCGATTGTGATGATTAGCGGTACGAACAGAAATGGTACGTTCATGGGTGTCGTGTGTCGAGTGAAAAATCCTTTGGGTATGTTGTAAAATTCCTTTAGGTGTGATGTATAAAATTACTTTGGGTGATAAAAATCCTTAGGGTTAAATGTTCTCTTATTTTGTGTGTTTTCTTCAATGAATACTTCTGCTGCGACACTGGGCTCCACCCCAACAACAAATGCTCTGGAGTTGGCTGTAGTGATCTTCACATTGAAAATTTGGTAGAAATATCCCTTTGGGGAGAAGTGTAAAATATATATGGATCATAAAAGCCTAATGTATATATTCACATTTAAAGAGATAAATATGTTCCAAGGAATATGGTTAGAGAGGATCAAGGACTATGACTTCTCAATTAAATAAAATCCTAGGAAAGTAGACATAGTGGCATACACTCTAAGTAGAAAAGATCCATCAATTTTATCCTTGAAGAGAATTGAGAGGGATCTGATCTTATAAGATTTGGAAAAGATGGACATGGAAATCATAAAGGAGGTAACATCACCAATACGTTCACAAATAAATGATCAATCATCCCTTATTGAGAGGATAAAGGATGGTCAAATAGATGATGTGGGAATTCAGAAGAAAGTGGAAACTATAAAGAAAAGAAAATTTTCATAGTTCAATGTTAATGATGAAAGAGTAGTAAGATTTGGGTCACGACTACGTGTACCATAAAATCTTGGGCTAAATAAGTAGAAGTTGGATAATGAACATAGTTTGACCTTCTCTATCTATCCTACAAGAACGAAGATGTATCGAGATCTTTGAGAGAACTATTCGTGGGAAAATATGAATAATGAATTCGTATAATGCACATCAAAGTACCTATTATGTCATCAAGTGAATTATTAAAGAAAAGGTATATATAGATGATGAAACCATTACCCATACCAACATGGAAATGAGAAAACATCACCATAGGCTTTGTCACCCAATTTCCAAAGACATCTAGAGGAAATAATGCTATATGAGTTGTTGTGGATCATCTTATAAAGACATATTACTTTATCATAATTTTAGAGGACATCTCATCGGATCAACTTACAGGTATATACATCAGAGAAGTGGTAAGGTCACATGGAGTACCAAAATCGATTGTATCTAATCAAGATCTGAGATTCACCTCCATGTTCTGGAAAAGTCTCTTACCTAATCTAGATATTAAGGTTATCTTCAACATGGATTATCTCTCCCAAAATGATGGCTAATCTGAGCAGACTATCTAGATACTTGAGGACATGTTCATAGTATGCTCAGTAGACTTCAAAGGAGGGTGATCTCAACATCCTCCTCTAGTAAAGTTCCCTTAATACAATATTTTCCACTCTAGAATCTAAATTAATCCCTATAAAGGAATTTATGGGAAGAGGTGCAGAACACCTGCATGCTAGGATAAATATTTGGAATGAAAACTGATAGGTCCTAAAATGGTTGAGGAAATAGTGGAAAAGTGTAAAATAATTCAGTAACACATCAAGGCCGGTTAGAGTCGACAAATATATATGATGAAAATTATTGAGGAGACCTATATTTTGATGTTGGAGACATGGTATTCCTTTTCAAGTCTCCATGGAATAAATTGATGAGATTTGAGAAGAAGGGAAATCTTAGTACAAGATACATCGGCCCCTTTGAGATTCTTGACCTCATTAGAGTGGTGGCATACCAAACTGTACTCCAAACTAACCTATATTAGGTATATGATATATTACATGCATCCCTCTTGAGAAAGTATATACCTGGCCCATCACATGTACTCAATCAGGAGGTGGTACCATTAGAGAATTATCTTTCTTATGAAGAGAAGCTGATGAAAATCTTATATCATAGAGACAAAGTTCTACAATATAAGAAAATTCACCTTGTCAAAGTGCTATGGAGAAACCGAAAGTTTAAATAATAAATGTGGGAACTAGAGGAGGTGATTAAATAGAGTTACCCTTATTTATTTTAGTGTGTAAAAGAAAATTTTGAGGGTCAAATTTCTTAAGGGGGGAAGATTGTAATGACCTGAACTGTTATAAATAAAATTCCACTTTTGATTTAATTAAATGTAATATTATATAATATGGTTATAGAAAACATATTAAATTATTTGTTTTTAATATATTCTATCATATTTAAAATACCCTTAAGAATAATTAATTTTGATAATATAGATGTTGAATAGTGATAACATTATTAGTATAAATATATAGTTTTAAAAAATCCAATTGATATAGAAAAAGGAATTGATGGCCTCAACCAGTAGGACCGTACCCTATGAAGCCCATTTATCAGAGCTTCCAAGGGAGATATAATCTATGGGATTTTCCCTTGACCATTACCAAGATGGGAACCAATAACTTAAGCATGATCGAGACTATTTATGGAAGAAGTTCAATCTCATCGAGATCACAACCCAAACCATATTTGCCGAACCACCCCTTGAAAATATTACCATCACACACCTTAATCATAGGAAATTTTATAGTTTATTAGAGGGATATGTATCAAGACACTAAATATATGTGTATCTGCATTATTTTTATAAAATAATGGATATATTTTCATCTTATTATTATTACTTTATAAATGACTTTTATTTTGACAGAATAATACACAAATATTATTTTTGGGTAATATTCAAATTCAATTAAGGAATTTATTTTGTCTAATTAATGGATTCATGAAATATATAATATTTTACTAAAATAAAATTATTAAATAATTTTTATCAAATATAAAAAATCATATAATTTTAATGAAACCAAATATGAATTTTATAAGTGTTTGAAAACTATTATTGTAAAAAAACCCAACATTTCTAAATAAATGTTGATCCTTATTTTAAAAGTGAAAATAAAGATATTTAGAAAAATATTTTGATAAATTTGATTTTATTTTTAAATAAGAATGTTAAAATTTTCCAATGGTGAATTTTTTTATAATTTTATGAGGCAATTGAATTTTCAGGTATAAATTAAATACCATATAAATATACTTTGTGATTTATGACATCATAATGAACCAAAAGTGATGTAATAGATACTATAAATGGTATGAATGACAAAATATATTTTTTACCTTTAAAATAATTTTATTTTATGTTTATTTTATTAATTTTATAAATCCTTTATGAATCCTCCAAAACCATTAATATATTTTAAGGTTTTAGAATCATTTCTTTAAGAGTATGACTCACCTCCACATAAGCAAGGACATTATTTTATTAATTTCTAACCATGTATTTATAAAATAATGGAATCCACTACCATTTGGGTGAAACCATTGTAAAAAAAATGGGAATGTTTTTTTTCATATTTTATTATATAAAGTGAAAAAACCTAAGTTTGAGAAATATTAAAGAAATCCCCACTCATTTCCTGTATAAATCCATACAACATCCCACTTATATTCACTAAAAATCCCTGAATAATTTATTTACTCTTTCCTTCCCTCTCTAGATTCTTCCCAAGGTGACCCCAAGCTCTCAAGAAGCTCCTCCCAAGTATTTGGAGTCACACACTCAAGTAAGGGATCTTTTCTTTTCTCATCATTATTCAAGTATATTCTTTACCTGATGTATTTTATCTTCATTTCATTATGATTGGATATGTTATTACATATCCAAAATACTATAATTTTTTCCAAATAAAGAGAGACCCCTTTCTCTCTCATCAACCCATTTTATGAATTTTTAAGTGATTTAGTTATGCTGCTGAAATTTCATCACAATTTTCGATTCCAAAGAAATTGTGCAGTGAATACCATAATATTTTCTTATCAGGGTTATTAACCTTTATACACTTATTATTTCTTGACTTGGGACTTACAAGTATGTATTTAACACTCCTTGATAATGGAATAATATATGATGATTAATTAATCCATTTTTTATGATCTATGCTGCATACTTAAGCATGAGAATGAAATGAATATGATGGGTGCACCTGGAATTAAATAGTTCTCTAATGCATTGGGTAATGTTTAGTGTCATGATATGTCATGTTGGGATAGGGAGTGAACCTAATTCCTTTATGGAAAATTGTATATCATTATGTCTTGGAAGTTATACTTGACCTATGTTTATGATGTAGTGTTTTAAGTTGTTTCCATATTTACCATGTTGAATTTATGACTATTATGTTATATCATGATTTATTGTTCATATTCATGATTCTCAATCATTTTATTTCCGATTGATATGTCTATTGTCTAACATGTATTATCTTCTTTATGTGACACTATTTTTACTCTCTTACTAGGATTTATAGATCACCCATTTCTTATATATGTCCCCAGGTTGTCCCACGCAGTTTTAAGTGAAAGAATGTAAAGTTTCTAATAAAGATATTGCTTTCTATTTTTAAGTTGTTATGAAATTTACCTAATTCCAAAATACACTAGACTTATCAATATTACATGTTGTATTAAGTGTAAAATTATGTAATAAATCATGTATTAATGTGAGATAAAGAGTAGGTTTGTTATAATATTATTTTATCTAATACCATATATTTTTTTATTATGAATTTATATTACCCGTTTATTAACAATTTGATGTTAATGTTACATTTTGGGTAATATCTTCTTTGTTTTCATACATGTTTTGACTTGTTATTATTGATCCTATTACATAGATAATGATTTAATTATTTACATAATTAAAATCATGATATAAGTATAATATATTTTATTTATATATGTATTTATAATAATCTATAAAATATATAAATATTAAATGGAGTATACCATTCACGGAGACAGTGGGCCATACGTACGCATGGACACTATTTTTGTTTTATTTTCGTATTGAAATAAATAAAATAAATGACATACATGTATAAATATAAATATATATAATATAATTATATTAACATTATTATATCTTATATATCATATAATTTCACTAAAATCATCCTTCATACATTCCATTTAAATTGTGAATGAATCACATTGTTTTGAGGAGACAGTAGTCCACATTTCCATAAATGAAGTTATAATGTTTACACAAAATGTAAAGCATGAATTTATGTTTTATATAATATTAAAGAAGAATAAAGGAAAAATAAATATTATATATATCATATAAAAATATATTTTCCATCATAATTCCCAACCATGATCAGTGGTAAAGTAAAAAAAGAACAACATCATTTCGTTAAGAGGTAATTATTCGTACACAAGAATGGTAAGTTCATTACCCATTCGATGGAAGTTTGTGTTAGTGTGGGTAAAAAACTTATAATAAAAAATTATAAGTATATTTTGGATTATAAGGCTATTATATAAGCATAGAATAAAAATATTTTAGTGGGAGGAGGATGAAAATAAATAAAGGATATTAAGGAATGATGTTGCCTCTTCTTTGGGTAACACCTCTTGGTTTCCATAAAAGGGCTTACTTGGTTGGATTTATACCAAAATGGAGGATTCTAGGATTAAGGGATGGAATTTTGGAGGAGATTTGCAGAGAGTTTGGATGATCCAAAGGGCTTGAGAGGTTTTAAGAAGTGAGGGATGCTAGTGCCCAATTGTAATTGAGGAGTGGCATTCTTGTGAATATAAAAGATAAACACTATTGAGATGTATCCCTTACATAATGTGCCTCCAATAATTGTTAAAATTAGAAATAATATGGTAATAGGTCTAAATATTTCCAGAAAAGGGATTTTGGGCATGTATCAAGGTTATTTGGATCCTTAAGAATAATGTTTAACCATTAAGTAAACTAATTTTTTTTCTTAATTGTTTTAATTGATTTTAATCACTTTCCCTAATATTTTCGGTAAAAAACTAATTTTAATATATTAGAAATATTAAATTATCATGATTCAAAATATGGAACTCGTTTTTTTAAATTATAATTTTTTAAGTCGTAAAAATTAATTTAAAATTAATCTCGTAGATGTGCCGAGATAATGGGTTTTTTTAGTAAAAATGATTTAACATCTTAGCTGTTTTTATATCCAATTTCAATGTGAAATTGCTTCCAATGACCTAAATTTGATTAGTTTATTTAAAATTAATATTATTATACTTTAATACTAAATATGAATATAATTTATCTATATAAATAAATTATATTAAAATGCAATTTTGAATTAAAATTCAGTATTTTTCACTATTCATCCAAAAAATAAAGTTTTCTAGAAAATTATCAAAAATTAACCCTAATATAGTTTTGAAATTATGATTTCAAAAATGAATACTTTTTTATAAAATTCAATTTCTTAAAGTTTCTAAAATTAATTTTATTATTTTTTACAAAAGGACATAAAAGTAGTTTAATTGAGAAAATTGTATTTTCAATCTTATAATGACTTTACTAGAAATTGTATTTTTCATTGTAAATATGTTTTATTTATATAAAATAAATTATAAATAATATTTTAAAATTATTTAATATTATTCATATTACTATATTTTACTGAAATATTATAAATATCTTATTTAAAAAATTATAATAATACAATGATGCTTTATAGAAACTCAGTGATGTATATAGTGAAATCCAAGATGATGTTGCATGTATTGAAAGATTAACATGGTGTAGAATATAATGAATGTATGACTTAGTGTATAGTTCAGTTAAAAACATTATGTAAAATTAATTTCTTCAAGAAAAAAAGGTTTATAAAAACTTAGGGTGTTACATCGTGCGAGCAAGGTAAATGCAGAAGGATTTACCGATGGTTTTAAAAAATCATTGGTATATCCTATATGTACCAAAAAAATTTTAAAACCATTGTAATATCCTTTACATAAATAGGATATAACAATGGTTAGTTAAAACCATTGGTATAGCCTTAAAAAACATGTTATACCAACAATTTTACCAAACCATGGGTATGACCTTTTTGGTATAGGTCTACTTTCCAGTAATGTCTTACTTTTAAGTTAACTATTCTTAGAACATAATATAACTTTTTACATTTAGTTAAACTTAAGAAAAATGGGTTCTCAGCATCTCTATGTAGTTTTTCAAGACATTTCTTTCAATGGTTTCAACACCTCTATAATGAATTAATTTTTCAAGATGATCCTCTGCTTGATGTGGAGCATTTTCATCATAATTAGATCTTGACTTGTTTGTTATTTCACCATTATAGATCCAGTGTATAATTATGAATTAAACCATATAAAAGAAAATGTTATTTTATTTCTATAAACCCAAGTTTACTTATATTCAAACATTTTAGGCATGGATAAAAAATTACATCTTTCTTTTCAAGATTTTATTTGGAAAATTTCAAGAAACAACCACCCCCTTTATCATATTCATTAGTTTCTCTTCATGCATTTATCTAATTATGATCCACTAAATACCTAAAAATCACAATATAATAGATGAATATATTAATATATATATAAATTAAAAAACACACACATATATATATATATTAATAAAATTAAAGCATAAAAGTGTATATAAAAACCATTAATTTAAACATGGATAAATTTTAACGAAAAATTTATAACTTAACAAAAAATTAAAAATGAAAATAAATTATGATAAAAAAAATTAATCAAAATTAATTTGATTACAAAAACAATTTATAAATTAAAAAATTACAGAAAATAAATGATATCCACCATAAAAATATTTTAACAATAAAAAATAAAAAATAAAAACAATTATAAATAAAAATAGTTACAATGAGAAATAAATTATAGTCACAAATAATTTATAATCATAAAAAAATCATAAAATAAAATTAACAAAAAAAATTATAATTGACAATAGATTTCATACAGGAAAATGATTGGATGAATTCAATTTATAACTAATGGATAATGAAATTATCTTAAAAAATGAATTAAAAATTTTGGACATAAATAGATCATGAATTTTGTTAAACACACTCAATGGAAATGGAGGAATAGAGAACACTACAATATTGAAGAGAAAAATTTATAAAAACAAATTTGAAGAAATAAAAAACTAAAAACATTGAGGAATGGTTGAGGGTTTTGTAGATTAGGGTTTTTGTGGACTGAATAATGTCAAGGGTCATGGATTAATGATTGATGATAGAATATTAAGGAGAAACAATGTCAAAATATGATTAAAATAGGATGAAAGTAAAGATTTATCATTCTCAAGAGTCCTTGAGTGTTGACAGAACAGGGGTCTCATAAACATTGAGTCGAATAAATGTGGGTTTTTGGGGGAATGTTTAATTTAAAACACTATTAACACCTATTTTATATAAAATAGATTGTAAAATATTTTAAAAATTACCATTATTGTAAGTTTTATATAAAATATATGTTATAAGTAACATTGAAGTCCTTTTAACATTAGTTTTATATAAAATTGACTTTAAAATGTTCCTGCTTCACTTTTAACAATTGTTTATAAAAACTTGACCTTAAAATCCTGATAAGGAAGAATCTCTTTCTAATAGTGATGATATATGGAAGGTTTTTACCATTATTTATCATAGTAGTGACCAATAATGTTACACATTTCATATTAACTTTAAATCATGTGGTCAAAATAGACAATGATTTTTTGTTCTATAAGATTTAAATATCAGGATATTTATGAAAACCCATTATTTAATATTATAATTATATTTATATTTGAATAAGTTTTTACACTATGAAATGATAATTCACATTGCAATGTTATTTTTTCATGTGAGAATACTTATATAGAGAAGATATCTCAAGTTTTTTGGAAGCTTGAAGGAAAATTTCAATGAGTATTTTTATGAATTAAATAATGAAACATTAATAGATATTTAGAGTGAATATTTAAGAATATTTTTCATTATATTTATATAAATTCAAATATAATGATTTGGAATACATTTATAAAGAAAAAAGTTATAGTTTTTATGAAATATTATTTTGACCAGTTTCATAATTAAAAAAACCCCATTGCTAAAATTTATTGAGTTTCTAATTGTGAATACTATATAATATATTTTTGAGTATTGTAAAGTTTTTATGGAAAAGAAGAGTTGATGGGTATGGGGTTCTTTTAGAATTTTACACTACTACTTATGAATATTTTAAAGTGTCAATAATTATTCAGGTCAGATTTATCAGCATGTGTCCTCATGTATTAATATATATACTAAACATTAGTGAAAAAATAAGAAGATAATTATTAAGAAATGACATTTCCATTGAATATCTTTAGTTTCAATTTTATTCATGAAAAGTTTAGAAAACCATTAAGAGATTATTTCTAAAGTAAGAGAGAGATGCACCCATATAATATTTTTATAACCTAGGAATAAGATCAAATCTATTTAATTCTAGAAGATAATTTTTCTTATTATTGATAATATTTTAAGGAGAATCTAGTTTAATCTAGTTATTGAATAAATACCCAAATGGTACCAGTATTTTAAGAGTATCGATATGGTTTTTACTAATATGGTTAGTATAGTGCATGTGATGTAGTTATTTATATATATAAATGGTTCAAGACCACCCCTTTGCCCTTGGTTGTTCAGGATAACAAAATAATATCCTTGTGTGTGGGTGATAACAACCACAAAGCACCTATTACGAGATTTCAGATTGTGAGTAAACCTTATAAAAATATTTTTTTTCACTATATTGAATTGTTCTTGTCTTCATTAAATATATATTGGTTATGTGTGAGATGAGACTATTTTATCTATTCACCATAACTTATGTATATTCAAAAAGTAAAAATGGGTTTTATTGTTAAAATCCATCCAAATATATTTACCACTCTAAATATGGTTTCACTAATCCTTCAATAACAATAATTTGTATCAAAGCTCTAGGTTCCATATCTGATTGTATTATCTACTACTTAAGATTTATAGTTTTGATATTCTTTTATCAAATTCATGATGAAGTGTAGAGTTTGAGAAGATGTGTCAACTTCTAATCCAAACTCTATCTATTTCAATACTTTAAAGAATAAAAAGATGAAGGAGATGGAAAAATTCAAGAATTAATCCTTTATAATAAAGGAGAAATAAATATGTACATCTATATGTTTTAATCATATAGAAATCACACACAACACGGGTGAAGAATACATAGTTGAAATATTCACTAATGAGAAGATGGATAATAATTATACCCTATAAGTTATATAGTCATTACTTGAAGATGAGTTAAATGATGTTTCTTTATAAGGTTTTCTTATGGATAAATGACGTACAAGTGGGGAAGATCTATATTTAATTTAATTATATGTTTATTCATTTGTTTTTTTAAATTACTAAGTTAAATTTTCTAAAATAATTTATCATTATCTTTTTTTTTCTTTTAAATAATTTCAATAAGAGACCACCCAACTTCAAGGAGATATAGAAAGGATGGAGGGGCATTGGAAAAAAATAAATTGAAATGTATAAATCTCACCAAAATAGTTGAGTATAAAAGTGATATGAATGTTGATCTTTTATAATTATAATCTAGAACTGAGAAGTAATTTATTTAGGTAACCCATGAGGTAAATATAACTTTGAAAATTATTGAGGATAAATTTAATTCATTAGAAGAAAAACAAAGTGATATCATTTATATTAATAATTATTATTTTTAAATCAAATAAAACAAGATAAAGGAGAATGGAAATTATTTATTAGAGAATTTTAATATGAATTTAGATTTTAAGAAGCATGTTTATATGACCATAAAAAATTTTATGAAAAGATAAAGTCAATTAATGATGATAAAAAACTCTTAATAAAAAATTTCCTAATTTGGAACCTTAATTTGTAAATATATAAGTGACACAATCCACAAATTCACTAAATACTAATAGAATTTAAATTTACATCTTTAATTTTTATTAGGACCATTGTGCTAAAAGACCTGAATCTAGTGGAAATAAGATCTTGGGATCATCAAATGTTATATCTGATGCATACTCAATGAAAAATGTAACCCTTGTTTTAAAAGATATTGTTTTTACTAAAGTTTTTTATATTCATAGTGTAGGTTACATAATTGTTTTTTGGAATGTCATGGGATCAATATTTTATTTTCATGCCCATTGGTCTTTAAGTGGATGGTGTAATTGGCCCATGACATGCCTTAATGAAATTTTTCTTACAACAATAATGTGAATGGTAAACAACATAGCTACACAAAATTAAGAAAAATATGGTTTTAGAAAATAATAAGAAACCCACAAATACATCAAAGGTTGGTGTGAGTATCAATAAGAAAGAAAGTACCCCAAAAGATTCTAAAAATAAATTTTCTTTAGTAAAAAAATATTAAGAAGAAAAATATGGTCATATTGTGTTTAAAATAAAGATATCATAATTTATTGGACAATATTTGTGTTGTGAAATGTTTTGGCATAAGGGTATTGATTTTTTGGCATAACATATCAGTTTTGAACAAAATAAAGGCCCACATCTGGTATAAGTAGTTTAGAATTGAAAAAAATACATAGAAAAAGAATAATATATCTATTTCAAACATATTTTGAATCCTTGGAAATTTTTTGGTTGAATTTATTTTTTATGTATGTGATTGTATTTGTTTTCAATGGTATTTATTTTCAATGAATCATGTTAATATATTATCCTGGAGGTGAGACCCATGAATCATGGGTAATGGAAGAAAAAAACATTCTTTCCTTGAATACTTGGATGGATAGATTCAAGTGGGTATTTCTAAAACATATGAAGATTATTTAATCCATCTTCATATCAAAGACATGTTATAAATCATAGAGAAGAACTATCTACAATTTTCACTTTTTATATCAAATATATGAGAAACTTTATAAGCTATATTTATATTTTACAGCTTGGAAATATATACTTATAATGTATAAAACATGTTTAATGGTAGGGAGAAGATTTATATGTAGTTGTTTTATCTATCCTTTGAGTACCTTACAGTATTTTTACTAAAATTAATTAGAATACCTCATAGATAAATCCTAATATGAATTGAGATGGATCATGTTTAATTTTATTAATGTTGAACTTGAGCCAACATAGGAGTTCTTAGTAATACTCTATCTTGTGTATTTAAAATGTTGATATACTTTGGAATAAATCCCCATTGGGTTTATAATTAAATTAAGAATTTCAATAATTATTTGAAGATGTGATGAGATGATTTAAAGACATTTCAGAAGGATTGAGAATTGTTTATGTCACATTAATCCAATTTAAAAAAACGGAATTTTTTATGGAGTATGAAGAATTGAGAAGGAAATTATTCTACAACAAAATAGAATTCACTTACACATATGTGATTTTTCATATCATGGGATAATTATAATATCCCAAATAAAATTTATGTTTGAAATTTCATAGGATCAAAAAAATGGGAAACTAATTTTCCTATATAAAGGAGAGTTGGTCAATACATATGATATTTGTGCCCCATGTATGGGAATTCACATACATATAAGAGAATTTAACTACATGGATAAAAAAATGGAAGGCATCTATATAAGATATCTTTTAAAAGAATTCATTTATGTGGAAGTAAATTTTCAGTCATGTGGTAAATTGAGTTATAAATATGACATTGGGAAACCGACCAAGGAAATTCACTTACATGGAAGTAAAATGATCTCTGCTTAAGAAAATTCATATGTATGAAATGTAGTGGTATGATAATTCATTTATGCAAAAGAAAATTTGGAGAACCTTTGAGATATTTATCTAATTTAATTTATCTATTGTAAGATAATTTTGGAAGTGTGAGTAAATTCATTTACATGGAAGAGAAGTTTTATCTCATATGAGAATTTTCTTAGATGATTTTTGAGATCTTAAGGGACTAAAAATCAAAATTCCAAAAAAATTGTGATTTTGAAGAAATATTTAAGGTGATTTATGATTTATTACTCAATGATTAAAACATAAAAAAAACTAATATGTGTGTGTTATTAAAGTAAGGAAAATTATAGAATTTAATCATCAAGAAATGGGAAGGAAGATCAAAGTAAGAAGAATAATAGTGTTTCCAAAATAATATATTTTAATGAAAAAAAATTTGAAGATGCTTTTGTTATGAATTAGATATCAGAACATCGTGAATCTTAGAGAATCCATGATCCTTTCTTAATGTGATGATATAAGGTTGGAAATATTACCATGTATAAAATCAAAGAAGATCCATTGCATGTGTTCCTTGATAAATAAAATGGTATTACTGTTTTTTCTAGAATATAATAGATGAAGATAAATTAAATATTGGCATTTTATTGAATTCCAAAATTCATTTATGAAGAAACATATTTGATAATAAGAAAGATAAATGAGATATATTAGTTCTGTTGTGTGTTTTTCTATAATAAAATACTCTATATTTTAAGAATAAGACTCGACATAATATATTTAGGATGAATATTTATTTATAATAGTAGAGATTAAAGTGTGGATGTTTTAGTGGTATTCTTGGGGAATATATTTAAACCAAGACAATTGAAGAATAAAAGAATAGTTTATTTGGTTTAATTCCCAAAAATGAGGAGCTTTAAATGATGGTATTCACAGAATATACATTAATTTGAAAATTTTGTGCATGAAATAATTTGGGAATCTAAAAGGGGTAACATATAATAGTTCTTTTACACTGGTTTCTTCTTTTCCCCATAGTACATCATTTATAGAAATTAAAAATGAAGGAATAAATTAAAATCGCTTCCCATTAACATGATATTGTGAGAATATTGAGTAGAAATATATAAATAAAGGAATATTGAGCCACTATTGTGTAGAGTTTAGGAGTAGAGTATATGATAGAACCACACATTCTTGATAAAAAAGAAAAAGAAGAGTCTAGACATCATTTTGAGTATAGTTTTAGTGATCTGAAGTAGATAAAAGAAGAAGAGATGTGAAAATACCAAACAGTTGTGCATTTATTGATATTTTTTGTCAAGCCTTTTAGTGTTTAAAAAGTGAGTGAGATAGACCAGTGAGTAGTTCTTATAGAGATATGCAAAGTCGAACTGTATCTAGGGATCGAGTTGCATAAAGTAAATCATGAAAACCTCCTAGAAGTTGGATATCATATATTGAGTTGAAGGGGATCTATTTTTTGATGCATAGGCATCCTATATATAATCACAAATCGACTTCATAAGAAACATAAAGTAATCCTTGCGTATACATGGTTTGAAGCCATGGAACCTATTTGACTCAAGGTACTAAAGGAGAGAATAGTGTGACTCTCTGACTATAATGAGAATATATTAAAAGAATTACTATGGGAAGAAGTAAAATTTATATATCAAGAGACTATATGTAGGTGTGATATACCCCATACATTATAGTTGTAAATTTTTTATATTATAGAAATCATGATTATGGTGAATAACCAATCATAGTAAGGAGTAGGCCTTTGAGCAGAACCTTGTAAAGAAATGTGTGATTTTTACCTAATTTATTTACATGTATGTGGTTAATGATTTTATGGTAAAATTTGAAATATATCCAAATGAACTAACTATTAATAGAGGTTAAATTTAAAAAGGGGTAAAATATTTTAAGAGAATTTAGAATTTTCCAAAAAAATATGCAACACAAGATTCACCCACCTCTCTAGTGTGTTCATTGATATTAAGGGGTATTTAAAGTGGTATCATATCAAAGGTTCCCTCTGGTTGAATATTATTATACTTTCCCTTTTATTTTTATCATATATTGATGATGTGTATATTTTAGGAGTTTGATGTAGGGCCTCAAATGGAATAACTGGATTCTACTCTTATCATTACACATGTGGTTTTACCTTCAAAGACTATTGAAAATAGTAAAATGAAATATATTAAGAAGATAATAAAGGGAGAGGGAATAATCACCACTAGATAAAGGTAGTTAGAGTGGTTCTCTTAGTTCAAGTTGTGATGATACATATGTGAATAATGTAGTTGATAACTAATATTTATAGAGTGGAATTTATTTGAATAAAGTTTCTATTAAAAATATTTTTCACATATTTGGGTTTATTCAGAAGTTAGATAATGAAAAGTCAAAGGTTATAGATTGTGCTAATGCCATGAAAAATTAATTTGAAAGATTATTGAAAAAAAATAAAACTCTCTCATTAATGAGTCAAATTCTATGGAGAAATCCCAATGGATTAACAGAGACAAATTTTTAATGTATAAAGAAAACATAAAATTATTTATTGATTAAAAATCTATGATTATTAAAATCGATGATGATAAGACTAATGAATTGGAATAAACACATAAAGTTGTTATGGGAATCAAGGGATCCCATTTTAAAGGTAAGGATAAAAGAATTAAAGTTTTTGATCATTCCTTGAAATAAAGTAAAAAATTGTATAAAGAAAAGTTTTAGAAGATTAAGGGTTAGTGGGAGGAAATACTAAACTTAGTTGTGAATAATAACAATGTTCTTAGTTATAAGTGTCCAGTGTTAGAGGTAAAACTAAATAATCTTGGGGTGACATAACTAGGAACTTCCCAACCCGTTAAAATAAAATATATAACCACTCTTGTTTTGGAGAGTATTTTTCTTTTAAATGGAAATAAAATCAATTTTAAATAGATTTTGATATCAGGGGGAGAATTATAAACCACAGCCTTAGTGAAAAAGGTATCCCACTGTAAATTTAAATTTGTTAGTACTAGATCTGGATTTTTTGGAAGTAAAAGATAAAAGATATGATCTAAAAAATGTGGTGGAGTAAAAATGTTGGGACACTAACCGATATGTCTAGGATGGCAGTGAGAAATTCCTAGAAAAGTTTCACCTCAAATAGAGCCCAGAAATTAGTGTTTCAATTCAAAATTATTGAGCATGATGATCTATACAGGAGGCATCCAAACGAAAATATCAAGGTTAATTGGATGGTGTTGGTGTTGCTATAGATTTTGGCACATAAACATAGATTTTGGGCAAAATATGTAAACTATCATAATCAAAGAAGTTATAATGATAAGGGAAAGAAGGATGATGTTAATGGAAACATGGGAAATGAAAATAAACTCCACAGAGAAGGAATAATCTGTAAATAAGGAATAGTTTGACATTTACCATGTGTTTCTGTATTTTTATATTATATGGTTAATAATTTTACTATAAACTTCCAAGAGAACCCCAAGTGGTTCATTAATGATACACCTATAATTATATAAGTCTTTTTGCCTAAGATTATATTTTTAGGAATAGAATCTCAATTATTAATAAAATATTTGTTTTAAAAACTCTTTTATGTCAATTTTGATACTATTTGGTATCTGGTTTTTTCTAAATTCATAACAGCATTATTACTTTTAACAAAATTCATCTAACTAACCCTAATATTTCATATTAACCAAGAAAATAAGTGTAATTCACAAAAAAGTCGCAAATTAAATTTATTTCGGTATTTATAATATCAATTATTTTAATATTTCCTTAATTAGGTAATTACTGCATCATCATTGTGTCATAAATAAATTAAATTATTTAATGTCTAAAAATTATAAATAAAATACCATTATGTATGAAATATTTTTATCTTTCTAAATAATATTTATAGTCGAATTTATCTTATGTGTAACCCTATATAAATGGTTTTTTTGTTATTAAACATTGATTTTAACTCTTTTAACTCTTCTTTAAATAAAATAATAATAAATGTCCTAATATAATCCAAGTGGACCTAAAGGATCATATTTTATTCCTAAGGTTTTTTTGGTCGAATTTAACTTATCCAATAGAATTAGGACATGTGTTAGGGTAATAATAATATCATTTTTACCCTTAATTACCCTATTTACTTTTAACCGTGGAAAATAAAAGTAAAAAGTTACTATTCACCAAAAAAAATATTTTCATCTTATTGAACCACATTTTACATACTGATTTCACCCGTGTTTCTTGTATTTTTGAAATTTCACTCACAAAAGTTGTATAATTAAGTTATGTGAATTTTCAAATTCTCCTAGGAGGTGAGTAAAAGACGGTGAAAAGTTCAATAAAACTTTATATATCTTATATTATTACAAAATCACTCCAATTAATTAAATTTAACATATATAGGTATTATGTATCTTTTTTTTACCTAAAATAAATTTAAATAAAATAAATAATTATTTAAATGAAAAGTCGGTTTTAACCAATAACGCAGTCTTTTTCACTATTCATCAAAAATTGAAAGTTTTCATAAACATACCAAAACTTCACCCTAAGAAACTTTTGATATTATGAATTCAAAAATGAGGTCTATTTTACCATATTAAAAACATAGAAATTTCATTTATTAATTTAAAATTAATTCCCATTGTCAAAACCAAAAATCATATTTTTAAAAGATAATAACAACCAAAAGATTGAAACTTGTTTATGTCCAATTTTAAAGTGAAATTACTTCCAATGACCAACATTGGATTAAATGGTAAAAATATAATCTAATTATATATCCAAACCATTCATATGTATATTTGAACGCTATAAATTATTTTGATTAAAAAAGGTGATTTCAGTTAAAATATAGTATTTTTCACTATTCACCCAAATATGAAAGTTATCAGAAAAACCCCAAAAATTTATTGAAACTATATTCTTATGTTCCTATCCTAAAGAAGATGTCTATTTTTTCAAATTAAATATATAAAAGTTTCAAATATTGGATTTAAAAAGGGTTCTCCATTAAAAGGTGGTAAAATTGCATTTTTTGAAAAATACTTATTTTATCTGAAAAAAATGAACTTATCCTTACATTATGTCTAAGAAACTCTTAATATGGATTATAAAATTATGAGGGTTATATAAAGTTCAAAATTCTGATAATACTATTCATTACCGCTTTTGAACGGCTAGTTTGGTAAGTCGTGGTGTCCTTGAACTCAGAGTTGCGTGTAGTGTAAGTTATTGAATTACTTTGAAGAAATAACTTGCTCTGAAATCATTGGGTGTTGGATTATTACCTCCTTCAATAAATTGAATCCTCGTAATTTGAAATTTTTCTTTGAAAATAAAAGGTTGAAAATAGAAAATACCTTCGTGGGAAAACCCTCATCGTAAATTGGGTTAATAAAATATAGTCTTAATAAGAGGAAAAGGGGAATGAAAAAGTCACCACCAAATTCTGGTTTCGATTAGGAGAAAATTTGTGGAAATTAGAGACACATAATTGGAGGAAATATATATATATTTATTTGGAGTTATTGAGGTAATCAGTCACAAAAAAATTTAGAATTGAGGGCCTTAAAGCCATCAATCTATGATGATTTAAAATATCATCGGTTCGACAAAACATATGGTATTAGGATAACACATTTTTAGTTTTAATATCCTTTACCTATAGTTTAAGAATTAATTTCTTCAAAGAATATGAGAAGAAAGAAAAAAATATATACTTGACAAGTAGAGTTCCAACCTTTAAGTAATTTCTCCCACAAACTCATCTTTCACTGTAAAAGAGAATAGAACATAAAAATATTCTATTTATCCTATTTGTATTGGGTTCCAAAAAAATGAATTTATAATTCATCTACCATACCTTTAAAAAACTACAATATTCAATCTAGAACATCACGTGGGCTAGTGGTAGGTGATACACCCATGTCGCCCTTCGGTTGCGGATTCAAGTCATGCAGCCTTGCCGGATGCGACAGGTTGTCGCCCAACCTTTGGGTTGTCCTTTTATGGCAATCCAAAAATAATATCAAAGTAGAATTATCCAAAATAATTCTATCCAAACTCACAGTCCAAAATTTATAAAGAAGTTAAACACAATGAATATCCTTTTTTCTATATAATAACATGTGAACACCTTCATCATGAATTCTTTTAAAACACTGCAACATCCTAAATTAACATAAACCCTTATTGATTACATTCATGATCCCTTATTTCTTATAGAATACTAGATATACTCCTTCTATCAAAAAATTTTGTAAACTCCAACAATTATGGAATATACAAATCACTAATCAGTTTCAAGGTAGTCAATAAAATCCCATATAATTTATCCAAATCAATCTTGTATTATTCCAAAATCACGACCTCGGTATCAGAACCATATTATGGTTTATCTTTCACTCAATCATATATTTTTCAAAAATTTATCCTCTTGTTGAGTCACTTTTCTTGGTTCCACACAATCTCAAGTCCTTACAGAAATATTACTACAGTATAATCCTTATATACTCTATAATTATTATAACATGCACATCATTAATACAATACTTAAATGACACAATAACATAATAACAACGTAAGAAATATAATCATTACTCTTCATCTTTGGTAGTATCATAACTTTATTATTATCTAATAGAAACATTTTGGATATACTCTGATGATTTAGAAATTGATTCGTGTAGTGTCCCAAATCGTTGCATATGAAGCATGGTACATTTGAAACTTTTTTCTTACCCTTGCAATCACGTACTTGGTGTCCTTTTTCTCCACACTTATAACAAACTCCCATTCCCATCAAGAATTTACCAAGGTGATTCTTTCCATAGTTATCACATATGGGGAATCCTTCTTTTCCCCCTTCCCTTTATCCATATTTCTCTCTTCCATGGTTTTCTTCTCTTGCATCCCTTCAAATCCATAGGACTCATTGAATTCTTTACATATCTTATTAACACATGATACAATTTATTCATATACTGAGAATACGTGGGAGACTATTTCCCTTCTAAATTTTGGCTCAATAATGTGAAATATATAATCCTTCTTACTCTTTGTATCATACATATTGTTGGTGTTCACATTCCTTCTACTGGGTGCCATTTCTATACAATGTCATACACTAGTTCAGTTTATGAATTGAAATGAATAATTCCAAACTTGTAAAATACCTAACGTAAATTGAAAAGTTTATGAATATAATCCATAATCATAAAAAAATTCTTTGAGGAAGTATATACTCATAAACCCTTTTTAATGGTTTGAAAAGAAAATGAGAATTATCCTAAGCATATATCTCGGGAGTTTCATAACCAAGAGTGCAGCAAGGCCCGTTGTCATGCACCAGTTCCCGTTCGAGTCTAGCTCAAAGTGTTGTTTTTAGGTTTTAACCCTAGGTACATCTTTTCCAGGGCCGCCTCTACCTACCCGTTATCTAAATCTAGTTTCCAAGGTTTGTACTAAACATCCTCTAATACCAACTGTAACACCCCAACCCCCGAAGCCCAGAGTCAGTTCATTATTACATATCATTGGCATGATCACAGAAGATCATGTCTCGAAAGACCGATTAGTTTTTTAGCCTTGTAAGTACTATATATATTCATAAGGTTTACATTACATCATAAAATGGAAAACTACAACAACATTGTTTCTATAGAAAACACTGAGATTACATATACTATCCCTATAGGTCAGTCATAAAATACTTCTTCGCATCCTTGGAAAAATAAAACATAGAAAGGGGTGAGCCTATATGCTTAGTAAAGATTACAATATAGCGGAAGCTTTCATAAATAAGCATAAAAATTTAAGGAAATGTATAAAACTAAAACAAAATCCTTTTCAACATAAACTTTATCATAATATGGAAAATATAAATCAAAATAATTCCATTTACTTACTCACATAGATATTCTACTAGTCGAATAATCACATGCAATATCAATAGCCACTTTCATAATGATGGAATGCGTAATGCCAGACTTTCATAACCACATATTCAAATCCTTTTGCCAAGACTAAAAATAAGATTTTTTCAATCCCTTATGCCAAGACACTACTTTGTCTCAAGAGACCTATTAATGCTTCGAGGAGCTATAGCGGGTTCCACCCGCCACTTACTAATTCCAATGCATTCCTCATATGAAAAGGTTTAAACATAACATAAACATTCGTATTAAAACTGGAATATGAAATGTCAATACTTTATCCCTAAACCATGAATGGTATGAAATAACACATCCATAGTCAAACATATCACAAATCCTTCAATACAATATGGAAGTTTTGTATCATAATAAATCAACTTCAAATAAACTTAAAATCCATCAAAGGATGTTGACATACATGAAATCAAAACCTTTTTAGAGAAATATCTCTTTCTATTTTGAAATCATTTAAAAGTCCCTTAATTATAAAATAAAACATTTATATTTGAAAATATTCTTATAATATTATAAAGGATGCTTTGATGATTTTATAATGGTGGAAAATATCCACACCCACCGTATAAGTTAAAAAAACATTCTTACCTTAGTTTTGTTGAAAAGGATATAATGTACCTTGTATGGAAAAAACAAAGGAAATATTCCTTTCAAAAAAATCATATAAAAAGTAAAAAAAGGGTATAAATGACTTTATCCTATAGTCTAGTAAATAATAAAAATGTTCTGAAATACATTTTTAAGAAACATGGATGTGGATGATAAAGATGTGCCAGTAGATACTTACGTAAAAACAACCTCGGATAATAATAAGATTGTCAAATTAACCCTTTACTTGTATTTTTCTTTCTTTGAGGGTTGGTTAAACTCTTATATAATGGTGAAATAATAATTATTAAATTATATAATAATCATATACATTAATATGATATCATATATGATCTTAATATTTCTTTGTTAATGATATTTTAGTAGTATCATTTTTTCGGGTGTAAACTGGTTAGTTTTCCTTTATATGCTTGTTTATGTAAGACATGATTATTGTGGATAGGATGTATTTTATTAACATACAGAATTATATTATGTTAATAATCATTATTATTAATCATAAAATGAAAATTATTCTTGAATGATTCTGATGGGGAATGAATCTCATCATGTTCGTGGAGACGGCAATCCGTACGTATGCACGAGCGACAATATCATCTTTTTGATATTAAAATAATATATAATTGGATGTTATATAATATATAAAGAATCATTATCATGTTATATTTATTATTTACATCAATTAAACATCATTATTATACCCATCCAAATAATAATGTATTGAATAACAATTATACCACGACATGGAGACAGTAATCCGTACGTACGCACGTATGGTGACATGTCATTGAAAAGATGGATATAATAATGAATATGGTTGTACCAGATTCATAATAACATAACAATATATAGAATATACTGTTGTTATTATTTTAGAATGGAAAAAACAAATAAAGAGGAAGTGGAAGCAGAAAGAAACTTGAAAGAGGTGATGAAATATTTACCTCTTCTTCGGGTTATTCCTTTTGATTTTAACAAAAGGGATCCTTAGGTTGGATTTATAACTAAAGGAAGGCCTCTAGTATTAAGGTAGGACAGTTTATAGGGTATTTTGGCAGGGGTTGGCGGATCCAAAATGCTTTGATGGTGTGAATTAGAGTAATGGGGGAGTGCCCTTTTATAAGAGGGGTGAGGGGATCCTCAGGAAAATCTAGAAATATTATTTTATAATAAAATCATTTTCGATTTATAATGGCTAAAAAATTAATTATTTGAAGGATAATGTGAGTATGGGTCTAAAAACACTCAACCAATAGGTTTTATATAGGTTTGGATCACTATATTAACATTATCTTTTAGATTTAACTCTTAGTTAAATAGTTTGACATTTACCATGTCTTTTTGTATTTTTATATTATATGGTTAATAAACATACAATAAACTAATAAGAGAAACCCAAGTGGTTAATTAATGATACAATTATCATTATATATGTCCTTTGTCTGAACCTTATATTTTTAGGAATAGAATATCAATTATTAATATAATATGTTTTTTAAAACTCTTTTATGTCAATTTTGACACTATTTGGTATTTTGTTTTTTTCTAAAATCATTACAGCATTATTACTTCCAAACAAATTCTTCTAACCAACCCTAATATGTCATATTAACCTAGAAAATTATTGTAACTCATAACAAGTCTCAAATTACATTTATTTGGGTATTTAGAATATCAATTATTTTAATATTTCATTAATTAGGTAATTACTGCATCATCATTGTTTCATAAATAAATTAAATATTTTAATGTATAAAAATTATAAATAAAATACCATTATGTAGGAAATATTTTTATCTTTCTAATGAATATTTATAGTGGAATTTATCTTATTTTTAACCCTATATTAAAAATGTTTTTGTTATTAAACCTTGATTTTAACTCTTTTAACTCTTCTTTAAATAAAATAGTAATAAATGTTCTAATCTAATCCAAGTGGACCTAAAAGATAATATTTTATTCCTAAGGATGTTTTTGGTCGAATTTTAATTATCTAATAGAATTAGGACACGTGTTAGGGTAATAATAATATAATTTTTACCCTTAATTATCCGATTTACTTTTAACCGTGGTAAATTAAAGTAAAAAGTTACTAGTCAAAAAAGATTATTTTCGTCTTATTCAACCACATTTTACTTACCGATATCAACCTTGTCTCTTGGAATTTTGGAATTCCACTCACAGAAGCTGTAAAATTATGTTTTATGTGAATTTAAAAATTCTCCTAGGAGGTGGGTAAAAGACGATGAAAAATTCAATAAAATATCATATATCTAATATTATTAAAAAATGACTCCAATGAATTACATTGAAAATTTATAGGTATTATTTATCTATTTTTACCTAAAACAAGTTTAAATAAAATAAATAATTATTCAAATGAGTAGTTGGTTTTAACCAATAACGCTGTGTTTTTCACTATTCATCAAAAATTTAAAGTTTTCAGAAACATACCAAAAATTCACCCTAAGATAATTTTGATATTCCGAATTCAAAAATGAAGTCTATTTTTACCAAACTCAAAACATAGAAATTTAATTTATTAATTTAATATTAATTCCCATTGTCAAAACCAAAAAGTATATTTTTAAGAAATAATAACTACCAAAAGATTGACACTTGTTTATGTCTAATTTCAAAGTGAAATTACATCCAATGAACAACATTGGATTAAATAGTAAAAATATAATATAATTATAAATCCAAACCATTCATATGTATAGTTGAACAATATAAATTATTTTGATTAAAAAAGTTGTTTTTAGTTAAAATATAGTATTTTTCACTATTCACCCAAATATGAAAGTTATCAGAAAACACCAAAAATTTATTGAAACTAAATTCTTATGTCCCGATCCTAAAGAAGAAGTTTATTTTTTAAAATTTAATATATAATTGTTTCAAATATTGGATTTAAAAAAGGGTTCTCCATTAAAAGGCGGTAAAATTTCATTATTTGAAAAATACTTCTTTTATCTGAAAAAATGAATCTGTCCTTACATTATGTCTAAGAAACTCATAATATGGATTATAAAATTATAAGGGTTATATAAAGTTAAAAATTCTGTTAATACTATTCATAACTACTTTTGAATGGCTAGTTTGGTAAGTCGCGGTGCGCTTGAACTCGGTGTTGCGTGTAGTGTAAGTTATAGAATTACTTTGAAGAAATAAATTACACTGAAATATTGGGGTTTTACAATGAGGCCCACAATGAATTATTCGTTGGTGAAAATTATGGATTTCAATATTGTAGAAAACATAAAAAATGATACAAATGCAGAAGAAAAAGGAGATGATGGTTCTATTTGGAATCTGATCCACACTGAGAATGAAGGTTTCCGTACCCAGAACCAGAGAATCCCCCTAAATTTGGGTGCTCCCTCGATCAATCTCTTACCATCTCCTTAACTAATATCTAACAAAAATAAAGGAAATGTCTTATATTATCCACCTCATCTTCTCAATGAGGTAGTGATCCATATACTTGAAGAAATATTCACTTGAAAGGAGGAAGAAATGAACGATTTAAGGTGACTCAGTACTAAGTTTCTCTTAGGTAGCATTCATATTGAATATTTTCCTAGGAAGATACTTAATATACACTTTTATTAGGTGTACCTCAACAAAATGGATTCATCCCAAAAATTGAAGTAAGTCTAGGACATCGGCCCAACTCAGTGCCTACACCATCGGCTTACCAAGACCCGATCATGGATGAATATAAAGATTTCACTCCAAGATTTTGTTCAGCCAAAAACTCGTCAAGGGCTTATTGACACTATCAAGTCATCGACAGCTTCATCAGAAGCTATCGAGGAGTGATGGGCACTGAAGTATCTAAAATGAAAGCCTTATCCCAACTGGGTGAGCGGTGACCCACCAGCTCCAAACTTTAAGAGTCCCACATTTCAGATATTCAATAGATCAGGTGACTGGAAATAACATCAGATTCACTATGAATACCATTTTGATCCCATTATGGGAACTCCTAAGTAATAAGAAGCAGTGAAACTTAGATGCTTCATGCGAACCCAGTACGGGCCATCCTTTGTATGGTACATTTGTTTTCCAACCCACCCGATAACAGGATGGGTCGATCTCCAATAAAAATTCCTCTTTCACTTCAGATCAACACTAAAAAATAAAAAAATTAGTGACCACATGAATTAAAAATAGTGGGAAATTGAGCGAGTCTCAAATTTGATTTCCAGAGGGAAAGGTCTGACCTACTCCCTGAATTGACTGCTTCCCCAGCAGGATGTGTTCTCTCTATATATTGATAACCTTCACAATGAAATAAAAACACTACTCATCCAGGTGAATTATAAAATTGGGTTTTAAGATTTATCTTCTGTTTCCAAAATAATGGAAGACTCTATACAATGGACTAAGCTCAAGTCCCTAATAACTCCATCAGTATTGGGGAAAAGAGAAGTAAAGGTGGGGTGACATCCGTCACTATAAACCAACCGTTGTACTTTCTCTATCTCTGAAACCTACAATGTATTATGAAGGAACCCCTGGGAATCAATATTAACATTACCTCAATAGGATAAGTGAAGGGTGCCTACGAGAAATCAATTCATGGAGTGAAGTAATAATGTTTACTTGTTCCGAGATAATCATGTATGTGGATATTTTATAGATTCTATAGAAAATAACATGATCTTCCCGCTAGAGCCCAAAATGGTAGAATAGGTAGCTCTCAAAAAAAAGTCAAATTATTTCCCCTTTCACTAGGAATTGTGGCACACCATTCTGAAATGCTTTATATTTAAATACATCCTTCCAAAAATGGTTGATTCAGGACAGGTGAAATTGGTAAGATCATCAGGATATGTATCATATGTTTCCACAACTACCCTCGAGGAGGATGGTGAGTGGAAAAAATCTATTAGTAGAAGGGAATATAAGTTTTATAGTTGGATGAATCAGAACACAATCAACCAAAATCAAGTTATTCTCCAAGAATAATTGAAACTACCAACTATGCCCCCAACAACTTCCACTACAATTCATCCAATGTTAGTGACCCCATAAACCTCCATAGTTCAACCTTTAGAAAAGTGGATTGATCATAAAGTTAAGGAGGAATTGTAGAAGGATGAACCTATATAAATTAAAAAAATATCTTTGACACTCATATTTTATTCCCTCATATATGAAATAATGGTCACCACCCAACCAAATGGAATCACTAGAAATGGTCAGCTTGAAAAATTTATCATAATACAAGGAGTACTAATTTGTTACATTATACTCATCCATTTAATAGACCTATTCTTATATAATGATTATGACCATCAACATGAGTTCCGCACATCTTATGGGGTAACTGGTGGAAGAGAACATTAGAAATGAGGATGCATGGGACAACACAACCGCGACAGTAGCTAGACTTCTAGCAGCACCCCATCTTAGGCTATTAATATTGCAGAAAATCATAGAATTGTTCTTCAAAAAGCTCTCCAGTAATAATAAAATCCTCCTGTATCATATAAAATACACCCTGACCCAATAACTCTAGAATATCAATCAGAAGATAAACTGGTGTTTCATCACCCTTAGTAGGCAGGAACACATTCTCGACTTAACCCATCAAGGATAGAAGTGCCTCAAACTTCTATAATGAGAGATAATACATCTACATTTAATATTAAATACCCTAAATAATATATGAAACAACATCCCCACCTAGGGAATAACTGGACTATATAATAGAAATATGATATCCTGAAATAGTTAGCATTTGTACCAACCATGTTACCCATCCTGGATGCCCTGAGTTTGTCAAAAAACATCATGGAAGAACTCATAGAGTCTTTTCTCATCCCTCAGGATTTTGAAGATGAGTTTTCTACTACTAAGTTCTATTCGATAGAGAATAATCTTATAGAATTCCATGTTGTTATCTCTTTTATAGATCAAGATGATAATTTTTTTATACAGGGAAACATCAGACCCTTGTATGTGTCTAGTAGGATAAATGGAGATGATCACTGAAAATTCATCATTGAAAAATAGATCTAGAGTTAATCACATTTTAGTATGATCACTTTTTCAGATGGTTTTCAATGGGGATCACCTCACACCTTTTTCCATAACATTACAGGGTTATGAAAAAAGAAATCAGAATCCATTAGTCCAAATCAAGATCAAGGATCAATTTGGAGACCTTGTAGATGACTCATAATTTTTTGTGGTTTGAAGAACATGACCTTAAATATATTGATCAAAATACCATAGTTACATAAATACATGACAATATCCTCATCATTCCATTAATGTATCAAATACTATATTAGTGGAAAAATCTGGATATTGCACATTGATAAGGCCCCATTCAGATCCTTCAAGTTGCATTATATAATTACAGGGTTCTATTAGGGGAAAGGAAATAAAACCCTTGGTTTATGGTGTTACCTGGGTCACTACCTTGAATGGTATGGAAATGTACTAGGCCAGCCCCTTAAAATAGCTTGGTGAAGAGTATGTCTTTCATATATATTGGTCGAGTATGTGAGCCCAAATATAAGTGCTTATTCAAAAATCCTTATAATTTCACCCATTAACACTGAGTCTAGCAGTACTGAATTTTTTTTTTGAATCCCTAGATAGTGGTGAATGATTAGATGAAAATTACTTCATTCCACCCATAGAACACTATAAAATAACACCCTCACTGGTTATGGTAGACGAGTTTGTATCTTCACTCAAAAATTGGGGAGATTATCCTTCTCTATCCTTCACACCATCCTCTCTATATTTTTTAGGAAATACCATGAAAATGGCATGGTGAGAGTAAGTCACTTCATATTTCAAATATTGAGATATTGATTCCTCTCTTGAATCTATAGAGCTCATCCTAATATTTTCTTCTATAATATAAAAAGATAAATAAAATGAAGAGGAGGAATAATAAGAATAGTGGGACCTTGGGAATAACCTCCAAAAATAATAGATGGAATATCCACCACCATCGATGATCCGAAAGATATAATATGGGTAATGAAAAATACCCACGACTCCCCTTGATTAGTGAAACCATGTCTTACAAAGGGAAATAGGTATATACCATCTTCCTAAAGCAGAATCATGAGTTATTTATCTGGAACTACATATAAATATCAAGACTCAATCCTGAGGTATCCAATCACCACCTGGGCTTAGTGAAGGACCAATAAGGCTATAAATGAGCATCCAGAAGGATGGACCCGACACATGCTGCCAAAATTGAGGCTAATGTTGAAAATCTCATTAGATACATCTTCTTTCAGGAGGTCTAATATCCCAAATGGCTGGAAAATATCATCCCCATTAAGGGGAAGAATATACAAATCAAATTATGCATCAATTTTAGGGATCTCAACTAACATTTCTTGAAGGATGATTTCCCAGTCTAATTCATAGAATTACTAGTCAACTCCATGGCCATATATTAGGACCTCTTATTCATGGATGAATATTTAGGATATAATAAAATCCAAATGTCCCAAGTAGATGATGAATCCACTACATTCAGGGATACTAGGGAGTGTTTTTCTGTTGGGTAATTCCTTTTGGATAAAATAATTTCAATGCTTCATACAAATGTGTCATGTATTGCATCTTCAATTCCTTCTTGGGAAACTTTGTTGAATGCTATGTTGATGACCTAGTGGTTAAATATCAACAATTCTCATACCACTTGGCAGATCCTGACACCATTGCCAATAAATTTTGGCAGTACGTCCTAAAATGAACCCTTTAAATGTTCTTTTGGTGTTACCTTAGGGAAATTTCCTAGCTTCATTTTATGCCATTATGACATTGAATTCTATGCTTAGAAGAAAAATATTATCATTGGAATTTCACCTCCTCACAACCTCACAAAGTTGAGAGGACATCAAGTACACTTGGCCTACATCTGATTCCTTATAGCTAAACTTTTGGGAATTTTTTCCCTTTCACGAGGTTGATGATAAATGGGTTACATATCAGTGGAATAAAAATTGTTAGGTAGCATTCAAAAATATCAAAAAATACCTCCTAATCTCACCGGTGTTGATGCTGCCTGTCAAAGGAAATCCACTTATTTTGTATGTGACATCCTTAGAGTTATCACTAGGTGTCTTCCTCACACAAAATAATAATTTTGATAGTGAAAACAACCTCTATTATCTTAGTCAAACCATGATTGATAATGATACTCATTATTCAGATATCAAGAAGAGATGTTTGGTGATAATATTTGTAGTCCAGAATTTGAGTCATTACCTACAACATCATGTGGTCTATTTGGTCTCTTGTAGAAACCCAATAAAATACACTCCCATCCATCCGTTGGTGACTAGATTTCTATCATTGTGGGTGGTCATCCAGTATTAGTTTGACATATAGTTCATTTATTAGAAAGTAGTGATAGGTTAGGAATTAGAAACTTACCTAGAAGAGCGCCCTTCTACAGAAATGATTTAATTAGATATTTATTTACTGGATGAAGAATTTTTCTCTATTAAAGAGTTACCCCATATATGGGGGATGTATTTTGAAAGTGCATCCAAATGTTTGGCATGGAATAGGATGGAAGACCTCGAGATCAACACAAGTGTGTCTTGGAGTCATACTCATATCCTCAACAATAGTAGTCATGCCTTACTCCTTCCTATTATTGGAGGGGTTCATAAATAATGAAGTAAAATATATGGTTCTCAATGCAAGGATAGACCTTTCACATTAGGTACATGTAAATCACTTGAAAATAAAGCATGATTATGAACTAATCATCAAGCGGTTTAATGATGATTATACTATCCAAAGGGAATAACTAATCCCTATGATAATCTTTGTCTGGGGAATAATATAAGCATTCCCTTTGGATCCAACATTGACTCACATCTCATGGTTGTAGAATTTCCAAGATCATGCACAAGAAAATGCATCCACAAATCTAGATGATCAATATTAGGATTAAACAGTCATCAATATTTCACATCACCCGATGGTATCACCATTTTTTCAAACCAATGTGGAAGAAATAAATGTGATTAGTCGCATTATGTAACTATATTTTCCTACCACTACTTAGATGAAACCCATTGTGAACTACCTTCAAAATGGATAAATCCTACAAGATAGTTTTAGGAGAGAAAAAATATGAAGCTGAGAAATTAATTTTGTTCTATATGAATGTAAAAATCACCAAAATGACCTCCAGAAGTAGAGCCTTGATGGGGTCCTTCTATGGTTCATTGATGGAGTAAAGACTACTACAGTCATGAAAAAAGTTCACACTAGAGAAAGTGGCACTCACTGGTCAGGGATCATGTTTTCCAACCAAATCTAAAGGATTGAGGTCTACTAGCCCACTCTAATGCAGGACTGTACTAAATTCCACACAAAAAAATTCATTCCTATCAGGTTCACACTAATTTAATTCACCAAACCCTTGAGTTTATTCACACAACCAATTACTCCTTTTTATTTTCCATATTGGTAATGGATGTCATGGGACCATATCCTCCCACTACATCCAAGCAGTTTGAGTACATTCTTACTGAAACTGACTTCTTCTCTAAGTTAGACAAAGCTATACCCATCAAAGAAGAGAGGGAGAGGAACATTTTCAACATCATTAAATCCCAAATTCACACCAGATTTGGTATCCCTCATACAATACTGAATGGAAATGGAACCAATTTCTATTCTGATGAATAAAATCAACTATATTAGGATTATAACATCAAGTCCAACCATTCATCATGTTACCACATAGTGGATAATGGATATATAGGGGCTATTAACAAGATCCTATCAAATATAATCCATAAGATGATAGATAATAGTAAAAATTACTGGCTAAAAAAGATCCTCAATTCCTATTGGGATTACTGGACCATGACCCTCACTTCCACACTGGTAACCCCATTCTCATTAGTATACAAGACATATAAGGTCATGCCCATCTATGTTAAATTTTCATCACATCATGTTTCGATTTTTGATAAGTTTTCCATAGAAGAGAAATCCCAGAAATGGATGGTTTAATTGGAGTGATTGGATGAGAAAATATTACATTCCCTACATCATCAATAAGTCCACCAAAATTGAGTCACACAATCATTTAACAAAAATATTCAACTTCGATCTTTCCTCAAAGGAGATATGGTGTTGGTCCTCAGGAATCTGATGATACCCATAAAGAAACCTCTGAAGTTTGTCTTGAAATGGGTGGGACCTTATGCCATACATAAGGTCTACTATAATTGAGTTTATTCTTTTATTTAAATGGATGGGTAGCTCACAATGGCTCCCACCAATGAAAGTTTCTTGAATAAGTAATTCATGTAATCATACAGACAAAATAATCTTTACTACATGATGTTAAATTGCATGATAAATTATCCCAGATGCATGAAATTAAACTACATAGTTGGTCTTTGTCACATGACCTTAAAAATAATGACATATTTTAGGTCACAAGATAATAAATTGCATGACATCAATTTACTCACCGTAAGAAGTTAAACTACAGATGAATCGCCATTTCCATCAATGATACAATACTCATGAGCTAGATATTTGGAAGAGAAATATGAAATTCCCCTGATCCAATGTGAGAGTTAGATCAATGTCAGGATTATTTCTCAAGAACTATGTGTGTCTATTCATTCCATCACATGATACTTAGTGATCTTTAAACCACTTTTATTAGGCCCAACCTCAAGTTTATCTACATTTATAAGATGATTTTCTTACCAACCCTTGGCCTCAAGTCCTCTCTTCATGTTGGTGTTATGTTTATCACTAGTCTATGAAATCATTCTTACCATAAATACAAGACACAATCTTCTTGATCCAATTACATTAAATTTAATTGTACATCATCCATATCATAAGAAAATAAACTACATGACACCAATGTCCTTACGGTGTGATGTTGAACAGTTCTACACCATAATATTCTCACATGAGAGGAAGTTTCCCCCATCATCTTTCATTTACCATGACATATTGAAGAATTATGTATAAATTTAATCTTATACACACTATTTTTTTAGAAATTCATGGATTTTTCATCTTTCTCCAACCACCCCAAAAGTAAAAAAATTCCCCCTCCCTGCGTATGAGCTAGACCTACATTGGGAGTTTCACATCAAGAGTTATGTGTGGCTTGATTCTTTCATTTATAGGATATATATTCATGAATAAATTTCTATCCATGGTCTCATCCACAAGTATACTTATTTCTACTTTGTAGGCAAGAGATGTATCATGAAATATTGATTTGTTATTTTGGGAAAGAAGATGCAACCCATCACTCATCAGTTGGCAATTTTATCCCTTAACATAGTGGAATCTTTAAGCTTCCATATTTCTTAGATAGTGGAGTAATTTATGGACATATTCCTTGAGTATGTTTTGAGACTACCTATGAGGCGGGAGATGTAATTTTCCATTGATTTTCTCCCCTATGATTGTATTTATATCATCTATGTTATGTCATATGGACCCTTCCAAGATTTGGGAGCTGAGGGGGTAGTTGGAGGACCTTAGAGATATGATCTTTATCAAACCCACATTGTCTCCATGGGTATCTCCATTTTTTTCATGAAAAATAAAATGGGATATTGAGGATATGTGTTTATTATAATCACCCAAACTAGGATATGATAAAGAACAAGTTCCCCTTTCGGAGGATTGATGACATCTTTATCCAGTTGAAAGTTTCAAGTTGGTTCTCGAAGATCGATATTAGGTCTATCTGTTATTATTTTAGGTTTTACAAGGCTTATATTCCAAAGACAGTATTCTTATGTCACTATGGAAACTATGATTTATTATTAATACCTTTCGGTATGATGAATTACCTTGAAATGTTTATGTCACTGATAAACTCAATCTTCTAGCGATACATGGATTGTTTTTTGGTTATCTTCATTGATGACGTACTCATTTAATTTTCATTAGAGGAGGGGTATAAAAAGAATATGAGTATGGTCCTAAACATACTCTAGGGGGACCAATATAATGATAATATCTTGAAGTTCTAATTCTATATCCAAAAAGTTCACATTTTGGGCATTCCATTTTTCGTATAGTTTAGTTGTGGACCTAGAAAATATTGATGTGGTGCTTACTTTGGATCCCCATAAGAGAGTGTCAGAGGTGTAGTGTTTTCTGGATTCATGGGTTACTTCAAGAGGTTTATGGAAGAATCCTCTAGTATTTCATCACCTTTGACTATTCTGATGTGAAATTTGGAACTATTTAACTAGACTGAGTAGTGTTAGAGTGCATTAGAGGAGTTATGGTTGAGGCTGACTAGTGATCCTATGTTTAGACTATCAGAGGAGGGTATAGAGAGTATAGTGTTTTCTATTGCCTCTAGATACGGTCTTGGTTTTTTGTGGATGTAGACTCAAGCAGTGATCACATATGGGTTGAGGCAATTGAGAGCCCATGAGAATAACTACATGACTCATGACCTAGAGATGACAGTGCTAGTCTTTTCTTTGAAGATGTGGAGGCACTATCTTATAGGTGAGTATTTTTTTAACTTAGACCATCAAATTCGTAGGTATATATTCACATAGATAGTTCATAAACTAATATAGACGAATTTTATGGAGTTCTTATAGGACTAAAACTTCGAGATAGTCTATACTCTTAGGAAGGGAAACATGGAGGAAGATTACCTTGCAGGAAGTCACACTCCTAGTTGATGGAGGAGGCATCTGAGAAGTTGGATTATTTTTAGTTGACCCTAGTGGAGGAGAGAGGTTTCAATTTTCTTTAGTCAATGGTGGTCACTCCTCCACTTCTTTAGTGTGTAAGGGAGGATCAGTTGGGATACATTGACTTGAAGCTTCTACATGACCAGATATCCTCAAGAGATGTTCTAGATGGATTTTCTAAAGGATGGGAGCATGTCATACTTTTCCAAGTATGGATGGTTGTTCCTATAATGATGCTTTAGGAGTTTATGGGGGAGTATCAAACTTCACCTTTGGTTGTCCATACTTGTGTGGAAAATTTTTATAAGGACCTTCAGTGGTAGTTTTAGTGGGATGACATAAGGAAGAGTATAGAAAATTTCATCTCTTAGGGTCTCACATGTTAGTAGGTGAAGGTTGAGAACCAAGTTATGGAAGGTTTGATATAGCCTATTGGGATCCCAAATTGAAAATGGTACCTCATATACATGGATTTTATGATTTGGATTCCATGGATAGTGAGAGGCCATGATGTTATTTTGGTGATTGTTGAATGAATCACGAATTCAACGAACTTCCCTTTTATCAAGGAGCAGAGATTGATAGAGATTTTGGGATATATGTATGTGTGGTAGATCATATGTCTTTATGGGGGTACCCTCAAATATTGCTCTATCTATGACTTTTGATTCACTTCATGGTTTTAGGTAGGATTAAAAGTGGCCTTCAGGACCCATTTGATGATGATTATAACATTTCACCCAAAAACAGATGATAATACTGAGCGGACTATCCAAGTATTGGAGGATATTTTGAGATCTTATGTGTTAGTCTTCAACCAGAGCTAGAAGGATTACTTGCCATTGATAGAATTTTCTTATAATAACAATTATCACTCTACTATCACTATATAACATTTCAAGTCACTATATATAATACATTTAAGGTCACCCTTATATTGGACTCAGACTAGTGATACATCTCTTATAGGGTCCTAGATGTTGTACGAGATGGTAGATAAGGTTCAAGTGCTCTACGAGTGGATGAGGAAAAACTAGAGTAGGTAGAAATATTACATAGAATGATGTTGTAGTCCCATAAAGTATGACTAGGGAGATGATGATTTCATAAGATTCAACCCATGGTAAAAATTGTGAAGATTTGACCAGGGATGAAAGTTATCCTCAAGGTTCATAGGGACATTTGAGATCCTATGGTGGTTTGATGAGGTTTCTAATTACAAATCCCTACCACAACAGTTGCACTGGGTACATGACATCTTCCATATTCACAACTGAGGAGACACATGAATGATCTTATGAACATTGTAGACTTGTGTGAGTAACAATTAGAGGATGGATCCACCTTCATAGAGTACCCAATGGATATTTAGGATCGGATGAATATTATCCTATAAGGATGGACTATTCCTTTGGTTTGTGTGTTTTGGAAGCATGGGAGCATGCAGGAGAGTTGTTGGGAGAGAGGGAGTCATATGAATACTCATTATCCCCACCTATTTGTATAACTTATGTTTTCTTGAGTAAAAATACATGAAGTAGGGGAGAACGTATGTACTATGGTTTTGTGGATTTTTTTCCTTTGAATATTTCTATATATATATTGATTTATCCTTAGATTCAGCATGGCGGCTGGGTGTCTCGATACCCTAGAATTAATATATTAAAAATATTAATATATATTAATGAATGTGCATACATTATTTAAGAAATTAATTATTTTCCAATTGTCTGAGACTATGGATTGGAAATATAAAACCACATTTAACACTAAAATGTGGGTTTTACCATAGTAATTATGTAAGGTTGGTTGGAATTGGGAATCTGGTTGAGGTAGTTGTGGGCGGTGCATTTAATTAAATAAATAATCAAATTTATTTATTTTATTTTAAATAACCAAACCTAATTACCTATTTAAATATTCCATTATGAAAATTCTCTAAAATTATCCAAAAAACCCTAGGAGGATTTAAGAGGAGGATTGTGTGTTCTTCATTAATGGATCAGATTAGAGAATGATAGGTGACCAGATCGAGGTTGATCCAGATGCAGGGAACATAGCAGGTCTTCAAAATTTTTTAAAAACATGTTCTTCCCTAATGATATATACAAATCAAGGTAGGTCTACTAATTTTTTTTACACCCATTTTATTAAAATGTTGAACATTTATTTTAATATCTACCTATTTTGATATGTGATTTCTCTCTATTCGCATGATCCCATTCAATAATATGATTTGTTTAAATTAGTTATTTTTTGTTATTATTTATTATCCCCCTTGGACACACACTTATGACCATTTTCTATAATCACATTGGAGAATGAAAATTATCACCTTTTTTCTTATTTTTTTCCCCACCCATTCTTCATCTCCTTCACAGTTTACCCACAGGGCTATAGTTTGACATTGTTGGGGTTATTTTGAGCGTGATCAAACCCCAAAAATAATGGTGATTGTGCGAAATAAACACCTTAATTTTATTTTCATATAGATCAAGATTATTTACTGGATGTGAATGAAATATTAGTGGATCTTGGATTCAGAGAGATGATGTGTAGTGATAGGATGTATTGTGGTATTAACATGGATAATTTGGATTCATATTTCTACCCCCAGAGGTTGGGAAAAGAATTATATATGAATTTTACTTCGATTGTGGGAGTTCAAATGGAATATTTCATATCATATTCATGGTAATGTGAAATAATATAAATAAACCATTATTTTTTTGTGAAAATTTGAACTACATCGTGTTTACTATAAAGAACACACGTTGTTCCATACCCTGGTTGTGGCAGCTATGGTTTTGAGTAAAGAAAAATATCACACACCATGTGATCATGTGATGGAGACTTTGGGTGTACTATTAGAGTACATTGGATTGTAAAAATATATGAACATGAGAATGGATAAAGTATATTTGCATGGTCATGTAATCAAACACATATTGGATACCAAGACCCGACCGTGTACACAAGCACAGCCAGAAGAGAATGGGTTGTCCTTGAGTGGTCGAGACATGTCATATACCACATGTAATTTTTTTTATTGTGACATGGAAATATTCCTCAAACATGTCCAGAGGAGAACTTTCCCAGGTGGTGATTAAGGGTTAAATGTTGTGTGGGTCCCCATACACGCCATTCATTCCCTCCAAAACATATTCCTCTCATATTTTCTACTTCAAGATTTGGATTTTTTCCCTTGAGTAGCCTATTGCGAATTTTTTTCCATGTAGAATGTGATAGTGGAATTCATTTTGGAATTAAAGATATTATGTGAGGTGTTGTAAGAATGATTCCTTATCAAGAGATTCTTTGTGATGATAGTGATAAGGTTCAGATCATTAGAGAGATGTCGGGGTTAAAACTCCCCTATTTCACCGAGGTAAATATCCCCAATAATATATATATATATGTAGATTGAGTACTCACCTAAAAAGGGTGTGGCCCCATAATCAATATAGTGGTATTCCCCCATCATTGATCTCCAACAGTGTGTGGGTCCTCCACAGGAGTTGTGTCTCCCTTAACTATAAAGCATAATAGCAAGGAGCAGACCCCTCCAAATAGATTATAACGAGGTTGTGATTGATGATTGGAATTAGAGATGAAATTTTAGAGATGGATGTGGAAACATCAAGTTTGGATGGGCTATGAGATGGATATCCCCTTTCTCTATCATATGGGTTTCTTTATGAATATACATATATATGGATTGGGTTTTCATTTCCCACTTTTTATGGGTTGAACTAACTTCTATCATTTCCTTATATTCCTCCCTTTGTGGTTTTTAGGGAGTCCAACTGGGTATGTATACAATAACCCCAACATCATATTTACCCACACATGTCTTTTATTATGTAGATGATGGATGGTTATTCGGTGACATCAGTGAAGCATAGTGATACCTAGGTGCATTAACTGAGTATGGTGGTCAGACATGGAGATTAGGAGACGGGCTTCCCCATTTTTCTTTTTATCTAGTTTCTGTCAGGTTGGAACTTCATTTATATTTTGGAATCTATTTCTCCCCTATATCATTTTGGTTTATACATTAGTACTATGATGTGTTCCCTAATGGTTATTACATTCATGGTTTTACTCTAGATGTTACAATCTTTATTATATTCCTCGCATTGTTGTATAGAGATGGTTGAATACATGCATACCTATACATTAGGCTAAGGCATCGTATTTTATATTACACCTTCTCAATTCTTATCTTCATCCCCTAGCCTATTGGATACAATCTTGTGTTTTTAATGACTTTTCCTTCCACTAGCTAGGCTGGCCCCATTGGGTCAGGTCATTTCTAAAAATATAACTTCAGTACGTAATATTTATCCATATCATACAAACCTCATTTTCTTGATTCCTTTAAATCATATTAATTCCTATAAAATAATTATAAATTATAAATTATTTCAATTATTTTTAAAAAACTATATTACATTAATTATTTAAAGGTTTAAAACACAATTTAACATTTAATTAATTCTTAATATAAGTTAAAAATTAATTTATCACTCAATATTCTTCTAAAACCATAAGGAAAACATTTACTCTTCATTTATTGTATAATACATGTAGTTTTTTTGTATGAAATATTCATTTTTTAAAAATATCTCAAAAATTAAATTGGCACTTGAATTAATTTCATTCTCAAACCATTTAGGCCACATAATGCTAAAATCACACATAACACAAAAATAAACCACAATAAAGGAATCAATTAAAATTCAATAAGATTAGAGATATCACGTACATATTAATAAATTAATAATTCATACCAAGTATGTATTCCAGGATCAGAATACAATTGATGGATCATGATTTCATTGAGAATTATTAGTATCATTGAATAAAGTTGAGGGATCTTGGGAGAGAATTAAATGAGTCTCACACCATGAATTTTTTATCTAGAGGAGTGGAAAATGTTTTAAAAAATTAATATTAGTAAAAGATGTAAATTCCCTTTTTCAAAATGTGTCTAAGAAAATTTTAGTTACCTGATGAACAAGCACTAACCAATCAGTGGCCATTAGACTCACTATTAAAACTACCAATAATATGATCACTAGTCTAATGCCAACCCCCTCCATCTATTTCAATAAATGGGTAAAAAATGCATCTTAATGTGTACTCGGTGATGTCTACTACTATATTCTAATAAACACCGCCTATATGTCCACATTTTCAAACCCCTTAAATCCAAAACAATAAAAATCAAACCCAAAAACTCAATATATAAATAGATTAAAATTGAAAAACAAATATATACCTAAAATCTGGTTGTTAAAAACTTCTAAATATAAGTATTATCATCCCCAATAATTATTTTATGAAGGTATTTAGTAAAACATTACAACCACTATAACCACAAATCAGCTTATCATTTTCATGTATCCTTCAATATGTGTCCATGCTTCCAGAACACCTGTATAAGTATCATGGTTTTCCCTCTCAATATCATCTCACTCTAATTAAGGAAACACACTAGATACTTAGAAAAGGATTAATTTTCCATTATTTATATATTATCATTATGAGTATTACATGAAAAATTTGGTTCATATTTACTTAATATGAAAAATGAAAATTTTATGAATTTCAGTATACTTCTATTGTAAATATAAATGGTAAAAAACATCTATAATCCATTATAGAATCTCAAATAGACCAAAAATGATAGGATCTAACTTCTCCCACTTACCCAACTCCAATTTCATAATAAAGGTGAGAAATATAGGAAAAAATATCCAAAACTAAACTCAAAAAGTCATTATATTTTTCCAATATATGATTCTTGTCTACTTTGTATTATAGCTTTCCTCTTTCTAATCATCTAGATTTGGTCTATAGTCACTTACAAAAATTTGGGCCTAATAAAATATTTCTCATCAACCACAATCTAAAAAATATGTTTCCAAAATGAATTTCCAAATAATTCCTCAAATAGATTCATCTATATTTATTCCCGGTAGTTATAGTTATAGGTAAAATTTACCTACACCAAATGATCTTATCTTTCTCATAAAAAAATCAATGATACATGCATGAGACATATACTATAAAGGTTATATACAACCCTTAAAATTCCAATCAGTTAAAGGATTATATATTATACTCAACTACTCTTGAGTACCCAAATCCTTCATAAAACCCTACCAAAAACAATAATTGAATCTTGTATCGTGATCATATTAATTTTTTTGGGTTCCTCATGAATCTAGAAGATATAATGAACATAAAGATTCCCAAATCCATCAGAAATTTAACTTTCCATGATTTTTATAAAATGGGAAACTTTAATTAACAAATAAACAACCTAGATTGAATCATGAACCATTTATGATCAAAAAATACTAATCAAAAAACTACCATGACCTCATCTCATTTCCATTCCAAAATGGTTACTTCTTTCATCATTCATGACTGCCAAAAGTGTCTTTAAAAACTATAATACATCATCATATTGATAGTATGAACTTCCCATTAATAAATATAAAAACATACATAATCTTCATTCACATATTTATGGATCCATAATTTAGCCTTAAATATAAGAGATTTAATCTGAATATAAATTCTACATGAGTAATTACACCACACCATAAATTCTTCCAAAAATGACCTAACACCCTGGATCCAAACATTTAATTTACTTCACATGTTTCATTAATGAGGAATTTATAGTTAAAGGTGATTAAAATAACATATCCCTTATCTTAAAATATATCTAGATGAACTCTAGGAAAATTGGAATGAGTTTCCACTCATAATTTTACTCCTAAACCATTTCTATATATGAATTCATGTTAAATGGAACAATAATAAAATGTATCTACCCCAGAGTTTAATCCATATCAAAGTAAAATGATTAAAGTTATTCTACCCATATTATTTTCCTTATATTTAGATCCAATATAGAGGAAATATACTTTTGACTTTTATGATTAGTATTAACATTTAATCCCGCTCCAAATAGACAATATTGTTAACTCTTGTGCACATACACTATAGAAGGTGTCTTAAGAGAATGCGTGGGATAATTATTCCTATGTGGATTATGTTTTCAAGAACCATAATACAAAACATAATCTCATATATTAACATGTAACCCAATCCCACACCATATGGGTTACAATAAAACCCATAAATCTGACCCATTTTGGGTAAGATAAGAATGGGTATATAAATTAATATTCTCTTTAGTTCATTAAATGCATCCATATATCTATCATCCCACAAAAATTTCACCAATTTTGATTTTAATATAATTATTGGCATATCTATTCTGGATAAATCTAAAATAAATCATTGACAATATCTAATAAATCCCATAAAAATATAAATCTTGATGAAATTATTGGATACTCTCCATGACATCACCACTACCACTTTCTTAAGATCCACTATTATTCTTATTTATGACCCCACATGTCCAAGAAACATTATCTCTCTAATCTATAATTAAAATATGACATATTATCAAAAAATTTAGGTTCCCTCATGGTCAACATGATAATATCTATATGTTTTCCATGATCTCTGTTGATCATAATTATATCAATATATCATCAATAAATATGACCAAAAAATAATCTAAATACGATTGAAATACATAATTCCTCAAATCCATGAATATTGATATATAATATTTTACACCACATGAAAACACCAAGAAAAAAATGGTTATAATGATTCATAAATAGTCTTCAGTGCTTCCTCAATCTATACCTTGAGTTGATGATACCCTAATTGATGATAAATTTTAAAGAAGTATCTTGCCCACTTTAATTGATCAAATAAATCATCAATTTATATTGACATATTATATTCTTAATAGAGACCAAATATAGTATTTTATAATAAATATATAATTTCTATATTCTATTAGAATATTTATAAAGAAATACTGAATCACTCCATGGTGATACAATCTATTTGATAAAACCCTTTATCTTAAGATCCTCTAGCTGAATTTTCAACTCTGTTATCTCATCTAGATCCATATGAAATTGATAAATAGAAAAAAAAAATATCATTAACATGTACCAAGTATATTAAGAAATATAATTCTCTCTATCTCTACCATCTAACAATATAAATCATTAAAAAACACATCATGTAAATGATTGAAACATTGGGGAGAAATAGCAACGACACTATCATAAATTGAATTAAAGAACCATACCCACAACGTAAGAAGTAATAGTCTATATATACCTTAGATAAAATCCAAATCAACTAGAATGATAATCCCATTCTCTTAAATAATATAAGATGCATAAAAAAGGGGATAATTGGACCCATCTTCTATAGTAATAAATGTGATCCAATAATTGTTTAAACTAATATATCCATGAAATTTCAACAATGGATGGTATATCTAGAATATTAAATTCCAATAAATTCATATATCTACAGATGGAAATAGCCTAATATCGACATATATCAATAGGTTGCACTCTCTTCCCCAATAAAGTATCAATTTTCAATACCTCAGACAATATCTCCACATCCTAACATAAATAAAAAATCAATGAAATAAAATATAAAAGAATACAATGCATCGATGTGAAATAATACACTATCCAATGTGGATTTAACTAGTATAATACCTTTTATAGTCAAATTTCCCCACACCAATATCAGTTTTTTCCAAATCCACAACAAATAAACTCCCTATATGTAATATCTTATAATTTCCATGTAATTTTTTTAAAATTATATAGAATTATTTTGAGACCTCATGCTTTGATAGCATGTGATTCCAAGGCCTGATGATCTCGGAATGGAATCTTGAACTTTTTTTAGTTTACTTAAGTAAATGTGCAAGCGGGTTTTTCTTAATTTTGTACCATTACTCAGATAAAAAATCTGAGGGCACCATTGAACATGGAATTTTAGGATTTTCTTAGAAAAAACTTAACTTTGACCTGCAAGGGTTGGATGGAAAATTTAACTTTTCAGAATTTTCAAAAAATAAGTAAATAAATAAATAAAATTTATTTTATTTTATTTTGAAACGTTGAGTGGTTCTGTGGTGCGGCGATGAGGCAATGACAAGGCACATTAAAATAGGATAATAAATGGATTCTTAATGTGTAGTTTAACAACATTTTAAATGATGCCTAATAATGTGACGTCATAGCGTAACAGAAACATTGTGACCTGTTTAGTTTTAATATTCTAATGTTGTAACACCCCAAGCTTCTACGGTACGCTTCTCTTTGAATAATGTGATAGCGTGTGTTGTACGCAACACTGAGTTCTAACACACCATAACCAATCAAACTAGCCGTTATGAATAGTGATACCTAATTTTTGAAATTATATATATATTATATTTCAAAATGGACTTCATTTTTGGATTCGGAATATCGAATTTAGCCTAAGGTGAAATTTTGGTACTTTTCGGATAACTTTAATATTTTGATGAATAGTGAAAATTACTAAATTTTAATTAAAAACAACTTTTTTAATCAAAATAATTAATAGTGATAAATTATGAATTTGAGTGGTTTTAAAGTATATTTAGAATATATTTTTACCATTTAATATAATTTTGGTCATTGGACATAATTTTACAATTAAACCGGACATAAACAAGTGTCAATCTTTTGATAGTTATTGTCTCTTAAAAACACGCTTTTTGTTTTAACGGGAATTAATTTTAAATTAATTTCTGTCACTTCTGTGTTTTGAATTTTGAAAAATGCATTCCATATTTTGAATCAGGATGTTCAAATTTTGTAAATAGGTAACTTTTATTTTTAGACATTTTGAATAATTACTGCGGTAAATATTTTATTTACCATGGTTAAGGGTAAATCTGGTAAATAAGGGTTAAAAAATAATTTTATAATAATACTAGATTACCCTAAAACGTATCCTAGCCTTATTGGTTGATACATGTTCGACCATAGTCATCTTTGGGTCGATTTTGGGACCCCATGGTGCCACTTGTAGGTGATAGGGACACTTAATTTTAATTAAGTTAAAATGAATACAAAAATGACACAAGCATATATCTTTTAGAAAACCAATTTTTACATAGGGTTATATATGTTGGATATTAGATTATAAATATTAATTAGAAATATAAAAATATTTCCTACATAATGATATTTTATTTATAATTTTTAGACATTAAATAATTTAATTTATTTATGACACAATGATGATGCAGTAATTACTATAATAGTGAAAAATTAAAATAATTGATATTATAAATACCCAAATAAATATAATATGAAACTTTTAATGAATTAAACTAATTTTCTAGGATAATATGATATATTAAGATTGATTTAATTGACTTTTTTCGAAGTAATAAATCTGTTATGAGTTTCACAAAAATCAACTATTGAATAGTGTCAAAATTGACATAAAAGGGTTTTTAAAACAAATATTATATTATTAATTGGTATTAAATTCCTAAAAATCTAAGGTTCGGCCAAGAGACTTATATCATGATATTTGTATAATTAATGGACCACTTGGGGGCCTCTTGGATGTATATGGTAAGTTTATTAACCATATAATATAAAAATACAAAGAGACATTGTAAAAGTGAAACTAATTAACTTAGAGTTAATACTTAAAGATAAGGTTAATATAAGTACCCAAACCTGTCTAAATTCTATTGGTTGAGTTTTTTTAGACCCATACCCACCTTAAACTTTTAATAATAAACTTTTGATCCATTATAAACCTAATATGAATTTATTATAAATTAATAGTTCTATCTTTTCCAAAGGTGCCCCTCACCCCTCTTATAAAAAGGCACTCATCCTTCTCTTTTCTTCACACCTTCAAAGCATTTTGGTTCATCCAAAATCTGCCCAAATACTCTCCCAACTTCCCTCAATACAACCTAGAGGCCTTATTTTGATCAGAAAGCCAACCTAAGGAGCCCTTTTGATCAAATCAAAAGGAAGAACTCGAAGAAGAGGTAATGATTTCACCACCCTTTTCCAAGTTCCTTTCTTCTTCCACTTCTTCTTCCTTTGTTTTTACCATTATAAAATAATAAATCCATTATAATATATATACTGTGATGTTATTATAAATATGGTACAACCATATTCAGTATTCTATCCACCCTTTGAATAACATGTCACCATACGTGCGTACGTACGGCTTACCGTCTCCACGTCGTGGTGTAACTGTTATTCAATATATTATTATTTGGATGGGTATAAAAATGATGTGTAAAACATGTAAATAATAAATATAACATGTTAATTATTCTGTATATATGATATACCATCCATTTATATATTATTTTAATATCAAAAGAATGATATTGTCGCTCGTCCGTACATACGGACTACCGTCTCCACGAACGTGATAAGATTCATTCTCCATCATATCCATTCAAGTATAATTATCATTTGATGATTTAAAAAAATGTTTAAGGACTTAATATCATTATGGATATGATTAAGATATAACCTATCCATTACAAACATGGATTACATAACAAAACATACAAAAGAAAACAAGTAAGTTAACACCCGAAACAACGATAATACTAAGATATTATTAACAAATCAATGTTAAAAGATCATATATGATATCATATTAATGTATATGATTCTTGTATAATTTGATAACAATTATTTCACCATTATACAGGAGTTTAACCTACCCCAACCAAGGAAAAGTACAAGGTAAGGGTTATTTCACAATCTCTTCATTATCTGAGGTTGTCTATACGTAATAATCTATTGGGATCTCTTTATCATCCACATCCATGTTTCTTAAAAATGTATTTCAAAACATTTATACTATTTAAAATAATATGGGTTAAAGTCATTTATACCCTTGTTTTACTTTTTATAAGAGTTTTATAAAGTAATCTTTCCGTCGTTTTCCAAACAAGGTGCTTTTTAACCTTTTCGACAGAATTAAGGTAAGAATATTTTTTTTAACTTATACGGCGGGTGCGGTTATTTTCCGCCGTTATAAAATCGTAGAATCTTCCCTTACAATATTATAAGAATATTTTCAAATAAAACTTTTTATTTTATATGGCTCTTAAATGATTTCAAAAATAGAAAGGGATATTTCTCAAAAAAGAGTTTTGATTTCATCTATGTCAACATCCTTTGATGGATTTTACGGTTATTTGAAGTTGATTTATTATGATACAAAACTTCTATATTGTATTGAAGGTTTTGTGATATATTTTACTGTGGATGTTCTATTTTTATACCATTCATTGTTTATGGTGAAAGTATTGACATTTCTTATGCTAGTTTTAATACGAATGTTTATGTTATGTTTAAACCTTTTCATATGGGAATGCATTGGACTTAATATGTGACGGGTGGATCCCGCTATAGCTCCTCGATGCATCTGTAGGTCCCATGAGACAAACTAGTGTCTTGGCACAAGGCCTTGACAAAATCTTATTTGTAGTCTTGGCACGAGGCCTTGTCTATGTGGTTATGATAGTCTGGCATTATGCATTCCATCATTATGAAAGTGGTTATTGATATTGCATGTGATTATTCGATTAGTAGAATATCCATCTGAATAAGTAAATGGAATTATTTAATTTTACTTTTTCCATACTATGTTGAAGTTCAAGTTTAAAAGGATTTTGTTTTAGTAATGCAATGCCTTAAATGTTTATGCTTATTTTTGAAAGTTTCTGCTATATTGTTATCCTTACTGTGCAATTGAGCTCACCCCTTTTCTATGTTTTATTTTTTCCCAGGATGTGAAGAAGTAAGTTATGAATGACCTGCAAGGATTTTATGTGGGGATATGAGTGTGGAATATGGAGACTATGTTGTTGTAGTAGTTTTTCACTTTGTGATGTAATGTAAAACTTTATGAATATATCTAGTGTTTCCAAGGCTACTAAACCAATCGGTCTTTCGAGATTTGATCTTTCTTGTGATCATGCCAATGTTATGTAATAATGCACCAACTCTAGGTAACTAGGGTCGGGGCGTTACAGTTGGTATCAGAGGAATTTTAGTACAAACCTTGGAAGCTAGATTTAGATAAACTCTGATTAGAGCACATAGATTTAAGATTGACTTTGGGGATTAGTGTATAAGAACTTCCTAGAATTTTGGTATTGTAGAGATTTTGTGAGTTTTCCGAGAAATACATCCCTGTCTGGATACGAGCATGTAGAGGTGGCTCTGGCACAGATGTACCTAGGGGTAAAACCCAAAAACACCACTTTGAGCTAGACTCGAACGGGAACTGGTGCACGACAACGGGCCTTGCTGCACTCTTGGTTACAACACTCCCGGGGGATACGCATAGGATAACTCTCATTTTCTTTAAAAATAATTATGAAGGGTTTATGAGTATATACTTCCTCAAAGAAAACATTTTTATGATTATGGGTTATATCTATAAATAGTTCAATTTATGTTAAGTGTTTTATAAGTATGGGATTATGTATTTTGATTCATAAACTGATCTAGTTTATGACATTGTTTAGAAATGGCGCCTAGTGGAAGAAATAGAAACTGAATCAATGCACGCACTCCATGTAGGGATTTCCCTACTGCTCAAGATAATTATAGTGGAGTTGGTGATGCAACTGGTGTCGATCAGCTAATCACCATACAGGGACAACTCACTCAGGTTATGAATAATAACCTTACCCGTATGGAGCACCCTGATCCACAGCGTGGAGGATCAATGTTAGATCGATTCATGAGGCAACAACCACCAATGTTCAATGGGAGTACAAATCCCTTAGTAGCTGAGCAATGGATATTTTCCCTAGAAAAAATATTTCAGGCTTTGGGGAGTAGTGAGAGGGAAAAAGTTATAATGGCAGTTTACCGCCTCACTGGAGATGCTGATCAATGGTGGTCATTGATTCAAAATACGAAGGAAGATGATGAAGTATCAAATATGGAATGGAGGGAGTTCAAAGATCTATTTTTAGAAAAATACTTTCCTCGTGACCATCGAGCAGATAATGAAAGGCAGTTTCTGAGTCTGAGACAAAAGGAGGATGAGAATGTCACAAAGTATGAGGCTAACTTTACCAGGTTAGCAAGGTATGCTGGAGATTATATACGTAACCAAAGAAGTAATATTGATCGTTTCTTTAATGGGTTAAAACCATTTCTCCGTCGAGAATTAGTCTCACAATCCTTTTCGTCATACGAAAACATTGTCTCATGTGCTATCAAGACCGAAAAGGAATTCTCTAAGTCTTATGACATTAAAGCAAAGTAAGAGAAGAAGAGACCTTATGATCAGTCTGGGAATGGCAATAAGGGGAATAAGGGAAAGTTTGAATATCCATCCTATGGTAAATGTGGGAAGAAACACCCCGGTACTTGCTTGAAGGGAATGGGAGTCTGTTACAAGTGTGGTGAAAAAGGCCACCAAGCTCGTGATTGCAAAGGGTAGAAGGAAGCTACCAGTGTTCAGTGCTACAATTGTAGAGAGATGGGACATTATGCAAATGAATGTCCTAAGCCTCAGGAGAAATTACCTCAGAAAATGCCAAGGGATCAAGGCCAAGATTATATTATCACTACTACTGAGGTAGAAGCTCCGAAAGACGTGGTGGCAGGTAATTTAATGGTTTCATCAAGTTTAGAAAATGCATTATTTGATTCTGTGTCATCGCATTGTTTCATATCTTCCTAGTTTTCTAAGAAAATTAGATATTTCCAATTTGATTTAACAAGGGAGTTGTCAGTTAAAACTCCTAAGGGAAGTATCATTGCAACAAAGTTTTGTAAATCAGACCCCATTAGAGCACATAAATGTTCTTTATCTGCTGATCTCATCGTCATACCTATGATTGAGTTTGATATAATCCTCGGTATGGACTGGCTTTCAAACTATGATCGGAAGATTTATTGTAAGAATAAAGAGGTTACGATTCTTGATGATAATGATAAGGAACACCTTATCTTTAGAGCATAATCATCACCAACTAATTCTTATTTAGATCCACCCCCAGTAGCTCAACTAAATTCAATTATTGGGGAGGAAGAGAATGAAATAACTATGGGTGAGGAAAGGAATGTTCAAATAGAGGATGTACCTATTGTGAAAGAATATGTAGATGTATTTCCAGAAGATTTACCTGGACATCCTCTAGAATGAGAAGTTGAGTTTTCCATTGATTTAATTCCTGGATCAAGGCCTATATCAAAGACCCCTTATAGAATGGCCACTGTAGAATTAGTTGAACTAAAGAAAAAACTAGAGGAATTGAGTAATAAGGGATTTATCCGCCCTAGTGTTTCTCCATGGGGATCCCCTATTCTTTTTGTTAAAAAGAAAGATGGATCTATGAGGTTATGTATCGACTACAGGGAGATCAATGCTATAACAATAAAGAACAAGTATCCCCTACCTCGCATTGATGATTTATTTGACCAACTGCATAGAGCTCAATACTTTTTAAATATTGACCTTCGATCTGGATACCATCAGTTGTGTGTGAAGAAGGAAGACATTCCGAAGACAGCATTTCGAACCAGGTATGGGCATTATGAGTTTACTGTAATGCCTTTTGGATTGACTAATGCACCCTCTGTATTCATGGATCTGATGGATAGAGTTTTCAAGGAGTATCTCAATGAATTTGTGGTGGTATTTATTGATGATATCTTGGTATACTCAAAAAGCTATGAAGATCATGAAAATCACTTGCGCATTATCCTGAAGACTCTGAGAAGACATGAATTATATGGGAAGTTTAGCAAGTGTGAATTCTAGCTTCATGAGATTTCTTTTCTTGGCCATATTGTCTCTAAAGATGGAATCTCTATTGATCCTTCGAAGACCATGGCGATCCAAGAATGGCCAGCACCTACGAGTATAACTGAGGTATGTAGTTTTATTGGTTTGGAAGGTTATTATCGACGATTCGTCCAGAATTTTTCCCGATTGGCTAACCCATTAATGAAGCTCACACGTAAAGGGGTTAAATTTGTTTGTACAAAAGAGTGTGAAGAATGTTTTGAAGAACTGAAGAGAAGATTAGTCAATTCTCCTATATTGACTCTACCATCGGGGAATGATGGGTTCGTTATTTATAGTGATGCATCGAAGAAAGGACTTGGTTGTGTCCTTATGCAGAATGATAGGGTTATTGCCTATGCATCACGACAGTTGAAAATTCATGAACAAAACTATCCTACTCATGATCTCGAGTTAGAATCTATGATCTCTGCTTTGAAGATATGGAGGCACTACCTCTATGGTGAAAAATGTGAGATTTATACTGATCACAAGAGTTTGAAGTATATTTTCTCACAAAAAGAACTCAACATGAGGCAAAGGAGATGGCTTGAATTACTCAAGGATTATGATTGCACGATACACTACCACCCGGGGAAGGCAAACAAGGTGGCAGATGCTTTGAGCAGAAAAGATCATGGAGTTTTGAACAATATGATAATTGAAAGGGATCCAATTTTCATGGATCTAGTGAAGATGGACATGGGAATAACCAGGGAAGGTGAAACATCAATTCTTTTTCAAATGGTTGCCAACCCATCTTTACTAGAAAGGATTAAGAGTTCTCAGATTGATGATGAAGAATTTCAAAAGAAGATTAAAGTTGTGAATGATGGGAGATTGAGAGACTTTGTGTATGAAGATGGAATTTTGAAATTTGGGAAGAGACTTTGTGTTCCCGATATACCTGATCTAAAGAGGGAATTGCTGGATGATGCTCATAGTTCCAATTTCTCTATACACCCTAGGAGCACCAAAATGTATAGAGATTTGAAGGAACATTTTTGGTGGTACAACATGAAGAGGGAGATTGCTGATTTTGTGTCAAGATGTATGGTTTGTCAACAAGTGAAAGCTGGAAGGCAACATCCTGGAGGATTCATGCAACCTCTTCCCATACCGGAGTGTAAATGGGACAATATTACGATGGACTTTGTCATGGGACTACCAAATACTCCTAGAAGGAACGATGCAAAATGAGTTATTGTTGATCGTCTTACCAAGTTAGCACATTTTCTTTCTATAAGAGAAGATTTACCCCTGGAATTTCTAGCAAGACTATATATTAATGAAGTCATGAGACTTCATGAAGTACCCCTATCGATTGTTTCTGATTGTGATCCCTGTTTTACTTCAAGATTCTGGAAGAGTCTTCAGAAATCCCTGGATACTGAACTTCATTTGAGCACTGCCTACCACCCTCAAACAGATGGACAATCAGAACGGACTATTCAAACTTTAGAGGACATGTTGATATCCTACTCACTTGACTTTCAAGGTATGTGGGATCAATATTTACCTCTGGTAGAATTTTCCTATAACAATAGCTTCCATTCGAGTATTCAGATGGCATCATATGAAGCGTTATACGGAAAGAGATGTCTCACACCAACCTGTTGGGATGACGTTGGTGAAAGAAAACTTGTAGGCCCAGAACTGGTGGAGGAAACGATGGAAAAGTTGAAGGTAATCCAAAATCACATCAAAGCACCTCAAAGTAGGTAGAAGAGCTATGCCGATAATCGAAGGAAGGATTTGGAATTTCAAGTCGGTGATCATGTTTTTATAAAGGTATCACCATGGAAGGGAGTCATACGTTTTTGTCAGAAAGGTAAATTGAGTCCCAGGTACATCGAACCTTTCGAAATTCTAGAACGAATTGGTGTTGTAGCTTACCGATTGTCAATGCCACCAAGTCTCTCCAAAGTTCATGATGTGTTCCACGTATCTCTATTAAGGAAATACATGCCTGGCCAAACACATGTACTCACCTATGAGGAATTAGAACTAGAACCCGATCTGTCTTATTGTGAAGAGCTCGTCAGGATTCTTGATACGAGAGAACAAGTACTGAGAAACTGGACGACGCGTCTGGTAAAAGTTTTGTGGAGAAACCATAAGATGGAAGAGGCAACGTGGGAACTCGAGGAACTTATGATGAAGAACCACCCGAGTCTTTTCATGTGATAAGTATTCTAGAAATTTTGAGGGAGAAATTATTTGAAGGAGGGTAGAATGTAACACCCCAAGCTTCTACGGTACGCTTCTCTTTGAATAATGTGATAGCATGTGTTGTACGCAACACCGAGTTCTAACACACCATAACCAATCAAACTAGCCATTATGAATAGTAATGCCTACTTTTTGAAATTATATATATATTATATTTCAAAATGGACTTCATTTTTGGATTCGGAATATCGAATTTAGCCTAGGGCGAAATTTTGGTACTTTTCGGATAACATTAATATTTTGATGAATAGTGAAAATTACTAAATTTTAATTAAAAACAACTTTTTTAATAAAAATAATTAATAGTGATAAATTATGAATTTGAGTGGTTTTAAAGTATATTTAGAATATATTTTTACCATTTAATATAATGTTTGTCATTGGACATAATTTTACAATTAAACCGGACATAAACAAGTGTCAATCTTTTGATAGTTATTGTCTCTTAAATACACGCTTTTTTGTTTTAACAACGGGAATTAATTTTAAATTAATTTCTGCCAATTCTGTGTTTTGAATTTTGAAAAATGGATTCCATATTTGGAATCATGATTTTCAAATTGTGTAAATAGGTAACTTTTAGTTTTAGACATTTTGAATAATTACTGCGGTAAATATTTTATTTACCATGGTTAAGGGTAAATCCGGTAAATAAGGGTTAACAAATAATATTATAATAATACTAAATTACCCTAAAACGTGTCCTAGAATTATTGGTTGATACATTTTCGACCATAGTCATCTTTGGGTCGATTGTGGGACCCCATGGTGCCACTTGTAGGTGATAGGGACACTTAATTTTAATTAAGTTAAAATGAATACAAAAATGACACAAGCATATAGCTTTTAGCAAAACAATTTTTACATAGGGTTATATATGTTGGATTTTAGATTATAAATATTAATTATAAATATACAAAGATTTCCTACATAATTATATTTTATTTATAATTTTTAGACATTAAATAAGTTAATTTATTTATGACACAATGATGATGCAGTAATTACTAAGATAGTGAACAATTAAAATAATTGATATTATAAATACCAAAATAAATATAATATAAATATTTTAATGAATTAAACTAATTTTCTAGGATAATATGATATATTAGGATTGATTTAAATTACTTTTTTTGAAGTAATAAATTTGTTATGAGTTTCACAAAAATCAACTATTGAATAGTGTCAAAATTGACATAAAAGAGTTTTTAAAACAAATATTATATTATTAATTGGTATTAAATTCCTAAAAATCTATGGTTCGGAAAAGAGACTTATATCATGATATTTGTATCATTAATGTACCACTTGGGGGTCTCTTGGATGTATATGGTAAGTTTATTAACCATATAATATAAAAATACAAAGAGACATTGTAAAAGTGAAACTAATTAACTTAGAGTTAATACTTAAAGATAAGGTTAATATAAGTACCCAAACCTGTATAAATTCTATTGGTTTAGTTGTTTTAGACCCATCCCCACCTTAAACTTTTAATAATCAACTTTGGAGCCATTAGAAACCTAATATGAATTTATTATAAATTAATAGTTCTAGCTTTTCCAAAGGTTCCCCTCACCCCTCTTATAAAAAGGCACTCCTCCTTCTCTTTTCTTCACACCTTCAAAGCATTTTGGTTCGGCCAAACTCTACCCAAATACTCTCCCAAATTCCCTCACTACAACCTAGAGGCCTTAGTTTGAACATAAAGCCAACCTAAGGAGCCCTTTTGATCAAATCAAAAGGAAGAACTCGAAGAAGAGGTAATGATTTCACCACCCTTTTCCAAGTTCCTTTCTTCTTCCACTTCTTCTTCCTTTGTTTTTACCATTCTAAAATAATAACTCCAGTATCATATATATACTGTGATGTTATTATAAATATGGTACAACCATATTCAGTATTCTATCTACCCTTTGAATAACATGTCACCATACGTGCGTACGTACGGCTTACCGTCTCTACGTCGTGGTGTAATTGTTATTGAACATATTATTATTTGGATGGGTATAATAATGATGTGTAACACAAGTAAATAATAAATATAACATGTTAATTATTCTGTATATATGATATACCATCCATTTATATATTATTTTAATATCAAAAGAATGATATTGTCGCTCGTGCGTACGTACGGACTACCGTCTCCACGAACGCGATAAGATTCATTCTCCATCATATCCATTCAAGTATAATAATCATTTGATGATTTAAAAATAATGTTTAAGTACTTAATATCATTCTTTATATGATTAAGATACAACCTATCCATTATAAACATGTCTTACATAACAAAACATACAAAAGAAAACGAGTAAGTTAACACCTGAAACAACGATAATACTAAGATATTATTAACAAATCAATGTTAAAAGATCATATATGATATCATATTAATGTATATGATTCTTGTATAATTTAATAAAAATTATTTCACCATTATACAGGAGGTTAACCTACCCCAACCAAGGAAAAGTACAAGGTAAGGGTTATTTCACAATCTCTTCATTATCCGAGGTTGTTTATACGAAATAATCTACTGGGATCTCTTTATCATCCACATCCATGTTTCTTAAAAATGTATTTCAAAACATTTATAATATTTAAAATAATATGGATTAAAGTCATTTATACCCTTGTTTGACTTTTTATAAGAGTTTTATAAAGGAATCTTTCCGTCGTTTTCCAAACAAGGTTCTTTTTAACCTTTTCGACAGAATTAAGGTAAGAATGTTTTTGTTAACTTATACGGCGGGTGCGGTTATTTTCCACCATTATAAAATCGCCGAAGCTTCCCTTACAAGATTATAACAATATTTTCAAAGAAAATGTTTTATTTTATATAGCTCTTAAATGATTTCAAAAATAGAAAGAGATATTTCTCTAAAAAGAGTTTTGATTTCATCTATGTTAACATCCTTTGATGGATTTTATGCTTATTTGAAGTTGATTTATTATGATACAAAACTTCTATATTGTATTGAAGGTTTTGGGATATATTTGACTGTGGATGTGCTATTTTTATACCATTCATATTTTATGGTGAAATTATTGACATTTCGTATTCTAGTTTTAATACGAATGTTTATGTTATGTTTAAACCTTTTCATATGGGAATGAATTGGACTTAATATGCGACGGGTGGAGCCCTCTATGGCTCCTCGATGCATCGGTAGGTCTCATGAGACAAACTAGTGTCTTGGCACAAGGCCTTGACAAAATCGTATTTGTAGTCTTGGCACAAGGCCTTGGCTATGTGGTTATGATAGTCTGGCATTATGCATTCCATCATTATGAAAGTGGTTATTGATATTGCATTTGATTATTCTATTAGTAGAATATCCATGTGAATAAGTAAATGGAATTATTTCATTTTACTTTTTCCATAATATGTTGAAGTTCAAGTTTAAAAGTCTTTTGTTTTAGTAATGCATTGCCTTAAATGTTTATGCGTATTTTTGAAAGTTTCTACTATATTGTTATCCTTACTGGGCATTTGAGCTCACCCCTTTTCTATGTTTTATTTTTTCCCAGGATGTGAAGAAGTAAGTTATGAATGACCTGCAGGGATTTTATGTGGGGATATTAGTGTGGAATATGGAGAGTATGTTGTTTTAATATGTTTTCACTTTGTGATGTAATGTAAAACTTTATGAATATATCTAGTGTTTCCAAGGCTACTAAACCAATCGGTCTTTCGAGATTTGATCTTTCTTGTGATCATGAAAATGTTATGTAATAATGAACCGACTCTAGGTAAATAGGGTCGGGGAGTTACAAACACATTGGGGGAAATGAGAATTAAATGGGGGGAAATTCACTGAGGAACCACTGATGAGTTTTCTATCCATTGAAGAATGTCAAATGTTGGTGGAACGTTAACAAATTTGATGCACCTCAAATAATAGAGTTGAGAATAAACGAATGCCCTCAAATTCTTAAATCTTCACTGGCGGACCGCTTCAAATTCAAACTACTTCAAGGGAGGGGTTTGTTTTGGTTTATGTTTTCCCAGTTCTTCAATCTAAATGATGAACATGGACCAACCCCCAAGTAGGTTAATCTGAGGATCATCTGTTCTTGCAGGAGGGTGATGTTTCTTGGGTTTTCTATTTGGGATTAATTTTTAGGATTGATAGAACTGTAATCCCTTAACCATCACCTATTTTAAAATTTTAATGAAGAGGGTTCAGGCTAACATGAACAAGGCCTGAGCCCCTCCACTTGTGCATTCTTCGTGACCGAATTTTTAAGTGGGTGGCAAGGCGGATTCAAAGTCCTCTCAGGGAGGACAACATCTCCAGGAGGCCATAGGAGCAAGAGGTGAAAAGAACAAACCACCGGTGCAAACCTGGTAGTCGAAGGAATTCCCCACATGCATGCCAGCACCGACCGCGGCATCAGTAACCAGCGCACCAGAAAATATAACCATGGCCGACTTAGGCTGCGGTGCAGCTGGAGAAGCTTCCATCCTCCATGTCGGTGGCTGGTGGTGACAGACGCGGCATCATGCCACATCACACGTGGCAGGCCGCGATCAACCGAATTCGGTAGGGGGAGATGGCCCCACGGATGACCCGTGGGGTAGGGGTGCTGGATGAAGCTTCCTTCCACGTCCTGACTCGGCAGACTAGGCAGGGCACGGTTCGGACCCACCCTAGTAGATCGAGCCTGCCTAGTCGGGCCCGACCCATGGCCCAACGGACTGGACTTGTGGCCCGACGGGCCAAACCCAGGTCGGGCCAAGTTCAAGTTGGGTTGATCCGATCGGGTCAGACAAGACTCGGACCCAACCGACCCCTTTGTGAAAAAATGTCAATATCTTGCAAACTAGGCATTATATTGAAGATCTATTTTGGATGTTGGAACCCTCTTGATGAGATGGATCTTTTGGCATGCTCTGTGGAGGATTTCATAGAAGTTGAAATTCGATGAATGGATTGAGGATCGGTTCTCCCGAGATCAAGCTTGCAACGTACAGAAACCCTATGGATGGATGAGACCTAAATACTACTGATGAGTTCCCCTATGTGGGTCAGATTCTATAGACTAGTGTAATGTTGATTCTGTGTGACCCAGAAGGCCCATAATAGGGAGCGACTTCTGTATGACCTGGAATACCCACAGTACTTGACAGGAGGAGTACCTCAGTATGTCCATAGGTGGGAAGTGACTTCTATGCGACCCAACCTACACACGGGGGAAAGTAGCTTCTATATGACCCAACATACCCACAATACTTATCAGGTATAATTACCAAAACAGTCCTATGTTTAGTGGGAAGTGACTTCTATGTGACCTGATAGGCCCACTATACTCATTAAAGAGTTATTCTCTAGAAAACAAAGGTTTTGGATGATGTGAATAATGGTTCTACTATCCGAATCTAGAATATACCTAGTGTGAGCTATCTTACTTTGTGATCATGCTTGGTGATCATGATTTTTGGTTTGTTTGTGGATTTCATTGTGGTTTTTCCTTTGTGTTTCAGGGTCCCCTACTGAGTATTTTGTTACTCACCCCTGCACAAGATTTGCTTGTACATGTTGTGTCTAATAAAAATGATCAATGATTTGATGGAGGACTCGGTGACCTAAGACGAAGTGGGACCTAGTGAGATCAGGAAGGCAGGGCATACTTTTACAGGTTCTAGTAGCTACACTACTCTTCACATCAAGTGGGGTTTTCAGTAGATGGATATCCAGAATTTCTTTTTTACTTTCCTATTTTCTAGTTAGTCTTTTATTGGGTTTTTATTCTATCCCATTTTGAATTTCAATTACACTTGTAATCAGTGGTTGTTTAGTGGCATGATTGTTTACTTTTCTAGATTTGGGACATGGTTGTGTGTGCGTGTGTATAAGTATTTAGGGAAATTCCTCCCACTTATATGTTGATGCCTCTGATGCTAGTTGTCGACCCCTTGCCTTCAGGAGGTTGTCTTGGGGTATGTCATGACACGGGGTCTGAGGGACGGGTCGTGAAAAAGTTGTATCATAGGTGGTTGGTTCAACATCAAAGACTAAGATTCTATTGTTTTGTTTTGAGGCAATAGTGTTTAATGTTTCGAGTTCAACTTTCAGATTCGGGGAGTCCAGTGTGGGTGCAGCGGCTGACGTATCCATACACCAGGACCTTGAATTCTACTTTCTGGCTCTATAAATGGAAATAGTGGTTGTATAAGTGTTTTTTTATGATCTTATTTAATAAGATTAATCTCACCAAATATAAATATTTGGTTTTTGGTACATATTGATCTGCTTCAGGAAGCCTCCACCTAGACGGCCCACTCGGATTCGGATATTTGACCATGAGGACAGTCTGCCTAGCCATGAGGTGTCGGTTCAAGTACTAGTGCTAGAGATATACCTTCTAGGTGTTGAACCATTGTTTTCACCACCTATTGATCAATAGTTACTGTTAAATTTACAGTTAGAGGATACGCGCAAGATCAACATCTTGCACAAGTTCCAGAGATAGAGACCTCCCAGGTTCAGGGGAGAGATAGATCCTTAGGTTACTGAGGACTAGCTGAAAGTTGGGATTCATGTATTTTGTTTAGTGTGGACATTTCTTGAGTAGATAGAGATCTTGGGCGTGAGCCTTCTATAAGGCTCTACAAGGAGACATTGGAGCTTGACCATCCAGATGCATAATGAGGCTATCCACACTTGGATAGACTTCGAGCAGATTTTCTAGGAGGCGTTCTTTCTTGTGACCTTTTTCTCTATGTGCATAAAAGAGTTTCTTCATCTACAGAAAGTCAACATGTTAGTGTTTGAGTACTCTGAGAGGTTTACAGACCTACCTCGCAACTATAGAGACATGGAGCAGAACCCTTTCTTCAGGGCTCAAAATATTGAGTAGGGACTCAGACAGGATATCTAGGCATCCATGGTGTCACCCAGCATACCCTCTTAGGATGGAGTGCTAGAGTGATCCCTTCTCATGAAGATCTTCCTAGTGGAGAAGACACCAAAAGTTGAAGCCTCCAATAGACCTCAAGAGGAAGAGTATCTAGTGACGAGCAGCAGGCAATAGACAAGGGGGCCCAAGTGGGCTAGGACTTTCAGAGGGAGACCCCAAGACTCAAGGATAGTAGTGTAGGGATCCTAAAGTTGAGGGAGTCGGTAGGGGACTATAATGTGCTTCATGTGTGGTAGATAGGGACACATGGTTCATGACTCCCCGACACGCCACACAAATGATCAGCAAACAGTCGAGGGACCGCCAAGGTAGATGCAAAGGTTCAAGCGAGGAGGTCTGTAGGGCGGAAGACATGGAATGGGAGGAGTCCGAATAGCAGGTGGTGGATGACAGTTTTCGGTGCTACCACCACCACCCCCAGGTTGTCCACCACAGGCTTAGGGAACAGGCAGATAGGGGTGTGGCCAACATCAGGTGATGGAGGCCTAAGACTACGATGCTCAAAAGATGATTAGAGGTATGATCTATGTCTTCTCCCCCTTAGCTTCAGTTATTATAGACATAGTTTCTAGTCACTCTTTCCTTTCCATGGACCTTGATTGAGGCTTGGATATTCCTGTGGATTTTTTGGCTCAATCCATATGATTAGAGACTCATACAGGAGGGGATTCAGTGATTACACAATGGTGTCGGTAGTGTGAGATTACCCTTGGAGGTGAGAGCTTCGGCTGAGATCTTCTAGTAGCAGTGTCGAGGCCTTATTAAGTCATATTAGGTATGGACTGGTTATCTATAGTCCATACTCATATCTACTATTTTAGGCCCAATGTACGGTGTGTCTGTGAGGATGGGACCAGGTTTTCCTTCCCCAGTGAGAAAAGAACCTTTATAGTATAGGATGAAATTTCTCAAGGGAGGGTGCAACCGATCACTCACCAGTTGTCTAGACTCACCCTTAGTATGATGGATGAGAGGTTTCTAAGCTTTTTTATAGTGGTGTATGAGTATTGGGATGTCTTTCCTAAGGATGTTACAGAAATACCCCTTCACAGGGAGGTGGATTTTTGCATCGACCTATACCCTGAGACGACACCGATATCCACACTAAAAAATCATATGGCTCCCTCGGAGCTACATGAGTTGAGGGTATAGCTAGAGGACTTGAAGTATAAGGGGTTCATAAGGCCCGATGTTTCACGATCGACATCCCCAGTGTTGTTTTCTAAGAAGGTAGGCAGGATCTTGAGGTAATTCTTGGAATTATGTTGCCTGAACCTAGTGACCATGAAGAACATGCATCCACTACCAAGGATTAATGAACTATTACATCAATTGAAGTGGGAGAGGTGGTTCTATAAGATATACCTTAGATCATGATATCATCATCTTCGTGTATAGGATTAGGACGTACCAAATACAGCCTTTAGATGCCAGTATGGCCACTGTGAGTTCTTGGTGATGCCCTTCAGTGTGACCAATGCACCATCAGTGTTCATGGGACTCATGAATAGGATATTATAGACTTACCTCGATTGTTTTATGGTATCCTTCATTGATGACATCTTGGTGTACTCGGTGTCGGAGGAGGAAGACTCTACAAACCTGAAGGTAGCCCTGGATACACTCTGTCAGCACCAACATTACGGTATGCTCTCGAAGTTCCAGTTATGGATTCATGAGGTCCACTTTTTGGGACACATCATCTCAGAGGATTGATTTGTAGTGGATCCAGTGAAGATAGAGGGAGTTCTTACTTGCGATCAACCTAGGAGCATGATTGAGGTGCAGAGTTTTTTATGGTTGGGTGGTTACCACCAGAGGTTTTTTCTTGACTTTTCCGGAGTAGAAACACCTTTATCAGCCTGGATAAAAAATTGATAGACCTTCGTGTGGATGTAGAAGTGCCATAAAAGTTTCCAAGAGATAATTTAGAGACTGAAGAGTGCCCACATCTTGAGACTACTAGAAGAAGTATTTTGGTATGTAGTTTTCTGCAACGCATCAGGGACCAGATTGGGTTGTGTCATGATGCAGGAGGAAGCGGTGATCGCTTAAAGCTCACAACAATTGAGGCAACATGAGAAAAACTATGTGACCCATGACTTGGAGTTAGGAGTAGTGGTATTTTCTTTGAAGATTTGGCGGCACTACTTGATGGGTGAACTGTTTATCGTCTACTCTGACCACAAAATTATTAGGTATATCATCTCCTAAAAGGACATAAAATTGATACAGTGGTGATGGATGGAGATCCTCCAGGACTATGACTTTGAGATATTCTATACTCATGGGAAGGGGAATGTGGTGGAAGACTCTCTCAATAGGATTTCTGGTATACAGTTGATGAGTGTGGTGATGTAGCAGTTATCCACGATGTTGATAGCCTTCATGGATAGAGAATAAGCAGCTTACCTTCAGTCAATTATTGTCACTCCCCCACTCCTTCAGCGAGTTAGGGAGGCATAACTTTTGGATGTTGATTGAAAGGCCTGATGCGCTTAGTTATCCTCAGGATAGGATCCTGGTTAATTTTTGATAGGTGGGGAGCACACAATCCTTTTCAGAGGACACACTATAGTACCAGTGATGTTATATAAGGAGATGTTCAGGTAGTTCCATACATCCCCTTTGATGGTACATCCTTTTGTGGTGAAGATGTACCAAGACCTCTGACATCATTACTGGAGTCCAGGGATGAAGAAAGCAGTGGTAGATTTTGTTTCACAATGTCTCACTTGTCAGCAAGTGAAGGTCGAGCATCAGGTCTTAGCAGGCTTGGAACAACCACTTGAGGTACCAGAATAGACATGGGATAATATCTCCATGGACTTCATGATAGGGTTACCACACATGTCTAGAGGACCTGATTCTATCTAGGTGATCATTGACTAACTCACCAAGTCGGATCACTTCCTACCCATCAAGGATTAGGTATTGGAAGAGGTCTTAAGAAACCTATACATCCAAGAGATAGTACAGCTTCACGAAGTTCCTTTGACAATCATCTCAGAATATGATGCACACTTTACATCCCGGTTGTCTAAGGGATTTTAGGAGGTTTTTGTGACTTAGTTGTGCCTAAACACAGCTTTTCATCCCCAGACATATGGTCAGGTGTATAGGACTATACATACCTTGAAGGGCATGCTTCATTATTGGGTCCTTGATTTTGGACGTAGTTGGGAGGACCAACTACCATTGGTAAAGTTTGCTTACAATAACAACTATCCATCCACCATCGGCATGGCACCGTTTGAGGCCTTGTACAGATAGCCATGAAGACCACCTCTTTACCTGACAAATCCATGGGAGTTAGCACTCATGGGTCCAGAGTTGGTATTAGCTACCACTGAGAAGGTGAAGATCATCCAGGATTGTATGAGGACTGCACATAGCAGTCAGAAATCGTATGCTGACAGGAGGTGAAGACCCTTGGAGTTTGAGGGGGAGACCATGTTTTCATTCAGGTCTCACCCCGGTGAGGATTGTAGAGATTTTGCCAAGGTGAAAAATTATCTTTGAGGTCAATTGGAACTTTTCATATTCTTAGCAGAGTTGGCAAGGTGGCATAACACCTAGCTCTTCCCCCACAGATGCACCAGGTGCATGATGTTTTTCACGTGTCACATATAAGGAGGTATGTGCGTGATCCATCGCACATCATTGACTGGGGAGAGATGGATTTTTACAATGGGGAAAGGTTAATAGAGTTCCTAGTGGATATAGAGGATCAACGAGAGTGGTTGTTTCTTGGATGGTCGATTACTATGGTCTGTGATCGGTGGTAGCACATGAATCTCCCGGAGGGAACATGGGAGTGGGAGTCTTAGATTCATGCTCAGTACCCCCATTTTTTTATTAGACTTTGTTTTGGATTTTGGGTGTGTAAATCACTACGGTGGGGAGAATGTAATGTCTTGAAATATTCATGGGGGATTACTTAAATTATATGGAATTATTTTGAGACCACACACTTTGACGAAACGTGATTCTGAGGCTTGGTGACCCCGAAACAGAATTTTGAACTTTTTTTAGTTCACATAAGTAAATGTGTGAGCAATTTTTTCTTACTTTTGAACTGGTTCTTAGATAAAAAATCTGAGGGCACTGTTTACCTCAGAACATTGGTATTCACTTAGAAAGGACTTAACTTCATCCGTCAAGGGTCAGATGGAAATGTTAATTTTCAGACGTTTTAGAAAATAATAAAATAACTAAAAAAAGTTATTTTATTTTCCTTCACACCATTGAGTGGTACTGAAGTGCATCGACATGGTGATGATGATGTGAATTAACAGAGGATCATTAATGGATCATTAATGTTCATCGTAAATATATTTTATATGAAGTGCAAAGACGTGACGTGACATTGTAACAGAAACACTACGATGTGTTTTCCTTTAAGATGCTAACTTGTTGGGGGAAATGAGAATTAAACAGTGGACAATTCTCTGATGAACCACCAGTGAGTTTTCTCTCCAATGAAGAGTGTTGAATGCCAGAGGAATGTTAACAACTTCAATTAACCTTGAAGAACAGAGTTGGGAATTAACAAACGCCTTCTCCCTCTTGAATCGTCGTAGGCGGACTGCTTCTACATCGAACTACTTTGAGGTAGGGTTCTTTTGGTCTCTGTTTTCCCCGTTATTCATTATAAATGATGAACGTGGATCAAACCACAAACAGGTTATTCCATGTATTGTCCATTATTGAAGGAGGGTGATGTTTCTTGGGTTTTATATTCAAGATTAGTTTTTATGATTGATATAACTGTAATCCCTAGACCTTCCCCTATTTTAAAATTATATTGCGAAGGGCATGGGCCGACACGAACAAGGCCCGAGACCCTCTTCTTGAGCATTCTTTGTGACCAAATTTTCAAGTGGGCAGCAAGGTGAATTTTAGGCCATCTCAGGGAACACAACATATCTCAGAGGCCTTAGGTGCAAGCGGCACGAAGAACAGATCTTTTGGCATACTCTATGGATGATTTCATGGAAGTTCAAATTCGATGAATGGATTGAAGGGAAATTATCTTAGAACAAGTGTATGATGAGTGGAAACCCTACAAATGGATGAGATATAAATACTACTAATAAGATACCTTGTGTGGATCAGATACTATGGCCCAGTGGGAAGCGGCTTCTGTGTGACCCGACAGGCCCACAGTGGGGAGCGACTTCTGTGTGACCCGACAAACCCACAGTACTCAGTAAGAGGATTACCTCAGTATGGACATAGGTGGTAAGTGGATTATCTATGACCCAACATGCCCATGGTTGGGATATACTTATGTGTGACCCAATATACACACGGTATTAATCAGAGATGAGTACCACAACAGTCCTAAGGTTAGTTGGAAGAATATTCTATGTGAACCGGCTTTCCAAATGTACTCATTGAGGAGGAGTTCTCCAGCATTCCAAGTTGTTTGATGATGTGACTACCAGTTATACAATCCTACTCTAGAATATACCTTATGTGAGCTTTCTTTCTTTATGATCACGCTTGGTGATCTTGCTTTGTGGTTTTCTGTGGATTGCTTTGTGGCCTTTCCTTTGTGTTTCAGGGTCCCCTACTAAGTATTTTGTTACTCACCCCTGCATGGGATTCGTCCACATGTGTTGTGTATGGTGTAGATGATCGAAACGTCCATGGAGGTCTTGGTGTCCTAGGAATAGGTGGGGTCCAGTGATATCAGGTAGGAAATACATACTCCTACAGCTTCCAATAGCTACACTACTCTTCCCATCAGGTGGGGTTTCCAGTAGATGGCTATCGAGAGTTTCTTTTTTTTACTTTCCTATTTTCTAGTTAGTCTTTTGTTGGGTTTGTATTCTAGACCATTTTTAGATTCAGTTGTACTTGTAATTGATGGTTTTTTAGTGGCATACTTGTTCACTTTTCCAGCATCGGGATGTGGTTGTGCTTGTGTGCGTACAGGTATTCTGTCAAATGACTCATAGTTTCAGGTTGATGCCTTCGATGCTAGTCTCTAAACCCTGGACTTTGGGAGGCAGGCTTGGGGTATGTCAAGCCACGGGCCCTAGGGGATGGTACGTGACACTACACTAATTTTATAACCATGTCTATGAATCACAAGAAAACTCTAGGATATATCTCCTTACTGATTTTTACCATGAGACACTCTAGTAGACCCACAACCAAGCCTCCAAAATGACATTTTCCTGACACTATATTAACGAACACTAGTCCATGAATGAGATTCATCTGGTTAAGTAGATCCTTTACCTCCACTTTATATATCCCCCTACTAATATAACCTTTAAATATATCCTATCTTTTCATAATAGTGATACTCATTTGTCTCACTTTTCTATAAATATCATGTTGGGATTTTTATCAACTTTAAAAACACTCCAATAATGACCTTCCTTGAAATAATGGAGAATAGAAAGCCTTCCCCAGTCCGCTAGTCACTCTCTACCAAAGAGATAAATATCAAACTTCCTATTCTTACTATCTAATAATCCACTAAGTCCTATAACTAACTCATTTTCCTTATCCAATTCATTCTCATTTACCAATTATTTTTTTTACCTTTTCTGTTAGAGTATTTAAAAAACTAATATAATTTGGGATCAAATATTTGGTTTTAATAAAAAATCAAATCACTAAGTCTTCATTGAATCTTCTGCACCCATATTCAGAGAAAGGTAATGAAAAATTATTGTATTTTTTGTAATCATGAACAAGAATATAAACATGATTTTACACCATAAAATCATAAATCATACCTATCCTCTAAGTATTTAGTAAAAATAATTAGTGAATAAAGTATTAAATTAATTATAAATAAGACCATAAATCCTATTTTCTTGAAAAAGGATATCCCACTCATGTCGTGTCACCCCCTTACACATAAACACAACAAGCTTCACCTTCTTAATTTTTGGTGCATCAATCATTTAAAAAATAATTGTTAATCCCCTATATCCTCTCCTTTACACCTCATGGTCAAAACCCCCCTTTAAGGATAATAGGATTTAATTCCAAAATGTGACATCCATTCCTTGTGTGACAACTTAAAACCAACCCAAATATGAGTTAGAATGCTACTAGGCCATTAGAATCATTCCCTAATCACCAAATGACTGATAGACAAAAAACACCACATAAAACATGGGGAATAATGGATATAGCCAACCTAGAACTGATTTCAAACCTATGGAACATGATATATAGAAGAATATAATGATTTTAAATGTGTACAATAATTATAAATATACCAGTAGTAAAATGACAATACAATAAACTCATACCTAAAAATAAAACCCAGTACAATTAACTCAACTAGTCACTGGCATTGAATCTTCCTAAACTGATCACCTCTATCCAACCCTTTTTACTCCATATCTCCTAAAAAACAATTATTACTTCAACCTAAAACTAAAAAAACATCATCATCATGTGAACCAAGAAGCACATGTAGGGGGTGAATACAAGACCCAGTATGATTTCTTGAAAACTTCACATGCACTCCATCCATGTTAAGACAAAAAAGATACGTATGTGTTTTATAAAACATACCTCATATCCATGATATTTTATAATCCCATCTGAAATAAATTTATTAATAAACAAGGCATAGAATAAACTATAACCCACACAGTAAAAACATAATCTTTAAAAAAACCCCATGCATCTATTTTTTTCCTCAACCAAAATCCCTTGAAACTCTAGAACCATGTGTCACAACTGAATTATGTATATATAAGTCAAGAGTGGAAAAAATACCCCTAAACTCATTTTCTGTTTCATTCCCAACATGGTCTATACACACAAGAATGTTTTTACCATAACCTTACCACATCATTTCTAATGAGATTTCCACACCATAGTGGAATTTTTCCACTAATCCCTGATCCTTGTCTGGATCGACATGGCTCCTACGTTCAAGTATGATTTTATATCACCTTCATTATTGTTAACCCAATAAGAAACTTAGTCTTAATTAAAAATTAATATTTTATTCCAAAATATTATCAATATCCCATTAATAAAAATTCAAATAAAAACCCCTCATGTTTAATCCAACATCAAACAATTATATCAAAATTTGAGAGAATCCATGAAAATAATAATAATATTATCAATCTAGTGAAACTAAATTCATAAATCATCAATAAAACCATGAAAAATAAATTTTTCAATGAATAAAAAAATATAAACCCCTTTTCAATTTTACATTTCATTTTCCCCAAATTTTTTGAAATCGCACACACACATGAAAATCCACCAATTTTATTTTCACTAAATCAACTCACACTAAATCACATTATTTTTTTTAAATAAAGTGAGGGAAATAATTAGATTATTTAATTCAATAAAAAAATTAATTAAATGAACACAGTTATTCCCAAGTGATTAAGTACACAATAGCATCTAAGAGAATTATCCTACCTCAATCATGATGAAGAAGGGGAATCATGTCACCAATCACAATATCCACATCCCTCTTTATTTCCTCAAACACCTAGAAACAAAATCCCCATCAATCAAAAAGTCTTATTTATATATCTGGAAAACCCCAAGTCAAACCCTAGATGTAGTGGGAATTGTAATAGAGGAAGAACAATGAGTTTCAAACCTTTAATATGACACCCAAAATTCCATGTATTTTTAGATGTATTGATCTGATAAAATAGATCCACTAAAATTGACCCAAAATCACCCAAGTAATCCTTTCACTAATGTTTGGGAGAAATTGGGAATAAAGTAGGGAATTAATGTAAAGAAATAAAATTTTCATGACATATTTCTAGGATGCACAACCAAAATGTATGTACTTGGGGATCATGCAACCCACTATCTAAGATATTAGGTTATACATAAAATATTCATAGTCCTATAGACTACGTATTCCCCTTTGTCTAAGAACCCAATATGTATGGACTAATTTCAAGGTCCTAGGTACCATGAACAGACCATGATGTCCCTTATTAGCATCTAAAATTCAACTCCTTTAAACACTTCTCCTACTCTCAACTGCATACAAATGTGTAATGACCCATATCATTATGCGTTAGAGATTTGTGAACGAATTTGAATTTTTTATCTAGTGAGATGTTTTCTTTAGAACCATTAATTGGAATGGGATTGTGAGATTTTGAGAATCCATAAATGGTTTTTTGTGATTTAAATCACAAGTGGTGAACCAAGTATTTGTAAGGGCATCAAAGAAAGGATGGGAGGTTGGGGATTCTAGAAACAACAACAGAGGGTTCACATTTTAAACCTATGGGTCACATTGTGTATTTTCTATGTAGAGTATTGAGGGTCCCCTACCTGGGTGGTTCATTGCATGAGTTATCAGTCTATGAAATGAACGGTTGTAGGATATTTTTTAATAAAAAGAGGATTTACCACCCTTTCTTTTTTCCAATAAAGCACACATGGTAGGGTCAAAGACTAAATACACCCCCTCTTATCCCTCTTTATCTAGGGTGGTTTCAAGTGGAATTTTTTGGTGATTTAGGGGACTCCCCCTATATTATTGTTTTCTTTTTCAGTTGTTGGTATCATGAATTTTTTGATAGGTTTTTGGAATCTATTACAATAGATCGCAGTGAAATTGATCGATATGGATGGGTATTTTTCTCATCTTTCATGGAGGAGCACCAAATAAATTGTTTTCATGCAGTCACAGGTTACTTTAGCAAAGGTTTGTATCTATGATAATTTATTTAGGTTTATCGGTGATTTTTGAATAAATAAATCATTGGAATGGTTTTCTAATTTGGGTATTTTTTATAAATTATGTTAGGGTGAATGTTGGTAGTGGACTACACCTCGTTGCTCAAGGTCTTAGCAATAAGATAATGCCTGATGAGTTTTAAGTCATTTTTTCTGATTTAAATTAAATGTATTAATTAATTATAAATTCATTATAATTAATTGTGGGTGATTATTGGTGTGAGATAGGTGCTCAGGAGCTTATATGGGACTTGGTTGGCATAGACAAAGCTCACCCGAGCTCAATGAGGGGTTAGCTCTATGTTCTATATAGGTTCACCATATAATACAGTTTATTATGCATGTATATTTATGAGTGTGCATTATTTTATAACTGAATGGGTTCAAAAATGAGGTATAAGAACTGGTATAGCTCTTAAGTTAGGTGATAGGGTGGATTTGAGACTCCTAAAATGAGACCAAGTGCTCTTTAGCACATGTGGTGTTCAGAGTCACCTAGAGACAATGCCTCCAAGGGGAGAGATTGTTAGATAAGTTTATATGGGTACTTATGAAGGTATCCTGGTATGATTGGGAATGATGAATGTCCTAGTTTGGGTTTCTACTACTAGTGGGGAGAAATTAGAGGCTTGGGAATGGGTGAATATGGGTGATATACTCGTACATCTTGCAATCAATGAGAAAATCTCTATTGTGGTTGGAGGTGAGTCTCAATATGTTCTTAGAGAAAGAGGAGTCCCTCAAGACTTGATGTCACAAACCAAATCTGGTTCCCACTTAAACCAGCACCAAACCTAGCCTGTGACAAGGCCCAAAGGGCATTCCCGATCCCCACAGGCTGGCACAAGTGCCCAGGTATCATAAAATGAAAATTGGGAACGATTTTCCCGATTTTATAAACTTAAAACAACAAAAGAATCCAATAAAATGAATCTGGATTTTCAAACCAAATAATCTTTTACAAAAATTCAGAACTGCATTACATATTTTAAAACAACTCAACAAGACTATAACAAAGTTAAAAAAATCCAAACTAAACAGCCCAATAACCCTCATGGCAAGGGGCACCGCCCTCAAGCCATCTCTACAAGACTTCCGCACCAAGGACCTTCTAGAAACCCGAACAACTGAAACTAAAAACTGTACCCGACCTGTGATTACAAAAATAAACAATTATACTTACACTCAAGGTTGTAAGTAGGGTGTGAGCCAATTCCCAATAGGATACCACCACTAAGAGATTCCTTGTGATAAACATTCAAAGACGAAATACATGCATGTGTTCAAAAACATGTAATTTCTAGTTACAATTTCTAAAAGATGCAACTAAAAAATCGTTTTTCAAGTGGGATGATTATAAGAATCAACACTTTTAAAATAAATGCCAAAGAAACTGAATTTTTCAGTCAAATATACTGTATACTGATGGTAAGTATAAATGATCTAATGAGCACAAGCGATAGGAAATAACCCCTAGGCACTAGCTCGTTGTGCGCCCTAGGTACCTCGTATCTAGGTGAGAGTAACCATAACAAATATTCATTCTCATGCATGAACCACTAGTAGGGAATATACACATAACCTAGTGGTCCCCAATCATCATCATCAAAGTTTATTTTGATTTTTAAGTGTAAAACTTTCTAAGTCAAACTGAGGCCAAACCCCACAAATTCACTAGCATACTGGTACATGTCCACCCACATAGATACCCGAGTTTTCCATTTGTTCTCAAACAACTTCAACAAGTCATGAAATATAATTTTCACATGAAAATATCTTTTACTCATCACAAATTCCCCAAGAATCCCACATGTATACAACAAAAGTCACAAAATTCCACTTTTCATTCAAATTGATTTGAAATCCGACTCACACCAAAACAGCCCACAACACTTTTCACATTTCTTTAACACTTCCACAAACCCATTAAACAATTTTATAAAACCATTACAATTTATTAAAAATCACATAACAGCCCACTCACATGTTACATAATACACTTTTTCATAACCAAAAATCCATTTTGCACATCACACTCACACAAAACATCCCACATCACTTTCACATCTCTTCCACACTTTAGTAAATCCTTCAAACATTTTTGTAAAACATTCATAAGATGAAACAAATAAAAAAACCGCCCCTCTCACATTTAAAATGTACCATTTCAGAATATACACACTCCAAAACATTTTTCCAATATGGTTTCACCACTTACATAAATCATTAAATCATTCAAATATTTCAAAAATCAATTCCAAAGAGTATACCCAATCTTTGCTCATAAAACCCAATTCAAAACCATATTTCAAGGACAAAACCACACCAAAACACTACCAAAGTATAATTGGAATCCCTAGATACATTTATAAAACCACTTTCAAGTGTTATAAAATCAACTTGGATAATACCACGTAATATACAAATGAAAACACCCATTTTCATAAAATATTCTCGAGAAGTATAAAAAAGTTTCACACAACAAACCTATTCCAAAAACCACCTTCTAAGTCCCACATGACACTAAGGAATTAACAAAATAGAATTTTAATCCCCTTTAAACAACTAATAAATCAATTTCATGTTTTATAAAACTACCACAAAAGATACCACATGTGTTACATTTGAAAAGTTAACAACTTCAAAAAAATGAAATTATAATATTAAATGCTTAAATAAATCCCTCAAAAATGGTTTTAACACCACACACAACATATGGGTAACATGAAAAACTAGTAAAATAAGAAAAATAACTCATCAAATAATGGTTAACCATGGAATCACCTACCGAAAGTGTCGAATACCTCAAAACTTGGTTCAAAACATCAACCACACCACCGCCTCACTAGAAGGAAGATAAATATATCCCTAGACCAAAATATTTGACCAAAATGACACCAAATAAAACCCTAGTTTTTAACCCTAACTTCTAGACATTTTAGAACATAATGAAAGAGAGAGGAAACCCTACGGGAAAAGGAAGAAACCAAGAAGGAATTAATTACCTTGAAACATATTCAATAAATCACCCCCAAATACACCTTTATATGAATTTGAAAACAACAAAACATTCAAGGGATATTATAAAAAGTTTGAAGATATCATTTAGGAGCTTGAATGGTGGAAAAATATTGAGAAATGAAAGAGTTATGAAATAATCAATTTACCTCTTCAAATCTAGGAGATTTGAGAAATTCAGAGATGCTTCATCCATATTCGTGATGAAACCAAGCTCCAATGAGGGGTAGGAGAGAATACTGGCTCTCCTTGGGTATATCGGCTCTTGGGAGAGTTGGAATAAGTGAAAAAACGTAAATAGTGAATGAGATATTAAATATTTAAAAAATATTTTTAATGTAGGAAATGAGCATTTGGGCATGCCCAATCTCTTAAATAAAAACTCATATCCACCATGATTATGGATTCTTAAATGATACAAATTAATATGGTGGTATTAATAGGTCAGGTAATGACAAGTAAGAATTGGAATGGATGAAAAATTTTGAAAATTTAGGAGTTATAAAGGAATAAAAATTTATTTTTAAATCTAGAATTGGGCTCACGGTTTGGCCCAATTCATGAAAACTCACCCATTCCTCCATAAAAGCTTGGGAAACCCCCAAAACAAAGAATGAATGGAAATTAAATGAAATTTATCTTTAAAATAAGTCATGTATGTTACAATTATCTCCACCATGAAAACATTCCATCCCTAGAAAGCCACATCAAGTCCAGATACAAAAACCAAACCCAACTGATAAACTAAGATGTGCTTCTTTGCCAAGCTTCTCCCCCTCGGGCCAAAACACCTCCAGTGATCAATTAAGGAAGGATTAATCACAAAAACCAAACTTACACAACTTTATTGAAATGTTCAATCACATTAATACTTTATACCAAAAGAAAACTCCTCAAACACTATCCGAACAAGACTCAATAAATTCACCCAAATGAAAAACAAATTCGAACAAGGTTACACATACCTTACTTTAACAAAACCATTGGGTGATCTCCAATCCCAACATTTACTCAAGGAAGATGTTGGTAGATAGATAGTTCTGAATGAGATTACTTACCTCCAAGCTAAGACCATGGATAAATCTGAGATATTGGTATGGGGGACACAAATAGGCACCCCACCATAAGAGACAACCTATATTTTTCCAAGACCGAATCATGACACTAACAGGGGGAGTCCTGAACAGACTCCCTAGTACAAAGGGTAGAATTCCATTCAATGTTTACGAAGGATCATACATGAGAATCATATTGGGTCTCCCCACCATAATAACAAACCATCTTAACCGACCAGCATGGGCCGACACAAGAAGACCCCCAAAAAAATTAATGATTTGGGAAGGGCACAGGGTTAGTCCACATGGTTTGGGAAACCGTGCACTAGCTGTGCAGATTATTCTTTTCGCATGGATTCCTGGCACACAACCACTACTAATTGTTCACAAACTATGTCCTAATCAGATCTATCCAAATTACCAACCATTACCTAATGACTCAATGGAAACCAAAGTGGGGGGATGATATTAGGTGATGACATGGGTACAAGTTCCTCCACCAATTTCCACCAAACGAGAAAAACAGAAGAAAGATGATGAAACCATAGGTTTAAACTCTTCCTATCTTTCATACTTAGGATAGTAAATTGTACAAGGGTTTAAATGACCCTCGGATTTCCCCTGAATATGAGCCAGCTTCTCTCTGAGACCTATAGCTAGAGCTCAAATGATTTAAGAATCTTCATCCTCGTAGTTAGGCTTTTGGAATTCCCTAAATGAGAATTCTTCGTTCAGTGCCACCAACAACTACATTGCAATCCCTGATAAGATTTCCAATACATTACACATTCCAAACTCACTTTACCCTAACCTGGTATTTCACTAAAACAAGGGCTTAGAATATGCACACACATTACACCTTGTTTCTTCGGGTGAGAAACAATAGATTTAAAGAAAAACTATACTCGCATTCCTCTAGAATGGAAGATTTTGAGTTTTTCCAAGGGAGACATTCTCCCAACATAACAGAGACTCTCAGAGGATTACATGGATTTCACCATTACGGTCAATAGAGCACATGACATCACCAGGCATCACTGAACATGACCATTGCAACTTATATAAACAAAGCTTGGAGAGGGACCTTATAAAACATCCCAAAACAGCACACAATTCTAAAAATTGGACACAATATCATCTCATCCATGCTAACAACCCCATACCACTTCCACCTTTAGAAAATCAGGAAACTTAGGAAGCTAAGGTCTCTTTCAACCTTCCATGATCACTCTCCCACTACAAGAGGATACACCAAACCAAGAAAGGAAAGAGTGTAGACTCAATCTAAAAATCTCAATAAAAATATTCCTTACACTGATCAACTGGATGATCTTCCAACGGCGAAAAAACCTAGGCTACACTTCAGTTGCGCACTAACCCTTAATGGGGTGTAACTATTCCAACGAGAGAACCCAAGGACCCAACCAACCTGGTCCATTGGTCAAGACATACCCCAACCAGATCCAAATAGATGAGGGGAAACATCATAATGTATTCCCAAAATATTCTCAGAGGAGACCACTAATCTTCCCTTTAACCCAGCTTACCGACCAAACACAAAACCAAAACATTGTTCAAACAAGAGGGGTTCTTGGACTCAAAACATTCTACAACATCAACATTTCCAAAAACACACAATACACACCATCCCAAACCACTCATCAATACATCATGTTTTCCTTTTAAAGAAATATCATTGAAAACAAACGGTTCAGTGGTTAACGTATCCCCCAATGGTACGCCATGGGCCCCACACATGCATGTTTCCATGCTACACTGGGCACCCTCCTCATATCCATCCTGGAACTCATCCAGTCATTCCATTAACCATCCATCATACCATATAACCCCATGAACGTGGTCACTCAAGAAAATACCAAAGTTTAATACAAAAACTCATTCCACTTTTCCAAACCAAAACAATCAACCAATACTTCTTTTTTCTTAAGACCGCTAACCACAAAATCGAACCCAAATTACCGCATAAAAAACTTTTCAGAAAGGAAAAAATCATTCCAATGAAAACTCACTTTCAAGTTATTCACATCAATTTCAAAACATCTCATCCCATTAAATCTCCTTTCAATAGTTTAGAAAACTCTATTGGAAATTCTTTTTCAAAACCAACCTTGAAATAGTTCATTCTTTCAAAAGAGGTGCAAACACACCATTTTCTATTCCTATACAATTCTGAAAATTCATTTGTCCATTTTCAAAAATCAAACGATTCCATCTTTATTAGATAATCATTTCACAAAAACATTACACTTCTTAAAACTAAGTCAATTTAATAACAAAGTTCCAAGATTTCAAAACTAAAGAATACAAGACAATGCGAGAGAAACTAGTTCAGTGGGTGACTTGGACATATGTTTGGAGGCCATATTCCAATCACTTCACCATAAAAGAGAGTGTTCTAGTGAATATCCCTAGCTCCAAATGGATTTCCAGGCCATGCGAGCTCACTGAGACCATTAACCCAACTGTATTTTCATTTCCCCTAATCATCATCAATCCAAGAAATCCAAAGAACTAATATAAATCCCGACTTTCCCTGGTGACTCGAATCCCATCATGAGGTGTGGTGATCAGGCACACTACCCATAACTAAAATACCTAGTCCCAAGGGTGTAAGTAGGGTGTGATATAATGCCCAGTAGTATACCACCACAAAGATATTCCCCGTGCTAAACATTCAAAGATGAAAAGCTTGCAGGTTTTCAAAAACATGTAATTTCTAGTTACAATTTATAAAAGATGCAACTCTAAAAAGAAATCAGTTTTCAAGTGGGTTAATTTAACAAATAAACACTTTCAAAATAAATTCCAAAGCTACTGAATTTTTCATCCAAATAAACTTTATGCTTATGTTGAGTATAAAAGAACCTAATGAGCATAAAAAACAAGAAATAACCCCTAGGAACTAGCTCGTTGTGGGTCTCAGGTACCTCGTATCTCGGTGAAAGTAACCATCACAAATATATGTTCTAGTGCACGAGCCACTAGTAGGGAACATACCCATAACCTAGTGGTCCCCAATCATAATCATCATAGTTTAGTTAGAGTTGTAAGTGTTAATATTGATAAGTGAAATAGATGCCAAACCCCACAGATTCACTAGCATACTAGTACATGTCCACCCACCTAGATACCCGAGTTTCCCCTTTGTTCTCAAACAATATCAACAAGTCAAGATATATAATTTGCACATTAAAATATATTTTCCTCATCAAAAATTCACCAAACATCCCACATTTATACAACACAAGTCACAAAAGTCCACTTTTCATTCAAATTGATTTGAAATCTGACTCACACCAAAATAGCCCACAACACTTTTCATATTTCTTTACAACTTACACAATCCCATTTAACAATTTTATAAAACCATTAAAATATATTAAAACTCACATAACATCCCACTCATATGTTACATAATACCCTTTTTCATAACAAAAATCTATTTTTCACATCACACTCACAAAAAACATCCCACATCACTTTCACATCTCTTACACACTTTAGTAAATCCTTCAAACATTTTTGTAAAACATTTCCAAGATGGAACACATCAAAAAACAGCCCCTATCACATTTAAAATGTAGCATTTCATAATATACACACTCTAAAACATTTTTCCAATATGGTTTCACCACTTACAATAATCATTAAATCTTTGAAATCTTTCATAAAACAATTCCAAAGAGTATACCCAATCTTTGCTCGTAAAACCAATTTCAAAACCATATTTCAAGGAGAAAACCACACCAAAACACTAAAATAGTATAATTGTAATCCCGAGATACATTTATAAAACCAATTCAAATTGTTATAAAATCACCTCGGATAATACCACGAAAGATACAAATGAAAACACCCATTTTCATAAAATGCCCTCAAGAAGTATAAAAAAGTTTTACACAACAAAACTATTCCAAAAACCACCTTCTAAGGCCCACATGACACTAAGTAATTAACAAAACAGAATTTTCATCCCCTTTAAACAACTAATAAATCAATTTCATGTTTTATAAAACTACCACAAAAGATACCACATGTGTTACATTCAAAAAGTTCAAAACTTCTACAAAAATTAAATTATAAAATTAAATGATTAACCAAATCCCTAAAAAATAGTATTCATATCACACACAACATATGGGGAACATGAAAAACTAGTAAAACAAGAAAACTAACTCATAAAGGATTGGTTAACCATGGAATCACCTACCGAAAGTGTCGAATCCCTCAAAACTTGGTGCAAACATCAACCGCACCACCGCCGCACCACAAGGAAGAAAAATCCTTCCCTAGACCACAATATTTGACCAAAAATACACCAAATAAAACCCTAGGTTCTAAACCTAATTTCTGGACATTTTAGAACATAATTAAAGAGGGAGGAAACCCTAATGTAAAAGGAAGAAACCAAGAAGGAATCACTTACCTTGAAAAATATTGAAGAAATCACCCCAGAAACACTAGTATATGAATTTGAAAATAGCCAAACATTCAAGGGAGATTCGAACAAGGTTTAAGATATAATTTAAGAACTATAATGGGGGAAAAAGTGTGAGAAATGAAAGAGTTATGAAATAATCAATTTACCTCTTCAAATCTGGGAGATTTGAGAAATTCAGAGAAGCTTAATCTTTATTCGCGATAAACCGATCTCCAAAGAGGGAGAGGAGAGCATGATTCTGTGCCTTGGGTACATTGGATCTAGGGAGATTTGGAATAACCGAAAAATGTAAATATTGAATGAGATATTAAATATTTAAAAAATATTTTTAATGTAGGAAACGAGCTTTTGGGAAGGCCCAATATCTTAAATAAAAACCTATATCCACCATGATTATGGATTTCTAAACGGTCCAAATTAATATGGTGGTATTAATAGGTCATGGAATCACAAGTAAGAATTTAAATGGTTGAAAAATTTTGAAAATTTAAGGAGTTATAAAGGAATAAAAATTTATTTTTAAATCTATATTTGGGCTCACGGTTTGGCTCAATTTATAAAAACTCACCCATTCCTCCATAAAATCTTGGGAAACCCCCAAAACAGAGCATGAATGGAAATTAAATGAAATTTAACATTAAAATAAGTCATGTATGTGACAATTGATGTGGAATGAAAAATATGGATTCCATCTAAGAGAGAGGTTGATGGATCTCCCTGAGGAGATGTAGGGAGATACCTAATATGGTTTGTGAAAAAAATGATGGCTTGGGATGTTCTTGGGTGGTAGGAACAAGAATGATGAGGGGCTTGGAGAGTTTGGACCAAAAATTAAGTCTTAGGTAGGAGGATCTAGCAGGTTATGATGTCACAGTAGGGTGATGGGATTTAGATTGCATCGATGATCATAGACCATAATAGGTATCAAGGAATCTAGGGGTGCCCTGATAAGAGAGTTTTGATGTGTTTGTAATGTATGGTTAGGAATTGAGATACCGGAACCATAGGATCATCTTGTGAGTTATGTGATGGCCTATGATCCCTTCGTGTGTTACATGTTGTTGTTAGAACTTGACTTCAGAGGAATGGGTTAGTGTTCTTATGTGACCTCCATAGAGTCTGTGGGGATGAGTGGGTGTGATTAGACAACTTTTAAACCTATGGGGATTAGTTAATGTGATTGGACATACCCAGAGTCTATGGGGATGGGTTTGTGTGCTTTTAACCTCACTGAGAACCCAAGGATGGGTTGGTATACTTGTTAGACCATTCCTTGAGAAGCTTAGATCAAGGATCTTTCTATGGGTGGGTTCTATCATTGTCCATAAATTATACCTCTCTTTGATAAGGATTGGGTCAAGGACCACCTTGGGAGCTGGTTCTTTGTATGTTACGATGAATGACCAATGGAACTTTCCTAGAGTGATTAGGTAGTGGGTTGAGATATTGACAAGTCACTTTTCCCTGACTCTTCAGATATCAGTGTAACGACATGAAAAATATTTCTACGGTGAATAAAAGAACTCATTTTTTACATAATGACTATATTATTATTTTGAAAATTTTATGTCCATATAAATACTATTAAAAAATTAAATATCAATTAATAATACCAATTACTATATGTAAGAATAGTATAGGGATACAAAAACTACAAAATATCGACCATACAATGGAAAATATATAGCTTTTAAATCTAAAAAGAAGACTAAACTTTCCATAAAAACTATTAAAAGATAAATAAAAATTTGGAATATAATTGAGATTATCAAAGTATTTGTAAAACCCTTGGGAATGAAGAAATAAATGTTGATATTTGATGGAATATACATAGGATTGAATGAGAAATGTGATCATTGGGATATGGTTGTTGTCCAATATGATTGTTGGTCAATAAGATTATTGGTCAATATGATAATTAGTCAATATGACTATTGTTCAATATGAATGTGTTTCAATATAACCATTTTCCATTATATACATTGTTAATATTGATCACTATTATAATTATTTTTTATAAAGGGTAATAAAAAATTATAATTCATGTAGAATGGAGAAATAATTACCACAACTAGTATAGTCATGTCTTATGAAACCCATTTTTTAGAACATGGGAGGGATGTTGTGTCATTGAGGTTCACTCTTGACTAACACCAAGTAGATATTTCCCAAGGATTGAATGAAATCACATACAGAAGAAGTTCAAGATAGTGGAGATCACCACTAGGGGAATGTTAGCTGAGCCACCCCACAAAACTAACACCATCAGACACCTAACCATTAAGGTGTATGCTAGTGTAATAAGGGTTCATGTATCTTGACCTTAGTTCTATAAAAGTGTAATTTACTTTTTATAAATTATTTTATTATTTCACCAATACCATTTTTAGTATTATGTTATTTAATACAATGCACATTGATATATGATGAGTTTAATAGATATATTTTCAGATACAAATAAAAGTAATTTTTTTATAAAATAAATACACTTTTATAATAAAATATAGTTTTCCAAATAATTTTTTTATTAAATATATCTTTAAACAATATTTATTTAAATATAAATGGTAATATATTTTTATAATTCTCTATGTTTTTTTATAAATTTTAGAATGTTGACTATGTCATAAATAAATTTATTTTTTAATAAATAAGGATTTATGAATTAAATGTTAAAATTATCATACTTGTATAATTATTTTGATAAAATTTGAATTATATTTGAAATCAAAACATCAAAATTAGGTTAATGTGAAATTATAATAAATTCCTAAAATACTTTATTATTTATTGAATAGTAAAAATGTTGTTTTGTGTTCTCAGTATGTTTTATGATTTTATATATATGTAATAATTATGTAATAATTAATTAAATATAATAAACGACCAAGAATAAGTTTTTTTATTAATATTATGTATTTTAATGGATTTAAATGAATTTCTAAAACTATAAATGACTTTCCATATTCTAAAATAAAAATTTTGATTTTAAAAACTATATTTTGTTGATAATTTACTTTTCCATGTCCAGAGTAAAATTAAAAATGGTTTTTTGTTTCCAATATATTAAAATATTATAAAATATGACTCACATGTCTCAAACCATGATAAAAACTATGGGTATGCCAATGTTAATTCATTTTCTATATCCTATAATTCCAAGACCTATATTTGGAAATTATTATACAATTCCTCTTCTTTTACTATAATTACTCACCCATCCATTCAAATACAAAATTCATGAAGTTATGGTCATTTTACTCAAAAATAGTCCCTCCAATATGTCTTTATGACCTCAAGGTATCGTCCTCATGTTTTAGGAAGCAACACTTCATGGTAAGGGAATTCTCCTCCTCTTCTTTTCTATTCAAGAATGCTCTCTATAGTATGCCTTATAAATGTTTAATTACTTTATTACCATATAATTTTATTTTTCCCATTACTACCAAAATTATGTTTTATCAGTGGGAGACATTTTCTCTCTCTCATTATTCCCTGTCCTTAATCCATGTTTTATACCATCATGCTGCCAAATTCATTCCTTAAATTTATCTCTTTTACATGAAATATTCTTATTTTGTGAATACCAAACCCCTTCCATATCCCTGGGAATTCAGATATATGTATAAATAATTTATTTATTTATTTATTTACATGAATAAAACCATATTCCCTTTATTTGGGTTAAAAATAATGTAATGTTCAATTCTTTAAGTGCTTATATACTCAATGATTTTATATGAACCTCATTATTTATTTTCCACAAGTTATTAATGAAATGCTTTATTATGATATTTTTGGCATACATGAATTGATACATATGAAGGGTATACCTTGATATAACTTCAATTAATTGGGTGAGGAATTAATCTCTAAGTATTACATGTATTAAGATACCTTGGTGAATAACCCTGGTAAATATGATTTATGAAACCTTGGTGATAAATCTTGGTTATATGCTTATGAATGTCTCAATTTTATATTGTAGCCACATTTCCATGTTATTTATAATTTAATTATCATTATTACCTAAAATTATGCCTCATGTATTATCCATGATGATCTTTCATGTTCCATTTCATTTTTTATCCCTTACTAGGCATTATGCTCACCCTTTTTGATTGATGTATATCCCCAGGAAATTACTTGTAGTGAGGTGACCTAGGAAGGATCAATAAAGGAGTGTTTCAGAAGGATTAAATAATTTTTATGTTTATTTTTTCCTTATGTAATTCATGAATTATGTGCCTATTTTTCAAGACACCAAACAACAAAATATCCTTCAATGTTATTAATGAGATATTAATTAAATAATTGTGTTAAAAATAATGTATTAAAAAGGCATGATTCCATAATTGGTATCAAATATAAGATTTATTAATTTTTAGAAATTGGGACTAGAAAAATATTAGCAGGAACCATAGTTATAAGACTAAATATAATAAAAAATCATGTAATTTTGGTGAAGTATTAAGTGAGTGCTTTCTAGGAAATGAAATCCATGCCTGGATACAATAAGTGGATGTACCTCTGGAACAGTTGTACCTATGGGTTATAACCTAGAAAAGGGTACATTTGAATTTTAATCTGACATCACCTGGTTCATGATAACAATCCTTGATTTACACAAAGTTTGACACTCTCATGGGATATATTTAGTTAATGATTTACTTTTTATTAACCATTATGAGCGATATATAAAAAATGTAAGTATTATTAGTGGATATTAAAAGAATAAATTCTTTAAGAATGGTTTTAAGGACTTAAACTCCCATGAGAAATAAAATATTTCTAAAAGTAACTCTTTTCTCACTAAGGTTTTATTCATTTAGAAAATTTGTGATAAATAGGAGGAACCGTGTAAATGATGAGTGTGATGGAAGATACATTGGAGACTTTTCTAACATGATGGAATCTAGAATGGAAAACTTTTGAAGGATGATGAATCAACTATCTCAAGTTATGAATAATAACCTGAATCATGTTGAGATTATATATTCACCTCAAATGGAATAACATTTAGTTGATTCATTCATACATTAATTACCATCTTCCTTTAATGGACCTGTTGATCCATAAATTTCCAAAAAATATATTACATCTATTGAAAATATATTTTATATAATCCATTTTAAATATTTAGATAAAGTAACCTTTGAAGTATAACTCTTATAATAATAAGCTGATAATTGATGGATATTAATTAAGAACATGAAACAATGGGGGGAGATTGATTTTATTAAGTGATAAGAGTTTAGGAGAATCTTTTTCAAAAAATATTTAACCCATTAAATGAGAACAAAAATAGAAAAGGATTTATTAGAGATGAATTAGAATTAAATTGAATCAGTGGGAATCAATGAAATTAATTTTACAATAATTTCTTGATACACCTCTAACTTTTTTATGGATCCAAAGGGAAATGTTGACAGGTTTTTTGCGGGATGAGACCCCATTAGTGGAGGAATCTAGAAAATCAAAACTATGAAAACTATGATTAGATAGTGTGGAGTAATTTGAAGTTTTAAATGGAGTTTGTAGATACACATTGGTTACATAATATTAATGAAAAAAATAGAGAAATGGGGTAAAACTCATGGAAAAATTTTAATCATGGAGGAGGAGGAAAGAAACTAAAAATGACCGTGTGAAAAAAATGTGGGAAGAAACATTTGGGAACCACTTTTTTAGGAGTGTAAAGTTATACAATTAAATAAGAGATAGACATATAACTCAGAATTGTAAAACTAAGGTGAATCCTCAATATCTCAATGAAATGTAAAGAGTGAAGATGGTGCAAGTACAACCTGAAGTTCAATGATTCTAGTATAGATAGCATGGTAACATGGAAATCAATGTCAAAATAAGAAGATAATGGAGTTTAATAACAATCAACCTCAGCATATTCCAAGGAATAAAAGACATTAATTTTCAATCATGATAGATGTAGTGGATGATCTAAATAATGGTGCGGTAGGTACTCCCTTCATACACTCAAATCTATCAATCACAATGTTTAATTCTGGTTCTATGCATTCTTTTATTTCATTCAAATTTTCAAATAAAATTAATTTAATCTCATTAGTACTCATAGTAGATTTTTTTTTAAAAACACCTAGAGAAACATCTCAATAATCAATGGTATATATGTATTTCCCTATTAACATTGGTGAGTGCAATATCTATGTGAACCTAGTTGTTTTTTCAATGGTGTATTTTAACATCGTACTTTGGATGGATTTGTTTTTGAATTATAATACCAAGATAAACTATATAATTAAGGATATTTTTTTCATATATAAGGGACAACCCATATTTATCTTCAAAAGAGAGATATCCCAACTTAGGTATTTCCATGAACCACTGTCTTTTTCCTTCTTTATGGAAATGTGTGGTGAAAAAGGAGAATAAAGTGAAATTTTAATAATTGAATTTGTAACTATTGTTCAAGAATACATTGATATCTTTTTTGAAGAGTTGTTTGGACCTACCCTAGAAATAGAGGTGGAGTAATAAATTAAACTAATACCTGGTTCCAAACCAATTTTCAGGACCCCATATAGAATGGAATATGTGGAGTTAGATGAATTAAAGAAAGAAATTTAAGATCATTTAGAGAAGTGTTTTATTCAACCATGTGTGTCACTTTTTGGAGAACCTGTTATCTTTGTGAGAAATAAATATGGATTGATGTGGATATGGATTGACTTTAGAAATATTAATGGGATGAAAGTAATGGAAAAATACCCTCTCCCATGTATTGATAATTTGTTCAACAAACATTGAGGGGCACAATTATTCTCCATGATTAACCTTTGATCTGGGTATCATTGGTTGAGGGTGTAGAAAGAAGACTTCCTAAAGACTTCCTTCCAAACAAGATATGGGCTTTATGATTTTGTTGTTATTCCATTTGGATTGACTAATACCCTTGACATATTTATGTATTTGATGAATGGGTCTTTAAATATTACCTTAATAAATTTTTGGTCGTCTTTTTTAATGATATAATGATATATTCCAAAAGGAATGAGGAAAATAAGGATCATATAAGGGTTATATTACAAACTCTAAGGAAGGATATTTTTTTATAAATTCATTGAATGTGTGTTTTGGTTACGAAATGTTTCATTCTTAGTGCACAATGTGACCAATGAAGGAATATCAATTGATCCTCCCAAGAAAATGGTTGTTGAGAAGTATCCGCGTCCTACTACTATAACCTATATTCATAGTTTCTTGTTCTTGAAGTATATTATATAAGGTTTTTGGAAATAAATTCAGGGATTTAAAATACACTAACCAAGTTAACTAGAAATGGAGTTATGTTTATCAAGGAAAATTAGTGTGAAGAAAGTTTCTAATAACTGAAGAAGAGGTTAGTCAGTGCACCTATGCTACAAAGACCCTCTTCAAGAGAAGGATTTTATATATATAGTGATTCATATTTGAAATGGATTATATGTGTCCTCCGGTGAAATAACAAGGTAATTTCCAATGCATCACAATATTTAAATTTTCGTCAATATAATTATCCTAATTATGACTTTGAGTTAGATACAATCTTTTTTTTCTTAAGAAATGGAGAGATGATCTTTGTGGGGAAAAGTATCGTATATACATAGACTACTAAAGCTTGAAGTAAATATCCACTCATAAGAAGTTGAACATGATCCCAAGGAAAAAGTTATAACTTTTTAAAGACTATGATTATTCATTTCATTATCACTTAGGAATAGAAAACAATGTTATGGATTCATTGAGTAAGAAATATCATGTTGTTCCTGAAATGATCAAGATTGAAGGGGATCCTTTGATCAAGTATGTAGTATGGTTGGAAATGGGAATCATAATGGAAGGAAAATTATTGATCTATCCCAAATGATTTCATAACCTTCATTACTAGAAAATATCCATAAATATAAAAGAGAGTATCCTTTTTTGAAAAAGATGATAGAGGATATGAAAAATGAAAAGTTTCTTGAATTCAATATTGATCAAGAAGGTGTATTAAAATTTGATGCAAGTCTATTTTTTCCATATATTGTGGAGATAAATAAGGAGATGATAGATGAATTTCAAATATCTACATTCTCTATTCATCCTTAATTAAATAATATGTATAGGGACCTTAGTGATCATTATTGGTGGGATAATATAAAAAGTGAGATTGTTTATTACACTACAAGGTTCTTAGTGTCTCAATAAGTGGAGGAAGAGTGACCAATTCTTAAATGGGTATTATAAATACTACCCATACCTAAATAGAAGTGGGATAACATCACTATAGAAATTTCCACTATCCTTTTGAAAACATACAACGGTAAAAATACTATATGGGTAATCATCAATAGATTGAAAAAGACTACCAATTTCATATAAATAAAATAATATTTATCCCTAGAACTCCTAGAATGCCTCTATATTCAAGAAGTAGTGAGAATCCATATGGTACCACTATTGATTATTTATGATTGAGATCCAATATCCACTTCAATGTTCTGTAGGAGCCTTTCAAATGATTTTAATACAAAAGTAAAACTGAGCACATACTATCATCCTCAAACTGATGGGATGTCTAAGAGGGCCATTAAAACATTAGAAGATATGTTACGGGATAACTCATATAATTTACAATGATATTGGGGTAATTTTATTCCACTTTTTTAATTATCTTATAACAATAGTTTCCATTCAATTATTCAAATGGAACCTTTTGGATAACTCTATTGATAAAGGATTAGAAATTCAACATGTTTGGATGAAGTTAGAAAAGGGAAATTGTTGGGACCAGACATTGTAAAGGAGACCACATAAAAGATAAAATGTATTCAGAAACACATCAAGGATTCCTAGATATTATGTAAAATTTATGTGTATAACTATAGGAAGGACATATAATTTCATGTAAGGGTTCATGTTTTTCACAAGATATCACTGTCGAAGGGAGTCATGAGGTTCTGAAAGAAGGGAAAACTAATTCCAAGGAACATTTAACCATATTATACTCTTTTGAGTGTTGTAGTAGTTTATTATTGATTAACACAACCACAAAATATTTCTAATTTCTAATATTGTTTCTTTGTGTCCCTACTAAGAAATTATATTTTTGACCCAACATGTGTACTTGATACTAATGGTGTGGAGTTGGAAGTGGACTTGTCATAAGAAGAGGAACCAATCTATATCCTTGATAAAAGGGAACATGTTTTGATGAACAAGACAACATGCCTTGTGAAATTCCTATGGAGGAATCACACACTACTAGAAAAACAGGTATTTGCAACGGGTCATTTGCGACGGGATCCCGTCGCAAATGTCTTTTTGCGACAGGGTCCTGTCGCAAATGACCCGTTGCTGAAAACGGTGTCGCAATAACATTTTTTTGCGACGGGCCCGTCGCTAAAGCCCTTTTCTGCGACGGGGAGAATCCCCATCGCAACTAGTACTCCGTATATTTGTAAAAAAACTATTTGCGACGGGGCCCGTCGCAAAAACCATTTTTTAAAAAATAAAAAAAATAATAATACTATTTGTGACGAGAATAGTATCCCGTCGCAAATACTATAAAAAAATAAAAAAAATGTTAATAAATTATTTTAATTAATATAATAATAATCCAATTATAATTCAAAAATAAAAAATAATAAAATATTAATAAATGATTTTAATTAATATAATAATAGAATTATAATTCACAAATAAAAATAATAATTATTTTAATTAATATAATAATAATAGAATTATAATTCAAAAATAAAAAATAATATAATATTAATAAATATTTTATAATGAGACAGAAAATACGAATAGAAAAAAATCATATTTTGATTTCACAAATTTTATAACATAAATACAAACTCTAATATGAAGGAGGGGGTGAGGGGGGGATCTGCAGATGGTGGTAGAGGAAACTCCATCCCTAAAGCATGAGTGAGTCGGCGCATGTACTCCATCTGCTCCTGATGCTGGTGCTGCCACCGACTCGTCTGCTCCTCGTACAACTGCTGTTGGCGTCGACGCTCCTCCTCATGTTGCTGATGCATCTGCTCCTGCTCCTGTCGGAGACTCTCTATCAGTGCAGTCTGAGATCGCAACTGATCCTCATACTGTGTAGCAGAAGAAGATGCACGAGCTCCTCTCGAGTTGGACGCCGACATCGCAGCACTGCCATAATAATCTCCGGGAGTCAGTCGAGAGCTGATACCAACTACCCGGCCCTTCTCGAAGGCATACTGGGTGGCCTGCATCCATGCCGCCTCATCAAACTGACGGCCAGTGGTCTGATCTGATGACTCGGCCTGACTCTCAGGCCGGGCCTGTGACGCTGCGGCCTCATATGACTCCTGTAGTTGCAATTTAAAAATAAAATTGTGAATATATTATATACAGTTAATTTTTAAACTTGAAAACAAATAATACTAACCATGATGTGATGCTGACGATCACCTCTGAGATCCCCAGTAGCAGGATCACTATACATCCTCCGATATATGTCGTACTCCGTAATATCGGGGTGCTCGACAGCCTATAAGAATAAAAAATAAACTGTTAATATTTATAGTTATATAAAATATTTATAAATAATGTACGTACCAGATGCTGTCTATGAGTACTGAAAGAATGACTCCCAGCTCGATGAGTCACCTCCTGTCTCCCCCGATTCTGCCTCCCCACTGATGATCTCCTCTGAAAGGCACCACTCAACCAGTGTGCACATAATCCATCCCATACATGGGATGAAATGTACTCTGGTCAGTGTGTTCTATATGACTCGTCAAAATCTGACACTCCTGCTTTCTTCATCGCATCTTTTCTTAAATTGTGCAAAAACTGACAAAGGCGATCACGCATGGCCACCTCCCATGCCTCGTGGATGGCATCACGCATGGTATCCTCGATCGGATACCATAAACCCTACAAATAAATCAAAATATCAAGTTAGAAATGAAATAATTTTCAAAATAAAAATTATTTATTTACGTACGTACCAACAATTGGCCGAACATGGCCTGCTGCACATCAATGGGAATCTGCTCCCATGTGGTCCACGGCTAAGAGAAATAGTTGCGCAAAATAGCGCTGCCCTGTCCGACTGCTATATGCGGAAAAATGTAAAAATAATAAACATTTATTATGTGAATAGATTAATGAAATCTTAGTCAAATCAACAGGTTATCACACAGGTTATCACACCTCCGTGTGCGTGGATCAAACCCAAGACGTGGACGTCGCTCGGGGACGGGGTTAGGAATCATCAATCATGCAAGACCGCGCCCCCTCCGTGTACTCCCTGGAGTGCCTGCAGGCTGAGGGTCATCTGGCAACAACTCATCCGTATCGAAAGTCAGTTCAGCATCCACCAACTCACGAAATGTGGCATCGTCCATCTGAAACAGGAAATGTTAATGTTGTTAGCAAATAATTCATAATTACTATTATATATACATATATACATATTGTGATTGTATATAAATACCATGGAATTCTATCAGTGTTCATCTTCATCAGCATCTTCATATATGTCAATGTCATCTTCATATTCCTCCTCAACATCATCGATATCCATTCGAGTTACAGTTGCTTCATCTCTTACCATTTCAAATTCATATGTGACATCATTAACATCATTGTCATCACCGACTCTTAAATGTGGGGTGTCGTCATCGATACTCATGTCTCTTTGCAAAAAATATTGATTTTGAGTACTCTCTTGAAAAAATTCAATTCTTTGCACATCAGTGAAAGCACATTCACTTTGACTAAACTGATTGTCTCGAATTTTGATTTTTATTACACTCCACCAATCAGTCAAGTCTCTTGATGTAGCACAGTACTTTGGTAATAAACTTGATGTGCCTGTTGAGCCAATAAGAATGGTTCATTTACTGCGAGAACACTTTTACATTTAATATCGATGATTCTATGAGTCGGATGAACACGCACGCCTCTCTCTATATCCAACCACCGACATTTGAACATGGTTATGTAATAGTGTCCAAGATAACAGAGTTCAATGATTTCATCAAGTATGCCATAAAAGTCAACTTCATTTTCCCGATGATGAGATCCTCTCAAGCTAACTCCACTGTTCATTGTTTTTTTCGATTCCCCATATGCATGTGTGTGGAATCTAAATCCATTCACCCCATATGCATTATAAGTTTTAACAAGTTTGGAAGGTGGGTTACTCAATACACACAGTCATTTTTCAATTTTATCAGCATGTCGAGACACCTAAAAATTTGTGAAATAATTATCAATATAGTAAACTATACATTGAATGAGTTGCTAAAAGATAAAGAATTTATGTTACCAGTTTTTGAAACCACTGAGAGAAATTTTTCAGTCGACGTTCTTCGAGAGCAGCTGCTGTAATTTGTGGAATTTGTTTCTTGATATGATTATCATACAACCTATAAAAACCAAAGTTATTTACTATAACATAAATGATAGAATAAGTGATATAAACACTTACAGTACAACTGATGTCATCTCTTCATAGTTGAGCAGAACATACGTATGAGCTCTATGATGTTCATCATCTGAAAGCCAGCGTTCATAAACTCCACCAAAACCAAGCTCTGACTGGTTGAAAACAGATAATTGATTGTCGATTTCATCAATATTCCTCTCGTTCCGTCCCATTCGGTTATGTTTTGAAGGATACTCATATTCAAAATAATGGGAGCAGAAAAAAGATATTTCCTCTTGCAAATAAGCTTCTGTAATAGATCCTTCAACAGATGCTTTGTTACGTACTTTTCTTTTCAATTTTTGCATGCATCTTTCAAATGGGTACATCCATCGAAACTGTACCGGACCTCCACATTTGGCTTCATATGGCAAATGTAACATCAAATGTTCCATTGAGTCGAAGAAAGATGGCGGAAATATTTTTTCCAGTTTACATATAATTACAAAAACATCTTTTTCAAGTTTTCCTAGAGCATCATAATCTGCTGTAGCCGCACAAATTTCCCGAAAAAATTGAGACATGTCTGTTATGGAATCCCAAATCACATAATTCAACAGACCTCTTAATCCAATGGGTAGCAGTCTTTCCATTATAACATGACAATCATGACTTTTTAATCCAGTAATATAACCATTATTTACACATCTACCCAAATTGGAAGCACAGCCATCTGGAAGTCTCAAATCTGCAATCCACTGACAAAATAATAAACGGTTTTCTTTAGACAGTGTATAAGCTACTTTTGGTTTTAGTAACCTTTCTGTTCTGACATTCTCAAACAGTTCCAATTCTGGACGCCTGCAAATTTGGGCAAGATCTAAACGTGCATTTACATTGTCTTTGCTCTTTCCTGGCGTATCCAAAACTGTATGAAACAAATTATCAAAACAGTTCTTCTCAATATGCATGACATCTAACATGTGTCGGACCAACAAATCAGACCAATATGGCAAATCCCAAAATATGCTACGTTTAATCCAATTGTGTTCTTTCCCAAAACCAGAAATTTTCTATTGGTTTATTGTGGGACCAAAAGTGATGGGAGGTAATGAAAGTACAACTGATTTTAACTCCGAACCTGATAGCATTTTTGGAGGTCCTTCCCTTTCAACTGTTCCTTTTCTGAAATGAGATCTGTTTCTGCAAAAAGGATGATCAGCTGGAAGAAACCTGTGATGACAGTCAAAATAACAAGGTTTTTTCCATGAATGAGCATAAATGCTTCGTTCTCTCCCATATAGTAAGGACATGATTTCTGACCATGTGTACTCCAGCCAGATAACATCCCATAAGCCGGGAAGTCACTTATTGTCCACATCAATGCTGCTCTCAGTATGAAATTCTTTTTCGTTGCAACATCATATGTACTGACACCAGTACTCCACAATAAATTTAATTCATCAATCAATGGTTTCAAATAAACATCAATATTTTTCTTCGGATGTCCTGGAATTAGTAAAGTCAAAAAGATATATGGCTCCTTCATCAACATCCATGGAGGTAAATTGTACGGAGTTAAAAAAATAGGCCAACATGAATATTGACTACCATAAGATCCAAACGGACAGAAACCATCAGTGGAAAGCCCCAGTAGAACATTTCTATCTTCTAAAGCAAAGGATGGATGTACTCTATCAAAATGTTTCCATGAATCACCATCGGCTGGATGATTCAAGCTTTTATTGGTTGAAATATTCTCTTTATGCCATGACATCATTGTCATTGTATTCTTAGACATGAATAAACGCTGGAGTCTGGATGTAAGCGGAAAATATCTCAACTATTTTACAGGAATCAAACCAGACTTCCCGTGTTGTCCTTCTTTATATCTCAGTTGCCCATATGTGGGATAACTATCCAACGACTCATTTTCCCTAGAATATAAAATGCAGTCATTTGAACATGCATGAATCTTCTGACAAGTAAGTCCCAAATTTCGAACCAGCCTCTTACTCTCATAGTAATTTGCAGGTAAAACATTTCCTTCGGGTAACAGTGTTTTAAGCAAAGAAAATATCTGGTCAAAATAGGTGTTTGACATTCCGTTATCTGATTTGATAGCCATAAATTTTGCAACTGCTTCTAATTTTCTCATCTTGCAGCCAGGATATAATGCATCCTCAGCAGACTTCAACAACTCATAAAATTCAAATGGTGCCAACTCAGGATTTGAAGCTATATCAGCCGGAGTTTTTGTATGTTGAACAGATGAACCTGCAACATCATGTACTAAATCTTGAAACCGGGATGGATTCGGAATCAAGTTGGTATCACCTGCTCTGGAACTGCGTTCACTGTGTTGATACCAAAATACATAATCTGGTTGAAAACCAAAACGCAAGAGATGTTATCCCACTTTGTCAAACGTGTCAAACGTTCTCAATGCACATTTTCTGCAAGGGCATTTTATTTTGCCTTCTGAAACAAATTCTGGATTTGATGCCGCAAATGATAAAAAAGTCTCCACACCCTCTACATATACTGGATTTAAACCAGAACCGTTTGGATTTCTACGTTGATTTATCCATATGTGGTCACCTAATAATGATTTTTGACGACCTCGTTGTTCTATATTTCACTATAAAATATAAAAGCATTACTGGTTTTGAATAATTTGTTAGAAAAAACACTCAAGCTAGGATAATTGTAGAGTTTAGATCATACACGACTGACGCAAACTTTTTATTGATATAGACCTAAAAATTGACCCTTTAAGAATTAAATATGTCGAGAATAAAGAAAAACATGTTACAAATATTGATAATTTTAATATTATATAAATTTTTTATTATTTTCATAGTACTAATATTATTGGTAAGTATTACTAATTATTACTGATTATTACTAATTATTGGTAATTATTACTAATTATTACCAATTATTGGTAATTATTACTAATTATTGGTAATTATTACTAATTATTGATAATTATTACTAATTATTGGTAATTATTACTAATTATAGGTAATTATTACTAATTATTACTAATTATTGGTAATTATTGGTAATTATTGGTAATTATTACTAATTATTACTAATTATTGGTAATTATTGGTAATTATTACTAATTATTACTAATTATTACTAATTATTGGTAATTATTACTAATTATTGGTAATTAATAATAATTATTGGTAATTATTGGTAATTATTACTAATTAATGGTAATTATTGGTAATTATTACTAATTATTGGTAAATATTACTAATTATTGGTAAATATTACTAATTATTGTTAAGTATTACTAATTATTGGTAATTATTACTAATTATTGGTAATTATTACTAATTATTACTAATTATTACTAAATATTGGTAATTATTACTAATTATTACTAATTATTGGTAATTATTACTAATAATAGGTAATTATTACTAATTATTACTAATTATTACTAATTATTACTAATTATTACTAATTATTGGTAATTAATACTAATTATTACTAATTATTACTAATTATTGATAATTATTGGTAATTATTACTAATTATTGGTAATTATAACTAATTATTGGTAATTATTACTAATTATTGGTAATTATTACTAATTATTGGTAATTATTACTAATTATTACTAATTGTTACTAATTATTGGTAATTATTACTAATTATTACTAATTATTGGTAATTATTGGAATTTATTGGTAATTATTACTAATTATTACTAATTATTACTAATTATTGGTAATTATTCGTAATTATAACTAATTATTGGTAATTAATACTAATTATTGGTAATTATTGGTAATTATTACTAATTAATGGTAATTATTGGTAATTATTACTAATTATTGGTAATTATTACAAATTATTGGTAATTATTACTAATTATTACTAATTGTTACTAATTATTGGTAATTATTACTAATTATTGGTATTTATTGGAATTTATTGGTAATTATTACTAATTATTGGTAATTATTACTAATTATTGGTAATTATTACTAATTATTACTCATTATTACTATTTAGCGGTAATTATTTCTAATTATTACTAAGTATTACTATTTACCGGTAATTATTACTATTTACCGGTAATTATTACTAATTATTTCTAATTATTACTAATTATTACTATTTACCGGTAATTATTACTAATTATTGGTAATTATTACAAATTATTGGTAATTATTACTAATTATTGGTAATTATTACTAATTATTGGTAATTATTACTAATTATTACTAATTATTACTAATTCTTACTATTTACCGGTAATTATTTCGAATTATTACTAATTATTACTATTTATCGATAATTATTACTAATTATTACTAATTATTGGTAATTATTACTAATTATTGCTAATTATTGCTAATTAATGCTAATTATTCCTAATTATTCCTAATTATTCCTAATTATTCCTAATTATTACTAATTATTATTAATTATTACTAATTATTCCTAATTATTACTAATTATTCCTAATTATTACTAATTATTACTAATTATTGGTAATTATTGGTAATTATTACTAATTATTGGTAATTATTACTAATTATTGGTAATTATTACTAATTATTGGTAGTTATTACTAATTATTGGTAATTATTACTAATTATAACTAATTATTACTATTTAGCGGTAATTATTTCTAATTATTACCAATTATTACCAATTATTACTAATTATTACTAATTATTACTAATTATTACTAATTATTACTAATTATTACTAATTATTTATAATTATTACTAATTATTACTAATTATTCCTAATTATTGGTAATTATTGGTAATTATTCCTAATTATTCTTAATTATTACTAATTATTCTTAATTATTACTAATTAGTGGTAATTATTAGTAATTATTAATAATTATTACTAATTATTGATAATTAGTAATAATTATTACTAATTATTACTAATTATTGATAATTATTGGTAATTATTACTAATTATTGGTAAGTATTACTAATTATTGGTAAGTATTACTAATTATTGGTAATTATTACTAATTATTGGTAATTATTACTAATTATTGGTAATTATTACTAATTATTACTAATTATTACTAATTATTACTAATTATTACTAATTATTGGTAATTATTGGTAATTGTTCTTAATTATGAGTAATTAAATGAATAATTACCAATAATTAGGAATAATTACCAATAATTAGGAATAATAACATTATTAGTATATTTTATTATTAATATTAAAATAATATAATTTTCTAATTTATATACAATTCTTCTTTCATCTGTGTGTTTTCTATCTCCATATACAAATAATACATGTGAAGACAGCAAACACACAGATGAAAAAAGAATTGTATATATATAAAAAATTATATTATTTTAATATTAATAATAAAATATATTAATAATTAAATAATGTTATTATTCCTAATTATTAGTATTTATTACTAATTATTAAGTTATAAAACAATGTAAACATAATTAAATTACAACTAATTAAGAATAATTAGAACTAATAAAACATTAAAAATAAATATTAAATTAAAATAAATATAAATACCTTGAAAATTGATCTGAGGTTGATCTCTGATCGTTCTTCAAAACTTCAATATCAACTCCGGAGAAAAAAATTAAACTTGAGAAAAACTGAACTGTAGAAATAAAATTTTGAGAGAAGAAGAAGATGGAATTTGAGAATGATTTGAAAAAAACGGATGGGGGTATTTATAGGTTACATTAGTTGCGACGGGCCCATTTGCGATGGGTACCGTCGCAAATACCTTAGCCAGCATTTATTACGGTCAACGGTTAAATAGTTATTTGCGACGGGTCCCGTCACAAATAACCACCTGCCGACATACTATTTGCGACGGGGGAATATTCCCGTCTCAAATACCTTTTACCGTCGCCGGTTATTTGCGACGGGAATAATCCCCCGTCGCAAATACCTTTTACCGCCACCGGTTATTTGCGACGGGAATATTCCCCCGTCGCAAATATGTTTCCCGCGATTTGGCGCGCAAAGGGCGCCAGTCCTTTTGCGACGGGGGAAGCGATCTCGTCGCAAAAGGCTACTTATTTGCGACGGGCAAATACCCCCGTCACAAATAAGTTTTTAACAGGGGTATTTGCGTCTGGATTTATTCCCGTCGCAAATAACCCGTCGCAAATACCCATTTTTCCCGTAGTGTACTTGATACTAATGGTGTGGAGTTGGAAGTGGACTTGTCATAAGAAGAGGAACCAATCTATATCCCTGATAAAAGGGAACCTGTTTTGATGAACAAGACAACATGCCTTGTGAAATTCCTATGGAGGAATCACAGGTTTACAAATGCTACTTCAGAACCAATGAAGGATAAATACACCCTTTCTTAAAGTAAGACATGAATTCTGAGGATGATATTTCTTAAGGGGGGATGTAATGACCATAAATTTTTTTTTATGGCGAATAATATAACTCTATTATTTTTTATCATTATAACTATATTATTATATTTTGCAAGAGAGTTACATGGAAATACTATTACAAAAAAATTACATATTAAGTAATAATACCAAATACTACAGCTAATAGTAGTATAATGACGTAAAAAACAATGAATATCAACCATGAAATGGTATACATCATAGGTTATAAGCCTTAAAATAATATTAAAACGTCCATAAAAACTATTAAAAGAAAAAATAAACATTATGAATACAATATATGTTATCAAGGGATTTATAAAACCCTTGGTAATAAATTAGTAAATATTAATGTTTAATGGTATATATATTGGATAAAATCAAAAATGTGACCGTTGAGATATGGACATTGGACAATATAACCATTACTTAAAATGATATATGAGAATTATTACAATTGGTAATAATTAATATCATTATAATTAGTGTTTATAAAGGACAATGAAAAATGATAATTGATAAAGAAAATAGAAACAATGGCCTCAACCAATAGAGTCATGAATTTTGAATCATATTTTTCAAAAATCGGGAGGAAGGTAGTGTCATTGGGGTTCTCCCTTGACCAAGCCCGAGTGGTGCTAAAACAAGTAAGTATTGAACAAAACCACCTATAGGAGAAGTTCAAGTTATTGAAGATAACCATCAGGTCAATGTTAGTTGAGACACCCCCATAAAACTACCACTATCACACACCTTATCCTTTGGGTGTATTCCAATTTAACAAGGGTTTATGTATCAATAACTTAGTTCTATAAAATTTTAATTTATATTGTATAAATAATTTTGTTATTTCATTGATCCCTTTTTCAGTATTATGTTATTTAATAAAATAAACAAGGATATAATATGAGTTTGATAGATAGATTTTTAGATGAAAATAAAACATAACTGTATTTTTAAAAAATATACACACTTTTATAATAAAGTCAAGTATTATAAATCAAATTTATTTTCATGAAATAGTGTTATAAAATAATATTTATTTAAATATAAAAGAAAATATAGTTTTATAAAGGCCTAATATTTTTTGATAAATATAAGATGTTAAATATGTCCATAATACTATTATCATTTCAATAAATAAAAATTTATTATTTAAATGTTAAAATTATCATACGTAGAGAATTATTTTGATAAAATAAATATTATATTTTAAATGGGAACAACAAAATTAGGACAAGCTGATTTTTTTTGAGAATTTTCAAAAATACATTATTTTTTAGTGAATAGTACAAATATAGTTTTGTGCTTTAAGTATGGTTTATCACTTCCTATATATGTAATAAGGATTAAAAAATTAATTAAATATAATCCAAAACCAAAAATAATTTATTTTATTATTATTATGTTTTTTAATGGATTTAAATCAATTTTGAAACCTATAAATGACTTTCTGAAATCTAAAATGAAAATTATGATTTTAAAAATTGTATTTTTTGAAAATTTACTTTTCCATTCCCAAAGTAATATAAAAAATGGTTTTCAGTTTTTATGGATTAAAATATTATAAAATATTGCGCAAATTTCTACAACCATAAGAAAAAACTATTGGTAATCTAATGGTTTTTCATTTTCCACAAACTTGATTTCAAAAACCAATTTTTTGGAAATAATTAAACATTTTATCCTATTTTACTATAAATACCAACACATACCAAAGTCATCTCCACTTAAAAAAATCCATGAATTTATAATCATTTTGTCTCCCAAAGAGTCCCCCCAATGTTTCCTTTATGTCATGAAGTTATCATCCCCATGTTTTAAAAATAAACTCTTTAAGGTAAGAGAACTTTCATATTCTTCTATTCCATTCATAAACCCTCTTTTTAGTACTCCTTTAAAATGTAGAATTAACTTCTACCCATACACTTTATTTGTCCCATTACTTCCAAATTAATTCTTTATAAATGAGGTAACTTTATTCTCTCTCATTATGAACTTTCCTTAATCCATGTTTTATACCGTCATATTGCAGAAATCATTTTTTGAATTTCTGTCTTGTACATGAAATATTCTTATATTTTGAATACCCAAACCCCTTCCTCATCCATGAGTATTCACCTTGATGTAAATATAATTTATTGATATGGATATTTACATGTATAAAACCCACATTAATTTTCCATGTGTTAAAAATGATGTAATATTTAATTCTTTCTATACTTATATACTTAATGATTTTATATGAACCCAATTCTTTATTCTCTATGAGTTATTAATGAAATGTTTTATTATGATCTTTTTGGAACATGTGAATTAAGATATATAAAGTGTTTGGCTTTATTTCTCTCTAATAAATTGGGTAAATAAATAATCCCTAGAGATGACATATATTACAATACCTTGGTGAATAAACTTAGTAATTATGATTTATGATACCTTGGTGACAAACCTTGGTGATATGATTATGAGTGTCTCAGTTTTTTATTATAACCACAATTTTGTCTTATGTATCATGCAATTATGATAATTCTATCATTTTATTCCTCGTGTATTATCCATGATGATAATTCAAGTTCTAGTGAATTTGTTTATCCCTTACTGGGATTTATGCTCACTATTTTCTATTGATGTATGAACTTTGTAAATTACTTACAGTAAGTAGACCTAGGAAGGATTAAAAAAGTTTTTTTTAAAATGAATAAATAATTTTTATGTTTATGTTTTCATTATGTAATTCATGAATTATATGCCTAGTTTCCAAGACACTAAACCAAAAAATATTTGTTGATGTTATTAATGTAATATTTGTTAATGAATTATTTTAAAAGAAATATATTAAATTAGTAGTATTTCATAACTGGATCATGTTTTGGATGTCTCCCAACCATGATCCATCATGTATGGTGTGGGAATTTATAACAGTTTCGTGAGGATATGTGTGGATTATAGCATGGTTATGATGTAGGAATATTTATGATCAAGGTGCCTTGGTTATCACCCAATGATCTTATGGGTGTGTATATCTCATAGAGTGTCATGATGACCTGGTTAACACGTTAAAACTCAGGGAGAATGTTTATTTCAATATTTATTTTCCCTATTGAATACACACACATGAAAGTTTATATAAGGGGTGCTTAGTGAACCCCAACTGAGTTTTATTTTCATACCCTACATGATCATCTCACTGAATATGCTAACCTTATGTTTTTATTTCAGGTTAGATCATGGGATGTAAAATGAGTCATGCTATCATAGCTCAAGCATATTAGAGACTGGCTATGTGAGGATCGAGGATAGTAGAAGGGATAATGTTCATGTATTTTATTATTAGTTTCTTTTTTATCTAGGATAAACCCAGTGAGCGATAAGTGTATGTTTTATATAATAGTATCATTTATTATTATATGTGATTGGATGTTTATTTATTCTATGTACTTTGATGTGGATTTTTTTGGGTTATTTGTTATTATTTATGGTTATTTATTATTGTGATATCAATAGAATATCCCCTAAAATACATATTTTTGGACCTTTCTTCTATTCAGTATGTTATAACATATATAAGGGCCTGTCTAAGGCCTTATAGTGTCCTCGTCTTGGGAGCTAATGTGTAGCCTTTGGATGCGGTATAATAATGTTGTATTAGAAAATTTTTATTTCCTTATTATATGGGGATATTATAGATAGTTTTTTCTAGGAGTATATCATAGATTGTGATGAATATTATACAGGTGCATTGAGAACACCTTTTCTGATATGAAGTTCGGGTTACAAATGGTATGTGATTGTTATTATTTTCTTTTTATATTAAACCTGAATGATTTCACCTTGTGTGAGGCACATATATTTTGAGGCTTATGATTTATTATGGTGTTTTAGATCTTGGCCCATTTTCATGAAGACTATGTTTGACTCTAATCCCATTGAAAAGAGTCCATTTCTATGCATCATAGTAGGAAAATAAGATTCACAAGGCATACATGTTCTTTATTTTGGTTGTATTCTAATGAGGGTTTTAGTTTTTTAAAGTTCTAAAAAACCGGTGCATTGTTTCCCCATATAATATTTCTGTGGAATTATACTCAGTTGGACCATAGTATATTCATCTATTTTGTCATGTCATGTGGATCCTATAGTGAGGAATTTTTCAGTGATAAATGTGTAGTCTATTCAAAAAAGGATATATATGGAGACAATTAAAGGATAGGTTCAATAATTAATGCCATAGTATTGACTCAATGATGGAATGGTATACCAAAGTGTTTATTCAAGGAAAATAAATTTTTTTCCTAAGAATAATGGACCCTTGTGGGTCATTGAGTTGTTGGTTTGGTTATTTAAGGTGACAATGGAAAACTATATGGTGTTTTCTTATACAAATTACAGGTGGGACTCTACTTAACTTGAATAGGTGGTTCTATGAAAAAACTGAGTGGTTTTGGAAAAATAGATGTGAATACTTTGTGATTGCTACCAAATTTTCGGTTTGTAGGACAAGATCAGTGGGATTCATGGCCCTATAATTCTCAAGATAGACTTTTTGTAGTGTGGTGGGAGTGTGGGTAGACGCTCATAGTTCTAGGAATGATTCCCATGTGTTGGATTATCATGCAATTAGACATGAAATGAGTGAGATTCCTTTGGTTATTGGGAGTTTCCAACATTTAGTGAGGAATTGTCAATGGGTTTGGAACATGATCATGGGTATGATTAGATGTGACTCATTTGAGAGTGATTCAAGTTATGTGACCAGGTTTCAAAGGAGCATGTAGTATTTGGGTTCTATTCAGGATGATGTAGGATTATAAGTGAGAATATCTAAGAGGGTTCTTAGTGTATCAATATACCTCTAGAAGTAGAGAGTGAGGTTGGAATGACTTCTTGGGAAAATTTTTTGGAATGCGATGGAAGGTACATACTGGGTACACACAATTATTTTTTGGGTTGTGGATCAGTGAACAGGTCATGTGCAGGTCTGTTGAGAGTTTTTCAGGTTAAGGAAGAACCCAAGAAGTGTTGTTCCAGTATTGTAGTAGTGGGATGATAATATAATGGTGGCCTGAGGTTCCAGGTAATAATGAGAGTAATCCCTCTATAAAAAGAGGTGACATCAGTGATAGATCAAGGTACTATAGTACAATCAATCTAGGGATTATGAATTAACACAGTTTTTTTAAGAGACATGATATAAACGGTTAATGGAAAGTGAGTATGGAATAGGAGTATTTTCATGTTAATTGTGTTGGGACATGTTTGGATCAGTTCTCAGGGAGTGGAGTAAGGAAGTCCATATGGTGGGGAGCACACCATTGACTATTATAAGACATTATTCTGGGTAGGTCAGGAATAGGCAGGTTAGTGTTGGGTGTTGGCACTTAGGTATGAGTGGGATGACCACATACAATCATTGTTTTCACCATGGTATCAATTTGAGGTAATATACAATGATGTTATTTATTTTTTAAAAACCACATTTGGGAAGTAGATATCATGGTGTTCAGAGTTGGTGTGTTAGTATTGATCTTGGAGTGGTTTTGATGTTATCCAAGGAAAATTTTTGTGGAGATCCATGATTCATGATACAATTCATGTGGTGAATCATGGTTTATCACAAGATTCAATGGTGAATTGTGATTTTTGACATGGTTTAGGGGGTAATCCAAGTTCCTGACATGGTTCAGGGGGTGGACTATGATTTATGACATGATTCATGGGGTGAATCATTGTTCACCACATGGTTTAGGGGGTTAATCAAATTCATCAACTGATTCAAGTGGTTAATCATATGATAAAATGTATCAATGGATATTGTAGGGAAAAATATTGAGTAGAAAGGGGATTTGGTGTTGTGGTTTTGGGAATAAATGATACCCTGTGTGGGGTGGTCATTAGTGGAAATGTTGAGTTATTGGTATGTGTTCTTTTGTTGAAACATCAGCAGTTGTGACCAATTATTTTAGGAAAAAGATAGCCTAAGATGGTCCAACTGGGGATCTTGCATGAGTTTGGATGCATTGATGTTGTAAAAATTTATAGAATATCCTTCTAGACATAGTTGAGCTGGTCCTAGGATTGGACTACGTGTTTTTAGATATGTTTTCATGTCCAAGATTTCTAGATAGAGTTGCATAGTGGAAGCATGTATGAAGATATGGAACATACATAATTATTTATCGGTGAATTGATGAATAAGATAGTTTGTGAGATGTGGTTTGAGGACTACTATATATTCTCAATGATGATAAAAGTTATAATGGGGGAGTTTATAATGACCCATGTCATTATAGGTTGGAAATTACATAGGGAACTTGAATTTTTTATCTAGTGAGTGGTTTGTTTTGATATTCAGGACTAAGAATGGGATTCCATGAATTTGAGAATCAATAAATGTTGTTCTTGGATTTGGTTCAAAGCTCAAGTGGTGACCTATGGTTTCAAGAGATAAATTGTGGAAGGACCATAAGTTGTGGATACTTGAAACAATGGTAGTAGAGGGTTCACGGTGAGAACATATTTTTCATTTGGTGAATATTTAGTATAGTGAATCAGGGAACCCCTAACTCGTGGATCATGGTGTGAACCATAATTTCACAAAATTAAAGTTTATTGGATGGTTTTTTATTAAAATGTATATTGACCCCTATAACACCCAACGATTCCACGTTATGCTTCTCTTTGAATAATACAATAGCTTGCATTGTACGCAACATCGAGTTCTAATACACCACGACAAATCAAACAAGCCATTATGAATAGTAATACCCAATTTTTCAAATTTTATAAACTTTATTTTTCAAAATGGACTTCATTTTTGGATTTGGAATATCCAAATTATCTTAGGGCGAGTTTTTTGGTATTTTTCTAAAAAATTTCAATTTTTTATGAATAGTAAAAAACACTATGTTATTGTTTAAAACTGACTTTTTTTAAATAATAATTTATTTTATTTAAATTTATTTTAAGTCAAAATAGATACATAATACTTGTATTAGTTCAATGTAATTCATTGAAGTCATTTTTTATAATAAAATTAGATGTATAAATTTTTATTGAACTTTTTACCATCTTTTACCAACCTTCTAGGCACGTTAGCAAATTTGCATAAAACATAATTTTACCGCTTCTTTGAATTGAATTTCCAAAATCCAAGAGACATATTTGATATCAGTAAGTAAAATTTGGTTCAATAAGATTCAAATAATTTTTGGCGAATAGTAACTTTTGACTTTTATTTACAGCGGTTAAAAGTAAATAGGGTTATTAAAGGTAAAAATGATATTATAATTACCCTGACACAGGTCCTAATTCTATTGTAGATATTTATTTCAACCAAAATAATCCTTAGGAATAAAATATTATTCTTTTGATCCACTTGGATTAGATTAGGAAATTTTTATTCTTTTATTTAAAGAAGAGTTAAAAGTATTAAATTTAAAGTTTCATAACTAAACCATTTTTAATATAGGGTTACACATAAGATAAATTCAACTATAAATATCAATTAGAAAGATAAAATTATTTCCTAAATATTGGTATTTTATTTATCATTTTTATACATTAAATAATTTATTTTATTTATGACCCAGTGATGATGCCATAATTACCAAATTAATGAATGATTAAAATAAATTATATTATAAATATCTAAATAAATGTAAATTGATACTTTTGATGAATTACACAAATTTTCTAGATTAATATGACATTTTAGGGTTGACTAGATGAATTTTTGTCGAAGTAATCATGTTGTTATGATTTTTACAAAAATCAAATACTAAATAGTGTCAAAATTGACGTAAATGAGTTTTTAAAACAAATATTATATTATTAAATGATATAATTTCCTAAAAATATAAGGTTTGGCCAAAGGAATTAAATAAGGATATATATATATATCAATAATTAAACACATTGGGTTCTATTGGATTTTTATAGTATTTTTATTAACCATTTCTTATAATAATACAAGAATACATGGTAAATGTTAAACTATTTATGCAAGAGTTAAATCTAAAATATGAGTTTAATATGGTCCTCTAAACCTATCTAAAACATATTGGTTGATATTATTTCGACCCATACCCACCTTATCTGAGAAATAAATCATTTTTGAGCCATTATAAACAGAATATGATTGTATAATAAACTAATATTTCAATTATTTCCTAAAATGACCCTCGCCTCTCTTATAAAAGGGAACTTTTCCTTCTCTAAAAATCACTCCTCCAATGCCATTTGGCTCTGCCTAACACAGATCAAATATCCTCCCAAATTTTCTCAATTCAACTAAGAGGCCTTACTTTAATCAGAAATCCAACCTAAGGATCCTTTTGATCAAATCAAAAGGAAGCACCCGAAGAGGAGGTAATAATTTCATCACCTCTTTCTATGTTCTTTTTTCTTCCACTTTTTCTTTCTTTGTTGTTTCCTGACCAAAATAGTAAATATAGTACCTTATATATACTATAATGTTATTATAAATATGGTACTACAATATTCATTATTCTATCGATCCAATGAATGACAAATTCACCATACATTCGTACGTACGACTTACTGTCTCCACGTCGTGGTGTAGTTTGTTATTCAACACTTAATTATTTGGATGGGTATAATAATGAGTATAACTGATGTAAATAATAAATATAACATGTTAATTATTCTTTATATATGATATAACATCCAATTAAATATGATTTCACCATCAATAGAATGGTATTTTCACTCGTGTGTACGTACGGATTATAGTCTCCACGAAGGCGATGAAATTCATTCCCCATCGTAACTATTCAAGACTAATTTTCATTTGATGATTAAAAATAATGTCTAATAAAATAATATCATTTGTTATATTAATAATATAAATACTATCCATAACAAAAATTACTTACGAAACAAAACATATAAAGGAAAATGAATCAGTTAACACCCAAAATGATGATACTACTGAAATATCATTAACAGAGAAATATTATAAGATCATATATCATATCATATTTATGTATATGGTTCTTTTATAATTTAATAAAAATGATTTAACTATTATACAGGAGGTTAACGTACCCTAAATCAAGTAAAATTACACGTTAAGGGATAAATTTCACAATCTCTTTATTATCTGAGGTTGTTTATACGTGAGTATCTACTAGGACTTCTTTATCATCCACATCTGTGTTTATTAAAAATGTATTTAAATTTTTTTTACTATTTACTAGAAAATGGGTAATAGTAATCTATACCCTTGTTTGACCATCTATAAAATGTTTTTATAGGAATCTTTCAATCGTTTTCCAAACAAGGTACTTTATGACCTTTTCGACAAATTATGGTAAGAATGTCTTTTTTAACTTATATGGAAGGTGCGGCTATTTTCTTCCATTATAACATCATCAAAGCTTCCCTTAAAATATTATATGAATAGTTTAAAAATAACTTTTTTATTTAATAATTATGAGACTTTTAAATGATTTCAAAACATAAATAGATATTTCTCTCAAATGGTTTTAATTTCATCTATGTCAACATCCTTTGATGGATTTTACACTTGTTCGAAGTTGATTTATTATAATAAAATCTTCCATATTGTATTGAAGGTTTTGTGATATTTTTGACCATGAAAGTGTTATTTTTATACCATTCATGGTTTATAGTTAAAGTATTAACATTTCGTATGCTAGTTTTAATACGAATGTTTATGTTATGTTTCAACCTTTTCATATGATGAATGCATTGGACATAGTAAGTGACAGGTGGATCCCGATATAGCTCCTCGATGCATTGGTAGGTCTCATAAGACAAACCAGTGTCTTGGCACAAGTCCTTGAAAAAATATTATTTTAATTCTTGGCATGAGGCATTGACTATGTGGTTATGATGTCTGGCATTATGCATTCCATCATTATGAAATTGACTATTGATATTTCATGTGATTATTCGACTAGTAGAATATCCATGTGAATAATTAAATGGAATTATTTGATTTATATTTTCCATATTGTGATTAATTTTATGTTTAAAAGGCTTTTGTTTTAGTCTTATACATAGCCTTAAATGTTTATGCTTATTTATGAAAGTTTCTTCTATACTGTTATCCTTAGTGAGCATCTGAGCTTACCCCTTTGTATGTTTTATTTTTCACAAGATGTGACGAAGTATTTTATGGTTGACATATAGGGATAGGCTAAGGAATATAAGTGTGTTCAAAGGGTACAATATGTGGTTGTTGTTTTTATTTCATGATGTAATGTAAAACTTATGTATGTATCTAATACTTCCAAGGATACTAAATTGATCGGTCTTTTGGGACATGATTCCTTATATCATGCCAATGTTTTGTAATAATTCACCGACTCTAGGTAACTACGGTCAGTGTGTTACAGTTGTTATTATAGGACTTTTAGTATAAACATAGGAAGCTAGATTTAGAAAAACTCTGATTAGAGAACATTACCCTAAGATAGACTTTGAGGATTAGTATAGAAGAACTTCCTAGAATTTTGGTAATGTAGATATTTTGTGTATATTACAAGAAATAAATCCCTATATAGATACGTTCAGGTAGTGGTGGATCTAGAACAAGTTTAACTATGAGTGAAAACTCCGACAAGGAGTTTCGAGATTGACCTGGGGTATCCTTGTACATGACAATCAGCCTTGTTGCACTCTTCGTTACGACACTCCTGGGGGATATGCTTAAGAAAATTAACATTTTATTTACAACCCATTATGAATTATTTATGAGTATATACTTTCTAAGGGAATTTTTGTTATTATTATGGATTATATCCATAAACTGTTAAATTTATGTTAATTGTTTTGAAAGTTTGGAATTATGTATTACAATTCCTAAAATAATCTAGTGTATGACATTGTTTAGAAATGGTGCCTAGTAGAAGGAATGGATACTGTATCAATGCACATAATCCATTTAGGGATATCCCTCCTACTCAAGATAATTATAATGGAGCTGGTGATACAACTGTTGCTGATCATCATATCACCATACAGGGACAACTCACTCGGGTTAGGAATAATAACCTTACCCGTATGGAGTAACCTGATCCATAATGTGGAGGATCAATGTTAGACCGCTTCATGAGGCAACAACCACCAATGCTCCGTGGGACTAAAAATCCATTTTTAGATGAGAAATGGATAAGTTCCTTAGATAAAATATTTTATGATTTTGGGAGTAGCGGAAGGGAAAACGTTGTCATGGAAGTTTATCACATCATAAGAGATACAGATCAATGGTGTTTATTACTTCAAAACACAAAGGAGGATAAAGAAGTATCAAGTATTTAATGGAGAGAGTTTAAAGATATTTTCTTAGAAAAATACTTTCCTTGTGACCATTGAGCAGATATGGAGAGACAATTTCTGACTCTGAGGAAAAATGAGGATGAGAATGTTGAAAAGTATAAGGCTGACTTTAAAAGGTTAGAATGGAATGCATCAGATTATATACATAACCCAAGGAGTAAGATTGACCGATTCTTTGATGTGTTAAAACCATTTCTACGTCGAGCATTGGTCTCAATATCCTTCTCATCGCATGAAGATATAGTCTCATGTGCTATCAAGACAGAAAATAAATTCTCTAATTCTTATGAATTTAAAGGAAAGTAAGGGAAGAAGAGATCTACTGAACACTATGGAAATTCAAATAAGGGGAATAAGGGAAAAGTTGAATATCCATCCTGTAGTAAATGGGGGAAGAAACACCTCGGTAATTTTCTAAAGGGAATGGGATATTTTTACAAGTCTGGTGAAAAATTCCACAAAGTTTGTGATTGTAAGGGAAAGAAAGACATTATCAATGTTTAATGCTATAATTTTAGAGAAATGGGGAATTATGAAAATGAATTTCTTAAGAACCAAGTAAACTTACCTTAGAAAAGGCTAAGGGATCAAGGCCAAGTTTATGTGATCACTACTGCTGAGGTTGAATCTCCAAATGATGTAGTGGTAGGTAATTTAATGGTTTCCTCAAGTTTATCCAATGCTTTATTTGATTCTAGATCATCACATTGTTTCATATCTTCCCAGTTTTCTAAGAAAATTAGACATTTCTAATTTGATTTATCATGAGAGTGGTCAGTCAAAACTCCCAAGGTAAGTATCATTATAACAAATTTTTTTGAATCAGTTACCATTAGGACATATAAACATTATTTATCTACTGATCTCATCATCATACCCATGATTGGATTTGATAAAATCCTTGGTATGGATTGGATTTTGGACCATGATGCAAAAATTTATTATAATAATAAGAATGTTACAATTTCCGATGATGATAAGGAGTACCTTATCTTTATGGTAGAAACATCACCATCTGATTCTTATCTAGATCCATCCCTAGTAGTTATACTAAATTCAATTATTGGGAGGAAGAGAGTGTAATAACTATGGGTGAGGAAAGTAATATTCAAATAGAGGATGTACCTATTGTGCAAGAATATGTTTATTTGTTTTCAAAGGATTTACCTGGGAATCCTCCAAAATGTAAAATTGAGTTTTCCATTGATTTAATTTTTGGTTTAAGGCCTATATCGAAGACCCATTATAGAATGTCCACTGTGGAATTAGGGTAACTAAAGAAAAAACTATAGGAATTGATTAATAAGTGATTTATTCTCCCTAGTGTTTCTCTATGGGGATCCCTTGTTCTTTTTGTTAATAAGAAATACATATCTATGAGGTTGTGCATTGACTACAGGGAGATCAATGCTATAAGAATAAAGAACAATTATCCACTACCTTGAATCAATGATTTATTTGATCAAATTCATGGAAATAAATATTTTTCAAAGATTGACTTTCGATCAGGATACCATAATTTGTGCATGAAGAAGGAATACATTCCAAAGAAATCATTTTAAACTAGGTATGGGCATTAAAAGTTTACAGTAATTCCTTTTGGACTGACTATTGTACCCTCTATCTTCATGGATCTAATGAAAAAAAAATCAAGGAATATCTTAATGAATTTTTAGTGGTATTTATTGATTATATCTTGGTATAATCCAAAATCTATGAAGATCATGAAAATCACTTGAACACTATTCTAAAGACTCTTAGAAGAAATGAATTATATGGGATGTTCAGCAAGTGTGAATTATGGCTTCAGTAGATTTCTTTTCTTAGACATATTTTCTCTAAGGATGGAATCTCTATTGATCCTTCAATGACCAAGGAAATCTAGGAATTCCATGCACCGATGAGTATAACTGAGGTACATAGTTTTATTGGTTTAATAGGTTATTATCAGCATTTTGTCTAGAATTTTTCCCGATTGGATAACCCATTAACCAAGCCCACAGTTAAAGGTGTTAAATTTTTTTGGACAAATGAGTGTGAAGAATGTTTTAAAGAACTAAAGAGAAGATTAGTCAATGATCCTATATTGACTCTACCTTCATGGAATGGTGGGTTTGTTATTTATAGTGATGCTTCAAAGAAAGGACTTGGTTTTTTCCTTATGCAGAATGATATGGTTATTACCTATGCATCATGAAAGCTAAAAATTCATTAAAAAACTATCCTACTCATGATCTTGAGTTAGCAGCTATAATATTTTCTTTGAAGATATGGAGATACTATCTCTATGGGGATAAATGTGAGATATATACTGATCACAAGAGTTTGAAGTATATCTTCTCACAAAAAGAACATAACATGAGGCAAAGGCAATGGCTTGAAGTGCTCAAAGATTATGATTTCACTATACACTACCACCCGGGGAAGGCAAATAAGGTGGAAGATGCTTTGACCGAAAAGGATCGTGGAGTTTTGAACAATATGAGAGTTGAAATGTATTCTATGTTCATGGATCTAGTAAACATGGATATGGGAATAATCATGGAAGGTGAAACATCATTACTTTTTCAAAGGGTTTCCAAACCATCTTTAATAGAAATGATAAAAAGTTCTCAGGCTGATGATGAGAAGTTTCAAAAGAAAATTAAAGCTGTGAATGATGGGATATTGATTGACTTCGTATATGAAAATGGAATTTGGAAATTTGGGAAGATACTTTGTGTTCCTAACTTACTTGATCTAAAAAGGGAATTGTTGGATGATTCTATTAGATCCAATTTCTCTATACACCATGGTGGCACTAAGATGTATAGAGATTTTAAGGAACATTTTTTTATGGGACAACATTAAGTGGGAGATTACTGATTATGTGTCAATATGTATGGTTTCTCAATAGGTTAAAGATGGAAAACAACATCCAAGAGGAGTTATGAAACCTCTTCCCATACCTGAGATGAAATTGAATGATATTAAAATGATCTTTGTCATGGGGCTACCAAAAAATCCTGCATGTAATGATGCAATATGGGTCATTGTTGATTGTCTTTCTATGTCAGAAAATTTTCTTTCTATAAGAGTAGATTTACCACTTGAATGTTTTGCAAGACTATATATTAAAGAATTTTTAATACTTCACAGAGTAACCCTATCGATTGTTTCTCATCATGATTCCCATTTTACATGATGATTCTGGAAAAGTCTTCAGAAGGCCCTGGATACTAAACTCTGTTTAAGAAATGCCTACCACCCTCAAATTGATGGACAATCAGAACGGACTATTCAAACCGTAGAAGACATGTTGAGATCTTCCTCACTTGACTTTCAAGGTATATGGGATCAATATTTTCATCTGGTAGAACTTTTCTATAACCATAGATTACATTCAAGTATTTAGATGGCACTATTGGAAGTGTTACATAAAAAGAGATGTCTCACACCAACTTGTTGGGATAATGTTGGTGAAAGAAAACTTGTTGGCTCAAAAATTGTTGAGGAAACAATGGAAAAGGTGAAGATTATCCGAACCCACATCAAAGAAGCTCAAAGTAGGAAAAAGAGCTATGTTGATAACTGAAGGAAGGAGTTGGAATTTCATATAGGATATCATGTTTTCTTGAAGTTATCTCCATGGAAGGTAGTTATAAGTTTTGGTAAGAAGGGTAAATTGAGTCCCGGGTACATCGGAACTTTTGAAATTCTAGAAAGAATTGGAGTTGTAGCTTACTATTTGGTAATGCTGCAAAATCTCTCCAAAGTTCATGATGTGTTCCATGTATCACTGTTGAGAAAATACATGCCTGACCCAATGCATGTACTCACCAATGAAGAAATAGAACTGGAACCTGATATTTCTTATTGTGAAGAGCCTATCAAGATTCATGATACTAGAGAATATGTGCTGAGAAATTGGATGACTCGTCTGGTAAAAGTTCTAGGGAGAAACCACAAGATGGAAGAGGCAACATGGGAACCCAAGGAACTTATAATGAAGAACCACCCAAATATTTTTGTGAAGTAGTATTCTAGAAATTTTGAGGATGAAATTTTTGAAGTAGGGGAGAATGTAACACCCCAAGCTTATACGACACACTTCTCTTTGAATAATACAATAGCTTGGGTTGTACCCGACTTCGAGTTCTTACACACCACGACCAATCAAACAAGCCGTTATGAATAGTAATACCCACTTTTTGAAATTTTATAAATCTTCTTTTTAAAAAGGAACTTCATTTTTGGATTCAGAATATCCAAATTAGCTTATGGTGAATTTTCGTATTTTTCTGAAAACTTTCAATTTTGGATGAATAGTGAAAACACTAAGATATTGTTTAAAACTAAATTTTTATTTAAATAATTATTTATTTTATTTAAATTTATTCTATGTAAAAATAGACACATAATACTTGTATTAGTTCAATTTAATTCATTGGAGTTATTTTTATAATAAAATTAGATGTTTAAAATTTTATTGAACTTTTTACCGTCTTTTACCCACCATCTAGGAACGTTAACAAATTTGAATAAAACGCAATTTTAACGCTTCTCTGAATTTAATTTCAAAAATCCAAGAGACATGGTTGATATATTTAAGTAAAATTTGGTTCAATAAGATGAAAATAAATTTTCGAGAATAGTAACTTTTGACTTTTATTTACCATGGGTAAAAGTAAATAGGGTAATTAAAGGAAAAAATGATTGTCACGACCCGCCGTCGGGGCCTGTGCCGTGACTACCCCAAGCCCGCCTTCCATAGGCCAGGGGCTGGCGACTAGCACCAAGGCGTAAATCCCGGTAAAAAGGGAAGGCATTGCCTTTGTAAAGTAAACAAGCACCACAGAGTAAGCAAGCGAAAAAGTAATCACTAAGTAAAAACAGAGTACAACTGAAGTGCGGAAAAGTAAAAGGGCCAGTATACAAACCCAAACTAAAAGTAAAGTACAACTCGAAAGGGAAAACAACAACTGTAAAGTAAAAGCCGCTACACCGATCTGTCCACTGGAAATCCCACCTGAAGGGTGGGTACAGATAGCTCCACTGCTCCTCGGGTTCTGCCGTCCGCTCCGAGCACGTCCTGCCCAGTGGTCCACCTCCAGGTACTGTCCTACTCTGCAAGCCTCAACCACGATCAACGATGTCCATCGTCTGCAACCAACACAACGTAGTGCAGGCATAGCCCGTGCAGGGGTGAGTATAAGCTACTCAGTAGGGACCCCAAGACCCCCGAAGGTCTCCCAAAATCCACAAAGGATAAACCACAAAAGGAAGATACAAACACGAAGTAATTAACTGACACTGCTTAGGTATATTCCCATACATATATCTAAGTCATCAATTTCAATACGCTCCAACCTCCGAGCCCAAGTACAACTCATTCCACACAGGAAAGTATATGTATTCCACACAGGAAAGCAAAACGAAATCCACACAGGATAGCACAACACAATCCACACAGGAAAGCAACAGGATTCAGCTCACACAGGATATACTTCTTCGTAAGACGATAGAGATAATCAGATGTAGCCACTGATTCTTCTAAGTCGTCGGACCCACAAAGGATATATAGGTACTAACCCTCGCAATGACCCATACAGGATCGATCATGAAGTTGAACCCAAAGCTATTGGGAAACTCCTTCTCCATCAAGTACAGTGGTTATGCTGCTACAACCAAGCGCACCTCTGTCGTGGGTCTGCCGCTACAACCAAGCGCTCCCCTGTGCCGCTACAACCAAGCGAACCACTGTCGTGGGTCTGCCGCTACAACCAAGCGCCCCCCTGTGCCGCTACAACCAAGCGCACCTCTGGGCTATCCGTAACACACCGAGTCGTTTGATCAGTATTCGTCAAGTCTCAACCGGCTCTAGGGTTTCCGCACACAGCATGCTCGTTCCGGGAGGGTCCACTCCACGAGCTAAGAGGTCGATGCATCAACTGACATGTAGTCCGGCGTTGATGTATCCCAAGATGTACCGTAGTGATCACTGCCGAAAACACGGAGGATTCCCATACCGTTTTCATCATCGTCGCAGTCGAATCCACTGAGGATCTCTGTACAGTCGTCGTCGTCACAGTAGCGGTCGCAGCCAGCTCTAGGGTTCCTGCACACAGCAAGCTCGTTCAGGAGGGTCCGCTCCACGAGCCGAGAAGCTGATACATCAACTGTCACAAAGTCCAGAGTTGATGTATCCAAAAGTTTCGTATCGTCAACAGGAACTCAACGCAACAGACGACGCGTTAATCGGACGCCCGGTCTGAGAGTTATTGGCTTTTCCGTTCCAGGGGCCCGGTTGGTTTTTAAGGAAAAACCAACCCGACCATACTCCAACTACGTCCAAATCTCAGGCGGAGTATGCCAAAAGATCCTTCTCACTAAGAGGAACTCAACAAAGCTGACGGCACGTCAATCGGACGTCCGTAGCTCAAGATATGAGTGTTTCCGCTCCGGGGGCCCGGTTGGTTTCGTGTACGAACCAACCCGGCCGAACTCAAAGTATTCCGAAACCTTGAGTGCGATATACCGAAACGACCGTCTCGATCCAAGGATCGCATCTCCGCTAACGGCGCGTCGTTTGGAGATCCTTAGCCTGAGTTATGGGCATTTGAATTCAAATCGCTCGGTAACGGGGGTTTCGGGCCCGGGCCGACCCGGCCCGAGACCCCCCGGTTGACCCGAACCGGGTCGACCCGGCCCGGCCTGGCCTGGCGGACCGGCCAGGCGTCGGTCCGGCTGGACGCAGCGCACTGGGCGCGCTGCCAGCTCGGCCGAAGGCCGAGCTGATTGGAAAACGGGGGGGCGCTGCCCCCCCTTTGTAACCCCCCCCCCAATATGGGGGGACATTTATGCTACCCAGGGGAATTTAATTCCCCCGGTTTCCATCTTTCCGGCCGGCCCGACTTGGCCGGCCGACTTCTTCTCAACAGGACCGGCAAGGGCCGGTCCTCTTCTCCGGCTTCCGACACCGGCGGCCCGGCTGGCCTCCGGTCATCTTGTTCCGCCGCGGCCCTGAACCGGTCGTGGCCTTCGTCGTCCGGCGCGGTGTGACGTCACCGCGCCCCTCCTCCGTGGCCCCGCTCCGGCCGCGATGCCTTCGATTTTGTTTGACGCGGCGTGATGGCGCCGCGCAATAATTGTCGTGTGATTCCCGCGTGGTGCGACGGCACCACGCCATCTCGTTCCATCCGCAAGAAACAATCAAGAACAAAGGAGGGGGGTTTGGCCGTGTTTGTGCAGTCCAGCCCCCCTCTCGTTAAACGATAACATTTATTCATTTATCCTCGAAGTTCGACATTCTAGAATCAATAATGGAAAAATTAAATAAAACAACAACAATCCCCTACCTCGGTTTCAAGAGCGGACCACGTCAACAAACCGCGGAAGACAAGCATCGCGGAGGTCAGGCGTCGCGGAAAACGGCGTCGTTCCTTCAACGTTGGTGGAAGAAGTGCTCGGTGATGTCGAGTCGAGTCGAAACTCTCAGAATACTTTGTGGGCGGCAGTGCTTCCCTTCCTTGCTCTGGTTGAAGAAGGTAGAAGGTGTTGCTTCACGTTCTTTGGAGACGTGGATCGTTCTTCTTCGAGAGGTTGAAGGTCTTCTAAAAGTTCTTCTCCTCTCCTTAGTTCTCCCCACAAAGTTTATGCCAACTCAAAGAGAAGAATAGAATCTCTCATTTTAATGTTGGCAAAATGATTTCAAAAGAAATCAAACACTCAAAATAATTAATTAAGTTGGTTTAATTAATTAAATGCAAAGTGTTGGCAAGAATTTCAAAAGTTTGAAATTCAAATAAACCACACTTAACTCACCTCATTAATTAAACAAGTTTTCAAATTAATAAGAGAGGAGTTATATGGGAGTTTTAAGGAGTGTTAAGGAGTTAGGCTTCGTGTGGGCCCCACCACACTTAATCCTCTCAAGGGAGGTTAATTGGATGTGGGTCCCACCTCTAACTCCCTTTGGGAGGATATAACCAACATGGTTAAAAATAAAATGTGTTACCACATTTTATTTAACTTCATTTTAATTCCCCCAAAACTAACTCTCAACCTGCATAAAACGCAACCTCAGAAAAGGTCTCCTTAAGAGAATATCGACGCTGTGAGTTCATCGGTGCCCTCAGAATTCGATTCCGGGCACCGGTTCAAAAGTTAGAAAAACCCACTCGTTCGTTCACTGAACGTACCCGAGCCAAACTTCGGAAATTGATTCCGGGCACACCGGTCCTCGGAATCAGGTGCCGTCAGAAACCGCGCTCTTGTAAAATTCTAAAGAAAATTAAGAAAAAATTTCCCTTGAATTTTACGGGTCTTTACAATGATATTATAATTACCCTGGAACATTTATTAATTCTATTGGATTAGTGTATTTCTTCCAAAATCAACCTTAGGAATAAAATATGACTCTTTTGGTCCACTTGGATTAGATTAATAAATTTGTTATTATTTTATTTAAAGAAGAGTAAAAAGTGTTAAATTTAAAGTTTAATAACTAAACCATTTTTAATATAGGGCTACACATAAGAAAAATTCGACTATAAATATTAATTAGAAATATAAAATGATATCCTAAATAATGGTATTTTATTTATAATTTTTAGACATTAAATAATTTAATTTATTTACGACACAATGATGATGAAGTAATTACCTTATTAATGAATGATTAAAATAATTAATATTATAAATTTCCAAATAAATTTAAATTGAGACTTTTGATGAATTCCATGAATTTTATGGATTAATAAGACATGTTAATGTTAATTCAATGACTTTTTTTCTATGTAATCATGCTGTTATAATTTTCAAAAAAACCAAATAGTAAATAGTGTCAAAATTGACATAAATGAGTTTTTTTAAAATATTATATTATTAAATGATATAATATTCCTAAAATATAAGGTTCAGACAAAGGAATTAAATAAGGTTAGATAAATTAATAATAAACCACATGGGATTTTCTTGGCTTTTAATAGTATGTTTATTAAAGATTTATTATAATAATACTTGAATGCATGGTAAATGTTAAACTATTTAACCAATAGTTAAATATAAATGATGAAGATAATATGGTGACCTAAACCTTTCCAAAAACCTATTGGTTGAGATTATCTCGACCCATACCCACCTTATCCTCTAAATAAATCATTTTGGAGCCATTATAAACCGAATATGATTGTATAATAAACTAATATTTCAAGCCTTACCTAAAGTGACCATCACCTATCTTATAAAAGGATACTTCCCCTTCTCTCAAAATAACACCTCCAAAGACATTTGGCTCGGCCAACCCCAGCTCAAATGTCCTCCCAAATTTACTCATTTCAACCTAGAGGCCTTACTTTTATCAGAAATCCAACCTAAGGAGCCTTCCGATCAAATTAAATGGAAGTACCTAAAGAAGAGGTAATAATTTCATCAACTCTTTTTAAGTTCTTTTCTTCTTCCACTTTATCATTCATTGTTGTTTCCATAACAAAATAATAACTACAGTGCCTTCTACATACTGTGACTTTATTATAAATATGGTACAACCATATTCATTATTCTATCCATCCTATGAATGACAAAGTCACCATACGTTCGTACGTACATCTTACCATCTCCACGTCGTGGTGTAGTTTGTTATTCTATAATTAATTATTTGGATGGGTATAATAATGAGAATAACTTATTCAAATAATAACTATAACATGTTAATGATTCTGTATATACTATATACCATCCAATTAAATATGATTTCACCATCAATATAATGGTATGATCTTTCATTCGTACGTACGGATTACCATCTCCACAAACGCGATAAAATTAATTCTCTATCGTAAATATTCCGGACTAATTTTCATTTGATGATTAAAAATAATGTTTAAGAACATAATATCATTCTGGATATGAATAATATACCTCTAATCCATAACAAACTTGACTTACATAACAAAACATATAAAGGAAAATGAATCAGGTAACACCTGTAACATTGATACTACTAAAATATCATTAACAGAGAATTATTATAAGATCATATATGATATAATATTTATGTATATATTTCTTGTATAATTTAATAACAATGATTTAACTATTATACCCGAGGTTAATCTACCCTTAATCAAGTAAAAGTATAAGGTAAGTGTTAAATTTTACAATCTCTTTATTATCCGAGGTTGTTCATACGTGAGTATCTACTGGGACTTCTTTTTCATCAATATTTGTGTTTCATAAAAATGTATTTCAAATTTTTTTTACTAATTAATAGACTATGGGTTAAAGTCATTTATACCCTTGTTTTACCTTCTATAAAATCTTTTGAAAGGAATCTTCTCATCATTTTCCAAACAAGGTACTTTATTACCTTTTTGACAAATTAAGGTAAGAATGTATTTTTTAACTTATACGGTGGGTGCACCTATTTTACACCATTATAAAATCATCAAAGCTTCCCTTATAATCTTATAATAATATTTTCAAAATAAATTTTTTCTTTTATAATTATGGTACTTTTAAATGATTTCAAAATAGAAAGAGATATTTCTCTCAAATGGTTGTAATTTCATCTATGTCAATATCCTTTGATGGATTTTACACTTGTTTGAAGTTGATTTATTATAATACAATATTCCATATTGTATTGAAGTTTTTTTGATATGTTTGAATTTGGATGTGTTATTTTTATACCATTCATGGTTTATGGTTAAAGTATTAACATTTCGTATGTTTGTTTTAATACAAATGTTTATGTTATGTTTCAACCTTTTAATATGAGGAATGAATTAGACTTAGTATGTAACAGGGGAGCCCACTATAGCTCCTCGATGCATTAGTAGGTCTCATGAGACAAAATAGTGTCTTGGAATAAGGCCTTGACAAAATCATATTTGTATTCTTGGCATGAGGCCTTGACTATGTGGTTATGATGTCCGACATTATGCATTCCATCTTTAGGAAATTGGATATTGATATTGTATGTGATTATTTGACTAGTAGAATATCCATGTGAATAAGTAAATGGAATTATTTGATTTATATATGCCATATTATTCTGAATTTTAAGTTTAAAGGCTTCTGTTTTAGTCTTATACATTTCCTTAAATGTTTATCCTACTTTATGAATGTTTCTGCTATATTGTTATCCTTACTGAGCATTTGAGCTCACCCCTTTCTATGTTTTATTTTTTCTGGGATGTGAAAAAGTATAATATGGTTGACCAGAAAGTATAGGATAAGGGATATAAGTGTTTTCAAAGCGGAAAAGGTGTTATTGTTTTTTTATTTCATGATGTAATGTAAAACTTATGTATATATCTAGTACTTCCAAGGCTACTAAACTGATCGATCTTTTGGGACATGATTCCTTGTATGATGAAAATATTATGTAATAATACACTGACTCTGGGTAACTAGGTTCGGGGCATTACTACCCCACTATTTTTTTCTGATGAAGCACATGGACAAGATGAATGATGGATGACTCCCCCTTTCTCTTCTCCCCCTTGATTTTGGGTGGTTCCTGATGAAAATTATAGTGATTTTGAATAGTATTATATCTATATTCTTTGTTTATTTCATAACTAATAATATCATTCATTTTTATTTAGGTTTATGGAGTTTAATTCATCAAATAATGGTATAATTGACTGAGATGTATGGGTCTTTTTCTCATCTGTCATAGAGGAGGAACCAAGATGTTGTCTACATGAAATCACATGTCATTTTAGTGAATGTTTTACACTCGAATAATTTATGCATAGTTTTCAATAATTTTGGTAAAATTGACTATTAAAATGAGTATTTAATTTGGGTATTTTGTGTGGCTTAGTTATGGGTATGTGTTTGGAGTGGATCACACCTCCTTTCTTGAGGTTTTGGTGAATGGGTGATGAATAATGAGTTTTATGGAATTAATACCTATTTAAATTAAATGGTTTAGTTAATTATAATTTGATTATAATTAATTATTGATGGTTCTTGGGGTGATATCGGTTCCTTTGAGTGTGGATGGGACTTCATTGGCTTGGACAAGGCTCAGTAGAGCTCACTGGGGGTTTAACTCGATGTTCCAGATTAGTGGCCCTTATGATACAATCTCAAATGAATTTTTATTTATGAGGGTAATTTCTATATAACTTCATGGGTTGGATAATGGTGCTTAAGTACTATTATATTCATCTTGGGAGATGGAGGGGTAGGGTTGAGCATCCCAAGATGAGACCAAGTCCACTTTAGTTTTTAAGGTGTTCAAAGTCACTTGGTGACTATTTCGTCAAGGGAAAAGAGTGTCGATTGAGTTGATTTAAGTCATTAAGAAGGTCTTGGGGGTATGAGTCGGTAGGAAAATATACTATATTGGGTTTATAGGTATAAAGGGAAGGCATGAGAGGCTTGGGGATAGGTGATAATAAGCGAGATGGCCGCACATCTCACGAGAAATGAGGAAATCCCTCCTAAGGTTGTAGGAAAATCTCAATGTGTGATTGGAGTGGAAAGAGTCCTTCAATAAATGGTTTTGAATGATGGATAGAGGTTTACTATGGGTGATGAGTTGAGAAATATCCCTAAGGAGATGTGGGGAGCTACCCAATGTGGGTCGAAGGGTTTTTTCGTAACTTTCCATTAGGATTCCAATGGAGTTTTGTTCAGAAATTAGACCATGTCTGTTGAGGCTTGGGTTAGGTAGAACATGATGCCTTGGGATAGTCCTAGATTAGTGATACCAAGAGTAATGAGGATATTGGTTATGTTAGACCATACCATGAGGTTTGGGTTAGAGGATCATTTAGGATGTGATTTCATCATAAGTTAATAATCTTGAGTAGGTATTAATGAGCAGAGACCACGATGGGTCTAGAGGAATCAGTGGGAACCGTGATGGGTAAGTTAAGACATGTTCATAATGAGGGGATATGTATCAAGTGACTTGAGACTTGGGATAAGTCAATGAGATTTGTGATTTATATACCAAATAGGTTAAATACCCTGAGACGGTGATGAATTAGTGTATGAAAGATTAAAATAACAACCCCTTCAGATCTAGTTTCGTTGTAAAAAACATTCTTATCTCCCTTTAATGTATTAGTGTAAGAAAATAAATGAAAGAAAATATTAGAAACAATAATTTTACTTGGTTCACCCTGACTAGGATACTTCTAAGGAGTATACAATGGAAATGTTCTGAAGTATCAAATCCACTAAGGCTCACTACCAAAATAAACTTCAATCTAGATCACTTTTATGTCAAATCTCACTTCCCTTATAATGTTCAGAGTAGACTCATTGTCCCTTCTAGTTTACAACCAATAAAAATTTTAAATATCACTATTCTCTCAAATAAATTTTTCTCAATTCTCCTCCAAAAAAATATTCTATTATTTTGAATCACCTCATAATTTTTTCACACATATATGAGTGTTCCATGAAGTCTTGTGTTTACTCTCTAGATGAAATCCACTTTTCATTATACTATTTGTTAGTGGAAATTGCTTTTGAGAACTATTTTATCATCTTTTTGAACTCTATTATACCCTATTTGAACTTTCTTACATCCATCACAAACTACCTTTAACCACATGGCATGATTTTTATATATACAAACCTTTCTTCGTGGACCGCCTTTGCATCATGGGCAATTGATTCCTCATGAACCTATTCTCCATCATAGAATCCTCCCCAACAAACTCTTCTCCTTTGCGGAATGCACCATCATGAACTACTTTATACTTCCCTAAATTCTTTTAGTGATGATATTATTTAATTAAATTCACTACTTTAATGATGTGATTAGGTTCCTTTATATAGGAAAATAAATCCCACTAATCCCACTAATCATAAATACCCAAAACACTGATGTGGTAAATCCTTCCCCATGAACTTTCTATGTGGTCCACATAGTACATTTAATCACTCATGGTGCACCTTAAATCATTTCCTTCTAAAAATGGCATGACTCCCAAGAATTTACATCACAAATACTAAAAATCACCACCCTCATCCAAAAAACATAAATCTCCTCATAGACTTCCTTTGTGGTTCACGTAGCATGTTATGAGTCCACATAGAATTGATATGAAGAAATATTTCATTTTTTATTCTTCTTATCCTTTCCACATACCTCTTATGTGGTTTTCAATGAACTATTGCACTACTATGTAGTACATGAACTCTATGTTTCTCGGTTCATGAACTGCGGTTCACGAAATCCTTTTTCGAAAAAATATTCTTTTTCATAAAACAAACTCTTGATTTTGAGGCCCATAAATTTGGAAAAAACTGGGAAATTTTCCCACAATAAATATTTTATTCAAAGAAACCAACCATATTAAAAGGTTTTCATACATATTTTTCAACATACACAATCACCCAAAAAACACAAATATGGTCTCTTGAGGTATGTTTTCCCAATAGTGATGGAATGTGATCCCTCCTTATGTTTCAAGTGATTTTTAGATCTTACCATTACAAGCTTATGTTGATGTGCTGATGTGACCTCCCCATAGTTTTTGGGGATGGGTATTTGTGATTAGACCTCCCCAAAGTTTATGGGGATGGTTCGGTGTTATTGGACCTCCCTAGAGTCTATGGCGATTGGTCTATGTGCTTGTGACCTCTCTGAGCACCCAGGGATATATTGGTGTTCTTGTTGGACCCTTCCTTGAGAGTCTTGGGTCTAAGACCTTACCATGAGTGGCTCGGGTTGGTGTGCATAAATTGAACCTTACCTTGATCAAGATTTGGTCAAGGTACACCCTAGGGGCTAGGTCATGGTATGCTATGATGCATGACCGATGGAACCTTGATAGAGTGATTAGGTAGTGGGTTGATATATATATATATATATATATATATATATATACATATGACCAAGCCCTTACTCTTCAGTTATTGGGCCGTGGTTTGGATGTTTCCCTACCCTAATTCGTTGAGTACATTTTTGGCATTGGTTATGGTCTCACGAGGCTATAAGTGGATTTTGATATGGCCCCAAAGCAGGTGTGGTCGGGTTTATAGTGGCCTTGTTAAGAACTAATGACCCTATGGGAATGTGTAGGTTGTAGAGTATTGTGGTGACCTTGTTAGTGTAAAATAACTTGATGATGTAGTTTATTTTATAACTTATTTCCCTTGTGAATACAAACACATTTGATGGCATATATTAGGGGTTTTTGGTGAGATCCTACTGAGTTTTATTCGCTAACCCTACATAGGAATCTCGGTGTTCATGCAAACCATTTGTATGAATTTCATTTAGAGAATGGGATGTGTATGGGGTCATGATGGCATGGATGAATCATATTGGAGACATGGTTTGTGAGGCTCGAGGATGGAAGTAAGGCCACTTGTGTGGTGTGTTTTATTTTCGGTTTATTTTTTATTTGGGACCAACCTAGTGGGTGATCATTGTATGAATTGTATGATAGCATCATTTGTTATTATATTTGATTGGATTTTTATTTATTATTTATACTGTGATATGGATGTTGTTTAGTTATTTATTCATATTTATTGATACTATATTGAGGAAATATTTTTCTCAATGCATGTTTTATAACCACACTGCTACTCAAAAACCTATAGAATTTTGGGAGGCAGACTTTGATTTCTATTGTTTCCTCATCCTGGACACAAATGGGTGGCCCATGGCTGTAACATCACAAAATGTCTCTCTAATACCTCAAACCACATTGAAACATATCTCACAATGATATAAACTAATTTAATTAAAATCTTTTCCTTTTACCCCAAAACCAATTCCTTTTAATTATACTGTCATAAAATGTTTTTTAATCCTTGAAAGACAAGGAATGATTAAATTTATTGAAAATTAACCATAAAATAGGTATGAAAACTCTACCCTTCATCATGATTTTCATCCTTAAAAAACTAGTGGATGTGGAAGGGTGTCACTCCCTTTCCATGGAATGATACCCATCAGTGTGATCCTTACCACAAATAATTCACATTCACCACTAAAATCCATGAGTTGGATCATGGGTTCTTCCCTCATGCTTTCAACAAGAAAAAATACAAAATTTCTCACTGATCCAAGGTGGTTCCCAAATTATGTACCCTAATCCATGCCATCCCATACATATAAAAATGTACCAATAACTATGAAACTAAACTGAACATAAAAAAGATATGCAATCAATATTGTAACTACAACCCAAAGACTACCTACAAGATAACCCTTCCTAATAAAACCCAAAAAAATCACCCATTTTGACTTCTCATTGCTATAGTATCCCATGAACCAAAATCTTCGAGTCCTATCAGTTTTTTTCATCAAATAAAAATCTCAAATGAAACCTATAAATCATTATCGCTACAAGTACATTTTTTTTACCTACCCATTGAAGATTTATTGAAATTTCCTACCACCATCACTCTATGTAGAAACCCATTTGTATACTTCTCACCCTACACTACACCCTCTAGCACATTCAGGCTCAATTGTTTCCATCATAGAAAAACTATAAATTTAACCAGTTTCGGACCTATAAAAATCTATCAAACAACTTAGAAAAAAACCACCAAATCATTTATACTAGTAATAATCAATTAGATCATTCTAGAAACACCCAACCAAAGATAAATTTGTACTCCAAATTAAACCCAAATACCTAAAGCCCAAAATATTACATTGTGATAACTAAGAGTGTCAGATTTATGAAACAACCTCTTCATGGTTAATTATTTATTGAACCATTAGAAATACCCCCAAAATCATCAAATTTTCTATCACCATCCCAAAATTAGATAAATAAGTTATTAAAAGGAACATATTCCTACTCTATTGACCACATGCCTCAAATAACTCTATAGTCATTCCAATCATTACTTATCATCCCAAAACCAGTACTCACCTATAATTGATATAATCACTATTTAAAAAATAAATTATTGAACCAATTACTAAATCTTTGTTCATTAACTAGTAAATCATTGTATGTATCCATATACTTTTCCACACTAAATTAAGTATACAACTGCTATCCCGCTTCACCTAGAAAGAAATGTATTCTCAGAGTGAAACCCTGGTATATCACTGCCTCAATAAGGCAAAAAAAGATAAATATATCATTAAATTTCCTAATCCCATTCCAATATAAGTTAAGATAAAATAATATAATAAAGAGAGTTATATATTTCCTTTAACTATACCTTTATCGGTATGGAAACTTAATGAAAAAAATGAATAAATACACCAAAAATACACCCAAAATGAACATGATTCCTAAAAAAACTTAAAACTAACATCTTATTCAACCCATAATTTATTACCCACCCACCCACCCCCCTAAAAATTAACTGAATCTACTAAACCTTTTTTCAAGGGACCTATATCAAATAACAAGAAGAAATCTTGGGTCATTACAAGCCAATACATCCCAAGTGATCCTTCCATATCCCAGGGAGTATCCTCACAAAAGTAGTTAATTCCTTTCCAGATGAAATATGTCCCATTTGGATCTATTTTCAAAAATTTCAATAAATTCAATAAGCTAAATCGCTTTACCCTAGGATAACCCACCCACTATCAACACCCAACCGAGAAGAAACCTCACATCACCTAGTTTTATCCAACCTTATATATGAAAATTGTATTCCATATGAGGAATTACCACTATGATATATAACTAATATTAAGGGATCAATGAAAATCATAAAATTAAATCATATTTATAGAAAAATACATTTTTGTATCCTCAACCAAATGTTATCAAACAAAACTTTTTCCAAAACCATTTTCACACCATTTTAAAACCCTTTAAAATTTATTAATATTATTATCATAAAGGAAAGAATCCTATTTCAAACCATTTAAAATATATTATTTTGAAAACAACCATGTTTCAAAAACTAGTCATGTTTTAAACCAACCTATGTCATTTATTATAAGAAACCCCCAAATGTCCCATCAAAAAATGCCAACAAAAATATACTAATTGTGTTACATAACTCTATTAAAATAAATTTATAAAAATTGGTTCAAATCAAAAGAAACTCAAAAAATATTCTTCATACAAATAATTTATAATAAAAATTCAATTCCAAAAATTTCTACTACTACCAAATTTTTTTACAAAAAAAATCATAAAATACTTTTAAAATCTAAAAACACGTATCTTATTTAAAATCTATTTGGGATAAAAAACACTTATATAAAATAAAAGTAACTTCTAGATCTTTCGTAGAAACTAGGTTATCAATATATCATAAAATAAAGATACATTTTTCATAACTACATCAAAATAAACTAAAACATTAAGAACTACTTTTTTAATTCTAAAATACTAAAAACCATTAAAACTATATAAAAACATGAACCAAATAATATTTATCCATGAACCACTTTTTTTCTTAAGAAAATTAAGTTTAATATAATTCTTAACTTCAAAAACATTCCATTATACAAATAGAGCTAATCATAAAACATTTTGACACAAAAAAGTGGAATGAAACTAAAAAAAATTTACAAAACATCATATTGTTAAAAACATCATTGATCATATTTAAAGCCAAATAATTATTTTACATTCCTAAAATGAAACTTTACAATTTACACCAAACCATACACACAAACAATCAAACTCATTTTATAAATTAAGTGTCAATACTGACTCAACTGGGTTTCCAAAAAGTGAACCACTTATCGTTAGCTACACAGTCCTTTTTGGACTTTTAATTTTTTTTAAATTCCTATAAATAATTAGATATTCATGAGATCCACTGCTAGAATCCACAATAGTGATCAAAATAATGTGTAGTGTGATAAAAACTCATATGAGGACTATTAAATAAACAACTATATAATAATAATAACCAAGTCCTAAATTCTAAGTACACTTTTATAACCATTTATTTACACCAAAGTAATTTTTATCTTCTTTTTTCATAACAGAAGAAAAATCAATATCCTATATCAAATCATTCTTTAATTATCAAAAATTTAATAATATTTAAATATTGATTCCTATTTAATAATTTCCAATTCATTTATAGGCACAACACATCAATAATCACACAATGTCATGCATATTACATTGTATCCATATCATGGTACTACATGATGCATGAGGAATATGGCTCGTCATATTCTACATGGCTATGAAAACTCACATGGATGAGACAAAATGATATAAATTGTAACATCGAAACATATTTTGGTTACTCAAACCTGACAATGAGGTGAGTGGGAAGGCTATTAAGCCCTTAACACAATCCCCTGACCCCAAAGGATTTATAGATAAACACAAACAACACATAAACCATGGGAATGGTGTATATACTCAACCCAAAAACAGAAATATACCTGGAAACAAAATAAATTATTCTATATCATGAGTGAAAAAATGTATAATAATTCCAAATATATGAGTAGTTAGATGAAAATATAAAAAATTTGCTACTAAAAATACAACCTGATAAAATAAAATTAACCCATCACCAACATTAACTCACCCACCACTAGTGTCTAATATAAAACCTTTGTTACTCTATCCCATTCAATAAAAAAAATCTAAGAAACCTATAAATCATGACAAATCATCTGCATGTGCACCAAGATACACATTTAGGGGGTTAGTACAAGCCCCATTTTGGTTTCCCAAAAACTTCTCATGCACCTCATCCATTTGAAAACCAACAAGCTACATATATATTTTTTTAAACATACCCCAAAACCATTATATTTTATAAAAACACAAGAAATCACTATAATAATAAAAAAGGAAAAGTGTAAACCATAACCTATATTGAAATGACATCATCTTATCAAAAAATCACAACAACCGATTTTTTCTCATCCAAATCCTTAGAAAACTCTAGAAACATATTGCACAACCAAAATGGGTATCTCAAACTCATGAGTGGACCGACTACCACAAAATATGACATTTTAATTCTTAAAAAAAGTCCCCACAACAAATTTCAAGTTTATCTCAACCTCTCCTTATCATTTTTGATGAGGTACCTACACCTAAGGGGGAGATTACCAACAATACATGATCCTTGTCTGGCCAAGAAAAAAGAACTTGTACATGGCTAGGAATTAATAATTTTACTCCCCAATTATATCAAAATCCCATTAATAACAATTCCAATAACAAGCCCCTACATTCAATGTAATAACCAATAACCATATCAAAAACCATGTAACTCCATGTATAAAAAAACAACATAAAACTTTTTTGACTCAACATAGAAACCATAAATAACAACCTAAATTAAGAAACTATTTAATTAATAAAAAATATAAAACCCTTTTTCAACGACACTTTTAATTTTTCCCAATTTTCAATAAGTCACACACACACCCAAAAATACACCATTTTTATTTAAACCAAATAAACTCACTCCAAAATCCTCTTATTTTCATGAAATCAAGTCATAAAAAAATTAAATTAATTAAATTCAATAATATAAATTAATTAAACAACCACATTCAAACCCAAGTGATTTAGCACACAAAAACATGTAAGGTAATCTAGCTACCTCAATTACGATTTTGAAGAGGAATCATTCGATCAACCATAAGATCCATATCCATATTCTCATACTCAAACCCCTATAATCAGAAGACCCATCAATCAAAATGGTTTCTCTATATCTTGATGAAATTCCCAAGTCAAACCCAGGATTTGTATGGAAATAGAATGGAGGAAGAATAATGAGTGATGTACCCTGGATCCAGAACCCAAACATCTATATATTATAGGATGAATATATCTAATAGAATAGATCCCCAAAATCACCCTAAAATTGGTTAAGGAAGCCTCTCTCTAGATTTAAGGCTAAAATGGGGGAAAATTATGTCATTCAAGTTTAAAAATAAAGTTTTCAGGATATATTTAAACGATTCAAAACCTGAATGTGTTGAATTATGGACTATGTCTCAACTATGTAGCCCCCCCCCCCACACTATTCACCTTGTATAAGACTCAGGCTTGTTTGATATACTACATGATCATAGAGACAATTCACTAGCTCTAAAATTACATCCATCTAAGAACCTATGTGGCATGACCATACGACATGGTCCTAGGGATCATCAACCAACTATATAGTCACATATAAACACCCAAAATTCACCTCAAACCTCCCTAACTCCTCTAAAAACTCCCTCTTCTCTAAAAAACCACCAAATACGTCCCTAATACATGAAAACACATCAAAAAAATCTAATAATAATCTAAGCTGACCAAAAACAAAAAATATCCTTTTATAATAAAACTAGTGCCTTACACCAAAATTAAAAATAATATCGGTCACCCTTGCTTCCCCTTAAGGAAGTTTCCCTTCCATGGTATGAAGCACCTTGGTAAAACACTCCAAATCCTCACCTCAATAAGATTATCATATACTCTTATATAAAGATCATATTTAACCACTACTTATTGAAGCCCCTCTTCACACTATTCCTTCTCATCCACTTTCCCCTGAGTATCCGAAACACACATTTTTGGATTTCATATCCCAAATAAGTTAAAACATTTATTAGATTCAAAAAAAACAATGTTACGTCACTAAGAACAAACAATTCATTATTTCCTATAAATATTCACTAGATAATAAATCAACTCAAATTATTTAATGAAATGAGATGGTTAGACCCATAAATTCACTTTATATGGTTTAACACTTGGTCTAAGGGGAATTTTTTATCCACATGAGCTAGAAAATAGTGACTGAGTATCAAGAATGAAACCTTGGGAACAATTGTTTCTCAAGATGAAAAATAATAAAGTCAAAGATCCCACATTTAAATCATACATGCCCAATCTATAAATTGGATATATATGCCACAAAATAAATAGACTGAAAAAAATCATCTAAGAATGGTGCCATAAATCAACAATTCTAACTTAATAAATTAAAAAGCCTAAAATAATCAAACACCCAAAACAACTCTAAAATCTCCAACTCACTGAAAAAATAGACTAACCAAATTCATGAAAATAACCAAATCACTCCACCAAATCATGAGAACTGGGATCATCTTGGAAATAAAGGATGGTGGCTCCAACATCCTATAGTAAATGGGATTCTAGATCCACTACTTCCTTTAAGGTATGGGACAAGTCAATAAATAGAGTAAATAAACCTAACAACAAAAAGAACTGACCTTATGGATCATCCTAGAAGATGAACATACACATTCTCTCAGTATCTTTTTATGAGGGATAACTATGTAATGTGAAAAAAAATATAATTAATTCATGGCCCACAAATAAATCAAATAGTTCTAATACACACCAAGATACAAATGTATAAAATATATCATGACCAAAACATATAATGATACACATTTAAAATTTCACTTTTATTTAAACCATTCCCTTATCCAAAATCATTACCAAATTTATTAAATTTAATGAATAATTTGAATAAAAACCAACCCCCTTTCGAATACTTTTGACTAAATTAGAAAACCCAATAGAAATTCCTTTCATTTAAATCACTCTATTTCAAAAAGATTAAATTACTCACTTCACTAAGTCACATGCATTCTTTAAAAAATTCAACTTCATTAAATCAAAATTCTACTAGAATATTATATGGTTATATTTTTTTTAAAGATGATCCTTGAGTTTTATTATAAAACCAAAGTTTCAATGAAGATCACTTCTATTTTAAAAAAAAATCCATCAACTTGTATTTTATTTTCAAAACATAATAACGAAATCAACCACCTTTAAAAAATTTCAAGTCAATTCAAAATTCCTTTTAAAAAGAAACCTCAACATTCAGTTTTGAAATTCAAGAAAATTTCTAAATTCCACCTTTCACTTCAAAACCAATTATTCAATCTAAAATTAATTGGGAAGATCACCATCTTTCAAAAAAAATTATAATCATAAAAATCCTATTTTATTCAAAAACCAATTTTCAATAATAAAAAATCACATTTTTAATTCAAAAATAAACTTTAATAAATAATAAAACAACTTTTAAAATCCCAAGTGATATCCAAAAGTAAAAAACAATTATCAAGACACCAAACAACAATATAAATACACTCTAAAACACCCTTAAATTTACCCCATGTCAGTGAAAAAAATCCATTAGAGTCAATTCAAAATCTAAAAGAGTCGAAAAATTAATCTAGGCGAAAACAGAACTGTGCAAGATGTGGTTATATGGGATGGATAACCATGCACCCTCCATGAGACAACATCTGTAAAAGATAAAATATCCATATAAGTGGGATCGGTATGTTTTTCTAGACCATGCTAGATAACAATTCATCTTTGGTTATTTCTCCATTTTCACACAAAAATCTTAAAGGGACACCCAAAACAATCGATACACTCAATGGGTATCTAAATGCCAAAATATAATCTCAAAACACATCAAGAATAATTAGAAACATCCTAATAATCAATATTAAAACCTGAACTACCCATGATAACTCTAAACGCAGGGAGACAAATATCTCATGATAGTCACCACACCAACTTATTGAGTTGTAATATCTTATCTTCATACTAAAAGTCAACCCAAATATCAAGAAAAATACTCAAGAACAAAGGCATTTGGGAAACATAGGCATTGATGCCATTTTTAATGACTGATCTTGGGTTGACCGAACACGTCAGCCAACCTGGTCCACTACTCATCCCGAAAGGCGTTCCTGATCCCCATAGTCTAGAAACTATTTCCTAGGTATGAGGAACAGAAACTTATGAATTATTTCACCCTATAATAAATAATAATAAAAATAAGGATCTCACCTAGAAATTAAATTTGACCAATTCATCAATTAGATTTCCATGCCATCAAATAAATAGATTCAATATAAATGAATCATTAAAATATAAGAATATGTTGTAGTACTATTCTACAAAGTGAACATCAAAATAATAATAAAAAGTATGAAAATAATAATAGGTATAGAATAAGCTGAAACCATGAAAACTAATGGTTGAACTAGAAAATATATAACCATACCAGAAGATAAACAAAAAACTCAAACCACTACAATTGGCTCCATGATACCTTTAACAACCTGCCAGGAATTGAACTATCCCTCAATGGTCCAATCCACACATGAGTCCCAAAGAAGAGACCAAATCCAAATAATATCATAAACAAAACACTTGAAATGAAATCATAATAATAACATACACCCAATGGTGTATATAGGGTGTAAGATAAACATGCCCTATAGGTTTTGAAGAAATATTTTGTTATGTTTCCTTCAAAAATACTTTTCACTGATGCAAGTTTTAAATATAAATTTAAGATAGGTTTTTCTTAAACAAATATGATAAAAAAAATATCATACCACATTTTCTTTGTAAAATGACCCCTTCTATAAAAGAGAAAGGGTGGAACTAAAACCTTTTGGGTAAAACACATTATACCTATGAAAGTGGATCCATTAATACATTTATAAAATCTAACCCAAATCTCTTTTCTCTTTCCCAGAAACTTTATTCAAACAAAATTTTTGGTCATATAAATAATTTTCATTTTTTAATACCACTTTACACGTAATTTTTCAAAAGAATTTGAAAGTAAATAGAATCCATAACTACAGTGTAAATAAACAAAAATAGGAATCAAGGATATTGATAAGGAATCAAAAATAAATAATCAACTAAAGGTTCCTTGAAATCAATCTAGGATGGGGGATACAAACAAGTCACAAGGAATCCTTTAAACAATCCTCAATATAATTTAGGTATCATGGGTAACACACTAGGATCTAACATGGATGATAATGGATATGGTTTTCTTAGTCTTATCCTCTCTAGGTCCCCAAAATGAAATCAAAATATCCCACTTAGTATGCTTTCTGGACACTCAGTAGAATGTTCACCCCTAAGAGGGCGCAAATATCCTAGGAAACAAGCTATTGTGTATAAACTACACTAGTGTAACACACATATTTTCCTTTTAATAGAAACCTAGGTTCCCATAATAAATCAAGAAGAGGTGATAAAATAAGAAATAAAAGAGATCACAACATAAAAAATGATAAAACATAAAAAAACATGCATCTCACCTCTAACACACTCACATGAAATAGAACCATTTTTACATGCATAAACATCAAAAAATATACTGAGAAACAACATCCCCTTAAGGCCCACAATTTTGTACGAAATTTTTCAAAATGGGTATCAATCTAGGGTCTCACAAATTTGAGAAAACTATATCAAAATTTCGAAATAGTCCTTTCTTTAGATCTGGATTAGAGTTTTAAGTTTCATTATCCACATTTAAAACCATTTGAAATATTATTTCAAATATCCCTTAATAAATATCTTAAAATAATCTTTGAAATAAAATCATGTATTTACACCCATAAAACCCTTTGAGAACTAAAACCCATTCCATTAGAACTACTCAATAAATCCAAACCAATTCATTCATTTCAAATATTTCCAAATAAACTACATTTTTTACCCAATTCATGACCCAAATTGAGTAAAATACCCAAAATTACCACATTCAATAAAAATAATATTATTAAACATTTAAAAAACACTTGTAATTAAAAATAACATCAAAATGATATAAAAACACATTAAACATCATTATAAAAATGTCCAATTCCTCAAAACATTTATGAAACCCCTAATAACTATCACATATAGCTTTAATTTAGAAAATTAGGAATTTTACACCATAAAGAATTTAATGATTTTAATTTTAATGGAAATTTATAAAATAACCAACATTGTACTAGAATAAATCAAGCTATAACATTTCATCTTTGTAGTTGAAGGATAAACCAAGTAAGATCACTCCCTCCCTAACCTTAGGCACCCCAAATATTGAATTAGAACCCACCCTAAAACCCTATTTTTTTATTGGGATCCATTAGGGTTCATGAGTGAAGTCTAAGATAATGATAATTGGTATAAGAGGGAGGTAAATTCATAAAATAAAAGAAAAAAATGCATTAACATGGATTTTATTCTTGAAATTGAGGGAGAGAATCTATAAAACCAAAAAAAAGGAGGAGAAGAGCTCCCCTGCATGTTACATAGGATTATATAAACAATGAGGATAAGAAAGGGTAAAAACCCCTTAAAATTAAAAGATTTTAAAATGGTAATTTACATTTATAATGAAATATGGGTAGTTCACCTAGTTACATTTCAAAATTTGGTTAATTGTGCACTAACAGTGTAGCTTTCACTAGATAAGGAAAATGCACTCACAAGATTTGGTTTCTTGGTTTTCAAGATATGATCCAACCATACCAAACACCTACAAAATTATCTATAATACTGGATGACTATTACTAATATATTTTTTCATCTACTCTAGACACAAAAGGAATATCATTGTTACTAATAGTTTTCACATGGTTTATCCCCAACCATGTGTTTCCAGTATAGACTAAACCATATAAGAACAAAATGAACTAGAAAGGTCCATACAATCAGTTTTTTAAATGATCTCCACTAAACCATTCATACTAACTATTTTAAATAGTTAAATTTCTATAAAATAAATTCTCAATCCAAAAACATAAAAAAATTTAAAATACCCTAAAATAATATAAAATATAAAATGATAGTGTCATGTTGGTGTCGCGAATTAATCATATCGCCTCATCAAAAATAAATAATTGATTTTAGTTATTTAATTTAATATTAATAATAAATTTCAAAAAACACCAATTAGATTATTAATAAAAAAATTGTTTAATTAAAATTTATTTTTCAAAAAAATTTACATACAATTATAATTACATGGATTCCGTTACACATTAGATATTAATGTGCCAAAATAATACATGAACACGCCAATATTCTCAATATTAAGAAAAATTTATAATTTAAGAAAAATAATTTATTTAGAAATCACTAAATAATAACTCATTAAAATTTATTAACACAATCTTATGCATACATAATGACTTGGGATTCCACTTTGGTTGTGTGGTCCAAGCACAAACACGTACTTTTTATACACAAGTCCAAAACTCTGGTCTCTTTTATACCACTTGTATCAAGTATTAACATTATATAAAATAAAATTCATCTAATACTATTTTTTAACATCACACCCCAATAAAAAATTACTACCAAAGAAAATTGAAACCTTTCTTAAAGTATGATCCATGATTACTAGAGATAGATGACTTAAATGAAGTGTTTAAATCTATCTCTGGGGGATAAATTTACCCTCTAATAGATCATAAAAACGTTATCAATAATAAAAATATTTGTAATCATATATATAATAATAACATAAATTATATCAAAAAAATTATATTACCACACAATTTCTAAAAAAATAGGTCACTAATTGGGTATAAACCATATCCTAAAAATGACCACATAAACTATTACAACTAAAATATCTAAAAATAACAATACATAAATAGATCAATTGTATAACTCTAAAATCACTAGTAAATCCTCTCAATGAAATTTCTAGATATCAACTCCAATCTAAAATTCCCCCTCTCCCTTTACCGCATCCCCATGAATCAAATCCATACATATAGGAGATGTATACACCCAGTGTGTGAGAAAATGTCTATGTAGAAACGATTGTGACCCAAATCATTACCTTAATTTTAACATTACATTATATAATTAATATAATAATAAAATATTATTCTTATATATGAAAATAAATATTCATTAAAAAACATTGGTTTCTTAATAATCCACGCTAATATTATGCTTACATTTTATATCCAACATCGAGAGATGTCTAGTATGTTTATTTTAGTTTTTCATACTAAAACACATGTATTGAATCATATCCTAACTAAATTGATGGAATTTTTAATCATATTGAAATATAATAATTTTCTAAGATTATAGAATTTTATATATCTTAGCCTAAGAAAAGAATTATCCAAACTCAGGTCTCACTTAATACTATAGCCTAATTTAAGGCTTCATTGGAATTTTAGTCAAACACATGTCTATTATATTTCAGTAGTTAATATATCACATAATTAAATTTAGAATATTAAAAAATTCTTAATCAATCATTATAACAATCAATGTTATCCAACACCCCATTGGGAAAATAAACACCTAACATTGTTTATCAATACATGGTATCTCATTAAGTAATATAAATTATTTTCATCATATGTGACTATGTTATATCCTCATTTCATTTATCTAGAAAACATTTTTTTCATCATCCTTTTTCATTTGAAATAAATAAATCTTTAACACTTTATATTTCACTTTAATCACAAGATTTAAGCAATCATAATACCCTTGTAATTATCATATAAACATATAAAATAACATTTCACCTTTCTAAATCAATGAAAATTACTAAATTCGTTTAATTCCTCCTTTTTATTCACTTTTCAAACAATTTAAAACATTTAATACATAATTCATAATATATAAAATTACATTTCATAGTCTAAATAATCTAAATATTCCTTATATGACTATTTTTAATAAAAATATCATTCATTTATGCCTCAAACATCTATTTTAGGAATTAAATCATTATTTATAACTCAAAAATAATGGATTTAGAATGAAAATCCATGAAAAATCCGACTAAAAACAATTTTTTTATAATAAAATCCAAATTTATCATGTCAATACCCTAACATTATTTTTACCAACTCAAACCCATTAGGCCAGCTTAAAAGTTCATATTTATATGTAAATAAATGTAATTTATAACACTTGATAATAATACATATCATGTAAATATTATTTTCCATGTTTTTTTTAAATTATATAAATTCACATCGCGTCATTGTAAATAAATAATTATGTCAAATAATCCAAAATAAATGTATTTAATTAATTATAAAAATTTATTTACCATAATTTTATATTTAATTAATTATTCATCCATGATAGTAATTAATTTATCACTTAATATTTACTTTAATCCTTAAGAAAATAATTTCTTTTTCATTAATTATGTTAAACATGCATATTTTCTTATACAAAACAATTATTTTATCATTATAACTCTTCAAATTAATTCCATATAAGAATTAATTTCAACCTCAATCTATTCATCTCACAGAATGATAAAATTACATATAAGACATACATAAATCATATGAAATAATTCAATTAAAATTTAAGAATATGAGAGAGATCATTTGTTAATCAACTAATAAATATTACAAACTAAAAATAGACATCCAATCATTCCCCAATAACAAAATATAAAAAACATTATTCCTTTAAATTAAACTATTGGGATTACTATCCTCATACTGTAGTGATTATAACTCAAATAGTAGATCATATTTCTATCAAGAATAGAATGAGTCACGTCTCATGCATTGTTTTTATAGAGAAAGAAAAATAGTTTCATACTAAAACTAAGTGATGGTGGAAAAACTAAATTCCCCTTGTTAAAATATTATTCGTAAAAGAACCAAGTACTAAGTGAACAACCATTGGCCAACAGGTCTTTACTGACCACCTAGTTCCAACCATTTTCCACCCAGTGTTCAGTTGAGAGTTAGCCTCATCTATGTCATTAAATCACTAGGTACTCATGATTCTAACCAAGTACCTATTGGTTTCATCTACTATATTCCAGTAAACATCACCTACATCTCCCTCACTACACACCCTTTTCATCTAAAACTCCAAAATTCAAACCTAAAAACATAGCATATGAATAAATTAAAATTAAAATAGAAATAAATATACACTTCAAAACATATATTTTTTAAAAAAATTATCACATAGTTTTATATTTAAAACTATCATGTTATTTATCAACTAGCATGATGGGTATGACATTTTTATTATTGATTAGGAATTTTTTTTAAAATACATGAATATTTCTAAGCCATTATAATGTAATACATTCCCATTTTTTTAAATAAAATAAAAAAATTTCCTACAAAGGATAGTTGAGAATATAAATCATTGAAATCCGTAATATAATAGTGATACCCTATAAAGCCTTCATAAAAACCCAATGAATGTCAAAAAAAATTCCTCAGCTATAAAGTATCATGAATTTTTTATATTCTAGGGGGAATTCAAGTGAAAAGTTTAATTTCATCTTGAACGAGAGTGATTGAGGATCTGTTTATAGAATAACTATAAATTTAAAGAGAATATATAGTTGAACCTATGGTCATAACCTTATTATGAAGGCCAGAATATTATTGTCATTATAGTACTCCTAATTTATAAAAAGGATAAACTATCGTCATTAATCAAATAAATTTACACCATTTTATCACTAGATAAAAATAAAATTCAATCAATTAGTTATTCCTTATAGGAAGAATGATGATAATCATCTTGTAAATCCACACCCTTTTTTGATTGAAGATATGAAATTATAAACTTCTCTAAGTTTAAATGGTTAATTTCATCACCAGAAACATACCGAAACACAAAAATTTCAGCACAATTTAATACCTTATAAACTATATAAACTTTTGTCAAATCATCACAAGTACAAGATGAAGTTTTTACCTTGTTACTAGAACTAGAATCAACAAACTGAACCTCAAAATCTAAATACAAACCTCTATAATCACCTAAAACAAGGCCAAATTTTTCAAAAATTATGTGGGTAGAAATTAGACCTTCAATAATACCGTCATGTGTTGTAATAACCTCTTACATTAGTAATATTTCTAGCATCGAGGGGCATATATAAAATTATAATACTAACACTTCCTATTCCTAATAAATGAAATATTATTTTGAGGATAGGATTTATTATTATCATATATACAAGACATATTTTTTAAAGAAACTCTATAAACTGTAATCACCATGATAACATTAACCATCTGAGATTATTCGACACTCCTAATGACTAAAATAGCAATAATAATACAATTTTGAGATGAAAACAAAAGACCAAAAGATAATATTATATCACATATGTAAAGACACTAATATTGAATCACACTAATTACACCATAAATTATCCCCTTCATATTCTATACATTATTATCAAACATATATTATTTTAATATCAACTCTTTCATATAATCTTTCAAAACTCAATCGCCCCTTGGGGCCAAACTCTCTAGTTTGGTATGCTATATTGAACTTTAATGGTGATATTAAACTATTGATTTAGATACTCGAATATATTTTAGAAACGATAAAGTAATGTCTTCATATTCAATAAATTGAAAAAAATATTCTTTATTGTTTTTGATCCATATCCAGCAAGGAATCTCCCCTTTCAGATTTATCTTAATGAAAAAAATGGGAAATTAATGGTTGTGAAAACTATATTTAATATTATCCATTTTATTGAAGATATTAAATCAATTTTAATAGAATTAATCACTTATAATATAAAAAATTAAACCATAATCCATGTAAAATATTCCCATGTTGTTAAAACTAATGAAAAAAAGTAGAAGAAAAGGGTGAACAACAAAAAGATTTCATTATAATACCAAAAATCTTATATTCCATTAATTTATTGTAATTGAATAACTCTTATCAATAATAAAAGTGTATTAGAACTATACCTTAACTTCAGATCACTAGAGTAAAATATTTAAAACCAACATGAACCATAAAAACCCTAACAAATTGTATATTGGGACAAAATCTAGAGAACACTCCAACCAAATAAAAGAGAAAGTCATGGAGGAGAACCTCTAATATTATATTCACTAAAATAGACTATCAAATAACCATTTAAACAAAAATTGTATATATAATAATGAAACAATGGAGTAAAATCATCTACATTGACAGAATGAGGTGTCTTCCCCGAGTATATTTTTTTGGATCAAATTCCTTTATTGGGGTTGAATTAATCACCTTTACTGGATATAGAGGAATTTCAGAATCAATTAATTATTATATTCATCTACTTAGATGAATTACATGTGATATATTTATCTATTTTACTAAATTTACTTTTTTAATTAAGAATATATGATTTTGTTAAAACAAGATTAACATAATCCATATCTTGTCATTGTAATTTATTTACTGAATAAAATAATAGTATGGGTACACATGTGGTTGATGTAAATCAAATCTGAACCCTTTTAGATTGGGTAACACTATTAGGTTTTAATAAAACGCCCATTACTTAGGGTTATGGATGAATAATTTATATCCATATTCAAAGTTAAAATAGCTCATATGGGCACCCATATGGAAGTGTAAATGTGGATTCATTTTGGTACACGGTGTTTTCCAAAATATAATAAATATTTCTAGATATGTTTATATGTAAAGGAGTTTTGATATGGTTTAAAGATATTATATACACTAAAGGGTTATAACATAATTTTAATTATGAACCTAACACTATATGTAATATATATTAGGTGTATAATATGTTTTTATTATTGGGAGAAATATAATCATGTCGCATGATGTAATATGGATATATGATTATCTTCATGAGAAGAAATAAATGCATGTCACTATTCACATTATTCATGTGATATTTAGATATAAAATATTTTATCTTTATTCTTCCACATTAAGGATATAAAACATTATGTTGACATAATTTGATGATGATTATTAGTTCAGAATAAGTGTTTAAGGAATTAAATATTCATATTTGGTTTGGTGAATTAATATCATATGTTATCATTATTATAATGATTGGAGAATTTTTGGATCAATCAACGTATTCACTAGACCCTTATCACTAATTTAATTTCCTCAAAGACAATTAAGAAGGCTTTACTTCATAAAAAAAACTGCCTATATCCCTATATAAGTTATGTGAAAATAATATTTAGTGTTATCAGAACTATTGATTGAGGTATTGCAAGTAGTGATATGTGATATTTCTCCCCTCAAGATAGGATAATGATCATGTGAAGTAAAGTCTTATAAAATAGTTAAAATATTGGGATTTGTTTGTCCATATTATAGAAAAAACATAGAATTCAGTGAATCACAACTAGCGATATAAGGATATTAAAGGTTGTGACTCATTACACGAGTAGTGTTAAGTTAAGGTTAGCATTATAAGGATATCACATCATGTGGTTTATCAACAATATAAGGATATTATAGTCTGTGCTATACTAAAAGTAATGTTATAGAAACATTAAGTGTAATATTATCCATGGAATAAATTTTGATTTCAAATTATTTTTTTTTCATTTATTGAATGATTTTAAAATTTATAAAATTTCAATAAATTATAATAAATAAATTTAAAATATTACTTAATTTATAAAGGAGTATGAAAATTAATTATGAATTATTTATAATTATATATTAAATGGATGTAAAAATTTTAGGGAAATAAATTTTTTGATGTTAATTATTAATATTAAATTCCTTCAATTTACATGGTATAATGTTTTTAATTTTAATAAAAAACTGTGCTAAAATTCTAGAGTTTATAAATTACTAAATAAGACTAAATATAAGACTTTACATTACTTTATGAAATATTTATAAACAATAATATAAAATACTTATATTAAATTTATTATTATAGGGTATTATTTTAATTATGTTCAAATTTTTTCTGTAGATATAATCAAAGGGTTGAATTATATAAAATACATGGTGTATAAATATTTTAATTTTTTACATTATTAATGTGAAATTTTCATATGGATTAAAATATGAAAATTGTATAGATTAAAAAATGATATATTTTATTATGAATGAATACATATGTATTCCACTTAAATGAAACAATACGACAAGGTCCTATTAATTGTAACACCCCAAGATTTTAAAAGAACATTTTTTTATAGTGTATATAACACGAAACATCAAGATTAAAAGAACTATAAAATACTATTAATTTATGACTGTTATAACATATTCATTGAACCAAAAGGTAAAAATTAATCAAAAAAAATTTATTGATAAATTATTAGGAAATAAACACTCAAGTTTTAGTAAAGTTGTTTTTTATTAAAATTTCTTTTTCTTCCAAAATAGTTTTCATTACTTTTTATGATAGAATAAGATAATTATTTTTTAGAATTTTTTGAAATTTTATTTTTTAAAAATAATATCTTTTTTGAAATCATCATTTCCAAATTATCTTAGAGTGATTTTTTTGGAAATTTTCTAGAAATGATTATTTTTCAATTAAAAGTAAAAAAACACTATTTTTTATTGAAAACTATATTTTTGAATTATGCATTTAAAAAGTTAAATTTTGATTTAAAATTGTTTTAGAGTAACATTATTTCTCTTATATTATTACGAATTTTGAGAATAACACACTCTTAAAGGGTGAATTGTGGTATTTATAATTCTTTCTTGAATGAGGATCTTCTTCTCTCACCTTGAGGAACCCTTCAAATTCCCTATATCCTTTCTCTCAATGAGAGATTAAATAAATAAATAGAATGATATATTTTACTCGGTTCACCCAATCTTGGATATATCCAAGGAGAATCCAAAACAATAAACATAATAATTAAATTCACTAAAATTTCACTACTTTACAATTAGAAATTTACAGTGGTCTTACTGACCCACCCAGTTTACTAACATGAATAGTTGGAGAAATCACGGCTCTCATTCAATAAGAAACTCACCAGTCCATATATTGAATCCTCCTTCATCAAAAAATGATGATATGAACATACATTATCATTGGGGAATCTATTTAACATACGAATATAGAAATTTAGTGAGGATGAGACTCCTATAATAACTCCTTCTTTAACTATAAAATATCAAGATGAGATCTAGAACAATACCTCTAGAAACCAGCTCTATAAAAACTCCATGTCTCTTTCCTCAATTTTCCTATCTATATTTTTCACTATATCTAACTTCCTATTTTGATGATAATCCAAAGGTTATGATTGATTCTTGAATCTACATAATAATTTCAAGTGTCCCACCTATTTATTAGTGTCATAATTTTCTCTAAAAGCCAAAACAATCATCAGTAGTTTAAAACTATAACTCTCTTGAATTTAAAACATTCAAAAGACTAAAAACATTATGGCTGTGGAATTTACATATATTTTGTTCCATATTATCTCCTATATAACATATTCTATGGATTTTATTCCTTTACTATGGCTCAACCACTTAATCCTTTTAGCCTCATATGGCATGGTCATCAAACACTATTGTGTAGAGACTTTCATTTGACCATATCCATATTTATCATGTATAACTTATATAATAACTCATCTATACAATTTTAGTCACTATATCCTAAACCTCATCTCGCGTAAAACTATTTTTTATATGTATAATACTATTTTTGAATATCCTCCTATAGGATAGAAGATCCTAAAAACTTTTCTACTACCAATTTCATACAATCCACATCGCAATGCCTAGTTGTGGCATGGATAAATTTCTCTTAAAGGGGACTACGAAATAACTATACATGTTGTGGTGTGGGAACACAAAAACTCCTTTTCACCAAAACCAACTAGAAACCTCTATATTTCATGGTGTTTGGGGAACAAAAATAGCATGAAAACTTCGAATCCCACATTTTAATTCAATCCAAAAATATCACAACATATAAGTTATATTGTTCCATTAACCAGCCATATATGAGTAACAAGGTCTACACCCTACCTCCTCCATAGTTCCTCTCTATTTCGTAGACTAAAAACTCCATGATACCACCCCTATAGTGTGGACCACAGCTTCTCTCATGCACAAACTGAAAAGCATACACCCTCGCCTGCCTCCCTATGCTATCATGGAAGGCCGACCTGGCTAGTTCCCCTAAATGGTTGAGCTTACTCCCACACATGTGGATTCAATCCAGTATAGCTTCCTAGCTAGGTTGGATTCCTATTTTAAGACAAATATATAAGGTTTTAGTTTAGTCAAGATCATTAATACATTATCTCTATCTCATAGATATAACTCTTCATTCTTATTTTCAAAAAATACACCACACACAAAACATACAAAGGGATTTTAACCAAGAATCTTCCCCTTTGGATTTGTTGAAAATTATATAAGCACTACATCCTCTTTCAAAAAAGATATTAAAAGGACACTAATCATCCACTCTAATCCCACATGTGTAATTCTCAGTGTGAAAAACATTAATTTAATGAAAAAATTTCCATGGTAAACTTTGAATCATTTTAACCACTTCAAACACTCACTGGTTTTTCATTAACATACTCTCCCCATTTTCTCTACCATTTTCTCCCTCAATGAAACAAACTTGGATATTTCTCTCCCTTTGTTAATGAACCCAATGAGTTCAATTATCTAAAAAGTTTTGAAGAATGGATTTTAAATCAAATATATTGTTGTGAGAAAACATACTTTTCTTAGTAAATAAATAATGTTGAGTGGGGGTCCATCCTAGAATTAATTAATTTAGTAGATATGGTTGGACACCAAGAGATAACTGATGTTTAAAAACCACCACATTGGTGAGTTACTTCATCAATATATTTGTAACTTGATCTTGTGTTGGCACATACTCCAAAACCACAACTCATTTCCCCACTATCGCCTTTATAAAATGATGTTTTATATTGATGTTCTTAGTCTATAGATGTTGGTAAGGGTTTTTTATGAGATTGATCAAACTTCTATTTTCTCAGATAATTGGACTATGAGAATATACATTAATACCCACATCATTAATTTTTATTTATCATCCATATAAATTGGGTGCATTCTTGAGTGGAAGCAATGTACATGACCTCTATGATGCTCAAAGAAATGTGATCTTTCTTCTTGATTTTCCATGAAAAACTTGAACTCCCAAGAAAAAAGGCACCCGTGAATTTTGATTATCTAAAAAATCAGCCCAATATTCATTAGTGAATCCCAAAAAATAATATTATGTATCTGTTTTAGACACTTTTCCCCTAGGGTGTGCGTCATATTTGGAGACGCGAATATATTTCCCTGCATTCCCACTTTCCAAAGGTGAGCGACATCCACCACTTATTCAGAGGTGTTTTCTCCTTGATCTAAATGGGATGATGGAATTTTGATGTTTCTTTTCATGGATTACTTCTTGTAATTCATTTCTTATTCCATGTCTCCCTCAAAGATTTGAGTCATTGTTTGTGAATCTCATTCTTGTTGCCATATCTTCGTGGATTCTAGTTAATTATGCTGCATCTGTCAGGACATTCCAAAGGGTCATGTATGGTCAGCAAACATTGTTTGGAGTAGATTTTAACATCAAAAGTGTTGGGGAATCTTAGGATGTTGGAGCATTGGTACACTTGAATCCTTTCCCATCAGAGGAATTCTCAAGGGTGCAGACACTTGATACTTCCCATGTCAATTGTGGGGTATCTTATGCTGGAGTCATGTCTCTGAGGTTTTCCTCAGATTACCATGTTTAAAATGGGGTATTCTATGAGTTTAACATCTAGAAAAGAGGGACAGGACTGATTAGAACACTAATAAGACTGGATTAAATGGGTACATCCCTAAGTGGGAGCACCTGGAAGGTTTACTAGATGGATGGATCAGAACAACCAGTGAGGATGGAATAGGTATGGTGTGTCCCTATAAAGAGGATATTTCACACCTTGAAAATTGACATGAACACCAAAAAGGGCGGATCAATGGATGGTGGGACCCAATTATTGTGATACTAATGTTTACTATTTACTGGGATTGAACCTCATGGAGGCTTCCTACATACCCTTTATAGAAGACAGGGGTCAAAACCCATATAGTTTGAATGGGTGGTTTGAGGCTTACTCACTGAAACTACCCAGGTGATGAAAGGAGCAATGACATAGATGGGGATTATGTTCTAAGATAGCCTAGGTGGATGGCATGATTCCACCAGGATGTGGAATCCTGGGTAAGATCATGATGGATATGGAACCGATGTAAAGATAAAGGTTTTGGGCTTGAACATCAGGGAGGTTTCCTACATATCCCAGTGGCTGGGAATCAAAGTCCACATAGTTTTGTAAATGAGGAATATAATTAGGGTTTTCACAAAGGATAGTGACCTAGAGACATGTTGGGGATTACAAATGGTTAACAACCCATCATAAGAGTGATACTATTGGTTAGAAGAGTATGGATTTAGTGTGGGGATTATGCATGGAAAGATTCCTGGGGGACTATAACACGTTAAGGAGGCGTACCTAGGAGATGTGTCCCAAAGAGGGATGATTTCATATCAGGAGGGTTCATCCCTAGTAGGGAGCACTAGAGTTTACTATTGGTTGGGATTGAACCACATAGAGGCGTCCTACGTACCCGTTATAGAAGATAGAGATCAAAACTCACATAGTTCGAGAGATGGAATTTAATGTTATGCAGGAAGAATAGTGGACCGACATGAAATGGTTGAGAAAGATGGGTGATGGGATTGATACTCAGGGAGGCTTCCTACATATCCCCATGGTAGGGAATCAAAGTGCATATAGTTTTCTGAAGAGGGGCATTGGGATTACATGCTAAGGTAGTCCAAATAGGATTTCATGGACAATGATTACTCTAAGACCATGTGATTCATGCTCGATGTGAGAAATAAGAGGCTGCAATAGACTTGATGATTTCATCATGAAATGTGTGTCATCAATGGGTGGATCGGGGTTTATTCATGTTTAGTGGCCCAAAGAGAAAACAAGGGCTTACACATGGTTGTAAATCCAGGGAGATGAAGATCGAGACTTACTCCAAATGGGACAAATGAGGATGATGTTGAGATGTATGAGGAAGATATAGACATCACACAAGGATCATACTATCAAGGTTGTTCTGGGATTACATGGAGGCTTCCCAAAGCGTTCATGGTGAAAAAGCATAAATGGAAATAGATTTCAGATTTAGAAGGTGTGAAGTGAAAGGCTCCCGGTCCCATCCACTCTCTGGTCCACTTAGGCCTGCCACACATGCGACAACTCACAATTTAACATCATGTGTTGAGGATGTGGGTTTCTTGGAATTTTAACATCATATACCTCGAATGATGAGGACTCAATCCCCACCCCTAAGACTTATATATCTTGTACCAACCCGCACTATGGGAAGGGAAGGCACAAGAAATGCTAGTGAGGAGTTTGGGGCTTTAACCTCATAGAGGCTTCCTACATACCCTGCATAGAAGGAAGGGATCAAAGTCCATGTACTTTGAAAAATATGGGAATGGGGATTATGTATAGTTAGTAGCCCAAATAATGGAGGTGGATGAGTGTCAAGATCCTATCGGGATGTGGCAGCCTTAGGAAAATCTAGGTGGATGATGAAGGATGATAGATGGATCAGGAAACCATATAGAGGTGGATCCAGGGGGATCTATCCCATGAAGGGATGATGTCACATTAGAATGGTACATCCCTAGGAGGGAGCACAAGAGTTTACTAGTGGTCAGGTCAGAATACCCTATAATAGATGACCTAGGGTGGTGTGTCCCCCAAAGGGAAGATGTCATATTATGAAGGCTGATCTTTAAACCAATGGAGGTTGATCAGGGAGGGTAAACCCCTAGAAGGGGGCACCAATGTTTACTATTGGTCGGGATTGAACCTCAAGTAGGTATCCTAAGTACCCTGTGTAGAAGGCAGGGATTGAAATCCACATAGTTTGAAAGGGTGATCTATTGATTACACATGGTTAGTTGCTTGGGTACTAATAAAGAGTGACAATAGTAAATGGGGATTACACATGAAAGATTCTCTAAATAAGGGTGTCATGGTCACTAATAACCTCTATGCTCACATGATTCATGATCGGTGTGAGAAACAAGAAGAAATATTAGATCAAAGAGACATGTTGCGGAAGGTGCGTGTATGGGATATGGTGTAGGGATTATGCGTAAGAAGCGTCCTAGGTGCCGCTATGAAGCAACAATGATGGATGGGGATTACGTATGGAAGTTTCCCAGGTGTCTCTTAGGAGTGGAAATAGTGAATGGGGATGACACATGAGTTGTTTGGGTGCCACTGTGGAGCGAAAATGGTGGGTCGAGCATACACATGGAAGATTCACGTGATGTCATACTTATTTCTGGCCATGAGGTCATCCCATGTGCATTTTAAGGGGTAAGTATTCAGTTTAAATTCATGTGAAGGGATGAGATTTGTAGGGATTATTAAATGAGAAGCCCGTTATGTCTTCCTCATGTCAGGACATGAGGGCATATTATGCTCGATGCATAAGGAAACCTACTCATGAATGATAGGGAATTATATAGTTTAAAGTTGTTTATAAAGGACAATTAGAAATCTTATGATTATCACATAAGGCATATCTTGTTTTGAGAAAGAGGTATCTTATGTTTATTATATAGGGTACACTATAGTTTATAGTCATGTAGAGAGGACTATTAGGCATAAGGTTCCTAGAAATGGATGATGTGGGACTTACATAAGAGCATCCTATTTTGGTTGAACCTGATATAGGAGTCAGGTTATGGGGTTTGGATGAGTCACTTGAGGAATGGTTCGACTCAAGGTAGTCGTGGAATTGATGATGAGAATCTCAACCCATCACATTGGAAAGGGACCAATAGGAATATGTAAACTCAAGGTGTTTCATAGAGTGTAGAGGAATATCTCAAATCATGGAATTCCATAGGTGTAAGGTTGGTGTATAGAAGGGTGTTGGGTAAAATATCAGTGACCAGACCTAAATATTTCACAGTGTGACTCTCCATTTTTCATGGGGTTCGGTGATGGTAGAAAAGGGACTGGTCTAAAGGGTTGGGATCGTAGCCCATCAATGATCCTAAGTGGGGGGTGCGGAGGCACAACCCCCATGGTATGGACCAGTGGGCATAAGCCTGGGCAATATTTCACATAAAGGGGGATACACACATGATGGTATGTGTGCGAGATCAGGCACAACAACACTATTGTGCGTAATATTGTGTCATCCGACATTGTTGCATGCAAGATTGAAGTTTTGTGGACAAGATTGGAGTCTTGCGCACATGAATGGAATCTTGAATGTAAGAGGATATCTTATGCGCAGATGAATTAGGGAAAAAATGGGTTGATCAAGGATCAAACCACAGTGGTACCATGCGAAGGTAGACCCATATGGGACATGTCGCACAAGATCTCACACAGAGGGTTCCATTCTTCTGTATAGGTACAGAAGAGGTAGTTTGACACACAAAAGAGCGATGGCCGACCTCCAGAGACTTACCTTGAGACTAGGGGCAGCAATTGTATTTATAGGCGGGACCATGAGTGGTGGCTCATAAGATTCATGGTGTGAAATAGGTCTTTTGTGTGACCTACTTTGGGTGTACATGCAAAGGGTTCATTTGACGTCACATTTGGCATGTAAGAGTCTTTCTCATAGATGCCAATATTGTGCACACATCTCAAAACTTACCCACACCTTCCTTATACATTCTCCCTAGACTTTTTGGAACATTCCAACATGCATTGCATTCGGCATTTAAGAATCTTATGTGAGGATTTCAATATTTCACGCACATCTTGAACTTGCACACACCTTACTTAGCTATTTTTCATGTACCTAGGGCATAAGATGACATCGCATTGGGTGTATAAAAGGTTTGCGTGATGGTTTTCTCATAAGATTCTATTTTTTTGCACAAGATTACATTCCTCTGCACAAAACCTCGATTCTTCTGAACAAAACTTCCATTCTTGCACAAAAAACCATACATTTCCCAAAATTTTCCTGAGTTGGAAATTTTCAGCAACTTGACTTTAAATGGCCATAACATTTGATCTGTTACTTCGTTCGTCCACAACTAGTCCAATCTATGTCTGCAAAATGAGCAACGCTATGGGATCATTTTTTAAAGCATTGGGTGAATATTGTGGACATGTTTTATGGTGCCAACAGTATCATTGTAATATAACAACCCATAGTCCATCATATGATGAATATATCGAAGAATTTGTTTTGTATCTTTTTTGTATATATCCTTGGGATCACTTTTGAAATGATTGGTTTGAAATGTATAAAATAATATATCTGGTGGATTGTATTTCAAGAATAGTAAACTCCTAATATTTTTTCAACTTAAGGTCACATAAACCATGGTTACCATCTCATCTATTCTTAATTTATATCTTGTCTATTCCTCCATACAAAATCTTCTTATAAATTCTTTGGAAATTTTATTTTGTAAGATAAATATCCCATATAATAATTGAGTTACCTTCAAGAAAAAGACCAATGACATTTAACTAATTAGAAAAATGTTGAATTCAAACATCATGAGTTCTAAAAACTACTTTCATTGGTTATCTTATGAGCCTCGAAAAATTTTGTTGTCAAAATAGATGAACACCATCAAACACTATTTATTCTCCTTCTTGATTTAGAGATTGTGATTAACTCCTCCTCTATGAAGACCGAACCTCTTTATACATTTGTATAATATGGAATACCATGACCTCGGTGCTTTATTGAGGTCACATAATGCCTTCTTTAGATGAAAAACTTTTCCTTTATCTTCATAAATGAGAAACCCACCTGGTTTCTCAATATATACTTCATATTCAATGACACCATTAAAAAATGAGCACTTGAAATCCATTTGATAAATCTTGAACTACATTGGAATTTCCATGGATAGAAATAACCATATAGTTTCATGATTTAGTATAGGTTCATGTAACATCCTAGGTAAATAAAGAATATCATATTTTCATATTTATTAATATTTATGAATTAAATATTAATTTTATATTAAAATGGATTCTATGTTCGATGGATTACCTGATACGCAACAATAGGTTTCTTTGAAATCTTATGTTTCACACTAATAATATCATATTATTATTTTAAGTGTTAGTTAACGCCTAGCCGTTGTATTGGAGAAAATGAATAGAACAAACTAAAATATGATTATACATGTTTTTTAATTATTTTTACATTTACCCAATTAAAGTTAGAGGCTTAAAATAAGAAAATAATTCTATTTTAAGAATAAATACATTAATATTCACTAAAAGGTCGATTTACCACCTTTTGATAGTGAACCCTCTTTAAATCTAGTTTTGGTCACTTTTATACGTTCTTTTTGACCAAATAAAATTATTCCTTGGAATTAGGACACCAAATATTATTTTAGGTAATTTTTTGGTATTTTTCTGTTAAAATTTATTTTTTAATGAATAGTGAAAAATAATATATTTTAATTCAAAACTATATTTTAATATAACTTATTTATAGCTTTAAATTATCTTTTTAAATAGTTTTCAAGTGTAATTAGATTATATTTTTACCATTCAATCCAATTCTGGTCATTGGAAGAAATTTAAATTTGAAATTGGACATAAACAAGTGGCAATCTTTTGATAGATATTGTTTCTTAAAAACATGTTATTTGTTTTGACAACAGAAATTAATTTTAAATTAATTAATTCCACTATAATGTTTTGAATTTTGTAAAATAGAGATCATTTTTGAATTTGGGATATCAAATATATCTTAGGCTTAATCTTGGGTATATTTCTGAAAAACATCAATTTTTGATGAATAGTGAAACCACTAAGTAATAGTTTAAAAAACTAACTTTTTTCATTTAAATTAAATTTTACCGCTTCTGTGAATGTATTTCAAAAATATTATATATATGGTTGTTATTAGTAAGTAAAATTTGGTTCAATAAGATGAAAATAATTTTTTGGTGAATAGTACCTTTTGACTTTTATTTACCACGGTTAAAGGTAAATAAGGTAATTCAAGGTAAAACGAATATTATAATAATTATAAATTACCTTAAAACTTGTCTTAACCTTATTGGATGAGTCATGGCCGACCATGGGCTTCCTTGGGTCGATTTTGATACCCCATGGAGCCACTTGGGAGTGATAATGACACTTTAGATTAATTAATTTAAATTAAAGACCAAAATGACACAAACACATATATTTTAGTAAATTAATTTTTTACATGGAGTTCTATAAGTTATCTTTTAGACTATAAATATTAATTATAAAGGTAAAAATATTTCTTACATCATGGTATTTATTTATAATTTTTAGATATAAATAAATAAAATTATATATGACACAAAAATGATGCAGTATTTACCTCATTGATAAATGATTTAAATAAATAGTATTATAAATATTAAAATAACATCCAAAACCTATCCAATTCTTATTGGATGAATTTATTTCTACCATTAGTCATCTTATCTTTAACCTTAATTAGTTTTGGACCTTTAGAAACTAGAAATCATTATATAATAAAATAATATTTTTACACTTTACAAAAGAACCCCTCCCCCCCTTATAAAAATCCCTCACTTCTAACCCATTATTCACACTTATCATGCCCTTTGTCTCATCCAAAAACTGCCCAAATAAGCTCTCAAGATACCTCTCTTCCTCCTAGAATCCTTACCTTAAACAGAAGGCACTTCAAGAAGTCCTTTTGGTTTGAACCAAAGGGAGTTACCCAAATTAAAGGTAATGATTTCTCTTAACTTATTTTCTTTTATTTTACTTCTCCAACCCCTAAAAACTTTTTATTTATTTTACAAAAAAACAGTATCCTAAATATACTAGGTTGTTTTTATGAGGAGTATTTGAACTACACTTACACACACCTTCATCTAATTGGTGAAGAACATATTGTTTCTCTGGATGGAAAACTAGCACCTCATGAAATGATGATTGTTCGATAATCTCCTACCGCCTCTCATGGTGGCCATTAATATGGAAATATATTTATATATGAGATATATTATGTTGGAATCCTCATTCTTTAATCATGTTTTAATGATCACAAATCCTATTACTGTTAATTAATCTCAATATTAATTGACAATCGTGTTAATGCTCTCTAATATCAATAATAACTACACATCATGTTTTAATAATAGAAAGTCTTATTGATGTTAATTACTCACTTTGTTATTTACAAGTCTTATGCATGATCACCAATCTCACTTATATTATCAAGCCTTTATATTTATGATTCAAGTTCAATTACTCTCTACTAGTTTAGCTTAATCCATATTCTGCATATTACTGTCTAAGTCTAAATTCAAATATTTGTCTAAGTATAGAGACATCGTGATGCTTGACACAATAAGATAGACTGTGTACAAGACACAGTCACAGTCAGACAGACACCGTGAAGGACAAACCATGACCCAGACACTGTGAAGGAAAAACCCTGACCCAGACACCGTGAAGGACAAACCATGACCCAGACACCGTGAAGGAAAAACCGTGACGCAGACACCATGAAGGACAAAACATGACCCAGACACCGTGAAGGACAAACCGTGACCCAGACACCGTGAAGAACAAACCGTAACCCAGACACCGTGAAGGAAAAACCGTGACCCAGACACCGTGAAGGACACACCGTGATCGAAACACCGTGAGATAGACACCATGACACGGTGACACAGTGAATCACATACTTTGGAACTTAAACCATGAATAAGACACCATTTACATAATCACGGTGACACCATTGCTTAACTTTTTGTCAATATTATTTAATTAATGCTAACGGTCATATTTGATGGTTTTAATGCAATTAATGATATTTAATGATAGTTGTTGGCATGTTAGGAAACCATATCTCGTACCTATGAAAAGGGAATATTTCCTACATCCAGAACTGGTGGAATATAAGGAATATTGAGCTACAGTACATGAACACGGGTGTGAATATACAACGAGAAGAACTTACATATGCACGACAACTCAAGAAACCCAAAGTGCTCTATGCTGAACTAGAAGAAAAATCTTGAGCACGAAGTAGAGATTGCAAGACTTACAAAGAACTCTCATAATCACAATCCAACACCTCTAAAGAACACAAGAACACAAGATGAACTATGACACTCTGTTTTTCAACAGAAAAACCAGAGAAGGAATCAGAAGCAGTTCTGCTGAATCCAACGAGTCCAGAGCTGCATTGCTAATCACTAGAGATTTTTTCTCTTATCTGTTCTCTCTAAGTGATTTTTTTATTTACTTTAGACCAGTGTGGTGTACTCTGTATATCTCACACACACTCTGTATCCTACACTGAACTATAAGATATCAATATCCTCACTCCAAAACTCTTAACTCTTTTTTAACCACGTCAACTGTGGAAGAGGTCCTTGTGTGGCCTGGTCTTTATTTTATTTCCCATGAAGAACAGTGGTAGAGATCTCTGCGTGGCCTGGACAGTTTTGTAAACTGTTGTTAACCCCGATCCAGGGTGTGGATCAAATTTATATAAATTTGAGAGGACTAAGTCTCGGCTTGAGACTGAACCTCTTGTTATATCTATTGTGCATCTTTAGTTTAAGTTTAAAGTATACTACATATATCTTTTATATTCTGCTACTGTTACTTTGAAATAAAAAACCATTTAAAAGTTACTTTGATAGTTAAATTAGTAAGTTTTTACACTTATTGTAAATCAGTAGATTAGTTTCAAAAGTCAGTTTAATCTTGTGATTGAATTAACTGAGACCTAATCAATCTTTGAGAAGCTAAGTGAGCATTTACAATCTGTATAAATTCACTACAGTTGAACTTGTTTTATAAATTGGGGGATTTAAAATAGACAATATTTTAACAGAAATTTTAATTAGAACTCAATTCACCCCCTCTTGAGTATCCACTTCGACCAACATTTGGTATCAGCGGTTTGTTTTTGTTTGTAGGATTTTTGAAATACTCTTTTTTTTAAACTGTGATTTTAGTTGCATCTTTAAAGATCTTAAATTTCTGTTAGTTCTAAATTTTATCTCTTTAAAAATATTCTCTAAAATCTAGTTTTGGATAATATACTAGAGTGTGTTGCTACTAACATGCCACCTTTCTTTAATGGTACAAACTATTCCCAGTGGAAAATTAAAATGAAAATTCATTTGGAAAGTATGGGTTTTGATATTTGGACTGTTATAGAATCTCAATATAAAATTCTAGAAACTGAAAGAACAATGTGGGATGAACCTACAAAGAATGTTTACAATAATAATTTTAAAGCTATTAATTCCCTGTATTGTGTTCTAGGAGATGATTAATTTAACAGAATTTATACTTGTAAAACTGCTTATGAAATTTGGGATACTTTAGGTGTTTCTCATGAGGGAACAACCAATGTTAAAGAAATGATATTAAATACTTATACTATTAAATATGATAATTTTAAAATGAAGATTGATGAACCCATTTCTGATATGTATCTCAGGTTCAATGAGATAGTCAATACAATTAATTCATTTGGAAAGGTTGTTCCAGCAAAGGAACAAATTATGAGAATCCTGATATGTCTGCCAGATCGATGGAGGGGCACTTTTGTTTCAATCAGAGAGTTATGTGACATTTGAGCTCTACCTGTAAAATAGCTTATTGGTAATCTTATGATGTATGAGGAAGAAATCAAGGTAAATAAAGAGAAAGATGATGAACCAAAGAGGAAATCCGTATCTTTTAGGACTACTGCCTCTAAGAGAAAATACAAGGAGAAAATGCATGTACCAACTGAAAGTTCAACAAGTGAAGATTCTGATTCAGACAGTGATGCGGAAATGGCTCAAATAGCTAGGAGATTCAAGAAGTTCTATAGGAAGAAGAAATTATTCATAAAATCAAACTACAAAGGAAAGTATGACAATAAGGTACATTGGAAAAAGGATTGGAAAAATCCTGACAAGGAAGATGATATAGTTTGCTATGAGTGCAAAAGAAAAGGACACATCAAAGCAGACTGCCCAAAGCTAAAATTCAAGAAGAAATATGATTACAAAGACAGTAAGTACAAGAAATATATGAAGGCTACCTGGAGTGCTTCTGAAGACAACACAAGTGAATATGAAGTTTCTAATTCTGAAAGAAATCGTGCCAACATGTGTTTCATGACCAACACATCCGAGGTAAACTTAGATACTCATGTTTTAAATTCTTATTATTCTGGAGATGATGCAGAGTCTGATTCTGATTCTGAAAACATAACTAGTGACGAATTATTTGAATATTGTAATATGCTAGAAGAGACATGCAGTGAACTTAAGGATAAATACAAATCATTGAAGAAACAACATGTTCTCACTACAACTGTTAAAACTGAACTTACTATTGAAAAAGAGAAAAATGATCAACTGTTAAAGGAAAACACTGAACTGAAAATGTCAAATTAGAAACTTAGAAAATACTTAAAGAAGTTCAAAAATTGAAAGGATACACTAACTAAAATGATAGGAAAGAAAGTGGCACCAAAATACATTACTGGAATAGGCTACAAACCTGGACAGAGACAGCTTACTAAGAATAGATTTATTCCTAAATTCGGACAGAATACTGCTTGTTCATGTTCTGTAAATTCATATTCTTTAACTAGTTATTCATATTGTTATAGATCAAATAAAGTTTATCTTTCAAAATCTATTGATTTTTTAAATTTTATGAGACCCATAAGACAAATATCAGCACCTAAAGCTTTGATTTCTAACCTATCTGGACCCAAGAAGATCTGGGTACCAAAATTATTTCCTATCTAAACTTGTTTTGTTGGAAACCTTCTTGAAGATTTCCCACAATAAGACATGGTATTTGGACAGTGGATGTTCAAGGCATATTTCTAGGGATTACTCGTACTTCAAGAGCTTAATAAAGTTTGATGGAGGCTATGTCACCTTTGGTGATAATTATAAATGAAAGATCATCAGCCTAGGCCAAATTGGTAACACTAATTCAGTTTTAATTTCTAAAGTTTTATTTGTTGATGGACTGAAATATAATCTGTTAAGTAACTCTCAATTGTGTGATGATGGTTTTAATGTCAAGTTTGAGAATGATTCTTGCAACTTTTTTCATTCTAAAAAATGTTTTAGTATTCTCTGATTTAAGGAATGAAAATGTTTATGTTGTTGATTTAAATTCTTTAGCTAAGCAAAATGTCACTTGTTTAAATAATTTTCATAAATAGTCTTGGTAATGGCATAGAAGATTAGGACACTGCAATATACACTCACTTAGGAAACTAACTAGGAAAAACTTAGTTAGTGACTTACCCAAACTCGAGTTTCCAAATGACAACGTTTGTAATCCCTGTCAAAAGGGAAAGAAAAATAAAGTTTCTTTTAAATCAAAGAAAGAAGTCTCAACTTCTCAACCTCTCGAGTTGGTTCACCTGGATCTGTTTGGACTATCTAGAGTTTCTATCTTAAATGGGAAGCATTATGTCTATGTCTTAATAGATGACTTTTCTAGATATACTTGGGTATACTTCTTAGCCCACAAATGTGAAGCTTGTTCTTATTTTGTTAAATACTCCAAGTCTGAAGAAAACCTTAGTGGACTTAAGATTAAGACTCTAAGAAGTGATCATGGCCGTGAGTTTGAAAATCATGAATTTGAATCTTATTGCTCACACAATGGCTATAATCATAACTTTTCTGCTCCTAGGACACCTCAGCAGAATGGTGTAGTAGAAAGAAGAAATAGAACCCTTCAAGAAATAGAAAGAACTGTGCTTAATGAGTATGACCTGCCAATTTATTTTTGGGATGAAGCTGTAAATATAGCTTGCTGTATCATCAAGAGATTCTTGATTAGACCTATTCTTAAGAAGACTCCTTATAAACTTTAAAATAATAGAAAACCTAAATTCAATTACTTTAGAGTCTTTGGTTGCAAAGTCTTTATTCTTAATACTAAGGATTATCTTGATAAGTTTTCTTCTAAGAGTGATGAAGGAATATTTCTAGGATATTCTATAACCAGCAAAGCCTATAGAGTTTTCAATAAGAGAACCAAGTGTGTGGAAGAATCTGTTCACATCAAATTTGATGAAACTGGTCCACATTAGTCTAAAACCTCTCTTGAAAATCTTGAAGAAGATTTATCTATTTTGGACCTTAATGAAAAATCTAAATAACCTGCTATAAAAACATCCAGTGCTGGACTTATTCTAGAATCTTCTCTTAATGAGCCCAAACCTATAGATGAACCTGATATTTCTAGTCCTACCTTTACTAGATCAACTAGAATTATAAATAATCATCCATTAGATACTGTTTTAGGAAATCTGGATAGGGGGACACATACTAGAGCTTCTCTTAGAAATCAAGTTGAACATCAAGACTTCTTGTCACAGCTTGAACCTAAAAACATTGATGATGCTATTAATGATGAATTTTGGGTGATTTCCATGCAAGAAGAACTCAATCAATTTGAAAGGGATAAAGTTTTGAATCTTGTTGAAAGACCTAAGGACACTTTCACCATAGGCACTAAATGGGTGTTTATAAATAAAGTAGATGAATCTGTAAACATATTTAGAAACAAAGCTAGGCTAGTTGCATAAGGCTACAGTCAAGAAGAAGGAATTGACTATGAGGAGAATTTTCCTCCAGTAGCCAGATTAGAAGCTATTAAGATTTTACTTGCTTATGTTTCACATCTAAATTTCAAACAATATCAAATGGATGATTATAGTGCTTTCTTAAATGGATATATTATTGAGGATTTTTTTGTTGAATGACCACCTGGATTTACAAACAATCATTTTCCAAACCATATTTTTAAATTATCAAAAGCTTTATATGGTTTAAAGCAAGCTATAAGATCTTGGTATGATAGGTTAAGTGCTTTTCTGATTTCCAAAGGTTTTACAAAAGGTATAGTTGATCCTACTTTTTTTATAAAACGCATTTCTAATGATGTTTCAGTTGTACAAATTTATGTAGATGATATTATTTTTGGATCTTCAAACACTACATTATGTACATATTTTTCTAAAATGATGCAAAATGAATTTGAAATGAGTTTAATGGGTGAACTCAAATTTTTCCTTGGATTTCAAATCATTCAAAATGATGATGGAATTATTTTAACTCAAAGTAAATATACTAGAGATCATTTAAAACATTTTGGACTGGATATCACAAAAAGTAGTGACACTCCCATGAGTACCACCTGTAAGTTGGATCTTGATGAAGATGGTAAATCTGTTGATCAAACCACTTATAGAGGAATGATTGGAAGTCTACTCTACCTGACTGCTAGTCAGCCTAATATTATGTTTAGTGTGTGTATGTGTGCTCATTTTCAAGAAAACCCTAAAGAGTCGCATTTAAATGTTGTAAAGAGAATTTTCAAATACCTTAAGCATACTCCCAATTTAGAACTGTTCTATCCCAAAGTACAATCATTTGAATTAGTTAGTTATTCTGATGCTGATTTTGATGGATGTAATTTAGATAGAAAAAGCACCTCTAGAACATGTCACCTTTTAGGAAAGGCACTAGTATCATGGGGTAGTAAGAAAAAAAAATTGTTGCATTATCTACTGCAGAAGCTGAATACATAGCTACTGGAAGTTGTTGTGCGCAAATTTTGTGGATGAAACACACATTACTAGACTATGGATATCAATTTAGACATGTCCCAATAAATTTTGATAACACAAGTGCTATTAATATTTCTAAAAATATTGTTTCTCATTCTATGACAAAAAATATTGTTGTAAGACATCACTTTTTGAGGGATCATTATCAAAAAGGTGATATCACTTTGGAATTCATTAGTACTAAATATCAACTTGCTGATATATTCACTAACCCATTAAATTCTGAGAAATTAGACTACATCATACATGATCTTGGAATGATTAATCATAAATAGATATCTTATTGATCTTAATATTTAATACTTTATAGTATTTTACTTTACGGTTTCATACTCACTATTTTACAGTTACTGTTTCACACTTACGGTCTCACCGTTAAGACCTTGTGCTCACGGTCTGTCAACTCACTGTCTCACCATGACTGTACAGAATGGTCATTGTCTCACTGTGACGATCACTAACTATCTCACCGTGATGACTGTTTTTCATCACACCGTAATTCCTACTCATGGTCTCACCGTGATGATTATTTATACTCTTATTTTAACCTATATCACAGTAATTTTTATTTCACCGCTATTTGATTTCCCGCGTTTTTGTTTTTATGACAATTGACATTCCCAAATGATAAAACATAAATTTTTCACTAAATATCTCACCTGAACTCTCTCCTTATATCTCTCTCTCTAACCCTCTTTACCTTGAGAACCTCTTCTTCTCCCTCGCCCGAACTTTCCGTAGATGCCAAGGATGAAGCATCCATATTCATCTACCCCTGAAAAGTGACGCTCTAAGATATAGAAGAGGATACCAAGGATAGATCCCATAGGACCTCTAAACCCAAACCTAGTAAAATGTACCGTAGTTCCTGAAAAAGAAATTTGCCCTGAGTGGCTGCTGTCTAGCAGATCTTTGGTCCTGAAAATATTGACAGAACAAGGTTGGTTTGAATTGTTCTATAGACAAGATAGACCGATTTATCTGAGATTGGTATCTCAATTATACCAATATGTGAAGTTTTACATTGATTTTGGAGAAGGATTTATGGTGACCAGCTGGATCAATGGTCAGAAGTGTTCTTTCTCTTCGAGGTTGTGGGCTGCATGCCTAAGGATTCCACATGATGGAGTTTGTGAAGACTACCAGAGAGACCCTCCTCCTTCATCTGACATCTTCACTCTAGAAAATACTTTGGGAACCTTAACTGGTAATGGCACAAAGCGAAGGGCTATAGCTGTAGAGCTATATGGATAAACTAGACTACAATTCAAATTAGTTCAAAATTTGATCAGTCCAAGAAAAGGGGATTTTGTTGTAATGAAGTATCAGGATGTGTTCCTGATTCACCTATTGAAGAATGGCCATAAGATCAATCTATGAAAGTTTGTTATTAAACATATATGTGAGCTGATTAAAGTCGCTTCCAAATCCACCTCCTTGTTTTACTCAAGGATGATTTCAGCCATGCTAGTTGCCAAAGGAATGGTTGGACCGAATGAAGAAAAGTTAGAGGACTTTGATTTCTACTTATCCAAGCCTATCATCAGAAGGATGAAGATTAGTTGGAACCCCTAGAAGAGGCAATGGGTTGAGGATAATGATCAATTTTATAAGAAGTTTAATCCTGTTGATTATCCAAGAAGGCCTAAGAACCTAGCTGATCCTGGTCTGGAACCAGATAAAGGGGATGAATACTCAGATGCTGAAGAAGAAGAGGAAGTGGCAACTGAAGTACCACCTGGAGAAGAGTCTGAAATATCTCAAAGAGAGGAAGTTGTTGTTGAAAAGGAATGGACTATGGATCCTTTAGTTATTCTTAGTGAGGAAGAATTTCATGCTTCTAGAGAAGTTGTAAATCTGGATATCCAATCTGAGGATGTAAGAGATTCTGTAGTAACAGAATCAGAACAAAAATCCATGGAAGAGTCTATGTTGTAAAAGATCACCCAATTGAAAAACAAGCCAATCTGGAAGCACTGCATGTGGAACCGTCAGTTCCTGAGATAATTCTTTCTACTGAAGAGAGGATGAAAATTACCTTTCAGCTGGCAAGCCAAGAGTTTTCTGAAGAGATTAGAGATGATCCTGTGGATATTGACCATGTTTCTGAGCCTATAGTCTCTGAAATGGAAGCACAATTTGAGGGGGAGGAACCTCAAAACATTGAGACTAGTCCAGCCAAGTCTGTTGAATCTGAATCTGCACATGGTGATGAGTCATACGCTGTGTACACTAGATATGTTTTCCCAAGATTTTATGATGTGAATGAGTCACATCAAGTGACTATAACTGGAATGGATCTCTCTTCTATGTTTCAACTAAAGTCTGTAGCTCATTCAGAACCAGAACTAGAACCAGAGCCTCAATCTAAATCAGAATATGATTCTGAATATGACTCTAAACGGAAACCATAGCCTTCTCCACTACCTTTACCTGCACTATTACCTGAGCAACACTCTTTTGTAACTAAATATGATCTGAAAGTATTTGGAGAGACTCTTTTAGCTGGAGTTGAGAAGATATTATCCACTCAACCTCGTCCAGTAACTCAAATGAGTCAAGAAGATGCATCAATTCTCTTGGAAAATTTTATATTTCATATTCAACCAAGGATGATCTGAGAAATTCAAGAAGTCAGAGTAGAAAATAAGCTGTTGAGTGTTGATTTTGAAAACCTGAAAAATATGGTAGCAAACTTACAAAATGAGCTGTCTTTAAGATCAAAGCATGCTCCTGTTTCTTCCCCTGCACCTGTTTCTGCTTCTCCTGAGCCAACTGATTCCACCCTTGCTTGAGAGATTGTGTCTCAAGTGCATCTATATCTACTGTCTTTTGATGAGAAGATTGGAAAAAGACACAAACAAATGATGGAACGCATGAGGGAGCTTGTAGAAAATCTGAATAAGCTCACAGATGAATATATTGGATGCCTGTAAAAAGTTCCGAAACAGCTTAAGGTTCTAACCAAAGCTGTCAAGGCTTCTCCTGCTTCTGGTCAACCTTTTGTTCCTCCTTTGGATGATTCTCTGCTGAGATCCATAATCAAGGAAGAACTTCATAATGAATTCAGTGGATTGGATATGTCTTCTTTGTCAGAAGTGGTTAAGAACAATGATCGAGCTTTGGACCTGGTTAGGATTCATTCAAATATTTACAGTGATCCTCAGCAAGATATCACCAAGAAGATTGAAGTCTATCTCAACCGTATTTTCTCTAAAAGTGATATGACGGATCACTTTAGATATCTTGTATAGAATTTGAGAATCCCTCTGATAACTCAATCTTTTAATGATCAAGTTCAGAATCTTACAGAGTTTACCAGATTGTTGGACAAATTTGTAGAGAATAAGGACGATTTTGAAAAGGCTATGAAATATGGCAGTGATATCATTACAGATTTCATAAATCCTTTGAAGTCATATCTTCATGTGCAGAGTACTTCTACAGTTTCTCCAGCTGCTGCACCCCTTAGACCTGGTCTACCTACCCATGCCTCAACTGCCATGACAGTCATCCAAGCTCTTTCTCAGATCCGGCCAGTCATTCTTGACCAACCGTAGCCTATATCTTCTACTGCTCCTGCTTTGGCTCCATCCATTTTTTAAGGTCTACCCTGACCCTTCTTTTCTACCACATCTGTGCCTTCCTCTACATCAGCACCAACTCATACTGCTGATAAAGGCAAGGAAAAGGCAGCTCCCTGAAGAGTCCATGGACTATTTTCTTTTTTGATGGGATGTCATTTGTTGTTTACTGTTTGAGTTTCTCTTGTATGTTTTATTATGAACCTTTTTAATGATAAATGCAGTGTTTCACTTCAGTCTCTCTGTTTTTTTATAATCCCAAAAGGGGGAGAAACAAGTACAAGTAAATGTACAAGCATTAGTATTCTAATTGTTGAGTCTATTATTTTCTTTAATGTCCTATTTCATTTATATTTTTCCCCATACATGATTTGTGATCATCAAAAAGGGGAGATTGTTAGACTCCTCATGCTTTAATAATGTTTTAATGATCACAAATCCTATTACTATTAATTAATCTAAATCTTAATTGACCATCATGTTAATGTTATCCAATCTCAATAATAACTACACATCATGTTTTAATAATAGCAATTCTTATTGATGTTAATTACTCACTTTTTTATTTACAAGTCTTATGCATGATCCCCAATCTCACTTATATTATCAAGCCTTTATATTTATGATTCAAGTTCTATTACTCTCTACTAGTTTAGCTTAATCCATATTCTGCATATTAATGTCTAAGTCTAAATACATATATTTTTCTAAGTATAGAGACACCGTGATGTTTGACACAGTAAGACAGACTGTGTAAAAGACACAGTCACAGTCAGACAGACACCGTGAAGGACAAACAGTGACCCAGACACCGGGAAGGAAAAACCGTGACCCAGACACCGTGAAGGACAAACCGTGACCCAAACACCGTGAAGGAAAAACCGTGACCTAGACACTGTGAAGGACAAACTGTGACCCAGACACCGTGAAGGACAAACCGTGACCCAGACACCGTGAAGGACAAATAATGACCCAGACACCGTGATGGACAAACCGTGACCCAGACACCGTGAAGGACACACCATGATCTAAACATCGTGAGCTAAACATCGTGACATGGAGACATAGTGAATCACATACCGTGGAACATATACCGTGAATAATACATTGTTTACATAATCATTGTGACACCGTTTCTTAACATTTTTTCAATATTATTTAAATAATGCTAACGGTCATATTTGATGGTTTTAATGCAATTAATGATATTTAATGATAGTTGTTGGCATTTCAGGAAACCATATCTCGTACCTATGAAAATGGAATCTTTCCTACTTCCAGAACTGGTGGAATATAAGGAATATTGAGCTGCAGTACACGAAAACAGGTGTGAATATACAACGAGAAGAACTTACATACGCACGACAACTCAAGAAAGCCAAAGTGCACTGTGCTGAACTTGAAGAACAATCCTGAGCATGAAGAAGGGATTGTAATACTTACAAAGAACTCTCATAAGCACAATCTAACACCTCTGAAGAATACAAGAACACAAGCTGAACTACGACACTCTGTTTTTCAACAGAAAAATCAGAGAAGAACTCAGAAGCAGTTATGCTGAATCCAATGAGTCCAGAGCTGCATTGCTAATCACTAGAGCTTTTTTCTCTTATCTGTTCTCTCTAAGTGATTTATTTATTTACTTTCGAGCAGTGTGTTGTACTCTGTATATCTCACACACACTCTGTCTCCTACACTGAACTAGAGGATATCAAAATCCTCACTCCAAAATTCTTAACTCTTGTTTCCCCACGTCAAAAGTGGAAGAGGTCCTTGTGTGGCTGGGTCTTTATTTTATTTCCCATAAATAACATTGGTAGATGTCCCTGCATGGCCTGAATAGTTTTGTAAACTGTTGTTTACCCCGATCAAGGGTGTGGATCAAATTTATATAAATATGAGAGGACTAATTCTCGGCTTGAGATGGAACCTCTTGTTATATCTGTTGTGCATCTTTAGTTTAAGTTTAAAGTATACTACATATATATTTTATATTCCGCTGTTGTTACTTTGAAATACAAAACCATTTTAAAGTTACTTTGATAGTTAAATTAGCAAGTGTTTACACTTATTGTAAATCAGTAGGTTATTTTCAGAAGTCAGTTTAATCTTGTGATTGAATTAATTGAGACCTAATAAATCTTTGAGAAGCTAAGTGAACATTTAAAATCTGTATAAATTCACTACAGTTTAACTTGTTTTATAAATTGGGGGATTTGAAATAGACAATATTTTAAGAGAAATTTTAATTGGAACTCAATTCACCCCCCTCTTGAGTATCCACTCTGACCAGCATATTATTTTTATGTTTTAATTTTTCTTCTGTGTTTTACATTTATATCTTACCTTTATGGTTTCTATAATGAGTAAATGTAATAATTTCATTTGAGAAAGTACAGACTACCACCCCTTCAAATTGATATGACTCGTTAATTCCATATGTGGGACGTATAAAGGATGGATTTAATGATATTATATATTATGTTATACTGGAATTATAATATACCTATGTATCATTATGATTTTATTCCATTAAAATATGAAATAGAAATAAAATTAGCGTTCATGTGTACGTATGGCTTACCGTCTCCATGAATGGTGCTTTTCATTTCTTATCTCCAGTTGTTATGTACTATTATAAAAATATGTATATACTGGATATATATGATATATATGATATCTAAATCTTTAATATCATTATAGAGAAAATGGAATCTTGACCAAATGGATAAGTTGTAATTATAATGTGTTCATTTTTGACTCAAGTACCAAATATCGACAAAATGACCATTATTAACATAAGTGATTAAATAATGTTTATAAAATGGTAATAAGTGATATAAAAGGAATAATAAACTTGAAAATGGTTCTTAATCAAGTATAAATTAACTTATTTTTATTATTTAGGAAGAATAAGGAACAAACCAGTCAAGTCAGACATGAGGTATGGGGTTTCTTATCTCACTTTTTAATTCCATGAGATTTCCATTGTTCGCCACTAATTTATTGAATGTGGTGTATTATGTACTGAAATTTGATATATATTATCATGATCCTCTTTATATTCATGGTATTTTGTATATAATTTTTTGGTTATTAACTCTTGGTCATACGACTTGATTGATTACAATGTGGTAAGGGGTTTTCATCTCACTTTTTATTCTCGTGAGATTCATGCTATATTTGACACTATTTACTTTTGGGTGGTATATGTACTTCCCATGATTGTATTCATTGTGTAATATAATTAAATTTAGGTTTATTTACATCTTCATTGAATTATCCTTCTTTCATGGGGTATATGTTTCGTATGTTACCAAATCGGTAAGGGAACCTTTCACCCTCCAATTTTTAAAAGTCTTATTTTTGTTATATCTTTTAATTTACATATTATTATGTTGGGATATGTTATTATATATCCTTATTGTGGTAAATTTTATGTCCAAGTGATAAGAAACACTTTTCTCTCTCATCAACTAATTTTCTGAATTTTAAAGTGACGTCGTTAGGCTGTCGAATTTCTATAAGAGAACTTCTTAACCCAATTTAAATTCTTTGGGGATTAAACTTCTACTTCTTGATTACATTGTGTTATAAATATGTGTGAATGAAATCTGGTTGTTTCACACTTAATATCCACTTATATTGAGTGTATTCTTATTTGTCACACATAATTATTTAATTGATTTATCCTTAATCTAAGGATACAGTTTTTATAAGGGATTTCGTCTCAATTTTCATTCCATTGAGACTTCATTGTTATTATGAACTAATTCACTCTTATGTAGTGTATATGCTATCATTTGTCATATTATATCATGAATAAAATTATTCTCATGATATTATAAAGTTATGATTAAATTTAATTCATCAATTATTTGTATTCAAGCATCTCTCATTTTCTTAAAAACTCTTCAACTAAAATATCATTTTAAATGTTTTAAAGATTTATTCTTCTAAATATTTCTCATTAATTTCCATGTTTTCAAAATGGTTTTTAGGATTTATTTTTATGTACATTAATGTTTTCAAATTATAATTCATTTAAAAGCTTCAAAGTGATATGGGATACTTTGATTCAAAATCTCTTTATTAAATGTTTTAAATGGTTTTGAAAATGGTTTGATGAAGAATTGTTTATTTCAATATCTTGATTTGATATATTAGAATATGGAAATTTTATCTTTTCTTTATACTTGTGTTCTGTGTTATGATTATGTTATGTTTATTGGTCATTGTTTACATATATGGGTGGTTCCGTGATAAACCTAGGGCGGTGAGCCTGAGATAGCTCTCCAATGCATTGAGTAATGCAACGGAGGTAAACATTAATGTTTATCCTACGAGATTTATGGAATAAACTATTATGGGTATTCGAAATTTGACTATCTATGTAGTTGTGATATATACAATGTAATTATGTTATGAATGTCATAAGTCACCTTTAAGATTTTTGATTTCAGTATGTTATTCATAAATCTTATGATATCATGAGGTATGTTATGATTGAAAAGTATGGTTTCATTTATTTGTATTTATCTATGGGCTAATGTTTATTTTCATTATTTTATAACACTTATTGAGATTTTTATGCTCATCGCATGTTTTTAAATGTTTTTCGTAGGACATAAAGATGAATAGGGCCAAGGATGAGATCAAGGAAAATTCATGCTGTCTAAAACATAGAACTGGACATGTCTCTATTTTTTAAGAGTTTTTATTTTATGAAAAATGGATACTGGGTAGTAGTGTCTACATGTAATATTCAAGTTGTTATGTAATAGTTATGGCATAATTCTCTAAAACTCTAAACCTAAAAATATCCTTAAGGTGAATTCTTGACATAATTCAAGATTATGTAATATTTAATTTCTGTTCCTTAAATTTGGTATCAGATGGAGGTTTAGTTAACTTTAGAGGTTAGGGTGATCTTTAAGAATAAGTTAAATTACCATATTGGTTAGGATTTTAGAATATTTTTAGTTATTTTAGATAAATTGAATTAGTTTAAGATAACATAAATAAGTATATCTTATTATTTACCCTCCTTATAAGATATTATATGATGATTTTACTAATATAATCTTACTTACATTTCTGGTTTTAGTAAATGGTCGGATCTAGTAGGCACCAAAGTAATAGTGGATGTGATGAAAACTGTGATTGTTTTCTGAATGATCAACTGAATGAAATGGGAGCTACAATAAGAACTATTGTGTTTATTCTCAACTAACTATCTGGAGTCATGATTGACCACCTAAACCTTGGTGATTTTATAAGGCTCAGTATATGCGATAAACAAATCCCCACAGATGTTTAGGTAATAATCATAAAGGTAAGTATATTAAAAAACCTATGTGTCAAGGATGTGGAAATAAACACATAGGAAAATGTTTCAAAGGGATGGGAAGATTCTATAGATGTAGAAGTGAAGTTCATAAAGCAAGAACCTACCATGGAAAAAGGAAGCATCCAGTTTACTCTAGGAAAGGGAAAGAAGTTATTTCTGAGGGATCAATTGAATGTTTTAAATGTGGAGTGCATGGTCATTATACAAACAGATGTCCTACAAAGTGGGTTCGAGAATGGAATCACCAGGATCATACAAATTTATGTTTACCAAAACCTAATGTCATTCCAATTGGGGATGAGGAAACTGAAAATGACCAATGAAAGGTATGGATTATTTCTTAACTAATGTTTAGATATTATTCAATCTTATAATATGATTCATGATTTTGTTTGTAGGAAAGAAGTATTTCAGAATAAGTTGTAAAGGAATGGTTAATGGATCATGAAGAATGTTCAATGAGTAATAAGTCAACATATAAGGGATTCAAGTGTTATGGTAGATTTTAGGATGTTGAAATGCTTAAAAGTATTAAGTCTCTTTTGAAGATGAGATTACATTAGAAGACCTTTTATAGTATGTGTAACCCCAAAGTTTGATATATGAAAATTTTATTCAAGGAATAATTATCTTTTCTTTTGTAGATATAGTTATAAAGATCCATTTGGGTTTTTATGATTCTAAAATTTGAGGCAATTACAGGTTAATATATTTTAGGATGAAAAATGAATGTTATTAGATAGCCTTTTTTGTTAAAGTATATTATTGTTATTTTTGAGGAATTTATCTATTTTCTGGGAATGTAATAAAATTATAAAGTTTTTCAAAAAGTACAAAATGTAGACCACATGAACATATATCAAAATATTGAGTCATGAAATAAATCTTTGAAGTTCATAAGGCATAAATCATAAAGGAACATGAGTCATGAGAAAATAGCATTGGCTTAAAACATGGGATTGTGACCAGTACATTTTCATAGAAAATCATTTCCATATTAGTCAAGTCTCATTTCCAAGACCATAATTGTAGACAAAGTCCTTTACTAAACTGAATTAACTCCTCATTATAGCACACTATTACTAAACTGTGTTTACTTACTATTCCATTCATGTATTACTGAATCAAGATCATTTCTTGTTCCAATCCTATATTTGTTAATTGAGATCATTTCCCAACCCAGCCCTGTCAACCTCATGAGATATAAATATTTACCCAATGCAATGGAGGGAGATATAGGTCTCACCCATCTTATAATGAAATCATTCTTAGATGTTCCACAAAAATATAAATCATTCACCATAGCATAACCCAAGGAATAAAATGGGTTTATTAAACATAATTTCATCATAACATAATCCATGTAAAACAAATTGAGTTCATAAATGAATTTCAATAATAAACACAATAAAACCATTAGAATAATAGGGATATTATAATTAAAAAATAACCCTATTAAATAATTCTATATTAGATGGAAACTAATTTTGATAGAACACTTGAAATTAATTCTTGGGGAAAATATCCTTACTTCTTCAAAAGAATTTTCTTTTCTCAAAATAAAATAGAATTCTAAAAGAAAAAATCTATTTGAAAATAACCTTGAAATCTTGTAAACGAATATTTTTTGAAATAAGTTATTATAAAAATGTAAAAATATGTTCATTCCATATAAGTTAAAAGAAAAAAATTATCATACTTTTGTCGGATAGGTCAAAAAACACCTCATATGGAAAATGAAAAAATAATCCTTTCATACCAATTAATAAAATTCACAAATAGGTAAAATTGAATTTATACAATTTTATAAGAATATAAATAATATTTTTGGAATACATATTTATGAAACATGGACATGGATGATAAATATACCCCAGTAAATACTTATGTATAAACAATCTCGCATAATAATGAGATTACAAAATTATCCCTCACCACTTTATAATCAATAGAATAATATGCCTCATAAAATAAAGAAGATTATATGAATATGTAAATAATATAAACCTTATAATAAGAATCATAAAAAAACATTCATGGTCAGCATAAACACTACACAAAAGAAACTGGTGGTGTATAAGGCATATGTCCCACAGAAATAAAAGTGAGAAAAAATAATCCCTTACCTTAGGTATGGATTCCTTTGTACTTGTATGAACCTCATAAATAAGGTTTTAAATAATTTTATAAACTTATTGTATAAGTATATGAATTTTTATGAGATCATAAGTGATCATATTATTACTTGTTTGTTAATAATATTATTACTTGTCCTTTGAGTATTAACTGGTTTATTTTTTTACGCATGTGTTGTCAGATAAGTTCATATTCATCTTCTTAGGTTATAGTTATATCATTTACAGAATGATATTAACATAATATATATCATATTTGTTTATTAAAAAAATTTATATAATCATTATTTAATTAATATCATGTATAATGAATCGCATCGCATCATGGAGATGGTAGGTCGTATGTACACACGAGCGACGATATTATTCCCTTAATTGTGCGATATTATGAATGTGGATGGTATATATGTTTTTATAGAATCAATATCTTCTTATAATAATTTTATATAGTTATAATTTCCATCATTATACCCATCCATGTAAGGTAGGGGTGAAAACTGATTACACCATGGTGTAGAGATGATAATCTATACGTACACACGCATGGTGATTTCATTTTTCATATGACGGATAGAAGGTAGAATATAGTTGTTCCATAATCATAATAAAATATCATAATATAGTTTATAATGGATTTATTACTTTAAAATGTATACAACTCGGGAAGATGAAGTATAAGAAGAAATAAGTTTCCGAGAATTGATATAGGAGATTACCTCTTCTTCGACAAGCTCCCTATAGATCTCCTCTTAAAGGCACTAGAGTTAGTATTTTGGGAATACAAGAACCTATATAATGTAACTAATGAAGTTTTTAATGTAAATGGGAAAGTTATGGCCAATATTTAAGGCTCAAAGTGAAGTGAAGTTGTTAGGGAGGATGTACCCTTTTATAATTGAGGTGAGGGGCATATTTGGATTCTCCAAAAAATATTAATTTATAGTAAATTCAAAACCAATTAAAAACCCTCAAAAATATCCTAATTTCAAAAATTATATGAGATACCATTGTAATATCATTAAAAAATGAATTTTATATATGTTTTTATGTCAATTTAAACCATATCCTTTTAATTAAAGCTTAGTTATTCTATTTAATTTTTAACTAAGGTAACAAATATTTAAATATTAAATGGGTGAAATATTTACTTATTTGATATAAATTATTCCATAAATGAATAATTTAGAACATTTTACACAATATAATAATTATTAAATATTTTCAAAAATGTTTTAGTATTTTTAAATAATTTAATAATATATTATTTTGATAAACAATCAGTAGTGTCAATTTTGACACATTTCAATTTATTGACTTTTAAAATTGTCAAGATAGAAAGAAATATTTTATTATAAAAAAATGGTCAAGGTTATCTATAAAATTAATTAGATATATTAATTTTCATGAACTAACCCTGGTCGACTCTAAACCGGTCACCCGATTCGGCCCGCGATAAGGCCTGAGAGGCATTCTTGGTCCTCCCGGGCTGGTGACCAGTGCCAAGGGAATCAACAGAGTGATGATGGGAAATATTTCTCCAAATATAAATAAATAGATGCAGAGAAATAATAATAAATGAGTCCAAAAAATAAATAAACTAAACATAAAAACTAAGAAAGAACTGAAAAGAAAAACTTACCGGAACTGGTGAGCACTAAACTCTATGTGACCCCGCGGGTCACTCGCTAATCCCAAAACTCAACATCACCCATGGTGATCGAGATCAAATAGAAACCTTCACCTGAGACTAAAAACAAGAATGAAGTATAGGCGTGAGTATTAAAACTCTGTAGGTGTGCCCAAGTAATCTATTCTCAATTCATTACCTTTAAATAAAGAAACATTAACTTCAGGTTTGAACTACAATATATAAAAGTAATTTTTTCTCATATTTTTTCCTTTAAAGTAAATCACGGTCCATTTCCCTATTTACCATTCAAAAATATAATCTTTTCCAAGAAGGAAACATATTCATTTTTAAAATATAGATGACATTTTAATTATAAAGGGGAGAGTGAGTATAAAACATTTCCAAAACCTTTTCCCATATCCATTTGAAAACACTATCATTTAACCTATAAACCACACTATTCCAAAATCAAGCTCAACAATCATTCAATGAGGGAAATGGGACATAACACACAAGAGTATCTAGCCAACAATGCATCAAAACATTTATGCCAATATAAATGGGTGAAACCATGGAGATCGTGAATAATATAGAAAGTACTATACATATGAGTCATCCCAATGGCATGCCCTACTCAAGGACGTCACAATGCCCAAACGCTCGGTGTTTCCCTACCTAGCCAAACTGAGGGGCCTAAACCCCTAGTAGAGAAAAGTTTGTACTAAGGGCCACTATCCAGTGTGTATTCTAAACTAGTGCAGCAATTGTTCATAGAAAATTCACATACAATGCCAGGTTCTCATATCAACATGTGTAACAAAAGGGTCAACCAACTGATTCCATATGAGCATAAAATCACATAGACACATATATATATTTATATATACAAACAACATACACCACCCGAGTCACCCCAAGAAATATGTCCCTCGCCTTTCTACCATTTGATCACAGGAGATTCCTACCCAGCAGGCCCCCATAATATACAACTCAACTAAAGAGAGGGTACTTCATCCAAGGAGAGTTTTATTGAGATAACTAGCTTTACAAAAGTTCCAACCTGGCCTCACTCTATTTTTCTCATACAAACCATTTCATAAAGAATCACATGCACACCATTTTGGAAACTTGGAACACACTTGGAAACCCATTTAAAAAACCTAATTCACCACCATAAATCTGAAGCACATTTATAAGGGCCAAAAGGGGCATTTCCAAAAACACTAATAAGCGCATTTAATAAAATAGTTGCATGAAATTAAAATACATCAAGTGTATTACTTTATTCCAGAATAAGCAATTATTCTAAAAACCATAAATTTCAAACTAACATTAAATAAAGGTGTGAAATGAAAGAAACCAATAATTATTTAATTTAAAGTAAAATTCATACGAAACCTAACTCAAAAGAGAGAAGACTAAGACAAACAACTTGGCTCTCGATGCCTTTGATAAAGACCACCCCACAATTGCGCACACATACAACACTATATATATACACCCCTTAATCCAATACAAATATTCCCCCACACCATGAGGGAATATGTGCAAGGATGATTTATATATATATATATAGTTATATGTACCTATTTATGTATGTACAACCCTTTAAGAAGACACCAAAAAATTTAATTAACCTATAGGAAGCCCACACGTAAAATAAATTAATTTTCCAAAACCATCTCCCCATTATTTAAAGATTTCACAACTCATACTAAAAGTGTACAAAAAGGCCTACATGCCAATACTAATCGATTCCTTCCATTTTAATCACATCAAAAAACCATTTTAAATACTTTTACCAACACTTACACAACTAATAAAATCACCTTTAAAAAACACAATAAAAACACACTTTCTCAAACAATTCCCTAAAAATCCCCCTTTTTAATAATTATACAATCTAAATTTCCTACGTAAAAATACACGACAAGGCATACATTCCAACACTACTCCTTCTTAAAAAACTCATTTTGAACAAATATGCACCTCAAGTGCCTTTGAAAATATAATTTTCACTTGGTAAATAAGTCATAAAATACTTTTCAAGAAACATTACAATACAATATGAACAACACGTAGCCATTTGTTTGAAAAAAAACACATTTTTTACCCATAAACATGTTAAAACATTACCAATTCATGCTTCTCACTACACAAATAAAATTTTGAACAAATTAAAATTAACTAAACAATTAACATGGTAAAATAAGTTAACCTCAAACAACATCGGATGAACTAGAATAGACTAAAGCGCTTCACCTTCGGCGGCAGATGCGGAAACCCGCATGAGGAAGACCCAAGAGTCACACTACACACCCTAAAAATGAAATAACATTATCAAAACACAATCAACACATGACCTAGGGTTTTTCCAAGACAAGAGGGCCCATGGGAAGAGGGGAAAATGCTAGAAAACACAAGGAGAGCGGAGCTATGACCTTACCTCAGTGAGTTGAGATGAAAACCCTAAGAAACTAGGTGGAAACTGCGGAGATGGGAGGCTCACCGGTAGGGCGGAGCGCGCGTGGTCGAGAGTTATGGGGGGAGAGGTTGCGTCGCATTACCAGATGAAAGAGGGGGTGCCGATGGGGAAGGAATGGCTGGTGGAGGGGATGGCACCCTGGAGAGATCCTGCACAAAGGGGGGCATTAAGTGTGGAAAGGGGGAGGGAGGGTTAGTCGTGCGAATAGAAGGGGAAGGGAGGGGGTTGGTCGCTCGAATATGAAGGGAATAGGGATAGTTTAGGGTTTTATTTTTTATTTAATTACTATTTTAATTTTAATTCAACTGATTTAATTTTAAAAAAAACTCAAAAAATGAATAAAATTTAATTGAAAATTCAAAATAAATAAAATAATTGTGATGTGTCAGGTCAGGGGGTGACAATTCTCCCCACTATGACACTTGTTGCCCCCAAAAAAGTTCCAAGAGATTCAGTTGATCAAAACTAAAGAAAATATGATTTAAAACCAAGGAAAAACCTAAAACTCAAAGACCAACGAACCAGCACTCACTTTCATTCAGAGCCTAGAACTACAGATTCACAAAAAGAACTATGATACCACCCTCAAAAGAAGACACACATCCAAGGAAGACATCATACAAGACCACATAGCTCGAGAAAAAAATGAAGAGATTATGAAAAAGAGACTCACTCTTTTATAAACACAATCCAACAAGGAACACCCTGACCCCTAACATAAAAACCATCAAAGAAACTAGTCATGGCCTGACGGGATCTCTGCGAGCATCCATTACACAACCCACTATCCAAGCTAACCAACTATTATAGTCGGGGTTGAGCGGAGTGAAAAAAAAGGAAATGCTCAGTCAAGAACACCTGGAATATGGATTCATAATGAGCTCATTTCATGGGGGTCTACCCACCATATGAGGGCTCTAGAAAAACATTGATTTCACAAGCTGGAATAACTCTTGAACTGTAACAAAGGATAGAAAAACCAAAAGAAACAAACATGGGACAACAAACACCACCCTTCTACATCAGCAACATTAAAAACACTACAAAGACATTCCCATTAAAACAAAGTTCCATAAGGACATGAAACGTCATTATTCACACCCAAAATAAGACAACATCATATATTTCATTAATTAAACAAAAATTACATTCAAAACAAAAGAATCTTCCGATTGAGCTTGCACCAGTGATACGTTCATCCAACTAAGCTGAAAGGTTCTCCAAAGGAATGGATCTGTCCCCATGTCACTTCCTGGAACCGCCCTAGAAAAACCTTTGTAAATGAACAAAAAATCCAAAGTTATTAAAAATCTTAGGGCTTCGCAACATGAAAAATTCCAATTCCCTGACTTAACACACTGAAAACACAACCAGTACTTCCTCTTGGATGAATCTAGTGAGGCAGAAAATAGCGAACTTTTTGTACCTCTTCTCAACTGGCCAGATGCTACTAAATCGGCTTCGACTTGGATATCCCACCTCACGACTTCTTCATAATCATCAATGAATGAAGTCACAACTGGGAGGAACTCTTACCAGAGACCCCTCTCAAAGAATTGAGCTTTCAAAAATTCATCCCCGGCGAGGTTTGGGAGATACGACACCAGCTCGGAGAAGCTTTTAGCATACTCTAATACCATTGAATTTCCCTGCTCGAGACCATACAACCTTGAACCCATCGGTATTTTCACATCATTGGGGAAATACTTTTGGATGAACAAGGCTTTAACGAATTCCCAAGAGTAATTCTTTTGTGGTTCGACCCGAAGAATATATTTCCACCATTCCCAAATTAGGCCTTACAACGTGAAGGTGGAAAGCTCCAACTTGAGAGGTTTAAGAGATTCAAGTTGAACAAATATCTCCTCGATATTTTGCTTCCATTCCTCAGCTTTCCCTAGTTCTGGATACCCATGGAAATGAGGAGGGTTAGACTCTCGGAACCTCCGGACGAACTCTTGATATTGAGATCCACCAAGATCCATATCCAAAATGGACAAACCAAACATTTAAAACACATCTTGATCAACTGAAAGGCACAAGGTGAAAGAATTTCCCTCAGATTATTCTCAAAATCCCTTAGAACTCAATGAGGACGAAACCTGAAAACATGGAGCACAAAACCAAATCAAAACATATCATAAATCAAAATTCTACATCTCATTTTCTTATCAACAACCCAAACTCAAAACATGATTTCAATCACACCTCCAACACACCAAAGACAAAGTCTAGAAAGGAAATAACCAAAAACAAAAGGCAACATCACACACTCACAGCTTTTAAAACATTAAAATCTCCCTTTTTAAGAACATTTTCAGAAAACATAACAATCCTTACGAACCAATCACCTCCTATTGGTATTCCCTTTATCCTCACATATATAAAATCTTGTCCTAGCTCAATCACTCGCCCATACATACTAATAACCATCCACTCGCCACATACATACATCTGTATACATATATGTGAACACTCATAGGAAGACCAAGAGTTTGATAAAAGAAACTTTATCACTTTCAAAAAAAACTTTAAAAATACCTCAACCAATTTTAATACCACACCTTATCATTAAAGAAAAACATTTTCAAACTCCACATTTATTATCTAATTTCACATTTCTCAAAACCATTGAAAAACCACCAAAACATTTTCCAAAATAAATCCCATTTTAAAAACAACCCAATTCACTCTCAAAAAGATTCAAAGTTTTGGTTTTGGAAATCTCATTTTTGACCAACCATTCATTATTTTGTCAAACCAAAAGTCCTTTTAAAATCTAAACAAGACACCCCAAAACCATTCTATCCAAAATTAAGTGTAAACAAAAGAAACCTACCATTCAAGAGGTCAAAAATTTCAAAATCTCAAAAGAACCCAAAATAATACACCAAGGGAAACAAGTGGAGATGGGTGACTTTTCCATATGGTTAGTGGCCGTATACCAATCAAACCACCATTACAAAAAATCTTTCAGGACCATGTCCCCAGCTCCACATGGCTTTCCATACCCTTCGATCTCACTAAGACAACCGGCCCGACTCTCATTTCATTTTCCCAAATAGCAAGCAATAAGAACTAAATGAACCAATAAAACCCAACTTCCCATGGTAACTTGAGGTTCGGCCCAGAAAGTGTTGGCCAGACACTCCCTAGAACCCACACCCCAAGCTCTGAAATTCTCTTCTACATATATCTTGACAACCAAAATAACCAAGGGCACTCTGAAAGCCAGGTCCTCTAAAGAACCTACCCTTTGATACCATTTTGTCACGAACTAACCCAGGTCGACCCTAAACCGATCACCTGAGTCAGCCCGCAATAAGGCCCGAGAGGTATTCCTGATCCTCTCAGGCTAGCATAAATCTCTAAGGGTATTAATAGAGTGACGATCGGAATGATTTCACCCAATACAAATAAATAGATGCAGCGAAATAACTACAAAGCAGCCCAAAAAATAGATAAACTAAACAGAACAACTAAGCAAAAACTAAAAAGGAAAACTAACCGGACCTGGTGACCACTAAACTCCAACTGACCCCACGGGTCACTCTCCGATCCCAAAACTCAACATCTCCCATGGAGATTGAGATCAAACTGAAACCTGCACTTGAGACTAAAAAAAGAATGTAGTATAGGCATGAGTATTAAAACTCAGTAGGTTTGCCCAAGTAATCTATTCCCAATGCATTACCTTTAAATAAAGAAACATTAATTTCAAGTTTGAACTACAATATATAAAATAAATTTTTTATCACATTTTTTCCTTTAAATCAAATCACGGTCCATTTCCCTTTTTACCATTCAAAACCATAATCTTTTCAAAGAAGGATCTATATGCATTTTTAAAATAGAGATTACATTTTAATTATAAAGGGGAGAGTGAGTATAAATAATTTCCAAAACATTTTCCCATAACCATTTGAAAACACTATCATTTTATCTATAAACCACACCATTCTAGAAGCAATCTCAACAACTATTCAATGAGGGAAATGGGAAATAACACACAAGAGTATCTAGCCAACAATGCATCAAAACATTTATGCCAATAAACATGGGTGAAACCTAGGAGCTGGTGAAAAGTATAGAATGTATTATACATGTGACTCATCCCGAAGGCATGCCCTAATCAATGACGTCATAATTCCCAAATGATTAGTGTTTCCCTACCTGGCAGAACTAAGGGCCCCAATCCCCTATCAGAGCAATGTTCGTACTAAGGGCCAGTAGCCAGTGCATATTATAAACTATTGAAATAATAATTCATATAAATTCACTTATTATTCCAGGTTCCCATTTCAACATGTATAACAAAAGGGTGAGCCAACTGATTCCATCCAAGCAACAAATCACATAGACACACACATATATATATATATATTTATATATACCTGCAACATGCATCACCTGAGTCACCCTAAGGATTATGTCCCTTGAATTTCTACCATCTGATCACAAGGGAGTCCTACCCAGTAGACCCCCATAATATACAACTCAACTAAAGAGAGGGGACCACATCCAAGGAGAGTTTTATCGAGATAACTAGCTTTACAAAAGTGCTAATCCGGCCTCACTCGATTTTTCTCATACCAACCCATTTATTAAAGAATCACACACACACCATTTTGGAAACCAGAAATGCACTTCTAACCCAATTTAAGAAACCCAATTCACCACCTTAAATCTGAAACACATTTATAATGTCTAAAAGGGGCATTTCCAGAAACACTAATTTGCACATTTAATAAAACAGTAGAATGAAATTCAAATACACAGAGGGTATTAATTTATTCTACAATAAGCAATTATTCTAAAAACTATGACTTTCTAACTAAAATTAAATAAAGGTGAAAAATACAAGAAACCAATAGTTCTTTAATTTAAAGGAAAATGTATAGGGAAACCTACCTCAAAAGGGAGCAGACCAAGACAAACAAATCTGCACCTGACACCTTTGATGAAGACTTCCCCACAATTGTGCACACATATACCCATATATATACCCCTTAATTCAATACACATATTCCCTACGCCATGAGGGAATATGTGAAAGGATGATTTATATATATATAGGTATATATATCTATGTATATGTGTACAACCCTTTGACAAGACACCGAACAATTTAATTAATCTTTAGGAAACCTACACATAAAATAAATTCATTTTCCAAAACTAGCTCCCCATTATTTAAATATTTCACAACTCATACTAAAAGTGCACAAAAAGGACTACATGCCAATACTAATAGATTCCTTCCATTTTACTCACCCCAAAACCCATTTTAAATACTTTTACTAACACTTACACAATTTATAAAATCACCTTTGACAAACACAAGAAAACACACTTTCTCAACCAATCCCCCAAAAATCTCCCTTTTTAATAATTAAACAATCTAAAATTTATACGTAAAAATACATGACAAGACATACATGCCAACACTACTCCTTTATTCAACAAAAAAATCATTTTGAACAAATATGAACCTCAAGTTCCTTTGAAAATATAATATTCACTTTTCAAATAAGGCATAAAATACTTTTCATGAAACATTACAATACAATATACCCAACACATAGCCTTTTTTAAAAAACTCATTTCTAACCCCTAAACATGTTAAAACATTACCAATTCACACTTCGCACTACCCAAATAAAATATAGAACACATTAAAATTAATTAAAAAATTAAGAGGGTAAAAGAAGTCAACCTAAAACAATGGCGGATGAACCGGAATGGACCAAAGTTCTTCACCTTCAGCGGAAAACACCAAAACCCACACGAGGAAGACCTGGGAGTCCCACCGCACACCCTAAAAATGGAATAAAATTATCAAAACCCAATCAACCCCTGACCTAGGATTCGGCCAAAACAAGAGGGGGCATGGGAAGAGGGAAAACGCAGGAAAACAAAAGGAGAGGGGAGATGTGACCTTATATAGGTGAGTCGAACCGAAAAACCTAAGAAACTGGGTGGAAACCGCAGAGAAGGGAGGCAAGTCGATAGGGAGGAGCGCACGTGACCAAGAGTTATGGGGGGAGAGGTTTTATCGTGTGACTAGAGGAAGGAGGGGGCGTTGATGGGGGAGGAATGACCGGTTGAGGGGATGGCGCACCATAGAGCTCATACACAAAGTGGGGGGCGTCGAGCTTGGAAATGAGAGGGGGTGGGTCGGCCGCGAGAATAGGAGGAGAAGGAAGGGGGTCGGTCGCACGAATTGGAAGAGGAGGGGGACAGTTTAGGGTTTCATTTATTTGTTATTTAATTAATTCTATTTTAATTTTAATTCAACTGATTTAATTTTAAAAACTACAAAAATGAATAAAATTTAATGGAAAATCAAAAATAAATAAAATAACCATGAAGTTTTGGTTTGGGTTGTGACATTAATTATCCCAAATTATATTGATTTTAATATTTATAATAACATTAATTTGATATTTCCATTAATGAAATAATTACTACATCAGTTTTTTGTAATTAATTAACATACTAATTTGTTGAATAAAAATTAAAAATAAAATACTATGACAAAGAAAAATTCTATAGTTTTCATAAGAATACTTATTTTCAAATATATCTTCTATAAAATCATACATTTAAAATTTTATATGTATTAAAACATGATTGGGACATATTAAACATCCCTTTAAAAAAATATTATAAATGTCATAATCTTTTTAATATGGATTAAAATGGTCAATAACTCGACCCTTGGATGATTATGGTTGAGATATAATATAAAAATATGATTTGGTTAGGTTTTTTGTGTTTTTAATGGTTATTATAATTTTAAAAAATATTATTTTATTGATTTTTCATCAATTAAATTATTTTTACATCATCAATGTATAAGCCTTTAAGGTGACTATATATCTCCTAAAAATTAAAAAAAAATCCATGATAAAGAAAAAAAATTATAATTAAAATTATTTTTTATAGTTGAACATATCTTCTATATAACATTATATGAAAAATTATATAGTTATTCAGATTTGAGTAAGACATGTTTTACTTTTCTTAAAATAAAATATATTAAATGTTCTAATCTCATCCAATTGGATTTGAAAAGGTACCATTTAGACCCAAGGATAGTTTCTGTCTAAAAAAATCATCCAATGATATTATAACAAGTGATATGATAATTTTATAATATTATTTTTACCATTAATTGCCTGATTTACCATTTACTGTATTAAAAAAATTACCAAAATTACTATTCATAATGTTCAAAAATAAAATAAATATATTTATATAATTTGGACGTAATTATTACAAATATTCAATTCATTTTTAAAAATTCAAAGCAAATAATTTGATATAATTAATTTAGAATAAATCTCATTGTCAGTATGAGAAAATGGGTTTTCTATGTTAAGACATTGCAAAAGATTGAAATATTTTTACATTTGAATTCAATGTAAAATTAATTCCAATGACCTAAATTATATTAAATTATAAAAATATAATCTATTTATATTTTTAAACCATTAAATAATATAACTTAACAATAAAAATTATTTCGATGAAAAAAGTTGTTTTCAATTATGATTTAGTATATTCTTACTATTCATCCAAACGTAAAAGTTATCATAAAAATATCAAAAAATAATCCAAAGTAAATTTTTATATCCCAATTTCAAAGATTAAGTTTATTTTTGTTAAATAGAATATATAAGTGTCAAAAATTAAATTTAAAATGGGTTTTCCATCAAAAGGCAATAAAACTGCATTTTTTGAAAGATATGTCTTTCATCTAAAAAATTTCAATTATTCTTATTTCATGTATTGAAAACATATAAAATTAATTTTAAAAAATATATTGAATATATTAAATATATATTTCATTAATAAAATCTATCAATTAGGATTTTATTTTTTATATATTTACTTGTTTTCATTTAAATAGTTTTTCAGAAAAAATATTTCCTTTTCTTTAAAAAGTGTTTTATTTTCATTTATAATTTATTTCTAACCAAATAATTAATTATATATATACATGTGTAAATCATATATTCATAATTTAGTTAATACTATTCATACTCACAATTATAATGGCTAGGTTATTTAGTTGTTCACATAAACTTGGTCTTGTGTGAAATGAATTCTATCAAAAGAACTTGAAATTGTGAATAACACAAGCCAATCATAATGTTGCATTTACTGAAAGATAATTCAGTGTTGTGTGTAGTTCAATATTATCTTGGTGTAGTGTAAAACACAAGACATAAATTAAATTAAAAAATATTTATCTCATAAAAATCTCGGGGTGTTACATTCTACCCCTGAGAAATTAATTTCTCCCTAGAAATTCATCTGGGTTATAAAAGGATTAATACTTGAAAATTTATTTCATATAAATCCACATTATAAAAATGAATATTAAAAATTATTTTTAAAAAAGGAAGGTAATAAACACAATAGTTACCCAAAGTAACTCATCACTTGGTTTCCACAGAGGAGAACATAGGTGGAAAGTGAAAACATGGATATGGAAGAGAAATATAACTATCATATTCTGATGGAGAGTGATAGAGAAAAAGATAAGGATAATATTTATAATCAAAAATCCATAAATCTTATGAGGATTTAACGGTGAATTAAATTCATCAGAAATAAATATACTGGGATAACATTTTTGTTTTTAAGGTCCTTTCCCTATAGTTGAATAAGGATAATAAATACTTACTTGATTAAGCATAGTCTCATCCTACCCTAGTGCCTTGATCAATTTCCACATCATGTCTTATTCCAAGAAATGTGCGAGAATTTATCAATCCTTAAGAATTATCATATCATGAGATCCATAAATATAATGATGGGTCATTCCATCTATCTTTATCACAACTAAAAGGTTATCACAAGTTATCGAAAAGGTTATCAATATGCATAATTCCATATATAGTGAGATAACACTTTAATATAGTAAACATCATCTAAAGTTTAACTTATAATTTCTATAAATGGAAAACCATAAAATCCTTTTGATAACTAAACATCATAATCCTTCAAAAGAGGTGAACTAAATAGGATTAACATTTATCTTCCATACTTATAAGGTAGTTTTTTTGTCACATTCCAATCATGTGAATACCTTAATCATCTATTCTATTGATACATGGTAATAACCTAATTTACCATACATCCTTTTTTTTAAACAAACATATTTATTTATTCTTAAGTCCAAAAACCTGTAAAATTTATTCATGATAACATAAAACACTATTCAAAAAATCCTTAATCAGTTCTAAGGATATCATTACCATCTAATAATTCATAACCAATATATCTTTATCCAAATATCATTATCTCATTAGCATGATCATATTAAGTGTTATAATTCCCTTAATCATGTCTTTTCCCAAAATATCAACTTATTACCTCAATAAATTCTCATGGCTACCTAAACCATTCAGTAAATACTCTTAAATCCTTATGGAAAACTACAGTGGACCAATACATAGATGTTTCATTATTCCATAATACCATAAATTTACTTACATAGAATTATTCTTGAATTCATATACATAGACATGAAATTATTCCAAAATATTATTAAACCATTAACCAAGCTTCATTATTTTATTCCTTAACACTTCCTTCATCTCACATATCCTTTTTAGTCTCTTCATCATCACAAATATAACAAATATTCATATGACCTTGATAATTCTCTTCATGATATTTTCCCCTAGGGAATATATTTTAATAATTCCAATACATTCCACATTTAAAACATTTAATTATCATTGATTCCATAGCAATACCATTTTCCTTGTCAATTTTGTTAACTAAACCTTTTACTTTGGAATTACATGATTTGTGTTCTTCTTTTACACACCCAAATAATCTTTAAGTTCCTTTGAAACATTCTCTTTGATGCCACTTACCACATGATTTAAATGAGGAAAATTGAACTTTCTTTCCTCTTTGGTCACCATGAAACTACATTTTTATCTTATTGGGTGGGTTAGGAAACTTAACAAAGTTGAGATTATTGATCATAATATGAGATTTTTTATTAGGTATAATAATGATATTTCACCTTCCAACTCCCATTTTATTTGGTTTATCATGAGTAATATCATTTCATTGTCCATCATATTCTACATTAATATGAATCCTCCTATTTCCATTCATTTTCTAAAACCCAAAAAGAAATGTGTGAGGGGAAATAAGAATACTAGAAAAGCCTCATAATCAAGGGAAAGTACTTTCAATCTATAAAATATTAGGTTTAATCATAGTTTATCCATGATTGTTACCAAACTTTAACAATTGTAACCTATACATAGATTTATCCTTTGGGATATCCCTAGATATATCCTTAGAAAAAATTCTAGGGATCTCGCTAAAGTTTTCTCATCCTAGTTTCCAAAGATTAATTAATCCTTCACTCTGACACCAACTCTAACAAACCAATATTTATGTACATTTAAATTACATTACTTTAACAAAATACTTAATACATTATAAAAATAGACACCAAAAGATTGTATTAGTTTAGTGCCTTTGGAAACTGAGAAAAAATTATTCTAATTTGGTGAAATATCTTAAACAACTCAGATAAAAATCTTCCCCTTAATTTTTCCTACCTAAAAACTTTCTTTATATTCTAGGGAAAAGAAACTTAAAAAAAGGGTGATCTCAGATGCCCAGTAAGGGTAAAAAAGAAAAAATTAAACAATACATGAACATAAGAATGTAAAAACATGAGTATAACTTTTCAAAACCATACCTCGTATAAAAAATATCAAAATGTTGTTTCATAAAATAAATTTTGCAAGTCCATAATGCATAAATCATAAAGGAACACAAGTCATGAGAAAATAGCATTGGCAGAAAACATGGAATTGTGGAAAACACATAATCATAGAAAATCATTTCCATATTAGCTAAGGCTCATTTCCAAGACTATAATAGTAGAGAAATTCCTTTACTGAACTGGGTTCACTCTTAATTAATGCCCTATATTACTGAACCATGTTTACTTACTGTTCCATTACTATTTTACTAAATTGAGATAATTTCCTATTCTAGCCATGTATTGCTAAACTGAGATCATTTTCTATTCCAGACCTATATATCTCATGAGATATAAATATTTACCCAATGAATGGGATAGAGATATAGGTCCCACCAATCTCATAGTGAAATCATTATTACGTGTGCCAAAAATACAAAAATCATTCATCATAGCATAACTTAAGGAATAAAATGGGTTTCTTAAACATCATTCCAATATAACATAATCAATATAAAAAATGGATTTCATAAATAAATTCCCAGTATAAAAATAATAAAACCTTATGAAAATTGGGATAATATTCTTAAAACATAGCCATATTAAATAATTCCATCTTAGATAGAAAATAATTTTGATAAAATACTTGAAATTAATTCTTGAGGAAAATATCCTTTCTTCTTCAAAAACATTTTATTCACTCAAAATTCAATGGAATTATAAAAGAAAATAATATCATTAAAAATAACATTGAAATATTTTAAAGGAATATTTTTAGAAATAATTCATTATTAGAACATAAAAATCCATTCATTTTGTATAATTTAAAAGAAAAAATTCTTCTCATACTTTTTCTAATAAGTCAAAAAACACCTCGTATTGAAAAGGAAAAAACATTTCCTTCATACCATTTTAAAAATTTAACCAATGGGTAAAATTTACTTTAAATCATTTTATAAGAATAGAAATAATATTTTTTAATTGATATTTTGGAACCATGTACATGGATGATGAATATTCCCTAGTAAATACTTACATATAAACAATCTTAAATAATAATAAGATTGCAAAATTATCCCTTACCACTTTATAATCAACAGAATAATATACCTAATAAAATAAATAATATTATATGAATATTTAAATAAAATAAAAATTACAATAATAATCATAAAAAACATTCATGGGTGTTATAAACACCACAAAAAATAAATCGGTGGTGTATAATGCATATGTCCCACAGAAATATAAGTGAGACAAAATAATCCCTTACCTTAGATATGGGTTCCTTTAAAAATTTATAAAAATCCTTAATAAGGGTTTTAAATAATTTTATTAACTTATTATAGAATCATACTCATTTTTAGAAGATTATAATTTATTATATTGTTACATGTTTTTTAATAACATTATTACTCATGCTTCAGGTATTAACTACTTTATTTTTTACGGATGTTTTGTCAGATATCATCATGTTCCTATTCTTAGGTTATAGTTATATCATTTACATAATGATATTAATATAATATATATCGTATTTATTAATTCTAAACATTTATATAATCATGATTTAATTAATATCATGTAGAATGAATCACATCAAATTATGGAGATGGTAGGTGGTATGTATGCACGAGCGGTGGTATCATTCCCTTAATTGTGGAATGTTATGAAATTGGATGGTATATATATTATTATAGAATCCAAATATTGTTATAATAATCATATATAGTTATTATTTCCATAATTATACAAATCCATGTAAGGTGGGGGTGAAAAACAAATTACACCATGACGTGGAGACAGTAAGTCGTACGTACGCACATGTGGTGATTTCATTTTTCATTGGATGGATAGAAGGTGGAATATGGTTATTACATAATCATAATAAAATATAATAATACACGTGATAATGGATTTATTAATTTATAATGTATAAAACTCAGTATGTGGAAGTAGAAGAAGAATTAAGTTTGAAAGAATTGGTAGAGGAGATTACCTCTTCTTTGACGAGCTCCGTCTGGATCTTCCCTTAAAGGCACAAGAGTTAGTATTTTGAGAATATTGGGACCTATAGAATGTAGATAAGGAATTTTATAAGGTAAATGGGTATGGTATTTCTGATATTGAAGGCTCAATGTAATGTAAAGTTGTGATAGATTATGTTCCCTTTTATAATTGAGGGGAGGGGCACATTTAGAATTTTCAAAAATATTATTTTATAATAAATTAAAAACCAATTAAAACATAAAAAAGTCCTAGTTTCAAATATGATATAATATCATGTTGTAATATCATCAAGAAATAAATTTTAGACAATTTTTTTTGCAAATTTAAATCATATCCTTTGAATTAAAACTAAGTTATTCAATTTAATTTTTAACTAAGGTAACGAATATTATAATAATAAAAGGGTGAAATATTTGTTTATTTGAACTAAATTAGACCAAAAATGAATAATTTAGAAAATTTTACACTATATAATTATTATTATATATTTCTAAAAATGTTTTATTTTTTTAAAATAATTTAATAATACGTTATTTTTATAAACAATCAATAGGGTCAATTTTGACACTATTCAATTTATTGATTTTTAAAAATATCAGGATAAGATGTTATCCTTGAAAAATATATTATATTATATGAAAAAGAGGCCAATTTTATATATAAAATTAATTGGATATATTAATTATCCCAAATTATATTTATTTTAATATTTTAAATAACATTAATTTGGTATTTCCATTAATAAAATAATTACAACATTTGTTTTGTGTAATTATTTAATATACTTATTTGTTGAATAAAAATTTAAAAAAATATAATATTAAGAATATAAATCCTCTATATTTCATAATAATAATTATAGTTTTATATATATTATAGAAAATACTACATTAAAAATGTTATATTTATTAAAAATGAATGTGACATCTTAAACACAACTTTAAATAAAATATTATAAGTGTCATAATCATTTAAATATGGATCTAAATGCTCAATAACTAGACCCTTGTATGATTATGGTTGAGATATAATATACCAATAAAATTTGGTCAAGTTTTTTAGCCTTTTAATGGTTATTATCATTTTAATAATAATTGTTTTTTTGATTTTTCATTAATTAAATAATTTCTGCATCATCAATGTATAAGCCTTTAAGGTCACTATTTATTTCCTAAAAAATAAAAATAAATTTCCATGATAAAGAAAAAAAATTATATTTAAAATTATTATTTATAGTCTAACTTATTTTCTATATAACCTTACATTAAAATTATATAGTTATTCAAATTTGAGTAAGACATATTTAACTTTTCTTAAAATAAAATATATTAAATATCCTAATATCATCAAATTGGCTTCCAAAAGAATCCATTTTGAAATAATTATGATTTAGGTTGAAACACGCTAATTTAATTATATTAGGACAAGTATTAGGATAATTTTATAATATTATATTTACACTTAATTACCTGATTTACCCTTTTACCATATTAATAAAAACTACCAAAGATACTATTCATAATGAAAAACAAATAAAAGAATGGTATTTACATAATTTGTACTTACGAATTCCAAATATGGAATCCATTTTTCAAAATTCAAAACACATAAGTTTCATTAATTAATTTAAAATAAATCTCATTGTCGAAATGAGAAAACGAGTTTTAAAAGTTAAAACATTACAAAAGATTGAAATGTTTTTACATCTAAATTCAATATAAAATTAATGTTAATGATCAAAATTATATTAAATTATAATAATATAATATATTTATACTTTAAAACCATTAAAAAATATAACTTTACCAAATAAATTTTTTTGATGAAATTTTTTTTTCAATTAACATTCAGTATATTTTTATTATTCGTCAAAAATTGAAAGTTATCTCAAAAATATCAAAAATTCATCCAAAGTAAATTTTTATATCCTAATTTCAAAAAAGATGCTTATTTTTTAAAATAAAATATATTAAATTTTCAAAAATGAGATTTCAAATGGGTGCACTGTCAAAAGGTGGTAAAACTGCTTTTTTAAAAAAATTCTTCTTTTATCTGAAAATTTGAATTTATTCTTATATCATGTCTAGAAAACCTATAATCTGAATTTTAAACATTATATTGAATATATTAAATATATATTTCATTAATAAAATCCATCAAGAGTGATTTTATTATTTTATAAATTCACTTATTTTCATTTAAATAGTTTTTTTGAAAACTATTTCATTTTTTTAAAAAGGTATTTTATTTTCATTTATAATTAATTGATAACTGAATAACTAATTATATATATTCATTTATAATTCATATTTTCATAATTCAATTAATACTTTTCATAATATCTATTATAGTGGAAAGGTTATTTAGTTGTTCACTTAAACTTGGTCTTATGTGAAATGAATTATATCAAATGAACTTGAAATTGTGTATAAAACAAGCCAATCATAATGTTTCATTTAATTAAAGATAAGTCAGTGTTGTTTGTATCACAATATTATCTTGGTTTATTTTACAAGAGAAGACAACAAATAAATTAAAAAATATATTTATCTCATAAAAATATTGGGGTGTTACACTCACTATAATCCTTCTATATTCCCACTAAAACAATTTTTTTGCTTATTATAAATATTTTTAAATAAAAATAATAATGATCAAATTTTTCTCATGGTTTCTTCTACACCAATTGATTTAGATATTCCTCCTCACCCATTTTAGATCAATAAAACTGCACTTGCTCACTTATTTGAGATTATTTTTGTATGATCAATGTAATCAGATCAATTAGTATTTTATAGATTATTCTAATATTCATTGATCATATTATTCCTCAATTAACTAAATGCATGGGCTTTTTATGTTCTCTTCTCTTTCTCTAAAAATTCCCATCTTCGGCCTCTTTCGTCTCCCTATTCTTATTTTCTCAATTTACTGCCTCATATAATTGTTTTGTGTATCCAATTATAAAAACATATCTATAGTATTTATTTATGAACAATATATTTCAATTATTATTCAGGTAAAATTTAGCACATGGGAAACTCATATTTTTTGTGTAACAAATTTTTTAGGAAAATATTGTATTTTTTATAAAACTTGTGTAATATTTAGTTCACATAATCACTTATCCACTCATATAGGAATCGTCCCAACAATAAATTATATGCAGAAGTGTTTTTATTTGGTTCTTTAGAACCAAATACTATATATTTCAGATTACATGCATATTAAAATAAATTAATACTAATATAAATATCTTATCAATAATATTTTTTATTCTTCATAACATTGATGTGATAATTTCCTAGAGTATATATCACATTGATAAGGTTATAGAAATTCCTTACTATGATGATAATATTGAAGTTCCATGATGATATTATTAAATATATTTCTATGGTTAGATAATTTACTAGGATAGGTTACATAGTACATAAACTATTAGTTGTGAGTTCTCATAATAAGATGAGGCTTATTTTAATGATGGTCACACTTAGTAATCTTTAATATGGGAGATTATGAGAACAGACACACTTGTAAAAATTTGGCATGTTTCGATGTCATCAGATATTCCTATCTATGAGTGTGTATAATGTTCTTTAGAATTTAATATTTGTATTAATTCATTTTACAACTCCCTCACTTAGATGTATTTCATAAACCATGATGATAACTGTTAATATAAAAGGTGGATATTTTGGGTGTGTCATGAGTGATTTATTATTAAGGAATAATTCGGGGAAGGATTTTTCCTCTCCATATTTATATAAGATGATATAAAATCCCTTTAATTGTAATAGAAATATATCATTAAATTCCATGTCCATAGTGTAATGACGTGTTTATTTTAGATATTCAAAGAAAGACGTGATTAGAATATAGATTGATGACATAGATGTATAATCTACTTGATGAGATATTGAGACAAAGGAATTATATTACCTGGTGAGCATTCTTATGTGGTTTTCATCATTGAGACATTAAATTATTTCTCTTGGGTTCCTTGAACCATTTCTAGACAATAATCTTAGACTTTAGGCAAGTCTGCCTAATTCCAACAAGAAATAAACCTATAAGGTCAGACACTAACTATGTTTGTTGATCTTGATTAAATTTTATTTTAATTTAATTAAAGAAATAATTTTTATTCTCAAGACCGAGGAATAATTTTATTGAATTTTTTATTGATAACTAATTTTTACAAGGTAATTAATATTTATTTATTAATTAATAAAAAAATTATTTGACTTTGTGAATATAAAAAAATATTTATTCTCTGGATTATGAATAAAAATATTAATTTTATTTATTGAATGTTTAATAAATATTTATTTATTTGTTTTTTAATAAAATATTAATTTAAGTGAATAAAATATTTTAAGTAGTTATTTAGTAAATATTGAAGAGTTCAAATAGTCCAAGACCGCATCTGGTAGTGAATATTTCTTTGCAATTTGGTAAATAATATTCATCATCGTAAAAGTTAGCGCTTTCTATAAAATAATATTATTATCATTATTATTTTATGGAATGGGGTTTTATAATGGTTATTTTGTTATTTAAATGGCTGGTACATAATTAAATAATATTTTAACCTAAACTCTAGCTTAGTAAATATATGGTTATACCTATTGTGTAGGGTTAGTGGTAAATTGATAATAGACAATTATCGTGCACAATGAACTTCTCTCTCTCTCTCAAATTAATCTTATCTTACTCTCAAGAATGAGAAGAACTCCTTCAAACCAAAAGGATCCTGGAGAAATAAAAACAAATAATACAACACAATTGATTCACCATGCTATCACTTAGAAATCAATTGGTGTTTCTTGAAGATTAAAGTAGAACATGTGGATCACTGGTAATGGGATTCTACACTTGAATACTTATAGCACAACAAAGGTAATCTAAAAGGGTTTTTAGAAGATCAATGACATCATCGAAGAAATATCCTAGGATGAGGTAATCATTGTTTCATAACTAAATAAATCAATTAAAAATTTAACATGAAAGAACTTCTCTTGGGGTTTTGGGAAATAATAAATTTTAAAAAAAAAAATTAACACCCACTAAAGGAACTTCCACTACACCCTAAACTTTCAAGTGGTATCAAATTAGTAATGTTTTAAATTTATAATTATTTATTTTATTTTTTATCAGTATGTGAAATCTCAATTTAATTTTTCATTTCATATTATTCATTCTTTAATATGAATTTAATTAACATGTTTTTGATTTTTTAGTCTTTTTGTTCAAGATTACCACTTTATTAATATCAATAATAGATAAATAATGATCAGATATTCCATCAGGAAGTTTCAATGAATCTGGATGGATAACATGGGATTATATAGAGAGTGGCCGGAGAACACGGCATATACCAAAATTCACTAAACATGGTCAGGCCATGGGATACACAATGCATCGAGCCATAATTACACTTGATGAATTTATTTCATGATATGTGTATAATATGACAACCTAGTATGCGACATGTTAGATTACCTGATGTGTAGCTAGCATACAAGCTATATAGTGTACACAAGTTAGTGTACAAATTTTCACAATTTTTATTATCATTATATATAGTCAAACCTCATGAGACTAACATCCTAAAGCATTAATGATATACACTATGTGTATACAATGTACACATCATGTAGTTCAACATTTCCCATGTCCAAAATACACACCTATCCATTTAGTGAGTTATGTGGACACACAAAATGAGTGATACACGATATGTAGATGGTATGTACACAACATTTAGTCACAACTAATAAACATGCTCAGTTCTTCAGTGGGTTGAAAATACACACAGAAACAGTGATATATGGTGTGTAGCTGGAATATACATATCATGTAGTCCAACCAAGATGCATAACCGAATCCCCAAGCATGTAACCTGGGTACATGGTAACCATTGTACATGGTGTGTATCTAATAAAGTACACATCTTGTATCCTCCCAATAAAGGATATAATTAAATTACATTAAATTGAAAATTACAGTATTAATACCTTATTCTATTTTTTAGCATATCTATTGTTTTTGAAAATTTAATAATGGTTTTAAATAATTTTAAATGCTCAATTAACTTATTGTTATAAATATGTGATTATTGGCTCTGGAATTTACTTTCCATTAATGCCATTAAATATGAGTATCTCCAAATAAATTTAGATGGTCATTAAGATGAAAGGTAATTAATTAATTTATTGATTAATTAATTAATTCTAACATGATTATATTAATAATAGAGAATATGTAGAAATTAATATTAACTGGTAATACTTTTATTTATTCATTGCATGTGCATGAACGTTCATGAGGTTGACCATGACCTGTGTATGTGTTGGTATTATTTTGTTTAATTTTATTTAATGGGATTTAAATTATCAATTTTTAAATTATATTTGATGTCATTTGTGTCATCCCTCTTTCTATTATTTTGTGGGACCAATGTGTCCAAGGTTATTTATGTAATTCCATTTAACTAATCATTTGGTTCCTCTCAACTACATGTGAGTAATAAATACATGTAATAAATGGATTATCCCATGGTGAATGTATACGATTCAATACGGGGCTGAGATGGTTCCAACCTAGATGATACATAGGTGGATTGTTGGTGTGCTGGAACTCATGCTAAGACCAACATAATGAGTTATTTACCCTAGGTCCAAAGTTGATTTAATGTTTTCTTATTAAATCAATTGTTAAATAAGCACATTATTAAGTCATTTATTTATTTATTTATTTATTTATTATGAATTATTTATGTTATTGATGCAATAATTTGATCACATAAATAAATGAATTAAGGAATGTCCTTGACATCAAGGAATAGCCTCAGCGGAGATTTCTGAGTAGGCGGTTCACCTATGCAAGTTGCATGGAATTTGATGTTTGAGAGGGTATGGCATTTACCATCGGATCGGGACTGTGCTTGTCACAGGACACTTGCTTGTCATACATTCTTGCAGTGGTGAATCATTTTTTCAGGTTTTAATGTTGGGGAGAGGTAGCCTGGTGTCAGTCTAGGTTTTATTTTCTTGATCTTCAGACCGTGTAATTTTCATGTCTATGAAGTCTGTTCGGGTTTCACCACCTTCTTCCCTTAAAAAATAAATTATCATATAATTAAAAAATCTACGGCTTTCGGGCCATTGGATGGATTGGATGGAATGTGAAAAGATGGAATATAAATAAATATATTATACATAAATGTTTTATCCATCATGGCTAATTAATTAAGTAAAATACAGTTAATATTAAAAAATACATATAAAGGATAAAAAAGATAAAATTTATGCATAATAAATTAAAATCCCTCAAATTAATATTAATTCAAACTAATTATTCCATTATTTGATAGGGAATGTAACCATTTAACTAAGTCTTTATGTGGCCAAAGTTTGGAAACATACTTTTATCAAGGAGTTCTCATGAGGGTTTTGGGTTGACTTAACTGAATTTTATTGAATTTAATGGATAAAGTATGTTCAATAAAAATTTAGAGGCAAGTTTTGATGAAATATTATTTAGAATTTGAAAATTGGGGAGTCTACTCAATAGATCAAGGAACTATAAGCCTATCGTTGATACGATCTCCTACCTAAATACCTTCTCATGATTTTCATGGCCAAATTCTAGATTATTAATAAGGTATATATAGATCCTTACCATTATAATATCTTGAGTAATGGTACATTACAATTTCAAAGGTGAGTTCTATTTACACTTGATAAAATAGTGTGAGAATTAACAAAATTAAGTATTATTATTTCTCAAATAATTTTAAATAAATTAAATTACTAATAATCTATTTTAATTATTGTATAAAATGGTAAGTAAAAAAATAGTGTGATTATTCCTTAACTCTATGTATGTCCTTAGAAATATAAATTTCTAGATATGGTGTAATCTTTTATGTGATTAATTATGATCATAAAGTTTGTATTGTGTATTGGAATCCCCTACTCATGTTCTTTCTCTCTAGCAGGTGATAAAAGGTGAAAAGGATTATATCAGAGATATGTTGAGGATTATTCTTATATTTTTGGTATTATATTATCAAACATGTATAGATAGTTAATTATACCACATAAATACATGGATTCCTAAACCATAATATCTCATCTTCTTTATCTTGAGAAATATAAAGAAATGCTTGAAATAAATAAGATTTTCAATGCACTATATTAGTGTAAACTGGAAGAGGGTAATATAGCTACTAATAATTCATTCAAAATTCTGGGGTTTATTGATTTCTTAGAAAATATTAATCTTATATTTAGATAATAAAATACGCATTAATATTATCTTATTATCCTTACCATCAAGATTATACTTATTTATCCATGCCTAGATAAATAAAATGGATAAGTCGCTCAAAAAATTCAATACTTCACTAAGAGGATAAGGATTGGTTAAAACCTATTTTTCTACCCATTTAGTGAAAATATTGAAAGACAAGGTAGAATATCCCTCATAAAATATAAATCCAAAATATCCTTTATATAATCCTTTAAAGAGACAAAATATTCAATGGAGGAAGAATGAATAAGAGGATACTTTCTTCTTGTGTGCAAATAATGGACATAAGAATAGAAATTGTAATGAATTTAAGAAACGAGAAATTTCATCTACTTCAAGTATATTCATCAATTTTATATTCACTTCTTGTATATTAAATACAATATTCTTACAACATACAAGTATTTAAATAAATGAAATTATAAAGAATAAAAAGGTTGTAGAGTTAGACCAAAAGGAGTTGAGGATGGGTGATTCCTACATCAGCCAATAAGAGCTCATTATTTATCATTTATAGATTGGGTTGATTTATGTTTGTAATAACTATTAAAAAAAATCTTAGTTTTTAGCAAGACACAATGAGACATTTTTTTCATTTTGAAATAAATGTTGTTATGGTACTTAAATACTAAACTATCTGTTTAGTAATTATTAAATCACAAATATCCATTAAATTGAATAATGAATATAAAATATAATACTCTTACCTAATTGTGACAAGATAATTCTTTTTCAAATAAAACAGAAATTAGTTGACCTGTTTATACCCATTAAAGTGTTTTAATCTCAATTGAGCTACGATACTAGATATACAAACAAACAACTCATCATGTTTTGGATAAAGTAACATTTTAAATACAGTTACATTCCAAAACCTTTTATATTTGGTTCAAAATGGTCACATGAACCATTCTAAAGATAAATGTAACTTCACATACTTCATGATATTCCTTTAAGAATTTTTAGAAATGCTCGATGAAGTGAATGAGTGAACTTGGTAAAGATTAGAATCATTGAGCTGGATTATCAGAGAAAATATTATTCAAGTAATAATGGATCACATATGTGGATTAAATCTTATCCCAAACTCACATTTACTTATATACATCAATTTCAGGATTACAGTAAAATTAAGATCAATTATGAATCTTATACCTATTAAAAATCATCCATTATTCCTTCCAATACATATTTTACAAATAAAATAGAAACAAATAACCATATGCCAACTATATTTTCTAATGGATTTCATATAATTTTAAATATTATACAAATATGTTTGAGCACTACCACTAGTGTTTACTAAAAACCCATATTTTGAATATTAGGCATAGCTACAAATGAACATCAATACACTAAGATGCATCTGATTTAATGATCATATGAACACTAAGGATATTAACGTGTAGTCAAGATTGAATATATTTCCATAATTGAATACTATATATTTGAATATTTTGGGTTCATAAAAAACTTATATAGGTTAATGATCTAGATGCATATGAGTTGGCATATGAATACAAGACTCTACTAAGCTTAGTGGGAGGAGCAGTTCTATAGACACAGACTGCATAGTAACTTATAACCAAAGAGGTGTTTTATGTTCACCATGGTGGGTTATACATATATTATTCTTCTAGAATAATTATTTTTACAAATAATAATTAATTTTAAATATGATAAGTTTGAAAAGTATATATAAATTCAATTACTTGAATCCATGCATCAGGATTCAGGGACTTTATATTTTGAATTTTTCTTATACTTGATACTATTGGTAAGTATTGAAGAGAAATTGTACATGGATGGTATATAAAGGTACCAATATATCATGACATTTTATTGAAAGGTTTTAGTCTAAGAAAACATATTCACCAATTATCATGACTAAAATCCTTTTGAATTCTACTTGTCAAATCATATTTTTATAATCATCATATCGAGATATTGATTGTCAAGGACACCTCATTTTGAGGATTCCTTATGGAAGATATCTATATTACATGAGCAAAATGAGACCCTATAGTTTATTTCCACAAGTCATAACTATAAATGGTTGGTGAAATCAATAAATTCCAATGAGATTTAAAAATCACATAAATTCATTTATGAACAAATCATGCATAGTGATCATAGAATAATCATTTCAAAATTAATGAGTGACATGTGTATCCATCTGGTTAGTGGGAGTGCTATAAATTTTCAAGATAAATATGTTGACAATATATGGAAAACAATTATTATGCCATACCAGTTTGTCAAGACTACGGAATGAAATTTCTCCAAGTATGACTTAAAGTAGAAACCCTATTATATGGAACAATTTCTACAAAAAAAGATTCATGGGTTTTCTAAAACTAGTCATAGTACATATATTTAAAAAAGTATTAAAAAATACAAGTTTATAGAATTCAAGACCAAATTTTTATTGGAATATAATCCTTCTAATATAACATTCATAAGCATAGGAAGAGATTATGAAGATTAAAATAATTTCACAAGATTAAGTACTATGAATTTATCCCATATTCCATGATATGTAATAACATTTGATATTACTAATTAATGATGCATAATAGGTAAATATCAAATAATATCCAACATAAATGTATATACTTACAGTTATAACTATCTAAAAATACTTGGAAAAGTAAAATTGGATGATTTCTTGGTGTTTAGAGAATTGGGAATACTAGTGATCAAGGAAATTGAACTCTTTTTATACTTAGTTCAATTTGATCTAATATCATAGAAAATTTTAAGTTAATGTGAAAGAAAAACGTATTACAGCTAGTGGTTTCTATATCTACAATATCTAAGTATAATGCAGATTTTGATGTGGCTTATGGAGAAGTTCAGCAACATAGTATTATGATTTTGAGTTATACCAAAAGATATATTCTTATCACTATTATGATAATATTTTACTATGGAATTAGTAATGATTTTAAGACTTTGAAATGGGAAAAAATGGACACTCATTTATTCACTAATTCAGGGATTTTCTTAGGGTATTCATGTTGCAGTAAACAGATTCTCCACACATACATGTGGATTTACCAACCCTAGAAACATTAATGTTGTATGACTAGAATCTATAATCATACTCAATAGAATAAAGTTTAGCATTTGATCACTAACTAGTCATTATTAGTTGGATCTAGTGAAAGTGGGAGTTTTTTGGTGTTGGTGACCTAGAACCAACAACTTTATATTTTAGATTACATGTATATTCAAATAAGTAAATGTTAATATAAATATATTATCAATAATGATTGTTCTTATACATAAAATTGATGTGATAATCTTCTATAGTGTCTATAAAATTTATAGGGTCATATTTTTTCCCCTCTATGATGATAATCTTGAAGTTCCATGATGGTATTCATAAATATAGGTATGTGTTAGGATAACATACTATGATAGGGCTTGTAGTACATAGATTTTCAGGTGTGGGTACTCATAAGTATATATGGATTCTTCTCATGATGTTCACACTTTGTAATCTCTAAGATGAAAGATTATGATAATAGACCCTCCAGTAGAAATTCCTCATGTTTTGGTGTCATCATATATTCCTATATGCGAGTGTGTGTAATAGTCCTTATACTTTAAGATTATTATAAATGCATCTTATGACTCACACACTTAGATGTATTTCATAAACTATAATGATAACCAATCATGGATAATATGGATATGTTGGGTGTTTCATGAGTAATGTGTTATTAATGAATAAGTCAAGGAAGGTTTTTTATTTTCTATCTTTATGGAAGTTGATATCTCAGACCTTTTATTGGGATACAATTATTGAATTAAATTCCATGTCTAGGGTGTAACGACACATTTATTTTAGATATTTAAATAAATATGTATTTATCATATAGGTTTATGACATAAATGCACAACCTTCTTGATAATATATTGAGATAATAGGATTATTTTACACAGTGAGGGTCTTTATGTGGTTTTCATCACTGTGAAAATAAATTATTTCTCTTGTATGCTTTGAACCTTTTATAGATAGTAATCATGGATAGTATAAAATCCCACCAAATTCTAATAATAATAATCCTAGAGGGTCATGAACTAAGTGTTTATATTGATCTTAATTAAATAGTATTTGAATTTAATTAAAGGGATCGATACTATTCTCAATAATGTGGAATAATTTTATTGAAGTTTCTATCGATCGCTAATATTCTCAAAGTAATAAATAATTATTTATTTATAAATTAATAATTTATTTTATTATATGAATATATAATAAATATTTATTCATTATATTGTGAATAAAAATATTGATTTTTTATTTAATATTTAATAAATATTTATTTTTTATTTTTTGAATAAAATATTTATTCAAATGAATAAATTATTTTACTTGGGTATTCAATAAATGTCAAGGAGTTCGAATATACCAAAACCACATCTAGTGGTTAATATTTATTTTAATGTTAGTAAATAATATTCATCACCACACAAATTAGTATACACCGTAAATTATTATTATTATTATTTTATGGCATGGGGTATATAATGGTTATTATATTATTTAAAGTACTGGTACTAAATTAAATAATATTTTAAATTAAACCCTAGATCTATAAAAAGATGGTTACATCTATTGTGTGGGGTTAGTAATAAATTAAGGATAGAGAATTGTTGTTCACAACAGACCCCTCTCTCTCTTTCTAATTTCGTCTCTCTTCCTCTCAATAATGAGAGGAACTCCTTTAAGCTCGAAGAATCTTGGAGTGATCAATATGAAAAACTCGAGACAATTGATCTACCACACTAGCACCCATAAATCAATTGGTGTTTCTTGATGATCAAAGTATCACATGTGGATCACCTCTATAGGGTTTCTATACTTGAATCCTTATATTAATGAAGGTAATCTGAAAGGGTTTTTGGAAGATCAAGAATCTTATCAAAAAAATATCCTAATAATAGGTAATCATTTATTCAAATCTAAATAGATCAATTATAAATTTAACATGAAAGATCCTCTATTGGGGTTTTGGGAAATAATAAATTAAAAATAAATTTTAATTTAACACTCACCAAAGGTGCTTTCACTGTGCTCAGAATGTTCAGTATCAAACTAAAAAAATAAGAATTCACATAGCATGAGTTCCACCACACAAGCAGTTTCCTTGAATACTTATCGTTTGTGCACCAGTGCTTCGCATATGGAAATAGAAAGTACAAATAAATTAATCTAAACACTCATCAATCTCCTCTTAATATCATTCCCACATTTAAAAGTTATGTTAAATAGTATTTATAAGAAATTGTGAACATGTGACTTTCTCTTAGCACTTTTAAAAAACATGGTACCCCAATCAATCTTATACGATACCCTAGAAAATTTCATCTTTGTATTTCAAACCTATTGTTGATCATATACTACATGCTCATTCTCATAATACATCCATATAATGTAATATATGAATCCCATATTTTTTCATTATTTCATTCACAAACTTCCAATGAAAACATTTTCCCTTCATCAATTTTCTCTACTAAATTGAGCTCTCTATGATCTCACATAGATGATTTCATAGTAGTTGGTCAATTATTCAATACAGTTCGTGACATTGTAAGCTTCCATTGTGAACACAAACCCAAAGTGCCACATGAAAATGGTGATATATATGGTGTCTAATCACTCATTTATGAATGTTATTTTAAAGTGATGAACAATACCGTACATGGAGGCTATCCCGTATTAGAATTAACCTCTTGAGAGCATTCATTAATTAACATGGATGACCAATAGAATATTGTTGAACTCCCATAGATGTAGAGACCCAAAGCTTGACGTACATAGACATTACATTACTTTTTCGGAATATCTAATACATAACAAAAATAAACACCAAAGGACCGTAATAGTTTAGTGTCATTGGAAACTAAGAATATAATCTTCTAATCTTGGTGAAAGGTCTTCAACATCTCTTGTAAAGATCATCCTTTTTTTTCTTACATAAAACCTTTCTTTATATCCTGGGTAAAAGAAAACATACAAAGGGTGAGCTCAAATTCTCAATAAGGGTAAGCATGGAGAAAATAAAACAAACCATATACATTTGAACTTCAAAACATGAACATAATATTTAAATATCAAAATATTGAGCAATGACATAAAACATGGCAGTACGTAAGGCATAGATCATAATGGATCATTAATCATAATAAAATAGCCTGGTAATAAAACATGTAATTGTGGTAAACCATTAATCACATGATATGATTTCCATATTAACCAAGGCATTGCTCCCAAGACCATCTTAGTGGACAAAGTCCCTTTCTGAATCAAGTTCACTCATCGTTCCAGTCCTGTAACACTGAACCGGATTAACTTACCATTCCATCCATGTATTTCTCATGAGATATAAATATTTACCCAATCTATTAGAGGGAGATATAGGTCCCACCCATTTCATAATGAAATAATTCTTACTTGTGCCACAAAATAAACATAAATCATTCATCATAACCCAAATAATAAAATGGGTTTCATAAACGTCATCCCATCATAACATAATCCATATAAAACAAATGGATATCATTTCATCATAAGAAAAGTGAAACCATGTAAATCATAGAGACATTATACTTGAAACATACATGTATGAAATAATTTCATCTTAGATGTAAAATAGTTTTGACAAAATGCTTGAAATGAATTCTTGAGGAAAACATCCTTTCTTCTTCAAAATCATTTTCTTTTCACAAAATGACATGCAATTTTAAAAGAAAGGATTTTTTTGAAAATAATCATGAAATATTTCACAGGAATCTTCATAGAAATAAGGCATTATGAAACTGTAAAAAAATTTCATGCTGTATAAGTTAAAAAAACATTCTCCTCGTACTTTTGTCGAAAAAGTCAAAAAGTACCTCGTATGGTAAACAAAAGAAATATTCCTTCCATATGATGTGGTAAAAGTAAAAAAGGGTAAAAATGACTTTAAACATACATGTAAGAAAATTAAACATTCTATAAAAACATTTTTAGAACATATGGACATTGATGATAAACATAACCCCAGTAAATACTTACGAATAAGCAATCTCGAATAAGAATGAGATTGGAATAATTATCCCTTACCTTTGTTATGATATGCTTTGTACTTATCTGAAACTCTTGTATAATGATTTAAATAATGTCATTGAATTATTAAATAATCATATTTATTATTATGATTTCATATATGGTTCACTTATGACTTTATATTACTCGTTCTTTTGTAAATTCCATGTTAAAGCAGCGTTTTGGGTAAAATCATTTTATTTATCGTACGTGTTTGGACTTGTTGTTCTTGATATTATTATTACTTATATCATGATTTACTTAATTCCAGAATTTAAATCATGATTTATATATCCTATATATTCAGTATATATATATACATAATAGATAGATAATTGAAATGAAATACACCGTTCATGGAGACGGTAGGTCGTACGTATGCATGAATGTTGTTTTCCTTTCCTTATTGACTTGAATGGAAGTAAGCAGATGACATATATATATATATATATGTATACATAAATACATTAGCTTCATTATTTCATATATTTCATTATTATTCATTATATATACTTTATAATTATTCTTGAATGGCTGGGGATCAACTATAGAGCTGTCCCTGGACGTCGCCTCAGATCTTACCTCTCTCCTGATGCGATGGTGCTCCTCCTTTTCTCCGGCTAAAGCAGGCGCCCTGTGCATTTTGACTTGGATTATCTGGGATAGGCGGAACAAGGCCATTTTCAATCATTTCCGGAGGCCCCCCAGATTTTGGATTGACCGGGCATTGTCATGGATTGCGGTTTGGCAGAACCACCCTGAGAAACAAAGACTTTTCACCCCCTCTCCTCTTCCCCAACATTGGTGCCCCCCACCGGAAGGGATTTTTAAGATCAATGTGGATGCCTCTCTCCCTAAGGATGGCCCAGTTGGACTAGGTTTACTGGCCTGAGACAACCTGGGAAATCTTATCGCAGCCAAATACGAAGCACGTTATGCACTTTGGGAGCCCTCAGTCGCGGAGGCCGCCGCCATCCTTGCTGGGTTAAACTTCGCAAAAGACCGCGGTTGGGATTCCATTCACATCGAATCTGACTGTCTCACTGTAATCAATGCCATCAATCTCACTGACGGTGGGCTTCAACCTTTCGGCCCCATTATCCGGTGTATTCACTCGCGGAGACAAGGCTTCAATTCCTGCAATTTCTCATTTATTAAAAGGGAAGCGAATGAAGTCGCTCACAAGATGGCAGCCATTGTCCCTCATTACGAGGATTTGCTTTGGTTCAATCATTTTCCATCGTGGTTATGCTGTTGTATTTCTGATGATCTTTATCATTAATGGATCCGCCTTATTTTTTCAAAAAAAATTATTCTTGAATGGTTATCATGAAGAATGAATCTCATCGCGTCGTGGAGACGATAATCTGTATATACCCATGAGTGATGATATCATTCCCATAATTATTGAATGGAATTAGAGTGGATGATATAATATTTCAGAATTATTAAGATGTTATAATAACCATATATAGTTATTCTTTACACCATTATACCCATCCAAGTAAGGTGGTGGTGGAAAAATATATTACACCGCGGCTTGGAGACGGTATTCCATACGTACGCACGCGCGGTGATTTCATTTTCCATAGGATTGATAGAAGGTGAAATGGAGTTGTTTCATATTTATAATAACATATTAGTATATTATTTATACTGATGTTATTACTTTATAATGAAACAACTAAATAAGAAGAAGTTTAATAAGAAAGAAACATTAAAGAATCGGTAGAAGAGATCACCATTTCTTCAACGTGGCTCCTCTTATCCTCCTCTTAGGGCACTAAATCTTGTCTTTAAAGAAGACAAGGACCTCTAGTAGGTTTCTATGGAAGTGGAGAAGTGAAATGGGTAGGGTTTGGCCGATATTGAAGGCTCAAATGCGTGTGAATAGGAGAGGGAAGGAGGTGCCCTTATATAGGAGAGGAGAGGGGCACTTTTGGAAACCTAAAAAATATTAAATAATAATAAAATGAAACACCACTTAAAAACCTCAAAAAATGACTCAATTGGAATATGATATGATATATGGTTATAATATCACCAACCAATAAAATTTAGACATGTTTTGAGTTTATTTTAAAACTTATCAACTTGATTTATCATTATTTAATCAATTTAATTTTATTTGTGGTCATAAAATTCTAAATTTTAAATTGTTATAAATACATACTTATATATTTCCAATTTCCCATAATTGGATAATTTATAACCTTTCCTACCATATAATTTTCTATTTGTAGTTTTTAAATATTTTTTTGATTTTTAAATAATTTAATAATATATTGTTTTTATAAAATATCAATAGTGCCAATTTTGACACTATTCATTATTTGAATTTAAATAAAAACCAAAAAGAAGATATGTTCGAAAAAATATATATAATAGATCCCTAACATGTCATATTCATCAAAAAAATTCATGGTGAACATTAATTTGTTCATATATTATTTATTTTAATATTTTTAAAACCATTTATTTGGTATATCTCTTAATGAAATAATTACTACAACATTTTTGTATAATTATTTAATATACTTATTTGTTGTATAAATTTTAAAAATAAAATCCTATTATGAATATAAATATAATACCTTTCATAATAATATTTTTACTCTAATTTATCCTTTTAAAATTACAACATTTAAATTTTTATATTTATTAAATTATGAAGGTGACATCGTTGACCTCATTTAAAATAAAATAATATAAATGTCCTAATCAGTTTTATAAGGCTCCAAATGGTCCATAAATCGATCCTTGGATTCTTAGGGTATAGATATACTCGACCAATAATGTTTGGTCAAGTTTCTAGTCCTTTTTATAGGTATTGTTATTTTAATAAAAACTATACTATTGATTTTTCACTAAATAAATAATTTCTTCATCATTAATGTATAAGATATTAAAAATATTAAATATTTATTAAAAATTAAAAATAAATTACCATGGTAAATAAAAACGTTTTATCTTTCAAATTAGAATTTATAATCTAATTTATATTCTATATAACCTTATATTAAAAAATCTAATTATTAAAGTTTTAGTGAGACATTTCACTTTCCTTTAAATAAAATAAATAAAAGGTCTTAATCAAATACAAGTGGGTTACATTAGATTAAATTTAGACCCAAGTATTATTTAGGATAAAATATAATCATCCAATTATATTAGGACAAGTGTTAGGGTAATTTTATAATATTATATTTACCCTTAATTACCCGATTTACCATTAACTATGGTAAATAGAATTTACCGTAGTTACTATTCATAATGAATAAAAATAAAAAGGTAGCTTATTAATATAATTTGGACCTACTGATTCCAAATATAGAATCCATTTTTTCAAATTCAAATCACAAAATTTTCAGAAATTAATTTAAAATTAATCCTGTTGTTAAGAAAACGAGTTTAAAAAGTTAAAACATTGCAAAAGATTGAAATGATTTTACCTATGAATTCAATGTAAAATCATTGATAATGACATAAATTATATTAAATTGGTAAAATATATTCTATTTATACTTTAAAACCATCAAATATTATAATTTAACCATATAAATTATTACGATGAAAAAAGTTGTTTTTAATTAAAATATAATGTGTTTTACCTATTCATTAAAATATGAAAGTTATCAGAATAATATGAAAAATTTATCCAAAGTAAATTTTTATATCCTGATTCCAAAGAATAATTTTATTTTGTAAAATTGAACTTATAAACCTGTCAAAAACTAGATTTAAATTGGGTGCGCCATCAAAAGGCGGCAAAACATCATTTTTTTTAAAATACTTATTTTACCCGAAAAATTTATTTTCTTCTCATACGATGTTCTAGAAAATGTGTATGATGAATAATAATGTTATAACATTCAAAATTTAGTTAATAATATTCATAATAGCTAGTCCATAATAATATTATAACAATATATTGTTATTTACTGAAACCCGGTATTGCGTACTACACACGCTATTGAGGAAGGTCGTGATTGCATGTAACGCAAGCCCAGTCAAGGTTGCGTGTAGTTAAATCTCCCTTTGTTGTTTCATATAACATAATCAAAACTTATTTCATTTATAAATTAAACAAAATCTATACTTAATGTTGCATAGAATAATTTCTACAAAATGAACTTGAAATTGTGTGTAACACGAGCCAAGAATAGTATTGCGTATACTGCAAGCTAATACAGTGTTTCGTATAGCACAAGATAAATTTGGTGTAATATAAAACACAAGACATCAATGAAATTAAAAAGATTAATTCTCATAAAATCTCAAGTTGTTAAATTCTACCCCCCTTAAAATGAATTTCGCCCTCAAAATTCGTCAGGGTTGTAAATGGTTTACTACTTGAAAGTTTCTTTCATAAAACCCACATCGTAAAAAGGAATACTAAAACTTAATTTTAAAAAGTGAAGTATGAAACATAACGGTTAACCAAATTAACTCATCACTGGGTTTCCACATAGGATAACATAGGTGGAAATATGGATATGGACGAAAATTATAACCATCAAGTTCTGATGGAGAGTGGTAGAGGACATGTCTATGAAAAAGACAACAATCAAAAAGCCATAAATTTGTGATGATTTAAGGTACCATATGATTCATCGAATATAAGGACACTAGTAAAACGTTTTTAGTTCTCAAGATCATTTCTATAATGTTGAAAAAAATTTGTATACTTACTTGATTTTGGTACAATCTCACAGTTGTTCGTACCTTGAACAATTTCCACTTCATCTCTTAAAGAAATGAAGTTGAATTTTTCATTTGTGAAGTGTTAGCAGATCATGCGATAGAATGATAGGTCATTCCATCTATTTCTATCGCAAAAAGATTAGCACAATTTATTAAATATACATAAGTCCATCTATGCTGAGAATAATCGTATATGATTTCAAAAATGGACTTATACTTCATCCATCATACCGCATAATAAAATAAAACTAGTTTCTACTAACCAGGGACTTCCTGTAGGCCCGTGGTAGGCGATAAAGGCCTGTCACACTTCGGTTGTAGGTTTGATTCCCACATCCTCTTCCGACGCGATGGGTTGTCGCATATTCTCCAGGTTGTCCTTTTTCTTAAACTACACTATTATAATATTCTATCAATAATATCGAAAAAATTTCTTACCTTAAACAATACTAACTTATGTTCAACATAATCCATTCCAATATTTAGGCTTATCCAAAATACTTCATTCCAAACTCATAGTATAAAGAGAACAGTTACTAAAAAGGTCATATAACAAGAACGTGAATACCATCATTTATCCCTCATATATCACAAGATATATCTTGTTTATCGCATTCCAAACATGTGAATACTTTAATCTTGTATTCTCTTGAAAAATTAATACCCATTGAACCTTAGTGAAAACATGAATGCTGTCAAAAGTTAACTCTTTCCACATACCAAAATCCAAAAATTCTATATACTCAAACCATGATATAACTTTTTCCTTATATCAGTCATGAGCTCATGAATACTATCAAAAATTTCATTTTCTCCTTATCCCTTCATTATGCGCATATCATCTTCTTTCCAAAAATATCTCAATCACTTTCCATGGTTACCGGTACCATAAAATTATTGAAAACCACAATAGGCCAATACATAAATATTCAAATATTCCACGATACTATATACAACATTATTTTTGAATCTTATTACATAAACACTTAATCATTCCACCACATCATTTTCATATTCAACATCGCTAATAGGGATCGCATGTGACGTCCCTTTTTCCTTTGCCTAAAGTGGTTGCTCATGTCGATCATCATTAACCCTTGTATTAGGGCATTGATTAGCATAATTCCCCATTTCCTTTCACTTGAGGCATTGAAGTTTTGGTGGAGCGTTCTCTATAGTCTTTTCTCTATTCACATCATTAGCTACTTATTTCCCATTACTTCGACAATCAAATGCTCTATAACCGTATTTTCTACACTTAAAACATTTTCTAGTACCTTTTAGGAAATCTCCACTATGCTTCTTTCCACACTTTGAGAATAAAAAAACATTCATCTTCTTTTCACCATTATTCTAGGATTTCTCCTTGAACTTCATCTTTTGTTTCTTGTCAAAACCATGAGACGGATATGTAACACCAACTTCCATTTCTACCTTGATAGCACAACGCACAATTTCTTCATAGCTACTAAAGTCTCTTATATATAATTCCCTTCGAAGACTTGGTTTTAATCCAATGAATAATCAATCAACTTTACTTTCTGTTTGGATGATAAAGCCAGATGCATACCTTGAAAGCCTTGTAAAATTTGCTTCGTATATACCAACAGATTCATCATCCTTTTTCATAAGCTCAAGGAATTCCTTTTCCATCTTTGTTTGAAGAATAAGAGGGAAGTGCTTATTGAAAAATAAGTTCTTGAACTCATCCCATTCCATGGAGTCAATTTCACCTTGGGGCCTTGTATTCTTAATTAGAGTCCACCACTGGTCTGCTTCACCATCTAAATAGTAAACAGCCAGAATGACTTTTTCATGTTATGAACATAAAATAATGGAAAATATCTTTTCAATGGTATTGATCCATTGTTTAGCAATAATTGGATCAGAAGACCCAATGAAAGAAGGTGGACGTTGCCTCATGAAGGACTCAATAGAATATTGTTCCCTTCTCTGCTCATTCGGAAGTCCAGAATGATTCATAGCTTGTGTAAGTATAGCAATAAGATTTTTCACTCCATCTCCCATAACATTGGTTTGTTTAGGAGGACAATCATTTCATTTCCCATTACATTGATCAACACAGTTCCTTCGGGTTCCAACCATCGTCTAAAACCCAAAAATAATAGTGTAAGAGGCAAAAATCATGATAGGAAAACAACATAATAAAGGGGGAGTACCTTCAATATATAACATCTTAGGTTTAATTCTAAGATCATTAATTTAATTATAGGACTATAACCTATACTTATACTTAACCATAGAGACATCCCAAGACATACCTTATAAATATCTCTAGGGATCTCACTAAAGTATTCACATCCTAGTTTCCAAAGTTTAACTAATCCTTTCCTCTGATACGAATTGTAGAGACCCAAAGATTGATGTATATAGACATTACATTACTTTTTCATAATATCTAATACATAACAAAAACAGACACCAAAGGACCGTAATAGTTTATTGTCTTTGAAACTCGGAATATAATCTTCTAATCTTGGCGAAATATCTTCAACATCTCCCATAAAGATCATCCTTTTTTTCTTACCTAAAACCTTTCTTTATATCCTGGGGAAAAGAAATCATATAAAGGATGATCTCAAATGCTCAATAAGGGTAATAATGGAGAATATAAAACAAACCATATACATTTTAACTTCAAAACATGAACATAATATTTAAATATCAAAATCTTGAGCAATGACATAAAACATGGAAATACGTAAGGCATAGATCATAATGGATCATAAATCATGATAAAATAGCATGGTAATAAAACATATAATTGTGGAAAAGCATTAATCACATGATATGATTTCCATAGTATCCAAGTCATTGCTTCCAAGACCATCTTAGTGGACAAAGTCCCTTTCGGAATCGAGTTCACTCCTCATTCCAGTCCTGTAACAATGAACCTGATTAACTTACCATTCCAGCCATGTCTATCACATGAGATATAAATCTTTACCCAATTCATTTGAGGGATATATAGGTCCAAACTATCTCATAAAGAATTCATTCTTACTTGTTCCACAAAATAAACATAAATCATTCATCATAACCCAAAGAATAAAATGGGTTTCATAAATGTCATCCCATCATAACATAATCCATATAAAACAAATGGATATCATTTGATCATTAGAAAAGTGAAACCATATAAATCATAGAGACATTATAATTGAAACATACACATATGAAATAATTTAATTTTATATGTAAAATAGTTTTGACAAAACATTTGAAATGAATTATTGAGGAAAACATCCTTTCTTCTTTAAAATCATTTTCTTTTCACAAAATGACGTGCAGTTTTAAAAGAAAGGATTTTGTTGAAAATAATCATGAAATATTTCACAGGAAGATTCATGGAAATAATGCTTTATGAAACCGTAAGAATTCATTCATGTCGTATAAGTTAAAAAAACATTCTCCTTGTACTTTTGTCCGAAAATTCAAAAAGTACCTCGTATGGTAAACAAAAGAAAGATTCATTCCATACGATGTGGTAAAAGTAAGAAAGGGTAAAAATTACTTTAAACATACATGGAAGAAAATTAAACATTTTATGAAAACATTTTGAGAACATATGGACATGGATGATAAACATAACCCCAGTAAATACTTACGAATAAACAATCTCGGATAAGAATGAGATTGGAATAATTGTCCCTTACCTTAGTTCTGATATGCTTTGTGCGTATCTGAACCTCCTGTATAATGATTTAAATAATTTCATTGACTTATTAAAGAATCATATTTATTTTTATGATTTCATTTATGGTTCACTTATGACTTTATATTACCTGTTCTTTTGTAAATTCCATGTTAAAGTAGTGTTTTGGGTAAAATCGTTTTATTTATCGTACGTGTTTGGACTTGTTGTTCTTGATATTATTATTACTTATATCATGATTTACTTACTTCCAGAATTTAAATCATGATTTATATATCTTATATATTCAGTATATATATATACATAATAGATATATAAATGAAATGAAATACATCGTTCATGGAGACGGTAGGTCGTACGTACGCATGAATGTTGTTTTCCTTTCCTTATTGACTTGAATGGAAGTAATTAGATGACATATATATATATGTATACATAAATATAGTAGATTAATTATGTAATATATTTCATTATTATTCATTATATATACTTTATAATTATTCTTGAATGGTTATCATGGAGAATGAATCTCATCGCGTTGTGGAGACGGTAATCTGTACGTATGCACGAGCGATGATATCATTCCCATAATTATTGAATTGAATTGGAGTGGATGATATAATATTTTAGAATCATTATGATGTTATAATAACCATATATATTTATTCTTTACACCATTATACCCATCCAAGTAAGGTGGTGGTGGAAAAACAGATTACATCACGGCCTGGAGACGGTATTCCGTACGTACGCACGCGCGGTGATTTCATTTTCCATAGGATGGATAGAAGGTGAAATGGGGTTGTTTTATGTTTATAATAACATATCAGTATATTATTGATACTCATGTTATTACTTTATAATTAAAAAAATAAATAATAAGATGTTTAATAAGAAAGAAACATGAAAGAATCGGTAGAAGAGATTACCTCTTCTTCGACGCGGCTCCTCTTATCCTCCTCTTAGGGCACTAAAGGTGGTCTTTAAAGAAGAAAAGGACCTCTAGTAGGTTTATATGGAAGTTTAGAAGTTAAATAGTCAGGTTTTGACCGATCTTTAAGGCTCAAATGTGTATGAAGAGGAAAGTGAAGGAGGTGCCCTTATATAGGCGTGGAGAGGGGCACTTTTGGAAACTATAAAAATATTCATTAATAATAAAATGAAACCCCACTTAAAAACCTCCAAAAATGACTAAATTAGAATATGAGATGATATAGGGTTGTAATATCATCAAAAAATAAAATTTAGACATGTTTTATGTTTATTTTAAACCTTATCAACTTGATTTATCATTATTTAATCAATTTAATTTTATTTGTGGTAATAAAATTCTAAATTTTTAATTTTTATAAATACATACTTAAATGTTGTAAATTTCTCATAATTGGATACTTTATAACCTTTAATACAATATAAATTCATATTTTTAGTTTTTAAATATTTTTGTGATTTTTAAATAATTTAATAATATGTTATTTTTATAAAATATCAATAGTGTCAATTTTGACACTATTCATTATTTGAATTTAAATAAAAACCACAAAGAATATATGTTCGAAAAAATATATGTAATATATCCCTAACATGTCATATTCCTTAAAAAATCATGGGGTTCATTAATTTTTTTCATATATTATTTATTTTAATATTTTTAAAACCATTTATTTGTTATATCTCTTAATGAAATAATTACTACAACATTTTTGTATGATTATTTAATATACTTATTTGTTTCATTAAATTTTCAAATAAAATCCTATGATGAAGATAAATATAATAAATTTCATAATAATATTTTTACTCGAATTTATCATCTTAAAATCACAACATTTATATTATTATATTTATTAAATTATGAAGGTGACATCTTTGACATCATTTAAAATAATATAATATAAATGTCCTAATTAGTTTTATAAGACTCAAAATGCTCCAAAAATCGACTCTTGAATGCTTAGGGTATATATATACTTGACCAATAATGTTTGGTCAAGTTTTTGGTTCTTTTTATAGGTATTTTTATTTTAATAAAAACTATATTATTGATTTTTCACTAAATAAATAATTTCTTCATCATTAATGTATAAGATATTAAGGTAATTAAATATGTCTTAAAATTTACAAATAAATTAAAATGGTAAATAAAAACTTTTTAGATTTAAAATGAGTATTTATAATCGAATTTATATTCTGTATAACCTTATATTAAAAAATATAATTATTAAAGTTTGAGTGAGACATTTCACTTTCCTTTAAATAAAATAAATAAAAGGTCTTAATCAAATAAAAGTGGGTTACATTAGATTCCATTTCGACCCAAGTATCATTTAGAGTAAAATATAATCATATAATTATATTAGGGAAAGTGTTAGGGTAATTTTATAATATTATATTTACCCTTAATTACCTGATTTACCTTTAACTATGGTAAATAAAATTTACCATAGTTACTATTTGTAATGACTAGAAATAAAAAGTAGCTTATTGACATTATTTAGACCTACATATTCCAAATATGGAATCCATTTTTTCAAATTCAAATCACAGAAGTTGTGGAAATTAATTTAAAATTAATCCCATTGTTAAGAAAATGAGTTTTAAAAGTTAAAATATTGCAAAAGATTGAAAATATTTTACCTAAGAATTGAATGTAAAATAAATTATAATGCCATAAATTATATTAAATGGTAAAAATATATTCTATTTATACTTTAAAACCATTAAATATTATTATTTAACCATATAAATTATTACGATGAAAAAATTTGTTTTTAATTAAAATATAGCGTGTTTTTACTATTCATTAAAATATGAAAGTTATCAGAATAATATGAAAAATTTATCCAAAGTAAATTTTTATATCCTGATTCCAAAAAAGAATTTTATTTTGTAAAATTTAACTTATAAGCCTGTAAAAACTAGATTTAAAGTGGGTGTTCCATCAAAAGGCGGCAAAACTACATTTTTTTAAAAATACTTATTTTACCCGAAAAAATTATTTTGTTCTCATACGATGTTCTAGAAAATGTGTAAGATGAATAATAATGTTATAACATTAAAAATGTAGTTAATAATATTTATAATGTCTATTCCATAATAATATTATAACAATATATCGTTGTTTAGTGAAACCCGGTATTGCGTACTACACACGCTATCGAGGAAGGTCGTGATTGCATGTAGCGCAAGCCAAGTCAAGGTTGTGTGTAGTTAAAGCTCCCTTTGTTGTTGAGTATAACATAACCAAAACTTATTTCATTTATACATTAAACAAAATCTATATTTAATGTTGCATAGAATAATTTCTACAAAACAAACTTGAAATTGTGTGTAACACGAGCCAAGAATAGTGTTGCGTATACTACAAGCTAATACAGTGTTGTGTATATCACAAGATAAATTTGGTGTAGCGTACAACACAAGATAGCAATGAAATTAAAAAGAATAATTCTCATAATATCTCGGGTTGTTACAGTAGATCCATCCCATTTCATTTCCAGAACCACCACCCCACACTACATGGTGGTACTCTACCTTGAGCTACCCCATGCTCCTAATTTTTTTTATTACCCACACTCTTTCATTTTTGCATCTAAATCACACTAACGCTCAATTTTAACCTCAATAGATGCCCTTTAATGGTGTCTATGTCAAGATAAACCCTACTTATAGAAAACTAATTGCTTCAAGGTTATTGGTTAGAGAGAAAACCCAATTTTTAGAATCACCCCCATTATTTTCTTTTCTAAAAAAACATACCCTCAATATATCATCTTCATTGTGTAAAATTTAACCCACACATGATATATATAATGAAATTAAATTACATTAAAAAAAATTCAAACCTCTTCAACACTTTTAAGGTCATCTTAAAAACTCAAATAAAGTTAATAAAATATGATAATATTTACATAATATATAACATCTTCAATGTCTCCATTATTTGACTACTCAATGTTCATTAAATTATTGTAGCCAACTCATTCTACTTTCTTTTGAGCTTGACATACATTCACATAGAAGATTAGTTATCCAATCATATTAATTAAGTCTTCTCATAATTCAACTTGAATCATGTTTTCTCTTGATATATTTGATTCTCTACATACCATCTCAAGCATCAACTGATTTAAAGGTTGCTTCATACAAAAAAGCATCTCATTGCCCTTCGTCCTTCTTTTCAAACTTATGTAAGTTTATTAGGAGTCTTCCAATAGAATCAACCTCTCACTTTCCATAATACTCATCAACTATGGATAAATTTATCGAACTAATCCATATAACCAAACATTAGTACCCACATTAACTTTATTATAACTAAAACATCAAATTATTAATGACATTTCTTTTGACAACAAATACAATATCAATTTCATTAATCCATCAAGGTTATTAATTTTCCTAATAAGGATTGTACTATCACCCTACACATTCACCTTAGTGGATATGTGGACTTTATAATTTATGTCATGGGTAAAAATAGAGAATGAATTATGGATGTTTGATCTAGATAATTTTTATAGGGATTGAGATTTAGTAATGGGAAAGGACTATGACCTTTCCATAGAGTCTACTCCATTATTTTTTCAATTTTTAAAGAATGTGTATATGATTATCCCATTGATAGATCCTTGTTTTCATGTTGGACTTGTATAAAATATCATGTTCTTTATTTTTTATTCTATCATGGTGATATGATATTGTTATAGTTATTTATCCGCTATGATTTTATATTATACTCAGATTTTTTGTATGATGATTATTCATTATTTTTTATTATTAATGGTTGCAATATTTAGGTTATTGTATCCCTATGGTATAGGTCAAGGCTTCTCCACTATTAAAAAGCCTTGAACATATATAGAGGCACATATTAAGTCATATACAAATATAACTCAAGCTAACAAATAGGTAGTAATACCATAACATTGTAAAATGGTATAAAAATCCCATTTTTTCTATTTTATTTATTGGGGTCATTTTTGTTGGAAATAAATTGGTAAAAACATTGAATGGAAGGTGTATTTGTTCCTATTAAGCACTAATATGGTATAAATTTACTAGGGAATGATATTTATGGTTATCGGTTTTCACTATTATATTTTTGTAATTTTATTAGAGTATGATATGTATTATTTATTATTTACTTATTTAATCATGGAATATTATAGAAAGAGGGTTTGTGTACATGAATCATAATTGAAATGTATATTTATATGAAATGTGTGTGACTATGTGTTGGATAATTATTTTAGAAAAAGGATAGGATAAATAAATTTTCAAAAATAAATTATTTGGTGTTTTTAAGAATAAATTATTATAGGAACAATTATTTACCCAGACCATTGGTGATTATTTTTCCTTAATAGTTATTTCTCAATTTTTGTTGATATGAAGATATATGTATTTTTTAATTAACACCTAGTATGGGTAATATGGGAATGGGGGTGACCTAATGTGGATAATAACCCTAAATAGGTTCTCCAACAGGAGATTATTTACGTTTTTATGAGAATGGAAGCGTATAAATTTTTTTACAAAATGTTTCATGACATGAATGAAATACATAGTCCATTGGGTAGGGCATGTTTTCTAGTGATAACTATAAATGATCCATGTTGAATGGTTCAAGTGTATTAGTAGAGTAATATATTTATTACTCTTATTACTACTTTAAATAAAATATGATATTAATATTTGTGATGATATTTTTTAAGTAATAATTTTTATTTTTAATCATATATCACTGTCATAACATCTGGTAGAGCACTGTGAATATAGGTCCAAGCATGCTCTTCCTATGGTGGATCAAGGACCTTCTATTGATGAGTATCTCATGGAGATATTTATATGAGTGATATAGTCAATGAAGAGATGTATCACTAGGTATAAGGAGTATATATCAGAACTCACCAAGGTGTTAAAGATGTAGCATCTACTATCATTAAAGATAATAGTTGGATACAGAACATATGGGTATTTGATTAATTAGATCCCAACCATATTTGATCAGATTAAGACGACATATAAGAGGAGGGTGAAGTTATCAACATTTATGTTATAGGTTTTAACTATGCATTTGTGGAAATCAATTGTATAGACCAAGATACGTGATTGGTTATATTGGGTGGAATTTCATGCTCACTTATTTTAATAGTTCTTTCTAGAGACACTAAATATTGATTGTGCTCAATATTTGATGGAGATCAAGGAAGTATATTTTTTTATGAAGGATTATTCTATATGATTATAGAGTTTATATTTTTTTCTATAATATTATGTGGAGAAGAGTCCATGAAATCTTAGCATTCCAAGATTAGATTAATGAATTTAGTGAGGGATAAAGTTAGATTGTTCTGCTTAATGAATCTTATAGAGTTTGTGAACAAGGAATTCATTGTTGATATTAACCTTATGGAGAGTTGGGGGTGGGGATATTTGATATATTTCAGAGGGTCTGGGAGTAAATCATCTAGAATTGGGATGGGGATATTTGATTTTACTCTCCATGGTAGTAGGAAATAAGGTTTTTAGGCTATGGGTTCATCTCTTACTCCTTGAAGAAGGAACCATTTGGAGTGTTATTAGTGTGTCTGTATGGGTTACATACAACTTGACTATGATAGGGAACTGAATTATTGTCTCACTTATAAATATATATGATACCTTTATGTATATTATTGAGGTTTTTCCTAGAGTGGAACACATTACTGAGATTAACCTTTAGGAGAGTAGAGGGAAGGGATACTTAGCACCTTTCAGAGATTCTAGTAATAAATAATCTAGAAGTGGGAAGGGTAGATTTGATATAACTCTATAGGTTTTAAGTAAATGAGGTTTTCAAAGATATTTTATTATGTATTATGCCAATTTAGAGTGTTATTATTGGTTTTATATGGTTTACATTCAACCAGAATATGACAAAGCATCGAAGAAGTATATCACTTGTAAACATATGGGATACCTTTATTGATATTATAAGAGTTTATATTATCTTGAAAATGGGAGTGTCCAATGTATAAAATATTAGAGTCCAAATAAAGTTATGATCAAGAACTAGTACTCACTTTCTCTTATTTAAAATGTATCTAATTAGTTTAAAAGATCCCAATGCTTCCCCAAGATTATTCTATGATCAAACTACAACCAAATTAGGTTGAGATTTGAGGATGTTCCATGGAATTCTTTTCAGAGTATATATATAATGTATGAGTTCTTGGTAATGTTTTATGCGATTTAAAATTCATTATAATTGTTAATGTCCCTGATGAATAGAATTTTCCATCCATATCTAGACTCATTAATGGTTGTGATTTTTTAAGATATCCTAGTTTATTCCTAAAAATAGGAAGATCATGGAATTTATTTTAGAGATCATTCTAGGTAAAATGTTCGAGTATCATACTTATACCAATCTATTGAAGTGTTACTTATGGATACTGGAAGTGTGATCCTATAATCATGTTGTAATTAGGTTTAGTATTTATATAGACCCTAATAAAGTTAATGTTGTGAATTCTTAAGAGACACCTAAGAATTTATTTGATATTAGAATCTTCCTTAGACTATCTAATAACTATCATTGTTTTATTTGATATTTATCCATATTAGTAGTGGTGATGATGGAGCTAGACAAGGATGGGTAAAATTCAAGTGGAATGATCAGTATTAGATAACATTTTAGGAATTAAAAGGGATACTTATAGGACGATATTGGTTTTTCTCGATCTAGGTAAGGGTTACACCATGAACTATGATGCTTCAAAAATTGGACATGGGGATTTATGGTATAGGATGAATAGGTAATTTCATATAAAGTTGCATGAGAAAAATATACCAACCCATTATATGGAATTGATTATCATGGTTTATGTGCTAAATCATTTACACCAGTATCTCTATAGAGAGAGATTTGTTGTATATATAGACAAAAAAATACTCTAATATATATTATCTCTAATAAAACTAAAAATAAGGTTTATTATATGGTTAAAGTACCTTTAATATTTAAATTTCAAGCTGACATTTGGATTTAAATATTTTGGTGCATGAGGTACACGAGTCTATTAATGATTTTAAATCAATGTTCCTCTTTTACAAGGTGTATTTATGTCGTGAATCAAATATCATCACCATTAAAACTGGTGCCAAAAAAAACCTTTGATAAGGAAAAGAGGGTGTTCCATATCCCCACAGGCTGGCACAAGTGCCTGAGTATCATTTATTTTGGTTTGGGAATGATTTACCTGAATATGGATGCATAAAAAATCCAAAACATTCGACAAACCGAATCTGAAACATCCATACAAAACGAGGTTTATAAAAAATCCAGAACTGAATACATAGGTCTAATAATAATACAATATGTCTAAATAAACATAAAAACAACATAAAAATATCCCCAAGGACTCCACATGACAAGGGTTCATCACCCACAAGTCGCCTCCACAACTCCGCACTATGGATGGGAACTAACACCCCGAAATGCCATCACCCAAAGCCTTTCCTTTTCCTGTGTCAAGAATGACCAATTATACTTACACCCAAGGGGTGTAAGTAGGGTGTTATCCTAATACCAATAGTATACCACCATGATATTCCATATATTAATCAATACAAGATAAAAATAATTCCATTTTTTATAAATAAGAAGTAGTGGAAATAATTTCTAAAGAATGAAACTTTTAAATGTAAACAGTTTTTCAATGGAATTTTCCATGAATAATAAAATTTCAATAAAACATGTATAATAATGTATTTTATATCAAAAACCACCATATTACAAATATAAATACACAATATTCAATGAGCACCAATCTCAGGGACACCCCTAGGCACTAAGTAGTCTCGGGCCCCATGTACCTCGTACCTCGGTGTAAAGTAACCATAGAAAAATATGTTCTCATGCATGATCCACTAGTAGGGAACATACCCATAACCTATTGGTCCCAAATAATCATCAATATAGTTTTTTTAGTATTTTCATTATCCATTTTTCTCAGTGAAACAGGGACAAAACTCATCCGGATCACTAGCATACTAGTACATATCCTCCCTTCTAGGTACCCAGGTCTCCCCCTTTGTGATGAAACCATTATCTCATGATAAAAAAAATCCATTATCAGATTGACACCTCATTTATGGTCATAACCAACACAAAACAGTAGCTACACATGTTTTTCACCACTTACACCACTCAATAAAATCTTTAGAATTTCAATAAAACAACTTTATCAAATTTAACAAGGCATTGCACACAAAATCCCATAAAAACACCACTTTGAACACCATTTTCATACCTATATTCATAAAAAAATAATTTAAATCACCAAAAAAATATATAAACCCATTACATGAGTTAGAAAACAAACCCAATTGGCATAACATGAAATAAACATGTAAAACACCCAATTTAGCACAAAATTGGTACCTAAAAATCATTTTCATAACAAATGACACAAAAACCAGATTTTGAAGAAAGGGTAATGAATAAGAAGTGTGATAAAAATATAATTTCAGAAAAGATAACTTATCTATAATTTATTAACCATGGAATCACCTACCACAATAATGAAAACCCTTAAATCTTTATGTGAAAATCAAACTGCACCACTTCCGCACCATAAGGGACTTACATAAAGCCTAAAACCAAAATAATATACCAATAAATCTAGAATAAAACCTTGGGTTTGAAACCCCACTTAATATATATTATCAAATTGAAGTATAATTAGAAGAAACTATAAGAAAAAGGAAAAAAACCCTAAGAAAATGGGAGGAAAAATGAAGGAGACCCACTTACTTGAGGGATCTTGAAGAAATATTCTCAAATACACAATTGTATGAATTTCCTAACAGTCAAAAATGCACTTGATGTTTGAATAAGTCTGAGAAGGTCATGTGAGAACTGAAATGGGGGAAAAGAGTAAGAATTAAAGGAGTTATGAAGCAAATAAGTTACCTCTTCAAATCTGGAAGATTTGAGAAAGCCTAAGATGTTCTTCCCTAATTCATGATACATATGAGCTCCAAAGAGGGGGGAAAGATAATGGGGGCCTGCCTGGGTTCAGTGGGATTATGTGAGACTTTAAATCACTGAAAAATAATAAACATTGAATAATATATTAAATAAAAAATTTTGTTTTTTTAATTGGAAATGGTATTCCTGGGTGGCCCAATTCCTTAAATAAAAAACCAAAATCCACTATTATTATGGATTTATAAAGTTTAAAAAATTGAAATGGTGGTGTTAATAGGTCAGGGGAGGACATTTTGGAAGTCTAATCGGTGAAAAATATTAAAAATGAAAGATTTATAAAAAAAAATGGTTTTTAAATATGGAAATGGGATCATGGTTTAAACCAAATCATAAAAACTCACCCTTTCCCCCAAAAATTCATGGTAAACCCTAAAAAAAGAAATAATGGAAATTAAATGAAATTTACCTTCAAAATAAGTCATGTATATGACAATTCTCCCCACCATGAAAGACTTTCTGACCCATAAATTCAACCTGAAGCTTGACGGAAAACAATAATGGGTACTACTTCTCAACCCATGACTTTCACTCCCATGTATCATGAGTATCATTCCCATGATACCAAAGAACTTAGACCAGTGGAATATAATTTCCACAAAGCACCCTTTCTTGGAAGTTGCTATTCGCACCAGCCACTCAAAAACAGATAAATAAGGCTCTATGTCCAACTCCTCCCAATTCAGTACATGGGATGAATCTGGGTAGTATTTCTTTAACTGTGAGACAATAAAGGCATCATGGATGGATTCCAACTAAGAAGTTAAGGCCAACCTATATTCCGCCTTTCCAATATGCTCAGTGATCCCAAAAGGCCCAATATACTACGGTGTCAGCTTCCCTTGCTTTCCCAATCAACGATGGCCCAGACGAGGGTCCACTTTCAAGAACACCCCGTCACACATAGAAAACTCTAAGTCTCGAAGCCTCTAGTCAGAATATTATTTATGGAGACTCTGAGCTGTCAATAAGTGATGCATAATCAACTTGACTTTCTCTGAAGTCTCATACACCAGACTCAACCCTAGCAGTGAGGTCTCACCTACCTCAGCCCAACATAGGGGGGGACCGACAAGGTAGACCATATAGTGACTCAAAAGGAGACATTAGAATATAGGATTGGAAATTGTTATTATAATAAAACCAAACCAATACCAAATGGCTATCTTAGGAACCTCCAAAGTCTAGAACACATGCACGGAGCATATCCTCCAAAATTTGATTCTCCCACTCTGTCTGACCATTCATTTGAGGATGGTATGTCGTTCTCATCTTAATCTGAGACCCTAAGGCCTTCTGAAGGCCTTCCCAAAACCAAGAAGTGAAATGGGGGTCTCTATCATAGACCACTGCTAATTGCACACCATGGAGCCTTACCACCTCTTGAAGATACTAACATCCCAACTCATCCACTTTAGTTGTATATCTAATTGGAATGAAGTGGGATGATTTGGTCGGATGATCAATCAGAACCCAAATGGAATTCTTACCCCAATGTGTACAAGGTAATCCAACAATGAAGTCCATGGAAACCTCTTCATACATCTAGGTAGTAATGGGTAATGGATGTACCAAACTAGAGGTCCTTTGATGCTCTACTTTCACTTGTTGTCATGTGTAGCATCTCCACACGAAGTTTGAGATGTATTGTCTCATACCAGGCCACCAGAACTACCAACAGAAATCATAATACATCTTGTTGTCACCCAGATGGATAGCCCATTGAGACTGGTGGCTATCCTACATCACCACCTTCTGCAGAGATAACTACACTACTGAATGGATCTTGAAGCACAGGATGCCCTCGGGAGATGATGACCAATCGGAAGATGTCTCCCCACCATGAAGAAACTACTTTGACTACTAAAAAATCTCATCATCTGGTTGTTCCCAATGAATCAACTCTAATAGATAAGGATTCAACTAAATTCTCTCCAAGAACGCACCTCCATTGTGCTCTTTTTTCTCCACATGTATCTGAACAAAGAGTGCCATCAGAGTCCACCCATCACTAGACTTCCTCAAAGACTGTACTGGGACTCTTCTACTTAAGCCATCAGCCACCACATTACCCTTACCTTGGGTATAGACAATATCAAAGTTTAACCCCTACAAGTATGTGATACAATGATGTTGCCTCATGTTGAGGTCCTTCTGCGATAAGATATAGGCCAAGCTTTTTTTATCATAGTAAACCACAAACTTCTCCCCAAAGGGGTTGTGATTCAAATTCTTCAAATAATGCATCACAGCTACTAACACCAAGTCATGTGTCGGGTAATTCTTTTCATGTGGTAGGAGTTGGCAAGATCCATACGCCACCACGTGATCATCCTACATAAGCACACACCCAAGACCCATACCTAAGGCATCACAATAAACCACATGCCCCTTCTTAGTCTTAGGAAAAATCAAAATGGGGGTAGTATTCAACCGTTGCTTCAGATCCTAGAAGGATTCCTGACATTCTATGCCCCATAAAAATTTCACCTCTTTCCTGGTGAACGTGGTCATCGGTGAAGCAATCTGAGAGAAATCTCGAACGAATCACCTATAATAACTAGCCAGGCCAAGGAAACTCTTGATCTCGAACATATTCTTTCATTGCTCCCATGACATTACCACACTGATCTTCTTCGGGTCCACTAAAACCCCATGATCTAAGACCACATGCCTCAAAAATTTCACTTCCCTAATATAGAAAGTGAAATTGGACAACTTTTCATAAAGGCGATGCTCTCACAAGGTTCATAGAACAATATGCAAGTGATGACCATGTTCCTCCTCAGATCCTGAATAAACTAGGATGTCATCCAAAAATACCATGAAAAAATAATCTAGATACTTATGGAACATCCTATTAATGAGTTCCATAAATACTACTGGAGCATTGGTCAATATAAAGGGCATGACCAAGTATTCGAAGTGGTCATACCTTCTTCAGAAGGCTGTCTTTGGGATATCTTCCTCTTTCACCCTGAGTTGATGCCCAAACAAAAGTCAATTTTATAAAAAAACCATACCACCTTCAATTGATCAAAAAATTCATCTATTCAGGTCAAAGTATATTTTTTCTTTATTGTTTCCTTATTCAGCTTCTGGTAGTAAATGCACAACTGGAGGGATCTATCAGCCTTTTTGTGAACAAAATAGGAGTGGCCCAAGGAGAGATGCTCGAGAGAATGAAGCATTTGGATTATAAGTCATCCAACTATATCTTTAATTCCTATAGCTCAATGGGGGTCATATGATATGAGGGAAGAGATATCGGTTGTGTTCTCTATGCCAGATCAATCGAGAACTCCACATCCTGCTCCGGGGGGAAAACCTGATAAATTATCTAGGAATAACTCTGGAAAATAATTCACTAAATGGGGTACTAAACCTTTAGAGGAAATTCCATATACTTATAGTACAAGATATAATAACTAGAATACAATACTTCCCAACTTTGAGAGTGGAGGTCCTGCGTGACCCGACTGAGGATCACATTCTCTGCAAAAAAACCCGATAACTCCCATCAGGTGCCATGAAACTCACTCCCCACCTGTAGCAATAAGTGTGTGACAAGAAGTGTACTAGCTAATACATTCCAAGTATTATGTAAAATAGATCCATTTCTAAGACCAAGATTCCCCACTCCATCTCAACCCCTGACATAGAAAGTGCACATGACGGGCACCTGAAACCCTGCTCCTTCTTCTTTCCCAGCAGCATCACCAACTCCATCGAAAAAGACAACAACTCGGTTGGTAAATTAAACTTGTCTACAAAATAGGAAGATATGAATAAAAAAATTAACCAGTATAAAAAAGAAAATAAGCTATAGAAGATGTGATCAAAATGGTACCTCAAATTGTCAATGGTCCCACCTCTGATCATGTTGGTGCTTGATCCACCACATGGAGATGTCAAGTCTCTACCTAAGGACGACTACCAGTATGTGGTTGTTCCCAGAACTAGATCTTACTAGAAGATGACCCATCCCTACCACCATAGCCACTAAAATGAGATCCCCCATCCTTGACGGCTCAGACTGAGCTGGCACTCCTCTTGAAGTCGTTGATCATGTCCCACTTTGAAGTGGATGTGCCACCCCACAAAAGCAATACAAGTGACCCATACCTTTACATTGATAATAGGGATTTGGAGGAAGTGTGCATGGTGGTTATATGTGCCTTAGTCTCCCATATTGGTGGCACATGACTGATCTTGCATCAGAAGCCACAGATGAAAACTGCCTGGAAGAGTGGCCTGAACTACCACCTCCCTTCTTCACTTGTTCCTCTTGCTTCTTTTCTTCTTTGAATATTTTCCACTACCCACTACTGATACTCTCCTAGAGAAACCATCCCTCTCTTTCCAGTCAATATCTACTATGCACACCTGATCAACCATCTCAACATAGGTCCTCAACTTAATCAAGAAAAATTTAGAGTATATCTCTGGTCGTAAGCCTTTCTCAAACCTTTGGGAATTATCTTGATCATTAGAGACTATTTCAGGAGCATACCGAACCAACTCAATGAAACTGTTGGTGTTCTCCATCACTAAAAGATCCCCCTAAACAAGATCCATGAACTCTCAGGACCTGGCATATGCAAAGACCTCATGGAAATACTGTTCATTGAAAACGGCCTTGAAATATCCCCAACGCATTAACTCATTCTTCCCTGTTTGAAGTATTGATCCCCACCACCTGTGGCTAGGACCCTCCAACAAAAAAAATTCACATTTGACTCTTAGCTCCTTGGGTGTATCCAGAAACTCAAACATGTGCTCGATCTTTTCGATCCATTCCTATGCTTCCTAGGGTTCTATGCTACCTTGGAAGGTAGGAGGATTATTTTTCAGGAACTCCTAGGCCTTGTCCTTTCTAGGGTCAGTATCATCCTCTATAACAAGAGTTGGAATGGGATATAGTCCATGTCTTAGAACTTGGACAGTCCAAACCATAGCCTCTATTAGCCACTGATCAAGCGGTGTAGGAAAACTCTCTTTGGCTTCCTCCCATGGGCGCATGGGAGCTTTTCAGGGAGGCATGTTTCCACAAAATGAAACAGTCACAAAACAATATTAAATACCAAAATTATGAAACTTTTAATCAAATAAATCAAATATAAATAATCTAAACACATTACTATAATAAAATAAACAACTACTCCACCCCTTCCTGATGTCCACGTGCGGTCTGCAACCCACAAGTCTTACCTAGAAGTGAAGTCAATCAGACAATTCCAAAATCCCCAGGTGACTCAAGGTCTTCCACAAGAGGTGTGGTCTATAAACCCTACTTATGACCAAAACCATGAGCCCTGACAGTTCTAGCTCTGGTATATCTCGCCTCATCCCAAAAAAATAATAAAACCCAAAAACATTAACCTCCTCTAATACCATTTCTCATGAACCAAATATAATCACCATCAAACCTGATGCCAAACCCGGCCCATGACATGGCCCGAAGGGAGTTCCTTATCCCCATGGGCTGGAAAAAGTGCCCAGGTATCATTTATTTTGGTGTGGGAACAATTTACCTGAATATAGATGCATAAAAATACAAAAAAAAATTGATAAACCGAATCTGAAAAATTCATAGAAAATGAGGTTTATAAAAAATCAAAAACTGAATACATGAGTATAATCATAGTAAAATATGTAAAAATAAACATAAAAACATCATTAAAACAACCCCAAGGACTCCAGACAACAAGGGTTCATCACTTACAATTCGTCTCCACAATGTCGCACCATGGATGCGAACTAACACCCCGAACCACCATCACCCAAAGCCTTTCCTTTTCCTGGGTCAAACATAACCAAGTCTAATTACTCATAAGGGGTGTAAGTAGTGTGTGATATTAATCCCAATATGATAACACCAATATATTCCATATATTAAGAAATACAAGATAAAAAACATGCCATTTTTTATAAACAATAAGTAGTGGAAATAATTTCTAAAGAATGAAACTTTCAAATGTAAACAGTTTTTCAAGGGAATTTTCCATGAATGAGAAAATTTCAATAAAAAATATAGGCTGCTGTATTTTACAACAAAATCCACCATATTACAAATATAAATACACAAGATTAAATTAGCACCAATCTCGGGAACACCCCTAGTCATTAGGTAGTCTCAGGCCCTATGTACCTCGTACCTCGGTGTAAAGTAACCATAGAAAAATATGTTCTTCTACACGATCCACTAGTAGAGAATATACACATAATATAGTAGTCCCAAATCATCATAAATATTTTTTTTTAGTGTTTTCATTATCCATTTTTCTTAGTGAAATAGGGACAAAACCGATCCGAATCACTAGCGTACTAGTACATATTCGCCCTCTTAGGTACCTGGGTTTCCCCTTTTGTGATCAAACCCTTATCTCATGATAAAAAGAGCCATTATCACATAACCAAATTAGTTCAGTTGATAAATAAATCAAAATAGTAACTACACATGTTTTTCACCACTCAATTAAACCTTTAGAATTTCAATAAAACAACTTCATCAAATTTAACAAGGCTTTGCACACAAAATCCCCTAAAAACCCCAATTTGAACACCATATGCATACCCATATTCATAAAAAAAGAATTTTTATCACCCAAAATAGTTATATAAACATTTTACGTGAGTTATAAAACAAACCCAATTGGCATAACATGAAATAAACATGTAAAACACCCAATTTAGCACAAAATTGGTACCTAAAAATCATTTACTTAACAAATGACACCAAAACCAGATTTCACAGTAAGGATAATGAATAAAAAGTGTTCTAAAAATATAATTTCATCAATTCTAATTCATATAGAATTGATTAACCCTGGAATCACCTTCCACAATAATGAAAACCCTCGAATATTTGTGCGAAAATAAAACCGCACCACCGCTGCACCACAAGGGACATGGATCAAGCCAAAACCAAAATAATAGACCAAGAATTCCTGAATAAAAACCTAAGTTCAAAACCCCACTTTATAGATGTTATAAAAATAAAGAATAATTGGAATAAACCCTAAGAAAAAGGAAAAAACCCCTAAGAAAATGGGAGGAAGAATGAAGGAGACCCACTTACTTGAGGGATCTTGAAAAACTCTCCCCAAATACACTAGTATATGAATTTCCAAACAACCTAAAATTTAATTGAGGTTTTAATAAGTAATATAAGGTCATTTGAGAACTAAAATGGGGGAAAAGTAGTATGAATTTAAGGATTTATGAAGGAAATAAGCTACCTCTTCAAATCTGGATAGTTTGAGAAATCTTAATAAGTTCTTCACTAATTCGAGATGCATACAAGCTCTAAAGAGGGGGTAAAGAGAATGGGGGTGCTCCTAGGTTCAGTGGCCTTTGATGATACATGGAATCACCAAAAAATCATAAAACTTTAATAATATATTAAATGAACAAATTTTTTCTTAAAACTAGAAATGGGCGTCTAGGATTACCCAATTCCTTAAATAAAATCTCAAATCCACTATTATTATGGATTTGGAAAGGGAAACAATTGAAATGGTGGTGTTACTAGGTCAGGGGAAGCCATTTTGGAAGTGTAATGGGTTCCAAATTTTTAAAAAAGAAATATTTATAAAAGAAACAAAATTGATTTTTGAATCCAAAAATCGGCTCACAGTTTGGCCCAGATCATGAAAACTCACCCTTTCCTCCAAAAATGCTTGGGAAACCCCCACAAAAAATAAATAATGGAAATTAAATGAAATTTAACTTTCAAATAAGTCATGGATGTGACAATTTATATTTAATAGAGGCCCATGATATAGTTTAATTATCCCCTATTAATATCACATAATCATTATTAGATAGGGTGAAGGATGTTCATGAGTCTGATTCAGACTTCAAGATGTTAATAGAGATAAAATATGGTGGGGAGAAACTTACAATTTCGATATAGGGTAATTATGTCATCTTATATATTCACGGAAGGTTTATTATCCCAAATTTCATAAAGGAGGAGCTAATATGGGATTCTCACACCTCGTGGTACACCCAAGATTGATGAAGATGAATCTTGATAAACGGAACCAATTTTGATGCTTGAAGATAAATAAGGACATATAGGGATAGGTTTGATAGTGATTTAACTATCAATAAAATAAGTTCAAGCACCAATGACTCATTGGTCTTCTAAAATTTCTTCACAATCCAATGTGGAAATAGAATGAGTTCATGATGGAATATATGATAATGATTATAATATATTTTATTGGAAAATACATGATGTGGTTCATAAGTATAGGTTGGATAATGGTTCACATTTTTTTCTAATCTAAGAGACCTTATCAGTATATAAGCTAAGGAAATGGTCTGACTACATGGGGTGTTGAAGTGTTTTGTGATAGATTATGATGTGATATTTTTGTATATTTTATAGAAATTTTTTCAGTGATTATTGGGTATATAAGGGAAACTAATTATAATATATCACTCTTATACTGAAGGATATTTTGACTATGAAATCAAGATCCTCATGGAAATTCTTCAGGTATGTTTCCTTGATTTTGGTGATACCTAATAGGATTATCTGAAATTATTGGAATTTTCCTAAAATAATAGTTATCAAGAATAAATTTATATGTAACCTTTAAAGGAACTTTATGTTAGGTCATTTCATTCTCCTTTATACTTATTAGGGATAGAGTAATCATCAATGATTAGACCATGTCTTATATAGGATACTTTATCACACATATAAATAATCAAGAAATGTTTGGCTAGTAATCAAAGAATACAATGGTCTTATGTATACTGATAATGTTGTAATTTGGTGTTCATTATAGGAAATATAATATTAGATACTCTGGAGAGGATTGATATGGTGTCATAATGACTATTGAATCATCTATGTTATAGTTCTACAAAAGATATATTATATTTAGCGCATCTCAAGGGATATTAGTTAAAATCCTATTATGTGATTATCATAAAAAATATTGATTTGGAGGTTATTGTATCATTAAAGGGAAGAAGTTTCATTTGGTATGAGAATAGTGATAGCATTGGTATATCTAGGATGAGACATGGGAGGAAAAGGTGAACATGATATCCCAATGTCCAAAGTTTTTCATTGAAGATTCGCATTGTCGCTTCTAAAGGATGATAATTTCTATAGTGGGGACTTTGTAACGACCTTGAATTTTGAGATATGATTCAAATTTATTTTTCGAAACATGAATATTATATTTTATATGGATTTTTTAGAGTTTATAAATTTTGGAGGAAAATTATGGAGTTATTGTAAAAAGGGAAGGTGGTTTTGCAGAAATTATATAGAAGATGGAACTAAGTACTCAGTGGGAGGCACTTTGTACCTATTGAGCCTCTACTAGGTGTTCCAAATCCATTGGATGACCATTGGATGATTAGTTTCCCGGTACATGGTGATCGGTGAATCGTTGGGTACTTAGTGGTCTATGATCTAGTTTTTTATTAATTCTATATTTTTAATTTATTTAGTTTTTTTATTTAAACTTAAATAGATTTTCATGGGAGGTAGTCTCTTAACATTTTCATTCCTCTATTGGTGTTCTTACACAAAATCATCTTCAAAATTATCACTCAAGTTTAGAATCCAATTATTTCAATGGATTTGATCCAACCTAGATGATTTTTAACCAATTGAAACCTTCAATTATGTTTTTATTTCACTATTTCACATAAAAATACACTAAATTTCTGAATTGGGTGGGTTTTTTAGAATTCAAAATATCTAGATATTGAGGATGAATTGACCCATAGTCATCAGTGAGTGACCTATTACATTTTTTTTATATGAGGTCTAGGGAGAGTGAGTGTGATCATCCTAAATAAGAACTAAGGGGGTTACATATTCTTTATAATATTAGTATGGAATATTAGATCCATGTTGGGTTATCCACATGTGTTTCTTTGATTTTAGATTCATTTAAAGATTTTTTTCCCTTTTCTCTAGGCTAAAATTAAGCAAGGACCATATGATGAGTGTGTAGGAATGGGTACACTAGTGGGATTTCTCATTTAGCCTATTGATATAAGGTGTAACACATCATCATGTGAGGTAAGATATTTTAATATCTAAGAAATGGTGTTTTCTTGTATCAAAATATAAAATAGTGATCGGTGTTTTATATTCTTAGTGTTTACTAAGAAATGATTGTTGGGTATTATAAGTCATTCTAAGGGTGGTTGGGATAGGTGTAGGGTATGCCTGAACTTGAGATGCATTTGATGTAACTTTTTATCCAAGGGATTTATATGATAAGTTATTTTATGTCATTTTTATTATTTTTATTACCTTTATAATTATTTTTTATTTGAAATACTAATTAAACCTAAGGGGTGGATATGGACATCGTAGGACCACTAATCGAGTGATGTTATCCTAGGCTTAGATGACTATACCTACTTAAGGCTGAGATGAATTTCTAGGAGGTAGATGCATGTATTTAATCTCTATATTTAAATCACCTTTCTGGTATTGTAGAAAACTCATTAATTTGAGGACTCGATGAAGCTATAATTGAGCTTACCATGATCATTGTTACTATTATGACCTATAGTTAGATGTGTGAATATTTTCTCAACTACGGGGGGTTATGGATGATTTTGAGGGTTATCCTTGTATGATTTTTTGTCACTATGACCTTCATGGTGTGATCTTTGGAATTTCTTCCAAATGAATAACTCTAGGAATTATTGTCCCAATCCAATATCATTGGCTAAAGTAGGTAATTTCATTCATCGTGGTGGATTTTTAAGCACGTGATGAGGTGAATTAGGTTATTTGTGTTGATTTTTTCTTATTTCATATAATATTATACATAAAATTAGATATATGAAGACTTGTTTTAGGATCATTTTGGTGATATTTTATTGATTATTTTTTAGCACCATAAATGTGTACCTAAGTATACTTTTAGAATTCATGATTCATGAAACAGGTTAGGGAAAGGCCCCAGTGATGGATTATTGATTTGTAGTAGCACGACTATGATTAGGAGACAACAACGGGAGATGATGAGGAACATTTTATAGAGTCACCTAAATTATTTTTAAACTTGTATATTATATATATATAATCATCCCATTGATAAATTCTTTTTTTTGATATATGAAATGTATGAAATTTCATGAGTTTTATTTTATTAAATCATGATGATATGATATTTCTATGGTTGACTTTTTAATGTGATTCCATATTATAATCTAAGGTTTTGTATAATGATTTATTATTATTTATTATTCATGATGGTTATGATATCAAAGGCATATAGATCAAACCTTCACTAGATTGAATCCTTTACTATATGGGGAGGATCTCCTAAGTTCATGTGTCACTCTAGCTTGGGTCAATGGATGGGTAACTAGGATAGGATTATATATGGGTAACCATAAAAATTAGATAACAATGGAAATGGATTTGGAATAGTCCATATGAAGGATCAAGGAAATTAATTCTCTTCCCAACTATCCATGGGTTATATATGATATAATTGGAAAGAAATTCTACTTACATAGTTATGAGATAGGGGAAATAATATATCTAAACCAAAGAATAGTAAAATATGGTTCTTTTCCTACTAATAGAAATAATATAAAATGGTTCATTTTTTAGTGGGGGTATATTCAATAAAAGTAATTATTTAATATTTTTAAAACATGATGCTCAATTGATAAAAAATCTTTTTTGTAGATAAAATAGAAATGGTTTTAAGATCAAACTTATGTTTGCGATAAATCTTAGAGGATGAAAATTTAAATAATATGAATTTATTTGTCTTGTATTACAATTGAATAATTATTCTTAAATAATAAGAGAAGATTTATATATTATAGTGACCACTTTATTAGGAACATGAAGAAGAATCTTGTAACAACCCTAACTCATATACCTCAAAAATACCAATGTCATACTGCCACTAACCCCAATAGTGTTCCCCAATCCCCAAGGGATCGATACTAGTGTCACAAATCTTGGTTTAATAATCGATAAATATTTACCTACTTTAAATATTAAAATAAGTTAACATCAAATTTTTCCAAAAATATGGAATGAACCATCTATATATCAAATGATTCTATAATAAATCTCAAACCTTATTACCTATGAAACCTGGTTTAACTATGTAATAATATAAAACAACTCCATATATATGAATGTATTCAAAAAAACAATCCAAAAAATTATAGAATAATTATTACAGACAAAAATAAAACACTGTACATTTTAGAACAACAATCTAAATAAAAATTCCAATGTGTTGATACTACTCATACCAAACATGGCTTCCCACTCCAACGCCTCATGGAGACTGAATCCACTAAACCAAAACCAATTCCCAACTAGTCAGTAACTCATCAAAATAGTTAAATTAAGTCTTTCTCATACTTGAAATTGAGAAAGTGAAACTGTAAGTTCACCACATTTTACATGCAGAGTGTTAGGATAAATACTTTTTAGGCCACCACAAATAGCATCTGAACTCATAAATTTAATAAAAATTTGTATGAATGTAACATGTATACACATTTATATATATTTATAAGAAATTACTTTTATAGAAAATATTTAAAATAATGGAGGTTATGATCACATAGTATGTTACATATGGATACTGACTATAACAAATAACATCAAATACTAAAATGGTTCATACCTGTACAAACCTTCCTCGAGCCTAGATCAGAACTTGAATTGGTGAAATAAATATTCCAAGAAACTACTAACCCATCCCATGGGAAAGTAAATAGTATATACTAAGTTATGTAAATACTTCATCTAATTATTTAAATAAAGGGTAATGTGTATAAAAATTAAGGGAAATGTTAAAGACCATCCAATTTCAATAATTTATCTATCAATATATAGCATACCTATTTATGAAATTTAGAACAAAACTTATATCTCATTTCAATACACTCAATATATCAATTAAATAACCAAGATCATATATACATCACTCATTATGATAAAAACATGCTCAATATAACAATGTAATATACATTCTCATATCATTAGTGTAGAAAATATTTAAATCTTCACATTTTCAACATCAGTTAAAATATAACTTATGTTCAAAATATTTTTGAATTTTATTATAATATAACTAAAATTTAATATCAATGAATTTTGTTTTTAATATTTTTTACATTATAACTTATGTAATAAATTAGAATTGAAAATTGGTTATATATATAACTCATCTCTAAAACCTTTAAAAAAATTAAAATTTTCTTCGAAAAACTATTAAATTTTTTGACCCCCATCTATCCAATGACTCTTCCCATGATTCTTAAACCCAACCCCTAAACACTCACATCTACAAAGTTTCCTTGTTTGGCAATTCGCCTCTCCATCATTCTTCTTCTTCCATCAAGTTATTATCAGTGATTCCATTTAAAATCTCCTCTTCTATCTATTATAAGTTATATTCAATCAAACCCAAGTTATAGATTTTGAATTTTTTCCTGATTTTTTAGATATTTGATTATATATTTGTTTTTGGAGCCAATATAGAGGTTTTTACTATTTTTTTAGATTTATCAACCATTATCTTTGTCAATTGATTTTTTTTTTATTTTCATGTCTAAATTATTTATTTAAATTTAAATTTACTATATAATTATTTTATATTTTGATCGTGGTACTTTTTTAGTTGGATTACTTATAGAAAATAATTATTTTGTATAAGTTTTAGTTATATGTAACATTTTTAAATATATTTTTTTATTTTGGTTAAGTTTTTTTATTATTTAAAATTATATAATTATTTTATTTTTGTTTTATTAAATATATTTTAATAATAAATTAATAAGTTTACTATTTTTTTTATTTTGAGAAAATATATTATATTTTTATAATTTATATATATATTACTGAAATATATATACATATACATATATATATCATATATAGGGAAATATATTTATTTATTTATTTATTATTTTATAATGAATATTATAATATAAGATATTGATATTTCCATATTGGTACAATATATATATGGAGAGATAAGAAAATTTAATGAACTATTAGCTTTAAAAAATTAAAAAACCTACAACTTCATATAATGCATAAAATTATTAACATTTCATGCATGTATAGTTTTGTTTATTATTAATATTGATATTATTATTGTTTTTATTATTATTATTTCTATTATAAATATTTGTTTTTAACGTAATATTTTTTAATAGGTTTTTAAAAATATATTTAAATTAAAAATTATAATTTCATTAACTAATCATGGAAACACATGGAAAAAATCTATATTGGTGATCCATCAAATGAATAATGGTCTATCTTTTTTAATGAAAACAAAAAGTATATTTTTGATGAAAACCTTAGAAATTATTATTATATATGATATCCTTACATCCATGAAAATATTTTCATAGGATACTAAAGACTCTGATGTCTACATTGTTCATATTATTTGAAATGATCATGAACAAGGAATAGGAGAAAATAATCCTTCTATAATCACCTAATTGTGTAGCTACTAAATAAATATTTCTTGCATAAATTTTCATATTATAAAAAATATGAATTATAATATTATTATTAGTATTGTTATTTAAGTCATCTATTTTAACAAATATACTATTTTTTCATAGTTCAAATTTTATTATATTTAGTGATTATTTTTATTTCTAATTATAAATCATTTTTAATATTTATTAAGTTTATTTTTCTTCTATATATATCATTTCAAGTCACAAACATGTAGTAAAAATTTATATTATTATTTATGTTAACTATTTTAATAACTACACTAACATTATTTTATAATAATTTAAATTTCATTACATTTAGATATAAATTTTATTTCTATATTTTAAGTTAATTTTAATAACACTTATGTTTAGTTTTATTTTTATATATGATTTTATGTCTTATAAATGTTGTTAATTGATTATATATTATTGATATATTAAAATTTTAATTATCTATCAACTTTAATTTTATTTATTATAAGTTTTTCAGTTGCTATTTAATTTTATATGTCAAAGTTTTTATTTTAATTATTTTAATGTTTTTTTAATGAATTTTTTATTAATTTTATTTTCAAGAACATTTATAATCTAACTAATGAGTCATCGCGATCTTCTAGAATAAATGCTTTATATTATTCTTCTAGCAATCCTCATCATTCTTCTACATAGGAGCCTCTTAATTTTATATAATGGGAGAATAATTCTAGGGTTGATAAAATTGGTGGTACATATTTACCTAGATTATCACTTACTCATAGAAAAGAACAAAGTAAACCTAATGATTTTAATGATAATGGAATCCCATTAGTCCAAATATGAAACAATTTAGGATTTTAATTGCTTTAAAATATTAATAAAGAATTAGAATTTTACTTTATTATTATAAGGGTGTTAACCAGATGATATGGAATCATCTATGGGATACTATGATAGTAAAAAAATTATTATTGTTTTATTTTTCTTGAAAAATATTGACCAATTTAGATATTCAATTTTATTTTCTCTCAATTTTAAATTATATTTTATTTACATGATACAAAATAAGTTAGGTGGTGATTCTTATCTTTTTTTAACATATAGAGGGATTTTAAATCAATATTAAATTCAGATTTCATTTTTAAGGAAATAAAAAATGAATATTCTTTCCAACTTTATAGATTTTTTGATGAAGATACATATAAGAAGCCCATTAAAATAAGATAGCTTGAATATTTTTTTATGTTTAATGCCAACTATTTAAATTTATTTTTTATATATTTATTTAAAAATATTATTATTTATTTATTTGTTCTCAAATAATAATAACTAAGGAGATCTCATCAAGATATCCATTTAAAGAATGTATACCCCCATAATTTATCTTGGGGATGGTGTGTGTTACTTTAATAAAAATTATTATCAAAAATATTGATAAATTTAAAGTTAGGTCATCTTGATCTATAAATATTTTCCCCCTCCCCCCTTCCCAGATCATCAGGAAAAATGAAAAGGTATAAAATAATAAAAAAGGGGAAATATTTTACCAGAGAGTCAAAGTTTGTGGATAAAAATATTGTAAGATTGGGTTTATTTTTTTCCTTAACTATTTTTCATTTTATAATAGTAATATAATTATCAACTATTCTTTATAGAATGATCTTCAAGAGTAGAACATATTGGGGACCTTTATATCAAAGGGTATAAAGGAAATTTTGGAAACTATGTTAATAAAGAAAGAACACTTGGGTCATGTACGAGGATATGAAGCGATTGAATATATTATAAAGGTGTTTAGTTTTCATATTACTTCTTAGAGGGAGAAAGTAATTAAGGTAGAAATAGATATCATAAAATCCCTAATTCGTGAGTTTATAAAATTGATAGAGGATAATATTATATCATCAATGCATTAAATGTTATCTAACATACATAGAAATATTCAGCTTTCATATCCTGCTCATTCACCTCCTCCACAGTTAACCATCTACTATAAGTTATACATTGAGGATCCTCAATATCATATTAAAGCATGGGGGATCATAAATTATATCGGTGATACATTAAATCATCAATAGATGGATTCAAATCATATAAGTGTAGTGATTTTTAATGAATCTATTCAAGCTAAGATGACTTGGAATCTGATTCATAACAACTCTGATTCATCGGCATTTTTCAAGAAAAGATTTGTTACCAAGATTCAGAATGGAAACTTGGGTTACATCACTTCTTCCATCTGGCCATCCATTAGACATTATTTCCTTAATATCATGAACAACTCTAGATGGATAGTTAGCGCTAATTCCTCAATGAATTTTTGGCTAGACAACTGGACTAGTGTCCCCTTAATCTTTATGCTGACGTCCACCACTTCTCCTGGAAACACCAACTCCACTATTAGGGATGATGTTAACTACCATGAAATCACCCTTCCAAATCACATTAGTCACATCATTGAAAATTATCCTTTCTCCAACAATGATTATTTCCTCATTTGGGAACGTGCTTTTAATGGAGTCCTTGATTCCAAAAGTTTCTACAAAAACAATTTCAGAAATTCTATTTCTAACTTTGTTTGGTTGAATGGTTTTAACAAACCTTGGATAAATCTCTTGATACTTGTTCTTATTTGGTGTGTTGCCCATAATGGGGTCCCCACCAATGTGTGCCTTCAATCCTTTGGGATTCCTCTTTGCTCTAGATGCCATCTGTGCAATCAACACTGCGAGGATGCTAATCATTTGTTCTTGTATTGTGCTACAACTGCAGCTCTTTGGAATTACACCCTAGACATTTTTGGTTGCATATGGTCACTTCCTGCTACTATCAGCTCTCAACTATAGCACTGTGTTAATTGGGATTATTCTAAGCAAATTAAGAATCATTTTTTTACTGCGGTGGCGGAACTCCTGCATGTGATCTAGTATGATAGAAATAATTTTATTCATAATAATTTCTCATTCAGTCTCAATGCAGGTAGAACGCGTACTCTCATTTCCATCAAGGATGCTGCCTCTCTTCAGAAAGATCATTGTGACAAATCTATTGGTGATTTTTATATCCTTCTCCATCTTCAGATTGCGGGATCTTATAGGCAACCTCAGCGCACCTTTGAGGTCTTCTGGCAAGCTCCACTTCCAGGATGGATCAAAGTTAATATCTATGGTTCCTCTAGAGGAAACCCGGGTCTGGCAGGTTTTGGTGCCATCTTTAGAGACTTTCTTGGCAGATGCCTTGGATGCTTCTTCAGTGGATGTGGTATAACCTCATCTTTGGAAGTGGAAATGTTGGGAGTGATTCATGCGGTGGACATTGCCAAACAAAAGGTTTGGAACAAGCTGTGGATTGAATTTGATTCAACCACTGTTGTTCAAGCTATCTGGAAGGGAGTGGTGCACCTTACATGGCTGCTTACCTCTCGATGGATGAAATGTCTTGCTTCGCTCATGGATCTCAACTACATTGCCACGCATGTGTTCCGTGAAGCGAACATGGTTGCTGATAGTCTTTCCAACAAGGGGTTCAATCAGGATATTACCTGGCTGGATGATTTGCCTGATGATTCGCTCCCTTTTTATGATAAGGATTGTAATAAGATTCTGTCTTTAATACTTTTGTAACTCCCTTTATTTTTTGAGAAATAAATTTTTCCTTGGTCTTTGACTAAGGAACCACCTCTTAAAAAATATATATAAGGGTTTTAGTATGGGATTCTATAGATGCATCATCTAGAGTATTGTTCTTGGGTAATGGTGTGGCTATAGTTAGATAGAGGTTTAGGAATTTATTTCGTTATTTATCTAGACTTGTGCATCAAGTGACCAATGAGGCATGCATAGATTATTATTTTTGTTTAATATTTTTTTAAAATTTATTTTAATATTTTCTTATATATATATATATTTAAAGATACCTAAAATGTATACTCAATATTTTATATAATAAAATAATAGTTTTTTCCCTTAAGATAATACTTCTCAAGTATCTAAAGAAATTTATAAATTATAAGATTATGGATTTATGTTGGAAAATACTATCAGATATCAATCACCATGATTTTTATATAAGTTATTATCAATTAATAACTATAAATAAATAAATCATGAATCTTTTAGTTTCATATAAGTTAGGTATGGGAGTTATAAAATTATTTTACAATTATTTTTATTATCATATTTATTTTAATTACATCAATTTAATGTATCTCACACCATATTCATTCATTTTACTAAATATATATCTTCATATATTTCTCAATTAATATGGATCATCATATGTGTATGGATTCATGGACCCATATTTTATTTCACTATTATAGAGGACTATGGAAGAATCTAAATCAATCGAGTATGTTTCTAGAATATTCCAAAGTGAATAAATTATGTGTTGAATTCTTCCTTATCTTGAGAGGTATGAAAACATATGTCATTATAATATAATAAATTATTCAAATATCAATTTTGTAATCACTCATATTGAATATTTTTTTATATTGATACTCATTGTACATTTTTTGTTTTATATCTATAAGAAAACACCACTTACTAGTTATAATTCATCAATAGTGAAGTGTAAAAAAACTTTAAATAATTATTAGGGATGTAATTTATATTGTTTTAATGCTAATTTATTATCATAAATTGTTATTTTATTTTATACATTTTATATTTTTCAAACAATTCATGGATTCACTACCATAGATTTTTAAAAATAATAGTAATAAAAATAAAATATTTTTGTAAAAGGGTGACTTATTAATTAATTATTTATTTTTATAACTAATTAGAATGTTAATTTAAATTAAAAACGTTTTCTGGATTTGTAATTTCATCTTCAACAAGATAATACTGAATGTGGATAATATGTTCTGATCATTTTATCTTCATGTTTTTTTATCATGGATATGTATCCTTCATCCTCATCATATAAAAAAGTATCATGAATGATGAAATGTATATTAGGAAGGGGGTTTCTATTGAGAAGTTCCTTTAAAATAAAGTTTTTTGGGAGGGTAATCCCTCAGATGTGGAACCACATGAATCTTGTATGAGAAGATATAAGTATGGGAAACCATCTATCTTGATAAATCAAAAATCTATGAAGGAGTAATTAGACCAATATAGATTCCCACTCATGATAAGCCTTATCCTTGATAAGGGGGAAAACCTCTGAATATTGCAGATATGAAGTTAAAACATAATATTATCTGGGTATTTTGATGTTGGAGGATTATTCCAATTAAAAAGGACTACATTCATGTAATATTCTATTCGGATCTCTAAATATCCAAAGCACAAAATTCCAGTTTCTATAACTTGAATTTTTGAATTTTTAGGATCTCAGAATGGCACATCTCATTTAATCCACACCTTTTGAAACACACAAATTCTTAGGTATGGGATAGAATTCATGGTCTTAGTTGGGTTTTATATAATTCTATAATACTGAAGGATATTTCCACATGCATCGGGATCCCTCTCAAGCTTGATAAAAACACTGTTTAGTGTAAGTATCACTATTATGTAAGGGTTTTAGTAGATTTGGACCTTCTAAATCATAGGATTTCTAATGTCTCTATGATTTTCAATGGAGAAAACTTGATATTGGTTTTAAATATAAATCCATCAATTTATTTTGTAATTTGTGAGAATTTTTAGGGCATGAGTTATCATATTTTAAGAAAGCGTAGAGGATTCAAACTAAGAAACTAACCACTACCATGGATACTAGGAAGATTAAGGAAATTGGAAAGTTTGATGCTGAAAATAAACCAAATATTACCAAAGTTATAAGCCTGTAGATCTAGCAAGTAAACCTATAAAAGGATTTTGAATTGATGTATAAAATAACCTTAATAAAGGAAAATTGACTTCAATGGATTCCTAAGTGTTAGATGATAATGAGGATAGATGTAAGGAAGGAAATATAATGGTGAGTCATATGGATCTACCAAAAATTTCTAGGAAATCCTGGGTTGATCATGTGGAAGGGGAGGAAGTTTGGTTTATCAGTTTGGAGGAGACCAAAAAAATCAAACATGCTGAAGTGGATAAATCTTCTAATGAAAAGGATTATTTGAAATATAATTTGCCTAATGGGGCCTTTTCTTTAGATATGATGTGCCCTGGGAATCAAATTTTTGACAAGGAACCTTCTCATGGCAAGGAAATGGTTTCCCACATAGGGGATGACCTATAAGATTCCTCCCCTTGTATGTAGCAAACATCAGAGGGTTTAGTTGGAGATAAAAATCCACCTCCAAGTGGTAGTAATTCAAAATCCAAAAATAGTAAAAATGAATTTCCTTTTTAGAACTACCAAGGGTTTAGAATATATCCACTATTAATTCTATAAGAAATTTCATCAACCCACATCACCCTATAATGATAGGTATTTCTGAACATAAAATTCATAAGGCCACCTTCAAGGGAATGAACTCTGACTAATTTTTTTATGAGACTATTGGTATTAAAAATGGAAATTAAATATTATAAACCTTATGGTTATTGGTATCTGAAAAGGTTAACATCTGGTCTATAATACATACCAATTAGTAAATGATTACATCTATTATTTTCTTTGAGGGTAATAATTTTTTCTCTTTCCTTGTTTATGTTACTTCTAATTAACATGGAAGGAGGAATCATTGAGAGAAAATTGGAAACCTCAAATAGAACATCATTGGGTTTTGGATTTTTTTAGGTGATTTTAATGTTGTCTTGGGGTCACATGAAATAAAAGGGAATAAGAACTTGGATATTTCTAGCTTGTAATTTAGGTAATGTATGGATCTTAATGACTTAGTATAATTCTCTATTTATAGTGATAGGTTTACTTAATACAAGAATTATGTTAATAGGATTATGGCCAACAATATTGATATGATATTTTTTAACTTTGAGGCTCTTGAAAAGTGGGAGTAAATTCAATTTAGAACCCTTAGGAAGAACAATTATGATCATCATCTCATTTTAACCACCATCACCACCAAAAATGAAAGGTACCCTATTTTTTCAGATTTAATAATGCATAGATTAATCATTGAGACTCCAAGAAGGTGACACAAGAGGCCTAGACTATAATTGAATTCACAGATGATCTCAATGCATGTGTCTCAAGGCTTCGAAATGTTAAATCTAATCTTAAAATTTCTAGTAAAGGAACCTTTACTACTATCTATGGAAACATTTTATCCATGGAAAATAAATTATAGGAACTATAGAATATGCATGTTGAAGGTTTTGATTTATCCTAATTTTTTAAGAAAGTGGAGCTTACTTGAAGAATAAATGAGAGGAAATCTATAAAGGAGGCTATTTCAAAGAATAATATCAAACCCCAATGGATTAGATAAGGGGATAGAAACATTTTTTTAAAAAAACTTTAGAGATTTAATAAGGTCATGATACCGATTTATTATCTAAAAAATGGTAATGAAATTATTAATTGGAAGAAATATCTTATGGAGTATGTGATTCAATTCTATCATAATTTTATTAATAGTGATGTTCTTCCAAACATGCTAATTTTAAAAATTTCATCCCTATATTTTTTGGAAACATGGATAATGTTATTCTTACTAGCCTCCCTAACAAAGAGGAGATTAGGGTTTTAGTTTTCTCTCTCAAACTAGTAAGTGAACCTGGGTCAAATGGTTTCACCAAACATTTTTTCTAGGAATATTGGGATATTTTTTAGGATAACCTCCTAAAAATGATTAAAAAAATAAAAAATGGAATCCTTCCAAAAGGCATGAACTCTCAATTCATGGTCCTACTTTATAAAATAAATTTTAATGGTTCCCTTAAATATTTTAGGTTTCTTTCCCTTTCTAACACCATCTTCGATATCATGAGTAATATTTTTTCCATTAGGATCTCCTACATTATCAACAAGGTGGTTTATAATAATAAATTTGGATTAATTCATGGTAGGAGGATTTAGGAATATATTTTGAATACCTATGAGTTTTTTAATCTCTTAAGGAATAACTTGATGGAAGGGAACATTGACCTCAATTTTTAACTCAAAAAAGGCCTTTGATTCCATAAGTTGAAACTTTATGATCTAGGGGTTAAAGGAGTTTGTCTTTAGTGATCATTTCAATAAGATGAATATGATTCTATTTAAATAGATCATAATTTGTTCCTTTGTGAATGGAACCCTTGAGGTTTACTTGTCATTATCATGTGAAATTATACATGGATACCCTCTTTCTGTTATACCTTTCAGCATCATGGAGGATTACCTCATCTGATGTATCCTTGATTTAGTGGAAAGGGATAACATCACAGCCATCAAATATTATAGAGGGATTTATGATCCTACACAAATTTTCAATATTGATGATTTGATATTATTTTTTTCTAGGTAGATTACAGAATATTAACACTATAAATAATCTTCTTGATAATTTTGGGTACATTTCAAAACATCACATAAAATAGGGGAAGTATTTCATATTTTTAGTTAAACTATAGCACCAAAGTAAAGATAATAATTATGATAATGATGGGGGTTAGAGAAGTAATGATACATTTCATATACCTTGGTATTCCTCTATTTTGGGGAAGGCCTGAGGAGCTATATTTCAAAGATATCTATGAAAAAATCAAGGGAAAACTTTATTCCTAGAAAAGAGATTCCCTTTCCCTTACTGGTAGTATTTATCTCATTAATGAAATGGAAAATTATAAGTTGGTATATATATTCAATATTTATAAATGGCTGATATATCTTCTTAAAAATATATCACAATGTTTCTATAATTTCATATGGATCAGAATAATCTTTGAAATAAGGTATATCTTGATCAAATGGGGTACATGTTGTAAACCCATCAAAGAGTGGGGGCTTGGAATTGTGAACCTAGAAAAAATAAATGAATCTTTTCAAGTCCAGTTCATCTTGAATATTTTGGTTGATAATAAAAGTGGTTGTATTTTTTTGAAGAAAAGACTCATTAAACTCCTTATAACCCATAAAATATATTATCTAATTTCCTCTATCTTTCTTAGTTTAGAGATTACCTTAACATTATCTTGGAGGCACAGTTGATGGTAGGTCTCCCTCAACTCATCCCTTTTCTAGAAGGATAACTGGATGGGAGATTCATTCTTTGATGAGTTCCATGATCAGATTTAGAACCAAGAAATCAAAATTAGTGAGATTATTGGATCATTTATGGATCATATTCCTCTTCTATTAAATAGGATTTTTATAATTAACACATCATTCCGACAATGGATATGTTGGTTTTTTATTCGGATCTACTTGGATCTCTCAAATTTAATAAGTCCGATAATTTATCTATGGGGGGGTTAAATACTATGACTACCAACCTCTATGATTTTTATAAGACTTGTATTGATCCATATAATTTTATCCTCTTATGGATAATGGATTATAATAGGATACCCATGGAATATTTCTTTATGTCCATTAGGATTAATATGTGCTCTGGGTGTTTTGTTTGTCACTGGGGACTCGACTATATTGATCATCATTTTTTCAATTCTATTTTTCGAAATTATTATGGTTAATTGTCTCAGATATCTTTGAATTTTTCTTATCCAATTTATATGTCATTTAATCCCCCGTAACATAGTGTGAAAGTATTGAAGGCTCGACTCATCTCAGGAACCTGATTAGTGTTATAGTGGTTGAGGCATGTCATGTAATATATAATAATAGTAATTTGTATAGGAATGGGGGATATGGACTTAATCTCTCTAATGTTCTTAGATTTACCTTGTCTAGTATCATAATGGCTTCCTCAGGCAACATTTATTTTGTTGGTAAGTCCATTAGGGATCTCACTATTTATAATTGGATTTTAATTAATTAGAATTTCAATATTTACTGGGGATACATTCCAGTAATTTTTCTACAACCTCTCAGGGATTAGATCAAAATTAACACTGATGGTGCTTCCAAATTTTATCTAGGATCTTCTGGATACGGGGGGTATGTTTAGGGACTACAAAGGAGGACCTATTTCTCACTTCAACAAAGATTTTGGGACTACCTTTACTTATGAAGTAGAGATGGAAGGTGTGATTCTGAAAATTCAAATTGTTCGGCATAACAATTGGACAAGTTTATGTCTAGAACTTGACTCCTCCTTCATTATGAATAACATCAATCTTGGAACATGTGATCCCTCCGAGAGGCTTTCAATGCCTTAGGGGGATTTCATTAAATATTTTTAGTTGATTAGTTTTGTGTTGACTCACATTTACAGTAAAGAGAATATAATTTTTAATGTTATTTCTAATCTATGGGTAGGTTAAAGGAATTATATTTTCTCCCGATCTATTCTAGATGTTTTTAAGGTTCTTGTATTCTCTCACATTTTTTTAACTCCCACTTTTTATTTTTTATAATATTTTTGGGCCTTAGAGATTTGTTTTTGGAGAGCCTCATATTATTAATTTTTATTATAAGTTATTATTCTATTTATAATATCATTATATCAAGATTAAATGTATATTTTCATTATAAATGGTTGTTTTTTATAACACTAACTCATACAGTCAAAATGTGTTGAATCGTCTTTGATCAGAATCAATATACTATTTTATAAGTTTAATTAAATTTTATTTCATTTGTATATCTTTGTTTTTAGATTTTTTATTTTAACTATGAAATTATAATATTTTTTTATTTGAAACAAATTTTTTATATAAATTAATAGCGATGAATTATACGTGTAATTTTTACTCTCTTTCTACTGTTGTACTATGCTAGTTTTTTCTACTATTTTCTTCAAACAGGTTTGAGCATTGTATGTTTTAACCCAATTTATTAAAAAAATAACTTTTTACATTATTTATTATTAAAACTAATGTAAAACATTATTCATCATAATGTTTCATGTAATTTTTTTATAAAAACTAACTTTAAATATCGGCTTCCATGTCAATTATCTAGGAACGGATGAGAAAGTGTAGGTTATTTATTATTAATAATAACATTTTCAACATCAGTTATACAAATAAAAAATGCTAAAAATAATTTTTGACATCATTTATAATATCCAACATTAAAAATATATTTAAAACATTCCACACAATGATGGTACTTTATAATCAATGTCAAAAATCAGAAAACTGATGGTAAAACCCCCTCATTTCACTAGTGTATGTACTATTGTAGCCATAATCTTAGCATGATATAAATCAATGATATGTGTAAACAAGTAATAACTAATAAGTTAATTCATGGATAAACTGCCACATAGAAAACAATTGATCATACTAATATCAAGACAAATGAAACAAAAATCATATCATAATCATTTATTTAAGTCATTCTAGTGGAAATCCACAAAATACATAAACCATATCATAAGTAACAACTAGTGCATACTAGTAGTAAAAAAAAATATAGCATTTACCAAGAAATCATAAATAATTGATGCAACTTCATAAAAATCAAACAAAGAATAAGGTATGTATTAGACACAAATTTAAACATACGAATAGAAAAGAGAATATTCTATTTCAAAGTATGTTTCCCAATTTAAAATTAAATTTATAAAAACTATATACTAAAGAAAAGTTATTTTTAAAATTAATGATTTATATATGTTACCCATATTTAGAGAAATAAAGGTTTTACTCATTATACTTTTACTATAAAAATAAATACATTCAATTTTTTGGTGAAAAGGTATAATTTTATAAAAACATTATAAAGAATAAAATTAATTAAGGTTGTAATTTTACTAAAAAATTATAAATTTAAATTATTCATATAAAATTATTTCAATAAAAAATCCTATAAGAAATAAAACTCGATTATCATTTATTAAGTTTTGAGTTTATTTTATAAAAACAAGTTAATTAATCCAAAAATGTTTAAGAACCAAATCATTACTTTTTTCATAATAAACTAAGCCATTATCTAATCACCAATGAAATCACTTAACCAAGGTTAAGTTTTATTTTTTGACTTGTAATTAATTTAGGTTATAGTGGAATGAAATTTTTTTCTTCTAGGAAATATGATAAATAGCTCAATGAATCATGTTTTACCAAGATATGGTCCTACAATTCATGATTTAGTTTAAAAAATAATTTAATATACACTAAAAAGACTCAAGATGGCTTATTATAAATAACATATATCAACATCCCTTCATAAACCCAAATCCCATGTTAAAATAAAAGGTATATGATATTATTAAAATAAAGTCAAGTGGTATAACACAAACACAAAAAAAATGAAATCCCTTCAATGATTTTTAATTAATATTACATTTCATTGAATTTCTACACATAAAACCAACTAAAATAAAACATATAAATGAATGAATATTTTATGGAAAATTTCAAGTTTATATAAATAGATAACATAAAACAATGAATCGTGATTAATAAATATAATATAAAAAACCACGTATAAACATCTAATATAAACAAGTTAGTTAAGGATAACCAAGAATTCACTATCTCCTACAATCCATATGATAATAATAATGGTTGGAAAAATAAACCAATACAATTAAACCATTGCACATGATTTACTGAACTAATTCAAATTAAACATTAATAATTACTACTCAGTTAAATCTAGTAATTTTAAAATAAACATAAATAAAAAGTCTTTGTTTAAACCAACTCTCTATGTGACAATAAACCAAGGTTTAAAATAAAAAAAGTATGAACCAAAAACAATTTTAAAAGTTCTTATGAACTACGATTAAAAAAATAACTTGATATATCAAAATATAAATGAAAATAATATAATTTTAATTATAAAAATATATTTTTAGCTTTTTTATTCATTTTAAAGACAATTGGTAGTCATTTTGTAGGAATAACCAGAAAATTACATAGAGGATTAAGACCACCTACCATAATAAATCCACAACAAGCTCGGTGTACTCCAATGACCACAAAAAAAATTGAACATTCATTTTAAAAAATTATAAAAATCTTAATTAATCAATCATTATAATTAAATAATAATTAAAACTAATAAAAAACAAGACATATAACTCCTAAAATATATCTAATACCGTAACCACTAAAATATCTAATTAATTTAACCTAAACATCCTTCAATTTTATCCCAAAATCCTAAAGTCCTTATAATAAATCATACCTCATTAAAAGTGCCTCAAAATAACCACCAATGGAAGATAAACAACCATTTAATCTTCCTTAAGTCAAGAGAAGAGGAGTCCCTAAGCTATGAGATGTTTTTACCATGCATTAGAGAAGTCATAAAAATAAATCATAACCTCCCTTGCTGTAAAATAAAAAATAAATAGGGAATAAGGATTTGGAGAAGGAGGGAATGATATTAACTTATCTCCAACAACCTAAGACCCCATAGATCATGCATGAATTAATAGGTTATAAGGAGTAGAATAAGAGAGAAAAAGAGATGGCTCTATATGGTGTTCAAGAGGACTGGGATAAATAAGGTCAAGGGACCCCTCATTTAGGAGTAAAATGATTTAAAAATAAAATAAAAAAATACCCCCAACCTAAAAAATTAAAAAAATTAATTGGTGTAAAAACCCACTCCATGAATTATTAATTTCAAGGAAAATTTAAAATGTTGGAATTCTAAAGAAAATGGTTTTTTTTATCAATATTTAGATTTAAATATCAAGAGTTAGAGCACACCAATTTGATATTTTTTTATATAGATTTGGGACAGGGATGAGGCATGGGTGCTCACTCGAGACTTAGAAGATTTTCATTACTTTTAGAGTATTTGGAGGTGTTTTTATTTATTTATATTTGGCACACGGTAAGGATAAGTTGTGCATCATGACCATGTTGATTGATTTTTTTTGGGGGGGGGAGGTGCACAGTTACCCCATGATTACACAAAAACCATGTGGCACCTATAATTTCAATAACAGATGCATTTTTAAAAGTTGGTGTACTGTTCAATAAACAATGTGGCCCAACAATTCATGGTGTGTTTCCTTAGACGGTGTAGGTTTCATGGTTGGTTCATGGTTGGGAAACCATGGGGCCAAATCATTTGAGATGGTTTTTCTTGGATAGTGCCTACCACATGGTTGGAGAAAGGTTTGTAAAACCATGAGGCTCATTAAAAGTTTAGAATTATTATTCTATCCCCCCCCCCACACACACCTTACCAACCTTTTAACTTAAAACACCCCATTTATCCTCCCTCTCATGTGTGCATGCCCATCTGACCTCCCCCTATCCTTCCTTTTTAAACCTCTTAGATTTATCATGTTATTAGGTATGATTCTTTAACATTATGAGGTAAAATATCATCCTCCTCCTTTTTCCCCTCCTCCACCTTGCTTTCCTTTTTATTTTGGTTATCATTGGTTTAGGGTTCTTGATGATTTCCACTAGAGCATAGTGTAAATCATCCCACCTTTTGGGGGTTTCATATGTGACTCATAGAGAAGGTCCCAAGAGGTAATTATTAGGATTTTATTATTCATTACTCTTTATTAATATTATAACATGGGCTAATTTAGGATTTTTGTATTGAGTTAAATTAAATCAAATATATAATTGGGATTGTGTGTTAATGATTTTTCCAATATTTGTGTTGGGAGTGTGTTTTAGGACCTCTATGTGTGTTTGATCACTATTTCTATGTGAAAATATTACTCATATCCCAGGTTTACATTAGAGTTTATACAAGCTTAGGCGATGATGGATGTGCTACAATTCAAAGGATGGTAACTCCAATTTTGAGGTGTGTAGACTTTATATTACTACATCTCATGTTCAAATAGTTATTTTTTGTTTGTGTACCATTATTATTATATATGTCTATATATTTCGTGATATCTATGATTTCACTATAAGTTTGGGATGATATTGCATTGACCTTATAGTTTACATGTACTATATAGCTTGAAAATGGTTCGATGTTGGCACCTTGGTTGAACAAGTGTCATTGGCCCTCATTATGGTTTTCTTGGTGACATGAGTTGGTTTTCAAAGATAAAAGAGTTTTCCTTTTTAAAATGCATTTTAAAAAGTATTTTTTACTAATATGGAAATTTAAGGGAAACAACAAATTGTGAAATGGGTTTTTTAAATAGTATTTTAAAATGGAGGTGTGGTTTTTAAAGAATGCATGAGTGGGATTTTTTCCAAGGTCTATGTGTGGGTAAAAATGTTAAAGCCTTTTTTAAATGGTTTTAAAATAATTTTTTTGTTATATTTTTTAAGGAAATATATAAGGGATTGGTTTGACATGTTTTTCTATTTCTGACCTCATGAGGGAAAGTCCCTATTTTCCTAAAGTATAGTGGCTTTGTTATTCTTCCCATTTGTGGTTGATTATAGATTATACTGGTTTAATGGTTATTTGTGTTGTGTGTGTTTCCCTATGAGAAATTTATTTTGGTATAAAAGTAATGATTTGATCCCTATATATGTGATATCACCTTTGAGGGTAGAGATAGGTATAAAGGACCATGATGGTTGTTAATAGATATTATGCCTAAAATAATGAGTTGGTAACAAGAGATGGAAAGGCGACCAAGGAACTCATTTAGGGTTTCAATGTTTTGGTTTAGCTGATGGATCACTTAGAGGTTACCCAAAAATATTGTTGAACCTAGAAAGGGTGTGTGTGATATGTTAATTTAGGGATAGTGTTAGCTCATGTTCTTGAGAGGAAAACCTTGTGTATGTGATATGAGTTTGATGTATTTATGGCCCTCAAGTTATGTTTTATGATATTTTATGGGAGGGACATACTTCCCTTGATGACTGGTAACTAAGGTCTTTGTGATTGTGAAATTCATGGGTGGTTACCCAAGATTTAGATGACATTCCAAACATGATGGAGTGCCTATAATACATCTTAGTATTCACCTATGATTACTAATATATATTTCCTTTCGTAAATACCCATGGGATTTTCTATGATTATATATATATATATAATTCCTTTTTTAAATCCACCTTGGATTCTTTATGATCATTTATTTGGAATTCCTTGGACAAGTTACTTAGATTCATATGGATAACTGATACAGAATTCCTTGGGGAATTCCCCCTTGGATTCATTGTTATTTTTGATTTGTAATTCCTTGAATTAGATCCTTGTAATCATATGGAAAAACTATTTTTAATTCCTTGAATGATTTCCTTTTGAATATACAACAAGTTTGGAATGACTTGGATGTGTTCCATGGATTTAGATGTGATTCCATTTGGTTTGTATGACAATCCATATTACACTTTATGTCATGATTTATTATATATAGAAACACATAACACAATCTTAAAATATCAAGAGACCTAGTTTATTTAGGTAATTAAATACATAACACAATAAATTTAAATAAGGATACAGTGAAATTATTTAAAACTAAAAAACATTTCCTTAAAGTACATTGATCTTCTAATACTGCATAGGGTAACTTGGGGATGTACATAATAAAGGGGTGAGATATAAAATCCCAGTAAGGTAATAATAAAAGCATGAAATAAATTATATTGGTACATGTGAGTCAAGAGGTGTAATATAAAGTTGAGGATCATAATCATGAATATCTAAGAAAGGTATAAGATGATAACATCAAGGAATCATAGGAATGTAGAAACAACATACACATGACAAAATAATAATAAATCAAGGATAACCATGATAAATAAAAATATAGTGTGATTAGGATAACTACCCATGCACCATACATAATTTCTCATGAGATTAAAACATAACACAATGAATTGTAGGGCTCTATAATTTTGTGTCCACCCATCACATTTATATTATGTACATGAATTTGAGTGTCACATACATCATTCAACATAAGAATTACATTCATCACTTTCTATCCAATTATTAAGAAGTGTGGGTTAATAAAATTAAAGTTACAAATCAATGAATGATAGGTACATCTAGTTGAATACCCTTTAGTGGAAATGGGTATGGGTATTCACAACACAAATGTTTGGTATTGAAAATCATAGGATAATTACGCCAGCATAACAGGTGTACATAAAGGTTCATGTAAGAGTTAAATGAGAGTTAAATGTGGTCTATATTTACTTGTTAATACTAAATATAGTAAATTTATGTGTAAAATCACATTACAACATGAAAATTTTTAAATAAAATGGCTTATTATAAAGAAATTACTTGAATAAAAAGGAAGAGGAGAGAATCCCTTAACTTGAGATGGTTCTTCCAAAAGTTTGGGAGGAGATTCTTAAGGGATTTTGAACACCTTGGGAGTGATTTAAAGAGTGATAGGGAGAGAAAATTACGGACCAATGGGTTTTTGAGTGTAGAGGAGTGGGAGGTTGGGTGGGTATTTATATCATAATAGATGGGAATTCTTTACTAATTTCTAAACATATATTTTGTACTCTAAGTGATAAAATAATCAAAACCACAAACCTCCCCATGGATTTTCCCATGATTTAAAAAAATGAGGAGTGTTTTTAAATATTTTTTTAGTCTATGACCTGAAATTCTTAAAATAATATCATTCATGATAGGGTAGTCAGTTGTGTTTATAAATAATTGTTTTTAAAGCCTTAAAATATAATATAGGCTTTGGAGGATTCATAATTGGTTTTTAAAAGTAATAAAATAAATTCAAAAACATATTTTCTTAAAGTTAAAATATATTTTTTTCATTTATGTATTTTATAGTATTTATTATATCACCTTTTGGAAATTATGATGTCATAATACATATAGTATATTTATACTACATTTAAATTTTACCCAAAAATTTGAATGTCTCAGAAAAATATGAAAATTTCACCATTGGATAATTTTGACATGATGATGTGAAAAATAATATTAATTTTAGGAAAATAATTTTCTAAATATGATAATTTACAATTTTAAATAACAATCCTTATTTACTAGAAAAAGATAGTTTTTAAGACACTAATGACTTTCTAACCTTTATAAAAAATTACTTTGAACTTAATCAAATTATATTATCATATATATTTAAATTAATATTATTTTGATAAGTTTATTTCATGAAAATAAAATTTATAGAAAAAACCTTTTATTTATCAAAAAGAGTGTTATAATTGAAACTATATATTTTTCAAAAATATAATTTTGGTTTCTTCATATCAAAATATAGCTTTTATTCAACTCATTATATAATCATATATATAAAGTAAAAAAGAAAAGTGATAAATATAATAATTACTTTATTAAAAATAAAATATATAAATTCATACTATTATGGACTAGATACATAACCTCTTATTATACCAGTGTCCACCCTAAGGGTAAGGTGTGTGATGGTGGTACTTTCTTGGGGTCATTTGGCGAACATGGTTTGGGTGGTGATCACGATAATATTTAATTTAACTTATAAATGGTTTTTATCATGTATTAGTTATTCAACATTGGATTGGGATTACTTAATGGAAAAACATAGTGATTTTATCTCCCTCAGAAGCTCTAATATATGGTCTTCTTATGGTATGATCTTATCGATTGAGGCCAGTGATTCTTCCTTTTGTGTAAATTGGAAATTATTTTAACCCATAATATAAAATAATCTTAATAATTAATTTATAATGGATGTATTTTAAAAAATTATGATGTTTAAAATTATTTTAAGTGAGATTGGATAATTATGGTTATATTTTATAATAGTCCAAAATATAAAATGAAATATAGTTCATGTGTTTTCTGTAAGGAATTTATTTATTCGGAAGGGAATTTAATTTATAAAATATTAGGTAGTTACATTATTCCCCCTTCAAAAATTCACCCTTGAAATTTAATTTCATATACTAAAAGAGATTAGGGAACTCTAATTCCATTTCCTATTCTAGTTCCCATGTTTCCTCCCTAAACATAGGATTCTAACATAATACTTTCACCAGGTGAGTAGTCTTATTTCATAGAACTTTGTCTCTATGATATAATATATTCACTGGTTTCTCCTCATGTAAAACATCATTCTCCAAAGTTACACCTTTGTATTTAGTACATTTGAGGGGTATGGTATGTAATTCCTTAAGAGGGATACGTAGAACACATCATGTACTTTATATAGGTTTTTTGGTAGTACTAGTAGATATTCCAAATCTCTAATGAAATCAAAGATCTCAAAGGGGTTAATGTATCTAGTACTAGATTTACCTTTTTCAAAAACCTCCATACTTTCTTCTATGGTGATATATTAAGGAACATATTATCACAAAACTAAAACTCTAAGTCTCATTTATGATTATATGCATATCCTTTCATCCAAATTTTCATGGATTTCATATGATGTTGAATGATTTAAACATTCTTTGTCATCTATTAGATAAGATCAGGTCCCATTATCTCTCGCTCTCCAAATTCATCCCATTATTTTGGAGTCTGACACCTATTCCCATACAGAACCTCATAAGTTTACATGGGAATTATAGAATGAAAATTTTTATTATATGAGAACTCTGCTAGGGGAAGGTGTTGATCCCAACATCCTTGGAAATTAATTGAACAATATCTCAACATATCCTCTATAGTTTAGATGTCTCTCGTTGACTAACCATCTCTATAATGGTGATAAGTAGTGCTAAGACTCATCTCTATATCCAAAACTTGATAAAGTCTTCTCTAAAACCTCAATGTAAGAATATGATCTTGATCATATTAAATAAAGAGTGGTATTCCATGTAGTTTTACCACTTCTATTATGAATATCTTGGTGATTTGTTCAAGAGATAAATCTTCCTTGATAGCAATGAACTACACTAAATTGGTAAGTCGATCGAATACCACCCAAATGAAGGTATTCCCTTTATATTTCCTAGGGAGTCTAATAATGAAATCCATCATTATGTTTTCTCATTTCCCTACTAGTATGGGAAATTATTACATCATACCCTTAGACTTATTTTGTTTAGACTTGACTTGTTATCATACTAAGAATCAAGATACAGACTCTATAATCTCCCTCTTCTTGTTATCCCATTAAAATTTTTACTTTATATCTTTATATATCTTAGTGTTTTTGGGATTAATATATAAGGATGATATATACACATCATCTATAAGTTCCCTATTTGGGTCTGATTTTTATGGGAAACATGTCCAGGTTTCAAACCTTATAAATATATCTTTATCAAAGATAAACTCTAGAATATTCGATACCTTTTTCTGTATCTCCTTATCATATTTTTGAGCCTCCATGATCCTCTAAAGAATGGATTGTTGAGATGTTATTTGAGAAAGGTGTGATGAATATTCTTTTACAATTCCCATGTCTATCTTTTTCATGTCCAAGAAGATTTGATCCTATTAAATACTCATCGTGGATAAGATTGTAGGATCTTTTCTACTTATGTCATTTACAATTTGTATACCTTACCATGATTATAATGGATTGAACAGTTATAATACTTGATCAAATATAACCACCTTAATTGGTTCATATTGATCTCCTTTTTTGTGAATATATACTTGAGGATTTTATAATATGTATATATGTCACACTTCTCTTATAGAGATATTGTTGCTAAATATTCAATATTAATATCATTATAGCTAAGTCTGAATCATTTTTTGGGCAGTTCTTCTCATGGATCTTTAATTAACAGGAAGAATAGGCTACCAATTATTCATTTTTCATGAGTAAACAACCTAATGATTTTTTGGATGCATCATTATATATCATAAATCCTTCATCACTTCTGGGTAATTTGAGCATAGATGTAGTGATTTTTCTCTTATTTAACTCTTTCAATTTTTTTTTTAATTCATTATTCTAGAAAAACTCCACTCCCTTGTGAGTTATCTTGGTTATTGGCCTTGATAATCATGATAAGTTTTTCCAAAATCAATGATAGTTCCCAGTTAATTCAAGGAGACTATAAATCTCCATCATAGATATTGGTCTGGGCCATCCTTCAATTTCCTCTATCTTCAAAGGATCCATATATATCCATTTTCTAATGATAACATACCCCAGGAATGTTACTTTCTCCATCCAAAACTCAAATTTATTATAATTCTCATATAATTTTTTCTTTCATAAGTTCTTCAATACATAATTCAAATTCTCCTCATGTTCCTCCTTGATTTTGGAGTAGATAAGAATATAATCTATAAATACTATAACAAATTTATCGATTTAATCCCTAGATAATATATTCATTAAGTACATGAAGTTACTTGAAACATTATTGAGTCCAAATGGCATCACTATGAATTCATAATTCCCATTACTTGAATGAAAATAATACATGGTGATATCCTCCTTCTTCACCTTTACTTAATAATATCCCAAACAAAAATCCACCTTAGAGAAGTACTAGGCTCCACATAGTTAATCAAATAATTCAAAAATATGTGGAAGATAATACTTTTTCATTATCATGAACTTATTGAGATCATGATAATTTATGTTGAGGAACATTGACCTGTCCTTATTCCTAACAAAAAGAACATGTTCCCCCCATAGTGAATCGTTTGGGCGTATAAACCCTTTATTCAGATTCACTTATACTTTCTTCTTTATCTCTTAAAGTTTAATAGTTTCCATTCATTATGGAGTCTTGAATATTATAAAAACTTCAATATAAGTTTGATTGACAAATCAACCTATCGTCTGGGTAGAAGATTAGAAAATTATTTAGGAAATAAATTATTATATTCCCTTATAATATTCATGTCATAAATTATGATCTTTTACTTAGTATCAATCATTTAATCTAGATATTATTTCTCATATGGAAATAATAACCATTATTAAGTTGATAATTTCAAAGGATATTCATCCACCTCCTTACACTTGTATATAATTAGAGGTTGATTCATCATATAGAGGGTTATTTATTTCTCCTAGTAATTTATATTGGCTCTATACAAGGAAAATCAATCCATTCCTAGAATAGAATTTAATTCCACTAAAGGGTGTATCACAAGGATAACTGAGAAATTAATCCAAAAAATATTGATAGGGGAGAAGTTATAAACATATGATGTGATAATTACACCATTTATCATTTTCACCGACGGCTCAACATCCACATTTTGAGGTGGTGTTTGAATAGTTTTATTAAACTTTTTTGATATAAAATAATGCATAGAACTATAATTAAATAGTGTGTTAAAAATTATTTAATGAATAACTAGAGTACCTATTACCACTTTTTTGTCTACCTTATCGGTTATGATGGCATATTATCATCCTTTTTCTCCAGGGCTTATAGGTTGTTGTTTTCGGTTATCTTTGAAAAATCTTTCCTTAGTGAATTAGTTCTCATAGTGTACTTGTTACTTTAAGTTTAGTCATTAGAAAATAGGATGATGGTTGACTGGAGAATTCCTTTGTTCCATAACACTAGCGGGTTTCTACTATCATAATTCTCTAGATTTGTTACCCTCCTTACCACACCTAAATCATTTCTTTATCCCCTTTGATCAATTTTTAGGATGCCTATTCCCATACTTTTTACAAGTGGGATGTTGGAACTTCATTCCACCATGGGATTTCTCCATTTCTCCTCCTGAATTAAACTCTATTCTCTACTTCATATCTCCAGAACCATGAGACCCTTGAGATTAACCAATACCTATTTCAACATTTAAGGAACATTGGATATTTTCTTTCTATCTATAAAATTCATGAATTTCAAAATCTTTTTATAGATTCAACTTTATCCCACTAAAGAAGTGATCAATTTTATTTTTTAGGTAAATGAAAAATATAGATTCGTTTTGTGAAAGTGTTGTATTTATATGGACTTAAACATTAAATTATCTAGTGTATTTAGACTATAATTAATTTATTTCATTCAAAAATATCTTTTAGGTTTAGATTTTTAAGATTTAGGTCATAAATCTTATATAAAAAACCCATATATTACAAAGTGGATACTTCTATTTAGTATCCATTTTCCAACCAAAAAAAACTTTTAAAAAGAAACATGTTTTCTTTTAATGAAAAATCTTCATGACTTTCAACTTGAATTCTTCTTTTCTCTTACTCATCCTTAAACCCTATGAAAAATATTTTAAAACTTGGGATGAGTGAAAAAATCACAATAAGGGAAATTAAAAGAAAGAAATTTTTTAGTCTAGTGAAAAACATAAAAGCCCATAAAATACTTACATTTATCATATTATTCTTTAATCTCATTAAATAAATCATTTCCACATCAAAACTCATATTTTTTTTCAATGGAAACTTTTAAAATCCATACAGAGCATAGATAAAACTTGTAGGAAACCCAGGACTCATTTTTATATCACTCTTATATATGAAGTAACCCTATGAGTTACACATGTAATAACCACCATGGTTATACTTGGAATAAACATGAAACTATATTACCATAATCTATTAGGATAAACCTAATCAGTTAACTTCATCCCATATTGAGAATAACCATTACACTATATTCCCATATTCTCTTAAGAGAAACATAATTGCTTAACTCTATCACTTTATCCAATGCATTAGAAATCTATAATGGGATCATTGGACCTTAGTTTATAATGTAAAAAATCATCATCATAAACAATTACCAAGAACCATAACATAATTATAACACATAAAATCTTTCATCATAAAAAAACATTCTTTGCGCACATAAGAAAGCATTTTCAAATATTGATCTATACACTTTTATTTAAAACCTAATTTTCAAAACTAAAATTCCTAGAATAAAGGGAAATGGGGTTTTTATTTGAATAAATAATGAAATATTATAAAGGAATATAGACATAAAATAATGGTTATGATGGTGGGAAAAATCATTGTTTTCATATATATTAAATTAAAACATTCCATTTGTCTTTGGTAAATAAATTCAAAATATTATATAAAAATATTACTTTTCAAAAACTTTGAGATAAAGAAAAAACATAAATAAAATGTAATTTATAATTATTTTATTTATATATAAATTAGTTTATAAAATAATTTTAAAAATATTGACATGGAATAAAGAGTTACTTGTAAGGGAAACTTTAAAAAATGATTTATAAAAGAAAGTACCTTAGCTTGAGTCTGACTCATCAAGTATGTTATTTATCTTCCGAAATAATAAACATATGTTAATTATTTATTTGATTGAGAAATTTTTTTAATTTTATTATTCCTTTTATATCACTTATTACCATGTTATAACAATTACTTAATAATTTAATTTTATGTCATATGTTTTTAACTATATTCAGTATATAAGTCCAAAATGACTTCAATAGGTTGACTGTGGTCAAATATTTCATTATTAAATTATATATATAAGAATAATAATTATATAATTATTATTTTTATATATAAATTATACTTTTAAATCCAACCATTAAATATATTTATGAAAAATGAACTATGTTACAATCATGGAGATGGTAGGTTGTACATACGCATGACTAACGTTTCCATTTTTCAATGATCATTATGGAAAGAAGATAAGTATTATTTTATCATTAAATAATTATCATAACATCATAAATATAATATTAATTATTTAAATATACTCATATATATCTTCCATGTGATGTGGGTATGAAAAATGGATCACATCACTTCGTGGAGGTTGTAGTCCACACATAAGCATGAAGAATATTATCATTTTTCAGTGAATGGAAAGGTAAGAAGGTAAATGATATATTATATTTAATAATGATAAATATGTAATTATTATAATATATAATCATTAATTCCATTAATAAAATCCATACATGGGATATTTTTATGGAAAATGAATTACAACGGTTTATGAGGTGGTAGTCCACCATACACACGAATGATGGTTTCTTTTACTGTTTGATGGAAGAGTAGAAGGATATAGTTTGTGAAAAGAAAATATAAATAACTAGGTATATATAATATACTATTATTTTTATATATTCTTGATTAAATAACCTTTTAAGCATGTGTAATAATAAATAAAACAGAAACGCTCAGTTAAAAACAATACCACTTCTTTGGACAACCCTCTTTTGTTAACACCTTAAGACCACTAAGGTTGGTATTATATCCAAAATATGTACAATATAATTTGGGTATGGATTTTAGTTAGTTAATTTTTCATATATTGGTTGAAAAAATGGGTTTTTATGTTTTATGTAAAGAGAATAATATATTCCCTTTTATAATAGAGAGGAGGGAAACTCTTGGATTTTATTAAAATATTAAATTAATATAAATTAATATTCAATTAAAAATGTCAAAAAAATGATATGTTTTGAAAATAATATGATTATAGATCTAAATGATATTATAAAATAAAAAATATACAAGTCTCGATTAAAATTTAACCATTATCTTTTTGTTTTAAACCCTTTTTAACCCCTTTCACACTTACTATAGCAATAAGAATTTTTAATCTTTGAGGGTCAATATAGTTACTATAAATAGAAAAAAAATATAATAAATGTACCATGGTTGATATTGTAAACCATATCTTAATTACGTGGACGAATATAATATTTTTTATGAATTTTATATGGTTTAATAAAATATTATTTATTATAATGTATGTAAAGACCCGGAAATTTCAAGGAAATTTTTTTCTTAATTTTATTTGGAATTTTACAAGAACGCAGTTTCTAACGGCTCCTGATTCCGAGGCCCGGTGTTCCTGAAATTAATTTCTGAAGTTTAGCTCGGGTACGTTCAGTGAACGAACGAGTGGAAATTTCTAACTTTTGAACCGGTGCTCGGAATCGAATTCTGAGGGCACCGATGAAACCGTAGCACCGATAATTGCTTAGAAACACCTGTTCTGGAGTTGCATTTTCAAGAGAGTTGATGATAAAAATTGTGGAAGTTTATTTTATAATTATTCTACAATTTTTATTTTACTCTAAGTGTTTAATCCTTTGGAAGGAAGTTAGGTAACTACCCAACCTCCCTTGGGAGGTTATGAGGGTGGTGGGGCCCACACGAACCCCACCCCTTCATATCCTCTAACCACCTCAACTCACCATTAATATTGATTAACTTAAGTTAATAACTTATAACATTAATAGAGTGAGTTTAATGTGAGTTTTTGAAATTCAAACACTTGAATTTCAAAAGCCATGTTGAGTTAATAAATTAAGTGTGACTTAATTTATTTTGGGTTAGTTCCTTTGTTTCTTGGGAGGATTTGGGGGGCTTGAAGAACATCTTCTTCAACGACGAAGAACGTGAATAACGAATCGGTCTCTAATGAAGAACACCATCCTTCCACGAAGAACGACGACGTGCCTTCCTTCCTCTTCACCGCAACACGTGAGGAGACGTTGCTTCCTCCTCAGACGCACCCCGACGTCATCTTCAAATCCTCTTTCTGTGACTCCGCTCTTGAAACTGAGGTAGGGGGTTTGCATGTTTTCTATACGTGATTATCTTCCGTCTTTTATCCGCGTCTGTTTAGACCGCATGATATCAGTTAACTGGAGGAGGCTGGACTGCACAAACATGGCCGCCCCCCTCCCTTTTTGTTTTTCTTGTTGTTGCGTATTGAATGGAACTGACGCAGTGTCGTCGCACCGCGCGGGATCGAGCAGCAAGGACGCGCGACATCGTCACACCGCGCAGGATCGAGCGGCAAGAATGCGCGACATCGTCACGCCGCGTATTCAAATTTTAAACTCTCGTGTGTGGGTTTTTGATTGCAAGGCATTCGTATAATTTATTTTGGATAAATTATACCCTCGTTAATGATTAAAATCATGTGTTTATTATTAGCCAATTGATAGCACCTAACGCGGAGGATGTGGGCCGAACAAACACGGCCCGACAACCCTCTGCAGCTTGTTTATCGATGTGCGGATCAACGAACGACGACGAAGCAGACCGCTATGGCGTTTAAATCCCTTCGCAGTGAAGGTCGGGTCCCAGGAGGACCGTTGGCGAAGACGGAAAGAGAAACGGACCACCGGAGCACGTCCGGTAGTCCGCGGAAGGCAGTGGCGGCGCGGCGGCGGTTGCTGCCGGCTTCAATTAGCGGCGAGGGGGGGGACCGCGCACCCCGCCCGCGGCTTCCGCTCGACCGCGCTGGCCGAGCCGCGGCTGGCCGGTCGGGCGAGACCAAGCCGGCCGGGTCGGGCCGTGCCGGTCGGGCCGGGCCGGGCCCAGCCGGGTCGACCCGGTTCGGGCCGACACAGGGGGGGTCGGGCCGGGCCCAGACCCCCCGTTTTCGGACCCTCTTTGGACTTTTGCCCATATCTTGGGCTACGGACCTCTGATCAATGCACCGTCAGTTGTGTAGCGATCCTTGGAACGAGACGGTAGTTTCGGTATATCGCACTCAAGGTTTCGGAATACTTTGGGTTCAGCTGGGTTGGTTCGGATACGAAACCAACCGGGCCCTCGGAGCAGAAACGCTTATATCTTGAGCTCCGGACGTCCGATTGACGTGTCGTCAACTTTGATGGATTCCTCTAAGTGAGACGGATCTTTTGGATTAATCCACTCGAGGTTTGGATGTCGTCAGAGTGTGGTCGGGTTGGTTCGCTCACGAAACCAACCGGGCCCCTGGAACGAAAAAGCCAATAACTCACAGACCGGGCGTCTGATTGACGCGCCGTCTGTCTCATTGTTTTCCTCTTGATGAGACGGAACTTTTGGCATACTTCGCCCAAGTTTTGGATGCAGTTGGATAGTGTCCGGGTTGGATTGCACCCGAAATCCAATCGGGCCCCTGGAACGGAAAAGCTGATATCATTCAGACTGGACGTCCGTTTGATAAACCGTCAGCGGCGTTGGTGATCACGTTGAGAAAAGGTCCCTATGAGTATACCCTATGAGATTTAGGGGTACAGTTGAGATACGGCCGGGTTGGTTCGGTCATGAAACCAACCGGGCCCCTGGGACGGAAAGGCTAATAACTCACAGACCGAGTGTCTGATTGACGCGTCGTCTGTTGTGTTGAGACCCCTATGACGAGGCGGTCCTTTGAGATACTTCTTCGTGGGACTTTGAGATACTTGGAGTATCGACCTGTAGCTCGTGGAGCGGACCCCCCCAGAGACGAGCATGCGGAGTACGGAGACCATGTAGCCGACTGAGACCTGACGACTACTTGACCGACTCGACTTAGAGTGAGTCGACTAGCCCAGTGGACGGAGCACTACTTTGTGAGGTGCAGACCCATGGCGGATGGAGCACTACCTTTGTAACAGTGCAGACCCGCGGTACTCGTCCGGAGAGTGCCTCAGCAGGCTACTAGGGGGTGTGCACTACTGTGTCTGGGTGGCATACCCCGGCGGGAAGCACTATTGTGTTTGGGTGGATGACCCGCGGTACTCGAAAGAAGGAGTACCTCAGCAGTCTTAGGTTAATGAGCAGTACCTCGGAGTCGTGACAGGACCACTGTACACTCCAGAGACGGGGCTCTTCAGCAGTTATGGTTTCGATAATGAAAATCCTGGTTTGAGCTGAGACTTTTGACCTTTGTGTTTACCTCATGATTGAGATGGGTCACTTGATAACTTAGGTATATGTATGAGCATATACCTGGGTAGTTGTTATCCGTTGATTTCATGATCTTGGTGTTTCCCTCATGATTGAGATGGGTTACTTGATAACTTAGGTATATGCATGGGCATATACCTAATTAGAGGTTATCTGTTGAGATATTCTTTGTGGTTTTCCATGTTGGTTTTAGTGAGACCTTGAGGGTCTCGGGGTCCTTACTAAGTATCGTTATACTCACCCCTGCATGGTCTATGCCCACACCTCATTGTGTTGGTTGCAGAAGACGGCAGCGCTGACGGAGGCCAACTGTTCGAGGACTGGATGGTACCCGGAGGTGGACTACACGACGAGTCAGTACCCGGAGGTGGACTACATGACAAGTCAGTACCCGGAGGTGGACTACATGACGAGACGACACATGGAGGAGGTTGACGGGCGAGAGCGTTGAGGAGGATATCTGTACCTACCCTTCAGGTAGGATCCGTGGTGGACGATCCAGGAGCTGCGCCATCTGTACCTACCCTTCAGGTAGGATCCGAGGAGGACGACCCAGGAGTTGCTTCCTTTATTCCATCTGTTGTCTTTTTCTGTTTTACTTTGTTCAGTTGTAGTTGTACTTCCTTTTGGGTTTGTATTCTGGCCCATTTACCTTTCAGCACTTCTCTTTGTACTTAGTGTTTTACTTCTGCTTGTACTCTGTGGTGTTTTCTTTACTTTTATAAAGGCAATGCCTTCCCAGTTATCGGGATTTATGCCTTTGGTGCTAGTCGCCAGCCCCTGGCCTATGGAAGGCGGGCTTGGGGTAGTCACGACACGGGCCCCGAGGATGGGTCGTGACAAATTGGTATCAGAGGAGTCGGTTCTACCGCAGAACTTATAATTATGATATTTTCTTTCTGTGAAGCAATAGTGTTAAGGGTACCGAGTGTGGTCTTCAGTTCAGGGAGTCTAGTATTAGTGCGGGCAGCCGACGTATCCATACACCAGAACCCTGACAACTGATTTCCGACTTTGTGCACGAAAACACTGATTGCGTGTGTGTTTCCAGAAGTTTTTAAATGTCAGCTCAAACTAGGTCAGCTCACCAGGTATAATCGTTTGACTGTGTCACATTGTTTCTTTCAGGATGACTTTTTTTGGACGACCATCTAGATCCTAGAGGGATGTGCATACTGACAGCCTGTCGAGAGACGAGGCTTCGGTACAGGGCCCTCTTGCAGTTGAGGCACCAACGGAGACACCAGTGGTAATACCATACATTGGTCCACCGATGTCACTAGCCCCAGCAGTAGGCGATGCACGCCACTTGAGTGCGTTGCACGAGTTCCAGCGCCAGAGGCCACCCAGGTTCCGGGGAGAGACGGACCTGCAGGCGGCTGAGGATTGGCTGGAGGCTGTGGTGAGAGTCTTCAGGATAGTGGGGACGCCGACAGACTTCATGGTGATCTTTGCTTCCAGCCTTCTTCAGGCAGCAGCAGGCAGGGGGTGGAGCCACTTGTTCCAGTTTTGTGACGAGATGACCTTCGCATGGGAAGACATCGAGACCTTCTTCAGGGTGGAGTTTGTGCCAGTATCTCTACACCCCGAGCATGTTCAGGGGCTTCTACCTTTGTCGTAGGGTTTTCGATCAGTAACCGAGTCATCTGTAGGCATTAGACAGATGATGCAGTAACCGAGTCATCATGTTATTGTGCAACCGAGGTATTTTTCTGAATAGAATTGCGAGGACGCAATTCTTTGAAGGGGGAGATGATGTAACGACCCGAGAATTCTTGTTTCGGGTAATGATATGTTTCCCTTTTTTTGGACCATCTTTCTATAAAAAGAAAATGAAAATAAATGAAAACCCGTAGCAACAAGCATGAATGAAATACTCCTTTATTAAGAAACACCTTGACGATTACAACTTCCCATGATCAAACATCACTAACCAAAGATCCCAACCAAGAACCCAATTACAACGATGGGAAGACTGCTTAGAACTACGAGGAGCCCGAGAACGCGGTAGGGATTCCGAGCATCCATCATAAGGAACATAAGTATGGCTGACGCCACCGCGACCGTGCTCAACACCAAGGGGATCACACGAACCATCTTCCTTTATCTTCTTCGGTCACTTGGATTAAGGGAAACCTGAGACCAAACCCTTTTATAAGCACCAAAGATGACTGTTGGACCTCAAACGGCCACAAATCTGACCGTTGGACCTCAAACGGCCACCAATCCGACCGTTGGGTTCCCCAAAGAATCTAATGATCATTTTGAGCGTTGGAAATAAAATGATCCGAATGATAAATGTGTAGTTTTGCTTTAATATTTTAAAATGACCTCAACGTTAATTATCTTTTGTTTTCCAAAATAAGAATTTTATTTTATGTTTTAAATGGAGAGAATTAATATTATTGTCTTCTTCCACTACATTTTGATCTGAACAATTAAACTTTTTGTTTCTTCTAGTTATATCAAAACCTGATGGATTTCTTTTATGAGTTATATATTTTTATTTCATCAAATTAGATATATTATTTCTCGTATTATTTAACCTTTTATTAACTATTTTAGAAACTACGTCAAATTATGGTTTCTTTCACTTGTGTGTTTAGTGGTGATAATATTTTCATTAACACACTTTTATGTGTGGTAAAATATAGTTTCCTTGAATAATAATAATTAATTAAGGAAATTAGGGTAGTTAACTAGCAAAGGAAATTAAAAAATATATTTGTGTTATGTTTTTATTACTCAATGTTCTTAATATTTGTTTTTCATAATGAAAAAAAATTATGTAGTTAATAATTAAGGATTAATAATAATGACAATATAATATTAATTATTGATGTTTTAAATATATATATATATATATATATGTATATACTTATAATAAAACGTTTTGATTAAATCAATAGACAAATGACTTTTATTAAAATAATGAATGTTAATTTAATAATTGAGTTTAATAATGTTGTGTTAAATTAATAATAATATTATTAATAAAGCGATTCCTTTTTTTTTGAAAAACCTGTAGAAAAACCGTGTATAAACCGCGGTGGATTTCCAGTCGTCTGATCCGCTCCACCTCTGATCTTGGCCGTCGTTTTTTTTAAACCCGCAGCAATTCCAGCCGCTTGATCGGGCCGTTTTAATCTCAGCCGTCGATTGTCTTCTCCTTTTCCACGTCGCGCTTTCTTCTACCTCGCGCTGCAACTTCTTAATCCACTGACACAGCTCTCCTTCTTCCTCATGTCGCCATCCCAGTAGACTAGGGTTTTGTTTTTCTCCTCTAGGCCGGTGTGTAGCCCGGCTGTTTCTTCTTTTCCACAGCCGACGCGGACTCCTCGCTCCGGATGCCTCAGCCGAAGACTCCCCGAAGTCTTCATTCTCCTTCTTCGTATTTTTTAAAAACCCCTTGTTGCACTGAAGGCCGAAGGACTGGCTCCCCTGAACCTCCAGACGTCGTTGTTGCTCCGGTCTTCATTTCTCCTCCTCCTCCTCCTCGAGCTAAGGTAAGGGAGAAGGTTTTTCTGTTTTCTTTTTCTGTTACAGTTTCGGTTTTGCATATATATACACACATATATATGTGTTATGTATATGTGAACACATCCTATGGTTTTGCACCCGATTCCTCGTTATCTTCCTCCTCCTTCCCGTCGAGCAGGTAAGGGACAAACCAGTTCTAAATTTTGGTTTTAAGCTTTGATCTTAAAATAAATATAAGTTACCCGGGTTGTGTATATATATATATATATACAGGTGAAAAACCTCCATGTTTTCTCATACCTCGTTTTTCTTTTATTTCTTTCTTCTCCTACCCAAGCCAAGGTAAAGATCTGTTCTCTATTTTATTTATGAAAGCTGCGGTTTTCATCTAAATATATGTATACAATATATATATATATATATATATGTGCATACCATCTATTTTATTTTGTCATCGTTTTCTTTTACCTTGACAGCATCCCCTCTCCAAGCAAGAAGAGAATTCTGTTATAATTTTTGGTTGGGTTTCTCTTTTACAGGAATCGGTTTTTATATAAATATGTATATATTTATATATACTTGATATATAAATATATACTTTCAAACACACATATTATAGGATGATAAGCAGTATTTTCGCAATGCTTATACCCCATGATTTCTTCTTTCCTTCTATAAAATGGATATTTTAAGTAAATGGGTGAATAGGTGAAATTGTGCAAGTGAATGATGTATATTATTATGGTATATACATACACGTATGTGTATATACCTCAATATGAATTTAGAGACCATGTTTACAATTTTTATAAAGCATTACGAAGTTTATGGGTTAGTTGGACTTCAAATTCATTTGTGAAATTGAGAATTTTCATTTATCACTACTTTAGATAATTAGGATTTTTCATAGAATGGATAGTACGGACTTCTTGAATTCTTTATAAATGCATTCATGTATTAATAGATAGGTACTCACGTTTATTTAAAGTGATAATGGAAGGGTTTACACAATTATATATATGATTTCTTAGGATGGATTTGATTATACACTTTGTAACCTCAACTGCCTATGTTAAACACTTTTGATATCCATTTATCATCATAAGTGTAAGTTGTGAACAACCCTTCTCTAATTGGGTATTATGATGTTATGTAACGTTAAGTGTTATGTTTATTTTCTTGAAAATCCAATTTTCTTTTAATGTTAAGATAACTGGTTATGTGCTTGATGTTTTAGTATGCATGTCATAATGTTTTTCATGATAGAAATGTTTTCATGTTATGAACACATATGTGAAAAAAAGGATTCAATTATGAATGTATGAAATCCTATGTATGTCCATGTCTAAGTATGAGAGGGAAGTATTGGACTTACATGTTATGGATGGGTGCGCCCGGATTTATACAGCGCTCCAATGCATTGGGTAAAGGATGAGTCTCATGAGACGTTATGTGCTACAGTCATGGAGGTTAGCCTCGGCTTGTGCTGCTATGGAAACGGGATTGGCGGTTAGCCTTGACCCGTATTAAGTTATGTTTTTACGGTCTTGACGCATGGTCTTGACAAAGTCCGGCATTATACTTTCCCTCCACATATGAAGATTAATGGTGAACCAGGGGATAGTTCAACTAACAGGACATCCCTAAGTGGGTAAATTCCCTTGACTATGAGAACTAAAACATGTGATAAGAACTGAAAAACATGTGTCTAATATCATAAGAACTTTATGTGCCCTTGTCTAATGTTATGAATG